>OY728135.1:340921066-343421066 GCA_963277665.1 Viscum album
TCCCCAATTCAAAACCATAAAATATCATATTATGTCTTATGATTGAATTTTATAATTTTTGTGTTGATTTGACTATAGACTATATCTTTATGAGGGATCTATTATACAACCCCTAATTTGAGTTATTTCAAAATGGTATCACATGTTGAGTTTATTAATGTACAACCTTTATGTCTTGGTTAATTATCTGTTATTTTCTATGTTATCCCATATAGGTATAAAGTATATTAACCAAAGTCTCTTAGGGTTTGTCCAGGTGGGTGGGAGGGTTTTCCACGGGGGGTGGGGGGCTGTCTACGGGGGTGGGGGTTGTCCAGGGGGTACGAGGTGTCCAGGGGGTGGGGCGGGCTATCCACGGGGGGTGGCGGGGCTGTCCAGGGGGTACAGGGTATCCAGGGGGGTGGGGCGGGCTGGTCCACAGGGGTGGGGAGGTCCAGGGGGTAGGGGGTGTCCACGGGGGTGGAGGGACTGTCCAGGGGGGGTAAGGGTGTCCAGGGGGGGTGGGTGGGCCTATCCACTGGGGTGGGGGTGTCCAAGGGGGTGGGCGGGCTATCCATGGGTGTGGAAGGGCTGTCCAGGGGTTAGGGGGTGTCCACAGAGGTGGGTGGGCTGTCCACAGGGGTTGGGGGTGTCCACGGGGGTGGGGATGTCCGGGGAGATGGGGGTCTTCGGGGGGTGGGGGTGTCCAGGGGGTGGGCAGGCTGTCCACGGGGGGTGGGGGTTGTCCAGGGGGTATGGGGTGTCTAGGGGGGTGGGCGGGCTTTCCACAGGGGTGGCGAGGCTTTCCAGGGGGTATGGGGTGTCCAGGGGGTGGGTGGGCTATCCACGGGGGTGGCAGGGCTATCCAAGGGGGTACGGAGTTTCTAGGGGGTGGGCGAGCTGTCCACAGGGGTGGCGGGGCTGTCTAGGGGGGGTAGGGGTGTCTAGGGGGTGGGTGGGCTATCCATGGGATTGGGGGGGGATTTCCAAGGGTAGGGGTGTCCGGGGTGTGGGTGGGATATCCACGAGGGTGGCGGGGCTGTCCAGAGGGGTATGGGGTGTCCCAGGGGGGTGGGCGGGCTATCCACGGGGGTGGCAGGGCTGTCTAGGGGGGTAGGGGGTGTCTAAGGGGGTGGGGCGGGCTATCCACGGGGGGTGGTGGGGCTATCTAGGTGGGTACGGGGTGTCCAAGGGGGTGGGTGGGCTGTCCACGAGGGTGGGGGGCTGTCCAGGGGGGTACGAGGTGTTCGGGGGGTGGGCAGGTTTTCCATGGGGGTGGTAGGGATGTCCAGGGGGTAAGGGGTGTCCATGGTGTGGGCGGGCTATCCACGAGGGTGGGGGCTATCCAGGGGGGTAGGAGTGTCCATGGGGTGGTCGGGCTATCCACGGGGGTGGAGGGACTGTCCAGGGGGGTACGTGGTGTCCAGGGGGTGGGCGAGCTGTCCACGGGGGGTGGCAGGGCTGTCCATGGGGTACAAGGTGTCCAGGGGGTGGGTGGGCTATCCATGGGGGGTGGGGATGTCTAGGGGATAGGAGGTGTCCAAGGGGTGGGCGGGGTTTTCCACAGGGGTTGGGGGTGTCCCACGGGGTGGGGGTGTCCAGGGAGCTGGGGGGCTTTCCACGGGGGTTGGGGGTGTCTAGAGGGGTGGGGGGTGTCTGAGGAGATAAGCATCAAGAGTGAGAGGCCACTCACATTTCAGAGATACCATGATAGTTAGAGTTACATTTTAAGAATGTGACTATGGTTTTTTAGTTTTTTATTATGAAAATTGGTGCATGGGGTGTATGTGTGATAAGTGAATTAACAAAGTGTGGCTAATATATGGGCATCAAGAGTGATGCAGGACTTGTATGAGCATTGTGTTTGATGTGGTATTTTATGGGCATCATGTATGGTGTGATTATGAAATGAGAATATGATGGTATGTGGGAAATGATGGTGTATGATGCTTCTAATATGGGTGTTATGGGATGATGGTTATTGTGGAACCATCGGGATATTGATACCTTGGGTTGGGAAGTGATTGCGGTAGGTAATTCCTATGGGGGAGTTCTCACAGAAGGGATTGATTAATTATATTGAGTAGTTGGGGTATTCTAGGCATGTGGGAATGATACATCTACATTCAATGTAATGTAAAATTTTGGGATAATGAAGATCAGGAACTTGATATAGAGGAGAGTTTTGGTCTGTGTATAGCTAAAATAGCATAAGGATGAGCTATTATATGTTTGTGATATGTAAAGGCACATGTATTTTTCATGGATTTAAAAGATTTTAAGGTTGAGAGTGTACAAGGAAGAGGTTTGGTAGATTCATGTTGGTCTATATCCATTCATAGCGTGACACTATGTGCCATGGAATGAAATAGTTATAAAGAGGTGGGGGTCCTAATGACCCATGGAATGAATATACAGCTCACACTATGAATAGTTCTATGAGAAAGAAAAAGGTTGTTTATTTTTATATTAAAATGGGGTTTTATGGTTTCCCATTTGGTTGAGCTAGCAGTGTACTCCTCTTTCCATGGGTATGTGTTGGGAAATTCCAATGCGACAATGTGATTTTAATCACTAGAAGTGAGGTGACGTGGTTTTTTAGGATAAGGTAGATAGTTTTTGGCCTTTTTTGTTGGAAAAAATTGGTTCACGGGTGGGTGACATAGGCTTTCCAAAGGTAATAGCCTAGGATTTTTTTGATGCCTCTCACTGTGGTTATCCAATATAGTTATCTCATTCATGTGCACATAGGATGCAACCCATTGAGGTGGTTTTGACCACTCTTTTTGGGTGGAGACCGACGTAGATTATACGACATAGGAAATGGGGTTGACGATGGGTACAGAGAAGCTATTTCGCATAGAAGTTCATGACTAGTGGTGTGTGATCCCCCCTCCCACTATACACCCCCCTGAGCCCCCCTCCCCCTATCTCCCACCTGCATCCCCCACCCCATACACTGCACAACCCCCCTCACACCTGAAAACCCCCACCCTGCACAGCCACCCCCTACACCCCCCCAAATCTAACACCCCTCCCACTGTATAGCCCCCCAATCCCACTACACACACCCCTACAACACCCCCACCTCCCACTACACATCCCCCACCCCCCATAGCCCCCCCTCCCACTACACCCCCCCCTGCAGTACCCACCCCGACCCCCCACAGCCCCTCTCACCCTTGCAGCCCCCACCCTACATAGCCCCCTCTACACCCCCCCCCCCCCACTGTGTTGGAGTTGGTGGCCTAGAACCAAATACTTTTTATTTTATTCATTAAATAAATACCTTATCACATCTTGATTTTTCTTATGTGTGACAATGCATGTGATAATGTCCTAAGGATATCTGTTTCATTAAAGGGTCATAGTAGATCCCTGCTATGATAAGAACTCAGAAGTGTCATAACATTGTTCTTGAATATATGTTCTATGGGTTGATGATTTCATTTGAGGGACACAAATAATATAGTCCATTAGGGGTGAGGACTCATAAAACTTTGAGGCACCTTCTTATAGTGTGTTCCCTTAGTAATATCTAGGAGGATATTATGAGAATGAGACCCGCCAGTAGGAAATATACATTTCATAGTGTCATTGGATGTTCATATCTTCAGACATGTGTATTGGTCCTTAGACTTTAAGATTGTTGTTAATGGGTATTAAAACTCACACACTTAGATGTATTGATGAAAACTGTGACAACACACTATTCTCAGTGAGGTAGGATACGTTGGGTGCGTCACGAGTGATACTATATTAATAGATAATGCAAGAAAGGATTTGTCCCTTCTGTTCCATAATGGAAGTAGATATCTCATGCCCTTTAATGGAATTGATATAGCCTAAATAAATCCATGGCCATGGTGAGGAATGGGCAAGTTTAATTCTGGAAAGTCAAAGAAAGAATAATCGAGCACATGGGTTGATGGCACTAGCATGCAACCCACTTGAATCGAGATATCGAGACAAAGGGGTTATATTACACGGTAAGTGTTTGTAGTAGGTGATATGTCATTGCGGTGTTAACTTCTTTCTATATGGGTGCCTTGGCGTGTTGCTAGATTTTAACCTTGGACTTTAGGCAAGATCCGTCTAATGCCACTGAGAAAGAGGCCTAGAGGGTCACACACTAAGTGTGTCCAAGTATCTCAGATAAATATTAATTTAATAGGTTGAATAAAGATTATTCCCAATTATGGTTTAATAATTATTTAAGGATGTCTGATCAAATTTATTTCGACACTAGTTATTCGAGAGAATATATTGTGGGTGAAATAATATATTTATTAGTGATTAATGCAGTGATATTTATTTTAGAAATAAATAGCCATTATTCAAGGTCTAATAAATGTGGTGGATGAAATAAAGAAAAATGGAAAAAATAAAATCGCACGCCGTGTATATTAAATATACACGCAGTGTATTTTTTTGGGAATTTATGAGAAATAATATTATTTATTTAATTAAATAATATTAGGTATAATTCGTTGGGTGCATGTATTAGACATGGGGTATTACTAAGAATTAAATGAAATGAATAAATGCTTTCAGGTAATTAATTCATTTTATTATTCTATGTAATTAAAATCTAATTATATATTTCTCATTATCCTAGCCATTTCTTGTGTTTGTGCACAACGGATTTGGAAAAATCTCTCAAGCCAAGAGAGAATTCCTTTTCCACCAAGAACACTCTTAAGTTACGAGAGAGAGATCCACGTGCACCAAATCAAGGAAATCGAAGGCAGACATCACAAGCGAAGGATCTTCCACGCTAGCACTCGGAGATCCCTTTGATGATGTCTAGAGATACGTGGAGCATGTTTGGATCACCGCTTGAGGAATCCTACACTTGGATTCTACAACGCAACAACGGATCACATCGGATCCTGACCGGAAACATCAACGAATAAATAATTCCATCAAGGTAATTCTTTTCAATTAATTAAATTAATTATAACCAACATATGATGATCATATCTATGGTTCTGGGAATCCCCTCTTTCTTTTTCATTCTTCGTTCTATTCTGAAGATCTGGCATTTTATTATCGTGATGGATCTCAGATTGATCATTGTTAACGCTAAAATTAAAGTTGGGTACACTCACTAACGTGCTTCCGTTGTGCTTGGAACCTACAAGTGGTATCAGAACGATCATATCGTTGGTTATAATTATTTAAGTTTTTTCATTGGTGATTTAAGCATTTAATAATTTAGTTGTTTCAATTCAAGCTAACCGTTCTTTAAAATCTGAATCTCAAGATCTATTCCTCCTCTCACGTTTCCCGTTCACCTTACCGAAACGATTTTTTCTTTTAATTTTGATTAAAATAAAATAGAGGATCTCATCCGGAGGTTCCAAATGTTCCTAACTGTACAACATTAGAATACACAGCGTATATTTGGATGTACACATCGTGTAGTCTAGGTTCAATGCATCGGACTAGTCTGCCAAATCAGGTCATGTGTTGGAGTATTCCTAAGTCATAAATGACACCATGTGTTGACTAGGAACAGGTGGCACATGGTTTCTGGATTACACGTTATGTGTTCCACTGAACACGACGTGTAGTCCCTTCAGGATAGGGTTGGACCGTGTACCCCGTACATGGATTTCCCGGCTGGAAACCATGTAACGCGGATACTACATGGCATGTATCCCACCGAAAACATCGTGTACTTCGAAAATTTCCGAATTACATCTACACACCATGTCCCCAGTCGTGTACTTCGGATGGACAGTGAACAAAATTACACACCGTGTAGTCAGAACTACGTGTCATGTACTCATCCAAATTACGCAGATTTATTAAAATTTATTATTATATTATACAAACCCTTAATACATGTACCATAGTGCAGGCGTAAAGCTGAGGCACAACACGTGATAGGTGTTTTATATATGTGTTTTTAATTTAACATCTGTGTAATGTTAATTTATACTCATTGGATAGTTATGAATGAGAATTCACCGGGTTTCCTCCAAGGTACAAGTTACGTACAAAGATAATTTTAAATAAATTTATTTGTTTAAAATTATGATGGATGATAATCTCAAGGAAATTCAAAAAAAGGGTTTAAGATAAAATTATTTATTAATTAAATATAATTAATTGATTCGAGTGTGATTTATCTTAAACAAGAACAATTAAAGAATTGAATGATAGTTTTATTTATATATAAATATCGTTGCATGTATAGATGATCATGAGCTAGACCAAGACCTTTGTATGTGAATGGTTTCTTTTAATTTATTTATTTAAATTAAATTTGTTGGTCTGTGAGCCTTCTCCTCATTAATATGTAGGGCCTACGTTCCTAAGTTTTATTTTGTGTAAAACCTCATTTTACCCCTCACCTGCATGTGAGATAAAAGCATATATAATGGATGGAGCTCCCAAGATGGTGGAGGTGACTCAAGATTATGAGTCATGGTGAAACCAATCCAAGGAGATACAAATGTGGACAGGTGGAAAGCTGTAAACACGAACCCAAAAGGTTCATGGTGTTTCTCCCCTAGGTCTTGGGTTAGTTTATCAACCACTAGATAAACTAACCAATAGAACAAGCTCATAATCATACCATTTATTTTATTTCTATCAGTTGCATGGTTTATTTATTTTGGTTGTGTTGTCACGATCACACAATTAATGAATTAAACAAACATGCAAGATGGAACTAAAATAAGACCGTCTTATGCGTAAAATAGTATCTTAAACATGGTCAATCGCTTAAGTATATCCCACTTAATATTAACAAGAATGTAATCAAAGATAATAAAATGTAAATTTATGTATAAGGATAAAATCCCTCAAAGAAATATTAAGTCGGTATAGCCTTCCATAATCTTGGTTAGAATCGAACCATAGTTCAAAGTGCTTGATCAACCCTAATTGGGGTGCTTTTAATTATCAGGGAATTCTAATTCAAGGTTTTGGGTTGACTTGACTTGGTTTTCATAAAGGGTTGACTGCCAAAATAGGACTTGGTGTGACCAAGAGGCAAATGTTGAGGAAATCCAAAAATAAAAGGATCTCAGGATTGGGGAGTCCACTCAGCAGATCAAGGAGTTATGAGTTAATGCAGTTGGCATTTAGAATGTCTACCTAAAACCCTTCAAGTTTCTTGACCAACCCTAGTTGGGGTAATTCTATAGGCAATATGGATCCTTGCCACTAGAATATTCAGGCAACAGAATATTCTGAAGTCAATGGTGAGGGCTATTAAATTTTGATAAAATAGTGGGAGAATAATAAGTATTAATTTATTTATTTGTCTCAGTTTTATCATGATAAAGTACTAAACCTTTTCTCATCTTAATTTGTAGAAATTACAAGAAAAGTGACTTTAAACATATCATTGTGAACCATACTCAAGAAGGAAAACCTTCTCACCATCGCCAATTTCCAAGAGTGGCAAAGGTGTTTACGCGTCATCCTTAGCCATGAGAAGAAATTGTATGTGATGGAGGAGCCTGTTCCAGTTGTGCATGGAAAAGAGGCCAGTGATGAGGGACTATCTCTCTATATGAAACATATGGATAATTCTACAGATGTCCAATGTTTCATGCTATCGTCCATGTCTAATGAGTTCTTGAAGCAACATGAAAACATGGACGCTTATAGAATGATGTCTCACCTTAATGATCTCTATCAAGATAAGGCGAGACATGAGAGATATGAGATCTCCAACACTTTCTCTACAACTAATCTTGGAGAGTCTGCGCTAGCTGAGCCTCATGTAGTCATGCTTATTGGCTACATTGAATGCATGGACATATTAGGGATCAAGTTCCCGGATGAGTTGCATATAGATCTCATCCTATCATCACTTCCCAAGACCTTATCTAGATTTATTGTCAACTACAACATGAGAAATAATGAGAAGATTCTATCGGAACTTCTGACCTTAATTCACCAGGTAGATAAGGACATGGGGAATGATAAACCTGCAGTCCTTATGGTGAATAAGAAAAGGAAGGACAAGGTAAAGAGTCCAAGGATTCATAAACGTTCTGAAGCCCCTGAGCACCGTCCCTCCAAGAAGGGGAAGATCCAGAGGCAGGGCAAGAAACATGAGGTATTATGTTTTTCATGTGGTAAGAAATTCCACTGGAAGAGGAACTACACCCAGAATCATGGGGACACTAAATGTGCATTCATTATCGAGTGTAATCTTTCCATTTCTACACATTGGGTATTAGATATAGCTTGTGGGGCTCACATACGTATTCAAATGCAGGAACCAAGTAGATTTAGAAAGATTACCATAGGATAGGTGGATCTTCGAGCTGCCAATGGCGGGAGGCTGGCTGCGTTAGACATTGGTGATTACCACCTCTCATTGCCAACTGGGATGATTTTGGTTTTACATAACTGTTATTATGTGCCTAGTGTTACCAAGAACATAATTTTTGTATCTTGTTTGGATATGGATGGATTTATATTCAAGTTTGGAAATGAGGGTTGTCTCTTTTATAAGAACAACATATGTTATGGTATGGCGCATTTAAATAATGGTTTGTATGTATTAAATTATGAAAACCAAGTGTTGGAAATCGATAACGAAACAAACTCACATGAATCATACATCACCCAATTGTGGCATCACCGTCTCAGTCATGTAAACAAGAAGCACTTGACAAAGATCTTCCTAGATGGATATTTAGACTCTACTAAGCTAAAACCACTTGATAGATGTCACACTTGTTTACAAGGAAAAATGACCAAGCTTCCTTTCAGTGGACAGGGTGAAAGGGACACAGAGCTTCTAGGATTGGTGCACACTGATGTGTGTAGACCATTTCCAGTAGAATCTAGATGTGGATATTCTTACTTCATTACTTTTACTGATGATTTGAGTAGATATGTATATGTCTACTTAATGAGGTATAAGTCAGAAGCCTTAGTGAAATTTAAGGAATTCAAGAATGAAGTAGAGAATCCGCTTGGTATGAAGATAAAGAAGCTTCGATCAGATCAAGGCGGAGAATATCTAAACCAAGAGTTCATCAATCTTCTACGAGATTCTGAGATTATATCTCAACTCACCCCTCCTTATACACCATAGTGGAATGGTGTTAGTGAAAGGAGGAACCACACATTGTTGTACATGGTGAGTTCAATGATGAGTCATGCAGATCTTCCATTATCCTTTTGGGGATATTCATTATAGACTGCAGCATACACATTAAACCGAGTACCAACCAAGGCGTAAAATGGAATTCCCTCCGAGTTATGGAATGGAAAGAAACCCATTATATCACACACACATGTATGGGGATGCGAGGCATTTGTTAAGGCCTTATCGGGTAACAAACTAGCACCCTGGGGCACGAAGTGTATCATTATAGGATATCCCAAGGAAACAAAAGGATATTACCTATATAACCCTTCAGACAAGAAAGTAACTGTCGCCAGACAAGCCGTATTTCTTGAGAGGGAGCACATCCTCAAAAAGAATAATGGGAGAAAGATTGACTTAGATAAAGTTGATGCTTGAGATACATAGGACTTGGTATAGTAACAAGTTCCATAGGTCCCCATTGAAAGAGGTTCTAGAAACACAAGTACTGCGTAGGAGCTCAAGAGAGGTAAGGGAACCAGAGAGATTTGGTTTCCTAGTCACAGATGATGGTGAATCATTATTGTTGGACAATGATGAACATTTATCCTACAAGGAAGCAGTAGAAGTCTAAGAAGTTATAATATGGCTAGAAGCTATGAATTCTGAGATGGATTTCATGTATCAAAATCAAGTTTGGGTTCTTGTCGATGAGCCGGTTGATGTAAAGCTTGTTGGATGCAAATGGGTATTCAAGAGAAAACTAGACATGGAAGGTCAAGACCTATAAAGCAAGGATAGTGGCTAAAGTATTCAAACAACATCAAGGAATTGACTATGATGAAACCTTCTCGCTAGTTTCTATGTTTAAATCCATAAGAATCATACTTTACATAGTAGCTTACCATGAATACGAGATTTGGAAAATGGATGTCAAAATAGCATTCCTTAACGGGAACCTTCATGAAAATATCTATATAAACACAACCAGAAGGGTTTGTGACACCAGGTGAAGACAAACAGGTTTTCAAGTTGCAGAAATCCATTTATGGATTAAAGTAAGCATCTAGGTCGTGGAACATTTGATTTGATGAATCCATAAAGAAATTTGGTTTCATTAAGAAATAATGTGAACAATGTGTTTATAAGCGGTTTAATGGGAATATGATCGTTATCCTAGTAGTATATGTTGACGACATATTGCTTATTGTAAATGATGTACCAATATTACAGTTAGTTAAGGACTGGTTGAACAAGTGTTTCTCTACGAAGAAAATAGGTGAAACAGCCTACATTCTAGGGATCAAGATCATTCGTGATAGATCCAAGAGGCTGCTTGGACTAAGTCAAGGTACATACATTGACTAGATACTAAAGAGATTTATTATGGAACAATCTAAGAGGGGATTGGATCCAGTGTCACATAGCCTATATCTTTCTAAGAAAATGTGTCCTCAAACACAACAAGAGAAAGATAGAATGAGTAAGATCCCATACGCTTTGTCTATAGGATCCATCATGTATGTAATGTTATGTACCAGTCTTGATGTTTCCTATGCACTGAGCATGGTAGTAAGATATCAAGAAGATCTAGGAGAACAACATTGGACTGTTGTTAAGACTATCCTTAAGTATCTGAAAAGAACTAAGGATATGTTCCTAGTGTATGGAGGAGACAAGAATCTTGTCATCACAGGGTATGCTAATGCTAGTTTTCAGATAGATCAGAATGATCTAAAGTCACAATATGGATATGTTATATGTCTCAATGGAGGAGTTGTGAACTGGAAGAGTTCAAAGCAACCAGTTGTCGCCGATTCTACAACAGAGTCTGAATATATAGTGGCTTCTGATGCAGCCAAGGAAGCCATCTGGATTCAGAACTTTGTCCAGGAGCTTAATGTGGTGCCTAAAAGTAAATATTATATCACGTTGTATTGTGATAATACTACAGCGGTGGATCTTGAAAAAGAACCAAGGTCACATAAAAATACAAAGCACATACTCTGGAAGTACCACCTCTTAAGGGATTTCTATCAAAGGGGTGAAGTTGCAGTGAGCAAAGTGTCCACAAAATAGAACGTGGCGAACCCCATGACTAAAGGATTATCTCAGCAGAAGCATGAATATCATGTGAGAGCTAGCAGGTTAAAGGTTGTTAGCAGTTGGCTCTAGTCCAAGTGGGAGTATGTTGGAGTTGGTGGTCTAGAAGCAACTACTTTGTACTTCATTCATTAAATAAATACCTTATCACATCTTGATTGTTCTTCTCCATGACAATGCATGTGATAATGTCCTAAGGATAGTTGTTTCATTAAAGATTCATAGCGTATCCCTGCTATGATGAGAACCCAGAAGTGACATAACACTGTTCTTGAATATATATTCTATGGCCAGATGATGTTATTTGAGAGACACAAATAATACAGGCCATTAGGGGTGAGGACTCATAAAACTTTGAAGCACCTTCTCATGGTGTGCGCCCTTGGTAATATCCAGGAGGATATTATGAGAACGAGACCCTCCAGTAGGAAATCCACATTTCATAGTGTCATTAGATGTTCCTACCTACGAACGTGTGTATTGGTACTTAGACTTTAAGATTATTATTAATGGGTATTACAACTCGCGCACTTAGATGTATTGACGAAAACTGTGACGACACACTGTTCACAGTGAGGTAGGACACCTTGGGTGTGTCACGAGTGATACTAAATTAATAGATAATGTGATAAAGGATTTGTCCCTTCTGTTCCATAATAGAAGTAGATATCTCGGGCCCTTTGATGGAATTGATGTAGCCTAAATAAATCCATGGCCATGGTGAGGAATGGGTAAGTTCAATTCCAGAAAGTCAAAGAAAGAATAATCGAGCACATGGGTTGATGGCACTAGCATGAAACCTGCTTGATTCGAGATATCGAGACAAAGGGGTTATATTACATGATAAGTGTTCGTAGGATGTGACACGTCATTGCGGCGTTAACTTCTTTCTCTATGGGTGCCTTTGCATGTTGTTAGATGCTAACCTTGGACTTTAGGCAGGCTTCGTCTAATGCCACTGAGAAAGAGGCCTAGAGGGTCACACACTAAGTGTGTCCAAGTATCTCTGTTAAATATTAATTTAACAAGTTAAATAAATATTATTCCCAATTATGGTTTAATAATTATTTAAGGATGTCTGGTCACATTTATTTCGACACTAGTTATTCAAGAGAATATATTGTGGGCGAAATAATATATTTATTAGAGAGTAATGCAGTGATATTTATTTTAGAAATAAATAGCCATTATTTAAGATCTAATAAATGTAGTGGAGTAAATAAAGAAAAATGAAAAAAAAGTACACGCCGTGTAATATTATTTATTTAATTAAATAATATTAGGTATAATTTGTTGGGCGCATGTCAAGTAATAATAATAGTCAACTGTTATTATTAGACATGGGGTATTACTAAGAATTAAATGAAATGAATAAATGCTTTCAGGTAATTAATTCATTTTATTATTCTATGTAATTAAAATTCAATTATATATTTCTCATTAGCCTAGCCATTTCGTGTGGTTGTGCACAACGGATTTTGAAAAATCTCTCAAGCCAAGAGAGAATTCATTTTCCACCAAGAACGCTCTCAAGCTACGAGAGAGAGATCCACCTGCACCGGATCAAGGCGATCGAAGGCAGACATTGCAAGCGAAGGCTCTTCCATGCTAGCACCCGGAGATCCCTTCGGCGATGTCCAGAGATACGTGGAGAACGTGTGGATCACCGCTTGAGGAATCCTATACTTGGATTCTACGACGCAACAACGTATCACATCAGATCGTGACCGGAAACATCAACGAAGAAAGAATTCCATCAAGGTAATTCTTGTCAATTAATTAAATTAATTATAACCAACATATGATGATCATATCTATGGTTCTGGGACTCCCCTCTTTATTTTTTGTTCTTTGTTCTATTCCGAAGATCCAGCATTTTATTACCGTGACAGATCTCAGATTTATCGTTGTTTAACACTAAAATTAAAGTTGGGTACACTCACTAACACGCTTCTGTTGTGTCCGGAACCTACACACTATACCCCCCCACTCACACACTTCCAACCCCTCCCACTATATAGCCCCCCCCCCACACTCCCACTGCACACCCCCCTACACCCCCCCATAGCCAACCCCCTCCCACTACACAGCCCCCTACAGCCAACCCCCCCTACAGCCCCCCTGCATTCCCCCTCCCCTGCCTCCCCCTACAGTCCCCCACCCCCACCCTGCACAGCCACCCCCCTACACCCCCCCCACTTCACAGCCCATCTACAGCCAACCCCCTCCCACTTCACACCCTCCCCCCACTCCCACTACACACCCCCTACAGCCCCCCTCCCACTGTACAACCCCCCTACAGCCCCCCTCTCACTGCACAACCCCCACCCTCCCACTGCACAGCCCCCCCTGCCACCCAGCCAACCCCCCTCCCACTACACACACCCCACCACCCTATAGCCCCTCCCACCCTACATCCCCCTCCCCCCACCTCCCCCTACTACCCCCACCCCCTCACCCCTTGCTGCCCCCACCCTACATAGCCACCCCCTATAGCCCCCCCCCCCCCCCCCCCGCCCCCCACATCCCCCCATTGCACATCCCCCTACAGCCAACCCCCACCCACTACATAGCACCCCCCATATCCCCCCCCCCCCTCATTCCCACTGCACCCCCCCCCCCCCACACACACACACAACCCCCCTCCCACTTCACAGCCCCCCTATAGCCAACCCCCCTCCCACTGCAGCCCCCCCCCCCATATCCAACCCCCTCCCACTACAAAGCCCCCACCCTCCCACTGCATAGCCCCCCTCCCATTACCTCAAAAAATAAATTATGAAATAGAGACCCACAGTAGGTCTCCCTACCATTTAAGAACTCACTACCATGTTGGATCAATATAATAGGATATCACTAAAATATCACTATAAGACATGAACCATGCTTCTAATCAAAAGGGTCTTAATAGAACACCTAAAAGGAACTCTATGCAGTGGAATGATTCTAAAAGGAACTCTATGAAAGGGTATAACATTCCATAGATACAAATTTCTAAACTTGAGGAATCATTATTTGAATAGATATTCTACTAGAGGAATCATGTGTTGTGTTAGGGGAAATACGCTACATCGTGTTATCATCTATTTGAGGTGGAAGAACAAACACTTACTTGAATCAAGGATGGATCTCAGGTTGGGAAGAAGGGTTTGAAAAGAATAGAAGAGCTGTCGTTTAGGTAAAATCAAAACAAAAAACAAAAAACAACCTTGTCTTCAAAGAAATATGAAAGAAAAATGGAATAAATGGAGGTAGAACATAAAACTTAGTTATAAATTACATATTTGATGTGGAAGAACAAAGAATCGGTTTTTAGAAAGAAGGGTTTGCACGCTGGAACAATGGGAGCTCTCGTTTAGGGCACAATGTGGGTGGATCGGGATCGGAATTTGGAGCTAATTTTGTGGCATTTTATTCCAACAGTTTTTTAAAACCATTTGGAAATGTTATCAAACCTATCCCAATGGTTTCAATGAACCATTTTCATAAGGAGGTAGGGAGTCCACTATCCCAATAGTTTCAAAAAACCGTAGGGAAAACTATCTCTACCAGGGCATATCCCAACGGTTTTTCAAACCGTTGGGAAAATACACTCTAAAAATTCTTATCCCAATGGTTTTTCTAAACGGTTGGGATAGAGGCATTGGTATAGGAGGAATTTCTAGTAGTGAGGTATAATTTATTGATCGTGCTACATCTTTTTTTGTTTCAAGATGCTTCCACATAGACAGCCAATCAAGATTCCACCGCATGATCACGAGGATGATCTGCGGGGTGACAATATGGGTATAGGGGTTTGTACTAGAGACAGCACCACCGGGAGGTGTACCAGCTATACCACCACCTGTGGAGTAGCACATGGTACTCGTAGTACCAGCGGATGAGATGCGTGAGTTGAGTGTACTTCATGATTTTTAGTGACAAAGACGCCTCAGGTTCTGAGGCGAGTCTGACTCACAGATGGATAAGGACTGGCTTGAGGTGGTGACTGAGTTTTCCACCTAGTTAAAACACCATTAGATCAGATGGTGGTCCTGGAAGTGAGCCTTCTATGTGACTCATCAGGGTGATGATAGGGTTTAGATTACCCGATCTTACGATGAGGTGACTCTTCCATGGACAGATCTTGAGAAATTTTCTTAGAGAATGGTCTCTTGCTATAAAAGCTAAGGTCTATGTGTGCCCAAGAGATTATATATCTTCAGCAGGACAACATGATGGTAGTTGAGTATTCATCGAGGCATACCGACCTTTCCAAGTACTCGATGAATACAACACGATTAGTGATTCAGGGCTCATACCTCTGAGTGTGGTGTGTTTAGGGACATCCGAGCTAACATTATTCCTTTGTTCATTCCTACTTATGATAGGGTTCTAGAGAGAACCTTTGTGGTTGAAAGTTCTTTAGCTGAGTAGATACAACTATTGGATGTCAGTAGTGGGCAAGTAAGAAGCCAATATTAGTCTTAGAGACTTAGACATGTGATACGTTCTGAGAAGAGGTCCCAAGATAGGGGATCTATAGCTCAAGGCTCATAGGGTGAGTCCAATTGGCCTAGGAAGAGATAATTCTTTTCAAAAGATGGTATGGGACATCTCACTAGAGATTTTCCATCCCATCGTGCTGACAGTGAAATGGTGGATGGGCCACCGGGGTAGTGATAGTAATAGAAACAGATGAATCTATAGGGTGGAAGATGTGGCAGAGGAGCTAGGAGAGCAGGAGCTGGTATACATTTTGACATGTTACAACCGCCACCCCAATGTGGTCCGCACTAGGCTCAGGGATCTAGAGGATAGGGGAAGGGAGTAGCTGCATGCGATCAAGGAATATGAACCAAGGGCTCTAGGGATGGTTCGAGGTACAGTCTGTGCCTACTCTTAGTTGTTGTATTAATAGACACAAGTGCTAACCATTCCTTCTTATCACAAATATTATTCAAGACCTAGAGTTTCTGGTTAAACCGTTGACTTGATCCTTACGTCTAGAGATACCTATGGGAGGATACTCAATTATCACACTTATGCTGATGGTTTGATCTGGCCCTTGAGGTGAGAGTTTTGGTTGGAACCTCTTTGTGGAAGCTTCGAGGCCTTATGATGTTAGTTTGGGTATGGACTGGTCATCCACATTTCATGCTTAGTTAGATTGTTTTAGGAAAAATGATGTGGTATGTTCACAGTGTTGGAATGGGGTTTTCCTTGGTCGGAGAAAAAGGAAACCCAGGCAGTATGGGATAGACTCATGCATAGGAGAGTGTAGTCGATCACTCTTGAGTAAGCTATCCTTAACCTTAGGGCAGTGGATGTTATGAGTTTTTAGTACCCAGTAGTAGTGGTGAAGTATGAGGACGTCTTTATAAGATATGTTTCCAGGTTTACCTCCCTATATGGATATAGAATTTTTCTTTTTTCTACACCCTGAGATGGAACTAATATCAACACTCGCATATCGTATGGATCTCGCAGATCTTTGTGAATTGAGGGTATAATTGGAGGACTTGTAGAGGAATGGCTTCGTGAGACCCAGTGTTTTACCATGGGAAGCCCCAGTATTATTTTCCAAGAAGGCAGACAGGAGCTTGAGGTTATGTGTGGACTTCCGGCACCTGAATCAGGTGACTGTGAAGAATAAGTATCCACTACTGAGGATCGATGGTATCTTTGATCATCTGAAGGGAGCGAGATGGTTCTCAGCAGTTGAGACCACATGAACAGAACTGTGTGACCCACGAACTTGAGTTAGTAGTGGTAGTCTTCATAATGAAGGTGTGGTGGCACTACCTTATGGGCGAACAATTTATCATCTACTCTAACCACAAGAGTATCAAGTATATCTTCTCTTATAAGGATTTGAACTTGAGACAGAGATGGTGGATGGATTTCCTCCAGGACTATGACTTTTAAGTAGTCTATAATCTTGGTAAGGGAAACATGGTAGCAGGTACTCTTAGTATGATATACAGTTTGTAGTTACTGGATGAGGAAATGAAGTAATTGGACTCATTACAGTTATCCTTCATGGATAGAGATGATACAGCTTACCTCCAATCGGTGGTTGTTACCCATACAATCTTAAGTGAGTCAGGGAGTCACAACTCGATGATACCGATAGTGAGACTTTATGTGCTCAGTTGTCCATGGGGAATTCCTTTAATGGATATTCAAAAGGTTAGGAACACATCATTCCTTTCAAAGGACTCACAGTAGTGTTAGTGGATGCCTAAAGTAACGATATGCATCGAGATATGCATGTGGGTGTCAAGGAGGACATCAGGGATGACAGAACAGGTTGAAGATGATATTACCTGTTGATATAAGATCTAATCACTTGTTTAATCAGTTTTGTGGTTTATAAACACACTGTGTCGAGCCCTTGTGCTTGGAAGGGGTTTCTCTTTTATTCCTTGGGGTGCCAAGATGGGAGTAAGAAATGATATAGATGGACTTCGTGATGGGTTTATAACATACGTCTAGGGGACACGGTACCATCTAGGTGATTGTTGACCAACTCAATATGTTAGTCACTTATTATATTTTCAGGAACAAAGCCCCGTAGAGAGCTTGGGATGCCTCTATGTGCAGGAGATAGTTCAACTCCACGGAGTCCCATCGATGACAGTCTCGGATCAAGATGCACGCTTTACATCCCGGTTGTGGAAGGGATTGCAGGAGGCATTTGGGACTCATATGTGTTTGAGAACAACTTTACACCCACATACATATGACTAGAAAGAGCGACCATTCAGGTCCTAGAGGTCATGTTATGTGCTTGCATCATCATTTTTTTCCATAGATTGGAGGATCACCTACCTCTGGTGGATTTTGTGTACAACAACAGCCACCACTCCACCATCGGTATGGGGTCATTTTAGGCCTTGCACGGGCGACCCTACAGGTCTCCACTTTGCTGGACTGACCCCGGAGAGTCAGCGCTCAGGGGCCCGGAGTTTTTATAGGCTACTACAGAGAAAATGCAGGTTATCCTAGAGTGAATGAAGACTACACAGTGTCGTCAAAATTCCTATGCTGATAGGCGACGAAGACCCTTGGAGTTCGAGGAGGGAGACTATGTGTTTCTTTGGTCCTCTTCTCAACGTAGAATTCAAAGATTTGGTTAGGGCGACAAATTATTTCCGAGCTTCATCAGACTTTTTATGATACTGTGTAGAGTGGGTGAGGTGGCGTACCTCTTGGCTCTACCTCCATAGTTAGAGTGGGTGCACGACGCCTTCCACGTATCCCAGTTGAGGAGATATGTACATGACCCATCACATGTCATTGACTGGGGAAAGTTGGACATTGAAAATGGGGCAACTTTTACGGAGCTTATGGTAGAGATTGAGGATCAACAGGAGAGGACCCTCCATGGGCGATCGATTTCTCTAGTGCACATTCGGTGGTAGTATAGGAAATCTCCAAGAGAGCACGTGGGAGCAGGAGGATCAGATTCGTGCTCGTACCCTCATCTGTTTGGGAATCCATTAATTTGTATTTCGAGAACATAAAGTCTTAAGGTGGGGAAAATATAATGACTTGAATTTTCCTGGTTTTATTTTTTAGAAAATTTCTGGGAAAATTCCGAGATCAGGTGCTAAGACGACGCGTGATTCGGAGTCCCAGTGTACTCGGAATGGTTCATCGAAAAATGTTAACTTTTAAATAGCATGTGAGCGGATTTCCTGAAAAAATGGAATAAATCTTAAATAGGTGATCATATTAGAAATTTGAGGTCACTGTTGCGTTCAGGATGGTGGGTTTACCCTAGGTGAAATTTAATTTTAGTCAGCACAGGCCTTCGACGAGAAAACCCGAAAATGACATACCCGTAAATAAAATTATTAAATAAAATTATTTTATTTTTCAAATCCTTATAACTCACAAACGATGACTCAAATTAAAAATCTGAGACCACTGTTGAGCTCGTAAGTGTGTTTTTTCTTAGGCGGATCCTAACATTGGACGGCGCAAGCCAACTGTGGAAAGTAGTTTTTGGGATGTGAATGTAAATAAAATAATTAAATAAAGATTATTTTATTTCCGATAACTCATAAAAGGTAACTCGGATTAGAAATTTGAGAGTACTATTGAGAACGTGAGGGTGTGCTTTCCTTAGGAAGGGCCTAACATCAACCATCATGGGTCAAGGGTAAAAGTTAATTTTCAGGCGTTTTAAAAAAAATAAAATAAACATAAAAAGTTTATTTTATTCAGAAATGTTTCGTTGCAACGCAGCGACGATGCAACTGTTTCATTTCATAAATGAAACGGCATAATGATGTGGCGATTCAGCGTAACAAAAATGTTGAAACATGTTTCCTCCATTAAGTTGATTAACAGGGATACGAGATCAGGGGATGATCTGGGTGACTGATCTGAGGCTCTGGAGGAATTCTGTTGGCGAGCAAAGAACAACGATGAATGACGAATCACCAACGACAACATATCACAAATCGATGGTTGATGAGATGACGGATCTTGATGTCTCTTAACGAATCATCAACGATGATCAAACCTCAACGTTGACTGATCCTTTTTCTATGTGGGGGTTTTTTTCTAAGTGTTTACTTTTTCCCCATTCTTTCTTTCTAAACAAAGAACACGAGTCAATTCACTAAAAAATTAACCTGCGGTTCGATCGTCTATACAGGAATGAGATTTTTGCATGCGTGGAGTTATGGGAAGTTGGATTCACATTTATTTATCCTTCGTTGAACTTCTAACAAGGATGAATCACACCGACACGAACAAAGGTTATAGTTCATCCTTCGTGTGTTCCTTGTGCGTCCTTCTACTCTTCCCTTTTCTTCTATTCTTCGTGATGTGACAATAATTGCGATCCAAGCAGGACTGCAACAGTATATTAACTCAGGCATGAGGCTGAGGGAGACAACAACACCAGGTGAACAATCGTCGACATGGGAGTCGGCAGTGGTGAAGGGAGAGTTATGGCCAGGCGGGCCGCGACGGCGGTGGAAGGTTGCGGCCAGGAGGGCCACCGGCTTGAAGGCCAATGATGGTGGAACCCATGGAATCCGCCACAAGCGACAGACTAGGGTCACTGGTAGGTGGTCGGTGACGGCGGCAGCTGCGGCCAGGGCAGGTCACGGTGGGGTGACAACGCATGGTCAACGACCGGCCAAGTCGGCCGTGTAACGTGGAGCAGACGCGGTGTCTACCATGCCAGGGTTGGACTGAACCGGCCCTCCACCGCAGGTCATGCTAGAGGGGTAATAGGTCCATTGGGCGTCCCGATGAGCTGGACCCTCAGCCCAATGGGCCTGACCTGCTTTCTAGGCTCAGACCCGACCAACCCCTTTTTACTAAAATGGGTATAACTTCCAAACCGTGCATTTGATTGACGAGTTGTTTGCATCATTGGGACCCTTGTGACAAGACGGTCTTCTTGAAATACTCCATGTAAGTTTTCGTGGAAGTTGAAATACCACTAATGGCTTGAGGAGTAGATTCTCCTGGAATCAAGTGCGCTATGAGCGGGAATCCAGCAAACCTTAGTGACAAACGAACCTCAGTGGGCCAGTAGATGAGCGGATCTCCGTAGAAAAACAAACGAGTTGACCTCAGTGACCCAAGAGATGAGTGGATGTAAGTGATCCAACTGAAATAAGAGATGAGCACATCTAAGTGATCCAGCTGACCCAAGAGATGAGCAGGTTAAAGTGATCTAGCTGACCAAAAAGATGAGCAGGTCTACGTGATCCATTTGGCCCAAGAGATGAGTGGGTCTAAGTGATCCTACTGGACCATGCGAAGAGTGGGTCTAGATGATCCAACACCCCTAAGCACTCACCAGGGATGAGTGCTTCAATAGTACAAGGTATTAAGCGTTATGACTGATATTCTTTCTTTATATACTTTAGGTTAAACCTGTGTGAGATAACTCTAGTGACTCTCTTGACTGTGCTTCTTAGAGGCTACACTTCATGTACCTCTTTGGTAGTCTGCCTTGTTGTAAGAACTCGGTTCTTGTTCTTAAGGTACGGGTTTTTCTTTTCCTTTTTCCTTAAGTGTTTTTGAAAAAAATAAGGAAAACGGGGAAAATCCCAAACTTTGTGCGTACACGCCATGTACTTGTCCACATGTCGTGTACTTTGTCCATGTGGGATGAGTACATAAGGCGTGTAGCCATGCTAGTGATGAAAGGTTTAAAAACCAACTACACGTCGTGTAGGGGGTATTTAAACACTGTGTAGTCAGTCAGCAGGCAAATAGTAAGGTGGTGGCCAGCTGAGCAATAGTACACACCGTGTACACAGGTATTACATGCCGTGTACTCATGTCGACAGATGAACAGTTCTGCGCTGATGAGAAGCCTCCAGTGGAACAGTTAAAAAATGAAAAGTACATGCCATGTACCCAATAATACATGTCGTGTAGTCTGTTTTTTTCACTTAGAATGGGCAGTAGCATCCTCTGTTCATAGAGGAAGCTTAGAATCAGAGGAGAGCTTAGGAGAGATGGCCGAAGCTTGGAGAACCTCCTGACCGCACACCAGAAACCCATTTTCTGCACCGTTGATCTCCTTGAAACCGCACGGGTGAGTTCTTACTACTCCTTGCGTAGTTCTTGCCAATTCTTCTTCTAAAGGAAGTTATTTTAGTTTGAACGAGGTTATTTTCACCTTAGATTTACGTCGTTCTCGGGTGTTTCAAGGAGCGTCGTTTATGTATATCGATCAGGGGTGATCGAGGTAGGTGGTCTGGTGTTTAAATTCCAACTTCTATGTGTTTTTGTGTACCATTGTGCTACGAACCCACGTTGGGGTGTCGTATGGATGAGGCCTTTACTGTTTAAATACCTAGAATTGTATAAGTAATTTAATGTAAGTGTAAAACTATTGTTTGGGATCACTACTTGGATTCAGGACCACCCAGGGGTGCGTTTCTCTGTTTAGCCGTTTGGCCCAAATACCCGAGGGTATGCCATGTTTATATTGAGCATTACTTTTGACTTAAAAGGAATTGTATATAAAATTGTTTGTTATGCTTTGGGCTTGGCCCGGTTACTTAAGCCTGAGGGAAGTGTTTTACTCTAGCCTGAGGTCATGGTTATATTAGCCTGAGGGCATGGTTATATTAGCCTGAGGGCGTGGTTATATTATCCTAAGGGTGTGGTTATATTAGCCTGAGGGCGTGGTTATATTAGCCTGAGGGTGTGGTTATATTAGACTGAGGTCGTGGTTATATTATCCTGAGGGAAAGGTTCTGATTAGCCCGAGGGCTTAGTTCTGAGGAACACTGAATGTTATTAAATTGAACTACTAAATGAATATTTAAATGGAAATGAAACTAGTAATGATAGTTACTTTTGAGTGATTACTAGTTTACTGCATTTATTGCACACTGTTGTTGCACATTTTTCACTGACAGTTGGGTACGGGCCTTTGGTGGGTGCCTACTGGGATTTATTTCTCACACCCTGTTTGGGTCATGTCTTCAGCCCTAACAGACTATATTGCTACAGGTGTGGATAAGGGAAAGGATCCCTATACAGGTAATTGAGTGTTTATGAGGTGTAGGGGAGCATGGGACCGAGCTCAGGCTCGTGATGCTGCCGATTGTTCTGTTTTGTTCTGTTGTACCTGTACTTTCCATTATATCGTATTGTACTATTGTGTAACATGTTCTGGCTTTTTTCGTAGGACTAGAGACATGTTTAATCATTATTTATATAGCATTTGGTTATCTTTTACTACAGTTGTTCATATCAGTTGTGTATGGTTTATTGTTTCTGTTATTGTTGTATGTTAATTATCTTCTCCGCTGCGCTACACTTTGACAAATGAGGGCATAGTTTCTCCACTATCAGACTTGGGACCTCGCTACTAGTCAGCAGCCTCTGGTGTTTGGGGAAATGCGCTTGAGGTCATGTGACCAACTGGGTTCGGGGCACCCGTTGAGTGGCACCCAAATCTGGGACGTTACAAAGTGGTATCAGAGGAAGGTTATTTTCTTTGACTTACTGTTTGGAGCTTTAGTCAGGGATAGGATAGAAATGGTAGTTGGTAATAAGTTGTGCCCAGGAGTAGCTAACCCGTGTACAGGGAAAATCCAATTTACCTCGTGTTGCAATTTTATTGATTTTTCAATTTACAGTTGATCTGATTTTCACTGTTGGGTGACGCACTTGTGGTGTGCTATTTATATGTTATACCTGGGTTCTATTTAGTTGCAACCTTATGAGATTAGGGTATGCCATCTAATGCATCATTTAGGCACATGCTATAAATCACATGCCATGTAGAGTTCCATGCCATGTAGGTGCATTAGAAATTGCATGTTGTTGTGATATTTGTTGTGCTATAAAAGCATGATGTTGTGATAGCTGCTTTGATAAATACCTACTATTTGATAGGGTATTGTTATGTAAGGATTGTATGATGAATGCTAAACTTTGGTTCTTGAGGAGTATGGGCCCTCATTAACCAAAATTTAGTGGATCATCGACTGTTTACCTTGTTTATAACACATATAAGATGCCAAGATTTGATTCATGGGGAGTATGGGCCCTCACGGATTGTAATTTGGAACTTAGGTGTTGTTTCAGTGTTTTTTTGGGTTCCGGAGTAGTTTTGGAGGCTTACTGTCCAGAAAATCCAGCATACACGCTGTGTAGTTCTATGGACGCACGTTGTGTGTTCGTCTGTTTGGGAAGAAATGAAAACTTTTTAAGTACACGTCGTGTACCCTCAGTACACGCTGTGTAGTCTCTTACCGTGTCATAGACCGTGTGGGTAGGGACACGAGGTAGGGAATGGTTTTGGGACAAACACGCCGTGTACCGGTTGTACACGCCGTGTAGTTTTGACCCGGTGTCCGCCCGTGTAACGAACAACACAGACGAAGGAAACCTTAAGACATACACGTCATGTAGACTGACCCTGGTACCTGGTTGTGTAACTAACAACACAGGTCGGTGTTATCCTTCCTAGTACATGTCGTGTCCTCCTGGAACATGCCGTGAAGTGTTAGCCGAGTAGTCGGTCGTGTAGTGAGCAACATGGGTCAGTCTGGGGATTCTTGTACATGCCGTGTCTTTTTGAAAACACGTCGTGTAGTGTGGCCTGGGTATAAAGGTCGTTTCATGAACGACACGGGCAGTTGGAAATTAAACCATGCACGTTGTGTATAGGTTATACACGTCGTGTAGTCTTGTTCAAGTGAGTCGTGTGGCTTAGCTGTGTAGAAGGACTCAGACAGGGAAGAAGGATTTGAGAGCACATTGTGTAGTATTTATACATGCCGTGTAGTCAAGTTTTGTAAATCTTGAAGACTTTCTTTCTCCCTTCCCCTTGTTTTGGTTTTTGATTATCTTGGTCTAAGGTGTGCGTTTGAACTTGTCGACCACGCATTGTTCTCCAAGAGAGCGGCGAAGATTATACTCCTGAGATGGTGGGACATGGGCTACCGATGGATCCTCCAGTAGTGCCAGATGTGACGTCAGCCATTATACCGGATGCAGGCGCAGAGGCACAGTTCTGTGAAGGATTCATGCGGTTCATGCAGACCTTTCAGGGAGCACAGCAGGCCACCACATCTATGACAGAGCTAACACGTATATTCCAGCAGCAGCATCCGCCTACGTTTTCAGGCGATGGCGGACCACAGGCTGCGGAGTCTTGGCTGGGTTCTATTCAAACTATTTTCGAGCACCTTGAGACTCCTCCAAGGCGGAGGGTCAAGCTCGCTACATACATGCTGCGTGATTCTGCCAAGAGGTGGTGGGATGTTACCACCTAGACTGAGCATCACTGAGGCATGGCGTGGGAAGATTTTCATACTTTTTTCTATGAATTCTTCTACCCAGAGACGCTGAGGGAAGATAGAGCTTTAGATTTCATGAATCTATATCAGGGCACTATGTCAGTGATGGATTATTCTGCTCTCTTTACCGAGCTTCAACATTTTGCACCCGTTCTGGTGGGTGATGAGACGTTGAGGGCCAGACGCTTTGAGGATGGTCTTCGATATGACATCCGAGCACTGGTAAATTTTTTCAGGTTTCCTACTGTACATGATATTTTGAACCAGGCACTGATTACTGAGAGGAACCCGCAGGAATCTAGTGGTGTGGGCCAGGGCAGTTCGACACCAATTTCTGGTACTATTTCTACCGGAAAGAGGAAGAGACAGATGGGGTTCTCTTAAGAAGGAAGTACAATCCAGAGGAATACTTCGGGTGGCCCGATCATGTGCTTCCAGTGTGGTAGAGAGGGGCACAAGAGACCGCAGTGTCCACGTGTGTAACACCCCAAGCTTCCATGGTACGCTTCTCTTTGAATAATATAGTAGCGTGTGGTGTACGCAACTTTGAGTTCTAACACACACCACAACCAATCAAAGTAGCTGTTATGAATAGTAATACCTACTCTTTGAAATTTTATAAATTTTATCTTTCAAAATGGACTTCATTTTTGGATTCGGAATATCGAATTTAGCCTAGGGTGAAATTTTGGAACTTTTCAGATAACTTGTATATTTTGATGAATAGTGAAAATTACTAAATTTTAATTAAAAACAACTTTTTTAATCAAAATAATTAGTAGTGATAAATTATACTATTGAGTGGTTTTAAAGTATAATTATAATATAATTTTACCATTTTATCCAATGGTGGTCATTAGAATTAATTTCACTTTGAAATTGGACATAAACAATTGTCAATCTTTTGATTGATATTGTTTCTTAAAAACACGCTATTTGTTTTGACAAAGAGAATTAATTATAAAATTAATTAATGAAACTTATATGTTTGGAATTTTGTAAAATAGACACCATTTTTGAATTCAGAATATCAATTATATATTAGGGTGAATTTTTGGTATTTTTCTGAAAAACTTCAATTTTTGATGAATAGTGAAACCACTAAGTGGTAGTTTAAAAACTAATTTTTCATGTAAATGAAACATTACCACTTCTGTGATTTTATTTTAAAAAATCTGACATACATGGTTTTCATTAGGAAGTAAAATTTGGTTCAATGAGATTAAAATAATTTTTTGGTGAATAGTAACTTTTAAGTTTTATTAATCGCGATTAAAGGTAATTAGTGAAATTTAAGGTAAAAATGATATTATAAAAATATGAAAATATCTTGAAACTTGTACTACCCTTATTGGATGAGTCATGGATGACCACGAAAATCCATGGGTCAACTTGGGGACCCCATGGAGCCACTTGGGTAAGAAAATGACATTAATAACTTTTTATGTAAAGTAAAAATAAAATTGTCACAAACATGTCTTGTTTTACTAACACAATTATTACATGGGGTTATATAAGTTAAATTTTAGACTATAAATATTCATTGGAAAGATAAAAATATTTACTAAATCATGGTAATTTTTTTTATAATTTTTAGACATTAAATAAATAAATTTATTTATCACACCATGATGATGCAGCGATTACCTCATTAATTAACGATTTAAATAAAATGAAAAGATAATGTAAAATCTAAGACTTAAACTTGTCAAAAACATATTGGATGAGTATATTTCGAACCCTTATCACCTTATCTTAGAAATATATAATTTTGGGACCTTTTAAATCTGAAAATCATTTCATAATAATGTAACAATTCAGGACTTTTCAAGAGTGCTCATCCTATCCTCTTATAAAAGGCCCCCACCTCTACCACCTTATTCACACCATCAAAGCCATTTGGCTCGGCCAACCTCCTCCCAAATACTCTCTCAAATTCCCTCTATTACTCCTATAAGCCTCACTTTGGGCAGAAGTCTTCCCAAGGAAGCCTTTGTCTCAAATCAAAAAAAATTACCCGATTTTAAGGTAATGTCTTCTCTTATATTCTTTTGTTTTATTTTGCTTCTCCAACCCCTTAAAATCTTTTTATTACTTTCTTTTGTAACAAAACCAGTATCTAAAATATACTAGGATTTTTTCATTAGAAGTATTTTATTTACACTTACACATACCTTCATCTAATGGTTAAAGAACATACTCTTTCTGTGGGTGGCGAATTACTGCATCACGAAACGATGATTGTTCAATATTCTTTTAACACCTCTCATGGTGGCCATTATGATGAAACTATTTTCATATATGATATTTATATTATGTTTATGTTTTCCTTATTCTTCTGTATTTCTCATTTATGGAATACCTTTATGGTTTCCATTATGGTTAAACGCGATAATTTCATTTTAGGAAGTGCGGACTACCGCCCCCTTAAAGTGATTTGAATCGTTAATGACATATGTGGGACGTATAAAGTATGGAGTAAATGATATTATATATGATATTATACTGTAATTATAATACACCTTTATATCATTATGATTTCATTCCATTAAATACAAAATAGAAATGAAAGTAGCATTCATGCGTACGTACGACTTACCGTCTCCATGAACGATGCATTTCATTTCTTACCTCTAAATGTTACGTAATATTATGAATGAATGTATATACTGGATATATATGATATATATGATATCTAAATCATGAATATTATTCTGGATATAATAGATATTTTACCACATGAACAACTTGTAATTATAAGAAGTTTATTTTTGACTCAAGTACCAAAGATCGACAAAACGACTGTTATTAACATAAATAATTACATAATGTTCATAACATGGTAATAAGTGATATAAAAGGAATAATAAACTTGAAAAAGGTTCTTAAGAAATTATAAATTAACTCTGTTTTATTATTCAGGAGGTTAAATAACGGTCGAGTCAAGTCAGACACGAGGTAAGGGAACTTCTTAACCCAATTTTCGTTCTTTGGGTTAATCTCCTACTTTCAAATTATGTCCTGATATTATTATGTCCTATATTGTATTTTTACTTTATTTATGTGTACTTATAGTGAATACACATAATATATCTATTTTATTTAAAAAAATGATCTTTGTAAGGGACTTCGTCTCAATCTCCTTTCATTGAGGCATATTTTGTTTTATACACAACTTTATTTTATACGGTGTATAAACCCCTTTGACTTTTACTTTTATTCAAAAAGAATATTTTTATACGAAGCGTTTTTACTAAATTACAAAAGGAATGTTTTGTCTTATGTATGCAATGACAACGACTTCTCCACCACCGTGACCATTATTGGAGTTTCGTCTTCCTCTACAAGCCGTAACTTTTTTTAAAAAAAATGAAAAATAAATACCAAGTTTTACTTTTATTTTATTTTGGTATTGAAAATGGTTTTATTATATCAATGTGTTGTATCGATATCTTATGATTGAAATGTGGAAATGTTATGTTTCCTTTATGCATGTTTTATGTGATACGATTATGTTATG
The DNA here is from genome assembly GCA_963277665.1 of Viscum album. NCBI lineage: Eukaryota > Viridiplantae > Streptophyta > Magnoliopsida > Santalales > Viscaceae > Viscum > Viscum album. The sequence continues at coordinate 340,949,520 of OY728135.1, forward strand.
GTTTATAATATGTTTAAATCTATTCATATGAGGAATGCATTAGACTTAATAAGTGACGGGTGGAGCCCGCTATAGCTCCTCGATGCATCGGTAGGTCTCATGAGACAAACTAGTGTCTTGGCATGAGGCCTTGACAAAATCTTATTTGTAGTCTTGGCATGAGGCCTTGACTACGTGGTTATGATAGTTTGGCATTATGCATTCCATCATTATGAAAGTGGTTATTGATATTGCATGTGATTATTCAACTAGTAGAATATCCATGTGAATAAGTAAATGGAATAATTTCATTTTATTTTTGCCATATTATGCTGAAGTTCAAGTTTAAAAGACTTTTGTTTTAGTTATACATTGCCTTAAATGTTAATGTTTATTTATGAAAGCTTCCGCTATATTGTTATCCTTACTAAGCATCTGAACTCACCCCTTCCAATGTTTTAATTTTTCCAGGATGTGAAGAAGTATATTATGAATGACCTACAGGGATAGTATGAGGGGATATGAAGACAAGATGTTGTTGTATTTTTGTTTTACTTTATGATGTAATGTAAGACTTATGAATGTATATAGTGTTTCCAAGGATAATAAACTAATCGGTATTTCGAGACTTGATCTTTTGTGATCAGGCCAATGTTACGCAATAATGCACTGACTCTGGGTAACTGGGGTCGGGGCGTTACAGTTGGTATCAGAGGGAGGTTAGTACTAACCATGGAAGCTAGATTTAGATAAACTCTGATTAGAGCACATAGCCCAAAGATAGACTTTAAGGATTAATATAGAATAACTTCCTAGAATTTTGGTATTATAGATATTTTGTGAGTTTTCCGAGCAATACATCCCTGTTTGGATACGAGTAGGTAGAGGCGGCTTTGGCACAGATGTACCTAGGGGTAAAACCCGAAAACATTGTTTTGAGCTAGACTCGAATGGGAATTGGTGCACGATAACGGACCTTGTTGCACTCTTGGTTACGACACTCCCGGGGGATATGCTTAGGATAATTCTCATTTTCTTTACAAACCATTATGAAGGGTTTATGAGTATATACTTCCTCAAAGAAAACATTTTTATGATTATATTTCAATTTATGTTAAGTGTTTTACAAGTATGGAATTATGTATTTTGATTCATAAACTAATCTAGTTTATGCCATTGTTTAGAAATGGAGCCTAGTAGTAGGAATGTAAATCGTATCAATGCACGCACTCCATGTAGGGATTTCCCTCCTGCTCAAGATAATTATAGTGGAGCTGGATATATAACTAGTGTTGATCAACTTATCACCATACTGGGACAACTCACTCAGGTTATGAATAATAACCTTACTCGTATGGAGCACCCTGATCCGCAACGTGGAGGATCAATGTTAGACCGCTTCATGAGGAAAAAACCACCAACATTTAATGGGGGTAAAAATCCATTAGTAGCTGAGAAATGGATAAACTCCTTAGAGAAAATATTCCATGCCTTGGGGAGTAGCGAAAGGGAGAAGGTTGTTATAGCAGTTTATCGTCTCACTGGAGATGCCGATCAATGGTGGTCGCTGATTCAAAACAAAAAGGAAGATGAAGAAGTATCAAGTATGGAATGGAGGGAGTTTAAGGAAATTTTCTTAGAAAAATACGTTCCACATGACCATCGAGCAGATATGGAAAGGCAATTTCTGAGTCTGAGGCAGAAGGAGGATGAGAATGTTACAAAGTATGAGGCTAACTTTACAAGGTTAGCGAGGCATGCTCCAAATTATATACGTAACCCAAGAAGCAATATTGATCGTTTCTTTGATGGGTTAAAACCATTTCTTCGTCGAGCATTAGTCTCACAAACCTTCTCATCGTATGAAGATATTGTCTCGTGTGCTATCAAGACAGAAAAGGAATTCTCTAAGTCTTATGACTTTAAAGCAAAGCAAGAGAAGAAGAGATCTTCTGATCAATCTGGAAATAGAAATAAGGGGACAAAGGGAAAAGTTGAATATCAGTCCTACAGTAAATGTGGGAAGAAACACCCTGGTACTTGCTTGAAGGGAATGGGAGTCTGTTACAAGTGTGGTGAAAAAGGCCACCAAACTCATGATTTTAAGGGAAAGAGAGTTGTTGTCAATGTGGAATTCTATAATTGTAGAGAGATGGGACATTATGAAAATTAATTTCCTAAGAATCAGGGGAACTTACCTCAGAAGAGGCCAAGGGATCAAGGTCAAGCTTGTGCTATCACTACTGCTTAGGTTGAAGCTCTAAAAGAAGTGGTGGCAGGTAATTTAATGGTTTCCTCATGTTTAGAAAATGAATTATTTGATTCTGGATCATTACATTGTTTCATATCTTCCCAGTTTTCTAAGAAAATTAGATATTTCCAATTTGATTTAACAAGAGAATTGTTTGTCAAAACTCCTAAGGGAAGTATCATTGCAAAAAAGTTTTGTGAATCAGTCCCCATTAGAGCACATAAATGTTCTTTATCCGCTGATCTCATTTTCATACCTATGATTGAGTTTGATATAATCCTCGATATGGATTGGATTTCAGACTATGATGCAAATATTTATTGTAAGAAGAAGGAGGTTACGATTTTTGATAATGATGATAAGGAACACCTTATCTTTAGAGCAGAATCGTCACCACCTAAATCTTATTTAGATCCACCCCCAGTATCTCAACTAAATTCAATTATTGGGGAGGAAGAGAATGAAATGACTGGGGGCGAGGAAAGGAATGTTCAAATAGAGGATGTACCTATTGTGAAAGAATATGTAGATTTGTTTCTGGAAGATTTACCTGGACATCCTCTAGAATGAGAAGTTGAGTTTGCCATTGATTTAATTCCTGGATCAAGGCCTATATCGAAGACCCCTTATAGAATGGCCACTGTAGAATTAGTTGAACTAAATAAACAACTAGAGGAATTGAGTAATAAGGGATTTATTCGCCCTAGTGTTTCTCCATGGGGAGCCCCTGTCCTTTTTGTTAAGAAGAAAGATGGATCTATGAGGTTCTGCGTTGACTACAGGGAGATCAATGTTATAAGAATAAAGAACAAGTATCCCCTACCTCGCATTGATGATTTATCTGACCAACTACATGGAACTCAATACTTTTCAAAGATTGACCTTCGATCTGGATACCATCAGTTGTGTGTGAAGAAGGAAGACATTCCAAAGACAACATTTCGAACAAGGTACGAGCATTACGAGTTTACAGTAATGCCTTTTGGATTTACTAATGCACCCTCTGTATTCATGGATCTAATGAATAGAGTTTTCAAGGAATATCTTGATGATTTTGTGGTGGTATTTATTGATGATATCTTGGTATACTCCAAAATCTACGAAGATCATGAAAATCACTTGCGCATTATCTTGAAGACTCTTAGAAGGCATGAATTATATGGGAAGTTTAGCAAGTGTGAATTCTGGATTCAAGAGATTTTTTTTCTTGGCCATATTGTCTCTAAGGATGGAATTTCCGTTTATACTTCTAAGACCAAGGCAATCCATGAATGGCCAGCACCGACGAGTATAACTGAGGTACGCAATTTTATTGGTTTGGCAGGTTATTATCGACGTTTTGTCCAGAATTTTTCCCAATTGGATAACCCATTAATGAAGCACACACGTAAAGGGGTTAAATTTGTCTGGACAAAAGAGTGTGAAGAATGTTTTGAAGAACTGAAGAGAATATTAGTCAATGCTCCTATATTGACTCTACCATCGGGGAATAATGGGTTCGTTATTTATAGTGATGCATCAATGAAAGGACTTGGTTGTGTCCTTATGTAGAATGATAGAGTTATTGCCTATGCATCACGGAAACTAAAAATTTATGAGCAGAACTATCCTACTCATGATATCGAGTTAGCTGTTGTAATCTTTGCCTTGAAGATATGGATACATTATCTCTATGGTGAAAAATGTGAGATATATACCGATCAAAAGAGTTTGAAATATAATTTCTCACAAAAAGAACTCAACATGAGGCAAAGGCGGTGGCTTGAACTACTCAAGGATTATGATTGCACGATACACTACCACTCGGGGAAGGCAAATAAGGTTGCAGATGCTTTGAGTATAAAAGATCATGGAGTTTTGAACATGATGAGAGTGGAAAGGGATCCTATTTTCAGGGATCTAGTAAAGATGGATATGGGAATCACCATGGAGGGTGAAACATCAAAACTTTTTCAAATGGTTGCCAAACCATCTTTACTAGAAAGGATAAAGCGTTATCAGGGTGATGATGAAGAGTTGAAAAAGAAGATTAAAGCTGTGAATGATGGGCGATTGAGTGACTTTGTGTATGAAGATGGAATTTTAAAATTTGGGAGGAGACTTTGTGTTCCCGATATACCTGATTTAAAGAGGGAATTGTTGGATGATTCTCATAGTTCCAATTTCTCTATACACCCTAGGAGCACCAAGATGTATATAGATTTAAAGGGACATTTTTGGTGGGACAACATGAAGAGGGAGATTGCTGATATTGTGTAAAGATGTATGGTTTTTCAACAAGTGAAAGCTGGAAGGCAACTGCCTGGTGGAGTATTGAAACATCTTCCCATACCTGAGTAGAAATGGGATAATATTACGATGGACTTTTTCATGGGACTACCAAAGACTCCTAGAAGGAATGACACAATATGGGTCATTGTTGATTGTCTCACGAAGTTAGCACATTTTCTTTCTATAAGAGAAGATCTACCACTTGAATGTCTAGCAAGACTATATATTAATGAAGTTGTGAGACTTCATGGAGTACCCTTGTCGACTGTCTCGGATCGTGATCCCCGTTTTACATCAAGATTCTGGAAAATTCTTCAGAAGTCCTTGGATACTAAACTTTGTTTGAGCACTTCTTACCACCCTCAAACAGATGGACAATCAGAACAAACTATTCAAACCTTAGAAGACATGTTGAGATCATGCTCACTTGACTTTCAGGGTATGTGGGATCAATATTTACCTCTGGTAGAATTTTCCTATAACAATAGATTCCATTCAAGTATTTTGATGGAACCATATGAAGCGTTATACAGAAAGAGATGTCACACACCAACCTGTTGGGATGACGTTGGTGAAAGAAAACTTGTAGGCCCAGAACTGGTGGAGGAAACGATGGAAAAGGTGGAGGTAATCCAAAACCGCATCAAAGAAGCTCAAAGTAGGCAGAAGAGCTATGCTCACAATCGAAGGAAGGATTTGGAATTTCAGGTAGGAGATCATGTTTTCTTGAAGGTATCTCCATGGAAGGGAGTTATACGTTTCGGTAAGAAGGTTAAATTGAGTCCCAGGTACATCGGACCCTTCGAAATTCTAGAACGAATTGGGGTTGTAGCCTACCGTTTGGCAATGCCGCCAAGTCTCTCCAAAGTTCACGATGTATTCCATGTATCACTGTTGAGAAAATACATGCCTAACCCAATGCATGTACTCACCTATGAGGAATTAGAACTGGAACCCGATCTATCTTATTGCGAAGAGCCCATCGGGATTCTTGATACAAGAGAACAAGTGCTGAGAAACCGGACGACTCGTCTGGTAAAATTTCTATGGAGAAACCATAAGATGGAGGAGGCAACATGGGAACCCAAGGAACTTATGATGAAGAATCACCCGAGTCTTTTTATACAGTGATATTATATGAAATTTTGAGGAAGAAATTATTTGAATGAGGGGATAATGTAACACCCCAAGCTTCCACGGTATGCTTCTCTTTAAATAATACAGTAGCGTGTGTTGTACGCAACTTCGAGTTCTAACACACACCACAACCAATCAAAGTAGCCGTTATGAATATTAATACCTACTTTTTGAAATTTTATAAATTTTATCTTTCAAAATGGACTTCATTTTTGGATTCGGAATATTGAATTTAGCCTAGGGTGAAATTTTGGAACTTTTCGGATAACTTTTATATTTTGATGAATAGTGAAAATTACTAAATTTTAATTAAAAACAACTTTTTAAATAAAAATAATTAATAGTGATAAATTATAATATTTAGTGGTTTTAAAGTATAATTAGAATATAATTTTACCATTTTATCCAATGGTGGTCATTATAATTAATTTCACTTTGAAATTGGACATAAACAATTGTCAATCTTTTGATTGATATTGTTTCTTAAAAACACGCTATTTGTTTTGACAATGGGAATTAATTATAAAATTAATTAATGAAACTTATATGTTTGGAATTTTGTAAAATAGACACCATTTTTGAATTCAGAATATCAATTATAGCTTAGGGTGAATTTTTGGTATTTTTATGAAAAACTTCAATTTTTGATGAATAGTGAAACCACTAAGTGGTAGTTTAAAAACTAATTTTTTGTGTAAATGAAACATTACCACTTCTGTGATTTTATTTTAAAAAATCCAACATACATGGTTTTCATTAGGAAGTAAAATGTGGTTCAATGAGATTAAAATAATTTTTTGGTGAATAGTAACTTTTAAGTTTTATTAATCGCGATTAAAAGTAATTAGTGAAATTTAAGGTAAAAATGATATTATAAAAATATAAAAATATCTTGAAACTTGTCCAAACCTTATTGGATGAGTCATGGACGACCAATACAATCCATGGGTCAACTTGGGGACCCCATGGATCCACTTGGGTAAGAAAATGACATTAATAACTTTTTATTTAAAGTAAAAATAAAATTGTCACAAACATGTCTTGTTTTACTAAAACAATTATTACATGGGGTTATATAAGTTAAATTTTAGACTATAAATATTCATTGGAAATATAAAAAAATTTAATACATCATGGTAATTTTTTTATAATTTTTAGACATTAAATAAATAAATTTATTTATCACACCATGATAATGCAGCGATTACCTCATTAATTAACGATTTAAATAAAATGAAAAGATAATGTAAAATCTAAGACTTAAACTTGTCAAAAACCCATTGTATGAGTAGATTTATAACCCTTATCGCCTTATATTAAAAATATATAATTTTGGGACCTTTGAAATCGGAAAATCATTTCATAATAATGTAACATTTCATGACTTTCCAAGAGTGCCCCTCTTATCCTGTTATAAAAGGCCCCCACCTCTACCACCTTATTCACACCATCAAATCCATTTGGCTTGGCCAAACTCTTCCCAAATACTCTCTAAAATTCCCTCTATTACTCCTATAAGACTCACTTTGGGCAGAAGTCTTCCCAAGGAAGCCTTTGGCTCAAATCAAAAAGAGTTACCCGATTTTAAGGTAATGTCTTCTCTTATGTTCTTTTGTTTTATTTTGCTTCTCCAACCCCTTAAACTATTTTTATTAATTTATTTTGTAACAAAACTAGTATATAAAATATAATAGGATGTTTTCATGAGAATTATTTTATTTACACTTACACATACCTTCGTCTAATGGTTAAAGAACATACTCTTTCTGTGGGTGGTGAATTACTGCCTCACGAAACGATGATTGTTCAATATTATTTTAACACCTATCATAGTGTCCATTATGATGACACTATTTTCATATATGATATATATATTATTTTTATGTTTTCCTTATTCTTCTTTATTTTTCATTTATGGAATACCTTTATGATTTCCATTATGGGTAAACGCAATAATTTCATTTTAGGAAGTGCGGACTACCACCCCCTCAAAGTGATTTGAATCGTTAATGCCATATGTGGGACGTATAAAGGATGGAGTAAATGATATTATATATGATATTATACTGAAATTATAATACACCTTTATATCATTATTATTTAATTCTATTAAATACAAAATATAAATGAAAGTAGCATTCATGCGTACGTACAGCTTACCGTCTCCATGAACGGTGCATTTCATTTCTTACCTCTAAATGTTACGTAATATTATGAATGAACGTATATACTGGATATATATTATATATATGATATCTACATCATGAATATAATTCTGGATATAATGGATATTTTACCACATGAACAACTTGTAATTATAAGAAGTTTATTTTTGACTCAAGTACCAAAGATTGACAAAACGACCGTTATTAACATAAATAATTACATAATGTTCATAACATGGTAATAAGTGATATAAAAGGAATAATAAACTTGAAAAAGGTTCTTAATCAATTATAAATTAACTCTGGTTTATTATTAAGGAGGTTAAAGAACGGTCGAGTCAAGTCGGACACGAGGTAAGGGAACTTCTTAACCCAATTTCCGTTCTTTGGGTTAATCTCCTACTTTCAAATTATTTCATGATATTATTATTTCCTATCTTGTATTTGTACTTTATTTATGTGTAATTATATTTAATACACATAATAGATCTATTTTATTTAAAAAATTATCTTTGTAAGGGACTTCGTCTTAATCTCCTTTCATTGAGGCATATTTTGTTTTATACACAACTTTATTTTATACGGTGTATAAACCCCTTTGACTTTTACTTTTATTCAAAAGAAATATTTTTATATGAAGCGTTTTTACTAAACGAAAAAAGGAATGTTTTGTCTTATGTATGTGATGACAACGACTTCTCTTCCACCGTGACCATTATTGGAGTTTCGTCTTCCTCTACAAGCTATAACTTTTTAAAAAAAATGAAAAATAAATACCAAGTTTTACTTTTCTTTTATTTTGGTATTGAAAATGGTTTTATTATATCAATGTGTTGTATTGATATCTTGTGATTGAAATGTGGAAATGTTATGTTTCCTTTATGCATGTTTTATGTGATACGATTATGTTATGGTTTATGATATGTTTAAACATGTTCATATGAGGAATGCATTGGACTTAATAAGTGATGGGTGGAGCCCGCTATAGCTCCTCGATGCATCGGTAGGTGTCATGAGACAAACTAGTGTCTTGGCATGAGGCCTTGACAAAATCTTATTTGTAGTCTTGGCACGAGGCCTTGGCTACGTGGTTATGATAGTCTGGCATTATGCATTCCATCATTATAAAACTGGTTATTGATATTGCATGTGATTATTCGACTAGTGGAATATCCATGTGAATAAGTAAATGGAATAATTTCATTTTATTTTTGCCATATTATTTTGAAGTTCAAGTTTAAAAAGCTTTTGTTTTAGTTATACATTTCCTTAAATGTTAATGTTTATTTATGAAAGCTTCCGCTATATTGTTATTCTTACTGAGCATCTGAGCTCACCCCTTCCAATGTTTTAATTTTTCCAGGATGTGAAGAAGTATATTATAAATGACCTGTAGGGATAGTATGAGTGGATATGAGGACAAGATGTTGTTGTATTTTTGTTTTACTTTATGATGTAATGTAAGACTTATGAATGTATCTAGTGTTTCCAAGGATACTAAACTAATCGGTCTTTCGAGACTTGATCTTTTGTGATCATGTCAATGTTACGCAATAATGCATTGACTCTGGGTAACTGGGGTCGGGGCGTTACAACGTGACCCAGTGGAGTGTCAATCTTGTGGAAATATGGGTCATCTCCAGCGCTTTTGCAGGGTGTATCTGCTGGTGGCTAGTGAGAGGGGTTATGTGCAGACTCTGTGTGCGGGAGCAGGACCGGCAGCTTCTTACCAGTCGGGAAACTAGAATACATCAGGGCGTGCGGGCCGAGATGGTGGTCGTGACCATGGTATCCAAACACCAGGATCTCAGAGGCAGTAGGGTGGGATAGCTTAGGGTAGCCAGGCTGTGTCGTAGAGCCATGACACTGGGCAGGCATATGCAGTGCAACAGACCCAACAGGAGTAGGATCCCAAACCTTATACTGTCAGAGGTACTATTCTAGTAGCTTCTGTTTTATCTTCAGTACTTTTCGATACGGGTGTTACACATAGCTTTATATATTTTCATGTTGTGGAGAGAATTGGGCTCTGTTTTTCTTCTTCTTCTTCTTCTTCTTCTTCTGATGTTATGACGTTAGACACACCGTTGGGGACTAGAACAGCTAGTGTGCGTCAGTTTAAGGAGTGCCCCCTTGAGGTCTGTGGGTGTCACTTTATTTGAGACCTCTATGTCTTGGGGATGATGAGCTATGATTTCATTCTCGGGATGGACTAGTTGGTACCCTTTCAATCCTTTGTAGACTGCTATCATCGTAGGGTGCGTTTCACGTCACTAGAGGGGGGAGAGATTCTATACAAGGATGAGTGGGATGTTCAGGCGAGTAGAGCTGGACCAGAGCATAGTGGTCGAGGTGGAGTCACAACCCAGATTGCGAGTTTATATCTGGATTATCAAGGAACTTTCCATAACGATTTCCCTCCTATAGTTGATCGTTTCAAGGATGTCTTCCTGGATGAATTTTCAGGTCTACCTTCAGAGCGTTAGGTGGATTTCTCTATTGAGCTTATGCCAGGAGTGGCACCGGTGTCCATTCCTCCTTATAGGATGGCTACACCTGAGCTACTGGAGCTCAAGAGGCAGTTGGAGGAATTACAGGCAAAAGGTTTCATCTTACCCAATACTTCTCCTTGGGGTTCTCCAGTCCTTTTTGCGAAGAAGGAGGACAATACCCTCAGTCTCTGTGTGAATTATCGGAAAATGAACCAGTTAATGGTTAAGAACCGATATCCCTTTCCAAGGATTGGTGATATTTTTGATCAACTTCGAGGTGAATGAGTGTTCTCGAAGATTTACTTGACATTCAGATATCATCAGTTTCACGTTAGACCATCTGATATACCTCTCACAGCCTTCAGGAGTAGGTATGGTCTATATGGGTACTTGGTTATTCCGTTCGGACTCATGAACGCGCCAGCAGTTTTCATGGATTTGATAAATAGTGTGTTCCATCCTTATCTGGATTCTTTTGTGGTAGTCTTCATGGACGATACCTTAGTGTACTCTCACACTCGACACGATCATGCCAACCATCTTGAGATCGTCTTGAGTACACTAATAGAGCATAAGTTTTATGGTAAGCTCTCAAAGTGTCACTTTTGGATGGACCAGATACACTTCCTAGGTCATATTATCTCAGAGGCATGAGTGGCAGTAGACCCAGAGAAGGTGAGAGAAGTAGTTTTTTGGGATCATCCTAAGAACGTGTTTGAGATACAGAGTTTCTTAGGGCTGGCTGGTTATTAAAGGCGCTTCATCCAGGACTTCTCCCACTTAGCAGCGCTGTTAATGAGTTTGACTAAGAAGGGTGTGACGTTCGTTTGGACCGAATCTTGCGAGACAGCCTTTCAGGAGATGAAGGGAAGGTTGACATCAACACCAATCTTGATACTCCCAGAGCAGGGGAAGAGCTATACCGTTTATTGTGATGAATCAGGTATTGGGATGGGAGTTGTGTTGATGTAGGGCGATCGAGTTGTTGCGTATGGGTCTCGGCAGTTGAGGCCACATGAGAGGAATTACCTGATGCATGACCTCGAGTTGGATGCAATTGTGCATGTGTTTCACTGTTGGGGACATTATCTCCTAGGAGATCATTTTGTGGTTTTCACCGACCACAAAAGTCTCAAATATATCTTTACTCAGCGTGACTTGAATCTGTGGCAGCGGAGGTGGGTTGAGTACCTACAGTCATTCGATTTTGGACTTGCCTATACACTTGGTAAGGGCAACTTCGTTGCTAATGCACTAAGCAGGAAGACTCAGATACAGGCAGTTCATGAGGCCAGTGGTGAGTGGCAGCTTATGGCTTTGTTCTCTGAGATGCATTTGGAGGTGCACGACAGTCAGGGGAAAACCTATCTTTCATCTTTAGCAGTGAATTCTACCCTCCTGGATAGAGTGAGGATGAGACAACTATCTGATTCAAAAGGCCTAGTTCTCCAGGAGTCGGTGGCAAGTGAGGACCCTCCTCCTGGGTGGAAGATAGGCGATGATGAGGTATTGCGTTTCCATGGACGAGTGTGGGTTCCAGGGGATGTACGCAAGGAGATGATGTGGGAGTTCCATGTTTCAGCTTGGGCAGTTCATCCCAGAGTAACCAAGATGTACTGTGACTTGAGACGTTAGTATTGGTGGCTGGGTATGAAGAGCAAAGTAGCTGGTTTTGTTACGAGATGTTCCACCTGTCAGCAGGTGAAGGCAGAGCATTAGAGGCCAGCTGAACTGTTACAGCAGTTACCCATTCCGGAATGGAAATGGGATGATGTCGTGATGGATTTAGTGATCGGGTTTTCGAGGTCACCTCGAGGTAGTGATGATGTGTGGATTGTTGTGGATAGACTTACGAAGTTATCTCACTTTTTTCTGATCAAGGAGACCTTCGGTGTTGATGAGCTCGGAAAACTGTATATCTGAGAGGTTGTACGTCTTCATGGGGTTCCTCATTCTATCGTTTCAGATAGGGATGCCCGTTTTATGTCTTGTTTCTGGTAGATTTTTCAGAGGGCACTGGGTACACAGGTGCTTCTGAGCACAGCTTACCACCCTCAGACCGATGGTCAGTCAGAGCATACGATACAGGTGCTTGAGGACATGTTGCGTGCATGCATCCTAGACTTCGGGGGCTCTTGCACTACTAAAAATCATACTTTTCCCAACACTTGTATACCAACGGTTCAATTGAATAGTTGTTATAGGTGATCTTTACCAACGGTTTGCATAAACCATTGGTAAAGATGTGTAAAAAAAGAGTTTTCCAATGGTTTGATGAAACCATTGGGAAAGATGGGGAAAAAAGAGTTTTCCCAACGGTTTCATCAAACTATTGGGAAAGATGGGAAAAATAAGATTTTTCCCAATGGTTTCATTAAACCGTTGGGAAATATGGAGTGTTCCCAACGGTTTTTAAAAACCGTTGGGAAAAAGAAGACCCAAATTCACCTAAGCCACACATCCCCCTCCCCGATTCCAGAAGCAGTGCGCGGCTCTCCTAGAAGTGATTACAACTAGCAGAATCCCTTCAGAACCCTCAGTACAGGTGCACCTCTTCCATCCGATCAGCTGCTAGGTTAAACTCCTTTCTCCTTTTCTCAAGGATATCCTTCCACCTCTTATTAAGGATATCCTTATATTCTCAAGGATATTGTTATTCCCAATTTTTAAGGTTTTTGGAAAATTTTATGATTCACTACTCCACGAATTGTGTACTCAAATCACTACATCGATGTACACATTGTCCAATTAATGTTTTCATTACACATATACATTTATAAGGGCATGGTGTCTCTTTATTGTGTTCTAATTTTAAAGATTCATAGTTTTTTTTAATCTCAATGCTTCAAATATTACAACTTCATGTATATGAACTCATAAGAAATTGTTTGTAATATTTATTCATAGTATTTAATGAAAATCACTCCTTTCATTAAGATCATGTCAAACATGAAGATCTTATTCATCTTAATTTTTGTACACTATGTGTATTACATAATAAGTATGTATCATGTTTCTATCAAAATCTATATATATATAAAATGACACACTGTTCACTTATCCTTTGCACAATAGAACATATGGAGTATCTTCTTGAACTTTACAAAATAGTATATGGTCCCTAATTAGTACTTCTTCCTTCTTCATGAAACTAATTCACAGAATTTCAAATTCTCAATATTAGTGAATATTAGTTTTCATAATATAACCATTAATCATTCTGCCTTCAACATCATACATGAGTTATTCAATCACCTTTTTAAAACACAATGACCATTTTCACTGATTTGGGGTTCCTCAAAATGCTTGGGAAAATCAGAAAAAACACATGTATTGAATCGTGTTTCTCATATGGTTTCATGGATACAAGTTCATCTTGAAAATCATGACTTCGTGGTTCAAATATCATGAGGACCATGGGATTATGAGGGTGGGGTGCTTTTCACTACCCATGATGGTGTGTGTAGACATCCATAAAAATGTTAGATAAGTCACAAGTTTAATTTAGTAATGTTGTTATCTTTGACATACTTTATTATTAATCTCAAATTTAAAAATAAATGTTTTTGTCTATACTTAATGAAATTAAATCTTTTTACAAGCCATGAACAACCTATTAGTGTAGAATCCTAAAATTTATTCACCCATGGGGTGCGCTTGACTTGGGGAAGTAATTGGGTAATGAAAGGTATGTCCATAGAGGTGTCAATAATGAGTTATTGAACATGAGTGAATGATTTGGGATGCCTATAACACATTATGGGACCTGAGGCATGTGCCTCTTATAGACCTAATGAAAATTAATATAAATAAATTTTAATTTAATTTATGAGTACTTGTTATTTACATTATTTTAATAGTTCACTACATCGACTAGAAACTTCTTACTTTATCATTTACTTAAATGTATTTTCTATTAAAGTTCAATCCTATTGAATTGTTTATGAAAAAATGACTTATATAAATTCTTTTTACGGAATGGATAGAAGTTGGATGTATGAAACCAATCAGATATCAAGCGATTTTCAAAAAAATTTAGAGAGATTTATAGATTTTGCATTTCAAAATGCTTCAGATAGTGGTTGCATACACTGCTCATTTTCCAATTGTGTTGGTAGACCTTGGTTGATCCATGAAGAAGTTAGCTACCACATAACCAAAAATGGTTTTCAAGAAAACTACTTTGTGTGGTATCACAATGGGGAGAAAATGAAATCTCAAATTGGTGATGATCGAAATTAAAGGACTGGAATAGAGAATTTGTTAGATGATTGGTTTCCATTTATTTATCATCATGAAAAAGAAAGGATTTCGACTCAAGAAGACTTAGATATGAGGACATCTGATGCATCTAGTGAAAATGATGATATTGATAGGGTGAAAAAATTGAATGATGCTACCACGACTCCAGTATATCGACAATGCGATAAAATGAAAAAGCTGGAATTTTTAATCCGATTGTTTCATAGGAAAACTATGTATGAGATTTCTAATACAAAAATCAATTACATTCTTACCCTCTTGAAGGATTTACTTCCAGATGATGCAGATATTCCCTCAAACCACTATATGGCATGGAAGTTAGTTGAGGAACTTGGATTTTCAAGAAACAAAATTCATGTTTGCCTGAAATATTGCAGTTTATTCTGGGAGGAAACCGCTGAACAAAATGATTGTATAAAATTTGGAACATCCCGCTGGAAGTCAAAATCTGATGGAACACCATCCACTACTGGAAATCTCACCTTTCCCAACGCTTCTATACCAACAGTTTTTAAAAACCATTGGTATAGGTCCCCTTTCCCAACGGTTTGGCCAAACCGTTGGGAAAGCCCACTTTGAGGTCACTTTTCCCAATAGTTTGCCAAAACCCTTGGGAAAGGGTATGGATTTCCCAACGGTTTGGCCAAAACGTTGGGAAAGCCCCCACTTTTCCCAACGGTTTGGCCAAACCGTTGGGAAAGGGTACTTTGTGGCCACCTTTCCCAACAGTTTGGCCAAACCGTTGGGAAAGGGTATGGATTTCCCAATGGTTTGGCCAAACTATTGGGAAAGGTCCCCAATATACCAACGTCACCCCCGAAAACCCCAAAATCAAAAGAACCTATACCAACGGTTGTCAAAACCGTTGGTATAGGTCCTTTGATTTTTTATCGAATCTTCTTACCGAGAACATTATATAAATAAAATTTTAAAATAATTATGATAATATATATATATATATATTCAATTATATTCACAAAAGTCATTTTAGGTTAGTGGTTAGGTCTTTAAAAGATAAACTAGAGGTCCTAGGATCAAATCCCATCAGATGTTTTTTTTGAAATACATATACCAACGGTTTTATGGAACCGTTGGTATAGATTTTGATATTACCTATACCAATGGATTACTTGCCCACAGTTCTCCAAATCATTGGTATAGGCTATACCAAAGGTTTGGAGGCCTATACCAACGGTTCCAAACTATTGGTATAGGGTATTTTTCCAGTAGTGATCTCGCGTTCCACAGAAAGTAATGTGGCACTTTCCATTGACCCCCAGACTCCAGAATATTTTTATGTCTGATGACATATCAATAAAAATGAGATGGCATGATACCGAGAGAAAGAAGACTAATGATGAGTTGGTTCATCTTGCAGATGGATTTTCATGGCAGAGATTTGATGCTCAACATCCTGATTTTGTAGCTGACGTGTGTAATGTGAGGCTGAGTCTTTCATGTGACGGTTTTAATCTATTTGGGCAGATGCTTACTTCGCACAACACATGGACAGTTTTTATACACATTTATAATCTTCCCCCATGGTTTTGTATAAAAAAACCTTTCACTTTCACGAGTATACTCATATCTGGTCCTTCTGATCCTGACATTGATATTGATGTATACATGCAACCTTTAATAAAAGAGTTGAAAATTCTTTGATATGTGGGTGTGCGCACATACGATGCATGTTCTAAAGACATATTTTAGATGCGTGTTGCGCTTATGTGGACGATCAATGATTTTCCGGCTTATGCAATGATGTCTGGATGGAGCATGAAGGGAAAACTTTCATGCCCAGTTTGTATAAAGAATACACGATCCAGAAGACTGAAACATCATTGTAGTTTCAGTTTTATGGGACATCGACGATTCTTTCCGAATGATCATCCATATAGAATGAATCATTGAAGATTTGATAATACCATAGAGACTGATGATCCACCTCAGCGTATGTCTAGAACTGATGTGCTTAATGAATTGAAAGATTTCAGTTTTTCGTTCGGGAAGGGTCAAATGAAATCTGGAAAGAGAAAGAATATTTCCACTGATGTTGAAATTGGAGGAAGAGGAGTATATTTTTTGATTTTCCTTATTGGTCAACCAATTTGTTACGTCATTGCTTAGATGTAATGCATATTGAAAAGAATATATGTGAAATGTTGCTTTCGATTCTTCTAAATGTCAAGGGGAATGAAAAAGATGATTTACGATCTCGGCATGACTTGGTGGATTGGGGCATCAGACCAGAATTGCATCCAGTGCGTATCAGTGAAAATAAATGGAAACTTCCATGTGATTCTTATGTGATGACACCTACGAAAAAAAAACAATTTCTGGAAGTATTAGAGACTATTAGAGTTCCTGATGGCTATTCAAGCAACATATCTAAACGGGTCAATAGAAGAGAGTTGAAGCTAAAATCTTTGAAGACTCATGATTATCACGTTCTACTGCATGAGTTGCTTCCAATAGAAATCCTTCATCTTTTGTCCAATAATGTAAGGGTTACTTTTATTCAGTTGTGCCATTTGTTTATAGATCTTTGTGATAAGAAGTTGTCCAAGTCTTTCTTGCAAAAAATGTTGACAGATGCCCCATTAATTTTGTGTGAGTTGGAGAAAATATTTCCTCCATCATTTTTCACATGCATTCTATATCTGACTGTCCATATTCCCACTGAAATACTTCTTAGAGGACCTGTTTCTTTCCGTTAGATGTATCCCACTGAAAGAAATATGTACACATTAAAGTCTTATGTCCGAAATAGGAATCATCCCGAAGGTTCTATAGTGAACGGTTACTTGGCTCAAGAATGTATGGATTTCTGCTCAATGTATTTGTCTGATCTTACTACAAGAATGAACAGACCAATGAGAAATGAAGAAGAACAGTATGAGAAAATTGAACCCATTTTTCCATCACTTCCTCAAACAGGAGGAATTCCTGGATCATATACATTGAAGACATTAAGCCATGAAGAGCGGGAGATGGCACATCGCACAATTTTGTTCAACTATGATTTGTTCGATGACTATATCAGGTAACTAAATTGAATATGTATATCTTACATATATATCTGTTAAACTATTCATATTTTTTATCTACAGGGAACATAAAACAATGATAAATAGAAAGCATCATTCTTTATCTTTGAGAAGGAGTGAAACTTTGCATAGCAAAGAGTTTTCTGCTTGGTTACAATTAAAGGTAAAAATATTACTGTTTAAAATAATTATATCAATATTTAATTAAGTTTAATAGTCATTTATATTGTAGGTATTGAGTTTTTCTACTGACTCTGTCTCCAAGGAAATAAGAGCTTTGGCTTTTGGTCCTAATACCATGGTTCGTTACTATAAATCAATTGTTATCAATGAGTACAAATTTATTGTCACTAAACGAGCAAAGAACATGAGAACACAACATGATGGTGTTATGGTTACTGCCACAACAGAGTGTTATGCCAGTGCATCAGATAGTAGACCGCAATTTGAAAATGTGGGTTATTATGGAGTTGTTGAGAAAATAATAATATTGGATTATTACTCTCATGGATGAGTCACAATGATGAAATTCCATTGGTTTGATTCGATGATGATACATGGCACATTTATTGATGATTGTGGATTTTGAGTAATTAATATGACTCGTACTCTTGCTACTAAAGAACCATATGTGTTGGCATCAATGGCTAAACAAGTTTTTTATGTCAAAGACCAACTTCTACCTGAATTTGGTGTCATAGTTGAAGTAATTCCAAGACATATTTTTGATGATGGTGATGATGGAATTGACACCGTCCCTAGTGCCATTAGAACCAATCCATTTATTTCTTTTGATAACTCCAATATCTCAATTTTCAGAGTTGATTGTGAACCTAAAGTTATGGTTGAAAATATATAGAATCATTCATCCATGTTCTCAATTATTTTGGTTTACCTCGAGTTGGGTTGTTAAGGTTGGTAATATTCAAATTTATTTAGTATTAATCACAAATATGTTTTAGTTGACTTAACCGTTATGTGAATTTTCAATGTTTATTGGTTGCAGTTTTATTTGAATTGCATTTTCTAATTTGGAATTGAACTATATTCAAACCTAGTCAAACAATATTTCTAACTTGGTGAACATTACAACTTGTATTATTTATTAAATCCATTCAAGCTCTTCTAAAACAATTGATAGCTAAATTACCAATGAATCCCCCTATTCCCTCATATATTTAGTTTTTTGGTTTACACGTTAGTTTCCTTTTTCTAATTAATTACATATTTTTTTTCAAAAGCAGGAAATGAAGCCAATTGAAGAAAGACGAAGGAAAAAAATGATGGAGAACAATTGTCGAATGGCGGAGATGGGCGTTCCACCATTAGTGCCTACAGTGAGTACTTTATTTAAAATATATATATTTAAAGAATATATAATGTCATGTGATTAATTTTTTTTAAACATTTTTGTAGGATCCACCTATACGTCGACAGTTATTCGACGAGGAGCCTAGTACTAGTCCTAGTACTCAGGTCGGTGGTACGAGGAGGCTTCATACCAGAGGTGGACGAGCAGTTGCGCGTACCCGACTAGACCCTGACCCTCCCACTGACATGTCATCTTTCTCACATTATGATCCTAGTGTTTCATTAGTGACACATGGGATATTTAGGCCTCTCATATTTTCGCCACCTTTTGCATCTTCTGGCCCATCATTTTCACATCCCATGATGATTCTCATTCCCCAGTCAGAATCCGGTCATACAACTGTTCCATCTTCTTTTCCTTCTACTTTTGTCTCTCTGAGCTTCTATATTCCATCATCTTCAACTCCTGTTCCACCATAGGGTGTTCAATTAGTTTCTGTGGATCCAGCGGTGCTCAACGATCATACCGGTGTAGGTAATTTATAGAACCCTAACAAATTTTTATAGCAATATTTATTTTCATTATAACATGTTTTGATAAAATATTTGTTTTTCTTTCATGACAGATAAAAATACTGACATGAGGTGGGGGTGGGGGCATACACGCATGCATTTTGTGTGTAACCGCCGCACACAGGTTATGGTGTATTACAATGAAGACAACCAAATAGTTGAGAAAACAGGGCAGCAATGTCGGAGTTTTTTGGCAACGCTTGCCAAATACTCCGATATCATTCCCGTCAGCCCGCTATCATGGAGACATTTGCCACATGAGGTCAAGGATAGATCTTGGGCAGAGATATGGGTAAAAAAATCTATTGTATTTAATGCCATGAATTATTTTTGTATTTATATGAATTAATATTTTGATGTCATCTTTGATTTAATTTTCCCGATGGTGAGGGTGCACGACCGGAACGTCTAAAGGATTTATGCGAGCTTTGGAGAGCCTACAAGAATGAGTTGTATATTGGCTAGCGTACTAGAGTTGGTATTGAGTTAGAGGCAGTACCATTCGTGGATGATTTTCCTATAGAGCAGTATCGTCAGATGATTACTCATTGGACGAGTACCCAGTTTAAGGTATGAATTACATTTGAGGTATTTAAATAATAACTTTCATGTTTTGCATTAATATTATCCTTTTCATTATCAAATTTTATTTAGGAATCATCTAGAAAAAATAAAAAAACATTGATGCAAAAAAATACCTCCACACACTAGGACATACTATGATGTCGGATCATGAGAGGAAGTAAGTATGACAATTGTTTATAAGTTTTCTTTACGACTTACATTTTCTTTTGTTTCCTCAATTATTTAATCATTTTCTAAAGTTTTCATATAACTTTAGTTTTCAATGTCATTGTAGAGGCAAATACAGAATATTGAAAGACGTGTGCCTCAAGCAAAACTGTATTGCTCGAGTAGACGAAAAAAGGATGGAAGTGTCGTCAATGAAGCGACTCAACAACATATTATAAGTTTTAATCTGTTGATTTTATATTTTAATATCTATTTTGTAACTTAATAATATATTTATATTTGTAACAGGATGCTTTAGAGGCCCTCTATGACCAAGAACCAGACAATTTTGGGCCAACTGATCAATTACATCAGGTGTTGGGAGAGGATCATCCTGGCAGAGTACGCTGCCGACCTATGATAGCCCCGACGAGGTATTGGCCCTCCTCAGGTATGAGTTGTAGTGAAACTGAGCTGCAGAAAGTTAGGGCACAGGCATAACAGGCTGAGAAAAGGGCCACAGAGACGGCAGAACAGTCGGCTAGGGAAAACAGTGCATTTATGAAATTTATTGAAGTTCTACGTCCAACACTTCCAGCAGAGGCCAGCCCAACTTTTGATGAATATATGTCATCGATGCGTTCTATATATGGTGCACCAGGTGGAATTTCTAGTGGTGGTTAGGATGATTTCCAGCTTGACGATGATGATGGCGAGGAGTCTGATGCGGAAGAGGAGGGAGGGGAGGGCGAGGCAGATGGCGAGGGCGATGTGGAGGGAGAGGGCGAGGAGGAGGGCACTGAGGAGGGCGAGGACGATGATGGGTACAAGGACGAGGGTGATGATTATGGTGATGATGGTTATGGTGATGTGGGACAAATTGATCTGTTACATTTTTGACTAATATTACTAAGATTTGATGTTTAATCTATTCTAGTTGGTGGTTTTATCTAGACTCATAGTATAGTATTGGAGTTGAGTTATTTTTATATATTTTCTGTTTTTATATATGTTGTTGTCTTTTAGTAGTTGTGTGTTTGGGAACTCCCTAGACATCCCCCCTCCTTCCTGGACCCTGGAAAACCCCCCACTATCCTCCTTGGACCCTGGACGGCCCCCCACCATCCTCCTTGGTCCCCGGACAGCCCCCCGGACAGCCCCCGGACAGCCCCCCGGACATCCCCCCCACCCTCCTCCCTGGACCCCGGACAACCCTCTAGACATCTCCCCAGACATCCCCCCCACCCTCCTCCTTGGACCCCAAACAACCCCCCGAACACCCCCCGGACAGCCCCCCATATAACACCCCCACTCTCCTCCTTGGTCCCCGAACATCCCCCCGGACACCCACCTGACAGCCCCCCCCCCCCCCCCACCCTCCTTGATTTCATTTACTACTAGAAAATCTATAATATATATTTTATTTATTTTCATCATGATAATAAATGTAAATCACATTTACACATCTAATCAATATCATAGATTCTTGGTATGTTATAAAAGGGATGTATTCATTGGGCATGGCATTGTTAGCTCTGAAATGTTTCATAGCATGATAAACTAAAATCTAATCCATACTGAGAATGATATAAAAATATTGTATATTAATTTCCACAAGATTTTAAGTAAATACTATTCCACTAATAGAAACATGAGGATTCTCATAAATCATGTTTACCTTAATATTTCCATAAGGATTTTTACTAAAAGTTTTATCTTCTATTAATTTTCTGATATTATCATTTTAAATGTAAATTTTTCATAAATAAATTGATTTAAAGACCCATAGTCAAATAGTGTATTTGAATAATGTGAATAAACAACTAACATACCACTCTAATTGTGTCTCTTTTGTTTAAAATGGACAGGATTATAAGTGAAAAGAACAACTGGCATATGGAAAACCGACCAAACACATTCGGATTCTATTGATAATTTATCACAATGATCCATGGGTCATATGTGACGTGTACGAGCCAACCCGGGCTCAATCCGAGTCGCGGTGTGGTCGGGATTACTCTAAGTGTCTCTCTTTTGTTTAAAATAGACAACATTTTAAGTACATACGGAAAACTGACCAAACGCATTCGGTTTCCATTGAAAATTTAGAACAACGATCCATGGGTCATATGTAACGTGTATGAGTAAACCCCGCCTCAATCCGAGGCGCGGTGTGGCCGACACCATTCATAGTGTCTCTCTTTTGTTTAAAATGAACATCATTTTAAGTGAAAACAACAACTGATATACGAAAAACTGACCAAACGCATTCGAAATGTGTTGATGATTTAGGAAAATGATCCATGGGTCATATGTGATGTGTAAGAGTCAACCCCACCTCAATATGAGGCGCGATGTGGCCGACACCATTCATAGTGTCTCTCTTTTGTTTAAAATGGACATAATTTTAAGCGAAAACAACAAGTGACATACGAAAAACTGACCAAACACATTAGAAATGTGTTGATGCTGTAGGAAAACTATCCATGGGTCATATTTGACGTGTATGAGTCAACCCCACATCAATACGAGGTGCGGTGTGGCCAGCACCACTCTAAGTGTCTCTCTTTTGTTTAAAATGGACAACATTTTAAGTGAAAACATCAACTGGCATACGGAAAACAGACCAAACGTGTTCGAATTGTGTTGATACTTTAGGAAAATGATCCATGGGTAATTTGAGATGTGTATGAGTCAACTCCGTTTAAATCTGAGGTGCGGTGTGGCCGGTACCGCTCTAACTGTGTCTCTTTTGTTTAAAATGGACAGGATTATAAGTGAAAAGAACAAATGGCATACGGAAAACCGACCAAACGCATTCAGATTCTGTTGATAATTTATCAAAATGATCCATGGGTCATATGTGACGTGTATGAGCCAACCCGGGCTCAATCCGAGTCGCGGTGTGGCTGGTATCACTCTAAGTGTCTCTCTTTTGTTTAAAATGGACAATATTTTAAGTACATACGGAAAACCGACCAAACGCATTCGGTTTCTATTTAAACTTTAGGATAACGATCCATGAGTCATATGTGATGTGTAAGAGTCAACCTCGCCTCAATCCGAGGCGTGGTGTGGCCGACACCACTCAAAGTGTCTCTCTTTTGTTTAAAATGGACTTCATTTAAAGTGAAAACAACAACTAGCATACGGAAAACCGACCAAACGGATTCTGATTGTGTCAATACTTTAGAATAATGATCCATGGGTCATATGTGATGTGTACGAGTCAACCCTGCCTCAATCCGAGGTGCGGTGTGGCTGACACCATTCATAGTGTCTCTCTTTTGTTTAAAATGGACATCATTTTAAGCGAAAACAACAAGTGACATACGAAAAACTGACCAAACGCATTAGAAATATGTTGATGCTTTAGGAAAACGATCCATAGGTCATATATGACATGTATGAGTCAACCCCTCCTCAATCTGAGGCGCGGTGTGGCCGACACCACTTTAAGTGCCTCTCTTTTGTTTCAAACGGATATCATTTTAAGTGAAAACATCAACTGGAATACAGAAAACTGACCAAACACATTCAGATTGTGTTGATACTTTAGTAAAATGATCCATGGGTCATTTTAGATGTGTATGAGTCAACCCCGTCTAAATTCGAGGCGCGGTGTGGCCGGTACCACTCTAACTGTGTCTCTTTTGTTTAAAATGGACAGAATTATAAGTGAAAAGAACAACTGGCATACGGAAAACTAACCAAACGCATTCGGATTCTATTGATAATTTATCACAACAATCCATGGGTCATATGTGACATGTACGAGCCAACTCGAGCTCAATCTGAGTCTTGGTGTGGCCGGTATCTCTCTAAGTGTCTCTCTTTTGTTTAAAATGGACAACATTTTAAGTACATACAGAAAACTAACCAAACACATTTGGTTTCCGTTGAAACTTTAGGAGAATGATACATGAGTCATATGTGACGTGTATGAGTCAACCTCGCCTCAATCCTAGGCTTGTTGTGGCCGAAACCACTCAAAGTGTCTCTCTTTTGTTTAAAATGGACTTCATTTTAAGTGAGAACAACAACTAGCATACAGAAAACCGACCAAACAGATTCTGATTGTGTCGATAATTTAGAACAATGATCCATGGGTCATATGTGATGTGTACGATTCAACCCTGTCTCAATCCGAGGTGTGGTGTGGCTGACACCATTCATAGTGTCTCTCTTTTGTTTAAAATGGACATCATTTTAAGCGAAAACAACAAGTGACCTATGAAAAACTGACCAAATGCATTAGAAATGTGTTGATGCTTTATGAAAACGATCCATGAGTCATATGTGACATGTATGAGTCAACCCCTCCTCAATCTGAGGCGCGGTGTGGCCGACACCACTTTAAGTGCCTCTCTTTTGTTTCAAACGGATATCATTTTAAGTGAAAACATCAACTGGAATACAGAAAACTGACCAAACACATTCAGATTGTGTTGATACTTTAGTAAAATGATCCATGGGTCATTTTAGATGTGTATGAGTCAACCCCGTCTAAATTCGAGGCGCGGTGTGGCCGGTACCACTCTAACTGTGTCTCTTTTGTTTAAAATGGACAGGATTATAAGTGAAAAGAACAACTAGCATACGGAAAACCGACCAAATGCATTCGGATTCTGTTGATAATTTATCACAATGATCAATGGGTCATATGTGACGTGTACGAGCCAAATCAGACTCAATCCGAGTTGTGGTGTGGTCGGGATCACTATAAGTGTCTCTCTTTTGTTTAAAATGGACAACATTTTAAGTACATATGGAAAACCGACCAAACGCATTCGGTTTCCATTGAAACTTTAGGAGAACAATCCATGCGTCATATGTGATGTGTAAGAATCAACCTCACCTCAATATGATCTACAGTGTGGCCGACACCACTCAAAGTGTTTCTCTTTTGTTTAAAATGGACTTCATTTTAAGTGAAAACAACAACTAGCATACGGAAAGCCGACCAAACGAATTCTGATTATGTCTATAATTTAGCACAATGATCCATGGGTCATATGTGACGTGTACGAGTCAACCCTGCCTCAATAAAAGGCGTGGTGTGGCCGACACCATTCATAGTGTCTCTCTTTTGTTTAAAATGGACATCATTTTAAGCGAAAACAACAAGTGACATACGAAAAACTGACCAAACACATTTGAAATGTGTTTATGCTTTAGGAAAATGATCCATGGGTCATATGTGACGTGTACGAGTCAACCCTTACTCAATCTGAGGTGCGGTTTGGTCGGCACCACTCTAAGTGCCCCTCTTTTGTTTCAAAAGGATGTCATTTTTAAGTGAAAACATCAACTGGCATACGGAAAACCGACCAAACGCATTTGTATTGTGTTGATACTTTAGGATAATGATCCATGGGTTATTTGAGACGTGTACGAGTCAACCCTGTCTAAATATGAGGTGTGGTGTGGCTGTTACCACTCTAATTGTGTCTCTTTTGTTTGAAATGGACATGATTATAAGTGAAAAGAACAACTGGCATACGGAAAACTGACCAAACTCATTCGGATTCTGTTGATAATTTATCAAAAAGATCCATGGGTCATATGTGACATGTATGAGCCAACTCGGGCTCAATAAAAGTCACGGTGTGGCCGGGATCACTCTAAGTGTCTCTCTTTTGTGTAAAATGGACAACATTTTAAGTACATATGGAAAACTGACCAAACGCATTCGGTTTCCATTGAAACTTTAGGAGAACAATCCATGGGTAATATGTGATGTGTAAGAGTCAACCTCGCCTCAATTTGAGGCACAGTATGGCTGACACCACTCCAAATGTATCTCTTTTGTTTAAAATGGACTTCATTTTAAGTGAAAACAACAACTAGCATACAGAAAACCTACCAAACAGATTCTGATTGTGTCGATACTTTAGAACAACGATCCACAAGTCATATGTGACGTGTACGAGTCAACACCGCCTCAATCCAAGGTGCTTTGTGGCCGATACCATTCATAGTGTCTCTCTTTTGTTTAAAATGGACATCATTTTAAGTGAAAACAGCAACTAACATACGAAAAACTAACCAAACTCATTCGAAATGTGTTGATTATTTAGGAGAAAAATCCATGGGTCATATGTGATGTGTATGAGTCAACCCCGCCTCAATCTGAGGCGCGGTGTGGCCGGCACCACTCAAAGTGTCTCTCTTATGTTTCGAAAGGACAACATTTTAAGTGAAAACATCAACTGGCATACGGAAAACCAACCAAATGCATTCATATTGTGTTGATACTTTAGGAAAATGATCCATGGGTCATTTGAGACATGTACAAGTCAACCCCGTCTAAATCTGAGACGCGGTGTGGCCAGTACCACTCTAATTGTGTCTCTTTTGTTTAAAATGGATAGGATTATAAGTGAAAAGAACAACTGGCATACAAAAAACTGACCAAATGCATTCGAAATATGTTTATAATTTATCACAACAATCCATGGGTCATATGTGATGTGTACGAGCCAACCCGGGCTCAATCCAAGTCACGGTGTGGCCGGGATCACTCTAAGTGTCTCTTTTTTGTTTAAAATGGACAACAATTTAAGTACATATGGAAAACTGACCAAACGCATTCGTTTTCTATTGAAACTTTATAAGAACAATTCATGGGTCATATGTGACATGTACGAGTCAACCTCGCCTCAATCCGAGGTGCGGTGTGGCCGACACCACTCAAAGTGTCTCTCTTTTGTTTAAAATGGACTTCATTTTAAGTGAAAACAACAACTAGCATACAGAAAACCGACCAAATGGATTCTAATTGTGTTGATACTTTAGAAAAATGATCCATGGGTCATATGTGACGTGTTCGAGTCAACCCCACCTCAATACGAGGTGCGGTGTGGCCGACACAATTCATAGTGTCTCTCTTTTGTTTAAAAATGGACATCATTTTAAGTGAAAACAACAACTGACATACGAAAAACTGACCAAACAAAATCGAAATGTGTTGATGCTTTAGAAGAACAATCCATGGGTCATATGTGATGTGTATGAGTCAACCCCGCCTCAATACGAGGCACGGTGTGGCCGGGATCACTCTAAGAGCCTCTCTTTTGTTTAAAATGGACAACATTTTAAGTACATACGGAAAACTGACCAAACAGATTCTTATTGTGTTGATACTTTAGAAAAACAATCCATGGGTCATATGTAACGTGTAAAAATAAACTCTGCCTCAATCTGAGATGCGGTGTGGCCAGAACCACTCAAAGTGTCTGTCTTTTATTTCAAAAGGACATCATTTTAAGTGAAAACATCAACTAGCATACGGAAAACCGACCAAACGCATTCGGATTGTATTGATACTTTAGGAAAAATATACATGGGTCATTTGAGACGTGTACGAGTCAACCCCATCTAAATCTGAGACGCGGTGTGGCCGGTACCACTCTAATTATGTCTCTTTTGTTTAAAATGGACAGGATTATAAGTGAAAAGAACAACTGGCATATGAAAAACTGACCAAACGCATTAGGAATCTGTTGATAATTTATCAAAATGATCCATGGGTCATATGTGATGTGTACGAGCCAACCCGGGCTCAATCCGAGTCGTAGTGTGGCTGGGATCACTCTAAGTTTCTTTATTTTGTTTAAAATGGACAACATTTTAAGTACATACGGAAAACCAACCAAACGTAGTCGTTTTCCGTTGAAACTTTAGGAGAAAAATCTATGGGTCATATGTGACATGTACGAGTCAACCTCACCTCAATCTGAGGCACGGTGTGGCCAACACCACTCAAAGTGTCTCTCTTTTGTTTAAAATGGACTTCATTTTAAGCGAAAACAACAACTAGCATACGGAAAACCGACCAAATGAATTCTGATTGTGTTGATACTTTATAACAATTATCCATGGGTCATATGTGATGTGTATGAATCAATCCCGCCTCAATCTGAGGCGCGGTGTGGCCGACACCATTCATAGTGTCTCTCTTTTGTTTAAAATGGACATCATTTTAAGTGAAAACAACAACTGACATACAAAAAACTGACCAAACGCATTCGAAATGTGTTGATGCTTTAGGAAAACGATCCATGGGTCATATGTGATGTGTACAAGTCAACCCCTCCTTAATATGAGGCACGTCATGGCCGGGATCACTCTAAGTGTCTCTCTTTTGTTTAAAATGGACAACATTTTAAGTACATACGGAAAACTGACCAAACGGATTCTGATTGTGTTGATACTTTAGCACAATGATTCATGGGTCATATGTAACGTGTACGAATCAGCCCCGCCTCGATCTGAGACGCGGTGTGGCCGGAACCACTCAAAGTGTCTATCTTTTGTTTCAAAAGGACATCATTTTAAGTGAAAACATCAACTGGCATACGGAAAACCAACCAAACGCATTTGGATTGTGTTGATACTTTAGTAAAATGATCCATGGGTTATTTGAGACGTGTAAAAGTCAACCCCTTCTAAATCCGAGATGCGGTGTGGCCGGTACCACTCTAACTGTGTCTCTTTTGTTTAAAATGGACAGGATTATAAGTGAAAAGAACAATTGACATACGAAAAACTGACCAAACGCATTCAGAATCTGTTGAAATTTTAGGACAACGATCCATGGGTCATATGTTACGTGTACGAGTCAACTGCGCCTCAATCCAAGTCGTGGTGTGGCTGGGACCACCCAAAGTGTCTCTCTTATGTTTAAAATGGACAACATTTTAAGTACATATGGAAAACTGACCAAACGGATTCTGATTATGTTGATATTTTAGCACAACGATCCATGAGTCATTTGTGACGTGTAAGAGTCAACCCCACCTCAATCCGAGGTGTGGTGTGGCCGGCACCATTCAAAGTGTCTCTCTTTTATTTAAAAAGCACTTCATTTTAAGTGAAAACAACAACTGACATACGGAAAACCAACCAAACGCTTTCGGAATATGTTGATACTTTAGGACAATGATCCATGGGTCATTTGTGACGTGTACGAGTTAACCTTGCCTCAATCCGAGACACGGTGTGGCCGGTATCACTCCAGGTGTATGTATTTTGTTTAAAATGGACATCATTTCTAGTAAAAACATATGGTATACGAAAAAACGATCAAATTATGAATTGAATCCTGAATTCCACATATAATTGTCATCTAAATTTTAAATTGAATTCTAAATGAATTATGTATGTTTATAATTACTTTATGAATTCTGATTTAATTCTGGATGTGCATAGTTCCTGGATGCATTATATGTTAAATGTGTATGAATTTTTTTCTCTATATGTATGTGTTAATTGGTTATTGCAGGTACAATAATTGTATATGTATATGTTAGTTTATTGCAGGTACAATAATTGGAAATGATTGAAAATGAGAGGGAATGGATTGGCTGTTGTGCAAAGTGCACAAAAATGAGAGGGTAGCTGCTGTGCAAATTGCAGGCTACTGTGCAATTTGCATAGCATAGGCTATGTCAATGGTTTGAAACCGTTGGCATAGCCTCTATGAGTATTTTTTTACCAATAGTTCTATGAAACGTTGGGAAATAAGTCGTCTTCTTGGTTTTCCCAAACCAATGGCTCAAGCCAAACCGTTGGGAAAAACTATCCCAATGGTTTGGTACAACCATTGGGATAGGTTAATTTTTTCTAACCTATCCCAACGGTTTAGTGTAAACCATTGGGAAAATCTTTCCCAACAGCTTACTTCCCTACGGTTTGCAGAACCGTTGGTATAATATATACCAACGTTTCTGCAGCCTTTCCCAATGGTTCAGAACCATTGGGAAATCCTGCATTTCCAGTAGTGTTGGGAGAAGCATATAACCCTGGTCAAGTTTACCTATAATAATAGTTTTCAGGCAACTATTGAGATGGCACCATACGATGCTTTATATGGTAGGTCATTCTGATCACCTTTGTGCTGGATGGAGGCAGGTGAGGCAGCTTTATTGGGACCACGCCTCATGCAGGAGACTTCTGAGCAGGTCCAGTTGATTCAGAAGCGGATGGCTACCGCACAGTCTCGTCAAAAATCTTATACTGATCGCCGCAGACGACCCTTGGAGTTCGTGGTTGGGGATCAGGTGTTCTTGCGTGTTTCACCAAGGTTGGGACACAGACGGATCAGGATACAGGGTAAACTTTCACCAAGGTATATGGGGCCATTCGAGATTCTGGAGAGAGTTGAGCCGATTGCCTATTGGTTGCAGTTACCACAGAGGTATTAGGCCATGCACGACGTCTTCCATGTATCTCAGTTGCGTCGTTATCATTCAGACCCATCTCACGTCTTTCAGCCCGAGGAGGTTGAGCTTCATGTCGATGCATCCTTTGAGGAGCATCTGATTCGTATCATTGATAGGAGCACGAATGTTCTCTGAGGCTGGTCAGTTCCTCTCGTACGGGTGTTATGACAGCATGGCCAAGTGCAGGACGAAACCTAGGAGCGGGAGACCGACGTACGTGCTCAGTAGCCAGAGTTGTTTTGAGCTTTATCTTTACCACCCTTGGAAGGGCAATTCGGGGATGAATTGATTTAAGGGGGAAAGTTTGTAAGAACCCGATTCTTGTTCTTGAGGTACGGGTTTCTTCTTTTCCTTTTTTCTTAAGCGTTTTTGAAAAAAATAAGGAAAACGGGTAAAATCCCAAACTTTGTGGGTACACACCGTGTACTTGTCCACACGCCGTGTACTTTGGCCGTGTGGGATGAGTACACAAGGCGTGTAGTCATGCTAGCGATGAAAGGTGTAAAAACCGACTACACGCCATGTAGGGGGTATTTACACACCGTGTAGTCAGTCGGCAGACAAATAGTAAGGCGGTGGCCATCTGAGCAATAGTACACGTTGTGTACATAGGTATTACATGTCGTATACTCATGTCGACAGATGAACAGTGTCGCGCTGGTGAGAAGCTGCCAGCGGAACAGTTAAAAAATGAAAAGTACACGCCGTGTACCCAATTGTACACGCCGTGTAGTCTGTTTTTTTCGATTAGAATGGGTAGTAGCCTCCTCTGTTCACAGAGGAAGCTTAGAACCAGAGGAGAGCTTGCGAGAGACGGCCAGAGCTTGGAGGACCTCCCGACCGCACACCGAGAACCCGTTTTATGCATCATCGATCTCCTTGGAACCGCACAGGTGAGTTCTTCCTACTCCTTGCGTAGATCTTGCCAATTCTTACTCTAAAGGAAGTTATTTGAGTTTGAACGAGGTTATTTTTACCTCAGATCTACGTCGTTCTCGGGCATTTCGAGGAGCGTCGTTCACGTGTATCAATCAGGGGTGTTCGAGGTAGGTGGTCTGGTGTTTAAATTCCAACTGTTGTGTGTGTTTTGTGTACCATTGTGCTACGAACCCACGTTGTGTGTCGTATGACTGAGGCCTTGGCTGTTTAAATACATAGAATTGCATAGGTAATTTAATGTAAGTGTAAAACTACTGTTTGGGATCACTGCTTGGATCCAGGACCACCCAGGGGTGCGTTCCTCTGTTTAGTCGTTTGGCTCGGATACCCGAGGGTATGCCATGTTTATATTGAGCATTACTTTTGCCTTGAAAGGAATTGTATATAAAATTGCTTGTTATGTTTTGGGCTTGGCCCGGTTACTTGAGCCTGAGGGCAGTGTTTTACTCTAGCCTGAGGGCGTGGTTATATTAGCACGAGGGTGTTGTTATATTAGCCTGCGGGCGTGGTTATATTAGCCTGAGGGCGTGGTTATATTAGCCTAAGGGCAAGGTTCTAATTAGCCCGAGGGCTTAGTTCTGAGGAACACTGAATGTTATTAAATTGAACTGTTAAATGAATATTTAAATGGCAATGAAACTGGTAATGATAGTTACTTTTGAGTGCTTACTAGTTTACTGCATTTATTGCACACTGTTGTTGCACATTTTTCACTGACAGTTGGGTACGGGCCTTTGGTGGGTGCCTACTGGGATTTATTTCTCACACCTTGTTTGGGTCATGTCTTCAGCCCAAACAGACTGTATTGTTGTAGGTGTGGATAAGGGCAAGAGTTTCTATACAAGTACTTGAGTGTTGCCGAGGTGTAGGGGAGCATGGGACCGAGCTCAGGCTCGTGATATTGTCGGCTGTTCTGTTTTGTTCTGTTATACCTGTACTTTCCATTGTATCGTATTGTACTGTTTAACATGTCCTGGCCGTTTTCGCAGGACTAGAGACATGTTTCATCATTATCTATATAGCAGTTGGTTATCTTTTACTACAGTTGTTCATATCAGTTGTGTATGGTTTATTGCTTCCGTTGTTGTTGTATGTTAATTATCTTCTCCGCTGCGCTACACTTTGACAAATGAGAGCATAGTTTCCCCACTATCAGACCTGGGCCCTCGCTGCTAGTCAGCAGCCTCTGACGTTTGAGGAAATGCGCTTGAGGTCATGTGACCAACCGGGTTCGGGGCACCCGTTGAGTGGCACCCGAATTCGGGACGTTACACTTGTGTATTGCTTTGTGGTATACCTTTGTGGTTCGGGGTCTCTACTGAGTATTTTTTTACTCACTCCTGCACGGGCTTCGCTCGCACGTGTCGTGTCTTGTGCAGACGATTGACGCTTTGACGAAACCCTTGGTGGATCGGGGTCATGTGGTACTTCGAGTGACCCGACAGACGAGACATGCTTCTGTGACTTCTGACAGTTGTTCCTGTACCTACCATTCAGGTAGGGTTTTCTGGAGTTCCAAAGACTTGTACTTTTACTTTTCTATTTTAGTTGGACTTGTATTCTAACCTCGTTTACCTTCAGTTTTCTACTGTGGTACCTTGTATTTGTTTACTTAATGTATTCACCTTCCAGTATATGTGGCTTGGAGTAGTGTGCGTGTGTATAAGTACTTAGGCAAATGTCTCCCATTTGTTTGGGATATGTTTACTCGGCGCTAATCACCAGCCTCTGGCCTATGAGAGGCGGACTTGGGATAGTCATAGCACGGGCCCTGGGGACAGGTCGTGACAAAGAACCACAAATATATACATATGATTTTAAGCTTCATGCATGCTAATAATTGATTGTTAATTCAAAGGTGACTCTCAACGTACTTTAGAGTTAATGAAGGATTCAATAACATATCTTAAATCTATAAAAGTGTCCTGAAGTAGGCAACAATTCTCTTCAAAAGGGTGTGATGAACTCGACCTCCCATCATCTGAACCAATGTGAGTCTCTAAATGTTGTTGAGCCATTTCTCAACAATCACCTATCTTTGGAAAGCATGTTCGTAATCTCGAATGAGGGAACTGTTGGGTGTTTCCAGCTCCACGAATAACCTCTTGGAAGTCGTTTGAAAAGAATGGTAGACCCGACTTGAATGATTGTGCAAAATACAAACCCCTCACAATTAGCCATGAAGAGGGAACCGTGAATTCTTTTGTCGAAAACAATCATCAAAACATTGTATTATTTAAATCACACAGTTGATGTATTATTTAAATCATCCAAACAACTAGTAAAATAAACATCCAAGCAGCTTCAAATAAACGAAACAAAAAAATCAACATAGCAAACTAACAATAAGCTAAAAATATTAAAAAAAACTAGAAAAAAAAAACATACCCTCTCAAATACCGCAAATATAATTTGAGAAATAACCCAAAGCTCCAAAAATAATAGAAGAGAGAAAATGAAGGAGAGATTGACCATTTTATATGGAAGAAGCGTGAACATGGTTCATACAGCCCGTCGACAACACTTGCATGAACCCGTCATAAGCTATGTAGTTAATAAATAGTTTGTGTGAACTTGATTCATGTATCGCCAAACATCTGAATTGAGTTACCTAGTTTATGAAACTAGTGACTTTTTAAAAAAAATACTTTTAACCTTAATTCAATTTTAGTTTTTTAAAATTACCCCCCCCCCCCACCGCTAAGGAGAAAAAAAAAAAAAAAACCGTATCAAAATTTTAAACAATTACTAGTAACCCGAACTTCCTCTCTTTTTTGAGCACCAGGTGTGTCCGGACTTCCAAACAATTTTTGTTACGAGATTTTACGACATGAGTAACCCGAACCGCCTCATCTCCTCCAAATCATCTGCGGCCATAAGGTTTTATGCTACAGCGGCGGCGGCTGCGGCACCGGCGGGTGCCGATGCCGTGGGTAAGGCGGAGGCATGGGAGACTCCGAGAAGGAACCTTTCCCTTCGGTTGTCGTTCTTGGGAACCTGCGGAGGGACAGTATCGATGACGCTGAGCCAGTACATCAAGGAGGGCAACATCATCCTAAGACAAGAACTTTCAAATTGCGTGGAGGAGCTTCGCAAACACCGAAACTATCAGCACGCTCTCGAGGTTTGCCTTTCTTCCTCACCGGTTTTACTGCCACGTGGTACGGAAGCAGTGTCTCGTTCCTGCACTTGAATTTTGATGTGAAATCTGGAAAGGAAGTTTGTGTAGGTTCTGTGTTGATCTTACTGAAAGTCTATGATCTCTTTTCTTAGTGTTTTTGACAAGGCCACTAGGTGTGAAAATGATGCTGTTTTTGGGTCCATGTTTCATTTCCCCCCCTTTTTTGTTTCAGATATTCAAATGGATGGATTCGAAATGCATCAACCTAACCCCTGAAGATCATGCAATATGTATAGATCTCATATCAAGAACCGAGGGGATCAGTTCAGCTGAGAATTACTTTAATAATCTTCCACCATATGCAAAGAACACCTTCACCCATGGATCTCTGTTGAACCACTTTTGCAGGAAAAGCATGGTAGACAATGCATTGTCTCTCTTTGAAAAGATGGACAAATTGGGTTATGCCAACCTTAGAGCATTTAATAACCTTATGTCTTTATACATGCGTTTGGGTCAACCCCAAAAGGTACCTCCCTTGGTAGAAAAAATGAAGGCTAAGAAAATGTATCTCAGCGCCTTTACATGCAAGTATTGGATGAATAGCTGTGTGTGCATGAATGACATCGATGGTGTAGAAAATATCATGAGAGAAATTGAAAGGAAAAATGGAAAAGACATATATTGGGCCAATTATAGTACTTTGGCGGCTATATATGTGAAAGCAAGGTTTTTTGCGAAAGCTGAGTTAGCCCTCAGAAAACTAGAGGAAATGAAACCTAGAGATCGCATGGCATACCATTTCCTTATTGGTTTGTACGGTGAAACGTCTAATTTAGAAGCGGTTTATCGTGTATGGAATTATCTCAAATTGAATTTCATGACAAAGAACATGAGCTATCTTATCATGCTTCAAGCTCTTGCTAAATTGAAAGACGTGCATGGTGTAAAGGAATGCTTTGATGAATGGGAGTCACGGTTCTTCAAACTTGATAAAAGGTTAGTAAATGATACCATCAAAACTTATTTGAGATGGAATATGGTTGAAGATGCAAAACAGCTCCTTATTAGTGCTACTAAAAGGTCTCGAGGGCCATTGACCAGGGTTTGGGAGATGTTCTTGGGATTCATTCTCAAGAGACAGGAGGAGGACCTAGAAGCATACATTTCTGAAGCCAATTTGCACAAATGGGAGCCCGACCCGGATGTTATGATAAGTTTTTTTGGATGTTTTAAGAAAAATAAAGATGTAGAAGGGGCTGAGGAGATATGCAGATTGTTGAAGATGGTGAATTGTTTGGATTCAAATTTCTATAAATCATTAATTAAGATCTACATTGCTGCTGGAAGAGTGGCGCCGGGGATGCGTTCTAGAATGGCGGGAGATGGGATTGAGATCACTTCTGATTTTGAGAATTTGCTTGAAATTGTTTGTCCCAAGCAGAACGTAGAATGTTGAAAAGTAAAGACGTAGAAGGGGCTAAGGAGATATGCAGAATGTTGAAGATGATGAATTGTTTGAATTTAAATGGCCATAAATCATTAATTAAGATTTACATTGCTCAAAATTGTTTTTAACAACAAGAAGTTTGTTGCTGATTGAGGCGGGCCTGAATATCTGGAGGTTTTGGAAGTCCAAAATGCCATGTTAGAGAGAACCAGGAGTAAAATGACAAGTGGGCAAATGGAGATATGAGTTGATATGTCAGGTATGACCTCTGTTACAACTTCTTAGATTTCTATTTTTGAAATAAAATATTGAAATGTGTGTAATTTTTTGTTTGTTAATGGGATCATTGATCAGCCATATTGGGTTTCCTTCATGTTCAGACTGAGAATGTAAAAAATCACAGGGAGTTCTGGGCTGGTTAGGGGCAAGAAAAAACGGCGCCCTGAATTGGATTTTTATATGTAAGGCTCTTCTCTAGAGCCTTAAAATGACTGCCAAATTTCTGAAGATTGTCCAGGTTCATCCTCTCCTAGTTAATGACTTATCTCAAGAATTCATGGATCCAGGCGTGGTTAAGGTGCCTTTCATTATTATGGACATATTCAATATAGTTCTTCTTTTCTTCAGTCAATAAGAATCTTGAAGTCTGATGTTTGTGGGTTCAGAGAATATTGCTGCCAAAATAAATGGTATTTGTTTTATTTTTAAAAAAGTACTTACACTTAGTTTTTTTAAAAAATCCCACTTATGTAAGTGTGACAAAAAAGTATTATTTTCAATAAACAATTTTTTTCAAAAACATTTATTTTAAGTGAAAGGTATTTTAAGTATTTTTTTATAAGAAATATCAAATGCAACCTTAACACATGATTCAAGCACAAGCCCGAAGGATTTTCTGTTTTATTTATCCCCGGCATTGCTACTATTTTGGTGCGATTCTTCTCTAAACTTTACCTTTTCTTTCTTTGAATATTTCTATCTTGATAGGCTTTAGACTGTGGAATAAATATGTTGTCACAGGAAATAAATAAGAAAACACCGTTTTCTTAAGTTTTGAATTCTTGCACTTTCTTAGCCTGAAAATACAAAACCACATTCATAGCAGCACCACAGAAGCACATTAATTAGTAGAAAAGAATCACATTCGTAGCAGCAGCAACCCACTCATATCATTACATAACACTGCACCAACCCCATTCGCATTTGTCCCATTCCAAAAAATTAGAGTGGGTGTTGATGTTTATTAGATCGGCGAGAACAATTTACTCCTCAAAAATTAAACTTCCCAAATCTTCATTACCTGGGTTCTTTGATGGAATCTAGATTCCTTCAAATGTGATAATCAATATGTTAGTATTTAGGTATTTAGATATTTAGGTTAGGTTTCAATGAATCAACCTTATCCTATATATTTTAAATTTTCAAACTCCCTCTTATCTTTTGTACCAGCTTCCCTGTAAATAAGGCTTTTGGCTCCACTTGAGAGGCAAGGTTTTCGGGTCTCTCTTTCTACATGGTATCAGAGCAGGATCCTAAACCCTTACACTTCCCCCAAACTTATGTCCTAGGTATTTCCCCCCCAAAGTGTGGCGGCGGCCCCATGGCTTGCTGACCCTAGCTTCTTGCTGTTGCCCTCGTCCCAGTAGCCATGACCGCTCTATCCTTCTCCAACCTCGACGACTTCCTGCTGTGTCGTTTCCCCTTACCCCGTAGCCTCTTGTTGTGCGTCCCGATCCCGCTCTCCCCCCCTTCGTCTTCTAGCAGCCGCGACTGTCCCCATTCCACTTCTTCTGTCATGCACTTCGTTCCTGACCTCTCGACGCCAAACCCTTACCGTTGTGCACGCTGTTGGAGTTGGTGACATAAAACCAACTACTTTCTACTTTAGATTGCATGCATATTCATGGGTTTGAATATTAATAAATACCTTATCACATATCAATTTTGTTTCTACGTAACATTAATGTGATAATGTCTTAGAAAATCTGTCGCACTAAAATGGTCGTAGTTGTTCTTCGCTATGATGAGAACCTTGATGTGCTATGACGATATTCTTAAATATTGTTCTTATTAGGTCAAATATCGTGATGACAAATGGTCTAGTGTGGGGTGAATGAACAAATTAATTTTAAAGAGATGGAATAATTTTCTAAATTAATTATCAATGTTAAAGTTAAAGTTATTTATCAGAGTTATAAAGCTACGAGAATTTAAAAAGACGACAAGTGATTTTTATAGTAGTTCGGTCCAAAGTGGACCTGCCATACTCTTACACCTCCACACACTTTGAGAGATGCGGTATGCACTATCTAATTTTTGAGGAGGAATTACAACCCAATTACAATCTACTTTTTTTAGTGGAAGTATAATCAAGACACTTAACTTTTGTGTGAGGAGTCACAACTCTTACAATCTGACATTAGACAGCGGGAGTCACAGTCTGAAAGGTCCTGACTTTGGAATCTGGAAGTCACAACCAGAAAAGAGAGGATGCTTTTGTTGGGAAAATCATAAACCGAATATTAGAGTACAAGTGAGATATATAGAAAGAATTAGAGCAGACTCAAACAAAACCGGGTAGATGATGTCGTAGAAGACCGATGGAGCATAGACGTTGATCTTTGAGTAGTGGATAAGTACGTCTCGTTAAAGTAATAGTATTCGAAGAAGTTTTGGTTCTTTGAGAGTTCGTCCAACAGATGAAACAATGACCGCACAAGACTTCATAGATTCGTACACCACTTCGAGAGTTTAGAAGTTGAAAATTCTTGTCAATGGAATTTGTCACAGTAATGTATCTTCGGTGACTTCGAATGAGTTTTAAAGCCCTTTAAATAGGATATGTAAAACCAAAAAGTCAATTTCCAACGGGGGACAATTCAAATTCAAACCACATAATTATCTAAGAGAGAGAAAACAATTTAATAACGTCTCTATACTAATAGGTCAAATAATCCCATAAACATCGTATAGTTTATTTTTATAAAAATCCAAATTTGAATTTTGAAAAACATTTTCTATATTTATGCAGATAAGTAAATATTCAAAATTTAAGAATATTGCATTAAATATTATAAAACAAGTTTTAATAAGTTTCTTGTCACTAAATATTAATTTAGAAATGAATAAAATAAATAAATCAACTCAAACTATAGAAATTAAAATATTCAAAATATATGCTTGTTGTTTTGCTGTTGGTGTTGATATTGCAATTCGTATTGCTTCATAATCCTGTTTGCATGGCCTCCATGGGCGCTCTATACGTGCAATCTTATTTTGTGGCATTTTGTTTATATCTCCTATTTTATTTTAATTGGAATCCCAACATATGTTTTCCTTATTATTAGATGATTGTTTCAGGACCGTTGATCTTTTTTGATCCAACGACCCCGATTGATCACCGTGTGCTTTTGGTGTTTTGGGTTCGATCCGTGTCACTGTCCGACGACCACTTGCGTGCTTCCGCGTGTCCTCGCCAGCTATGCCGCCCACAGTTATTCGAACGACTTCTTCTATCTGGGCTGTCCGCGTGTCGCCATCCTATGTGCCTCGCCAGCATCGCCCGTCGCTTCGCCTGGGTATCATCATTGCATGTTGGCTTCCTCCTTCAACATTCAGTTTGATCCCCTCATTCGCTCTGATTCTGGTCTGGCGAGCAAAGAGTGAAACTCTCTGGTTTCCTGAGAGATTTCGAGAAGAAGAAAGGAGAACTGAGGTCTCGGCCCTGCTGGTTGCTCCCTGGCGCTTGGAGTTCCGATTCCAGGAATCTGGATCACTCGTTCGGTGGAGGTTCGGTGGAGTCTTCAGCGCGGAATTGGAGTTCGACGAGCCTCACACAAGCATGGTTCCTTGTATATGACCAAGTCTTTAGTTGGAAGATTATACAAGAAAATGAGATTACACCTTCAAGATGCGTCCTAGAGGTTAAGTCTGCTTTGTTAGCCAAAGAACTTCAAAAGAAAGGCCGTGTTATGAGTGAGGCTGAAGGTTTGAACGTTAGAGGCTAGAATGAACATAGGGATAAGTGGCGAGAGAGGAGTCAGCCGAGAAAGCAGAGGTCTAAATCCTAGAATAAAGAGTCTAAGATAGAGTGTTTAAATGCTTCTATTGAAAACAACCTGGACACATGAACAAACTGCCCTAATAAGAAGAATGTCTCTAATGAAAATAATAGTGATGATTCTTTATTAGTTGAACAAGATTTCGACACAACGAATGTGTTGAATATTTGTGATAATCCTACCTCTTAAGAATGGATTCAGGATGCTCATTTCATGTGTCTGAATAGGGAGTGTTTCACTGAATTAAAGGAGAGTGAATCGGGTGATGTCTACTTAGGAAATAATAAGAGCTTTCGCATTATGGGTATAGGTTATGTGTCCGTGGAACTTTATGATGGGCTGGTTAAAACTCTGAAGGAGTAAGGGCACTATACAAGCCAGTGCACTAAACCATGGGTCTTTGAGGGTAATCAACGTCAGCAAGCACCAAAGCCGAGGGTGCAAGAGAAAGCTTATGTTATCACCACTGTTGATGTGGAGCATGGAAATGAAGTCGTACAAAGTACACTTCCTATTCACTCAAAAATGAAAAAAGTTTTATTTGATTCTGGTTCTATGTATTCCTTTATATTCAGCAAGTTTGCTAGAACTGCTGAATCACAACACCAATACCTCGAAGTACAAATATCCATGAAAACACCTAGTGGTGCGATAAATGCAACTCAAGTGTTGGACTCTTTTCCTGTTAGCGTCTGTGGGAAGATTCTTATAGTGATTCTCGTAATCCTTCTCGTGGGAATTTGATGCTATATTGAGTATGAATTGGCTCTCGTTATATAGAGCTCCCATCAACAGTCAAGAAAAGGAAATCACTTTTTATATTATGAACCATCCCATGCTCATGTACAAATGCAAAGAAGATCATAAATCTCCTTTGGAAAATCCCTCAACGGTGTGGTGTTGATACCCAGCGAAGAAGCATACCTTGTCCCAATGGTTGAGTCGAAGGAAAGTATCAACCTTTAGGAAATGCCTATTGTAAGTGAATATATTGATGTATTTCTTGAAGATTTGTTTGGCCTTCCCTCAGATCGTGAGGTAGAGTTCTCAATAGAGTTTATACTCAGAGTCACTCATATCTCCAAATGCTCTTATAGGATGACCCCAATCGAATTGGAGGAGTTAAAGAAGCAGTTGCAAGAGCATTTGAACAAAGAGCTTATACGCCCTAGTGCATCTCCTTGGGATGCGCCAGTGATCTTTGTCGAGAAAAAGGATGGGTCAATGCGGCTGTGAATCGATTATGAGGAGCTCAACAAGATCACCATAAAGAACAAGTATAATCTGTCAAGGATTGATGACTTATTCAATCAACTTCGAGGAGCTCAATACTTCTCAAAGGGGATTTTCGTTCTAGATAGCATCAACTGAAGGCGAAGAAAGAAGATATTCAGAAGACAACCTTCCGTGTGGTGTATGGACACTATGAGTTCATAGTGACGCCCTTTGAACTTACTAATATCCCTACAATCTTCATGGATTTTATGAATAGTATTTAGAGACCATCTTAACAAATTTGTGGTAGTCTATTGATGATATTCTCATATACTCCAAGTGCAAGGATGAACATGAAGAACATCCAAGGATTGTGCTGACAACATTAAGAAAAGAGAAAATGTATGCTTAGTTTAACAAGTATGACCTTTAGATGCAGCAAATCACATTCTTGGGGCATGTGATCACAAGTGAGGGAATTTCTGTGGACCC
Source organism: Viscum album (assembly GCA_963277665.1). NCBI lineage: Eukaryota > Viridiplantae > Streptophyta > Magnoliopsida > Santalales > Viscaceae > Viscum > Viscum album. Next base: position 340,991,245 of record OY728135.1, read on the forward strand.
TTCAAAAACAAAGATGATTGAAGAATGACCTAGACCCACTAAGGTCATGGAAATCCGTAGTTTTCTTGGATTAATTAGGCACTACTGACGATTTGTGAGAATTTTTTCACAATTGTCTAGCCCACTAAGTTAACACGGAAAGGGGTAAAGTATGTCTGGACGGAGAATGTGAGAAATGCTTTAAGGAGCTCAAGAAGAGGCTAATCACTGCGCTTGTACTCACACTATGTGGGGAAGGGTTTGTGATATACAACGATGCTTCAAAGAAAGGCTTGAGTTGTGTACTCATGCAGAATGATGAAGTGATAGCCTGTGCCTTACGACAGTTGAAGATCGATGATCAGAACTGCTCGACGCATGTTCTGGAGTTGGCAGCTGTGATCTTCACTTTGAAGATTTGGCGACACTACCTCTATGGTGAGCAGTGTGACATACATACAAATCATAAGAGTTTAAAGTATATATTTACATAGAAGGAGCTCAACATGTGCCAACGAAGATAGTTACTGATCAAGGATTATGATTGCTTTATTCACTACCATCCTGGAAAGGCGAATAAGATAGCTGATGCTCTTAGCAGAAAAGAACATGCTACACTATCCATGATACATATTAAGAAAGAACCTATCTTCATGGATATGCAAAGGATGGATCTGGAAATCATAACGGAGGAAAATACATCCTACTTTGCCCAAATGATTGCCCAATCATCTATCCAAGAGAAGATCAAAGAGACAAAAGGATGATTTGGAACATCAGGTGGAAGTATTTAAGGGAAGCTTCATGAATTCCACATCGATGAAGCTGATGTCATTCGGTTTGGAACTAGATTTTGTGTGCCTAGATAAAGAAATAGCTATTGGATAATGCATATAGCTCGTTTTTCTCCATCCATCCTGGAAGTATTAAGATGCACTGTGGTTTTCGAGAGACACTTCTGGTGGGACAACATGAAGAAGGAGATTGTTGAGTACATCTCAAAGTACTTGCTATTCCAGCAAGTTAAAGCAGAGCAACATAAGTCCAAGGGGATGATGCAACCATTGCTTATACCCACATTGAAATGAGAGACATCATCATGGACCTTCTCACTGGTTTCCCGAAGACATCCAAAGGAAGCAATGCGATATGGGTTGTAGTGGATCGCCTCACCAAGACTGTCCACTTCATCGTTATTTGGAAAGATTTTTCGCTTGAACAACTTGCTAAGATATACGTAAAGTGGTGAGGCTGCATGAGACACTACTTTTGATCGTCTCTGATCGTGATCCAAGGTTTACTTCTAAATTCTGGTTAAGTCTTCAACATGTTTTGAATACTAAATTGAATTTTCAATACGACCTCACTCTCAAACCGATGACCAATTTGAAAGGACCATTCAGACTCTCGATAACATTATGAGAGTTTGCTCAATGGAATTTAATGGAGGATGAGATCAACATCTCTTATTAGTTGAGTTCTCATACAACAACAACTTCCACTCGAGTATTCAAATGACTTCATATGAAGCTCTATATGGGAAGCGATGTAGAACTCCTATATGTTGGGATGAAGTTGGTGAACGGAAGCTACTTGAATCCGATCTTGTGCAAGAAATGACAGAGAATGTTCAAGCCATCCAATAACATATAAAAGATGCTCGGAGTCGGCAGAAGAGCTATGATGACAACCGTCGAAGGGACCTAAAGTTTGAAATTGGAGACAAAATTTTCCTCCGAATATCATCATATGGAAGAGTCTTGTGGTTTGGGAAGAAATGAGAGCTTAGCCCTAGGCACATTGCTCCCTTTGAGATGGTACAATTGGAGCATGACCTCTTTTATAAGCAACAACCAGTGAAGATCTTAGACCGTAGAGACAAAGTTCTACGCAACATGACAACTCATCTTGTTAAAGTGCTATCATAGTTATTAATGGCGCGCGCCATGGCGCGCCATTGCGCCATGGCTAGCGCCGGGGAGTGGTGCGCCGCGCCATGGCTCATTTAAGATGGCTCATTGTGGCGTGCGCCATATTGCGCAATGACACGAGCCATGTTGCGCCAATGGCGCGCGCCATTGAGCCTTTTTGTTTTTTTTTTGTATTTTTTTAACCTGCCAACTCTTATGCCTCCATTGAAAATACCTCTTTTGAGGTCAAACAACGACCTCCCCTTTCGACTCTACGCAACACTCTTCCCGTGAGCGTAGCGATCCAGCCGGTGTTGGACCACATTGACTGCCACGACCAAACCGAGATCCCTCGACCGTCGTGACCTAGTCGACCACGACTTAGCCGAGCTCCCTCAACCACCGCGACTTAGATACGCAATGTTGTCCAGAGCAGGCGCACCTTCTGTGTGAATCCGTAATTTTTTTTTGTTTTTAATTCAATTTTATTTATGTTGCTCGCCCCTTATTTTTTTTGAATTACTCCTGTTGTTTTTTTGAGATATATGGTTTTTTACTCCCGTCTTGGTTTTTTGAGATATATGGTTTTTAATATATTTCAGGAATTGATATATATGATTTTTTGAGATATATAGTTTTTAATATTTAATTGTAGGTGTCATTGTTGACTTCATTTGTTTTTTGATGTATGGAATATGAATTATTGACATAAATCTTTGTTTTTTATATATAAATTGTATAATTTATTATTTGTTATTGTTGATATATGTATACACCTCTTTTGTGCGCCGCAAGTTAATATTGCCACGCGCCGTGCGCTTTTGCACCGGGGGCTCTTGTCGCCGTTGTGTGCCATGCGCTGTAAATAACTATGAGTGCTATGGTAGAATCATAAATATAAAGAGGTGACATGAGAACTAAAGGAAACAACGAAACAAAAGTACCCTCATTTATTTTCAACTTAGAATATGAGTTGAAATTTCGATGATGAAATTTCTAAAGGGGAAAGAATGTAACGATGTAGAGTTTATAAATGATATTTGTTTCCTGAATAAATGTGTGTTATATGAATAGTATTATACATATACAACACATAGAAAAACGAACTACACTTTATTTCATTAATGCATATTGTTAAATTAGTTAACTAAAGCCATGAAAATTTCAAATATTACAATGGGATAAAAAATATAAAACAAGAAAAGTAGAATGGGAAAATCTGGATCATTCTAATCTCTTAGAATCATCGCCCCCATTAACAACACTATGGAAAAGAAACAAAATATTAGTATACCACTTGACATCTTAGAAAAGAAAAATATAAAACCTGGGAAGAATTGTAGTGAATGTTGAATGAAGGAATAAAGAGGTATTTATATGAGGGGGTAATGTGACCGCTGAAATAGTAATGTGACCGCTGAAATAGTAATGTGACCGTTGGAATAGTAATGTGTTCGTTAAGAATAGTAATCTGACTGTTAGAATAGTAATTTGACCTCAAAATAATAAGATGTAATATAAATAATACTTATCATGTGTAATTTAAGAAGATATAAATATTATAATGTCATAAAATAAATATCAAGATTAAAAACTCAAAAAAAAACTATAAACACATTTTTAATAAATTGTATTTTAATGTATTTCGTAAAAATCATAATTTTTTATATTAAAAATTAAAATTACCTATATTAAAAAATTATTTTGATAAAATGAATGTCATTTTTAGAATTAGCATGTCGAAATTGTTCAAGGGTTATTTTTTTGGTAATTTTCTAAAATACTTCAATTTTTAGGTGAATAGGAAAAAACACATTTTTTTTGCCACAATATTTTAAATTACATCATTCATGATGTAATAATGTAATCAATTCTAGAAATGCCGGCTCGACCTAAAACATATTTAATGAGATAAATATGATATATCTCATGAGATTATATATGAATATGATGCTAGCTTTGTTCATAACTATGTGCGGTATTTTGACCACTATGTTATGATGTTTCATCATTATGCACATTTCATATTTTATGCCTTTATCAAATGTTTCCCTCGTGATCATAACGACGATCTTATTCTTGTGATGTGATGATGATTTTGGTCACCCATGCAATGTTGATACATGTCCCTTATTCCTCCCATGTTATTTCTTCCCTCATTGGTTCATTGGTGATGTATATCCTCAGGTGATTACATGTCCCAAGGAGAACGTGAGAGCTTTTAGGAGGATAAAGAAGAAGAATTTAAATAATGTTTAATTTTTATTATGTACAAGTGATGTATGAGTATTATGTTATTTATATTAAAAATGATATAACAGACATGTATGAAAAAGTTGGGTCGCTATATGTGTCAAGGTGTTCCAATCTCTCCTGCCTTTTTGTTATTGCTCAAGACACTCTCAGCAGGAACCTATTCAATGCTGTATCTTCTGGTCTTGTTATGCCATTCAAAGACAGGTATGGTTTTCCTGGTATCTATCACTTATTTTTTTGCTGATGACATACTCTTTTTTCTGAATGGTAAACATAAATCTATCTGGAGCTTCAAGGGAATTTTGGACGAGTATGGCAACGGGTCAACCTTCCCAAAAGCAATTTGCGTATCTCCAACTCTTGTTCTCCCAACCGGGATCAATCTATTGAAAGGTGGACTGGTTATGCTAGAAGATTTTTTCCCTTGGGAGCTCCCCTTTCTACTGGCAGGATCATGATTTTCCATTCTGATGGCTTGGTGCGCAGAATTGCGGGGCGCATCCTAAACTGGAAAAGCAAACTCCTTTCTTTTGGTGGGTGCATCACTGGAATCAACTCGGTATTGTCTTCGATGCCCATGCACGTTCTGACTGTCATCAAAGTTCCTAGGGGGGTTATTCATTACATTGAGAAGTCTATTAATGGATTTCTGTGGGACTCCCGGCAAGAGGGTGGGTGTCATTGGGTGAGTTTCCTTAAGCTGTCGAAACCTGTCGACAAGGGTGGTCTTGGTTCAAGGAAGGGTGGGTGTCCTTGGGTGAGTTTCCTTGAGCTGTCGAAACCTGTCGACTAGGGTGGTCTTGGTTCAAGGAGTCTGGAGGAGTCCATGCAAGCTCTCAAGCTGTCAAAACCTGTTGACGAGGGTGGTATTGGTTTAAGGAGACTGGAGGAGTCCGTGCAAGCTCTTAAGCTGTCGAAACTTGTTGACGAGGGTGGTCTTGGTTTAAGGAGCTTGGAGGAGTCCATGCAAGCCATGCATGCGAAGCTTGCATGGGATTACATTGCAGGGGAATCTTTTTGGGTTAAATACATTAGGTCTCAATATGGGAGAGCTTTTGGAGAAGTCTCCTTAAGAAATCACGCCAGATTATTGTCTGTGGGGCGATCCATTTCTGGTTTGACAACTGGGCGGGGAATGCTCTATATTTTCCCTACTGCCCAACCCTGGAAATCAACTTCAGAATGGGTAAGGAGCATCCCTCCTCCTCCAACAGCTTACTGGATATGGATCAGAGAGCTCTATTGAATTCTATCCTCGCTGAAGAAGTCGATCGCTGCTGCTTTATTCATTCTAGCTCGGGTTCTTTTTCTACGAAAGACTATTATTCTTTTTAATTCGTACTCGCCAACTGGAGGCAAAATCTGCTGGGGTAATGCCATCCATATTAAATTCAGCTTTCTGATATGGCGGGTGCACCATCAGGCTATTCCCACGGACATTACCCTCCAGCGTAGAGGTGTTCATCTGGCATCCAGGTGTCAATGCTGCACCCAACCTAACTTGGGAACTGAATTACACTTATTCATGTATGGTGATTGGGGCCGGTTCGTTTGATTTTTCCTTGAAGAATGTCTGGGCATTACCCCTTGCCTCTCCTCGGTATCAAAGCCATGTTTTTTAAAAAAAATATAAAGGAAGAAGTTAATAATATCCAAGAGACTTCAATTGATAGAGGTTGTTCGGTGGCAAGTGTTGGTTAGCCTTGTAAAAGATGCTTGGGAAATATGTAAAATGTTAAAATCTGATGTAAGAATTATTAAACAAGTAGGATCAATAGAAAGGCGTCAAGAATATGTTATCAAAATTGTAAATAACAACCGTTCATACAGACAATCCACGACGAAGAATTAGATGATTAACTCAAAAAAAATGTTCATTATTATGTTTCAAAATATGATAGCAATCATTTATGTTTAGTTCGAGTAGGAATATTTCCTTTATAGGAGAGGGTTTACATAAACCAATTGGTTTAAACATTAAGAATTTGATTTAGGAATTCTGGAAGGGAATACTGCCAAAGGTCCAATATATTTTGAATATTATCCAAATTTAAGAACAAATATTAATGATGAATCATTATTCAAAATTTTTACTTTACATGATCAAACTATGGATTACAATGTGTAAGGGTATAAAAAATTTAGAAATAATATACCAAGTTTATTATAAAGTTAAAACTTCCACAGTTTTTTCGTTGCCATTAAAGAAAGTCCTAAATGAGAAATATTTTTTTTTTCAAACTATTAAAGATAGGTCGATATTACTTTCTCAACCAAGACAACTGAATGACATGTGATTTTAATTGAAGATAAATGGAATTTTGAAGATACACAGGAATAAGTCAAAAACATTATGAATTCAAAAAACCACTTTAATAAGTGATAGTGGAGATATAGATAGAAGATTTTAAAACGCTTAAAAATTATAAAATTATAAAATAAGTCCTGGCCACATGTGGTCCGGACGAGACCATTCCACAGGACAGCCTGCGTAATATTAAAAAAAAAAAAAAACAATACAAATATATATTTTTTGTGTGCAGTGCATGCACACGGTTCCTATTCTTTTAGGATGTGCGACATGGGGTCTTCAAAATAGAGTCGGTGGCTTGATGGGATTACGTGGGCGTTAGGGGTGAGTAAAGGGTAATTGAGGTGTGGGAATTTGTTTATTTAGTTGGTGTGTGAAAATTTCTAATACAGAAGGGGTTGAAGGGACTTGGGTGGGCATGGAGAGAAAAAAGTGGGTGGAGAGTTGCTGGTGCTACGGGCGAGCAGACCAATTTTTTTTTTTTAAAATAGACATCAGTATGTGGGTCATGCAGGCAACCCCTTCACCTGGTTTCGGGGGAACACGAAAAGCATACACATTGCTGAGCATCTGGACAGATTTCTGGGATCGACGAAATGGACTAATTTCTTCAAGATGTTTCATATCGCCCACTTGGTTCCGAACTGTTCAGACCATTGCCCTATCGTTATTGACTTCTCTCATAGTGGCCGCAATTCAAGATGCGGGAAACCCTTCCGGTTTGAAACCTACTGGGCCAAAGACCATGAATGTGAAGAAGTTATCCGACCGTGTTGGCAGGGTGGAAGTGAGGATTTCAATTTTAACCTCAAGCAAGTGGTTGCTAATCTGAGATCATGGAGCAATAAAAAATTTCGCCAACCCGACAAGCTGTGTAACTCCCTTGAACAACAACTCACTGGCCTTCTTGCCCAACCTCCAACGGATGATATTCTATCCAAAATTGCTAGTATGCAAAGTGAACTGGATGCGGCCCTTCGCATTAAAGAAAGCTTCTGGGCTATGCGTGCACGAGAAATCCACATCAAAGAGGGGGATGCAAACACCCGTTACTTTCACCAGATGGCTTCTGTCAGGCGCCGCAAAAACAACATTTCGGCCCTCACCCACCCTGATGGGGGAACAGTGACCAATATTGAAGGTATCCACGATATTATTTCATGCTATTTCCAAAAACTCTACACTGCAGGAGAGTCCATCTTATCGTCGGAGGTTGAGTCATGCATCAAACATGTGATTACCGACGAGATGAACCGCCAGCTCACAAAAGATTTTACGGACGATGAGATCCTTCAGGCTCTCAAGCAAATCCACTCCACAAAAGCCCCTGGTCTTGATGGCTTCCATGCTCTTTTTTTTAAGCAATATTGACACATTATCGGTCCTGACATATGCGTGCTACTGAAAGACATTTGGGCTGGGGAAATCAACCTATTCTCTATTAATGAGGCAATTCTTACCCTCATCCCAAAGATCAAGAAACCCCTTGCAGCCTCGGACTTCAGGCCTATCAGTCTCTGTAACGTTTCCTACAAGATTTTCTCAAAGGTCCTGGTTAATCGTCTGCGCACGTGGTTACCTGCTATCATCTCTGAAAATCAAAGTGCTTTTGTAGCAAAGAGGCTTATCACGAATAATGTCATCGTGGCCCATGAAGTGTTTCATTCTATGAAAACGTGATCCGTTGCGAAAAGAGGTATTATGGCCTGGAAACTAGATATGACTAAGACCTATGATCGAGTGAAATGACACTTTCTCCAGGACGTCATGACAAAAATGGGCTTCTACCCCAAATGGACAGATATGATCATGAAATGTGTTTCGTCCGTCACTTTTCGGATTAACATTAATGGTGGACTCACCCAAAGCTTCTCATCTACCTGTGGCCTCCGCCAGGGAGATCCCCTTTCCCCCTTTCTCTTCATCTTGGTGGCTGACGTCTTCTCTAACCTCATTTCCTCGGCCGCGGTCTCAAAAGGGATTCACGGGGCAAAGGTTTGTCGGGCCAGCCCACTTGTCTCGCACCTCTTCTTTGCCGACGATTGCCTTCTTTTCTCTAGAGCTACTCATAATGAATGTCTCGCTATATGGCAGGTGATCCGCCTTTATGAGAGGACATCTGGACAAGCGATCAATCCAGCCAAATCGGAAATCTATTTCAGTTCTGGAGTCCTACCGACCAAGAGATCAGAGCTTTGTCTTACTGCAAGCATTCAAATGGTTGACAAACACAACAAATACCTCAGGCTTCCCACCATTGTTGGTCGCTCAAAAAAAGAAATTTTCTCTTCTACGGTAGATAGAATAGAGAAAAAAATCCAAGCCTGGACTCTGAAAAGAATCTCAAAAGCGGGGAAGGAAACACTCATCAAAGCCGCTTTGCAGTCCATCCCTAGCTATATTATGTCCATGTTCAAGCTTCCTGGCACGCTTGTTGACTATATCCACTCCCACATTGCTAACTTCTAGTGGGGTTATAATAATGACCGGAAAAAAATTCATTGGGTTGCTTGGAAGTAACTTTGCACCCCTAAAACAGGCGGCGAAATGAGATTTCGAGACCTCCGACTCTTTAATGATGCCCTTTTGGCTAAACAAGGCTGACGCCTCATGACTCATCCATCCTCTCTTTGTGCGCAGATTCTTCGTGCAAAATACTTTCCCCACTTGGATTTCCAGAACTCCTCCCTTGACCCCCGCCCCAGTTTTCTATGGAGAAGCCTTTGGGGATCACGAAATTTACTTCTTAAAGGGCTGGGCTGGAGGGTCGGAGATGGTATGAAAATTAATATTTGGACCGATCCGTGGCTGATTGATAAAGATGGCTTGCAAGCTACCTCCCCCGCTGTACCTGGCTATGAGAACGCGATTGTTTGCTGCTTGTTCGACGATCATGGTTCTGGGTGGTGTATTGATAAAATCAACTCATGGTTCTACGAAAGAGACCGAAGAATCATTCTTAGCATCCCATGTGTGAGGGAGGCTGGGCCAGACCGTCCCTTTTGGAGCAATGATTTCTGTGGATCCTATACGGCGAAGTCAGGATACAGGCTTGCTCCCGATACTCAAAGCGAGGAAAGGGGAGGGCTTTGGAAAACCCTTTGGCATCTTAAGGTCCCCCCGAAAATCCGTTTTTTCTGGTGGCAGGTATGCACAGGTATTCTTCCCGCTATGGACTTCCTCGCCCTCCGACATGTCACGAATGACAAGCATTGTCCCATCTGCTCGGGTGCACTCAAATCTCCTCTGCATGCGATCACCCAGTGCCCGGGGTGAAAGAGATCTGAACATTTTGGGGCTCAGATCAGGAGCTTTTGCTGGATACGGCGCCGGACCTTCCGACACTGCTGATGATGTGGTCGTCTTCGTACACTGTGGACAAAGTTGCTTCATTTTGCATCGTGGCATGGATCGTCTGGGCACGACGCAATGACTTCATCTTTAATCACATTGCAAAGCCCCCCCCAGGTTCAGATCATTGCTGCCAAACATGAATCTCACCACGCTCTCTGGGAGCCCGCTGTTGCTGAAGCCTTCGCTGTCATCGTCGGGCTGACGCTTGCAAAAGATCGAGGATGGAAAGCTATTCACATTGAATCTGATTGCCTCACCATCATCAACACTATTGGGCTTAATGATGACAACCTCCATTCTTTTGGCCCCGTGATCAGGAACTTCCAGTCTCTCAGTCCATGCTTCACAACCCTGCTCATTCTCTTTCATTAAAAGGGACGGAAATGAAGCAGCCCATCACCTGGCGTCTTTCAGCATGTCCGGCGTGAATCATCTATGGCTTGACCACTTCCCTTCTTGGTTGCATGATTGTGTAACTGTTGAACTTCGTGATTAATATATCATCTTTCTTTGTCAAAAAAACACCCCTAAATGTTAGAACATATTAATATAACCCTCACATCAAAAAAGTTCATTTAATCAAATTTAGTGATTAAAAAATTGAGCTAAAAGATAATCATCACATTCCAATATAGGAAATAATAATGAGATTTGGACATTTTTGACTCCCCAAATAAAGTTAGATCAACACATTCACCTTTAGAATCATTAGAAATAGATTATGAAAATATAAGTCATTAGGGTTCTTTTTAAAAATATTCAAAATAGATATTTAACTACCATAGAACGTATAACAACTCAAAATAATTTTGCATGGACAAATGAACATACTTAAGTTATGCAAAAAATAAAAACTCATGTAAAAACACTCGCATTCCTCATCCAAATGTCTTTTTTAATTATATAAATAGATGCCCGAGAGTTGGTATTTGGAGGCATTCTAAAACAAAAATTAAAAGGAAAATAATCAATTATTAGATCCCATTTAGGAGCATGGGATGTGGGATAGGTTAACTATTCAATAATCAAAAAGGAAATTTTATCAACAGTTTTATGTGTTTAAAAATTTCAAGATGATTTGTATAATAAATAATTTTTATTAAGAATTAATTATAAAAGTGAAAAAGAAGTTTTAGAAAATGATGTCAAAAAATTTAATTTCTAAACAAACTTTTGAAAGATGACCAGATATTTTATCAGTATTTGAGTTTCAAATTGAATTTATAAAAGAAACTTAAAATTCTCTTCAAGTTTTTTTAAAAAGAGATTTTCTTCAAGGTTGCAACAAACCAAATTAGATATTGTTTATCTATATAGGAAAAATATTTTCTTAAGGTGGATGAGCATCAATCATGTTTATCCTTTCATTATGAACTTATTACAATTATTATTGCAAAATCAAAGTCAAATGATTTTAATACTTTTTCTAATATTCAAACTACATGTAGAAAACTTTATGATTAATGAATTTATCAATTTTTTTAGCATGTCTCATATATATCATGCATTTGATACATTTAACAAAGATATTAAGAAGGAATACCTTATATCATCATATATCAATATAGTTTTGTAATTTGAAAATTATCAAAATATTAATTATTCATTAAATCAACCTTCTTATCAAGCACTAAAATCTCATTTCATAATACAATACTATAAACATTCGATTTATAATGATATTTCGAAACTTTATGCTTTAAACACCGGTATTTCATCAAAAATGAATTTTTTAAAGCACTAATTTAAATCAAAATGCATTAATTGTATTTGGTAAAAGAATTAAATGAGCGTGGAGATACTTTGAAATATTGTTCAACCTCCATGAGCAAATCCAACACATTACGAATGAGTTGCTTTCAATGGTGCTATGATAACTATTCATGATCTTATTAATCAAGATATAGATAAAAAACATCAAATGGGATGTGTAAGAGTTAATTATGGAGGCTAGAGTAGTTCAAAATTGAATTATTAAAGCTAAGTGAAAGGAATAATGGAAATAGACAATGTTTAAAAGCGACATGATAAAAGAAACCAAAACAACTTTATCAAAAGTGGAAGAATCATATATTATCACATCGGGGACCAAATTTTCCTATTATAAACTCCATTATAGACAAGTGCATGGACACCTCAACATTATCTTGGGTTGTAACGACCCATATATTCTTAGCCCGTGTTAAAGGTGTTAGGAGAAGGTTGGAGGAAGAGAGGTGTTGTTGGAACTGAGAATTCAACTGGAAAGGAGGTGTCATGGTGAGGTCACGGGTGTCACGCCGTAAAGGGCTGGCAGGAAGAGAGTTGTTTTTCAGTCCAGTGTGTCATGCAATGAAGGGTTGAGTCGCAACACGATTCATGTGTTGCGGCACAGTTCATGTGTTGCGGCATAGGGTGTACGCTGTGAGATGTGCCATGTTATTTTGAGGAGGAAGACTGGTTATGATGTGACTGGCTTTAGTCACAACATGAAGGGTCTTGAAGAGGATTTTGGGAAAAGTGTAGACCCTTACGTATCAAAGGAAACCCTTACGCATCAAAGGAAACCTTTACACATGGATTTATTACTCATATATATTCCCTTTGCACTTTTATGATCATCACATCCTTTGCACTTTTCTGGCCATCACATGGTGGGCTTTGGTCACGATGTGAAAGGGATTGGGGAAGTTTGTTTAATTTTCCATGAGTGGCCATCATGGTGTGGTCACAAATGCCGCAGAGTGAAGCCATAGGTGACTGATTTTGTGGTTATACCTTTTTGGGCATCACTGCATTGCGGTTCCATCATCGCACCAAGGCTTGGTTCGAGGCCCTCGCCATGTTTTTTGGGGATTTATATGTCACAACGTGGTAATGGTCATCGCGTCTGGCCTTCCTAGGTCATATAAAATTAAAAGATTTGATTCGGTTTTAAATGGGGGAGATAAGGCAATCTGCAATGCGATTTCTAGAGATTCGCTTGATTTAACCCCATTAAAGTGTGACCCTAACCCATCATGCTGTGATTCCTTAAGTTTCTAGTTTCAGTATAAACTCAAAAGCCCATATGAATTCTTACAGATTCCTTCATTTTCACTCGAACCCTAGGCGACCAGAGCTACGTCTTTGGAGACCCTTGAGTGTCCTTTGATTGGATTTGACCCTCGGCTTCGAGAGATCAACTACTCTGTGATCTAAGTCGAGTTTTTTTCTTTCCCTTTTTGGCTTCTCCTCCCATTTTCTTCTTGGAGAGGTTGTGACAACAGTTCACCTTGGATTTTGTTAGCCTTCGATCATGGTGTTTCTAGAGGTTTTTGTACTCTAGATTGTTGAAGTTTTCCACATGAGTTTTTAGCCTTCTATAATCTCTTCCCCTTTTTTCTTGCATAGTGATTGTCAAATCTTTGGTTGAGGTAGGGGATTTGAGACTTCTCCCTTGTTTGGTGTAAATTGTGGAAATATCATGCTTTTTATTTCTTTGGGTGGATAATAAGGATTAACCTAATGAAGATAATAAATTGGACCAAAGGAAATTTAAGGGGAGGTTTTATTTACATGTGTTTTATATGGTTATATGATATTGTATGTGATTGATGGTTACTTGACATTGGTACTAAGAGGTTGTTTACTGTTGTGATATATGCATTGTTTTTGTGATTAAATTATCAGAATCACCTTTCATAAAAGGATAATTAATTAAATATGGTAATGAATCGATTGTATGAAATCGGTAATTGAGGTGATCCCGCTCATGCAAGGGGTGTGGAATTAATACGAAGGCATGTTATAAAAAAGGAATTGTGGTAGTGTTTTATTACTGAAATAGGGTGTTGTTTGTTGATGGTATGCTTTGTTATAATGTTGTGATCAATGTGGTTTTAATAGTGGATTGTTGTGACTGGTTTTCCATGGTTTTCATGGGGATATCTGGTTGTTAATGTGGTAGTGGTCAATAGGATGTTGTGTGGTATAGAAGCGGTGGCATGGTTGGTTATGCAAACATGAGATGGTTTTGTGGATGTTGCGGGAGTTGTTGGCATGAGTTATGGGGTGGTTTTTTTGGTGGATGGTTGTTTATTATGGGGCTTGTGTTGTAGATTCCTCATGGTATGAAATGTGGTTGGTAATGATGAATATGGTATTGAGTAGTGGGATAGAATTTAATAAGTAGTGGCTGTTAACGAAATGTTAATGATTGAAAAGAATAGGTAGTGTGTGAGATGATCATGAGTGATGCATAATGAATGGTTTGATGTTAAATATGGACAAGTGAATGGCATAATGAATGTAAGTTGGTGGGTAAAATGGTAAATCTGGAAATGGATAAATGATATGATTAAATGGGAAGTTGTGGATATTGTTATAGATTATTTGTGTGAAAGGTGGGGTTGGTTTGTAGTGTAGTGATGACAATAATTGTTTGTATGTGACAGAGGCGATGTGGTAACTATTATGGGATTCAATAGTTTTTCTTTGGTATGAACCCTTGGGTTGGGCACGTGTGTTGTTAGGTTACATGTTATATTTTTCTTTATGATTTCTCATACACCCCACTTGTAACAACCTTGAATTCTATCAATGAGAATTCCCTTCTTATAATTATGTCATATAGTATAATCACATAAAATCACATTAAGAATACAATACACACTTTATAAATGAAGAATGAATGGAATATGTGGTATTTCTAGAAGTTAAGGAACCTATACCAAAGGAATAGTAACTTGACATTTGAAATGGTAACATGACCCTTATGAATAGTAAACTTGACAAATGAATAGTAATCTCAACTATGAAAGTATAAATAAAATTTGGGTATCTTATAAATGAAAATATGATATAACTATATCCTGGAATAAGTAAATAAATGTTTTAGAAATGATAAATTAAGTGTTGGTATTTTTGTAAGTTATAAATATTTAATTACATTTTTATAATTAATATAATGATTTAAAAGAAATTTTATTTTCATAAAATGTATTAATCAATTAATATTTTTGTCTCGTGATTATAAGATAATTTTATGAGACCTTAATTAGTTTTTCAAGGTGTTATAAAATCAGTTATAATTTTAAAATCAGTATTTTTCATGTAAATGATGATTTTAATTAAAAATTAAATTTATCATATTTATAAAATTATTTTTATAAAATTGAGTTCATTTTTTGGATTATACATGTTGAAAAATAGTTAGGGTGAATTTATAGAAATTTTCTAAAATAGTTGAATTTTTGGTGAATAGTAAAATACAGTAATTTACGATATTTATATATTATAAGTTAAATACACTATTCCTTGAGTCATCGCTGATGTAAGCATCTTAATCTCAAACCATACTTCATTATTTTAATATATTTGATGATAATGCTCAAATTATTCATAGTTTTGAGCCAAAATAATAAACTAATGAATAAAATAATGAGAAAACACCTATCTCCTCTACTATAAATACATTCCCTTACCACCTCTTCTCTTCACACCTCTCAATCCTTGAACCTTGTCCAAATTCTACTCAAATCTATTCCCAAGCCCCTCCCCCACATCTAGGAGATTTTGGTCTTGACAAAAGACCAAAACCAATCCCCTAAGGAGGTTCTCAAGAAGAAGGAATCAAGAGGTAAAACCCTCTTTCTTTTCTTTTAATTTCTTTTCAAGTTCCTTTCTTATTGTTTTCTCTCCTCACCTCCCCTCATCCAAATGGTATGATAACTCCTGTACATTACATATGCTAGAATTTTATTATGCTAATGGAATAATTCATCACCATCTCTCTCTCCCCCTCTTTTTTTGTACTAAAAAGAAAACATTGTATGTGATGTATTAATTTATCACATTAAAGGATGATGAGTTTTCAATTTCCATTATCTCCTTCAAGACTCCTCATAAAACCATTTTTATGGTTAAACCAGATTATAATACATGTGTTGCAACCTATTTAATGTTCTGGAACTAGTATATATACATGATATTAAATAATGAAACAAAACTACTACATGATTGAAAACCCACCAAATTAAACCAAAAGATTATCATTAAAGTTTTATCTAATGATTCATCCTCATTATATATAATAAAATGAATTATATAACCATTTTATCTTCTGAAAGTTCATTAATATAATATAATTTCACTTTTGGAAAACCATTACCATTTTACATGAACTTTCGTACTCTTATACAAGCGAACCGATCATGAAAACCAAGAAAACGAACACTGCCAAACAATGAAATTGAACACTATAACCCATCAAAAAGACCATAAATGATCTTAATAAAATTATAATAAATCAAATTCATGTAGAAATGGTTCTGGACTTATTAATTAATGAATCTAATTTGATTATTCAGGACATTAAGATCAAGTGCAGAACCGTTTCAGACATAAGGTAAGAGATTCTACCTAAACCTCCATTATTCTTTCGGGTTACTCTTTCTCTATCTTTACCCAAATGAAATTCTCTTTTTATTTATGTACATCATCTAAATACTGTGTATATATTCAAAACTCATATATCATGATCGGTTAATCCTTCTTTTTCAGGGATATACATGTTTTTAAAAGGTTCCCTTCTCAATTCTTCTTGATAAACACGCTCAATTAAAGGGAACTTCCCGAATTCTTACCCATTTTCAAGGCACAATAGCCTCATCCCAGTTGGTGAGGACTCAACAAGTGCATCCAAGAGACCCAAGTTCAAAATCGAGTGGAGACACATTTCCAGGTACTACAGCAGTAATGTAGTAGTACTATAGAAGCACTATAGCAGGTGCTGTTCGACACTGTTCGATACTGTAGCATCTGAAACTATTCATCCGTTTGGGCTTTCGGGCCATCGGATTGTCCTCAGGTCCTTCAAGGCCTTCAGGCCACCCAAGGACTTTGGGTCAGTAAGTCTTTTGGGCCACCTCAAGGCCTTTGGGCTACCTCAAGTGTAACATCCCAAGTAAGTAATGAATAATAGATATTTTTATCTATGTCTATTAATGAATAAGATAGTGTTTTAGAGGCTTAAAATGAAAATAAATCCAATCTTAAGCATGAAATACACTAATATTTTTAAAAGATTGTTTTACTGCCTTTTGATGGCAAACCATTTTTAAATCAATCTTTTGACAATTTTATAAGCTATGTTTGTCAAAATAAACTTATTATTTATGATTGGGATATCAAAATTTACTTTGTGTGAATTTTTTGGTATTTTCCGATAAAGTTCATTTTTAATGAATAATGTAAAATGTTGCATTTTAATTCAAAACCTCTTTTTAATCTAATTTATTTATATGATTATATTATCTTTTGAATTGGGTTTAAAGTGAAATTAGAATATATTTTTACCATTTAATCCAATGGTGGTCATTGGAATCAATTTCACTTTGAAATTGGACTTAAACTGGTGTCAATCTTTTGATACTTATTGTTTCATAAAAACACGCTATTTGTCATGACAACGGGAATTGATTATTAAATTAATTAATGTAACTTATATGATTTGAATTTTGTAAAATAGACATAATTTTTGAATTCAGAATATCAAATATAGCTTAGGGTGAAGTTTTGGTATTTTTCTGAAAAACTTCAATTTTTGATGAATAGTGAAACCACTAAGTGGTAGTTAAAGAAACTGATTTTTCGTTTAAATGAAACTTTGCCACTTCTGTGATTTGATTTTCAAAAATCCGACATACATGGTTGTCATTAAGAAGTAAAATGTGGTTCAATGAGATTAAAATAATTTTTTGGTGAATAGTAACTTTTATGTTTTTTGTAACGACCCGAAATTTTGAATAAATATTGTTTCCTAATTTTGTGTGTTATTTTATTTTATTTTTTTTACTCAAAAAAAATGTTTCATTTGATAACATGAGTATAATTAAAATGAGACCGTTGGGCTTTGACTGTTATATGACCATTGGTCAATATGACCACTGGAAACTAAACGTTTTGATTATTGCCTCTAAATACAAGTAATCTTGGTTAATTATTATAGAAAGAAGATTCGATGGCCTCACCCAGTAGTCTTGGACCGGTCGAATCCCATCTAACAGAACTTGCGAAGGAGGTAGCACCATTCGGCTTTGCTCTGGACCAAACCCAAGCCGAACTTCATCGTGTGAAGCTAGAACGGAATCGCCTTTGCGAGAAGTTCAAACTAATAGAAATTACTACTCGTGCGATGTTAGCCGAGCCTCCCTCAGATTCTCTCACCTTAGCACACCTTACACTTAGGTCCTATGCTGGTGTGATAAGGGGCTATGTAAGGAGACCGTAACTGCCTTGTGCAATCCTTTGTTTTAAATAAAAATTGGGATTTCTTCTTATGATGAAGTTTATGAATTTTCAAATGACCGGATAAATATAGTATGCATATTTTTGATGAATTTTAGAAAAAGGATATTTTAAAAATGGTTGTGTAAACCTTAAATAATTAAAAATGTGTAATGATTTTCGAAAAATGGTCTTCTATAATTATGTTCAGTATGAAATTTAGAGTCTAATAAGATCAACTTATTTTTTGATGAATAGTAAATTATGAATAGTGATTTTATGATTAGGATTAGTAATGTGTCTAAATGGATTAGTAATCTCACTTAAAGAAAGTATTAATATAATCTAGGCACCTTGATTAAGTAATGTGATTCAATAAAATGGTTAAATAACGGTTTCATAAATTATTATTCAAGTATTAGTTTTTTCGGGTGAATAGTGTTTTTTAATTAAAAATTTAATTAAAAATATTTAGAAAATTATTTTTATAAAACGGATTTCATTTTTGAACTCAGAGCACCGATATTATGCTATGGTAATTTTTGGGGTTTTTTTTCTGAAAAAATGAATTTTCGGTGAATAGTGTTTTTATTTAAAAATTAAATTAAAAATATTTAGAAAATTATTTTTATAAAATAGAGTTCATATTTGTAATCAGAGCGTTGATATTTGGTTAAGGTGAAATTTTGGGATTATTCTGAGAAAGTTGAATTTTCGATGAATAGTGAAAATACAGTTTTTAAGTTACGAGTGTCTAATGACATCATTAAATGATGTATTATGTATGTAATCAATATGGTCGACTTATGAATAGTAAGATAAGGTATGAGGTGTCCCAAGTGACCAATACCATGGGCAAATACCATGGGCAAGCCCATGGTTTTGCCAAAACCACTAATGAGGTGTCCCTTGGCCATTAATGCCTTGTCCCCTCACTTTCCCTATAAATACCAAGCCATCCTCTCATCCATTCGACTCCCCACTCTCCCCCAACGAAGTTATGGTCTCATTACCTCCCAAGGAGTCCTCCCATGGTGCCCCCAAGCCCTCAATGTCCCAACCTTTGAGTTTTAAGAGTTATGTTTTAAGGTAAGGGATCCGACCTCTCTCTTTCATTTCAAGTAATCTCTTTTATGTCATTCCTTTTATGCTCCATGTTATTATGTTGAAGGATGTTCTTTTATACTCATCTTACTGCCTTTTTTATGTTCATATAATGAGAGATCCCCTCTTACTCTCATTATTTCGTTTTATGAAGTTTTAAGTGGCGCCGTTAGGCTGCCGAAATTTTTGTAACAGATTCTTTCTCCCTTCTCATTTTTCAAGATCTATTTTCATGTAAAGTATTTCAAGTTCCTTTTTATTATGTTGGGGTATGATCTCTAAATTTATCATACTGATCTTTTATGATCATATGATGAGAGACCCCATTTGATCTCTTCAATTCAGTATTTTGAAGTTTTAAGTGGCGCCGTTAGGCTGCCGAATTTTTTAGGGGATTCTTTCACCCTTCTCATTCTTTTCAAAGTTCTACTTTCATGTCAAATCTTTAAAGTTCCTTTTTAATTATGTTGGGGAATTATCTCTATATCTATCATACTGAACTCTTATGTTCACATGATGAGAGACCCTATTTGATCTTTTCAAATCATTTTTGTTGAAGTTTAAGTAACGCCGTTAGGCTGCCGAACTTTCATCAGAGAAATCTAATTTTTGTCTTCCTTCCATGTTTTTCATTTCAAATGGTATGTCCTTGAAATTTCATTACCATGATCATGTATTCTTCTTATTCTGTCCATCTACTGTTTTATGGGTCATTTATGAATGTTTGACCAATTTTCCCTCTCTTTTTAATGTCTTCTAAGACCTCGTAACATAGCCGTTATGCTGCAGAATTTCCGTCTCAAAATGTCTCTCTCTTTTTCTAAAGTTCTTTTATATTATTAAATTAATACTCAAAGCTCTTTCTTCTAAAGGGGTATTCAAATATATACCAAAATGTTCTATTTTAAATTCTGGGATTTACATACATGAGACCCACCTTCCTTTTCTGTGGGTTTTAAAGTGACGTAAAGATCATGTCTTTAAAGAAGTTTTTAAAACGTTGTGATTATGAAATGAAACCCATTTATTTTATGCTATATGGGTTATTTATGAAATTATTGATGATGATATATGTGGCTCACATGATAATAGAGGCAAATTTAAGGGTGCGCCCTGATAGCGCTCCAATGCATTGGGTAATGATGTAACCACTAGAGATTACAATTTCCACGATACCTTGGTGAATAACCTTGGTAATTTTCAAATGACACCTTGGGGATGGACCTTGGTGATATGTTCATGATTGTCTATGTTAAATTATGTAGCCACATCTTCAAGTTATGAAAATGTTATTTTTATTATGATATGCCTCATGATTTCATTCTCATGCCTTAAAGTTCCTTTCCTGACCTTATTGAAGTATCTCAAGTTCACATGTAACATGTTTCTCTTGTTTCCCTTACTGGGCCTTTTGCTCACCCTTTCTTTTGATGTATGTCCCCAGGTTATGTGATGCAGTAATGAACCTAGGATGAACATGAGGAGAAGCCTTTCAAGTGTTTTAGAGGAATGTTTTATGTTTTCATGTTTAAAGTTCCTGGTTTCGAAGACACTAAACCTTAAAGATCCTCGGTTTTGTAAAATGTAATGAAAGTTTATGTGATAAAAAGGGCGGGATGCTATAGTTGGTATCAAAGGATGGTTTAGTTATTTGTGGAAATTAGGATATGAAAACTCTAGGAAGAACCCTATAGAAAAGTTAAAAAAATAGGAAATCTTCCTGGTATTTTGGTGAGTATTGAGTAAGGGGTTGCCAAGCAAATACATCCCTGTCTAGATACGAGCAGGTAGAGGTGGCTCTGGCACAGATGTACATAGGGGTAAAACCCGAAAACACCGCTTTGAGCTAGACTCAAACAGGAACTGGTACACGACAACGGGCCTTGCTGCACTCTTGGTTATGACACTCCCGGGGGATATGCTTTGGTAAATTCATAAGCTTAGTATGAACCATTGTTAAAGGAATAAAGATAAAATAAAATAAAGATTCACATAAGAATATATGATCATGGATAACCTAAATGGGAACCTAGGGGATCACAAGTTAGGGTATACTTTTCTTCTACAAGTTATCCTTATATGCTTTCAGTTCCTTTTCATGATTATTGGCTAAGTACTTAAGTCCCTAATTATGCTTTCTCTTCTTAGTTAATGGTGGGAAATGGAAGAACATGTCCCAACAACCAATGTGATAGGAAATGCGACGATTGTCGTATTAATATGACAGGGATGATTAGGGGATTAAAATATGATTATTATTTTGGAAGACGTTCACTATTTTGGGGACCCTATATGATCGATGTAAATAGATTACTACGGTATTTTCATTGAGTAAGGTTGACTTATATTTTGAAGAATCGATGAATTTAAGGTGGACTTATAGTAATTTAGGTTACTTATGGGAATGATTAACCTATCTTGGATAAAATATGTTTAGGTTAGATACTTTTGTTATAAGATGTTAGGAGTGGTTTATGTTGTTTGGAGATGAACAATGATGTTTATTTTGGAAGACTATGTTATCAAATCCTTCTTGTATTTGGGTTTCAATCTTAGTTTGGTTTATTTTGAGGAATTTTAAGGACCGTTATTTATGGAATGGACTATGATGAACTTTGGGTAGTACCATGGAACTTTGAAGATTTAAAAGTAGTTTCCATTCCTATGGGATTATTTCTTTTTGAAGAGTTGTTTTACCTTACCCTTTCTATTTTTGGGATAATGTTTAAAGATAGAAGAAATAGATAGTTAATCTTTTGTGGATTATGAAGATGATTCTTGTATTTTGATGAGACCAAGTAGGTTTGAATGCTCATAGTTTGGAGAAAATATTAGTTTTGGGTAGAAACTTATTAAAGGATGAAACCCTACATGAAGATAGGTATATTTTCTTATATTTTTGTTTTATGTTGTAAATTAATTCCTCAAAATTATGAAAAGGAACGTAAAACAAAAACGTTGTTGGTTTACGTTTCCTACTAGGTAATCAAAGACCGTTTACACACATCATAAGTTTGAGATTTTCTTATGGTTAACGTTCTCCTAATCATGTTCTCTATCACTCTCCCCCAGAACTTGACCCTTTGTTTTTCTTCCATGTCCATGCTTTCCTCCATGGAATCCTAGTATGGGTTAACTAGGGTGACCTTTGTACTTCCCTTTCTTTCTTTTAAAGTAATTGTTTTTCTGACTCCTTTTCCGATGTGGGACTTTCAATGAAATTTCAAAACCCGTTTTTTTAAAAAAAATTGCGAGGACGCAATTTCTTAAGGGGGGAAGATTGTAACAACCCGAAATTTTGAATAAATATTGTTTCCTAATTTTGTGTGTTATTTTATTTTATTTTTTTTACTCAACAAAAATGTTTCATTTGATAACATGAGTATAATTAAAATGAGACCGTTGGGCTTTGACTGTTATATGACCATTGGTCAATATGACCACTGGAAACTAAACGTTTTGATTATTGCCTCTAAATACAAGTAATCTTGGTTAATTATTATAGAAAGAAGATTCGATGGCCTCACCCAGTAGTCTTGGACCGGTCGAAGCCCATCTAACAGAACTTGGGAAGGAGGTAGCACCATTGGGCTTTGCTCTGGACCAAACCCAAGCCGAACTTCATCGTGTGAAGCTAGAACGGAATCGCCTTTGCGAGAAGTTCAAACTAATATAAATTACTACTCGTGCGATGTTAGCCGAGCCTCCCTCAGATTCTCTCACCTTAGCACACCTTACACTTAGGTCCTATGCTGGTGTGATAAGGGGCTATGCAAGGAGACCGTAACTGCCTTGTGCAATCCTTTGTTTTAAATAAAAATTGGGATTTCTTCTTATGATGAAGTTTATGAATTTTCAAATGACCGGATAAATATAGTATGCATATTTTTGATGAATTTTAGAAAAAGGATATTTTAAAAATGGTTGTGTAAACCTTAAATAATTAAAAATGTGTAATGATTTTCAAAAAATGGTCTTCTACAATTATGTTCAGTACGAAATTTAGAGTCTAATAAGATCAACTTATTTTTTAATGAATAGTAAATTATGAATAGTGATTTTATGATTAGGATTAGTAATGTGTCTAAATGGATTAGTAATCTCACTTAAAGAAAGTATTAATATAATCTAGGCACCTTGATTAAGTAATGTGATTCAATAAAATGGTTAAATAACGGTTTCATAAATTATTATTCAAGTATTAGTTTTTTCAGGTGAATAGTGTTTTTTAATTAAAAATTTAATTAAAAATATTTAGAAAATTATTTATATAAAACGGATTTCATTTTTGAACTCAGAGCACCGATATTATGCTATGGTAATTTTTGGGGTTTTTTTTCTGAAAAAATGAATTTTCGGTGAATAGTGTTTTTATTTAAAAATTAAATTAAAAATATTTAGAAAACTATTTTTATAAAATAGAGTTCATATTTGTAATCAGAGCGTTGATATTTGGTTAAGGTGAAATTTTGGGATTATTCTGAGAAAGTTGAATTTTCGATGAATAGTGAAAATACAGTTTTTAAGTTACGGGTGTCTAATGACATCATTAAATGATGTATTAAGTATGTAATCAATATGGTCGACTTATGAATAGTAAGATAAGGTATGAGGTGTCCCAAGTGGCCAATACCATGGGCAAATACCATGGGCAAGCCCATGGTTTTGCCAAAACCACTAATGAGGTGTCCCTTGGCCATTAATGCCTTGTCCCTTCACTTTCCCTATAAATACCAAGCCATCCTATCATCCATTAGACTCCCCACTCTCCCCCAACGAAGTTATGGTCTCATTACCTCCCAAGGAGTCCTCCCATGGTGCCCCCAAGCCCTCAAGGTCCCAACCTTTGAGTTTTAAGAGTTATGTTTTAAGGTAAGAGATCCGACCTCTCTCTTTCATTTCAAGTAATCTCTTTTATGGCATTACTTTTATGCTCCATGTTATTATGTTGGAGGATGTTCTTTTATACTCCTCTTACTACCCTTTTCATGTTCATATAATGAGAGATCCCCTCTTACTCTCATTATTTCGTTTTATAAAGTTTTAAGTGGCGCCGTTAGGCTGCCGAAATTTTTGTAACGGATTCTTTCTCCCTTCTCATTTTTCAAGATCTCTTTTCATGTAAAGTATTTCAAGTTCCTTTTTATTATGTTGGGGTATGATCTCTAAATTTATCATACTGATCTTTTATGATCATATGATGAGAGACCCCATTTGATCTCTTCAATTCAGTATTTTGAAGTTTTAAGTGGCGCCGTTAGGCTGCCGAATTTTTGAGGGGATTCTTTCACCCTTCTCATTCTTTTCAAAGTTCTACTTTCATGTCAAGTCTTTCAAGTTCCTTTTTAATTATGTTGGTGCATTATCTCTATATCTATCATACTGAACTCTTATGTTCACATGATGAGAGACCCTATTTGATCTTTTCAAATCATTTTTTTTGAAGTTTAAGTAACGCCGTTAGGCTGCCGAACTTTCATCAGAGAAATCTAATTTTTGTCTTCCTTCCATGTTTTTCATTTCAAATGGTATGTCCTTGAAATTTCATTACCATGATCATGCATCCTTCTTATTATGTCCATCTACTGTTTTATGGGTCATTTATGAATGTTTGACCCATTTTCCCTCTCTTTTTAGTGTCTTCTAAGACCTCGTAACATAGCCGTTATGCTGCAGAATTTCCGTCTCAAAATGTCTCTCTCTTTTTCTAAAGTTCTTTTATATTATTAAATGAATACTCAAAGCTCTTTCTTCTAAAGGGGTATTCACATATATACCAAAATTTTCTATTTTAAATTCTGGGATTTACATACATGAGACCCACATTCCTTTTATGTGGGTTTTAAAGTGACGTAAAGATCATGTCTTTAAAGAAGTTTTTAAAACGTTGTGATTATGAAATGAAACCCATTTATTTTATGCTATATGGGTTATTTATGAAATGTTTGATGATGATATATGTGGCTCACATGATAATAGAGGCAAATTTAAGGGTGCGCCCTGATAGCGCTCCAATGCATTGGGTAATGATGTAACCACTAGAGATTACAATTTCCACGATACCTTGGTGAATAAACTTGGTAATTTTCAAATGACACCTTGGGGATGGACCTTGGTGATATGTTCATGATTGTCTATGTTAAATTATGTAGCCACATCTTCAAGTTATGAAAATTTTATTTTTATTATGATATGCCTCATGATTTCATTCTCATGCCTTAAAGTTCTTTTCATGACCTTATTGAAGTATCTCAAGTTCACATGTAAAATGTTTCTCTTGTTTCCCTTATTGGGCCTTTTTCTTACCCTTTCTTTTGATGTATGTCCCCAGGTTATGTGATGCAGTAATGAACCTAGGATGAACATGAGGAGAAGCCTTTCAAGTGTTTTAGAAGAATGTTTTATGTTTTCATGTTTAAAGTTCCTGGTTTCGAAGACACTAAACCTTAAAGATCCTCGATTTTGTAAAATGTAATGAAAGTTTATGTGATAAAAAGGGCGGGATGCTATATTTTTAATCGCGATTAGAGGTAATTAGTGTAGTTTAAGGTAAAAATAATGTTTTAAAAATATGAGATGAGATTGACACATGTACTAACCTTATTGGATGTGTCATGGCCGACCAAGACAAGCCATGGGTCAACTTGGGGACCCCATGGAGCCACTTTGGTAGGAAAATGACATTAATATCTTTTTATTTAATGTTAAAATTAAAATGACACAAACATGAGATGTTTTACTAAAACAATTTGTACATGGGGTTATACAAGTCATATTTTTGACTATAAATATTCATTAGAAAGATAAAAAGATTTCCTACATCATGATATTTTTTTTATAATTTTTAGACTTTAAATATATTAAATTATTTATGACATCATGATGATGCAGCGATTACCTCATTAATAAAGGATTTAAATAAAATGAAAAGATAATGTAAAATCTATGACCTACACATATCCAAAACCTATTGGATGAGTATATTTCGAACCCTTATCACCTTACCCTCGAATTATATCAATGTGAGACCTTTTTAATCCTAAACTCATTTTAAAATAAAGTAACTTTTCTTTACTTTCGAAGAGTGACCCTCCTCTCCTCTTATAAAAGGCCCCCACCTCTACCTCCTTACCCACACTTCCAAATCCTTTGGCTCG
Organism: Viscum album; assembly: GCA_963277665.1. Classification (NCBI taxonomy): domain Eukaryota; kingdom Viridiplantae; phylum Streptophyta; class Magnoliopsida; order Santalales; family Viscaceae; genus Viscum; species Viscum album. The sequence continues at coordinate 341,017,563 of OY728135.1, forward strand.
GCCAACCCCTACCCATTTTATCTCTCCACTTCCCTCTCTTACTCTTTGAAGCCTCACTTTTGGCATAAGTCTTCCCAAGGAAGCCTTTGAGCTCAAACCAAAGGGAGTTACCCGATTTTAAGGTAATGTTTTCACTTGAGTCCTTTTGTTTTATTTTACTTCTCCAACCCCCTAAACTCTTTTTATTCATTTCTTTTGTAACAACACCAGTATCTTCCATATAATAGGATGTTGTTATAATAAGTATTCGAGCTACACTTACACACACCTACATCTAATGGTTAAAGAACATACTGTTTCCGTGGATGGCGAATTTCTGCCTCCCGAAACGATGATTGTTCAACATTCTTTTAACACCTTCAAAGGTGGCCATTAAGATGACACTATATTTATATATGATATATAATATGTTTATGTTTCCCTTAAGCTTCTGTATTTTTCATTTTGGGCATACCTTTATGGTTTCCATTATGGGTAAACACGATATCTTCATTTAAGGAAGTGCGGACTACCGCCCCCTCAAAGTGATTTGATTCGTTAAATACCATATGTGGGACATATAAAGGATGGAGTTATGATATTATATATGATATTACACTGGAATTATAATATACCTTTATATCATTATGATTCCATTCTATAAAAAATATGAAATAGAAATGAAAGTAGCATTCATGCGTACGTACGGCTTACCGTCTCCATGAACGGTGCATTTCATTTCTTACCTTTAAATGTTATATAATATTATAAATGCATGCATGTGCTGGATATATATGACATATATGATATCTACATCATGAATACCATTCTGGATATAATGGATACATGAAAAACTTGTAATTATAAAGGGTTTATTTTTGACTCAAGTACCAATGATCGTTAAAACGACCGTTATTAACTTAAATAATTACATAGTGTTCATGAAATGGAAATAAGTGATATAAAAGGAATAATGAACTTGAAAAAGGTTCTTAAACAAGTAGAAATTAACTCAAGTTTATTATTCAGGAGATTAAAGAACGATCGAGTCAAGTCGGACCCGAGGTATGGGACTTCGTCTCAATCTCCTTTCATTGAGGCATATTTTGTTTTATACACAACCTTCTTTTATACGGTGTATAAACCCCTTTGACTTTTACGTTTATTCAAAATGAATATTTTTTATACGAAGCATTTACTAAACGAAAAAAGGGAATGTTTTTGTCGTACGTATGCGACGACAACGACTTCTCCACCGCCGTGACCGTTATTTGAGTTTCGACTTCCTCTACAAGCCATACCTTTTTTTAAAAGAAAAATAAATACCATGTTTTACTGTTCTTTTATTTTGGTATTGAAAATGGTTTTCATAATGTTTTTATATCAATGTGTTGTATTGATATCTTGTGATTGAAAGGTGGAAATATTATGTTTCCTTTATGCATGTTTTATGTGATATGATTATGTTGAGGTTCTTGGGCATTAGTATGAAGACGGGTGGTTCCGTGATAAACTAAGGGCGGGTGAGCCCGATATAGCTCTCCAATGCATTGGGTAACGCGAAGGAGTGAAACGTCAAGGTTTCTCCGAAGAGATTTAGGGAATATACTGTGATGGGTATTCCAAACGTAACCAAGAGGGTTACTCCCTACGTAAGAATGTTATGAATGCCTCAAGTTACCTTTATGTCTTATGATTTCTATGATTTATTCATGATTTGATGAGGTATGTTAAAGTGATTATGTTTTATGGGTAAGGTATGATTTCATTCTTATGTATATATGAACTCATGTTTCCTTTCCATATTTTTATAACCCATACTGAGCTTTTTATGCTCATCCCAAGTTTTTTTTGAAATGTTTTTCACAGGTCAAGGGAAAGGTACATGATATGATGATAGTGTCAAGGAAGTGTCAAGAAAGAATCCATGTTTTATTTTAAATATGTTCCGTTGATGAGAAAAAATGAATGCTATCTTTATGTAACCACTTTGTTTAAATGTGGAATGTAATGCAAGTTTTATGATCTAATTCTCTAAAACTCTAAACCCGAAAAGATCCTTAATGTGTAATCTTGTAATAACTCAAGATTAAGTAAGGTTTAAGGCTGGGGCCTTATAGTTGGTATCAGAGGTCAGTTTAGATAACTTTAGGAGTTAGAATTCTATTAAATGATTATCCAAAAATATTTTTTTTAAATGATATAACATTTGAAGATTACCGTGTTTCTTCATCTAAGACATGTTTGTTCAGAATGGTTTTCCGCATAGAAAATAGGGAAGCAGTGCTAGGAAGGCATACAGAAGGAAATAACCTTCCGAATCAGCATCCTGAGATGGTCGGAATTGGAACTGAACAGTTTGTTGCAGTAATGACGCAGTTGAATCAAGCGATAAATGGTGGTGGTATCCATGCACGAGATCAGCCAGATCAACCGCAGAGGAACATGTCAGTGGTGGAACATTTCATGAGGCAACATCCCCCATCATTCAGAGGATCATCTGACCCTGTGTTAGCTGAAGGGTGGATTAAAGCACTGGAGAAGATTTTTGATGTCATGGGGTGTTCAGACAATCAAAAGGTTAGTCTTGCTATTTACTGTTTGGAGGGTGAAGCAGATCAGTGGTGGTCGATGGTTAAAAATATCAGGGACGCCGATGAGATTGATGCTCTTGACTGGGATGAATTTAAAGGTATGTTTCTTGAGAATTATTTTCCTAAGGCTGTTCGACTTAGGATGGAAAAGCAATTCTTGGAATTGAAGCAAGAGGAAGACTCAGTGGCTGCCTATGAAGAAAGGTTCACTCGATTGGCAAGGTATGCTCCAAATTTTATCCGAGACCTTGATAGTAAAATCAATCGTTTTTACTCAGGGTTAAATCCAAAATATCGAAGGGCATTAGCTTCTCGTGAGTTTAAAAGTTATGAAAATCTTGTTCGATGTGCTGAGAAGGTGGAAATGGAGTTTTCCGATGACCAAGTGTTCTATGACAACCAACAGAAGAAGAGACCGAGGTGGCAGGAGAAAGGGAAGAATTCTTCAAAAAAGTATGATGGTAAAAAAAAATAAGTTTCCATTTTGTGATAAATGTGGGAAAAGGCATGCTGGGGAATGTCTTCTGAATTCTGGAAAGTGCTACCGATGCGGTAAGATGGGACATAAGGCTCGTGATTGCACTGAAAAAGATCAAGGTGATGGTAAGTTCAAATTTGATTTACAGTTAGTGAAATTTTTTAAGTGCAATGAGATGGGTCACTATGAAAACGAGTGTCCGACAAAGAGCTCGAGTGATGGGAAGCAGTTAGACTACAATCAGAAAGGGGTGGTGAAATCCTTTGCAACTACTTCAGCAGATGTCGGGCCATCAAATGAAGTTGTATCAGGTACCTTGTTTGTTTTTTCAGATTATGCCAGTGTGTTGTTTGATTCGGGGTCCACACATTCTTTCATCTCTGAAAGCTTTTCTAGTAAAATGGGAATACCATCTCAAGAAATGACTCCTGAACTTTTGGTAAAAACACCTGGGGGAAATGTTGAGGCAAAAAGAATTTATAAGAATCTTCCTATCCTTATCTGTGGAAAGAACCTACTTGCGAACCTTATTGATTTACCTCTAGTAGAGTTTGATGTTATCCTGGGTATGGATTGGCTCTCTATTTACCATGCTAAGATTGACTGTAGAGATAAAGAAGTTTCTTTTCAGAAAGACTTTCAGTTTGTGTACAAGAATGAACCCTTACTGTTGATAACATATCAAGAGGCCGAGAAACTTGTAAAAGATGGAAATGAATGTTACCTTCCACACATTGTTGAAAATAAGGGAACTGTTCAGATTAATGATGTGCCAGTGGTAAATGAGTATCCTGATGTTTTTCCTAATGAGTTTCCTGGAATAATACCAGATCGGGAAGTTGAATTTACTGTTGACTTAGTTCCTGATGCTAAGCCAATTTCGAAACCCCCTTATCTAATGGATCAAATTGAACTTTTAGAGTTGAAGGATCAATTGCAAGATTTATTAGAGAAAGGTTTCATTCGACCTAGCACATCACCATGGGGTGCTCCTGTTTTATTTGTTAAAAAGAAAGATGGTTCTATGAGACTTTGCATTGATTATAGAGCCTTGAATAACATCACTGTTAAGAACAAATATCCTTTGCCTCATATTGATGATTTGTTTGATCAGCTCCAGGGAGCTCAGTTTTTTTCAAAGATTGGCCTGAGATCGGGGTACCATCAGCTAAAGGTAAAGGAAGCAGATGTTCCAAAGACTGCGTTTCATACAAGATATGGCCATTATGAATTTGTAGTAATGCCTTTTGGGCTAACCAATGCACCTGCTGTATTCATGGACTTAATGAATATAATTTTCCATGAGTTCTTGGATAAGTTTGTGGTGGTTTTCATTGATGATATTTTGGTGTTTTTTAAAAGTAAAGAGGAGCATGAAAGACATTTAAGGGTTATTTTGCAAACCTTAAAAGAAAAGAAATTGTATGGGAAATTCAGCAAGTGTGAGTTTTGGTTGCAACAAATTTCTTTCCTTGGTCACATTGTTTCTAAAGATGGGATAACCGTTGATCCTGCAAAAACAAAGGTTTTTGAAGAAATACCAAGACCCACAAATGTAATCGAGATTCGTAGTTTCCTTGGTTTGGCAGGCTATTACCGAAGGTTTGTTAGAAATTTTTCACGGTTATCTAGTCCAATGACTAAGCTAACTCGGAAGGGTGTTAAGTTTATCTGGACAAAAGAATGTGATGATTGTTTTTAGGAATTGAAAAGAAGATTGGTGAATGCTCCAGTTTTGGCATTTCCTTCCAGGAATGGTGAGTTTGTTATATACAGTGATGCTTCATTGAAAGGACTTGGTTGCGTCCTAATGTAGAATGATCAGGTAATTGCTTATGCTTCACGACAGTTGAAAACTCATGAGGTAAATTACCCTACACATGATTTGGAATTAGCAGCTGTTGTTTTCGCTTTAAAAATTTGGAGGCATCATTTGTATGGAGTAAAGTGTGAAATATATATAGATCACAAAAGTTTAAAGTATATATTCACTCAGAAAGAGTTAAACATCAGACAGAGGAGATGGCTGGAATTAATCAAGGATTATGATTGTACAATTCATTACCATCCAGGAAAAGCAAATAAAGTGGCTGATGCTTTGAGTCGAAAAAGTAATTATTCATTAACAATGTTGCGTTTGGAACGTGATCCTTTGGTTAAGGATTTGATGAACTTTGGCATAAAATTTGTTGGAGCAGGAAGTTCTTATGTTTTGTTTCAGGTATTAGTGAGATCATCTCTATCAGACAGAATCAAGAAAGCACAGAAGCAAGATAGTGAGTTGCAGAAAAAGGTAGAGCTGGTTCAGAAGGATAAGTTGCCTGAATTCAACATTGATAATGATTGTGTTTTGAGATTTGGGAAGAGATTGTGTGTGCCTTGTGATTCACAGTTGAAGAGAGAGTTGTTATGTGAAGCTCATAGTTCTCCGTTTTCAGTTCATCATGGCAGTACTAAGATGTACATAGATCTGCGGGAGTATTACTGGTGGGATGGAATGAAAAGAGATATTACTGATTTTACTGTGAAGTGTTTGACATGTCAACAAGTTAAAGCAGATCGGCAGTTACCGAAAGGGATGCTTCAGCCTTTACCAGTGCCACAGTGGAAATGGGAGAATATATCCATGGACTTTGTTGTGGGATTACCAAAGAAATCTCGAGGTAATAATGCAATCTGGGTTATTGTTGATCGCTTGACTAAATCTGCTCATTTCCTTGCTATACGAGATACTTTTTCCCTAGATCAAATTTCCCGTTTGTATCTTAAAGAGATAGTCAGGTTACATGGAGTTCCTCTCTCCATTGTATCTGACCGTGATCCCAGGTTCACTTCTAACTTTTGGAAAGGCCTTCAGAAGTCGTTGGGTACTGAATTAAATTTTAGTACAGATTTTCATCCTCAATCAGATGGGCAGTCAGAACGAACAATTCAGAACTTGGAGGATATGCTACGAGCTTGTTCGATGGATTATCAGGGAATTTGGGACTAACATCTTTCTTTGGTTGAATTTTCATATAATAAGAGTTTTCATTCCAGTATACAGATGACACCATTTCAGGCATTATATGGGAAGCGGTGTCGAACTACAGCTTTTTGGGATGAAGTGGGTGAAAGAAAGCTGATGGGACCAGAATTGGTAGAAGAGTTGGCAGAAAAAGTTCAGCTGATATAGAAACACATGAGAACAGCTCAGAGTAGGCAGAATAGTTATGCTGACAACAGGAGGAAAGATCTATCTTTTGAGGTAGGTGATCATGTTTTTCTCAAAGTCTCACCATGGAAAAGTGTGATGCGATTTGGTAAGAAAGGAAAGCTGAGTCCAAGGTTCATTGAACCATATGAAATTCTGGAGAGAGTTGGATCAGTTGCATATCGGGTGGCTTTACCTCCGAGTTTATCTCAGGTACACAATGTTTTTCATGTTTCGATGCTGAGAAAGTACATGCCAGATCCATCTCATGTTTTGAGTCCAGAGGTAGTTCAGCTGGAAGAGAACCTATCATATGAGGAACAACCGGTCCAGATTCTTGACCATAGGGGGAAAGTGTTACGGAATAAGGTGATTAATCAGGTAAAGGTTTTGTGGAAAACCCACATGATGGAAGAGGCAACATGGGAATCTGAAAATGCAATGAGGGATAAGTACCCCCATTTATTCGATAAGTAAATAAATTGCGGGGACGCAATTTTCTAAAGGGGGGAAGGATGTAACATCCCAAGTAAGTAATGAATAATAGATATTTTTATCTATGTCTATTAATGAATTAGATAGTGTTTTAGAGGCTTAAAATGAAAATAAATCCAATCTTAAGCATGAAATACACTAATATTTTTAAAAGATTGTTTTACTGCCTTTTGATGGCAAACCATTTTTAAATCAATCTTTTGACAATTTTATAAGCTATTTTTGTCAAAATAAACTTATTATTTATTATTGGGACATCAAAATTTACTTTGTGTGAATTTTTGGTATTTTTCCAATAAAGTTCATTTTTTAATGAATAGTGTAAAATTTTGTATTTTAATTCAAAACCTCTTTTTAATATAATTTATTTATATTATTAGATTATATTTTGAATTGGTTTTAAAGTTAAATTAGAATATATTTTTACCATTTAATCCAATGGTGGTCATTGGAATCAATTTCACTTTGAAATTGGACTTAAACTGGTGTCAATCTTTTGATACTTATTGTTTCATAATAACACGCTATTTGTCATGACAACGGGAATTCATTATTAAATTAATTAATGTAACTTATATGATTTGAATTTTGTAAAATAGACATCATTTTTGAATTCAGAATATCAAATATAGCTTAGGGTGAAGTTTTGGTATTTTTCTGAAAAACTTCAATTTTTGATGAATAGTGAAACCACTAAGTGGTAGTTAAAGAAACTGATTTTTTGTTTAAATGAAACTTTGCCACTTCTGTGATTTGATTTTCAAAAATATGACATACATGGTTGTCATTAATAAGTAAAATGTGGTTCAATGAGATTAAAATAATTTTTTGGTGAATAATAACTTTTATGTTTTTAATCGCGATTAGAGGTAATTAGTGTAGTTTAAGGTAAAAATAATGTTTTAAAAATATGAGATGAGCTTGACACATGTCCTACCCTTATTGGATGTGTCATGACCGACCAAGAAAAGCCATGGGTCAACTTGGGGACCCCATGGAGCCACTTTGGTAGGAAAATGACATTAATATCTTTTTATTTGATGTTAAAATTAAAATGACACAAACATGTGATGTTTTACTAAAACAATTTCTACATGGGGTTATACAAGTCATATTTTTGACTATAAATATTCATTAGAAAGATAAAAAGATTTCCTACATCATGATATTTTTTTTATAATTTTTAGACTTTAAATATATTAAATTATTTATGACATCATGATGATGCATCGATTACCTCATTAATAAAGGATTTAAATAAAATGAAAAGATAATGTAAAATCTATGACCTAAACATGTCCAAAACCTATTGTATGGGTATATTTCGAACCCTTATCACCTTACCCTCGAATTATATCAATGTGAGACCTTTTTAATCCGAAACTCATTTTAAAATAAAGTAACTTTTCTTTACTTTCCAAGAGTTCTCCTCCTCTCCTCTTATAAAAGGCCCCCACCTCTACCTCCTTACCCACACTTCCAAATCCTTTGGCTCGGACAACCCATGCCCATTTTGTCCCTCCACTTCCCTCTCTTACTCTTTGAAGCCTCACTTTGGGCAGAAGTCTTCCCAAGGAAGCCTTTGAGCTCAAACCAAAGGGAGTTACCCGATTTTAAGGTAATGTCTTCACTTGAGTCCTTTTGTTTTATTTTACTTCTCCAACCCCCTAAAATCTTTTTATTAATTTCTTTTGTTACAAAACCAGTATCTTCCATATACTAGGATGTTGTTATAAGAAGTATTCTAGCTACACTTACACACAACTACATCTAATGGTTAAAGAACATACTATTTCTGTGGATGGCGAATTTCTGCCTCCCGAAACGATGATTGTTCAACATTATTTTAACACCTTCAAAGGTGGCCATTAAGATGAAACTATATTTATATATGATATATAATATGTTTATGTTTCCCTTAAGCTTCTGTATTTTTCATTTTGGGCATACCTTTATGGTTTCCATTATGGGTAAACGCGATATCTTCATTTAAGGAAGTGCGGACTACCGCCCCCTCAAAGTGATTTGATTCATTAAATACCATATGTGGGATGTATAAAGGATGAAGTTATGATATTATATATGATATTACACTGGAATTATAATATACCTTTATATCATTATGATTCCATTCTATAAAAAATACGAAATAGAAATGAAAGTAGCATTCATGCGTACGTACGGCTTACCGTCTCCATGAACGGTGCATTTCATTTCTTACCTCTAAATGTTATATAATATTATAAATGCATGCATTTACTAGACGTATATGACATATATTATATCTATACCATGAATACCATTCTGGATATAATGGATACATGAACAACTTGTAATTATAAAGGGTTTATTTTTGACTCAAGTACCAATGATTGTTAAAATGACCGTTATTAACTTAAATAATTACATAGTGTTTATGACATGGAAATAAGTGATATAAAAGGAATAATGAACTTGAAAAATGTTCTTAAACAAGTAGAAATTAACTCAAGTTTATTATTCAGGAGATTAAAGAACGACCGAGTCAAGTCGGACCCGAGGTATGGGACTTCGTATCAATCTCCTTTCATTGAGGCATATTTTGTTTTATACACAACCTTATTTTATACGGTGTATAAACCCCTTTGAATTTTACGTTTATTCAAAAGGAATCTTTTTTATACGAAGCGTTTACTAAACGACAAAAGGGAATGTTTTTGACGTATGTATGCGGCGACAACGACTTCTCCGCCGCCGTGACCGTTATTTGAGTTTCGGCTTCCTCTACAAGCCATACCTTTTTTTTAAAAGAAAAATAAATACCATGTTTTACTGTTCTTTTATTTTGGTATTGAAAATGGTTTTCATAATGTTTTTATATCAATGTGTTGTATTTATATCTTGTGATTGAAAGGTGGAAATGTTATGTTTCCTTTATGCATGTTTTATGTGATACGATTATGTTGAGGTTCTTGGGCATTATTATGAAGACGGGTGGTTCCGTGATAAACTAAGGGAGGGTGAGCCCGATATATCTCTCCAATACATTGGGTAATGCTAAGGAGTGAAACGTTAAGGTTATGAATGCCTAAAGTTACCAAACGTAAGAATGTTATGAATGCCTCAAGTTACCTTTATGTCTTATGATTTCTATGATTTATTCATGATTTGATGAGGTATGTTAAAGTTCTTATGTTTTATGGGTAAGGTATGATTTCATTCTTATGTATATATGAACTCATGTTTCCTTTCCATATTTTTATAACCCATACTGAGCTTTTTATGCTCATCCCAAGTTTTTTTTAAATGTTTTTCATAGGTCAAGGGAAAAGTACATGATATGATGATAGTGTCAAGGAAGTGTCAAGAAAGAATCCATGTTTTATTTTAAATATGTTCTGTTGATGAGAAAAAATGAATGCTATCTTTATGTAACCACTTTGTTTAAATGTGGAATGTAATGCAAGTTTTATGATCTAATTCTCTAAAACTCTAAACCCGAAAAGATCCTCAATGTGTAATCTTGTAATAACTCAAGATTAAGTAAGGTTTAAGGCTGGGGCCTTATATCAAGACCTTCGGGCCACCTCAAGGCTTTCAGGACACCTGAAATTGTGCTTAATGGACCAAACAGACTCTACAAGGAGAAGACTCCAGATGAGGATTCAGAGCAGGCGTATTTACCAGAGAAGAAGCTAACAGATGTGGAAGAAAGAGAGGGTATGATGTTGCCATTGGGACCAGCCTGTGCATGCATGAGAAGCCTAGTCGAACAACCCTGCGAAGGTGGAGAGTTAATATCACGATGCAGATGTTGGGGAGGAGCAGTTCCATGTAGTTATAGTTGGGATATTTCCTCTAAGACCTACAAATCATGTAATCGCTAAGCCTACGGGCCTTGTAAGGGTTCCCCCTCACCCCTTGAAAGGGGGGTTATCAAAAACTCAATAAAAAGAAGGCCTTCGGGCCATTCAGGCTACCCATTTTCAAGTGCACTCCATAATCTATTTTAAGTATTCTTTATTTTTTTTCTAAAATCACTCATTTTATTATGAAAAATTTCTTGGTTCAGTTCTAGTTTCATATAAAATATTATACCATTTTCTTCTTTAAATTCTCTTTAATATTTTCCTTAAACCACACTAAACTATTTTATTTCTAAAGTTTATTAAATACTCTTTTTACATGTTATCACATCATCTTGACATCAATTATCATGGTTTATGCCTATTTTCCTTTATGAATATCCATGTATGATTTAATTCCTTTCTTTTAGGGATGCTTTTATGATACATCCATTTATTATGATTTATGAAATGATTATTATACCCATTTCTTTACATGGGTAACCCTTATGTTTATTTTTCTTGTGACACACATATTCATGAACATGTTATTATGCCTTCTTACCCATATTCCATGCTTTATTCTTATGTTTATTCTAATACTAGGCTTTTTAGATCACCCCTTTGTTCATGTTATTTCCATGTTATCCTATACATATATAAGGTCTCAAAGGAAGTTAAGAGCTCATAATGGATGATAAATAAATAAATGTTTTTTTAGTCTCATGTTTTTAATTTTATGTACCTAGTCTTCCAAAGACACTAGACTTTACAATCCTTGAATTGTAATTTGATAGTTAATTATGTTTAAAATCATGTAATATTATGTGTAAAAGGCTAGGGTCATTATAGTTAGTATCATAGGCATGAACTAGTTATTTTTGGAGATTAGGACTAGAGAACTTTAGTAAGAACTTTAGGGATAAGACTAAGTATAAGAAAACATCCCAAAATTTTGGTAAGTATAGAGTAAGTGGTTTTTCAAGAAAATACATCCCTATATGGTTACTACAAGTGGAAGTGGTTCTGGAATAGATGTAACTAGGAGTAACAACTCCGAAAAGGTGTTCCAGGCCTAACTTGGGGTAACCTGGTACATGACAATGATCCTTACTGTGCACCTGGTTTGACACTTCAGGGGGATATGCTTTGGTAAATTCATAAGCTCATTACAAAGTGTTATTATAGGAACAAAAAAAATGCCCACACGAGTATATGTTAGGAAATAAATCTTGGATAACCTAGATTGAAACCTAGGAATCAAAAGTTAGGATATACTTTTCCTTTACAAGTTTATCCTTTTATGTTCAAAGTTTTCTTTTTATTATTCTTATCAGCTAAGTATTCAATCCCCCTAATTAAACTTTCTTTATCTTAGTTAATGGAGGTGAATAGAAGAACTCATTCCAACAATCAATGTGATAGAAAATATGACGATTTCTCTAATGATACACCAAATATGATGGGAATGAGTGCTCAAAACTTCATGATAATACTTGCTCAACTGGATCATATTATGAATAATAACTTGAATAACGTGGAATGATCTACTTCTCCTAAGAGAGAAAAAATTTCCATCAAATCCTTCATGCGACAAAGGCCTATCATGTTTAGTGGATATTTTGATCCCCTCCTCACATAACAATGGGTTAAATCCATTGAGAAGATATTCTCTATCCTCTATTGCTCAGAAGAAGAGAAAGTTATGTTGACAGTCTATCGTTTTAATGAGGAAGCTGATTAGTGGTGGACACTGATGAAGAACACAAATTATAAGGTGGAAATTGATTCCATGGAATGAGAAGATTTCAAGAAAATATTTTTCAATAAATATTTTCCCCAAAACCTCCATCTCAAGATGGAAAGATAATTCCTCAGACTGAAGCAAAAGGAAGATGAGTCCATCGGGGCATATGAAGTAAACTTCACAAGGCTTGCAAGATACGCTTTCAGATTTATCATGAACACCAAAAGTAAGGTGGATTGATTCTTTAGAGGACTAAAACCGAGTCTATGAAAAGGGTTGGTGATTCGAAGCTTTTATAGATATGAAGAGATTGTCCATTGTGCCCTTAAGGTTGAAATGGACATCGAAGACTCTCAGTGGTATCATGGGCCTAGTGAAAAAAGTGGTAAATGGAGTCTAATATGGGCAGATTAGAAAATAAATCCCTTGATGGAAAGAAGACTGAATATCCCACGCATCAAATTGTGGGAAGAAGCATCCTGGGAGCTGTCTAAAGAGAGTCAGGAAATGCTTCAAATGTGGAAGAATGAGGCGTCTGACTAAGAACTGCCAAAGGGATATGAAGAATACCACTAATAAGTAAGGAGAAAGGAAGGTCCAAATAAACACTCATCCAATAGTGTAGTGTTTCAAATACAAGAAACATGGGAATTTTTCAAACCAATGCCCAAAGACTAGAGTTGTTGGAGACAATCAACAACAATAACCTCCAAGGCAGCATGGCAGAGTATATGCTATCACTACTGCTGAGGTGGATCCTGACAATGATGTGGTGATATGTATGCAGGGTATTCATTCAAGAATAGTGAATGTACTATTTTATTATGGTTCTACACATTCTTTCATATCTTTCAAGTTTAGTAGAACTATTCAATCACCACCTCAAAATTTGGAAGTTGAGTTATCTGTGAGAACACCGAATGGGGAAATTATTGCATCCAAAGTTTATAAATCCTCCCCAATTAATGTTTGTAGAATAAACCTCCCAAAAAATCTTTTCATACTCCATTGGTAGAGTTTGATGATATATTGGGCATGAACTGACTATCTTTATATAAATCCAACATCAACTATTGGGAAATAGAGATCACTCTTCACATCCCAAAGCATCCTCTGATTCTGTACAAGTGTAAGGAGGAGGATGTTTCTCCTTCAGAATCATTGTCTCAAATGTGGATATTGTTTCCTTATGAGAAAGTATATCTAGATCAAATGATTGATACAAATGAGAGAATCATGCTCGAAGACATGCCCGTTGTGAGAGATTACACTGATGTATTGCCTAAAAAATTGCCTGGTCTTCCTCCTGAGCGAGAGGTTGAGTTCTTAATTGAACTTATTCTTGGATATCTTCCTATATCAAAGACACCATATGGAATGACCACTATTGAGCTAGATGAACTAAAGAAGTAGTTATAATAGAATCTAGATAAGGGTTTTATACGCCCAAGTGCTTCACTATGGGGTGCACTGATCCTCTTTGTCAAGAAGAAGGATATATCAATGTGCCTCTACATTGATTATCGTGAACTCAATAAAATCATGATAAAGAAAAAGTATCACATTCCATAGATAGATGAATTGTTTGACCAACTATGTGGGGCCATTTATTTCTCTAAGGTGGACATTCGGTTGGGATATCACCGATTAAAGGTGAGGAAGGAAGATATTTCCAAGACTGCCTTTCAAATAAGGTATAGACACTATGAGTTCATAGTGATTCCCTTCAAACTCACTAATGATTCAACTATTTTCATGTATTTAATGAATAAAGTATTTAGAGATTACCTCGACAAATTTGTGGCAGTTTTTATTGATGATATTACGATATACTCCAAGAGTAAGGAGGAACATGAGGAGCATTTGAATACTGTGATGAAGACTTTGAAAAGGTATGGAATTTATGCAAAGTACAGTAAATGTGAGTTATGGATAAAGGAAGTATCATTCTTGGGGAATGTAATCACCAGTAAAGGGATATCTGTGGACCCTTCTAAGAAAAAGGCAATCAAAGAGGAGATCTATAGCTTCCTTGGTCTAGTTGGGCACTACCAATGTTTTTTGAGGAACTTCTCATGATTTTCAAACCCTATAACCAAGTTGACATAGAAGGGAGTGAAGTTTGTCTGGAATCAAGAATGTGAGGAAAGATTTAAGGAGCTCAAAAAGAGGCTTATCACTATTCCAGTACTCACACTATCGATAAGTGGGGAACTCTTTGTGGTGTAAAATGATGCTTCAAAGAAGGGTTTAGGCTGTGTACTGATGAAAAATGATAAAGTGATAGCCTACGCCTCAAGGAAGTTGAAAATTAATGAGAAAAACTATCCTACGCATGATCTGGGGTTGATAGCAGTGATCTTTGCATTGAAAATCTGGTGGCATTATCTCTATGGGGAGAAGTGTGAGATATATACTTATTATAAGAGCCTCAACTATATATTCACATAGAAGAAGATTAATATGCACCAACAAAGATGGTTAGAGCTCATCAAATATTATGATTTCTCAATCCATTACTATCCTGATAAAGCAAATAAGGTGGAAAATATTCTAACTAAAAAGGATCTTGCATCTTTATAAATGATGAGAATTGAAAAGGATTCAATCTTCTTAGAATTGAAAAGGATGGACATGAGAATCATTAAGGAAGAAACATCATCAATCCTTTCTCAAATATTTTCTCAACCATCCCTTATGGATAAAATAAAGGATGCTCAAAGAAATGATTTAGAAATTCAGAAAAGGGTGGAAACTATCAGAAATGGGAAATCCTCTGAGTTCAAGATCAATGAGGATGATGTCATAAGATTTGGGTCACAGTTATGTGTACCATCCAATCCAGAGGTAAAGAAAGAGATTCTGAATGATGCACATAACTCAACCTTATCTGTTCATCTAGGGAGCATAAAAATGTACTGAGATATCTGAGAGCATTATTGGTGGGATAATATGAAGAAAGAGATCACTGAATATACATCAAAGTACCTAGTATATCAGCAAGTGAAGGCTGAAAGACAAAATTCTAAGGGGATGATGCAAGCACTACCCATACGAACATGGAAATGAGAAAATATCACCATGTACTTTGGTAGTGGACTTCCAAAGGCACCCAGAGGGAATAATTCTATATGGGTTATTGTGGATCTTCTTACAAAGATATCTCACTTTATCGTGATTTGAGAAGACTTCTCATTAGATCAAATTGCACGAATATACATCAAACAAGTGGTAAGGCTGCATGGAGTATCACTATCGATTGTATCCAATCGAGTTCCGAGATTCACCTCAA
The DNA here is from genome assembly GCA_963277665.1 of Viscum album. Taxonomy (NCBI): domain Eukaryota; kingdom Viridiplantae; phylum Streptophyta; class Magnoliopsida; order Santalales; family Viscaceae; genus Viscum; species Viscum album. The sequence goes on from OY728135.1 coordinate 341,033,165, forward strand.
AGTTCTGGAAGAGTCTTCAACATGCTCCGAATACTGAGTTGAACTTAAGTACGACTTATCATCCTCAAACTGATGGTCAATCTGAATGGACTATTCAGACACTGGAAGACATGTTGAGGCATGTTCTATGGACTTCAAAGGAGGATGATGTAACACCCCAATAATTTTTTTATAGTTTTAAATAAAACCAGTTATGAAAAATAATAATTTAAAATTAAGTGTTTTAATTAATAATAATAATACTTAAAAATAATTATATTTCAAATTTATTACTTTCAAATTAATTAATGCTCTAAAAAAAATACTATTTTGCAGAATTATTTTGTGTAAAAGAATATATATATTTAAATATTTTATTACAAAATTCATTTTTATCAAAATATTACTTAATTAAATATTTTAAATGAATAGGAATAATATATATATATATTAAAAATTATAATTATCTTGATAAATACTAAATAATGCTACGAATATATTCATTATTAATATGACACCCAAAGGATTTACCAATAAATTTAATATAGAATGCATGAAACACTAAGTCCCTACGAAATAAAACTTTCTTATAACCTAGCAGACAAACATAATTTTTCCACTTCTATATTTTGAATTTAAAAAATCTGACATACACGGTTGCGTTCAGGGTGATGTTTGGAGTATGATAGAATCAACTTAATTTTTGGTGAATAGCAACTTACCCTTATGAATAATAACGCACCCTTATGAATAGTAAAATCACTCATAGATGTATAAATAAAATTTAGGCACATTATAAATGAAATAGAACATTTTATAAATTATTGATTAAGTATTGATATTTTTGTGAGTGATCAATATTTAATTATAGTTTTAAATTAATAAATGGATTTAAAATTCATTTTTATAAAATATGTTCCTAAATAAATATTTTATTGTCCAATGATTTTGAGAAAATTTTATGAGGCCTTAGGTTAATTTTTGAAAATATTACAAAATCAATTTTAAATTTAAAATCTGTATTTTTCAATTAAATAATGATTTTATTTAAAATTAAATTTCACATAATTAGAAAATTATTTTGATAAAATGGACTTCATTTTTGGATTCTACACATCAAAAAATGGTTATGATTAATTTTTGTAATTTTTCTAAAATACTTCAATTTTAGGTGAATAGTAAAATACGATAATTTACGATAAATACTAAATACATGATTTATTGAGTCATAGGTGATGTAAGACTGATGTAAAACCACTTGGTTTGAACTCACATGCACATATTACTATTTTTGAACATAAGAATCAATAATATTTTTGGTTTTGAGCAAAATAATAAAATAATGATTAAGATATTCAAAAACTACTCCTCCCCTCCACTATAAACCCCCCCTCACTCCCCCTTCTTTTCACTCCTCTCAAGCCTTGTTCCTAGTCCAAATTCTACCCAAATATATTTCTAATATCCTCCCCAACATCCAACATCCCTTGGTATCATAAAAAGACCAAATCCTCTCCCCTAAAGAGGCTCTCAAGGAAGATTAATTCAAGAGGTAAATTCATCTTTTCAATTCTTTTACTTTCTTTTCAAGTTCCTTTGTTTTATTTTATATCCTCACCTCTCCTAATCCAAATTTTATGACAACTCCAGTAACTTACATGTACTGTAATATTTTTATGATTATGGAATAATTTATTATCATCTCTTCTTTACCCTTCTTTTATGCTAGTAGTAAAAAACACCATCCAAGATGTGCTCATTTAGCACATTCAAGGATGATGAGTTTTCAATTTCTATTATTTTATTCAATTATGGTCATAAAACCATTATTATGGTTGAAAGAGACCATGATATATGTATTATGTCTCATCTATGGTTTTGGAATCTTTTTGTACACATGGTTTTGATTTATAAAGCAAAATGAGTTCATTGTGTTCAAAAACCGTCAATTAACCCAAACAGTTATCATTAAATAATTTATATAATGATTCATCTTCACTCCAAGTAACCAAATGAAATTTACAAACATGTAACCTTCTGGATGTTCACTAATAACATATAACTTCAATTCTGGAAAACAATCCTCATTTTACATGATTCTTCGTTCATGTATATAAGTATACCGATCATGAAACAAACAGACCAGAATAATGAAATTGAACCTATTAACCCATCAAAAAAGCCATGAATGAACTTAATAAGGTTATAATAAATAAATTAAATAGATATAAGGTTCTGGAATTATTAATTAATGAACCTAAATTTAATTATTCCGGTCATTAAGATCAAGTAGAGAACACCTTCAGACTTATGGTAAGAGTTTCTTTATCTCACTTCCATTTTTGTGAGATATTCTGTATTCACCACTATTACTTATGTATGGTGTATGTATACTGCCCATTGATGTTTCATAACATAAATATCTTTATTTTCATGATATTAATATATCATTTGATGATTATTAATTTTGGGGAATACAATTCAATTGATTACAAAGTTGTAAGTATTTTCTACCCGAACCTCCATTTTCATTCAGGTTGCTCTTATTCTCTACTCACTTCAATGAAATTATTATTTATTCTTATGTAATACTCATATATTATGTTTTAATGTTATATATATGTTTACCAATCAAAATCCTTCTTTATGTTATATGGAGTTACATGTTTTAAAAGAATCTCTCAAAGATTCTTCTGAAATGAAAGCTCGATTCAAGGAACTTCTCAAATTCTTACCTATCTTGAAGTTCACTCTATAATATATTTTAATCCATATTTATCTTTCTAAAATAAAAAATTTTAACATGAAAAATCTATTTTGGTTCATTTCTAGTTTTATGAAAGCAAACATGCCTTTGCACTTTAAAATCTCTTTAATGAATTCCTTAAACCGCACTAAAATGTTTTATTTCTAAAGCTTCTTTAAAAACACTTTTTACATGATTTCACTTCAGTGGGATATCATTTATTCCTCAAATGTAATATCAAAATCCTTCCCTTTTTTATGGGATATCCATGTTTAAAACCAGATTTATGACAAATACAAATGATTTTTCAAAATAACTCTTCTTTCCAAAGTAAAATAGATTTCTCTCACATCACTTTAACTTTTATGAGATATATGCATTGTCACCACTTATTCCTTGCATGTGGTTTATGCATTGACCCTTGATATATCATATCAAGAGTCTCCTTATTATCATGAAATTATAAGGGATTTTGATTTGAATGTTTCAAGATGGTATGAGACACTTTGGAATGTTTAAGGATTATTTCCTAAAAAATTTCTCAATAGTATCATTTAAAAGTATCTTTATTTATGTCAACATAATTTGATGAATCTTGTATTTCATATAGGTTTATATCTATTGATATCATCTAAAATATGTTATTGAAGGGTTTCTGATTAGTTTTAATGTGGATGTTCTATCTTGATACCATTCACCAACTTACTTTGAATAGTTAGTGTTTATGTTTCATATACGGGGAAGGTTATTTAAATTTCATATGTTTTTTTAATATGAATGTATATGTTGTTTATGTTTATACCCATTCATAAGAGAAATGAATTGGCCTTAGTAATTTTCGGGTGGGGCCCGCTATAGCCCCTCGGTGCATCGGTAGGTCTCACGAGACAAACTATAGTCTTAACACGAGGTCTTGACAAAAATGGATATTTATGGTCTTGGCAGGAGGCCTTGATGGTATGGTTATGATGTCCTGCATCATGCATTCCCTCATTATGGAACTAGTAATTTAAAGTTCATGTGGTTATTCGACTAGTAGAATACCCATGATTATTCTTTATTATGACATTATTTATTCATCTCTTATTCATACCGTAATGTGTTCAAGTTTATTTTTAAAGGCACGTGTTTTTAGTTATTCACCATGCCGAATGTTTATGTTTATGATATCTTTTGCTGTATTGATTACCCTTACTAAGAATTTGATCTCACCCATTTCTTATGTTTCATTTTCTCAGGACATGAAGAAGTTTATTATGAATGACTTTTAGGGATAAAATTAGTGTTGTGGATGTTCCCAATAAAAATTATATGGTGTTTTTCATTTCAAGTTGTAATGTTAAACCTATGTATGTATATAATTTTCCAAAACTTATAAACTAATCAGTCCTTCCAGATACAAATTTCTTTTAAGCAAGCCAATTTAATAAAATAATTCACCAGCTTCGGGCAATTGGGTTCAGGGTGTTACAATTGGTATTAAAGGAAGTTTAGTAGAAAACTTAGAAACTAGATTTAGAAAATGTATATTAGGGAACAAAACCATAAGATAGACTTGAAAACATCCTAGAATTCTGGAAAGGAATTGATTATTTGGATCTTCGTAGAAAATAAATCCATGTCTGGATACTACAAGTGGACATGGTTTTGACACATATATACCTAGGAGTAACAACTCCAATAAGGTGTTTTGGGATTGACCCGGGGTAACCTGGTACACGACAACGAGCCTTACTGCGCACCTGGTTTGACACTCCTGAGGGATATGCTTAGGATAATTCACATTTTATTTACCCACAATTATGAAGGATTTATTCCCCCAAAGTAACCAAAGTATATTGTTCTAGGATTTACGATAAAAAAATTTATGTTATATACTATCCCATGTTTAGAGTTATAGAAAGTTTATAATTTTATGAGCTAATATAGTATATGGAATTGATTAGAAATGGCGCCTAGCCAAAGAAATGTGAACTTCACCAATGCACGTGATGCAAAGAGTTAGAAGGATAATATCTCTCTAGGTCTTAAGCCATCATTTTTAAGGGAGATATTCTCCGAACTATCCTCATCATATGAGGAAATAGTATCATATGTTAACAAGTTATGTAAATAATTCTTTGAGTCTTATGGCTTTGAAAAGAAGCAAAAGAAGAAGAGGATAACAGAGAAAAACATGGATAAAAGGAAGAAGGGAAAGATGGGTTTTCCCACATGTGATAATTGTGGAAAGAATCGCCAAGGTAAATTGTTGAAGTGAATGAGAGTTTTTTATAAGTGTGGAGAAAAAGGACACCAAGTTTGGAATTTCAAGGGTAATAAAAAGGTTTACAATATACAATGATTCAACTACAAGGAGATGAGACACTATGCGAATCAATGTCCCAAGCATCAAAGGAATATACCCCAAATGATGTTACTAGATAATGATCAAGTTATGATACTATCACAGATGAAGTGTAATGATTAATATGACTAGTTAAGAAACATGTCATTTGAATATTTTATCACCAATGTACTGGTTATAAGAATTATGGAATATATGAGGATTGTATTGCAGTACTATTTAATTAAGGATTTGAGGTTGTATGATGAATGATACTAAGGAAAAGTCACTCAGTATAAAAGTTAAACTTTTGGAAAAAATATATATGGTTGAGGTAAAGACAAACCTTTATATATTCCTAGTACTGAGATATTGATTTCAGAATAAATAGATGATCAATTTGGATAACATAAATTGGATAACACTTACTATTTTGGAGCTATATAATGGACTGTTGACAAAGTGATAGAGTCTACAACATTTTGGACTTAAGTTATATATCCAAATTACTATTATAATGAGGCATGAAAGTATTCAATAAGGTTTTATGGTAATTCATGTTATTACCATTCTTCAATAGAATACAAATAGAATATACTCACATGTTTGTATGTGATGATTAAGAGCTCCTTTATGTTGTTTAATAAGTTCAATATGGAAATTAAGTGAGCTTATTTCTAAAGTGTTGGATCATGATATTTTGGAAAATTTAACCATTTATGAAATGGTTAAATTTAATATTTGGACAAGTTTTTAGAGATTATTTTACCCCATGACACAACTTGTTCCATTAAATGAAGTAGGAATAGTAAAAGACACAGTTGAAGGATAATATTGTGCTTATAGAAACTTATCAAGTACTTATATTTTCTTACATTATTATAGAGTGATATAATTTCTCAACATTAGGGAAAGGATCCATAAACCAAAGAAAAATGCTACCCTAGAACCTTCTTTTCTGATGAATCAATTGATTCTTTATATCTTCGCAGATTTATGGCTTTTTGAATGTTAACATTCTAATGATCATGTTATATATCTCTCTTCATCAGAACATGATGGTTAGATAATTATTCCATGTACATAATTTTCACTATTTGAATGCGTAGTTTTGTAGTAACCTATGCATCTCACTTATTAAGAGGGTATTTTATTAACCCTATTTCTGATGTGAGTTTCCCACAAGAGAATTTTCAAGTATCAACATTTACCATTAGAAGTTCAATTTTAAATTGTGAGGATGCAATTTATTGAAGTAGGGGAGAATGTAATACCCCAATAATTTGTTTTATAGTTTTAAATAAAACCAGTTATGAAAAATAATAATTTAAAATTAAGTGTTTTAATAAATAATAATAATACTTAAAAATAATTATATTTCAAATTTATAGCTTTCAAATTAATTAATGTTCTAAAAAAAGATACTATTTTGCAGAATTATTTTGTGTAAAAGAATATATATATTTAATTATTTTATTAAAAAAATCATTTTTATTAAAATATTACTTAATTAAATATTTTAAATGAACATGAACAATATATATATATATATATTGGTAATTATAATTATCTTGATAAATACTAAATCATGCTACGAATATATTCACTATTAATATGACACCTCAAGGATTTACAAATAAATTTAATATAGAATGCATGAAACGGTGAGTCCCTAAAAAACAACACTGTGTTATAACCTAGCTAATAAACATAATTTTGCCGCTTCTATGTTTTGAATTTTGAAAGTCTGACATACATGATTGCGTTCAGGGTGATGTTTGAAGTCTGATAGAATCAACTTATTTTTTGGTGAATAGTAACTTACCCTTATGAATAGTAATGTACCCTTATGAATAGTAATATACACTTATGAATAATAACCTCACCCATGGATGTATAAATAAAATTTAGGTACATTATAAATGAAATAGAATATTTTATAAATTATTGATTAAGTATTGGTATTTTTGTGAGTGATAAATATTTAATTACAATTTTAAATTAATAAATGGATTTAAAATTCATTTCATAAAATATGTTTCTAAATAAATATTTTATTTTCAAATTATTTTGGGATAATTTTATGAGTCATTGGTTAATTTTTGAAAGTATTACAAAATCAGTTTTAAATTTAAAAACTGTATTTTTCAATTAAATAATGATTTTCTTTAAAAATTAAATTTCACATATTTAGAAAATTATTTTGATAAAATGGAATTCATTTTTTGGATTATACACTTCAAAAAATGGTTATAGTTAATTTTTGTGATTTTTCTAAAATACTTCAATTTTAGGTGAATAGTAAAATATGATAATTTATGATAAATACTAAATACATGATTTATTAAGTCATAGGTGATGTAAGACTGATGTAATACCACTTGGTTCAAAATCACATGCACATATTACTATTCTTGGTCATAAGAATCAATACTATTTCTTATCATGAGAAAAATAATAAAATAATGATTAAGATATTCAAAAATCACTCCTCTCCTCCACTATAAACCCCCCTCACTTCCTCTTCTCTTCACTCCTCTCAATCCTTATTCCTAGTCCAAATTCTGCCAAAATATCTCCCTAATATCCTCCCCCACATCCATCATCCCTTGGTCTCATAAAAAGACCAAATCCTCTCCCCTAAAGAGGCTCTCAAGGAAGATTAATTCCTCTTTTCAATTCTTTTACTTTCTTTTGAAGTTCCCTTGTTTTATTTTCTATCCTAACCTATCCTCATCTAAATGTTATGAAAACTCTAGTAAATTACATGTAATTTAATTTTTTTATGATTATGGAATAAGTTATTATCATCTCTCTTTTACACTTTTTTATGCTAGTAGTAAAAAAACACCATCCGAGATGTGCTAATTTATCGCATTCAAGGACGATGAGTTTTCAATTTCTATTAACGTATTCAATTATGGTCATGAAACCATTATTATAGTTGAACTATACTATAATATATGTATTATGTATCATCTATGGTCCGGTAATATTTTTTACACATGATTTTTATTTATAAAGCAAAATGAGTTTGTTGTGTTCAAAAATCGTCAATTAACCCAAACGATTATCATTAAATAATTTATAAAATGATTCATCTTCACTCCAAGTAACCAAATGAAATTTACAATCATGTAACCTTTTGTATTTTTATTAATAACATATAACTTCAATTTTAGACAACCATCCTCATTTTACACGATTCTCTGTTCATGTATATAAGTATACCGATCATGAAACAAACGGACCCAAATAATGAAATTGAACCTCTTAACCAATCAAAAAGGACATTAATGGAGTTAATAAGGTTATAATAAATAAATTACATGGAGAGGTGGTTCTGGAATTATTAATTAATTAACCTAAATTTTATTATTCATGTCATTAAGATCAAGTGGATAACACCTTCGGACTTAAGGTAAGAGTTTCTTCATCTCACTTCCATTTTTATGAGATATTCTGTATTCACCACTATTACTTGTGTATGATGTATGTATACTGCCCATTGATGTTTCATATCATGAATATATTTATTTTCATGATATTAAATATATAATTTTATGATTATTAATTTTGGGGCATATGATTCAATTGATTACAAAGTTGTAAGTATTTTCTACCTGAACCTCCATTTTCATTCGGGTTGCTCTTATTCTCTACTCACTTCAATAAAATTCTTATTTATTATTATGTACTCCTAATATATTCTGTTTTAATGTTCTGTATATGTTTACCAATCACAATCCTTATTTATGTTATGGGGAGTTACATGTTTTAAAATAATCTCTCAAAAATTCTTCCAAAATTCAAGCCCGATTCAAGGAACTTCTCAAATTCTTACCTATTTTGAAGTTCACTATATAATATGTTTTAAGACATATTTATCTTTCTAAAATAACATATTTTAATATGAAAAATCTATTTTGGTTCATTTCTAGTTTTATCAAATAAAATATTCCTTTTCACTTTAAAATCTCTTTAATGAATTCCTTAAACCGCACTAAAATGTTTTAATTCTAAAGCTTATTTAAAAACATTTTTACATGATTTCACTTAAGTGGGACATAATTTATGCCTAAAATGTAATCTAAATGTCATTTTATTTTGTTTTCTAGGATATACATGTTTAAAACTAGATTTATGAAAAATACAAATGATTTTCCAAAAGAACTCTTCTTTCCAAAGTAAAATAGATTTCTCTCACCTCACTTTAACTTTTATGAGATATATGCCTTTTCACCACTTATTCCTTGCATATGGTGTATGTACTACCCCTTGATATATCATATCAAGAGTTTTATTATTCTCATTATATTCTAAGGGATTATGATTTGAATGTTTTAAGGTGATATGTAACACTTTGGAATGTTTAAGGATTATTTCCTAAATAATTTATTAATGGTCTCATTTAAAAGTATCTTTATTTATGTCAACATCCTTTGATGAATCTTGTATTTCATAGAAATTTATATCTATTGATATCATCTAAAATATTTTTTTGAAGGGTTTATGATTATTTTGAATGTGGATGTTCTATCTTGATACCATTCACCAATTTACTTCGAATGGTTAGTGTTTATGTTTAACATATGAGGAAAGTTATTTACATTTCATATGATAGTTTCAATATAAATGTATATGTTGTTTATGTTTATCCTTGTTCATAAGAGTAATGAATTAGACTTAGTAAGTGTCTGGTGGGGCTCGCTATAGCCCCTCGGTGCATCGGTAGGTCTCAGGAGACAAACTATGGTCTTGACAGGAGGCCTTGACAAAATGGATATTTATGGTCTTGACACGAGGCCTTGATGGTATGGTTATGATATCTTGCATTATGCATTCCCTCATTATGGAACTAGTAATTGAAATTTCATGTGGTTATTAGACTATTAGAATACCCATAATTATGCTTTATTATGTCATTATTTATTCATCTCTTATTCCTACCATAATGTGTTCAAGTTTATTTTTAAAGGCATGTGTGTTTAGTTATTCAACATGCCCAATGTTTATGTTTATGATATCATCCACTGTATTACCTAACCTTACTGAGCATCTGAGCTCACCCCTTTCTTATATTTCATTTTCTTTGGACATGAAGAAGTTTATTATGAATGACCTGTAGGGTAAACTTAGTGTTGTGGATGTTCCCAATAAAACTTATATGTTATTTTTTAATTTTAAGTTATAATGTTGAACCTATGTATGTATCTGGTTTTTCAAAACTACTAAACTACTCGGTCCTTTGGGATACAAATTTCTTGTAAGCAATCCAATGTAATGAAATAATGCACCAGCTCTGGGCAACTGGGGTCAGGGAATTATAGATGATACCAACATATGACTCTGGCCGAGTTCTCTTACAACAATATTTTCTACTAAAGCATCCAAATGGATCAATATGAATCCCTTTATGGGAAAAGGTGCAGAACATCAGCATTCTGGGACGAAGTCGGTGAATATAAGATGCTAAGACCTGAAATGGTGGGGAAGGTGAAAACCATTCAACAACACATTAAGGTAGACCAAAGTCAATAGAAAATTTATGCAGAAAATCATTGATGGGACCTGAAGTTTAAGGTTGGAGAGATGGTATTCCTACACATATATCCATGGAAGAAGGTCATGAGATTTGGGAAAAAAAGAAATCTAAGTCCCAGGTACATCGACCTCTTCGTGATTCTTGATTAGGTTGGAGTTGTGGCCTATCGACTATCACTTCCACCTACCATGTCTTAAGTACATGATGTATTCCACTTATCCCTCTTGAGTAATCACATACCTGATCCTTCACATATACTAAATTCAAAGGTGGTACAGTTGGAAAATGATCTCTCATATGAGGAGAATTCAGTGAAGATCTTAGATCGTAGAGATACAGTTCTGCACAAAAAGACTACTCATCTGGCCAAAGTACTATAGTGGAACTATAAGTATGAAGATGAAACATTAGAACTAGAGAAATATATGAAGGAGAAGTATCCATGCCTATTTTCACCTTAGTGTGTAAAACAAAATTTTGAGGGTGAAATTTCATAAGGGGGGAAGAATGTAATGACTATGAATTCTATCAATGGAAATCCCCTTCTTATAATTATGTCATATAGTATAATCACATAAAATTACATTAAGAATGAAATACGAGCTTTATAAATGAAGAATGAATGAAATAAGAGGTATTTCTAGAAGTTAAGGAACCTATACCAAATGAATAGTAACTTGAACTTTGGAATAGTAACACGACCCTTATGAATAGTAAAATGGACAAATAAATAGTAACCTCACCTATGAAATTATAAATAAAATTTGGGTATCTTATAAATGAAAATATGATATATCTATATCTTGTAATAAGTAAAAAAATGTTTTAGAAATGATAAATTAAGTGTTGGTATTTTTGTAAGTTATAAATATTTAATTACATTTTTATAATTAATATAATGATTTAAAAGAAAATTTACATTCATAAAATTTATCCATAAATTAATATTTTTTTCTCATGATTATGAGATACTTTTATGAGACTTTAATTAGTTTTCCAAGGTGTTATAAAATCAGTTATAATTTTAAAATCAGTATTTTTCATGTAAATGATGATTTTAATTAAAAATTTAATTTTTGTCATAATTAGAAAATTATTTTCATAAAATTAAGTCCATTTTTGGATTCTACATGTCAAAAAATGTTTAGGGTAAATTTTTGGGATTTTTCTAAAATAGTTGAATTTTTGGTGAATAGTAAAATACAGTATTTATATATTATAAGTTAAATATAATATTTCTTGAGTCATTGCTGATGTAATAACCTTAATATTGAACTATCATTCATTATTTTAATATATTTGATGATAATTCTCAAACTATTCATAGTCTTGAGCCAAAATAATTAACTAATGAATAAAATAATGAGAAAACACCCCTCTCCTCCACAATAAATACTACCCATCACCACCTCTTCTCTTCACACCTTTCATGCCTCGAAACTTGTCCAAATCATGATCAAATATCTTCCCAGGCTCCTACCCCATTTCTATTATCTTTTGGTCTTAACAAAATACCAAAACCAATAACCTCAGGAGGTTCTCAAGAAGAATGAATATAGAGGTAAAACCCTATCTCTTTTCTTTTAATTTCTTTACAACTTCCTTTTTTTATTTTTATCTCCTCACATACCCAATTAAAAATGGTATGATAACTCCATAACCTTAAATATATTATAATTTTATTATTCTAATGGAATAATTCATCATCATCTATATTTTCCCCTCTTTTTTTACTAAAAAGAAAACATTGTCCGTGATGTGTTAATTTATCGCATTCATGGACGATGAGTTTTCAATTTTTATTACCTCCTTCAAGACTGATCATAAAACCATTTTTATTGTTAAACCATATTTTAATAAATGTTTTACAACCTATTTAATGTTTTGTAACTAGTGTTTATACATGATATTAAATAATGAAACAAAACTAGTGCGTGTTGATCGAAAACCCGCCAAATTAAACCAAGCGATTATCATTAAAGTTTTATCTAATGATTCATCCTCATTATATATAATAAAATGAGTTATATGACCATTTTATATTCTGAAAGTTCATTAATATAATATAATTTCACTTCTAGAAAACCATTCCCATTTTACATGAACTTTCGTACTCTTATACAAGCGAACCGATCATGAAAACTAAGAAAACGAACACTCCCAAAAAATGAAATTGAACACTATAACCCATTAAAATACCATAAATGATATTAATAAAATTATAATAAATAAAATTAATGTATAAAATATTCATAAATTATTAATTAATGCATCTAATTTGATTATCCAGGACATTAAGATCAAGTGTGGAATCGTTTCATACATAAGGTAAGAGATTCCACTGAAACCTCCATTATCCATTCAGGTTAATCTTTCTTTATCTTTACCCAAATTAAATTATCTTTTATTTTCATATAAATCATCTAAATACTATTTATATGTTCCAAAATCCTTTATAAATACTAGTTCATCCTTCTTTTTTTGGGAATATACATGTTTTTAAAAGACTCCCTTTTAATTCTTCCCAATAAGAAATCCCTATTAAAGGGAACTTCTCGAATTCTTGCCCATTTTCAAGTGAACTCCATAATATGTTTTAAGTATTCTTTATTTTTCTTCTAAAATCACTCATTTTATTATGAAAATTTTCTTGGTTCACTTCTGGTTTCATATAAATGATTATGCCCCTTTCTTCTTTAAATTCTCTTTAATATTTTCCTTAAACCACACTAAAATGTTTTATTTATAAAGTTTCTTAAATACTCTTTTTAAATGTTTTAATATCATCTTCACATAAATTATCATGGTGTATTCTTATTTTCCATTATTAATATCCATGTGTTATTTAATTCGTTTCTTTCATGGATGCTTTTATGACACACCCATTTATTATGCTTTATGACATGATTATGATACCCATTTCTTTCAATGGATAAACCTTATGTTTATTTTTCATGTGAAACACATATTCATGAATATTTTATGATGTGTTCACCCATATAGAACTCCAATTCATTGGGTAATATTTAGTCTCATGAAATGTCATGTGCAACGGTCTTAGTGGTTAGCCTTGACTTGTGCTCCATGTGAAACAATCTTGGTGGTTAACCTTGAATCGTGGTCTTTCATATGAAATGAGCCTTGAATAATTTTTATTTCATGTTTTATGTTGTTTCCATATATCCTATGATACCATGATTACATATGTTATGATTCCTTATGTACATTCATGCCTTTTATGTCATCTTATTATGCCTTCTTACCCTTCTTACCCTTGTTCTATGATTTATTCTTATGTTTATTCCCATAATGGGATTTTTAGATCATCCTTTTGTTCATGTTATCCCTAGGTTATCTTATATAGATATATGAGATCAAAGGAAATTAAGATCCCATAATGGATGATAAATAAATAAATGTTTTTTAGTCCCATGTTTTCAGTTTTATGTACCTAGTTTTCCAAATACACTAGAATTTACGATCACTGTCTTGTAATTTGATAGTTAATTATGTTTAAAATCATGTAATATTATGTTTAAAAGTCCAGGTTCTCTATACCACTTGAGTTGGATAACTTTACTGAAGCCCAAATGATTTGGGTTCGGAGTGTTTTCCCTAACATCTAGGTTAGTGAGGGAACAAATGACTAACTAATCCATCTTCCCCAATCTCTATTTTAGGTATAGCCTCATATATAATGGATTGAGGTTATCATGCATGGGTTTTGATGACCAGAGGTTAGAGTGAAAATTATGTGATGTGATGTGATGTGATGGTGATGTCATAGAAGATATAATATAAGGCGGGGGTCATAAATGGTAGGTGGAGGTAATGAGGTTGATGTCATTCGTGTTCATAATACCATACTTTGAAAAGGTTATGATATTTTGTTATGATGCGATATATAGTATTTCATGATGAGGATGACATGGTTATGGTTATGATGGCATGCAGTTATACAAAAATGTGGTTATGTGGATATGGAAGGGATGAGAGCACCAAGACATTTTCTGTTGGGAAATGAGAATGATAAACTAGTGGGGAAGTGGTTGTGGGGTACCTTCTTGCTATATTCTTTTGACACTATTATTATAATTGGTCATAATATTGTGTGAATGAACCTTAGTGAGGTTGGGTGATAGTTGACCTAACTTAAGTGCATGTTGGTTCTGCTATTTATTCACCAAGGAATTAATATGCTTATTCCACATTTTTAAAAGCAGTATTTAGGAGGATTCTATTGAGTTTACTTGTATTCTCACCCCTATATGTATAAATATATTTTTATGTTTCCAGGAGGGATTCAGTGACTAAGTTGTACCTTACTAGCTTGAGGCTTAGACCTATTGTTGGAGTCGCTGTCATAGGGGTGTTATTTTGGTATTTTATTTTAGAAATTTGATTACATGAATTATGGGATATTGGTTTTAATTTTATATTATAGAGTTGATTTATAGGTTTCTCTATATATTTCTGGGTGTATAAGGTTAATGACTCTCATTTGTATGTTTTATACTGTTGGTTCTAGTTTCTAACTAGTGATCTATTGGAAGTGGGCTTCAAGGGTCATACTCATCTTCGCTGCTAGTCTAGGAAAGGTTCTTAGTGTGGGTGGGTTATAAAATAATGATATTAAAATATATGGATGTGAGTTAGGATAGAGTTTTGATTCAGGAACTGGTGAGTATTGTATGAGTTTGGTAGGGAAACAATGTTAACCAAACTTAGTGTATGATGTAATAGGGGAGACCGACTAGGACATATGCGATTATAGATCCCATTGATCCAATATAAGGACCTTCAATTTACTAAAAACCCAAGGTGAGATAATGTTTATTGTAGGGTAGAGACCTATGAGAGGTACATGCATTATACTTGTTTGAACCTGTGTTTGAATTGGGGTACTTTTTTGGGGAAGTTAAACTAATTCTAATTAAATGATGCTTAATTAATTCCATGATAACAGGCTTAAAATTTTACTTTATTGCTTGTAGATATGGATCAGGGTCATCATACACATGTGGTTAAAAATGTCATGGTGAAACAGGATGATGCGGTTGATCATAGGAGGGTTGACCTGACTAGGGAGGATGAGTCTTAGATAAGGACACTATATGAGTTCCAACATTAGGGTTTAGTGAAGTATGAGGGGAGTTTCTCTAATTTGGAGATAGGGAAATAGTTAGAGGAGATTGAGATCTCTTTTAATTTGATCCTTTATAGGAGTAATTATTGGATCCCATTGGTAGTCTGTCAGATGATAGGGGATTCACACCAGTGGTAGATTCTATTTCTTAGAGAGTTAAAGGTGGAAGAAATTTTTTGGGAGGATTTTTAGAAGCATTTCATGCGGAGTTCATTTGTTCAATGATGAAGGAGTCAAGGATGTAGGAGTTTCTCTCTCTAGTAGGGGATCCTGAGCATGTGAGAGTTTGAGATTAAATTCATGGACCTCCTTTTATTTCTATTGGATATTTTTCTAAATTAGTAGGTAGAGTGTGGCGTTTTGAATAATAGTTTTGACCAACTATTCAGTATACAGTTACCCCATTTATGTTTCCCATGTACCTAGAGGTTCTGAAGAAATTAGATGTGATTGAGAGGATGCATGTGTAGCTAGGATCACCTCGAGAGGGGAGTCATTAAATCTCCCCAAGGAGAAGAGATACTGATGGAGGGTCTTAAATTATGGGATATTCTAGGTTTTTATCAATAAGGAGTTGTCCTCAACAATTTTTATCATGTTTTTTCGAAGCTGGTAGTTCTAATGTTTTTTCAAAGCTGGTAGTTCTCATGTTTTTTCGAAGCTGGAAGTTCTCATGAACCCACCAGGAGCTAACTTCCTATATACTTCACTTGTGGGGGTCATAAAAATCAATGATTCTAGTTCTTAACCATTCTCAATTACCATCATGATAGTTGGGAAGATTCTATTCCATCCATAGTAGTTGTTACCTCAGAGTCCTTATTCATAGTTGGGTTAGCAATATTTTTTTCCATCAAAGGGGAGATTGAGAAGACATAGAATATCCCCATGATTTTCCCCATATTTAAGAACATAATATTAATCCTGGACATATAGGCGGTCATTAGTAGATCTAATGAGCCAAAGGAGTTGGGTGTGGTAAGCTGCACACCATAGACATGATAACACTAGGCGGGCTAGAGATTGTCTGAGGTACCTTATTCTTATTAACTACCATGGTTTTCACTTTATTTTATTTTGGAGATTTTCACTCCTTTATTACAACCTCCTTAGTCCATTCCTTGTAAATTAAGGTGGAGAGGCTTACAGTGGCCATGGTGTTGACTACACTAGTTAGAGGTTAGCTGAGTTTGCTTGATGTGTTTTGGGATTGTGTGATGCTGATGTGGAAAAAATAATCGATGAGGTATTTCTACTTACTATAGATAAAATCTTACAATGTCATTATTGACATGGATTTATTATATTCTGTGTATGTATTCATTGATTTGTTTAAAGGGATAATTATGTTTTATGATGTGGAAGGCCTATGTACAATGTTTTTTAGTATAAGGATCATTAAATGGTTCATAGGAATTCTAAGATTCTTTTTTATTGGCTAGAAAAGGTGTCATTGGGTTCGATAGAGGAGTAGATGGTGGTGTTCTCTAGAGTTGTTAAGGAGTTTTAGGAAGTATTTCCCGAAGAGGTTGCGATTCCACCCTATCAACATGATATCAAATTTGGGATTGAGTTTCAATCTGACACCTATATGATTTTTATGGATATTGATTGGATGTCACATTTTTAACAGTAATATATGAGTATTTAGATTGATTATTTGATGTATAAGTGTTTAATCTAGCCCAATGTGTCACCATGGGGTGATCTAGTGTTGTTTTCTAAGAAGAAAATGTATAAAATACTAATGTTTTAATTAGATGAAGACCAAGAAC
The DNA here is from genome assembly GCA_963277665.1 of Viscum album. NCBI lineage: Eukaryota > Viridiplantae > Streptophyta > Magnoliopsida > Santalales > Viscaceae > Viscum > Viscum album. The sequence goes on from OY728135.1 coordinate 341,050,682, forward strand.
CATTATCCCCTTTTAAGGATAAATCATTTATTCAATTAGTTGAAGGGAGTTAGCTGGTATTTGAAGATTGACCTATAGTTTGGGTATCATTCAGGTGTCATTATAGACACTTCAAGTTCATAGTTATTCCATTTAGTGTCACAAACAACCTATTTGTTTTCATGAAACTCATGTACTATATGTTTCATGATTTCTTGGATCAATTCATGGAAGGGTTCATTGGCGACATCCTTATATATGTGAAGATGAAGGGTGATTATGCTAAGCATCTTTGGGTTATTTTATGAGTCCTTAAGCACCATCACCTCTACGAGGAGTTGTCCAAGTGCATGTTTTACATGTGTGAGGTAAATTTACTTAGACATTTGGTGTCTCAACAGGGATTAGCATTCGATCCTTCAAAAATAGAGGTAGTTGTTTCTTGGGAAGAATCCAAGAATATTGCATAAGTATGTAGTTTCCTTGGTCTTATGGAATATTATTAGCGGTTAATGTTCCATTTATCTAAAATTGAAAACTCATTTATATCCTTGACCAGGAAAGACCAATATTTTGTATGGACTGATTAATGTTAGGAAAATTTCAACTATATGAAGGGGTAATTGATTAGTGATCTTGTTCTTCCATTTCTAGAGGAAGGAGAAATGTTCAAGGTTTTATGTGACACTTCTTGTTTTGGTATGGGTTTCATATTGATGCAGGTGAGGGATATAATCTCATATAGGTCTAGAAAATTATTTTTTCATGAGAATAACTATACCACCCATGATCTCAAGATGGTGACAATGATGTTTTATCTAAAGCTATATAGAAACCACCTCATCAGTTAATTCTTTTTGGTCTTCATATATCACAAGATATTGTGGTATATCTTCTCTCAGTGGGGTTTGAATCCACATTAGAATAGGTGGATAAAGTTTTTATAGGACAATGAATTTGATATCTCTTACACCCCATATAAAGGGAATGTATTTGTTGATGCGCTGATCAGGAAGTCTTAAGGAGATACTGTTTGGGAGTATGAAGATTCTTAGATAGCGATGGAGGATCTTATGGTGATGAATCTTGATGGGAAGGAGGATGATTGTAGATGTTTCTTGTAATATATGATAGTGTAATCATTCTTGTTATAGTATGCAGAGGAGTCTTAGTGGGGATACTTAGAGGTAGAGGTGATGTAAGATCATGTCTTTCATGGTGAAACTCCTGAGGGATGGCCAAAGGATGATCAAAAATAGATGTTATTTTTAGGGAGTTTTTTATTCCATTGGCGATGCATGAGGTGTTTCTTAACGAGTTTAATAGTTCACACATGGTAGTGTATCCTAGTATATCCAAGATATATCATGCCTTGAGGAATCAATTTTGGTGGCTTTGGATGAAGCGATCAATAGAAGAGTTCATGTTGTGATGTTTAATCTATCAATAGGTGAAGGATGAGAATCATTCTCCCACGAGTTTCCCCTTATCATGGACTGTAGAGGTTTGGATGACGGATTAATATTTCTCCCTGATTTATCAATCATTTTCTAGTTTTGGAATGTGTAAATGAGGTGAAATAATAATTAGTGCTTCCATCATAGTTGTACAAGATCCATTATGTTTTCTTTATATCAAAAATTCATTGATATATTCATGATAAATCTCATTTCATTGATTGGGGAATGTTGTATGTAGAGGATAGTAAAACATTCATGAAGTAGTTGGATGAGATTTAGGACCATCGAGAGAAGGTGTTGCATGAGCATGTCATTCCCTTGGTTCACTTTTTTGGAGGCATGGTGGCTTGGAGGAATGCATGTGGGAATTTGAATCGCAGATGTGTTTAAGAGGAATCTCCCGGGGAGTGTTTGGGTTTGGTGGTTGTTGTTTTCCTCCTAGCCTTTGTTTTGATTCTTGAGGACAATAATCATTTAAGAGGCATATAATGTAAAATCTGAGATCATTTTGACCTAGTACTTTACGTTTTTGGGTGTTAGTGGTGTCAGAAGAAGGTTAGAGGAAGGGAAATGTTGTTGGAGATGATAATTTAGTTGGAAGGGAGGTGTCGTGGTGTGAACATGGGTGTTTCACCATAGAGGGACGACTGTAAGAGAAGTAAGTTTTATAGTTTGGTGTGTCACACCATGAAGGACTAAGTTATGACATAGTTCTTATGTCATGACATGGGGCATACATAGTGAGAGTTAGGTACCTCAATGTTTCAAGGAGGAAGTCTGGTCACATTGTGACTAATTTTGGTTATGGTGTGAAGGGTCTTAAAGAGGATTTTCGGAAAAGTGAAGACCCTTACATATTTGAAGAAAACCTTATGTATGGATTTATTACTATTATGTATTTCCTTTGAAACTTTTCTGGTCATGGTGTAAAGAGATTCAGCCACAATGTGAAGGGTATTAGGGGAGTTGGTTTAATTTTCCATGAGTGTCTATCATGGTGTGGCCACAGATGTCACAAAATAAAGTCCCGAGTGGCTGATTTTATAGTTCTTATGTTTTAGGAATTTTCGTGCAATGGTGATTTCATTATATTGTGGCTTAGTTTGAGGTCCTCACCATGATTTTTAGAGATTTAGATTTATATCCTGGTGATGATCATGACACCATGGATTTCCTTGGTCATTTCAAATTAAAAGAGGCAATAAAGTTTTAAATGGGGGAGATAAGGTAGATCATGATGTGATCTCCCAAGATTCACTCAATTTATCCCTATCACGGTGTGACTATGGCCTAACATTCCTTGATTCATTAAGTTTCTAGTTTCAATATAAATTCAGAATCCCATTCTAATTGTTATAGATTCATTCATTTTTTCACAAACCCTTAGCGACAAAAGGTGCATCTTTGGAGACCCTTAAGTGTCCTTCAATTAGATTTGTCCCTTGGCTTCAAGTGATCAACCTCTTTGTGATCCAAAGTGTGATTTTCCTTCCCTTATTTTGGGTTCTCCTTTTTTTTTCTGGAGAGGCTGTGATAGTGGTTCATCTTTGGTTTTGTTAGCCTTGGGTTATGGTTTTGGTAGAAGTTTCTATGATCTTGGTTGTTGAGGTTTCCCCCACATGTTCTTAGACTTTTGATCATCAATTTCCCTTTGTTATTTCACAATGATTATCAAAGCTTTGGTTGAGCTAGGGGATTCAAGAATTATCCTCCTTTTTTAGTTTAAATTGTGGAAGTATCATGATTTTCTTTCTTTGGGTGGATCGTAAGGATTAACGTAATGAATATAATGAATTGGAATGAAGGAAATTGAAGGGGAGGGGTGATTCACATGCGTTTTATAAGGTTCAATGATATTTCATGTGATTGATGTCTGTTTGATGTTGCTTCTAAGAGTTTGTTTGCTACTATGATATATGTATTATTGATATGATCAAATTTTTAGAATCACATTTCATAAAATAACAATTAATTAAATATGGTAATGAATTAGTTGTGTGAAATCAGTAATTGAGGTAATGCTGCTCATGTAGGTGTTATTAAATTTATATGAATGCATGTTATAAAAATAAAATTGTGTAAGTGTTTTCATATTGAAATCAAGTTTTTTTGCTACTGGTATTCTTTGTTATAATTCTATGATCAATGTGGTTTTAATAGTGTATTTTTTGTTCTGTTTTCCATGGTTGGAATGGGGATATGTGGTTGTTGATGTGGTAGTGGTAGATGGATTATTGTGTGGTATAAAAGTGGTGAAATGACCAATTTCTTGTAAAGGAAATGGTTTTGTGGGTTGTTATGAGAGCTATTGGCATGAGTTGTGGGGTGGTTTATGTGGTGACCAATTTGTTATTATTGGTATATGTTGTAGATTACTGACAATATGGAATGTGTTTGGTAATGATGAATATGGTAATGGGTAGTGGGTTGGAATTTAATAAGAAATGTCTATTAATGGACTATTAATTTAAAATAATTGTTAGTTGCTGTGACAGACATGGGTGATGGATAATGAATGATATAACATTAAATATGTATAAATGAATGGCATAATGAATTTAATTTAATGGTTAAAATGATAAATTCATAAATTGATAAATTATATGATTAAATGGTAATTCATGGATATTGTTATGGATTATTTGTGTAAAAGGTGTGTCTAGTTTGTGGTGTAGTTATGACACTAGTTGTTTGTATGTGGCAGAGGTGATGTGGTGACTATTATTAGCTTTAGTAGAGTTGCTTTGGTATGAACCTGTTGGTTGGGAATGTGTGTGGATATTTTATATATTATATTTTTTATTGATATTTATTATGAACCCCCCTGATTTGGATAACTATACTAATGCCCAAATGTTTTGGGTTCTTGTTTTTTTCCTTTAGGTTGGGCATGTGTGTTAGTTTGTTATCTGCTCGTGCTGCTACTCTCACGATCGATGCTCCTCCTCCTCCTATTGCTGCTGGTGTTGGAGAATCTCTTCTTGCTCTCTATGCATACTCTCTATAGCCTCATTATGTTCTTGCAACTTCTTCTCATACTCTGTAGATATTGATTATGACTATGCATGAGTTCCCCTCGAGTTGGAAGATGACCATGAAAAATGCCATTATAATTGGAAGGTGTTAATTGAGAATTGATCCAACCAATTGATATTTCTTGATACCGTACTGAGTCACCTGTATCCAATCTGCCTCATCAAATATTAACTCACCAGTTTTCCGAACCTCAGTCTCGACATGACTCTCATCATGTGTGTGAGAAGTCATGACCTCATATGTATCCTTAAAATGTAATTTGAAATTAAATTAGTTAAAATATTAATTTCAATCAATTTTAAAAATAAAAAATCATACTAACCACAATCTGATGCCATCGGTCACCAGAAATATCTCTAGTGGAAGGATCAATGCACATCTTCTTAAAAACACCGAACTCTGTAACATCGAGATGCTCAAATTCCTATATGAATATAAAATAAAAATTACATTTAAAGTATGTATAAATTATTAAGTAAAATTACTTACCACATGCCATCAATGAATACTAAAGGTATGATTACCAGCTTTATGTGTGACCTCCCATCTCTCCTGGTTCTATCGTCCTAATAATGATCTCCTATCTAGTAAGAGAAAAATCCATCCCAAACATGAGATGAGATGTAATCAAGTTGATGGCTATGAAAATATTGATAAAAAATGTGACTCCAACTCTCTCCATGGATCTCTTTATTAGATTATGTATAAAATGATGAAAATGCTCACACATACAGATATCCCATGACTCCTAGATGGTGGGTCTTATGCTATTATCAATGAGATACCATAAACCTTATAAATAATTAATAATAGAAAGTTAATAATTAAATAAATTTTAAAATAAATATTATTTATTTATATATCATCCAATGATAAAACATACAATGATGAAAATTAGTGGGAATATGATCCCACTTCACCCATGGTTCAAAAAATTAATTACATAGAATTACACCCCCTTTTCCAACAACTACATGTAAAAACCTATGGGAAAAATGAAAAAAATAATCAAAAAATTAGTACATTAATAAATTAATGAAAATTAACTTAAATACACAACTAAACATACCTATACATGCATGGATTGAAATAAATAGGTGTAAATCACTTAGGAATAGGGTTGGGAATCATCAATTTAGCTAGACCACAGTCCCTAAAATTTGAAAATGTAGTGGCAATAACCTGCGGGTTAGATGATGGGTCATCAAGTCGATCACCAAGAAGCACATCATCAATGAGGGTTCGAAACATCTCATCAACATTATTTCCAGTCATTTGAAATAAAAAAAGATTTTTTTCAGAAAATAATTGAAAACTAGTATTATATATTAATTATTACTATAACCAACATGTAATTGTGTCATTATTTATCTTCATCCTTATCTTTGTTTTCAACGGTGTTAAAATATTCGTCTTCCTCCTTAGTATCATCAATTTCTATAGGATCTTCAATTCCATCATCTCTTGCTATTTCAAATTCATTTGTTACATCAATAACATTATTAACACCATCAGCCAGTAACTATGGGGTTTCATCATCGATATTTGTATCTCTTTGAGTAAAATATGTATTTAGTATTGTATCTTGAAAAATTTCAATTTATTACACTTCAATAGAACCGATTTCACTTTGCATAAACTATTTTTCATGAGATTTCATTTTTATTATGCTCCACCTATCAATTAAATCTATTGAATAAGCATAATAATTTTCATAATAAATTTGAATTACTTGACAAGACAACATAAATAGTTCATTTAATATAATAATTCTTTTATATTTAACATCAACGATTACATGGCATGGATGAACACACAACCCTCTATCAGTATCAAACCAATAACATTTAAATATTGTTACATAATTCTGTCCTAGATAACATAACTAAATTATTTCATCCAGCATGCCATAAAATTCAACTTCACTTTCTTTATGATGAGACCCTTTCAATCAAACACCACTATTAATTATTTTTTTATTCACCATATACACATGTATGAAATCAAAATCCATTAAACACATGTGAATTATAATATTTAACCAATATGGATGGTCAGTAACTCAATACACATAATCAACTATCAAATTTATATATATGTTGTGATACCTGTAAAATTTAAAAATAATTAACAATATAATAAATAATAAATTGATTCTATATATTAAACCATAAAAAATTTATTTTAGCAGTCTTTAAAACTAGTAGGAATTTTTTTTCCATCGATGTTCTTTAAGAGCATCTAGTGTAATTTGTGTGAACTATTTTTTGATATGATTATAATATAATCTATAAATGAATTAATTTTAATTTACTTTTAAAAAATATGAAGATTAGTTTAAAGTAGAACTCACTGTACAAATAATGTCATTTATTCACAATGGAGCAGAATATATGTATGAGCTTTGTGCCGTTCATCACCTAAAATCCATCGTTCATAAAATCTACCAAATCCAAGTTTGAGTTATTTAAAAATTGATAATTGATGGTTCATTAAATCATTAAAATTTACCTCATTATGGCCCATTTGATTATGTATTTAAGGATATCTAGGTTTAAAATATTGAGAGCAGAAAAATGAAATTTCCTCTTATAAATATGCTTCTGTAATTGACCCTTCAACTGATACTTTGTCACGTATATTTTTCTTCAATTTCTATATGCATATCTTGTATGGGTACATCCATTAGAACTGTACTATTCCTACAAATTTTTCTTAATGCCACAAATGTTCTATTAAATCAAATAAAGTAGACATATTTTTTTTTCCAATTTACATAAAAATTTAAAAATATATCATGGAAGCCTACTCAGTGCATCATAGTCAATTGTTGTCGTAAAAATGTCTCATAAAATACAATATTTCTTCCATTTCATTCCAAATATAAGAATTTAAAAACCACTAAGTCTAATTAGAAGTAGTCTTTCCATTATAACATGACAATCATTACCTTTTAATCCGGTAATATGACTATTTCAGACTCATCGAGCCAAATTGGAAACATAACCATATATTAACCTCAAATACACAATCCAATGATAGAATAATATATGATTTTATTTATAAACTATATAATCTTATTTTGGATTCATTAAATTAAGTGATTTTTCATTTTCAAAAACTCAAGTTCCAGACGCCTATAAATTTTGGAAAGATCTAATCACACCTTTATATTATCTTTAGTCTTACTAGGTGTGTCCAAAACTATATAAAATATGTTATAAAAACAATTATTTTTAATATTCATGACATTTTACATGTAATGGACCAAAAAATCAAACCAATATGGAAGATACCAAAAAATACTCTGTTTTATCCAATTGTGATCTTTCCTAAAGTTGTCTATTTTTGGTTGGTTTATAGTTGGTCCCAAAGTAATAGATGTAAATTAAGATATAATAGATTTTAAATTAATACATGATATCATCATTGGAAGTCCATCTCTTTTAATTGTACATTTTCTAAAATTATTTCTATTTCTTTGAAAAGGATTATTTTTAGGAAGAAATCTACGATGAAAGTCAAAAAAACCATGTTTTCTTCTATTAATAAGAATAAATGATTTACCATCACTCATAAAGTACATACATGATTTTTCCCATGTGTACTCAAATTAGATAACATGCCATATGCTGGGAAGTCACTAATTGTCCACATTAATGCAACTTTCATTATGAAATTCTATTTTGCAACTACATAATTTGTACTGACACCATTATTCAACAATAAATTTAACTCATCAATCAATGGATTCAAATAAACATAAATATTCTTTTTTGGATGTCCTGTAATTAGTAATGTCAAAAATATATATGGTATATTTATCAAAATCCAAGGAGGTAAGTTATACGTAGTTATGAAGATGGTACAACAAAAATATTGACTACTGCAAGAACCAAATGGATATAAACCATCAGTAGAAAGACCTAATCAAACATTATGAGCCTCTGAAGCAAAATAAAAGTTCAACTGATCAACATGTTTCCATGAATCGCCATCACTGGGATGATTTAAGATTCTACTAATAAAAATAATGGATTTTTGCCATGTCATTAATGAAATTGTAACGTACTGACCCGGGTGCCATATGCCGGTGCCCTGAGTCAGTTAGTTACATGACCTAAAGCACACCTCTCTGTACTCCAGAGGGTTCCATCTAGCATCGAGGGTATAATATGTATATCTTGGTGTGACTATACCCACTTTATCAAAACATCATAACAACATAAATCAATGAATGATATCTAAATGATAATAAACAATAAACAGAATAATAGATAACTAATAAAGACCTATATCACATGATAATCCCAAAACATGGATAAATGACTATAAACCAAAGTTGTAGATATGTCATGCCATATTAGTGTCAAATTTCAAATGAAAACTAAAAATAAAGACACACTGAAAACTCCCCAAGTGGGTCTCGACATCATGTCTGGTTCCCTCATCCATTCTCCAAACCAAATCCCAACTCAACCATCTAAAATAGGGCTCTTTACATTATCCTTTCAAGCAGACATGAAGTCTATTCGGGTACCGATCATGAATCCCGAGTAGGGTGTGAGTACAACTCAGTAGGACACCACCAATGATGTCTAAAACAATATCCAGTTTATAACAGTGCATGAATTTGTATAAAGAATAAAATATAAATTAATAATTAAATAGTTTCATAGTAAAATATCCTTTAATTAACCACATAATATCCAAATTCACGATGGAACCTGAACCAACAATACATTCTTCGGCCTATGCTGGAGTCTAAACCATCTACTAAAAAGGATATAACATTTTATTCTATCATGGGTTTTAAGTAATAATTTAATATTAAAATTAAAAATCACACAATGGGGTACTAGAGCAGTAGTCTGACACCTCATGGGTATTTGGATCAACAGTCACTATCTCACAACTCAGTGATCAAAAGTAATAAATATATATCATGGGGTCCTAGATCGGTAGTATATCACCCCATGGGTATTTGGAGTAACAGTCTCTATCCCACAACTCAGTCAAAAATATTACATATCATGGTTCTACATTCACAACCCATTTACCAACCATTTACATAATTCATTATTCAACTAATTTCATAAAATCATTTACCAACCATGTTCACAACCTCATTTAAATTATATCAGCACACCCCACGGATTTCCATCAAGTCTGGTATAAAAATCATCAATGATACCCATGAATGGTTTCACAATCACATGAGAGAATCAATTAATTAATTCAATTTAGAATGAAATTTTCCAACATGGCAATTGAAATTTCATAATCACATAAAAAAATTTATAATCAAGACTATGGTAATTGAAAAACATACCACTTACCTCAAGGTAGTTGATGGACGTTCACTAAATCGAAATCCCCAATTTGATGTGTAATGATCTAAATCACAATGACATGAAATATCTAGGACCAATATCTAAACCAAGATCTAAAGGAACAATATCCATTAAAACCTAAATCTAAACCATCAACAACGGATGAAAAACCTAGGGTTTTAGGATCCTTGGAATCATTTTGGGAGCTTCAAAAATTGAAGAAATTCATTTAGGGCTGAGTTGGGGTGATTTAGGGTAAAACCTGGGGGGTTAGGGAATTTTAATAAAATTTTAGGGGGTTTAAAACTCACGTTCATAGTTTTCTGGGTAGAGGCGCACATTTTTCCAAACCGTTCACCTTAACCATGCACCCCTACTCATGGGGTGCACAGTTTATCCTAAGTGGAGCATGGTTTGAAAAACCGTACACCCACCATGAAAATAACCTCTGTTTAAGGGTGCAATATTTAGATAGGGAGGAAACATGGTTTTGGTAAAACATGTTCTAACTATGTGCCACCATCCGTGCCTCAAAAAAGGGGCACACAGTTTTCTGGGGAAAACTGCATAGTTTTCCCAAACTATGTGCCAACCGCACATAGCCCCATGGGCTTCCAAAATTATCCAATTTCACCCAAAATAACCAAAAAACAAAACCCAACTAAGGTATAACCCAAAAAAGGGTAAAAGAGTACCTGAAAAATGACCACATGGCATTCCCTCTCCCATGTTTCCTCCTAAACACGTCTACACTGCCACAAAACTCAAACTATCAGCACAGTCTTTCCCCGCAACACTTTCTCACTACGATCTATAACACTAATCAAATTCTCCTCAAAGGATACATAATCCTCGATCTTAACATCATCAATATTGATCACATGAGAAGGGTCGAGGTGATACTTCCAAAGATTTGAAACATGAAAAATATCGTTCATAATGCTATACCTTTGTGGAATATCTAATATATGTGCCACTGGTATAATCCTCTACTCAATCTCAAAAGGTCCAACAAACCTGGGTGCCAACTTGTCCTACCTTTGTATCCTATGGTGACCTAATATAGGGGACACCTGAAGGAATATATGATCACACACTATAAACTCAAGGGGTCACCGACTTCAATCAAAATATGAATTCTACCTACTCTTAGCCATAGTCATACATTTCTGAATCAACTGGGCCTACTCTGATGTCTATTGCTTGAGACTCGATCCCAACAACTCCAACTCACTAACATCCATCCAATATAGAGTTAATCTGCATATCCTACCATAAAATACCTCATATGGTGCCATATGAATAGTCTCCTGATAACTATTGTTATAGGAGAACTCAATGAGTACTGAGTGATTCTCCCACGACCCCCAAAGTTTAGGATGCATGCCCATAGCATATTATCCAATACATGTATAGTATGTTCTAACTTCCCATCTGTATGTGGGTGAAAATCCGTACTAAGAAATACTTGGGTACCCAATGCCTTCTATAACCCTTTCTAGAAGTGTGAAGTAAATCAAAAATCATGGTTTGAAACAATACACCATGGTATCCCATGTAAATGAACTATCTCTCAAACATACATGTCCCCTAATCGATCCACTATTAAAGTCTTCTGAATAGGAAAGAAATGAGATACTTTCATCAATTGGTCTAAAATCACCCATATAACATCATTTTTATGAGGCATCCTCATAAGACCTACCACCAAGTCCATGGTAACATCATCCCACTTCCATTCTGAAATGGGACAAAAACATGGTTCTAGACATAAATGATCTCATCCTCATTTATATCCCAATCAGAAGGTGACTCCCCACCTTCAAGGATTTCCCTCAAGGCAAAAAACTCTAGATCCTTATACTGTCTCTCCCTGACCTAACTCAGAAGTGTGGACTCAACAGATAAGGATACAAGGTTCATATGTTCCTGGATCTCCTGAATCTCAATATGCATCTCATCTAGCAAGGCCATAATCTTATACTCATAACTGGACTCCTGAACTGCTTGAGACTGTGTTTTCCTGCTCAAAGCATCAGAAACACTATTTCCCTTCCTGGGTGTATATTATATCTCAAAATAAAAATATGGAATATACTCAACCCATATCTTCTACCCAAGATTCAAATCTCATTACTAAAATATATATTTCAAGATTTTGTGGTTGGTATACATAGTAAAATTTTCTCCCAACATATAATGCCACCAACACTTCAAAGAATAAACCACTACAGCTAGCTCAAGATTGTGTTTAGGGTAATTCTATTAATGTAGCCTCAAATTATATTACCCATATACCAAAACTCGATCTCCTTTCTTAAATAATACTCTAAGTCCAATCCCATATGCATCACAAAACATGGTATACTCCTCACTCAGCTCGGGTAGGATCAAAATTGGTGTCATAAACAAATGCTTCTTCAAAACTTGGAAAGCATTCTCACATTCTCTAGAGAATTCAAAATTAATTCCATTCTTTTTAAACCCCAAAAGTGGTGCTTCAAAAATGGGAAAATTCCTAGATAAACCTCTAATAATAACCTGATAAACCCAAAAAACAATGTATATCAAAAGCATTCTTGGGATGATCCCAAGAAACCACTTCATGCACATTCTCTAGGTTTATTGACACACATTACTTAGAGATGATGTGACCCAATAAAAGTACCCTTTCGATACAAAAATTGACATTTAGATAGATTATCATATAGATGATTATCTCTCAGTGTACATAGGGATATGTCAAGATGTTGAACATGATCTTCACGAGTCTTAGAGTACACCAAGATTTCATCCAAAAAACCACCAAAAACTGATCTAGGTATGGGTGAAAGATTCAGTTCATCAAGGTTATAAAAACATCCAAATAATTTTTCATCCCAAATGACATCATAATGAAATCATACAGGAGATACCTACTTCTAAAAGCAGCTCGTGATATATCATAAGGTCCAACTCTCAACTGATGATACCCTGATCTTAAGTCAATCTTAGAGAAAACACAAGATTCCCTCAACTGGTCAAAGAGATCATTGATATACAAAAAATGATACCAGTTATTCACTTTCATACGGTTCAACTTCCAGTATTCAAATCACAAATGCAATGTCCTATAATCCTTCTTAGTAAACAAAACTAGAGAACCCCAAGGCAACATACTCATACGGATAAACCCCTTATCCATTAATTCCTCCAATTGAGTCTTAAGTTCTTGAAGCTATGTTGGTTCTATTTTATAAGGTGGAATAGAAACTGGTTTATCTCTAGTCATGATATCAATTGTAAACTCAATATCCATCTCAAGTGGCATCCCTGAGAAGTCCTTAGGAAACATGTGTTGGAATCGGTACACTACGGGTGGAAAGTCATCATGCTTCACACCCCCATCATCCAATAAAATACTTGCAACCTAGGTAGTGAGCTCCCCCAATTGCTGACATAATGGCCTTGTACAACCTTCTTGGATATCCCAATCTCCATGATGAATATAACTATTACCCTCAAGAGACGTAAAGGTCACTCTCCTATGGTAACAATCGATATGGGATCAGTAAAATACTAGCCAATCTATACCTAAAATCAATTCAAATCCTAACATGTAAAGTATGTAAAGATCCCAATAGAAATGATACTCACCATCCACAAGAGAACACCCCTTTCATAAATATATGTCCCTCTACCGCACTCCCAACGGTGTGTCTATCTTCAAAATACCACTCAAAAACTCCACCATCAGACTTAAACCATTAATAAGTTGATCAGATATAAAATAATGATAGGATCTTATATCAAACAAAGAACTAAAAAGTGAAAAAGATATAATAATATCACCTCTGACTATCAATGGTCCAACCTCACTATCCACAAGTGATACCTGAACTACATGAAATTTTCCTACCCCTTTTCCCTGTGATGCAGTTTGAGTCCCCTGTACAACACTACTCTACTGATACAGGTGCTCTTTCTCTGATGTACCATGTCCACTGCCTCAAATTCCATGGCTATAAGAAATCCAATTTCCAAGATGATATGGGGTAGAAGAACCCCTTTTAGAACTCTGATCACAACTACAAAAAATACCCTATTACCATGCATATATGGACACAATTTATTAAAACTATGGCGATAGCTCATATGCTTCCATGATTTTATTAAAACCATGACAATACCCTAAAGCCCTTCATGTGGATCCTTTTCCTCTATGGTTACCCTTCCCCCGCGGTTCCCTTATTCCCCTTTGATCCCTAACCTCTGCATATCTGTCTCTGGAGATCCTACTCCTCCGACGTGGCTCCAACAATGAACCACCTCCCTATCGATGCGACTCCGATGCGACCTCCCCACCTCCCTGCCGATGTGGCTTCGACGTGGTATCCCTACCTCCCACATATATCTTCACACCAGTCAACCTTATCGGCTTCAATTTTCGATCTATGACACTCCTAATATCTTACTATTACTCCTTTGACAGATCTCCCATCATATTTCATTGTGCCAAGAATCTTCCCTCCATATACATTTCAAGATATCTAGCCATGGTACTGTAGGTTCTCCAGTTTCTCTCTTTGACCTACATCTCCCATGATACTGAATCCTACTCTAATCCCAATAAAACTCCTTAGGGTTACTCTTTTGCAACAGGTACTATCATAATCTAATTTCTTGAAACCCTAATTTAAAAATCCTATTACTCATAACTTTATTCATATTAAACATTCTGAATTTTAGTGGTTCAGATAAATTCACTTTCCTATTTTTATACAACTGATTTTTATTTCATTGAAATTGGTTATAGATGTAAGCCCAAAATTGGGGATATCATATTAGGTCATGTTCTTGAGGTAAAGTAGCATGGATAAATTGAATCGATGGTGAATTATATGTTTGTGATCAATTTATATTTCTTTATTTTACAATCAGTAAACATTAAACCTTTAAGATTTTAATATTATCTAACTGACTTGATAGTTTTGAGTGATAATGTTCCCATGCTTAATTATTATGAAAAAATTGATAGTATTAATGTGTAGGCCACTTGAAAGCGATGAAGGGTGTGGATTATTTTTAGAAAAGACATGGTTTGGTGCTCTCCATTTAAACAACGTTAGATTTATGTTTTTTCTTCAATATAACACTTTTTTTAGTTTTCATTATTAGTTTTATTGATTAGATTTTTTTAATCAATAAATGATAGTATTAAATCAAACCTCTCTGAAAATTTATACCATGATTTTCTCCACATGAGAAGGATCATTTTATGTCATTGTCTTCCCACTCATTTTTTTGTTTATTTGTTTTCAAAAATGAACATCCTTTGATAAAAAACATTGATTTCATATTTTTCATTTACATAGACTAGGTATTGGTGATCCTATCAACATTTTCATGCATTTTGGTCCTAAATTTTGATTTGACGAACATATTAAATAATTTAGTTATAGAATATTCATATTTATTATTTATTTTAAGATATAAAATGGCCATTTTTTTAGTATGTATTTAAATTCCCTTATGAATTAATTGCTATAATTTTTCACATGTTATCAATTTATGAAATATTCATATTGAATCATTAATTAACTTCCATTATGCCTTTTATTTTTTTATCGTAGTATTTTATGTTGTTTAAATTCATATAACTAAATTTAAATTTAATGTTATGTTATTTTATTATACTATCCATAGGATCCCATGCGAATATAATGATAGAATATTAGAAAAATTTAGTGATGTGCACTCTTTATCTACTATTATTTGTGTTACTTATCACAAAAAATGAATTTTATTTACACTATGTAGGGATGATGTGTTTTTTTACAAAATAGAGAATTTAAACTTTTTATTACATTTAGCATACACATATTTTTTGTTGATGTATTCCATATGATCCAGATAAATTTCTATGATTATTAGATATCATTGATCTTTAATTTATTAAAATATATTAATCACATATTTTAAATATTTCTATGTACTATTTTTTTATTAGTTTTCAAATATATAGTATTAAAGAATTTACACATAAAAGTCAGAAACATCTTTTTATACATGTTTTTTCAGGATAATTGATTCTTTTTATCAGAACTATGTAGGAAAATTAACATGTAATGAAACATACAAACCAACAACATGAATTAATATTGTTTTTTAGGTTATGATACATATATGAATTAATGACTTTTTCCTTCTATTGTTTGTGGTTCAAGGTTGTGGACCCGCAAATACTTTGAATATTAGAGGAAGAAAAAAATTATATGATTTAATTTCTCTTGAATTTTAATTTTCTCTATAAATGGAAACATATTTTTTTGTGTTATTTAAAATTCTTCAATTTAAATTTCCATTTCTTAAAAAAATTATTTCCATCTATCAATTCATCTTATCTATTTCTTTTTTAGTACGATTAATTTAATCATAAATAAAAAAGGGAATAATTTATTTTTTCATATTAAAATATTAAAATATTTTTATTTGATATGA
The DNA here is from genome assembly GCA_963277665.1 of Viscum album. Taxonomy (NCBI): domain Eukaryota; kingdom Viridiplantae; phylum Streptophyta; class Magnoliopsida; order Santalales; family Viscaceae; genus Viscum; species Viscum album. The sequence goes on from OY728135.1 coordinate 341,066,970, forward strand.
TAGTAAATATTATTAGTGTTATGATAGGTTCTTGAGAAAACATATTTGTGCTTAGGACATTGGGTTTCCTTTAATTTTGTTTCCATCAATGTTTTTATTATTATAAATTATAAAAATTTGTTGTAAGGAAATATGTTGTCTATATGTTCTGATATTAATTAATTTTTATTTCATATTTTATAGTTTCTTAATTTTTATGAATCGGCCTGGATACCCTGGTAACCTGATAACTGAGCCAGTCCTGACATAGCTCTAAGGGCGTTCCTGATCCCCATGAATTGGCGACAATCACCTAACATCACACAACATGAAATTGGAAATAGAGTTTCCACAAACACAATGTAAGCAAGATAAAAAAGTCAGTATGGATATAAGAAAACTCTATAGGGAGAAGTGTACCAGAAGAAAAATAGGAAATAATAGCCCAAAGTACAACCATAAGGTTCCATAAAACTAGAATAACAACCTAAGTCCCAGTGGAAATAATTATCTAAGCCCAAGGATCAACACCACTACCACCTCCAAGTGGAACCTTTCCCTTGCTCGAACCTAGAAGAAGATAATCTAAAAACACCCAAAGGCACAAGTAGAGAGTGAGTAAAAATCCCAATAGGGTCTCACTAAGGATTCCATAAAAAGAGAACATAATTAATTAATAAAATAAAGATTTTAATTTTATTAAAAAAGGTATGAAATTTTAAAATTATATTTAAAACAAATCATAATTTACATTTCAAATGATGTAAATACTTTAAACAAATGGCTCAATAATTTTTTTATATAAAACAATTTATATAAAATTATAAGGCATGTGTAAAATAGTTTACAAACAATGACATATCTTTCAAAATACAAACAATGATCTTCAAGGTCATCTGTCAAAAGGTATGATAGTTCTAGCCTATGAGACTCCCTCACACTCAAATAGTTATCACACTAATATGTGTACACACATCCCTTTGACACTTGTCAAAGAGAACCCATCACCATCCCATTGGATATGTGACCTACTTCATATGTATTGTTAGTGTTGTAAATTGTAAATAGTGTGTTGTCCTGAATAAATCACTAACTACCTAGGCTTGAATGTGATCTAATACAATCAATGATGGAAAATTTATTTTAAAACTGTTAAAAATACAATTCATCCCATCCTCCCATTTTAAATATTCCAATTTCTATTTTAAAAACCAAAATGGGTTTTTATAATCAAATCATGCCTTTTTCAAGATAAAACCAATGGGTTTCTATCAGAACCAATTTTAATCCATTTTTCTAAAATAAAAATTGAAATCAATCTCATAAAATCAATTTCACAATTTAAATTAAATAACTTTAATTTCAAAATTTTCGATGAATTTCACAAACACACCTCAATTCATTGGAATTGGTGGGTTTTCCCTATTTCATGCCAATTCAAATCCAAATCCACAATTCACTAGAATTGGGTTTTTCAATAAAACAATTGAAATAAATTTAATTGAAATCAAGTAATTTAATTTAGATCAAACAATTGGATTTAAATCAAGCAATTTAGGGTTAATCAAAATTGGCCATCATAATGGAACCGCCTACCTTGGAATCATGGGACCACGAAACCCAAAGCCCTAATATGAAAAAATCGAATGAAGAACATTGGAAATGAAGATCCAAGAATCAAACCTAGATTCAAGATTTACAATAATGAGGATTAGATCATCCAATAACATGGATATCTATAAAACCCTAGAGAGTAAAGAGGAGAGAGAGGGATAAAGAGAACGTGAAGAGGAAACCTATCAGGAAGAGATGGAACTTCATTCTCCTAGATTAGATTTGATTCTGGAGGGGTATAGAGGGGCCAAAATCAAATCTTGGGAGATTTCAAGGAAGAATAAATTAAAATAGGGTCTTACCAGTTTGTTGGGAACCTAAAATAAGGGTTTTGGGATTTTAAAAATTAATTTTTAGATTAAAAAATATCGTATGCACGGTTTCCTGGGTAGGGATGCACGGTTAGAAAAACAATGTTCCCTAATTGTGCACCATTTTTTTCAAGGTTTATGATTTCTACTAGGTGGGAATACAGTTTTTCAAACCGTGCACTAGCCATGTAAACCCCCACTTTTTGGGTTTTCATGGTTTCCACTAAGAGGGTGCACAGTTTGGTAAAACTATGTGCCAACTGTTCATAGACAAAAAACATTGATTTTTTTCCAAAATTTCACCTGAAGTAACCCTAAACAAAAACCAACCAAAGAATGATCAAAATAGGGGTTTAGGAATACTTAGAGATAGTAACAGGATGTTACAACCTCACTACCATATAAACTTTCAGTCCCCAAAAATCCTTTTAAGAAGATTCCATGTCAAAAAGACGAGGCCACTGCCATCTCATTAGTTCCTCCCTATCCCACATCTCATGAGAATTAGAACCTTCTTTCCATAACACTCTAACCAAAGGTATCATCCTCCCATGAAGTACCTTGGTTTCATAATCAACCATACTGACTAGATGCTCAGTCATGGATAAATCTGGTTCAACATCAATATCACTCCAGATCATAACATGAGATGGATAAAAATGATACTTCTGTAGATGAGATACATGAAACACATTATGTATCTATGTTAGCTGTGGTGGAAGTTCTAAATGGTAAGACACTTTTACCACCTGACCAAAACCTCAAAAAGTCCCACAAAATGAGGAGCAAGCTTCCCTTTTTGTCCAATCTATTGATGACCCAAACGAGGTGAAAATTTCAAGAACACCTGATCACCAACTGAGAATTCCAACGGTCTATAATGATGATCATCATAAGATTTATACCAGCTCTATCCCATTAACATTCTCTAATGAATCAAGTGTATCTTTGCTATCGTCTCTTGAACCAAGCTTGGTCCAATCAAGGAACTTTTACCAATCTCTGACCAACACAACATAGATTTGAAAGGCCGACTATACGAGGCCTCAAAAGGAGCCATTGTGATCATAGAATGGTAACTATTATTATAATAAAACTAAAATAACCCTAGATGGTCATCCCAAACCACACCAAAGTCAAGAGCATAGGTGTGAAGCATATCCTCAATAATATGTATATCTATTTATCTATGGACATCTGACTATGGATGGTATACCGTACTCAAATGAACCTAAGATCCTAGTGACTTTTGAAGGCCTCTACAAAAGTGATAAGTGAACTGAGGATCTTTATCAGAGACTATAAAGGAAGGAACTCTTCGAAAACGAACAAACTCTTTCACATAGAGATTTAAAAATTCCCTGACTTTGTTTGTATCACTAATGGGTATAGAGTGAGTTGAATTTATTAGCCTACCGATCACAAGCCATATCAAATTATTCTTTCTCTGGGTACGTAGTAACCCAACCACAAAGTACATAGATATATCATCCCACTTCCAGGTTGGCACTGGAAGTGGCTGAAGCAATTCTGAAGCTTTTTGGTGCTCAACCTTGACCTGTTGACGCATATAACAATGAGAGAAAAAATCAGTATGCCCTATCTCATAACTGGCCACTAGAATCATCATCGCATGTCATATAATAAATTCATGGTTCCTGGGTGCACTTCCCACTAGGAGTTATGGAAACCCCCCATCACAAATTTTATGAATTACAACGGTACAAGAAAACGATTCCGATATCCTAGAATTCCCTCGGTAGAGAATGAACAATAATCTATAGTCTAACCACCATAAAGAGAGTCTCTAATGCTATAAATATCATCATAAAGATGCTTTTACTAAAGGATAAACTCAAGAAGAGCATATTTCAACTGAACATTGGCCAAGGAAACCTCGACCCATAATTCTTGGACTCTGATATGCAACTGTACAAAGAGATCCATCAAGTTCCAATCTTCCGAATATTCTTTCACAGATTGGGTCAAAATTTTCCTTCTCAAATCATCTGTGACGAAATTCCCTTTCCCCGAGTTATAGGTGATGTCAAAGTCAAAATATTATAGGTATTCCACTCAACACCTCTGGCAGAGATTTAGATATTTTTGAAAGAAGATACAAATCAAGCTCTTTTGGTGAGAAAACACGGTAAACCATTCTTAGAAAAGGTAATGCCTCCAAATCTTAAGTGTTTGCAACAAAAATATGAGTTTAAAGTCATGGGTCAGATAATTCTTCTCATATGACCTAAGATGATGAGAGACATAAGCAACGACATAATCACCCTACATAATAATTCATCCCAAACCTAAACTTGATGCATCATAGAAGACCACATAGCCCTACCCAGCTTCTGGAAGAGTCAACAATGGTGCAATTGTCAAAATAAATTTCTACTAAAAAAAATAATTCTAACATTTTTCATCTCAAGAAAACTTTACTCCCTTCCAAGTTAGAGCAGTCATCAAAGAATCCAACTTTGATAAGTATTTATTGAACCGATGATAATAACCATCTAAACCCAACCGACTCTAAATCTCAAAAACATTTTGAGATTATTCCCATGTCATAAAAGCTTTTACCTTTTTAGGATCAACTGAAATACCATTTTATAACACTATGAATCCCAATAACTTCACTTCTCGAATCCATAAATCACATTTCAAAAGCTTGGAACAAAGTCAGTGATTTCTTAACAATTATAGAATTTCTCTTATATGATGCACATGATCCTCCCCAAACTTAGATTAAATAAGGATGTCACCCACAAAGACAACAAAAAAGGTATCAAGATACTTGTGGAAAATATTTTTCATTAAATCCATAAAAATTATAGGAGAATTGGTTAAAACAAATGGAATGAAAAGGTACTCATAATGGCATACCTTCTCTGAAAGGTAGTTTTCTGAATGTTAGATTATTTTATCCTCAACTTATGATAACTAAATTGAAGTTCAATATTCAAGAAATTTTTCCCCCCCTATCAACTGATAAAATAGGTCATCAATCTATGGCAATAGATACTTTTTCTTTATAATAACTTGATTTAGTTTTCGGTAATCTACACAAAGGTGAAGTGAAACATCAACTTTCTTAGAAAAGCGAACCGACACCGCCCAAGGTGACACACTCAGGCGTATAAATACTTTCTCTAAAATATAATCCAATTGAGAGTTCAAATCTTTCATTTAAGATGGTACCATGTGGTAAGAAGGAATAGATACTGGTTGAGTACCATACACTAAATCAAAAGAAAAATATACCTCCCTTACCGGTGGAAACCTAGATAATTCAGAAGGGAAAACATAATGAAACTCAATGAAAACTAGAGGAATATCACCGATAAAATATTCTCACTCCAATTCAAAAGAAAACATAGAATTAATTTACCCAACTCTGGATAAGAAGGTCTAACTCTACTCGATCTTAGGTTCCATTCTCCTTGAAAGATATGACACACCCTATCAGGTGAAATGAATGAGACCTATCGAAGATAAAAATCAATACATTCTCTATTGGTAATGAGATAATCCATTATGAATATGACGTTAATAGGTTTCATGTCAAGAACCAGAAAATCCCAAGTAATCTCAACATATGATAATGAGAAAGCACAAACAGGACTACAAAGACCTTGTTCTCTCTTCATTCCAAGGGGTGTAGTAATATCCATCACATAAGATAAAGGATTCATAGGAAGATTAAGCAGATTGATAATACGGGTTGAAATAAAAAAATGAGATGCGCCAATATCAAATAAAGTAGTCACTAATGATGAATATATAGTGATGGTACCTCTCATAGTCACTAGAATCATATCTGCTTCCTCTGTAGGCTCTTCTATTTCGTGAAAAAGCTTTGTTTCAGATGATTGTGGATGGAACCCTTTTTTCCTTGAATCATCTGATTGAACTATAGTTTTAGAAGGTTCTAATGATCCCGTGCCACTAAAAAAAGTGGAAAATAAATGGAATAACTTCTACAAGTGACTTGATCATCTGAAGGAACCACATATCTTGGGTGCCTCAGTGAAAACCCTCTTTGAGTGCCCTGGTTTTACACACTGGTATCAAAGGGAATATTCTAGGCACTGTAGGAGGTATATAAGAACCCCATTTTCAATCACTATAAGAAGAATAATCATGTTTCTTCTTCCCTTTAGAGGAATTCACACCACCACTAGGAGAAAAAGAAACCCCCATCAACCATGACTTTCTAACTAGGTCAATTTCGACCATCAATGCCCTATCCAACACATCAAAATAAGAAGTAAAATTCATCAAGAAAACTTGATAAATAATATTAGATATAAGTACCATCATGAACCATAAAGTCTTCATATTTTCATTTGATACAATCTCAGGTGAAAATTATATAAGATCAGAAAAATGGTTTGCATATTCTGTCATGGTCCTGTCAGCCTGCTCGGGTTTGAAAAATTCTATAGTCTTGGCCAACACCATAGACTCTAGATAGAATTGGTCATTGAAAATATATTTGAAGTCTTTTGAATGTAATCCCTTATGATTTTTTCCCAGTCACCATTTCATCCCACTATCTACTAGTTAGTCTCTCTAGCATGAAGGTGGAACACTTCACCTTTATTTCATCAGGTATCTCTAAGAAATCAAAAAAAAAAACACTCAATCATACTCAACAATTCCTAAAAATCTTGATAATAATTGGATCCTTTGAATGATGGTGGATTCTGGTAATGAAAATCCTAAGAATGATTTTAGAAAACATCCCTCTAAGGTTCCATAGTTAGAGCCTGAATGGGGACTGGTGGTGGTGCCTGTCGTAGAGCTTGGACAACACGCACAATCACCCAAAAAGACTCAGGTCCATGAGAGGATTTTATTACTATGGTTCATTAGCATCTTCCTCCTAGATCCAATTATCACATCTTATCAGAGGCATGATGCTACAAAACATTAGTAGACAACATTTAAGACATCAAATTGAAATTCAAACAGAGAAAAATGGGATATTAATCCCAAAAAATAGAAAAAAAGATTTGGATTTCAATCTATCCAAATAAATAGTAGGGAAAATACTATAACTAATACTCAAGATGAATTTCCCACACCACCCCTAGTAACTTAAGGCTCATTACGGTGAGAGATGACTAGACACTCAATTGCAACTACCACCTAAGTCCCAATAAGATTACTCAAATGCATAACGACATCAAGGCATGATGCTTAACCTACACATCTGATACCACTTTATCACAAACCATACCAAATACCTTGGTAAGATAATAACCAATTTGGTCCTAAAATACCCCAAAGGAGATTACTGGTCCCCACAGGTTGACAACAAGAACCTGACATCACAAAACATGAAAGCGAGAATGAATTTTACACAAACACAAAGAAATCAAGATTAAAAATTATGCATCCATACTATAAACCTCTACAGGGAGAAGTGTACCAGAATTCAAAATAGGAAATAAAAGTCCAAATTACAACCACAAAGTTCTAGAAAAACAGAATAACAACCGAAGTCCCAGTAGACACAACTCTCCAAGTCCAAGGATCAATATCTGTTACCACCTCCAAGCGGTGCCTTGACCTTTCTCGAACCTGGAAGAAAATAATCTACAAACACCTGAAGGCATAGGTAGGGTGTGATCCAAAATCCAATTAGGGTCTTACCAAGGATTCCATAATAAGAGTCCACAATTAATTAACCAAATATTTTTTTTAATTTTAATAAAACAATCACGAAATTTCAAAATATTATTTAAAACAAATTATTCTTTATATTTAAAATTATGGAAATAATTTAAACAAATGGATCAATAAACATTTTATATAAAACATTTTATATAAAATCATAAGGAATGTGTAAAATAGTTTACAAATAATGAGATATATTTTAAAATATAAACAATGAGAAACATAGTCATCTTTCAAAAGGTACGATAGTTCCAGGCTATGGTATTCCCTCACACTTAAATAGTTGTCATGTCAATATGTGTATACATATCCCTCTAACATTGGTCAAAGAGGATCTATCACCATACCATCGGGGATGTGACTTGCTGCATATGTATTGTTAGTGTTGTAAATGGTCAATAGAGTGTTGTCCTGAATAACTCACTAAATACCTAGGATTTCTTGTTCTATAATATAATCAATGATGGGAAATTCATTTTAAAAATATTAAAAAAACAATTCAACCCATTATCCCATTTCAAATATTCCAATTTCCATTTTAAAAACCAAAATGGGTTTTTAAAATCAAATCATTCCTTTTTCAAGATAAAACCATTAAGTTTCTATCAAAATCAATTTTAATCCATTTTTATCAAATAAAACTTGAAATAAATTTCATCAAATCAATTTCACAATTTAAATTCAATAATTTAAATTTCACAATTTTCCATCAATTTCACAAACACACCCCAATTCATTGGAATTGAGGGGTTTTTCCAGTTTTGTTCCAATTCAAATCCAAATCCCCAATTCACTGTAATTAGGTTTTTCAATAAAATAATTGAAAAAAATTTAATTTAAATCAATAAATTGAATTTAAATCAAATAATTGAATTTAAATCAATCAATTTAGGGTTAATCAAAATTGGCCATCATAATAGAACCACCTACCTTAGGATCATGAGATTATGAAAGCCAAATCCCCAATCGGAAAACTCCAATGAATAACGTTGACAATGAATATTTAATAGTAAAATATAGATTCAAGATCTGAAACAATGGGAATTAGATCCTCCAATAACACAGAGATCTATAAAATTCTAGGGAGAAAAGAGGAGAGAGCGGGAGAAAGAGAACAAGAAGAGGAAACCTACCAGGAAGAGATTGAACATCATTTTACTTACTTTGATTTGATTCTAGAGGGGTGTAGAGGGTCCAAAAGTGCCTCTTTAGAGATTCCAAGGTATAAGAAAATGAAATAAGGCCATACCAGTCCATCAAGAACCTAAAATGAGGGTTTTGGGATTTTAGAAACTAATTTTTGGATTAAAAAATCTTATATGCATGGTTTCCTGGGTAGGATCACATGTTTAGAAAAACCATGCACCCTAACCGTGTGCACACTTTTTTTAAGGTGCATGATTTATACTAGGTGGATTCACAATTTTTCAAAATGTTCACTAGCCATGGAAATCCCCATTGTTTGGGTTTGCACGATTTTCATTGAGAGGGCACACAGTTTGGGAAAATCGTACAATAACCATGCACAACCTAGAAACATTTTTTTTTTAAAATTTCACCCGAAGAGACCCTAAATGAAATACAAATAAATAATGATCATAATAGGTGTTTAGAAATACCTGAATACAGTAATGGGATGTTACATTAATTATATGAAAATCATTAATAATAAAATTTTCATTGACATAATTCCAAAATGAATTATAATGTTTTTTTCTTATGTTTTTCCAATATGTTTTAAAATTTTTACTTGTGTAATTAGGTAACATAACCTTTTTCTAATTAGGTAACATGAAATTTTTCTAGAAAAAAAATTAAAGCACCGATCACTAACTGACAAAAATTTTAAAATTATCATTTGAGTAATTTTCTTTTAACTTTATTGTTCCAACATATTTTTAAATTATGAGGGTCTTGGCCATTGTATATTTGTAATTCCCTTTTAATTTCTTCTAGTTAATCAGATTATTGAATCTTTATTCTCTTAGAGAAGTTATTTGTATATACCATAAGAGTATTCATTATCCTCTTTGAGTTAGATTACCTATCACTTTTTCATAGTGGAATTATAAGTTTCATTATGTCTTGTTGATAAGTTAAACATAGATTGGTGGTTTTAAGGGGTATAGTTGCTACTAAATTGGACATTTATGCATGTGGAAATTAGTTTTTAAGAGGGATAAGTATTTAAATCCTAATTTGGTGAATTAAACCAGAATATGTAATGATGTTCCTTAACCGGGTTTGTTATGGTGTGATTTACATGCTGAATTTATATGTAATAAAGTTGGAAATAAATCCTTAAATGGTTACATTGGAAGAATAATTGGGTAATATTTGGGTAATTAACCTTGACATGAAATATGGGATATTGAGACCTTGTTAGAGGTTCTTTATTTGTATTGGGTTGTAGAAATTATGATCCTTAACATAGAAAATAGATTTTTATTTCCATGTTGATTTCACATGCTATGTAGGGGGAATAAAATGACAACATGAGTTTTCATGGGAAATAAATGATATAATATATTGTGTTTTTAGTGATGTATGAGATGTTTATCACTAACCATGTTATTCTATGTTTGAGTTATGGTAATGGTCACTTACATGTGGCTTATAGTGGGACAAGTTATGAAATTCCATGGTATGAAATAATTGGCCTTAAAGGTAATTGATACCTTTTGGAATTAAACTATTATTTATATATTCACATACTAACTCATTGAGTTAATAAAGGATGTTGTGATATTTACCAATGATTACGTTCCCCCTCACTATACATATCACCTTTTGTGCATACAAATTGAATGAATTATGTTTTAGGTAATTGAAAGTGGCCTTTATAGCTGAGTGTTGATTTCTAGCCATAGTTTGAATATTAGTATGCTATCTTACATATTATTAAGATGCGTGTTGTCAAAAATTCCTTCCATTATCTATTTTAGTTGCATTTCTTATGTATTGGTATGTATGAATTATAATATGATTTTTAAGTTTTAGTAGTTGAGAATTTCATATGCATTTAAATGGTTTTCTAATGATTTAGTGTTAATTCATATAAAATAATCCCATTATTTCTTCAATAGGTTATACATTCTGAGGTTTTTACCAAAAAATTATATATTTTCCTCCCATGGAAAAATACAAACTGATTATTGGAGACCACCTTCCCAATGACTGAGAGTATAATGGATATAATTTTACTCAGAATCTTATAGACACTATTTGAAAGATCTACATGTACGAACATGTTAAGAGATTAAGAAGATTAATCTTTAAGAAATAAGATAATAAACTATGAGTTCACTCTTTTAGTAAAAATTACATTTCTAAAGAAAATATAAATAATTTTTAACAAATAATTATAAAAATATCCTAGAATTATTGGAAGAATAGGTTGGTGAACCCATTTGGCCCATGATCATTTGGAGGGTTGAGAGAAAGTATTTTATCCTTAACCTCCACCAGGTCACACATCTTAGTGAGCATGATATTTTCCAATTCATCAATTGTCACTAGGATGACATCCAATATATTCCTGACATTCACATTCAATCTACTATTTAAAATCCCCTTGAAGTATCTCACTATGTTCTCCCTTATCTCTTGTCTCCCAAAGATTAATTTATTTCCATTTTTATGTAGGTAATGGTTTTATTGGCCTACCTAGTCCTCTATAGGTTATGGAAGGAAGAAAAATTCATATCCCCATACTTTAACTATTTGATCCTAAAATTTTATTTCAGGATAGATTCCTTGCGGTTGATTCTATGATTCAATTTACAAGACAAATAAAATTCTCTATTTATGATGAACAAATAAAAATTATCCCCATGGCTATTTTATTGATTATAAATCTCTTCCTATGACATCAATATACCCATCTTATATATATATATAAAAGTTGGGATTTCCAGATACCATGTGTCTTCTCTACATTTCATGAATTCCTACTCATTTTTTCACCACTTTTGAATATTATGTCATATAACTTCATACACATAATTAGTGTATATTTTTTCATATAACTTCATCCACATCATTAGTGTATGTTTTCCATTAATATAGATAAAATATAAGTACGCCTCATTCCAAACAATTAAACATTTTAATGTACTTTAAAAATTTCAAAAATTTTAGATTACTATCAATATAGATTACAATAAATAAAACTAATATAGTTAATACATTAAAAACATTCTGAAAATATTTGGACTATACATTACAAACAATGTTCATTAAATCAGATATTTTGGCAATTCACAAACCAAATCCTCTATAAAATTTTATAGCGTTAACATAGTAAAAACAGTCAATTTCTATTGATTTACATTGACACACTGATCACATATATATAATAAGTCATTATATCTCACTTCTTTTACCATTATTTCCTTATAATTGTTTTCTTATAATGAAAGTTCATGGAAAATTGACTTCTATAATAGAAAAATGATGTTTGTTTACTCAGCGGTACATATTTCACTTCCCACTATTTTATAAATCTTTACACTAGATATGTCTATATTTCATTATATTAATTTATTTCATTATTATTAACCCACATATAAGTTGTTTCCAATTATGAACTAACTAGATCATATGTTATAATTGAAAAATAAAATCCATATCAGTTAAATGCACAGTCTTTATCCATCAATATCCATAATATTTCTCAACTACACATTATTATATACTAACTACATATCATTTAGTGTACCCATAATAGTGTCTAACTCACATATTAATCAGCCTCCCACCAGTTCTTATTTATATATTTTACAACTTAGTCCTTCAAAATAGATTATAAATGCCTCACACAGGTCCTAAAATGGATTCTTCCTTGAACCGTTGAGTAGGTCTTCACTACCCATCCTTTTTGGTGTAGAACACATCAACCATGATCATAGGTGAAACACTAGAGATTTTTTTCAGGATTTCATGATGTACATGATAACTTGAATAGAGTTTCTAATTCTATCATAGTCCATTTAAATACTCATGACATTGAAAATAATGGTTCTTATTATTGTCACACTATATTGTCACTTGCACTCCTTATGAATGAACATCATGTTTTTGCACTATCCATGTGAATATATCTCCACATAGTCGTTATCTCTTTGTAATCTGATCACATTTTCATGATACCTTATTAATCTATATGTAGCACAACTAGTCTATGAACTTCCTCCTATTATTTATTTATCTCATTTCATCGATTGAATTACACATGGAAGATCACATTATTCACATGTTTTTGGAATGAAAACTTTTTAAGGTAGATACAATTGTCAGGTTTCCCATATCATGTTTTATCAAAGTCCTTAAATTTATGTGATAAACCCATTAGGTGAAATATTTTTGGTCAATTTAAACACCCAAAACAACAAAAACTACATTGAATAGAGATTTACGATGACTGATTATGTAGCGATTCACTATTCATTTTCACCCTTATATCACTGTGTTAAACTGATTTTGTATCATAAATTCTAAATTTAATAAAAAAATTACTTCATATTTGATTCAATTATTTTATGTTAATCATTGTTAAAATGGGTAATTTCACTTTTTTGGATGATTTCATTGTAGGTGGAGGTGATTTGGAGATCCTACGATGGAATTCAAGCAAAATGGGGCAAACTGCGTGAGAGCCTAAGCACACTTATGGACTTACATATTTACTATGGATAATAAGCGCATCTAATTGGGCTGTAAATTGGTGTAAGAGAAGAAAAATATATGTTCTACATTTCTCTAGAATACCATGAATCCCAATTCGTCCATTTAGAGGCCCCAAAGTGTTCCATAATGTAAAGATATTCTGGGAGGGACATATTGGACCACCCTTATGTATTTGGGCCATAACTTGGGGATCAAAACTCCAATTGGGATAATTTCACCTCCATTGGATATATAACTCAAAGTAAAATCTCTCAACCTAATTTCATGACATTTCCATGCGTTTTGGTCAGTAAACTAGCCGGATAAATAAAGAGTAAAAAGTCTATCATGAATATTTACTTAGCCCCTTAGGAACTTGAAATATTTTGTGAAAATTGTGATGTATTTGCCCATAAAACACCCCTCACCCTCATTATCCCATGTTTCATGACCAGGGGTAAGGTTTATTTTAATTATATATCTTTCTTCATCCATTTTTCTCCTCTTCTTCATCATGTACTTCTAAACTTCTTAGTGATCAATTTGGGGGGGTGTTCTTTGTTGTAATCTTGAGCTCCATGCTTGTAATCATTGGAAGGTGATTGAATTTCCATGTTTTTAGTCTATTTTTATTCATTTATACCTTTTTAATTTTTTTTATTCTGGTATTATCAAATACAAATCAAAGGAACAATAATCATCATGCTTCAATGCATAACTCGGATCTTGTGATGATTTAAGAGGGTTCATCTCTTTTCTCACCCCATCCCTTTCATGAGCGTGTGAATGAGTTATGTCAGTTGATAAAATAAAAATGATTAAACACATGAATATTAATGTTATTATATTGTTTAAATATTTATCATTGATGCAAATCTAGTCGTCTCATCACGTTATTGATGTGATGCCTTGACTGAGCTTATTTTTTACATCAATACAATTTTGTTGATTTTGAGTGGTCACCGGTAATCAATGTCAATAATAAATAAAATAATAGGTTTTTATCTAGTAATAAATCACATAAAATACTATTTTTAGTTTTTATAAATCAAGGAATCAATTATCCTTCCCATTCCTTGGAGATTGATGACAAATTGAGCATCAAGGGACACTCACTCGGATTTATCATGATTTCTCCAACCAATTTCTCTCACTTGTAATATAGTTTCAATTTACATTTAAAAATAAAAAAACCAAGGTTTTATAAAATAAAATTTTCATTTTATCTTTATAATAAAAACCTTATTTTTCAATTAATTATCTAAGGATCCATCGAGAGATGACCTAAGGTTCTTGTTATACTGCAGAAATTCTAGTAAAAACTAAACGTTCAATTTGACGCACTTAACAACACGATCAAATTTTAGTCCCATTTCTGGTTAGAAAAGATCATTTTTTTCTATTTTAATTATTTATTTTATTTTTTATTCATTAACCATTTCAATTTTTACCCCTTCCCTTTTATTTTTTTTGTTTTTGTTTATTTGTGTGCGTTTCTTCTTCTTCTTTTCTCTCTATCTCTTCTTCTCTCTCTCTATCTAATTCTATAGTATAACATTATCTTTTCTTTTATAATTTCATTTTTAAGTGATTTTATTTTATCCACATTCCATCATAAAAATAAAAAAAATAATAAAAAAACTTCATAACTTATTTTCATGACCCAATCAGAAAAAGGAAAAATATTTGAATTTGAACTAGAAATTGAAAATAAACTTCAGTAAAAAATCAGTTCATCTAGAGTAGGACAATAAATTAACATTGAGGAATCCATTTTGGAACTTTAATTTGTACCAAACCAATAAAAAATGGAACCAAATCAAACCTCAAAAATCATGGTCGCAAATAATCAAACCTTAAAAGAACTAACCACCCCAGATGTGGAGTACTAATCTACATAAATCCAATATCCTAAGAAGGAAACCAAATTTGAACTGAGATTGGGCCTCATCTCCATCCTTTATAAATTCCATGGTCTTCCTAGTGAGGACCCGCACAAACATATTAAGGAGTTTCACATAGTGTACTCCACCATGAAACCCCAAAATGTGTTTGAGGACCTCCTTAAGTTTATGGACTTCCCTTTCTCCCTTGATGGGGTAGCCAAAGACTGTCTATACTATCTACCTACCACAATTGGGGTATATAATGACTTGAAATGACTCTTTCTAGATAAGTTCTTCCCTGACTCCCGAACCACATCAATTAGAAAGAAAACCATGGAATTAAGCAATCACAAGGAGAAACCCTTCATGAATATTGGGATAGATTAAAAAGACTTTGTTCAAGTTACCCCCACCACAAAATTAGTGAACAATTTCTGATTAAATACTTCTATGAGGGAATTGTCCTCATGGATCATGGAATGATAGATGTTGTAGCTGGTGGTTCCCTAGTTGATAAAACTCCTTCCACCTCTCATGACTTAATAGCCAACATGGATCAAAATTCACAACAATTTGGTATATGATAATTGCACAAACCTGAGGAGTTCATGAGGTAAGTCATTCATACCCATAAAAAAGGTAGATAATAAAATTGATGAGATTCACACCCTTATAAGGAAATTAGCTCAAGAACAAGGTAATTCACACTATCCTTATGTTCCATTACATTGTGGTATTTGTTCTGATAACAATCATTTTTCTGAATAGTGCCCGCAACTTCAGGATTCATCTGAGTCTTGTGTAGTAGTATTCCCAGGGCATCCTTTCCAGCAAGCACCACCATTCAATCAAGAAACATTCAGGCAAAATGAAAACCCCAAGTGGAATTCAAAACCATAGTACCAACAAGGAGGTAACTCGAGCTACCCTAAAGAAAACTGATATCAATAAGGCTAAGGTATGAAACCTTCTTATCCTTAAACATCTCAAAATAATCCTCCTCTACTTAAATCTAAACCAATTCTTGAGGATATGGTGAAGAAAATGGAAACCCATGACCTCCAATTCCAATAAACCACACAATTGGATATTCAAGACCTAAGAACTCAAGTGTGATAGTTGTAAAATACCATCGATGAGATAAATATGAAAGGTTATGTAAAACTAACATCCCAACCCATTGAAAATAAAAAAGACAAAGGTAATGTATGAAAAATCACACTTAGTAGTGGTAAAAAAATTCTTCTTATAATGATTCTACAAAATAGGAATGCCCCCTATTTAAAACTCCCTTTCTCTACCCTTAAAATATTCTAATGATGAAAAACAAAACAAAAATGCTAAACAAATTTTCATTAAGGATTCCACTAAATAATCCATTCCTTTTCTTTTTCACAAAATACTCTCTAAATATAATATTTTTTTGATAATGAGATTGATAAAGAGACAATAGATACATTTAAAAGGGTACAAGTTAACATTACTTTATTGGTGCAGTTAAACAAATCCCACCATTTCACAAATTTCTTAAACATCTTTACACCCATAGATGACAACTGAAGGGGAATGAAAGAGTCAACATGAAAAGGAATGTCTTAACCTTAATACCACCAGTAATGACAACCAAATTCAAGGATCTAGGAACTTTTATAATACCTTTCATCATAGGGGAGACCTTCTTTTCTAATGAAATTCTATATTTGGGCGCTTTAATTAATGTGATTCCTTACTATGCAAAAACTTCTCTAGATGTTGGATAAATTCAACCAACATGCATCATCGTTCAACTTTCCAACTAGAGCATAACACTCCCATCAGGAGTGATTGAGGATGTCCTCATATGAGTGAAGAATATCATCTTCCCTACTGATTTCTATATTCTTGATATGGAAGATAATTGAACCCAAGGACATGCTCCTCTCATACTTGGGAGGCCATTCCTTAAAAAAACATGGATGATCATCAATGCTCACAATGGTATGTTGTCCATGGAGTTTGGTGGAGAAAAGGTAATTTTTAATATCCTTGAAGTTATGAAGCAATCCATTGAAGATCACTCCACTGTTCCTATATATTCAATGTAAGTTCTCTCTAATGACACACACACAAAAAATTATCTCCTTGGACCACACTCTGATTTATTTTTCTCTTATTAACCCTTAGATGATTTGAGTTTTGATTCATATTTTGAGTATTGTGTGGGTTTTGAAAAGTTTAAAATTTATGCTTTAATTGATGAGTATGTTCATTCTGAGGTGCCCATGAACATCGATGATTCTGTAAATCTTATTTCCATAGATTCTCTTTCCTTAGAGAATAAACATGAGCGTGCAAACAGTTTCATGGACCTCACTCCCCCTAAATACCCTCCCTCAACTCAAAAACCACCAGCGTTGGAATTAAAACCACTTATATCTAATTTAAAATAAACCTATATTGAGGGTATTGACCAATTTCCCTTCATTATTGCCAACAACCTCTCT
Source organism: Viscum album (assembly GCA_963277665.1). Lineage (NCBI taxonomy): Eukaryota > Viridiplantae > Streptophyta > Magnoliopsida > Santalales > Viscaceae > Viscum > Viscum album. The sequence goes on from OY728135.1 coordinate 341,084,595, forward strand.
CTATAGCAGGAATCAAAACTGCTTGATCTTTTGAGGGAGTGTAAAAATGTGATAGGTTGGACATTTGCTGATATTACTGGGATTATCCAATATATTTTTATGCACCATATACTTATTGATGATGATGGTAAGACCATAAGTAAAGATCAAAAATGGTTGAATCCAACTCTCCTTGAAGTGAAAAAATTGGAAGTCTGTAAATTACTTGTTGTTGGGATCATTTATCCTATATTTGATAGTAAATGGGTTAGCCTAGTGAAAACTATTCTTAAAAGAAACTGGTATAATTATTGTGTCAAATTAATGGAATGAATTGGTTCCAACATGTGTGAAAAATAGTTTCCAAGTCAATATTGACTACCATCGACTAAATCAATCCATGCGAAAGGACCACTTTCCTCTACCCTTCACTAAAAAATGATATAAATATTGGTAGGTAATTACCATTATTTTTTCCTTGATTACTATTTGGGTTATTTTCAAATCCATATAGCCCCTAAGGATCAATAAAAGGAAAAATTTACATGTCTATTCAGCACATTTTCATACAAAAGGATGCCTTTTAGTCTATGTAATTCTCCTAGTACTTTTTATAAATGTATGTTGAGTATTTTTATGAGTACCTTGAGAATTTTATAGAAGTTTTCATAGATGATTTCATGATTTATGTCACTTCCTTTAATGACTATTTGGCACACCTAGGATCCTCCCTCTGTAGTTACATTAAAAAATATCTCATATTAAATTATGAGAAATTCCATTTCATGGTTGAGCGAGGTATAGTTCAAGGGAATATTATTTCAAATAATATAATTAAAGTGAATAAATCAAAAATTGAATTAATTTCATCCCTTATGTATCCAAAATGTGTTCATGAGGTGAAATATTTCTTGGTTTATTTTATTTTTTACCGCCAATTCCTTAAAGACTTTAGTAAGATTTCACTACCATTGTCTTGATTATTTTAAAATGATTCTAAATTTGTTTTTGATAAAAGTTGTGAGGATGATTTCAATTCACTTAAAAGAAGACTCACGTCACCTCTCATCATCCAACCACCAAGGTGGGATCTCCCCTTCAAACTTATGTTTGACGCCTCTAACTTTTCAGTTGGGTTAGTTTTATCACAAAGGGTTGAGATGGCTCCTAATGTCATTGAATATGCCTCACATACCCTTGAACCTTCCCAAGAAAACTACACAACCACTGAAAAAGAAATTATTTATATTATGTTAGCATTGGAAAAATTACGTTCATATCTTATAGGGTAAAAAATCATTGTCTTTTCTTATCATGTTTCCCTTTGTTTTCTCCTAAAATAACCTGAAGCTAAGACCCGCCTCATATGGTGGATGCTCCTCCTCTAAGAGCTTGATCTTGAGATTTGAGATAAGAAAGGAGTGAAAAATTTGGTAGTTAACCATGTTATCAGGATTTCTTCATCATTGGACCACCATGTTGACTCCTCCCTCCCCATTAAAGAATTATTCCCTCATGATAAACTTTGTGATATTGTGGACCTTACCCCCTGCTATGCGAGCATTTTGAATTTTCTAGCAGCATCTAGGGTCCCCACTGATTTTATCATTTCAAAATCCCAAAGACTTAAACATGATTTATGATGATAAATTTGGGATGACCCTTACTTGTGGAGAATTTTTAGTGACCAGGTTATTTGTCAGTGTGTCCCTGACCATAAGTTCACCTATTTTTTAACCTTCTGCCACACTTTGGATTATAGGGGATACTTTGGATCTCAACGTATAGATCAAAAGGTCCTTAACTCAGGACTTTATTGGAAAAAATTGTATATATATGCCCATCAATTTTTTAAGTCATGTACTCGATGTTAATTCATAGGGAATATCTCTAAGAGGAATAAAATTCCCCAATATCCCATGTTATTTTGTGATGGTTTTGATTCATGGGGCATTGAATTCATGGTGCCTTTTGAAAATTAATTTGGATTTATGTACATCTTACTAGTGGTTGAATACATCTCTAAATAGGTTTAAGAAAAGGTTATGAGGATCATTGAATATCGAGTGGTTGTTGATTTTGTGATGTCCTAGATTTTGAGAATGTTTGGTTTTCCAAGATTCATCATTAGTGATCAGGGTTCACATTTTTGCAATCTCAATATAAAAAACTTGATTTGTAAGTATGAGATTGTTCATAAAGTCTTCACTGCATATCAATCCCAAACTAATGGACAAGATGAAATATAAAATTGGTAAGCTAAGTGAATCTTGGAAAAAATGGTACAACCCAATAAGAAAGATTGAAGTTTGCGCTTGGATGATGCACTTTGGGCATACCGTATAACTTTTAAAACCCTGATTAGAATGTCACCATACAAGATTGTGTTTATAAAGGCTTGTCACATCACAGTGGAGGTAGTACACCATGTATATTGGGTTGTTAAAAAATGTAATATGATTCTCTTAGATGCAGATGAGTATAGGAAGTTATAGATTCAGGAGTTAAAAGAAATTTGGTGTGATGCATATGAGAACTCTTGAATCTATAAAAAGAGGACAAAGGATATTCATGATGGGATGATTCATTAGTGGAAGTTTCATATTGGTGAGAAGGTAATTTTGTAAAAGTCTAGGATAAAGCTCAACCTAGGTAAGCTTTGTTCTCGATGGCCCGGTCTTTATATTTGTTTCCGCACGGATTTCGGGGATGACCTCCTGGACGGGAGATTCAAACGTTCTGATCGGTTTCTAGCGGGTTTGTTCGTAGAACCGGAAACATCCAATGATTCCACATTCGTTTGGACCCACTTTCCAAAGGTAGGCGCTCATTAGCTTGTGGACTGATGAGGCTTAGGAATTTGCATTGGTCGAGAGGATGGGAGGTCGGACTCATCACACCTTTTTGAGGGGAATTATTGTCTACTCCAGGACTCTCTTTATAGATTTAAGTTATGTTCGTGAATCCTTATTACATTATCAAGTATAAAATGTGCTTTCCTTTAGTTTTAACAATCAATGATTAAATATGTGAGAAATTTAGAGAATCTTTTATATGTATTCGAGGTTCTTCATCAATAGAGAATCATCTATATCTGTTTAGAGATTCTTGGTCAATGGTATCCTTCAAAACATTTATATAAATGTCTCTTGGTCATTATGATGACCAGGCTGGTTTTAAAGCCACTCAGTGGGGCACTTGAAGTTTATCGTCATTCAGAAGGACATGGATTATTTCAAAGTTGGGATCGAACCCATAAATGGGCTACCTACGTATCCTTTGTTTTGGAAAAGGAATCAGAACCCACATAGTTCGAGTAAGGGTATGACGTTTATGATTGATCGCTCAAAGCAAGATGTCACAATTACTTTTACACTCTAAGCTCACATGATTCATGCTCGGTGTGAGAAACAAGAGGTATTGGTAAAATTTAGACAATTGTGCCATAAAAGATGCAATCATAAGAATTTGTTTGGGGCTTATGTATGTATGACTGCCCAGATAGATGAAGGTTTAGGATTTACTTTTAAGGAGAAAATCCATGAACAGGGTCCATAAAGTTATATGTGCTTCATGGAGATTTGAATACTCTAATCTTGGGGCTTACTCTTAAGGAGGATGCCCAAGTTAGGAGGGGACTTATGATTGGGTTTTACTCCTGAAAAGGAAACCCAAATCAAGGGTAAATTAGGACTGGTTAAGAGAAATTTAAGGGGGCTTGGGGTTTACTCCTGAAAAGGAAACCCAAGATTATGACTGGGACTTACTCCTAAAAAGGAGGCCCAGGTTAGGGGACTTCGGGGCTTACTCCTGAAAAGGAAGCCCAAGATTATGACTGAGTCTTATTCCTAAAAAGGAGACCCAGGTTAGGGATTAAGGTTTAGGGCTTACTCCTGAGGAGGATGCCCAAGTTTGGGAACTTTAAGAATTTAGGGCTTACTCCTAAAGAAGGATGCCCATATTTGAAATTGGGGCTTACTCCTGAGGAGGATGCCCAAGTTAAAGGATTATGATTGGGGCTTACTCCTGAGGAGGATGCCCATATTAAGGATTCTCTTATCTTAAAGGATGAGGTTGAATGAATGAACTCTCTATATTTAGTGACATAAGGATATTTAAATCACTAGGTTTTGAGAGATATTCCACAGAATTCCTTTCAGATAAGGAAGTCAAATCAAGAAATCATGCCATAAATGGCTTTGAAGAGTGTCTTGAAGACTGAATCTTGAAAAGTAAAGGTGTGATGGCTTAAGAGGGGTAAAATGGGCAAGATGGGCACCCAAAAAGTTAGGGGCACACAAGTCTTGAAAGGCGCGCAAGTCTTCCGTGGGCGCGCAAGTTTTGGTCGCGCAGGTATACCTGCGCGATACATGGTGTACTTGCGCGATTTTCAACCAGTATTGAAATATTTGAGCGACTCTTTTTTAAACCCTTTAGAATCCTCTTGAGGTTCTTCCAGAAAAGGGACGCGCAAGTTATATTGAAGGAAATAAGTCGGCGCACAAGTGTTGATAAGTTTCAACACTTAGGCCTTCCTTCTTCTCTTTAGATCTTCCATTCTAGGTAAGAAATTACCTTAGAAGTGTTCCGGAAGCTTTGAGAAGAGACTTGGGCGTTGAGAGCTTCAATCTGAGTTTCTGGAAAAAGATCCTCTCGAATGGGGGGCCCACAGGGTCTATTTATAGGCAAAAGAAGGCCCTGGGCAGTTACCGGGCGGTTACCACTTGGGTCGCGCAAGTCACTTGCACGACCAAGGTAGCCACGCAAGTACACTTGCGCGCCAGTTAGATAACTTGCGCGGTGTAGTTGCTGTTGATCCTTTGTTCATGCCTTTATCAATTTTTGATGTTTTCTTCAAAGGTTGAATCACTTTGAGCTCAGATATTCCCTTTTCCGATGTTTAGATTCTGTGACGAAAGGAGCGTCAACAAAAGTCCCCCCTCAGAGTTGGATCCGGAGAGAAATGAGGATTTGAATCTGAGGAAATCTAATCCATCCAAAGGAAAAGGGTGGCGCGCAAGTTTTCAGTGCACAGAGGGCGGCGCACAAGTTTGCGTCGCGCAGGCCTTAAGCGCTCTGAGTGCGGCGCGCAGATAGGCCTCCTTGCCTATAAATACACGGCCTCACCTCCGTACAAGTATCCGGATTTCCGGACTTCATACCTTCTCGAGCTCTCGCCGCGCAGGTCACCTAAGCCGCGCAAGTCTCTTTTCCACTATTTCCTCTCTGCCGCGCTACTCTAAAGGTATTCATACTTGCGCGGTTTATACTTGTGCGTCAAAAACTAGCGCGGCACATGAAATACTTGCGCGCCATTGTTTAGATTTGCGCGACTTAATGCCTTGTCCATTTTTTCCGAATTCTTTCACAAATTTTATGAAAAATAAAAAACCATTTAAGAGTTAAATTTGTTCAACTTTTGTGCAGATTCAATGGCTCCTAAGGGAATTGGAACGGCTGATGAACTGGCTAGCAAGCGGATTGATGACATGATGAACATTATTGGCCATGATTACTATGATATCTATGACAGCACTTTCCCAGATTTGGATAAGTACTTGAAAAAATATCATCTAAATTTCCCACAGAGCATCTACCTATCTCTGTGTGGTCATGGTTATCTGCAAGGAGTCAATGTTCCAAATGAAAACAATTATACACCTGAGATGCAGCTGCACTGCTACTTCTCTATTTCGGTTATGCTGTGCATTAAGAGTAACAACAATGGTGTGAACTTTCAAATTCTTCCTCCATGTCATTTCCTTGCAGATATGAAAATGGCAAACCCATGGGCTGAAATGTTTTCTACTAATGGTTGGTGGAGAGAAGACAAACGTGGTATTAGAGCAATATCTGAAAAGAGTACTCTCTCCAAATGGCTCTTTACTTCCAATGCTCCATTCTCAAATCCATGTATCCATCTTCCAAGTCTCTTGGACAGAAACAGAGTCACTGTTTGATCAGCAGAAAATTTTCTCAAACCGCACTCAAGAACATCCTTTTACAATTGTTCCAAGAAGAGATGGTATCAGTGCATCTCTTATTGTATCCAGTTGAATGAATTAATTCCAGGTGGTTGCTAATGAAGCTCGGGATTCCGTAAATCAAATTAAGTGTTATGTTGAAAGCCTCTTGTAATTCTTGAAAAAAAAAGGAGAAGAGACTCCAGTCTATGGATGTCCTTCTAACTCTTGTGTATCAATGAAAAACACTTTCGTCTTCAATCATTTGTACCTGCATTCTTTTCACTACTTGCTTCAAATTTACTTAAACCAATGGGCCTAGTAATCATAGTTTGATTTTTACTAGGATTATTACAAATAATCCTACAAACTTTGAACCTTTTAATTGCTCAATCTTACCTAAATCATACAAAAAATGTATATTTAGTGAGCTGGAACTTGACTTTTATTCAGAGTTCCTTTGTCTTTTATGGGCAGTTTAAAGTCATGCATGCTGGACATAAAGGGGCTAATGTTTAAGGTCGAAATAGCTTTGACCGAAATGGATTAAAATTGATTCAATTCCTTGACAATTTATCTGAAAACAAATTACCAAACTCAAGTATGAGAGAAAATATGTAAACTATGGCTTAAGAATATTTGAATCTGAGGAATGATATGAAAAAGAGCTAAAAGGCATTAGAAGAAGTAGTTTCCAAGAATGAAGTTACTATTATTTAACAAAACCCGTTAGGGGGTTGAAATATGCAGGGCCACCTATGGGCATTGGCTGCATGGTCAAATAAATAGTATCTTTCGGCTGAAAAGTCTGTTATGTGGACTGTTTATACAAGACCACCTATGGGCACGTGCTGCATAGTCAGGAAAAAGAACTCCCAGAAATTTACTTTCCTAGTGCTAAAAGCCAGTGAAAGTTTATGGAGATTCAAATTTTCTAAAGTATAGAGTTTGTTGTATGGAAAGAGGTACTTGAATATGGAGAAGATATTTCCGAACAAGAATATCGAAGAACTGGATGAATATCACTCCTACGAAGGTCTGAACCAAACGTAGGGAAGAAGAATAAACCATAGACTTGAATACTTTCAGATCATGAAAAAGGATATGGGAAAAATATGTTAAGGATTGCTATTTTTTTGCAGATCCCTACATACTGTCATTTAAGACAAATGAGGACAAAAGAGGCATTCTTCCCAAGAATGAAGTTACCATTATTTAACAAAACCCGTTAGGGGGTTGAAATATGCAGGGCCACCTATGGGAATTGGATGCATGGTCAAATAAATAGTATCTTTCGGCTGACAAGTCTTTTATGTGGACTGTTTATGCAAGGCCACCTATGGGCACGTGCTGCATAGTCAGGCAAAAGAATTCTCAGAAGTTTGACATTTTTGTGACTAGAAGTCATGAAAATGGTTATGAAGATCTGAAAATATTTAAGGTTAGGATTATAACACATAAAGATGGGTATTGTCCAATGTATATAGAGATACATAGGTCAATGATAACCATAATCATGTTGTGGATGGGTCCTGAATTGAAATTTTGGACTTCACTACGTATCTCATAAGAATGAGAATCAAGCCATACGTAGTTCTTGAAATGTAGTTTAACGTCGTGCAGGACGAAAGTATGAGTGATCTTAGTTTAGGGTCATAGAATTCGGACCATAATAATGAATACACAGTGTGTGTTTTCATGAGGACTTTTCAGCCAAGGGACTGAAAGTGAAATTTGGGGTTAGGCCCAAAAGACTTGGGGCTGGATTCGAGGGATACTCGAACATTCCTACGTATCCCATAAGGATGGGAATCAAGCCCACGTAGTTCTAGAACCACCCTTTGTACAAATTTGGTTCGTACATGTGAAGGGTGAAAGGGGACTTTAGTGCAATGATGGTTTAACCTAAGATAAAAAGTTTAGGCATTACCATGTATGCATGTAGTCTTTTGAAATGAAACATGATTGAAAAAATCAATGTCAATAATGGTTCCTTCTCAAATGAGGAAATCAAAGAATATTGTAGTTTATTGTCGTACCGGAAAAAAGTGTTGTATAGTTTTACGTCATATAACAAGGACGAAAGTGAATCAATGTAAAGATATTGATTCCAGGGGCGGTTTCACAAATCAACATCATATGAGATGGTGGTGAACCGATGTGAAGAGATTGTTTTTGGGCTTGAACCCTGGGAGGTTGCCTACATACCCAGCCTGGAGGGCAAGGATCAAAGTCCGTGTAGTTCAATTAAAGAATGAATTAATGATCAAGTTGTTCTTGTGGACAATGATCTAAATAAAAAATGTTGTTGGGACTTATACATGGTTAGTGGCCCAAAGGGAGTGTTATGGTTGATGTTCGCTCTAAGATCACGTGAGTCATACTCGGTGTGAGAAACAAGAGGTAATAACAACCTTAACGATGCACAGTTTAATGTCATGTAGGACATAAAAAAGGGACTATGCAGTTTAAAGTCTTGCAGTTAGGACTATTGGTGCTGCACAGTTTAGTGTCATGTAGAAGGGACAAAATAACAGTTTAATGTCATGTAGGACATATCAAGGACTTTCTGTACAGTTTAGCGTCATGTAGTTAGGACGACGGGGACAATACAGTTTAACGTCATATTGGATGAAAGGGGGACTGTGCAGTTTAATGTCATGCAGTAAGGACAAAAGAGTGTACCATTTTAATGTCATGTCGGACGAAAGTGCGAATAGTTTAAGGTCATATGCATATACTGTGAATGGTGCAGTTTAATGTCATATTGGACTTTTGAGATTATATAGTTTAACGTATTTTCGGATGTGAGGGACTTTTATACAGTTTAGCGTCATGTAGTTAGGACGTCATAGTTTAACGTCTTGCTGGACATAAAGGATTTTCAAATAGTTTATGGTCATATACATGGACCAGGAATGATGCAGTTTAAGGTCATGCTGGACGGTTTAGGGAACTTTTTCACAGTTTAATGTCGTGTGGGACGAAGTTGCAGTTTAAAGTCATACTGGACCATTGATGTATAGTTTAACGTCATATAGCAAGGACGAACTGGTGATGTACAGTTTAAAGTCATGTAGCTAGGACTAAGGTGAACCAATATGAGGATATCAGTTCTGGGGACTTTTTACAGTTTAACGTCATGCTGGACGATGAAAGTGCCACACAGTTTAATGTCATGTTGCTAGGACACAATATAGTTTAATGTCATCTCGGACAAAATATAGGAACTTCTGTACAGTTTAACGTCATGTAGATAGGACATAATACAGTTTAGTGTCATGTAGGACAAAATATGAACCAACGTGATTGTTTTTGGATCTGGGAACAATATTTTGTGTTTATACAAAATACTTCTTTAGAAATCTGGCATTAGTTGGAGTCGTGATGTGTTCTCCATCCATTGAGATTAGAGAATATGCTCCATTGGAGTAGACCTTATGTATTGAATAAGGTCCTTCCCATTTTGGTTCAAGCTTGGGAGGCTTCTTTCCTGGTATCATTGGTGCTCTGAGAACCAATACCAATTCTCCCTGAATGAATGAACGAAGACAAACTTTTTTGTTAAAATCTCGTGCTATTCGATTCTGATAGATTTCCAAGTGATGCAAAGTGCACAATCTTTTCTCATCTAACTGTTCCAATTCATTCAACCGCTTTTGGGATTGCTCATCTGTAGATAACTGATCACAAATGGCTATTCTGAGTGAGGGAAATTGAACTTCAATTGGCAAGACTGCTTCTATTCCATATACCAATGAATATGGAGTTGACCGCGTTGCATTGCGAGTGGTAGTCCGATAAGCCCATAAAGCATGAAAGAGTTTATCAGGCCATGACCTCTTATCTTTATCCACCATCTTTTGCAGTATATTTGAAAGAGTCTTGTTGAAGGCCTCTATCTGGACATTAGCCGCTGCATGATATCGAGATGAATGGTTGGACTTAATGTTGTATTCTTGATACAATTTCTTTACCTCAGAAGAACAGAAGTTGGTGCCGTTGTCCGTCAATATGGTATGAGGGACACCAAATCTAGTAATGATGTTAGACTTGATGAAGCTAACAATGCATTTAGAACTGACTTCTTTGAGAGGTATTGCCTCTGCCCATTTGGAAAAGAAATCAGTAGCAGTAAGAATGTACTTAAACTGCTTGGCCGTAGCTGAAGGGTAAGGTCCCACCACATCCATTCCCCATGTGGAAAATGGCCATGAGTATTTAGCTGTATGAAGCAAATCTGGAGGTTTATGAATGAAGTTGGCATATACTTGGCATGAATGACACTTCTTTGTGAAATTAACACAATCTTGTATCATTGAAGGCCAAAAGTATCCAAGCCTTCGAATTTGATCAGACAATCTATGTCCAGACTGGTGGGCACCACAGACTCCTACATGCACTTCTTTTATGACAGCCATTGTCTCTTCACCATCAATACATCTGAAGAGAACTCCATCAAAACCACGTTTGTAAAGAATTTTCTCGAGGTGGTTTGGGCTATCATAAAGAGTAAAATTGACCACACGTCACCGAATTTGTTCTTTCTCGGCTCTATCAGGTGGAAGTGTTCCATTTTGAAGGTATTCCTTGATAGGTGACATCCATCCTATAGTATGACCATATGGTTCAGGAATGGGACTAATTTCATTAATTTCCTCTGTTCTGACTTGAACATAAGGTGAAATTGCACGACGGTGAGCAATACAGATGGTTGTCTCATCCCGATTTGGATCTGCTAAAGCTGTGGCTATATTAGCCAGTGCATCAGCTTGAGCATTTTGTGATCTTGGGACATAAGAAAATTTCGGTTCTGAAGGGAATTCTGACATTAACTCTCTGACGTAATCATACAAAGGGATTAATTCTTCTTTTCTGATGGCATAATCCCCATTGACTTGTTTGATTACCAGGTCTGAATCACCTTTCACCTTTAAGTGATTCACTTGTGCTTGAAGCGCTAATTCCAAGCCTGTAATGAGAGCTTGGTATTCAGCTTCATTATTGGTACCACCTTCCCACAACAAAAAGGAATAAGGTAATACTGCCTTATCTGGAGAAATGAGCACAATTCCTAAACCAACTTTGTTGAATTTAGGATTTTCTATTTTCTTCCCTGTTGGACTTCTAGAAGCACCATCAAAATACATTTCCCATGTTTGAGGACTCTCTTGAATAGAGAAAACTTCCTCATCAAGGAGTTCGATATCTGAATACGTGTCTTCCACTGAAGGATGTTCATCCAGGAAATCAGCCAGAGCTTGGCCCTTAATTGCCTTTTGAGACACATACTGAATGTCGAACTGCTGTAGAATAACCGCCCACCTTTCCAGACGTCCTGTAAGCATTGGACGACTAAGGATGAATTTGAGAGGATTATTACGAGATACCAATTGGACCTCATGATGTTGCAGGTAGTGTCTCAGTTTCTGAACTACAAAGATTAATGCTAGGCAACACTTTTCAATACTTGAATACCGGGTTTCTGCTTCAAGCATAGTTCTACTGAGATCGTAGAGACTATTTTCATTCCCAGCATCATTCTTTTGAGCGAGAAAGGCACCCAATGATCGCTCTAAAGCTGTCACATAGAGGATAAGAGGTCTACCCTCAACAGGTGGCATGAGTACTGGTGGACTCAAGAGGTATTTCTTGAGGACATCAAATGCTTCTTGACATTCTTCATTCCACTGGTAAGTGACTCCTTTCTTCAATAATTTGGTAAAGGGTAAACTTTTGCCTGCCAAATTGGCGATGAAACGCCGAATATAGGCTAAGTGTCCTTGAAGTCCTCTTAATTCTTTCAAATTCTGAGGAGGTGACATACCAAGGATTGATTTGGTCTTCTCAGGATCGACTTCAATACCACGATGGCGTACAACAAAGCCGAGGAATTTTCCTGAGGTTACCCCAAAAGCACATTTTAAGGGGTTCATCTTCAAATTATGTTATCGAAGCTTGTGGAATATGACTTCTAAATCTGCCAAGTGATCAAAACGTTGTTTGGATTTAACCACCAAATCATCTACATAGCATTCAACAAACTTCCCTAAAAGAGATTTGAAGATACGATGCATGGCGCGTTGATATGTTGCACCTGCATTCTTTAAACCAAAGGGAATCACCCGGTAACAAAACACACCTTGATGAGCTCTGAAGGCTGTATATTCCTCATCTTCTGGGGCCATTCGGATCTGATTATATCCAGAATATCCATCCATGAAAGAAAGTACTTCATAGCCAGCCGTCACATCAATTAAGAGTTCTGTAATCGGAACTGGGAAATCATCTTTAGGACAATACCGATTAAGATATCTGAAATCGATGCAAACCCTAATTTGTCCGTTCTTCTTCTTTACTGGGACAATATTAGCCAACCACTTGGGATATTGAACTTCTCTGACGAAGTTAGCTTTGATAAGCTTATCCACTTCAGCCTCAATTTTGGAATCATAGGTTGGGTGTGTTCTTCTCGCGGCTTGCTTGAATCCTCGATGTTCTTTTGGCAAACCCAAATGATGGGTGGCAACATCAGGATCAAGTCCAGACATATCTGTATAATTCCAAGAAAAAATATCTTTATTTTTCTTTAGAAAAGAAATATACATCTCTTGCTCTTCAAGGGTCATGGCCGCACTAATTAAAGTGGGGCGTGGATCTTTCTCTGTACCCAGATTTACTTCTCTGAGTTCATCCACAGTGGTAGAGATACCCTCTTCAAATGCTGGAGGAGCATCTCTAATATCTTCCTCTTACTCTTCATCATGTGTTATTTCTTCCGTTTCTACTTGCAAAGTAGATGAAAAAACGAAATTCTCATGATCATAAGAGATGTCAAAATTTTCACATTTTGAAGAAGAAGCTTCCATTTCCGACCCTATTGATGATAAAGGGTCTTCTTTGGGAAATAAAGAGGGGATGATGGATTGAGAATCGACATCATTATTCACCTCTGGTGTTGCTATAACTTCTTCTGGCCTGATTAGCGAAGTATAGACTTGTTGGATTTCAGCAGACGAAATGAAAACGTCACCACTTATGCTTTCATCACTGCTTGGTAAGTTACCAATTTCTCCTATGTTGTCTGGCTCGATTGCCGTAATTGACATTATGGATCTTTCCATAAGAGTATTTTGATTTGGGCCTATTTTGTCAATTTGACTGATAGGTAATACATAATCTGTACTCACATGTGAAAATGGATTTATTGGAATTTTCTCCAAACCATATGGAGCATTAACTTTGGTAATTTCCTTTATTGTAGATTTTTCTCTTCCCTTCATGTGATAAAATTCCGCCTCAATGTATTGAGACTCACATGTCTTGAACGAGGCCTTATCACCATACAATGTTCCAACTTGACCATCGAAACAGTATTTGAGACATTGATGGTATGATGACGGAATAGCTGCATGCTGATGTAGCCAGGGTCTTCCAAGCAAGATATTGAAAGCTGAGTCTTAATCAACAATCATGAAATCCGAATTGGAAACAAGATCTCCAAACTGAGTTCTGAGTGTAACTTCTCCCAGTGGTTCTTGTTCATTTTTATCATATCCTTGAAACATCATGGTAGAAGGAGATAAATCAGATTCCGTGAGGCCCAATCGACGAAGTGTACGAATGGGCATGAGGTTGACTCCTGAACCATTGTCAATGAAAGCTCTTCGAACATCTATACCAATGACTTTGCCAGATAAGTACAAAGGTTTTATGTGCCCATGCACAACATCATCTTCATCTTTTTCAGTAAAAGATATCACTGCATTGCATTCTACAGGATTATTCTCTATGTGATAGATTTCAGCTGCAGCAATTTCAGCTTCAAACTCCTGAGGACTTGACAAAGCTTCGATGAGTGCTTCCCGAAGATCTTTTGACAGATTCAAAGCATCCAAAATTGATAACTTGGATGGTACTTTGGCCAAGTGTTTCAATATATCATACTTTTGATCTAGAGGTCTGCGTTTCCCAATAGGAATATGCGGTTTAGCAGGTACCTTGGAAGCAGATGCTTTGGAAGCTGATGCATCTTGTATTGAAGTTGGCAACATCCTTGGTTTTGGAAGATTAGACTGATTAGATCCATTTACTTGCTGAGATAAAGAAGATGGAACCTTTAATTGGTCTTCCAAAATAACTGTGCCAAAACTGAGTTGGCCATTGGCAGAAGAACTTTCTTGTTCTTTTTGAGCTCGCTGAAGGGCTCTACCAAGAGTTTCTGCTGCATATACAGTGCTAGCAGGGGTAAAATTAGAGTAGTGGCTTCGGAAATATCCATGACTTCCCCTATATCCTGAACCTCTAGAACTTCCTCGGATTCCCTTATTTGATATAGGGAATTCAGGCTCATCAAGACTGGAATATGAATCTGTTAATTGAATCATATTAACAGAACCAAAGATTAACTCTTCGTCTGATAAAGACTCTGCCTGGTTAGCCTGTTTAGGCTGTGCCGTTTGATGGGGCGGTGCCCGTTGCTTTGAGGTAGATGGCATGAAATCTGCCAGAGTCAAAGACAATTTAGGCTTTGATACATACTCATCTTCTCCTGATTCCTCTTTCTTCTTTGAATTGCGCTGCCCTTTTGAGGATTTGTCTTTTGATGGAGGCTTTACTGCAGCTTTTGTAGGAGACACAATTGGATTCTTCAATTGTGTTCGCAAAATGGAATGGGTCCAATTAATTGTCTTTCTGACCATCCAATCATCATATTTTTTCGCAGTTTTGCTTTTGACTTCCTGCCACTCGCCTCCTTCCTCTGGATCTGTAGCGGTAATACACGCTACATGAGCTGAAGAACCCTTCAATTTGACTTGTCCCAAGTCGACCATCTTTTGAAGGAGGTCTTTAAAGACAAAACACTCCTGGATGGGATGCCCCAACATTTGATGAAATGGACAATAATTGGGACGGTCTTCATCTCCTTCCTTGTTTGGCCTCTTGGGCACTGGTAAGTGAACCAAATTATTTTCCAGAGCTGAAATGAAGTAACCAGGAACTTGCTAATTTCGGAAAGAGTATGTTTTACTCTTCATATCCTCAAATTGTTTTCGTCGTTGATCTTTTTGATCATTTGGATGAAACAGCCTTTGTTGTTGGCGTTCAGGAGGTGGAGTCCTTCGAGAAGATGAAGGTTTTGAAGTAGATATAGGTACAGGTGCTTGTTTAAGCATAACTGTAGCAGTTTCTGCTTTACCCATTCTTCTTCCTGGAGCTGATGGAATTACACGAGATTTAACCTTAGCCTGTATAAGGGAATCTTCAATTTTCTGAGCGATTGAAGTAAGGTCTCGAAACCCTCCTGTGTATTTCACAGGGATCAATGGCGTGCGTAATTCATCACGCAAATTTGCCACACAGATTGGCAACAATTCCTCCTGAGGGAGTGCTAAACTCAAGGAATACGTTAATCCCTTCCAACGAGCAATGAAATCAGAGACTCTTTCATTCTCCCTTTGCTTGCAGTTTGTAAGATCGAAAACTGTCGTTTTTGGCAAAGTTGAGCTAAACTGAAGAAGGAATTTTTGACGAAGATCCTCCCATCCGATGACTGACCGGGATTGCAAGCTTGTATACCAGACAAAAGATGGTCCTTTCAAGGTTCGCACGAAGCATCTGAGTTTCACTTCTTCTTGCTGCTCTAGAGTTCCCATCATAGGATCACAATAAGACACGTAATGCGTCAAATGTTGTTCAGGGTCGCCTGATCCATTGAAAGTAGGGAAAACAGGGTTTCCAAAACTGGATGGAGGAGAAATTGAATCTACCCATTCAGGGTAAACTTTCTTTTCAGGTTGAACTTTCACCCGTTTCCCTTCCATAGTTTCTAACCGAGCTGTTAATGACTCAATAGTAGTTATTAACTTTTGAGAAACATCAGGTTGAACTTGGTTTTGAGTAGGTGCAATAAATGGAGCTTGGACAGACGTGGTGGTTGGTGCTGCAACTGATGGTAATGCTGCCAACCATTGTTGCGTTTGACCCGTAGGATTAGACCTATGAGGGTGTACTGATAAAGGAGGATATTCCTGATCCATCTCAGTAGTTACAACAAATTCCTTCGGCTGTCGGACTTCAGCATTCTTAAGAAGAAGACTACTTTGAAGTAGTTCTGCATTCAACCTTCTTAATTCTTTCATTTCTTCCTCCTGTTGTGCAAACCTTTGCTCTAATGAGAGCGATTGACCTCCTTCATAGGAAGGGTGAGAAGTAACCTGATTCTTTCCTTTCCCCTTATTGGATCCTTTTCGGAGAGGGGGAAGTGGGTTACTTGAAGGAATACCCAGATTTTGGGTAAGCCTTTGATTACGTGTGCGCACACCTTCTTCATTTAAGTCTGTGTGCGCAACTTCTTGAGCAGGAACCTCTTCGTCTGATCCCTCTGATTGAGCCTCATCTGGTGAATCAGCAACAACGACATTGATGACATTAATGGATGCATATTGCATGGAATCCTTTCTATCAGCATTTCTGTGATATTGTCTTCTTCTATTTCCATGATGAGACATGGCATTCCATTGACTTGATCCCTCAGGAACTTCTTGGAGAACCGTCACTTGGAGAGAATCTCCTGATAGCTTGGCTCTTCGTTCCTCTTGAGGCTTATTCCCTAATCGAGAGAATACTGACTTTCTCTGAGGGAGGGATTGAGGATTTGAAAAAGTCCCCAGTCCGGTGGACTGGGGATGTTCCTGCTGCTTTCGCTCAACTCCTCGAATCCCATTTGTTGACTCTGAGGGTTGGGTTAGAGAAGTCCCCAGTCTGGCAAACTGGGGTGTCTCTTGACATGCTATGTCTGAGATCTTTTTAAAATCTCTCTTGATCTTGCGAATCTTAGTTCGGAAATTAGCTGGATGCATTAACCTGTATCCACTTTTATCACCTGGTTCAACAGATCGTTGGATGATTTCCGAAACTTATGTCCTTTGATGACGTGTTTGCTCCAGACGAGAGGCTTGTGCAATATTCTCGCCTGCTTGATGTAGGAGCAATTCAACAACTTGTTCTCTATATACTTGATTTTGAGAGGAACTAGTTGAAGCCTATTCTTGAGCAAGCTTTTGATTATGAACAAAGCCCATTGACTATGGCCGGCCATGGGCAATAACGTTGCATGAGACCATTTTCGGCGGGCTTTGCTGACTGGAAAGCACTGTGAAATGTAGTGCTCCGTGAACACCCCATCCTCTGATATGAACATCAGATGGAGCATTGGAAATTAACTGACGCAATTTTCTTAGTGCGCCAAGGCATGAACGTTGAAGGGTTCTTTGTTTCTTTTCAGCCTTCGGATACCGAGAGACTGATAGAGATGCCAAATCAATCTGGCGTTGTAACCCTTCTATTATCTTAATATGATTTTCATAATCACCGTAAGATAATACTTTCTTCTTCAATTGACAAAGAGTCTTCCATATGTTGAGACGAATATCATGGATTCCATCATCCGTCAACATCTTTGGAATGTCGTACTGGGAGTCAGCCAAAGGCCAAAACATGACTGGTACTTCACCTTTTGCCAGTTTTTTCCTCATGTTCATCATTTCCTCTTTATCATTAAATGAAGATTCTTCTACCTGTTTGGACCAGAGTTGGTGTTTCCTTGTTGCTTCATCGGATTCAAAAAGATTGGGAGAGATATCACTATTCATGCTGGAAGATGAATGACCCAGGGATGGTTCGGAGAATAACCTGAACCCCAGGCTATCTTCTGATGGAGAAAGAGTTTCACCTGCCGATAGTAAAGCATCAGACATGACTGGTTTTACGGTTGAAAGTGCCTCGAGATAGGAGGGCTTTCTCGTCACTACATTGCCTTCTGAAGAATTTTCGAGACAACGTGAATCACTACTGCGGAGAGGACTTTCGCAGCGAAGTTCATCACCATGAGGAGGACCGTCATCATGGGTTACAACAAAAGATGAAATCTCTTGATCCTTGGTCTTCTGACCACACAGAGGGTTCCTGTGGCTCTCATCTGAAGAAGAAACTTCAAGATTGACCGAATTTTCATGAAGCAAGTCTTCATGAGGAAGTGTCTGTTGAAGACCTTCAGAATTAATGTTCCCGTTATTGAGAACTGAGGGAGTATAATCTTGAATTCCGACAGATAAATGTCTGAGGGCTTCAAGAACTCCAGCATCGAGCAAGGCCTTGTTGCAGATTGGCCTTTGATCTCCTGACTGTGCTGGGCGGATCTTTTTCTTAGATGCCTTCTTACTCACTTTAGAAACCACTTGTTGACGAAAGTGGTTACACTGAGCAGGTGTATGGGCCTGATCAGGAAAGATGGTCAGGTTAGGCTGATGATCTCCACTCAAATCAGGTGTATGTGCCTGACTTGGTTGTCCATTTGATATGGGGGAGTATGCCCCATAACCCTCTTGGACTGGAACAGATGTGTGTGTCTGTTCCGGAGTGAATCGTTGATGTGTCACTCCACTGCTAGGGATAGATTTATGTGTCTATTCCTGTGATGACGCTGAAGCTGTTATGATATCCTGGCAAGCATCCAGAATATGAGCAGGAATTTGCTTCTACTCTTTCACCATTGACAAAATATGTTTGGTGACTTCAGCCGCCAGAACGGGGATATACGTCCATTCCGGGCTTGGATTAGGTGTATGTGCCTGCTCCTGTCCTCCTTTTCCTGTCAGTGAATCCTGACAGTACTCAAGTGTGGAGGCATAGAGTTGAGTCTGCCTCCTGTTTGTCGTCGGGACTTTCCGACTGACTTCTCCGTGCGCTACCAAGCGAGACTGTTGATAGGCTTGATTAGTATTAGCAGGTGTATGTGCCTGCTGATTACACTTCGCCAAACGTAGTTGACGAGATCCATCATATGTAGTCAGACGAGCCTGCTGACTAACTGGTGATGTATAAGCAGGTGTATGTTCCTGCCTACAGTACTCCGCCAGAATTGCCTGGCGGGATTGGCTTGATGCTGCCAGACGAGTCTGCTGGACAGCTGAATTAAAACGGGCAGGTGTGTGTGCCTGCTCGTTGTTTTCCACCAAGTTAGGTTGGTGGACTTCTCCGGAGATGGTAGGGATGACAACCTGCCTATTGTTAACGGGATTCCGTCTCTGGCGGTTCATCTTGCCTGCTCGGGTTCGAGGAACCTGAGCTGAATGCCTGGAGTTGGTACCCTCATCATGTTGAGGGCGCACTACCGCACGAGTCTGGCGGCGATTGTTGATGGGAGACCTTGAGAAGGACTCCTGTCTTTTTGAATTAAGGTCCTGCGGGACCTGCTCATTCACTTCCTCAGAGTAAGGGAGTGAATGGAAATTGTGTTCCGGGGATAACGACCCGAAACGGTTGGAGACGGTAGTCAGCACCGCCTGCTTCTTGATCGCTGGCCGCCGTTGTCCGGACGACCAGGTAGAGTTGTTAACTTGGAGGGCTTGACAAGCGGCCTCCAGAGTTGGGATAGTACCGTTGCGACGATACTCCTTAACCAGTGCATTAGAAACCCAGCGTTGAAGACGCTGAGTTGGTGATGTCATCCTCAGAGCGGATGACTTTCCAGCAGGAGTAGCAGCATTGGTTTTCACAGCAGCAGACCTCACAGTAGAGGTGTTCACAGCAGCAGTATTCACAGGGGTGAATTTAAGGAAAGCCATTTTGCAGAAGATCTTGAGAAAAGAGTGCCTGTTCCATATAACAGACATAATCAAGATGAATCCGGCCACTACATCTTTTGGATGAGCACATGTCAATGATTTCTTTGTTGGCCCAAGGGGCCTAACAAATAAGAAGAACATCACTTTAACTTGGTTAAGGATTCACGTCGGGTTCACCATTTTTGTTTCCACACGGATTTCGGGGATGACCTCCTGGACGGGAGATTCAAACGTTCCGATCGGTTTCTAGCAGGTTTGTTCGTAGAACCGGAAACATCCAATGATTCCACATCCGTTTGGACCCACTTTCCAAAGGTAGGCGCTCATTAGCTTGTGGACTGATGAGGCTTAGGAATTTGCATTGGTCGAGAGGATGGGAGGTTGGACTCATCACACCTTTTTGAGGGGAATTATTGTCTACTCCGGGACTCTCTTTATAGATTTAAGTTATGTTCGTGAATCCTTATTACATTACCAAGTATAAAATGTGCTTTCCTTTAGTTTTAACAATCAATGATTAAATATGTGAGAAATTTATAGAATCTTTTATATGTATTCGAGGTTCTTCATCAATAGAGAATCATCTATATCTATTTAGAGATTCTTGGTCAATGGTATCCTTCAAAACATTTATATAAAAGTCTCTTGGTCATTATGATGACCAGGCTGGTTTTAAAGCCACTCAGTGGGGCACTTGAAGTTTATCGTCATTCCGAAGGACAGGGATTATTTCAAAGTTGGGATCGAACCCATAAATGGGCTACCTACGTATCCTTTGTTTTGGAAAAGGAATCAGAACCCATGTAGTTCGAGTAAGGGTATGACGTTTATGATTGATGGCTCAAAGTAGGATGTCACAATTACTTTTACACTCTAAGCTCACGTGAGTCATGCTCGGTGTGAGAAACAAGAGGTATTGGTAAAATTTATACAATTGTGCCATAAAAGATGCAATCATAAGAATTTGTTTGGGGCTTATGTATGTATGACTGCCCAGATAGATGAAGGTTTAGGATTTACTTTTAGGGAGAAAATCCATGAACAGGGTCCATAAAGTTATATGTGCTTCATGGAGATTTGAATACTCTAATCTTGGGGCTTACTCTTAAGGAGGATACCCAAGTTAGGAGGGGACTTATGATTGGGTTTTACTCCTGAAAAGGAAACCCAAATCAAGGGTAAATTAGGACTGGTTAAGAGAAATTTAAGGGGGCTTGGGGTTTACTCCTGAAAAGGAAACCCAAGATTATGACTAGGACTTACTCCTAAAAAGGAGTCCCAGGTTAGGGGACTTCGGGGCTTACTCCTGAAAAGGAAGCCCAAGATTATGACTGAGTCTTATTCCTGAAAAGGAGACCCAGGTTAGGGATTAAGGTTTGGGGCTTACTCCTGAGGAGGATGCCCAAGTTTGGGAACTTTAATAATTTAGGGCTTACTCCTAAATAAGGATGCCCATATTTGAAATTGGGGCTTACTCCTGAGGAGGATGCCCAAGTTAAAGGATTATGATTGGGGCTTACTCCTGAGGAGGATGCCCATATTAAGGATTCTCTCATCTTAAAGGATGAGGTTGAATGAATGAACTCTCTATATTTAGTGACATAAGGATATTTAAATCACTAGGTTTTGAGAGATATTCCACAGAATTCCTTTCAGATAAGGAAGTAAAATCAAGAAATCATGCCATAAATGGCTTTGAAGAGTGTCTTGAAGACTGAATCTTGAAAAGGAAAGGTGTGATGGCTTAAGAGGGGTAAAATGGGCAAGATGGGCACCCAAAAAGGTAGGGGCGTGCAAGTCTTGAAAGGCGCGCAAGTCTTCCGTGGGCGCGCAAGTTTTGGTCGCGCAGGTATACCTGCGCGATACATGGTGTACTTGCGCGATTTTCAACCAGTATTGAAATATTTGAGCGACTCTTTTTTAAAACCTTTAGAATCCTCTTGAGGTTCTTCCAGAAAAGGGACGCGCAAGTTATATTGAAGGAAATAAGTCGGCGCACAAGTGTTGATAAGTTTCAACACTTAGGCCTTCCTTCTTCTCTTTAGATCTTCCATTCTAGGTAAGAAATTACCTTAGAAGTGTTCCGGAAGCTTTGAGAAGAGACTTGGGCATCGAGAGCTTTAATCCAAGTTTCTGGAAAAATATCCTCTCGAATGGGGGGCCCACAGGGTCTATTTATAGGCAAAAGAAGGCCCTGGGCAGTTACCGGGCGGTTACCACTTGGGTCGCGCAAGTCACTTGCGCGACCAAGGTAGCCGCGCAAGTACACTTGCGCGCCAGTTAGATAACTTACGCGGTGCAGTTGCTGTTGATCCTTTGTTCATGCCTTTGTCGATTTTTGATGTTTTCTTCAAAGGTTGAATCACTTTGAGCTCAGATATTCCCTTTTCCGATCTTTAGATTCTGTGACGAAAGGAGTGTCAACAATATTGTTACTAATGTTTACCCATTTGGTGCAATACAAGTTTTGCATAAGAAGAGTGGGTAAAGTATTACAATCAATGGATAGAGACTAAAACACTTTTATGAGGATTTTACAAAGAATCCTATATAGGAAATCCAACTTGAAGAATCAACATATCAGTGAATCCCACTAGGTTTTATCCATCATTCCCATATTATCCTTTATTACAGCGAGGAAACTATACACTATAGGTGTGCGGGGATGGGTATATTCCTAGGTTAGTTATGAATTTTCATCATCTATATTAATTTTATCTTTTTGTCTTTCTAGATATTATTTTAACCTTATCCCCTATTCCCCCCCTCACTTTTGTGCTGGAATGTTAATTTTTGATGCCCACTTTATTATGGAAAATGATGCCTGTTTAATCATAGAAGTTATTGAAAATTCATGAAGAATTTACCTATTTAATATTGTTTTAATTTTTTTTGTTTTAATGATTAAATGTGTGTTTTAGCACTAATTTAACATTTATGTGTGAATTTATTTAATTTTTTTTGTTTTTTGATGATATAAATGGTTATATCACTTTGAAACCTTTGAGAAGAATATCACCCTTTGTGTGAATAGTTTATGGGAAAATTGTGTCACTTAATATCTCCAAACATCTTTGCACCCAACCATGAAGTGTGAAATTTTATTACTCAATAGAAGAAAAATATAATTTATGTTAATATTTATTAACTTTATAAAATAATTTTTCCATACGTTCATTCCTTATCCGATCTTTTTCATTACTGTACTGGATTGAACTATGCATATGTACCTGTTATCCGACTATTGTACGCCCTGAAAAAAATACTCAAAAATATGGTTTGTGTTTTGGGAAGTTCAAAACAACACTTCCTTGACCTTTGATATTTTTATAACTATTACAGTTAGTGTTGTGAGGAGATCAAACAACAGTTGAGTGATAAGTGTGATATTTGTTCGAAGTTCAACTTTTGAAAAAAAATAATAATAAATAAGGGGAGTGATGAAATGTACAAAATATTGTTATATATAGTTTGGTAGATTAAGGTTTGACTTTTACGAATTCTTAAATGAGTGGGTCTTTATATTTGATCACAAAGGATGTAGGGTAGGTTCTGCAGACAAAATCTTTTAAGCATACTTTTTTTAAAATAACCTATATTTACTGGATATAAAGTGGAAAGAATAGCATGAAATGGTTTTCACACACACACATTGAGAGTTAGTGACATTGTTGACTATTGAATTATTTTCTCAAATTTTTATCATTCATATCCTTGAATTTCATTTCGATACAATTTACGAGTCATCTTTTTCCATGATCATTGAGAATAACTCCTTGGTGTGATTTTTTCTTTGGTCACATTTCTACCATGGATTAAATTTTAATTAAAAGTTAAATATTCATAAAGTTGGGAATATATAAATTCATATTTTTTGTAAATGTGACTTTTCCCAGAAGTGTAAATGTTTAGGTGTGGGGGTGTGATTATGTAGTGATTCACTATTCATTTTCACCCTTACATCACCGTGTTAAAATGATTTTGTACCATAAATTTAAAATTTAATAAAAAAATTAACTTCATTTTATATCCAATTATTTCATGTTAATAAATTTTAAAAAGGGTAGTTTCAATTATTTGGATGATTTCATTGTAGTTGGAGGTGATTTGGAGAGCCCATGATGAAATCCAAGCAAAACAGGACAAACTACGTGAGATCCCGAGCACACTTGTGGACTTAAATATTTACTGAGGATAATACGTACATCCAATTGAGATGAAAATTGGTGTAAGATAACAAAAATATATGGGATAAATTTCTTTAGATGAGCATGAATCTCAATTCTTCCATTTGGAGGCCCCAAAGTGGCCCAAAATGTGAAGATATTCTGGGCGGTCTAGATTGCATGACCCTTCTGTATTTGGGACATAACTCAGGCCTCAGAACTCCAATTTGGACAATTCCACCTCCATTTGATAAATAACTCAAAGGAAAGCATATAAAAACAATTTCATGAAATTTTCACGTGTTTTGGTTATTCAACAATCTAGATAAATAAGGAGTAAAAGATTCTATAATGAATAGTGACCTAGTCCCTTAGGCACTTGACTTATTTTATAGAAATTGTGATGTATTTGCCCATAAAAACACCCATAAACCCCATTATCACATTTTTCATGAATAGGGTTAAGGGTTATTTGAATTAGATAGATTTATTAATCCATTTTCTCCCTCTTCATCATCATGTACTTATAAACTTCTTAGTGATCAATTTGGAGGGGGGTGTTCTTTATTATAATCTCAATCTCCATTAATGTAATCATTGAAAGGTGATTGAATTTTTAGTTTTTTAGTATATTGTTCTTAATTTATATTTTTATATTTTTTATTCTCTTATGATAAAATAAAAATCAAAGGAACAAGAATCCTCATGCTTCTATGCATAACTCGGATCTTGGGATGATTTGAGTGGGTTCATCTCTTTTCTTACCCCTTTCCTTTCATGGGTGTGAAAATGGGTTATGTCAGTTGATAAAATACAGAAAATTGAACCCATGAATATTCATGTTCTTTTCATTTGGAAAATTTTATCGTTGAAATAAATATAGTCATCTCATCACGTTGTTGATGTGATGCCTTGATTGAGTTCAATTTTTTACATCGATACAATTTTGTTGATTTTGAGTGGTCGTTGGTAATCAATATCATTGATCTATCAAATACTAGGTTTTAACCTAGTAAGAACTCACATACCATACTAGTTTCAGTTTTTATAAATCAAATAATCAATTATCCTTCCCATTCCCTTAAGAGTGGTGATGGATTGAGAATCAAGGGACACTCATCCGAACCGATCATGATTTCTCCAACAAATTTCTCACTTAGTAACATAGTTTCAATTTCTATTTTAAAATAAAAAACCCCAAGTTTTCTAAAATCCCCTTTCCAATTTATTTTCATAATAAAAACCTTCTTTTTTAATTAATTATCAAAGGATCCATCGAGAGACAACCTAGGGTTCCTTTTATACTATAGAAATTCTAGTAAAAACTAAACATTTAATTTGATTCTCTCAACAACGTGATCATCAAAACTCAGTGATGTTATTGAATTTAAAAATTTCATAGACCATGTTATATGTCCATATCAATTAATATATGATCAGTACATTTAATGGGGCTCTCCCATATCTACGTTTCCAATGGAAGGTATGTTCTTAATTACTTGACATATTCCCTTAGTGGCTTAGTAAAATTAGAAGCGTTTTAGTGGCCACTTACTATCATTTGGTCCACAGTTTATAAATGAAACTAACCACCAGTATCTTGAAAGAATTTAAACATAACACACCAACATTCATTCACTTAACCTATATGTGTTCACATTATTTATCCATAGTAATCCACCATAGATAACTAGTTGCGATTGAATGGGATTTTTCATACAGTTGAGATGGTTTCCCTAGATATCTATGATGAAACAATTTTTTAAATTAAACCTAAACTCAAAATTACATTGGAAATTATCCTTAAATATCCTTAAATTTTATCCTCCATCAGAAATATATTTTAAGCACCTCAAAAGCTTCTATTTAAAAAATTATCAACTCCTCTTGCAATAATAAAATATTTAATAATATTCTTTCCACTATATTTAAGTAAAAAATATACATTTATTTCATGATCATTTCAATATTTAATATATCATTAGAAATAATATTTTAAATTTTTTTTTATTTTTAAAACATAATTAGCATATTTCATGATCAATAAGAATAGTTGAACTATTATCACATGTAATTGGAATATTTACTTATCGTGCATGATAACCAATGAATCCTAAATAATCCTCTATTTAGTACCAAAAATTATACATTGACTTATTCAATTCTATATTTACAATAAATACAACTCATTCATTTGGAAAAATAAATATACCTATTTGGATTTTTTATCAATACCCCTTTATCATTAAAAATCAATATTGTCTTCTATTTTAGGAAATATTTTTCTTCCCCTTATTGATAATAAATACAAAGGTTTATTTAGAGATCATATCTCACTCAATTTTAGACCATATATTAAAAAACAACCAATTCTTCGAGTTTGAGTTTGGAATAATAACACGGTCCACCATTTTGAGAAAGTAATGACATAAAAAGTCACATAGAAATGAGTAATTAGTCAATTAACTGTATGTCTACATGGGCTAGTTTGGTGTAGAGAAAAATAGACTATACCAAGACATTAATGTTATCTATAGATACCATGCATGTGATACCCAAATCAAGAGAATCTTGTAGGGGACGCAACAACACATTTAACATGATTTAAAAAGAAAATTTTATAGCCTACACATATCTAAATAAACATATTATAACAATCAAGTATAAGGAAAACATTTCCCTCTTTCTTATAGTATTCTCATTAACCAAAATTCCCTACTTTCAAACATATTTGTATTATAGAAACATATATAGGTAATATTATTGGAATTATAAATACTTCAATTATATATGTATTTTTCCATGATTATCATTTTTTCATAAAATAATTCTACATTGGAAGTATATTCTTCAAAAAACCTCCCTAAGAGGGATGCACTCTATTATTTATCAATGAAATTGATGTTCACTATGATAAACACCATTTATTATTGTAAAACTAATACAACACTTATCTATACTCCCTTTAGTTTATCACCTTAAATTACCTATATATTAAAACAAACAAACAAAAATTTAGGTAATAAGGAATGATTTACATGATCCTTAGTAGAATCATTAAGGATGAGAGTTTCCTCTCCCACATAAGTATCCTATATTTCCAGTTTTAGTACTAGAGAAAATCTTCATTCATAATTTTATTAAATTTTTATCATCTATAATCATGACCAAAATTCTATTTTTAAAAGTATCCATGTGTTTATATTCTTTCTATGTATGGTCCATAAATTCCCATTCTTCTTGAGATACTTTCACCATCCCTTTCCTTAGTTTTTTTTCTTATATAGATAGAACTACCATATAATCCATTAAAATATTACCAATTTGTTTTCATTTATTTTAATGAAACTCATGATCATTGGTTCATTCTTATGAATCCTCCTTCCTAGCTTAAGCATGATCACTTTGTTTTTGACATCCTCATTTTTTATTTTTGAATAAAATTTATCTGACTACAATGGCTAGATTCATTTTCAATCCTTTGATTATTTTTTATTTTATTAGTTTTGGTTTTCTAACTTGGATTTATTTGTCATTTAATTTTTAGAAGAATGAACCGACTGGTCACATCATCCATAAATTTATTTTATATAATCAATTTTTTCCTGAGTAGATATAATTTTTGAAACAGGGATCAATAATACCTAGAGGTGGGATGTTCACACAAAAAAATATCAAGAACCCAAAGTACTTCATGGGGAGAGTCAAATTGTATTCCATTAAAAAATATCCATGGATAGTTTAGGCCATACCTCATATAAAATTTAATAAAAACCTTGAATTTTCTCTCTTTCCTATTTCATAAAAGTCAAATTGTAAAATATTTTAGAAAAAATGGAGAAATAACTAAAAAATAACACACAAATAGAAACATGAAGCATATGTAAAACAAAAACCTTGGTTCCTTTGAGTCATATTCCTCATCTACCAATGTAATTTTAAATTCATTTAATTTATAAGTCATTGTTAAAGTAAAAGGACACATCACTAAGGGATAAATAAATACACATCATATTAATAAATGTCCTTATCTATCTACTCTACAAAAAAGTGGTTAGCTTTTACAACACATATAATGAAACTATGACCCTTTCTAGACAGAGAGTGAATTTAATTGATTTAGTTAAAATGAGGGGATTTATTTCTTGATTGTAAGAACCCCATTCCTAGAAAGTAAGATGCTCTAACTTTTTTGTAACCTTAGATGGTTTAAATTACTTTTAACTTCCTCCAAAATAAAGGATGCTGATATGAAATATAATGAGAGGTAATTATATAAGCTTGATGAGGAGATAGGGTATCTCATTTCTACTTGGGAAATGGTAGCCCATAGATAATAAATTACCCCACAAACAACATCCATGTAGGAACCACCACGACCCATACCCTAATACTCAGTATGTATAGCACCTCGAACTCCTCTTCCTCTAGATATGTATCGGGGAGGGCCACCTACTTGTTGTGATACCATTAATCCATACTTAGGTTTCATAGTACCTGAAATTCTTCTTCCTATGGTCTGGTATTAACTAATTTTTTATGATATAAAAATTTGTTACATGAGTTTTTTGAAGAAACTATTAAAGTAAATCGAGGTTATGATTTTGATTTAGATACTAAAACATCATTATCCATTATCATTCAAAATCACATGAAGAGACAAAAAATTAATGATACTAAGGTGATTGTTTTTTATTTTCATTTTCAATTAGTTGTATAATTTTTTCATAAGATCACTTATAATTAACCTATAAAGTTTTATTTTATGAAATTATATTTGGTTGTTTTTTTTATTGAGACCTTCCACCATTACTATTAAAACTAAATGATTTATTTGAATATTTATTGGCCTAAAAATGATCCCACCATTTAACTTTATTTACGAATCCTAGTATTAAAATATAGATTTATCCATAACAGATTCAAAAAGTTTCATATTTTTTACTTCATTATTGGCTTTGATGAATTATTTATGTTATGCTATTCCCCTGTTATGGAACTTAGGTGTCACCAATTTTCAAAAGATTTTGATGTCAGTTCCTTTTTTTATTAATTTAATTTTCCTTAAAAGGTTTTGATTGAAAATGAACATGAATGATGACCTTTTCATTATTATGAAACATCATGTAACTTTATTAGTTTAAATTTTACCCTGGATTTAAAATCACGATATAATGATTCAAATATTTTATTACAAAACATGTAGAATTAATTACATTATTATAAATTTATATTTATTTATTTCATTTTTATTTGTTTTAATCATCTAGGTTTGATTTAATCCATGCTTCAAGATAGAGAAAAAGTGGTTTTGAAATCTTAGAGAAACTGGTTATCTGCTATATAATTTCACTAGTACGGTGTTCCTCCTTCAATACCTAAATAAATTTCTTCATTTTATTTATATTTTATTCTTCTAAAAATTTACTTTTTATGGATATTTTTTCTTATGAAAATTTAATTTGTTTTGGGAAATAGTTATGTTCAGGTCGTTTTATGACAAAATATTCCATTATACACATCTTCTTTGAAATTAATTTAGTACATGTTGTTTGACATATGTTACATGATATATTTCAAAATAAATATTTCAAATTAAAATATTTTTAATTAAATTATTCCCATTTTGGTTGATCATTTATGTATATATTGTTTTATTAACTTAAAATTACGAACATGTATTCTTTAAAATTCCAGTCGCTATGTGTTGCTGTAACTTGTAGTAGTTGGAGGTTCAGGCATTTAGAAGTTTGGGTAGTAGTTTTTATGCCATATAAAGGATATAGCCATAGTTTTAACCATGGAAGTATCCTATAATTTCCACGGTTAAACCATTGTTGTATCAAGAAATAGACACAGTTTTAACTATGGATATATAGGACCTAATGCCACAATTTTAACCATTCCAATTGGATCCTTTTGTCATGGTTAAACTATGGTTGTAGCTTGAAATAGACATAGTTTAAACTATGACTATATCTCACCAATATATATGGTTTAAACCATGGTAATAGGATCCAATTACCATAATAAAACTGTGGTAATAGGTAAGACCTATTGAAATGGCTCTATCTTCCATAGTTTTACAAAACCGTGGTTGTAAGAGATTTTTCTAGTTATAGATTTAGACTAGTTACCCCATCACTACCCATCGATTGAGGATTCTTACAATACCACTGTAAGTTCCCCATCCTTCTGCATAATCAGAACTCTACTAGTGGTTGTGGACACTGGCTAAAAATGTGACCCGACCTACCACACTGATGTAAATATATTTAGTTACTACTCTGATTAACTGATCCTTCTCACTAACCACTCTATTTTCTATTTCCCTGGTTTATGTTCTTGTAGTGACGCTTCTTACTCTCAAAAGGCATACCTTCTGGTCATCTAGTAACAACCACATGCATTTCACTGGAAGGCTCCTTCAGGTTCCCCTCATAAATGAGATCCAGATTCACCACCTCAGCAAAATTCTTCAATTAAAAGATGTTAACCTAAGACTTAATCTCACATTTAATCCCATACTGGAAATGCTTCATCAAAGTATCCTTGAATCTCCTGCAGGGCATGTTATTTCCTAAAGGTTCCAATCAAAATAAAAAATTTATAAAGACTCAAACTATAATAATAAAATAATTAAAATATTGTATTAGGAAAGTTCAAGTTCAAACCCATAGAGACAGAAATTTAGTTTATTTAGGTTTTCATAAGATTTGATTTATTTATGTCGAATAAAGAGGCGAAGAATCAGAGTCGTTTGATTAATTTTAAGAAGATAGATTGAATACAAAGAAAATTTATTGTTTGGTTTGAAATAATATTAATGGGTTCTAGGGTTTTATAGTTTCATGGTATGAGTGCATTTGTATTTTAATTATTTTTATTAATTCATGTTTGGTGTCAGAGTTGAGACAAAGGACATCCAATGGTCATGATATCCCCTCCTTGACATGGAAATCCCCTTTTTTCCTTCACACTGACAATTTAGGGTTTTTGATGAATCGAGTTTGTATTGATACCATGTTTAAACCTAGTTTCCCTAAATATTAAAATGGTTATTACTTGATTTAGGGTAACCAATTATAAAATTTTTAATGTTTCTTTCATATTCAAATATCAATGGGCACGATAAAAGTAAAAGAAAGAGATTGGAAATTGATTCAATAAACTGTGGAAATACAACGTACATGAATAAAGAAAAAGGAATAAATCCAATGAAACCTTCCCCCTTCAATTACATAACCCTAGAACAAGGTGAGTTTACCCCATCATCCTAGTGATGAGAGGATAATAGGGAGGGTGTGAAGAAAAATAATTCATAATGAAAATGAAGATGAAACAGGGGGACCCTTCACAACACAACTTCTCACTCCAACCTTTGGTCTCTAGAATCCCTCTACAACATCAGGATAACCCTCAATTTATTGGAACTAGTTGGTATTGGGTATTGTTTAATAGAATAATGGATTGGTCAAAAAGTGGTAATGGCTGGGTCCCATGTCTTTAAATAGGTCAAAATTTGAAGATATGGAGAATCTGGATGTTTTTGGACCATCCTAAACATTACAAATTGTGTATAAATTACATGATGTGTAAATATTTCACTATGTATATCAAACTCATGAAATGTGGGATTTATGGGAACACTTCACAAGTTTCACAACGCGACATATGTCGAATTCATTCTATCTTAATTTCCTCTACTTCACGGGCTATGTTTCTTTCAAAACTTGAACAGGTACGTGATATGTAATGATTACATGACATGTAAATTCAATTTTCTACTCCTAAAGCCTTGTTTTTCCTTGATTCTTCAGTTATTTTCCCCAGAAGTTCTCTATGATCATTCTAAAAGATCTGGTGTCGTGCCACTTCGTTTCGCTCATGGCGCGAAGTGTATCTTTTCTTCCTTTTTAATTATCTATTATATCCTTCCATAAAACTCAAAATGAGTTAAAAATTTCAAAAATTGGAAAGAATAATATTTTAAATATATAATTAAATATATTAAAACACCATAAAATACATGCATGAGATACAGTTATCAAGCCTCATCACCTTCCAATGCTGGAACAAAGCACTACAAATCAGTGAAGTGACCATCATATTCCATCACAGACATACTCCCCTAGGGAAAATTCATAAACTCTGATACTTTCTCCTATATGAGATTATTTGGGTAAAAGTGCTCTATAAACTTTTATTGAAATTCCTTCCATACTGTGTTCTATATCTTCCCATCCTGAGTCTAATTATCCCACAAACACTTTGATTGACCACATAACATATAAGCAACCAACTTTATTATCCTATTAGAAGGAGTCTCAAAATAGTCAAGGACCATCTAGATAGACTCAATACAGAACTTATATGCCTTAGGTACACCCTCTATGG
The DNA here is from genome assembly GCA_963277665.1 of Viscum album. Classification (NCBI taxonomy): domain Eukaryota; kingdom Viridiplantae; phylum Streptophyta; class Magnoliopsida; order Santalales; family Viscaceae; genus Viscum; species Viscum album. The sequence continues at coordinate 341,116,728 of OY728135.1, forward strand.
TGAATGTCAGAGGGTGTTGCAACCGGAACTCCCATGTTAGCTCAGACATATTCCACAAAAACCACCCTAGTTCTCTTCCCATAAACTATATAAAGCGAGCAAAGTTCTCATGAAACTGATATTTGGATCCTTTACCCAAAACTATCAGAGCCTCTAGTTCCACTACTCAAAACACATTTCTAGCTATGTCCTCCTATCATTCTATAAAAAAGAATCATTATGGAGGAATATCTCTACAATGAAAAACACACGTCTTAGGACATATAATACATAATTAACACATTTCAACAAGAGGGATTCACATAAATCCATAACAAGTCATCCCTATACCCTACCACATGGTCAAAATCGAGGAATTATCACTACTCTCAACTACTCCTCATCTGAATCATGGATAAAATAGGGTAAAACACTTTAATATTTCATAGTTTCCCATTATACACCAATTTTATCCATTTTAAATTACCACGATTAGAATCATTTACAATTATCCATTTCTTATTAGGTAAAATTTCATTTTTAAAATACTCAAGGAAGGAAATGAGTAGAAATTTTAACACTTACCCAAATATTTCTTTTTCTTGTGATTCTAAAATGATTCATGTCATATAAAAATCCTAAGTTCCTAGAATGATGCATGAATACTCAACTTCCATGCCATACCGGGACACAAGTAAAATATTATAAAACTATAAGATCACCTAACAAGTGCATCACCCAAGGAGAAATAACATAAAACTATAAAAACAATCATCAATAATAATATTCACAATATGGGTACTTGGTTTTCCCCCCATACATGGGTTAGCTACTCTCATGCATGAGTTTATGAACAAGTCCTAACTCAACCTAGTATCCTGTATACCTTTAAAAATTAGTAAGAAAACTAAAAATAAAATAAAAATCCTTTGATACCACTTTGTAACATCCTGAACTAGGTACCACATGCCAATGCCCCAAGCCTGTTAGTTTCGTGACCTCAGGGGTGCCTTCCCGTACGTTAGAGGCTACCGTCTTGCAGTGAGGGTCTAATATATATATATATATATATCATGGGGAGACTATATCCTATTTATCAAATCAGCACAACAAAAGAAATAAATTAATGATAGACAAATGATAATAAACAATAACCAGAACAATACATAACCAATAAATACCTACATCACATGATAATCCCAAAACATGGATAAATGACTATAAACCAAAGTTATAGATATGTCATGCCATATAAGTTTCAACTGTCAAATGAAAACAAAAATAAAGACACAATAAAAACTCACGAAGTGGGTCCCGACATCATGTTTGGTTTCCTCATCCATGCTCTAACCCAAATCCCAACCCAGTAATCTAACATAGGTATATTTCTCTTATCCTGTCCTCCAAACATGTAGTCTTTTTAGGTATTGATCATGCAACCTGATTAGGATATGAGTAAAACTCAGTAGGTCACCAGTAACGACGTCTAAAACAATATCGAGTCTATAACAGTGTATACAGTTTTATAAAGAATAAAATAAAAATAAATAACTAAATAGTTTCACATTAAAATATCCTTTAAATAACCACCTAATACTTGGGTTTATGGTGACACCCGAACCAACAATACCTGCTTCGTCCCATTCCGACGTTTGAACCATCCACTAAAATGGATATCACATTTATTCTATCATGGTTTTTCATTAATCATTTAATATAAAAATTAAAAATCATACAATGGGGACCTAGAGAAGTAGTCTGGAACCCCCGTGAGTATTTGGAGCAGTAGTACCTATCCCATAACTCAGTGGTCACAACCAATAAATATATATCATGGAGGACTAGAGTGTCAGTCTATCACCCCATGGGTATTAGAGCAGTAGTCCCTATCCCAAAACTTAGACAAAAATATCACATATCATGGTTCCATATTCAAAACCCATTTATCAACCATTTCCATAATTCATTATTCAACCAATTTCATAAATTCATTTACCAACCATGCTCATAACCTATTTCCTTACGTTGTGTTCCGTAGTGGTGGATGTAATCAACCTTATATGCATGGGAAAATCAATCAATCAGTTAAATTTAGAATGAAATTTACTAACATGGTAATTGAAATTTCACAATTACATATACACATTATAATCAATACTATGAGAATTGAAAAAAGCACCTACCTCATGGCCATTGATAGAAATTCACCAAACTGAAATCCCCAATTTGATGCGGAACGATCGAAATCACAATAGCGCTGAAGATCTAGAAATAATAACTAAGACCAAGATCCAAAGGAATAAAATCTATTAAAACCTAAATCTAAACCATCAACAATAAAGGAAAAATAATCCCTCTTCAAATGAAAATAGAGACAAGAGAGAGAGGGAAAACTAATAAGAAGAGATTACGTACCAGAAGAGGGGTTGAATCCTTCCACTTGATCTTCAATTAAAACTTGAAGGGGTTTGAGGAGCCTTGGAATCCTCTCGGAAGATTCCAAAATCTAAGTAATTCATTTAGTTTTGATCTAGGGTGATTTAGGGTAAAAAACATGTGTTTTGAGAATTTTAATAAAATTTTCGGTGGGGGGGTTTAAAACCCTCATGAAGAGTTTCCTGGGTGGAGGCACACTTTTTTTTAAACTATGTGCCCCTACTAATAGGGTTCACAGTTTCTCCTAAGCGGCATATGATTTTTCAAACTATGCAATCACCATGGAAATCCTCTCTGTTTGAGGGTGCACGGTTTGGTGAGGGAGGCCACATGGTTTGGAAAAATAGTGCACCACCCCCCATGCCTTAAAAAATGGGTGCATGGTTTCCTGGGGAAAACCACACAGTCTTTCCTAACCATGTGACAACCATGTATAGCCCATGGGATTCAAAATTTCTTTAATTTCACCTAAAACAACCCCAAAGTAAAACCCAACTAATGTATAACCAAATCAAGGGTAAAAGAGTACCTGAAAAATGATCAAGATTCATCTCTAAAAAGGTCGAGATCTTAAAGATGCTATGTCATGAGACATAAATAAATGTTGTAATTTTGCTGTAAGTGGGAAATACCTCAACTATTTATTAGGAAAAAAAATTATAATTTCCTTGATATGACTCTTTGTACCTAAATTGCCCATATGTAGGAAAATTAACTAATGACTCATATTCACCATAATATAGGATGTAATCATTTGAACATGCATGGATATTCTGGTAACAAAGACCTAAATTATAGACTAACCTCTTGCTTTTATATAAATTTGTAGGTAAAAAATTTTACTCAGGTAATAATGATTTACCCAAAGAAAATATTTGATCAAAAAAAATATTTGGAATTAAATTTTCTAATTTAATAGTTATAAATTTAGTAACAACTTAAAATTTTCTTATCTTGCAACCATTATATAAGATATCCTCAATATACTTTAGAAACTCATAAAATTGAGATGGCTATAACTCAGAAGTTGAATTATCATTCTAAGTTTCTGTCTACTGAAAAGACAGGCCAGTAACCTCGTGTACTAAATTTTGAAAATATGGTGGATCTGGAACCAAATCATTTGTATCTTCTTCTGAATTGTATTCACCATGTTGATACAAAAAAAATCTTTACGAAAACCAAAACGCAACAGATGAACCCCAATAATTTCAAATGTTTCAAATCTACTTAGATCAAATTTATTACATGAACACTTAATTATCCCTTTTGAAACAAATTCTTGTTTTTATGATGCAAATGATACTTTTTTACACCCTTAATATATACAAGATTTATACCAAAACCATTTGGATTTCTATGATGATTTATCCAATCATGAGCTCGTAATAAAAACTATTTTCAACTTCCTTATTCCATATTTTTCTAAAAAAATAGAAAATAAAATATTTCTTATGAATAATCTGATAGAATGGATGAACCAAGAAAAACATCTAAAAATCTAAAAATTACAAATTACTTGTAATTATTACCAATTATCGATGATTTCTGGTAATTATAACTAAATATAAGAAATTATTACTAACTAAAAAAATAATAGTGAATAGAAATATTGCATGTTAATTATTATAAATTATTACCAATTATCGATAATTATTACTAATTATTACTAGTTATCGATAATTATTACTAATTATTACTAATTATCACTATTTATTGGTAATTACTACTAATTATCAGTAAATATTACTAGTTATCGGTAATTATTTACTAATTATCAATAACTATTACAAATTATTGGTAATTATTGGTAATTATTTTAAATTATTACTAATTATTACTAATTGCTGACAATTATTGGTAATTATTGGTAAATAATGGTAATTATCTATAATTATAGGTAATTATTGGTAATTATTGCTAATTATTGGTAATTATTATAAATTATTATTAATTATCTATAATTATTACAAAATTATTGCTAATTATTACTAATTATCAGTAATTATTACAAATAATTGGTAATTATTACAAATTATTGATAGTTTTTACAAATTATCAGAAGTTATTACAAATTATCAGCAATTATTACTAATTATTGGTAATTAATACTAATTATTACTAATTATTGATAATTATTACTAATTAATACCAATTAATACTAATTATTATTAAATACTAATTATTAAAAATTATCAGTAATTATTATTAATTATTACTAATGTCGATGATTATTACTAATTCTTACAAATTATTAGTCATTATTACTAATTATTACTAATTATTGGTAATTATTACCAATTATTACTAATTTTTGATAATTATTAATAATTATTAGTAATTATTGGTAATTATTGGTGATTATTACTAATTATTACTAATTATTGGAAATTATTACTAATTATTGGAAATTATTACTAATTTTTGGTAATTATTGGAAATTATTGGTAATTATTACTAATTATTAGTAATTATGGGTAATTATTACTAATTATTACTAATTATTATGAATTATTACTAATTATTGGTAATTATCAATAATTATCAATAATTATTATTAATTGCTAATAATTATTGGTAATTATTGGTAATTATTACGAATTATTACAAATTATTAATAATTATTACTAATTATCGAATTATTACTAATTATACTTATTATTTACTAATTATTTAATAATTATTTACTAATTATTACTAATTATTGGCAATAATTATTAATTTTTAGCAATAATTAGTAATTATTGATAATAATTACTAATTATTGTTAATTATTGGCAATTATTACTAATTATTACCAATTATTACCAATTATTGTTAATTATTGGCAATTATTACTAATTATTACTAATTATTGGTAATTATTACTAATTATTGATAGTTATTACTATTTTTACTAATTATTGATAATTATTACTAATTATTAGTAATTATTGTTAATTATTTCTAATTATTACTAATTATTACTAATTATTGGTAATTATTGGTCATTATTACTAACTATTAGAAATTATTGGTAATTATTACTAATTATTGGTAATTATTGGTAATTATTACTAATTATTTGTAACGTCCCGACCCGGATGCCACTAAATCGGTGCTCTGAATTGGTTTGTTAGGAGGACTCAAGCACACCTCCCCGTATGCCAGAGACTACCGACTAACAGCAAGGGCCTAAGGTGTGACAATGGGGAGACTATGCTCTCATATCAGAGTATGCAAACCGTGGAAATAACTAAGTATCATACACAATAGTAAATAAATAGAGTGCAGAAGCAGTAAATAAACTGAAATAGAACATGCTATAATAATAAATGAAAATGCTATAAAAGCCTGAACAACTATGTCATACATACAACACTGGTCACCCATTGGGCCGACCATATAGATATAAGAATACAAAAAGAAACTGAAATAAAAGTATAAAGCTCTACTACTAACTCTGAGCTAGACCACATACCCGGTCTCCAGACACTATTGAATTGCACCAGCCTGAATAAAAGAACCCAAATGAGCATCTCCGCTCGATCATTCAACTCTGGTCCTCAACCCTATCCACCATGCAATCGTGCTTAACCTGAAAAGCAGACATAAGGTCTGTACGCACACCGAGGTGCATTTACAGAGGTGAGAATATAATCTCAGTAGGCCACCCCAACAATGAACCTACAAAACATGCTCCCATAAGTGTATGCTCATGCAATATGCTCAGCCTAACCGAGACTCAACTGAAAAGATAAGTAAAGCCAATAACATGAGGCTATAGTCGACCCCCAGGTCCGTAATCTTGGCCAACTGGGCAAAGTGATAACACAGATGTTCATAATTATATGTGTTTATATGTATAGTCCCATACCTCGACATATATACATAAATATGAATATACATGATTATGGTGAATGAAATAACATAAAAACAATCAGCAGTTGATCCTTGGGTCCTTAATCCTGACCGCTTTGACATCCTGTGCAATGGGTATTGAGCTGGACATCATGCCACTCAATCCGTGTATTATTAAGTCAATCTATGGGTTCGTAATCCCAACCGATATATACCCACTTCAACCAGTACCAAAAATGTCTCCAAGCAAGCTACATCACCACAGGGGGATACTCGTCCTTACCATGGTTTCACCCGTACTTGCCTGCAATCACTGTAATAAAGGATTCCAAGGAAGTACATCCAAGCATCCTATAAATTTCCACTGATCTAGACACCATGTTGATCATGGAATGTAAATCCAGTCTAATGTCTGAGCCCTAGGCCCCAGTCCGTAGGCAGTCACAACATTGAGACTCAGATGAACCCTAAGGGTCTGACCCTTAGGTGATATGTATGGAGAGTTCACCACTGAGATATCATTCCCACCCCTCGAGATCAATGGTGTAGACGTCATTCCCAACATCAATCATAGGTGTGAGACTCCATGCTCAACTAACTTGATAAATAAAAAGGTCTCATAAGCTTGATCCAAGAGAGCATGTTTAGAGATCCTCATCATATGAAAAATCGAGGAGAGCGTAGTCCTTCTCCATAAGCCATAGGTTGAAGAGAATGTAACCATCCTATATAGACCAAAAGTTGAGGAGAGGGTAATCATCCAACGACAACCCCTGGTTGAGGAGAGCATAATCACCCTCATTTACCCACGAGTCAAGGAGAGCATAACCATTTTCATTATATAACAACTTGAGGTGAGAAGAATCATCCCCATCACTTAGGAGAGTGAAATCATTCATGAGTATCATTAATAGGGATGAAATTCTCATATATCATATTCATAGGATCATCATCCTAATCCTAGGAAACACCTTTGGAAATCCTAATAATAAAAATAGTCAAATATACAAGCTCAAAAGCTAGATCCCAGGTAATACCTCTGGGTATACAAATAAATATGAAGTAACACGGTTTAGAAGTTAGATCCTAGGAAGGTACGTCAGGGCATCCCAAATATAAATAAAGACACCTCACATCCATCTCAATACCCACCAACTAGGAAACATCTATGTCTAGTCATCACCGCATCAATAATAAACAAGTGAAAGTATAAATAAAAGAGTGAGGGTGGATGCACTCTTAAACCCAGCACCACTGCCACAACCCCATGGGATTACAAGTTCAACATAGGTTCTAAGGTGACACCCACCACCATCTCTACCCAAACCTGACGTACTAGATCATGGTCAGTCAAACATTGGTGTACCCACTAGGTCCCTTAAGTCAAACACTGAGAGACATCCTACTTGGGATCCTTGAGGCATACACATAAGTGAAGGAATCCTACTTGGGATCCTCTGTAGGGAAAATAAAGGATTAATCCAACATGGGTTCCTCAAATGACAAGTCAACAAAGGCATCTTACAAAGGATCCTAATAACAAAACACATGTAAAGGGTTTTGGTACATTCATTTTAATACATCCAATTTGATTTTTTTTATAACCAACTAGCTATTGTAAAAGTGGCAAGAAGGGTCGAACCATAGAGAACACATAAAATAATTCACTAAAATTATCTCGTTGGATGATTTTTAGAAGGATAATCAATTGAGGGAATTACTATTTTTTTATTTTTTTAATAAAACTAATAATTTGATAAAGATAACAAGAAAAAATAAAATTTAATAGAAAAAAGATGAAAATTTATCAGCAAGATGTGTCTAGGATGCTGACTTTGTAATCAAACTACTACGCAACCATGAAAGACTATTTTCTTATGTGATCAAATATGTATCTATATCAATTATTTCTAGTTAAAAATTTATAAATCCTTTTTTAGAGGCTTATTTTTTATCTCCTAATTTATTTAAGGCCCCTTTCTCTATTTTTATAAATAAATTAGGAGATGTGTTTAAATACCAAACCAAACAGCTGAATGACACAACCCATTTCTCACAAAGCTGCATCACCTATTTTCACTATAGTCAGTCAAGATAGTTAACCTTCTCGGTATCACCGAGTTGAATATGAATCAAAATGGATAGTTTTAATTTTATAAATTAAATTCAATGAACATATAATTTAAGAAAACAAAATTCAAATGAAAATAAATTCAATTGATAATTTAACCACAGAATAAAAACGTCATCTTGGGATGCGTAACAGATAAATTATTCAGTCAACATACCGACACATATAAATTTACCCAAAATCATGACTAAAAAAATATGCATGGTAATAAAATTAAAAATCATTAAAATTGTACCCACGTTATTTGAAAAAATGATCATGCCAATCTACAATCTTGCTGCACAGGCCTCGCACTACCTACCGATCTCTGAATGAAAGGTGAAACTATGAACACGTCGATTTCAAGTGAGAACAATGGATCTAAAAAAATATTTAACACACTCAAAGTTAGTTAATAGGATGAGTCTATGGCTGGTTCACTGCAACCAAGAAGACATGCAGATCTACTGTTCAAGGAGTCGAGCAGGGGGGTCGCGTGCTGCTGCAGGCAGGAGGGTGGTGGCGCACCTGTTTGTTGTATAAAAGGAGGTGGCACTCTACTTGGTGCTTCAATTTTACTAGTATGAACCTAAAGGGTGGAGGATATGAGCCGAGGTTACTGGATAGGGTTTGATGGTGGCTCGTGTGGTCGAGTAGGAGGAAAGGGGGGGGGGTGGTCTAGTGAGGGAAGGGAGATGGGGAGGGGCTAGAGGGATGAGGTGGAGAAGGGGGTGGTGAGGTGAGGGAAGGGATATGGGGATGGGATCATTGGATTGAGGGAATAGATATGGGTAGGGTTCAATAGAGAGGTGTGGGGGGAAGGAGGTGGGAGGGGGGAAGGAGGCATGAGGATGGAATATTCAAAACGAAAAAAAATCAAATTCAAAAATCAAATTCAAATAAAATGCTATTATCTAAAAATGTTAAATGTTAATAAAAATAATAAAAAAACTAATTAAAATAATAATAATAATATTGTTATTATTAAATATATAAAAACTAATTAACTATAAAAAAAATAATTAGAAGAAAATGTTATAAAAGTTAAAATATATAAAAAATAATGCACATGTAATTAGACACCATAAAATATAGATATAATAAAAGTATAATAAAAAAATTACTACTATTAAATAATATAATAAAAAACTAACTAATAATAAAAATACTATAATTAATACTACACAAATATAATGAAATAAAATAATATACTAATATATACAATTAATATATATACTAATTAATATAAAAAACTAATAGTAAAATTAATGTTAAGGAAACTAATAATAATAATATAGTGTCAAATAAAATATGTAAAATTAATATAAACTAATAAAAATAATAAATTACTAATATTAGTATATAAATTAACTAAAAAAACTAAAAAAATTAAAAATACTACAAAACTACAAAAATAATCTAAAAATGATAAAAGTAGTTAGAAAAAAAGTTATTAAAAAGTTAGTGAATTCCATATGCATCAAATCCCCCATGCTTAAACTTTTTTACTCCTAGGAAAAACAATAAAAAAGAATACACAACTATACCCATGGAAAAAATAGAACATCAAAAATACAAGTTCAAAAAATTCCAATCCTTTTTACCCATAAAATATCACACATCATTTGAAATTCCAATTTTCAAAAAAAAATTATCTTCCACTCATAGCCATTCCAAAACAAGTATCTACGCTCATGAATCATGTGACCTACCTTTGGGCCAGAATCATCATGAAATAGGAGGCACGCTAGGATTCCGTGGGAGGAGGTGGGCCGAGATTCATGCAAGGAGGCCATGGGTGGGTTAGGCCGAAGGAGTGTGAGTGGGAGGGTGCTGTCGGGAGTGCACAGAGGAGGAGGCATGGCCGGACGACACCAAGATTCCACAAGGAGGGTGGGGAAAATAGATTTGGGACCATAATACATTGATGTCCTCAGAACGAGAGACCTCGATGCTAAGGAAGTAGGTGAGAGGACCAAGATCTTTGGAGTGGAAGTGGTGGTGAAGTTTCCCTTTGAGTTGACTGATTCCAGTAGAGTCGCTCCCTGTGATGATGATATCATCAACATAGACCAACATAAATATGAAATTTTTGGATGTGGTATGTTAAAATATGGTGTGGTACTTCATACTGCAAGAGAGTTTAAAGGAGGTGACGATAGTGCTAAAGCGGCCAAACCAAGCACGCAGAGTCTACTTGAGGCCATATAGAGATCAACGGAGTCGAAAGACTTGGGAGTCAGCTCCAGAGGCATGAAATCTAGGGGGATGCTGTTGATATACCTTTTAATCAAGAAATACATGGATAAAATCATTCTTGACATCTAGTTGATGAAGAGGCCAATGATGATGAGCGACCAGAGATATGGTTAAGTGAACTACGACCATATTGGAAACTAGAGAGAAAGGTCTCAAAGTAGTCAATTCCATATGTTTGTGAGGAACCCTTTGCCACAAGTCAGGATTTGTGGAAATGGAGAGTTCCATCAACATTGAGATAGATGGTATATATCTATTTATTGCCGATGACCTATTTTCTATCTGGGAGGGGGACAAGATGACGAGTATGGTTGTCTTCCAGAGCCTACAACTCATCCCGCATCGCTTGGAGGCACCCTAGATAAGATTTGGCATCACCAACTGTGTAGGGAATAAATACCATCTCTAGTGTGAAAAATACTCTATAAGAAGATGAAAAGAGGGGAGTATCTTGATAATAACAAGAACCTTTCTGGAGGGAAATGGGAAAGTCATTTGGTGCTGGGGAGGAACATTGGACGAAGCGGGGATAATGGTTTCCTCAGCCTGAATGAGGGGCACAATTGATGGGCGATGGGAGTAGATTGAACAAAAATGGTGATCAGTAGGAGGATACATGAGAGGAGGGTGGATTATTAAAGGAATAAAATCATCAATGGTGGTTTCTAGATGAGGATATGGAAGAGTGAAAGGATATTTCTCATCAAACAACACATCCGCAAAATATGATATATTGCTGTAAGTCAGTAGAGAAGAACCAGTAGCCTCACTGAGTGAGGGAATATCTGAGGAATATGCAATGGAGGGATTTGGGAGAAAGTTTGGATCTGTTGGGATGAGTGTCCCGAACATAACAAAGACACCCAAACACACGGAGGGGAAGGGAATGAGGAGGGATATAGGAGAATAGAGTCAAAAAATGAGCCCCCCCGAAGTATAGAGAATGGATTCATTTTATAAGGTAGGTAGCAGTCAGGATGGAATCAGACCAAAAAATGTGAGGTACTTTCATGTAGAAGAGAAGGGAACACGCAATCTCTAGAATATAGTGATTTTTATACTCATCCACTCCATTCTGCTGAGGTTTGTTGGGGTAGGAAGTTTGGTGAATGATGCCTTTATCCTTGAGAAACTGCTGAAAGGAGGTGGACAAATATTCCCATCCATTATCTGAGTAGAGACATTTAAGGGAGGTGGATAATTGAGTATGAATTTCATTATAAAAGGTATGAAAAGTAGAAAAAAATTTATATCGATCACGAAGAAGGTAGAGAATGTCATGCATGAGTAGTCATCAATAAAGGATATATAATAATTATACCCAGATTGGCCAGGAACCCTACAAGGACCCCATACATCGGAATGAACAAGGTCGAAAGGATTCACTGCACGTAGTTCCAGTCGAGGAACATATGTCACCTAATGATGTTTCACAAACTGGAAGGATTTACAATGGAAGGAGATGTGATAACTGAATTGGAGGAAAATCTTATGTAGGATGGAAGATGGTGGATGACCAAGGCGAGAATGGATGTCAGGGGCACGAGCTGAGGTGGATGAGAAAGAAAGAGATGGTGGGGTATCAAACATGTAAACACATTTTCGGAGAGAAACTCAACCAAGTTCCTGATTTATCATTTTCTACTGAAAAAACACTAGATGATGTAAAATTAGCAACACAATTTAAGTCTGTGGTGATTTTGCTGACTGAGATCAGATTAAATGGACTTTGAGGAACATGAGCGACCAAAACCAGGTGAATAGACAGGGTCAAGGGGTAGGTTCCAAAGCTGGTAATGGGAATTGTTGACGAGGGTACATGGGATAGTGGCTTAGGTGGGTGCACAAATGCATGGATGAAACATGAGGTTGTTGTACGGGAAGGCCAAAAATGAGGGTGAGTGGGCGGCCTTGCAGGAAATCTGGAAGCCAGAGGTGGTGCCGGAGGGACACGAGCAGACAAGAAAACCATTGAGGTGGCAATGGGGATTTTAGGAAGATTCTAGAGAGTGATGCCGTATCCATCCAAGAAAGGCGTGCCGACAGTGGACTGTCTTAGCATGCTGATCAGAGGGTGTGTGCTAGTATGGTAGAGTAGTGCAGCCGATGGTCGGCTGGTGTAGCCAATCACTAGGAGGTCAGTGAGATTCCAGGACTAGGAGATCATCGGGAGGTGTCGTGGGAGGGTGGCGGGAGGCAAGTCTGGCAGTGAGACCGAACGATGGTTGGGGTGGGCTGTGGGAGCTGGGAGTCGTGTTTGGAAGCAGGACCACCGATATGTGCCACGGGAGCTACGTCGAACAGGAGTTGGGGGGGGGGGGCATGTAAGGTGGGATCCATGAGTCATGTCAAAAATCATGATAGGAGGGGTTCCGAGGAGATCCACAGGAGTCAGGAGACCGAGAGTCCACAGGGGGTGGGCTAGAATCATCATGAAGGAGGAGGTTCGCCTCCATGGCCAGGGACCCCTAATCCGCCATCGCCCTTCCCAGTATCTCTTCGTGACTCCTTGGGCGAATCACTCTCAACGAAACCCTCATGTGAATCACCTTCCTCGTACGACAACCAAGATAACCTCTCCTCACTCGGCAGCTCCCTCCCAGTGGCTCCCTCCCGTTGGTGATCCCGTAAAGGCTCCCTCTAGGAAACACCACCCTACCGATGGGCCACTCCACCAGTCACTCTCCTGTGTGACAACGCCTCCCTATAAGATGCCTCTCCAATTATCCCCCTCAATATAGATATACCTATCTTGGACACATAAAGAAAAAACAAACCAAAAAAATGAAAGCAAAGAAATCAATATACACTACAAACACTCCCCCTCAAGCTGGACATACCCAGCTTGATGAAAAAACTAGACAAAAGGAAAGAAAAGAAAACATTCGTGATTTCAGCCCCCTTAAGATCGCAACACCCCCTCAAGATTGTAGCTCCCCCCTTGAGATAAAAAAGGCGGATGATTGAATATGGAGATGAAATGCCATATAAAATCTGTGGTGCATCATTTCATCAAGGTGTAGAACCAGAATTGCGCAGGCGGGGCCGGATGTCAGAGTGCTGGGAAACACGAACTAGTGGGGCAAGACGACAGGGAACTGGGAAATCCAAACTAGCAGGGCTGGAAGAGAGAGTGTTGGGAAAGCCACATAGGATCTGTGCTATAGATTGACGAAGTGATGGAGGTGAGTAAGCGATCTGGCGTAGAAGGCTCCTCAGGAGGGGATGTCCCACTGGAGGGGTGGCACACTGGACAGGAGAGAAGGCGAGGGAGGCGGAGGGGAACTATCTTGTCTAGATCTGGAGGTCCGCAGGAAGGAGGGTAATAGTCTGGGAGAAGAGCCTGGGGAGGAGGATTCGTAGGTGGGAGGGGTGCCATCGGGGAGAACCATTAGGGGGGGAGGATCCATAGGCAAGAGGGGCACTATCGGGGAGAACTGTCATGGGAGGAGGATCCGTGGGCGGGAGGGGCACTGTTAGGGAGAACCTTAATAGGAGGAGGATCCACAGGCAGGAGGGGTACTATCGGGTAGAATAATCGTGGGAGGAGTATCCGTGGATGAGAGGGGCGTTGTTGGGAGAACCATCAGGATTGGGAGATGCGAGAGTCTGCAGGGGGAGGGCCAAAATCATTGTGAAGGAGGATGTGCACCAAGATGTTGCAGGAGGAGGTGGGTCAGGATCCGTGTGAGGAGGCCACGAGAGGGATGGGATGAAGGTGTGTGGGTGGGAGGGAGCCATCAGGAGTGCACAAAGGAGGAGGCAAGGCCGAACGACACTGGTTCTGTCCGGAATTGCGCATCCCAATACCGCCGCCGCCGCTTGGTTAACCACTTCTCTCAATCCCGAAGGTTCTTCCCAATGGTGACCCTCTCGCCCGTGGATCCTCCTCCCATGATGGTTCTCCCTGATGTATGCCTCCTCTTGAAAAATTACCTTCTTCACCGTAATTAATCTCTTTGTGTTCCGACGCCCCTCCTTTCCTGATGGGCTTCCCCCCTCGTCGAGGTGAAACACCAGAGAGAAATCCAAAATAATCTATAAGAGGAGCTCAGAAGTTGTTATAGAAGAATTGTGTTGGGATCTTATACAAGTTAGATTAGTTATAAAAGATTATTTTCAACTAATTCCATCACAAATAGTTCCCGCCATAAATAAATATAGTGACAAATGAAATAGAATTTGATATGGATGACCAAATCTGTCGAAAATGCTACCCATCATAAATAGCATATATTTACTCTGTGGATAGAGTATTTGTGAAGGAATTAGAATTTATTTAGCAAGTAGTATTTTTTTATTTTTTATATACAATTATTTAAATTTGAATTAGGATTTCCATCTCAAATAAGTTTATTTGTGATGAAAACCCTAATTCTGATAAAAATAAACCTTTACTGTGATATAGTGCATAATGGAACTAAAAGTATTTGTGACAAGACTTGTATCTCATCAAAAATACCAAAAAAATATATAGTTATTTATGATAGTATAGTATTTACATTGCAAATAACTCAATTTTTATTATTATTTGCGATGGGATCCTTTAACGTCGCAAATGCCCCATAAAAAATATCACTTTTTTCCTATAGTGAGGGAACAAGGTTGATATCCTTCATGTTTTTGATACCCTATTGTTAAGAGGTTGGGATTTACAATTATGATGTGGTATGATGTGATATGTGGTATGTGGTGATAATGATGATGTGGTCATAGTTATTATGTGGCATGCAAGAATGAAAAAATGTGTGGATATGGAAGGCATGTGTAACATCCTGTACCTTCTCTTTAGATTTAGAAGTGATGGGTGTGCTAATAGGCCTTAGGTTATATCCTCAAGACACCAAATGATGAAAATAAATTCAAAGGGTCTCAAAAAAATTTGGGATATTATTTTCCCTTTGAAAGATAAAAAATCCAAACTACATAAACAACAAGCAACCAAATGTCTATATGATGCATGAGTACAAAATACAACTCAAAACATAACCAAACCAATAAACCATATTATAGTACAAGTGTAAACTATAAGAAATATTAGAAGAGAACAAAAATAACACAAAACTCAAAACTCCCAAGTGACATAAACCAGTAACACACAACCTTCTCCAAGCTCCAACTCTATATACCATGCCCACTATATCAAGAAGCATCACTAAAGAACTGAGAAAAATCACATTTACCCATGTCTTGATAGATAACATCTGAAATCATACAACAATTCCCAAGTAGGGGATGAGCCTAAACTTAGTAGTATTTCTCCAATAACTTCCCAACTCATGCCACTAGGAAAAACTTGTCAGTATAATTATATAAAAAATTCAAAATCATTTTAAAATATTTTATATCAAAACAGTAAACAAGTTCTAAGGAAAAATAATAAAAAAGTTCAAAAACCATTTCACATTCATTTGAAATATTCATTCCTATGTCCACAAACATAGCCACACATAAACACTCAAGAATGGTGTTATCATTGATGGTGAAACTTCACATCCATACTTCGTCCCAACTTTTATTGTGGTACTTCATGACCACAACCAATCCCACTTTACACACACTAAAACGGTTATTCCAAAATCATACCATGCCATTAAAAATGAAAAAATTTCCTTCTTTAAATAATTTTAAAAAATTATTTACATGCATCCAAAACCAAACCATAATTTTAAAACCACCCTTTTATAATTATAATCAAAGAGTCTTCTAAAAACCAAATCAATTTTCCATAATTTTCAAGACATAACCAAAATAGTATTTTATAATAAGAACCACACAAGGATTCCCCCACTATTTAAATCAAATATTAAAAATAAAACTAATCCTTTAATTTCTAAATCAAGTGTAGTCAAGAGAGAATCCACCTACCTCAAAATAGTTGGAAAAAAGTTAATATTGACACTACCAAACTCTAGATCCGTCCTTGGATCTCCTTTGCTTCAATAAATCCAATTATAAAACATCAATATTCCCATAAAGGAACATGAATATATCCAACAAATATTAGATCTAAAATTTCAGGAGAGATAATATGACTAGATCTAAGAATAATGATGACTTATTGATGAATACGGATCAAAAAAACACTTTGATTCACCAGAAAATCACTTCCAGATAAAAATGGATCATCTCTCAAGCCTAGGTAGAAAAAGGAATTTGGTTTATGGAGGTATTAGGGGATTAAAAGGGGTCCAGAGGCTTAATTCATATCAGATCCATATTTTTAGGGGTTCCAACTATACACCGCACGGTTAGGTCACACTATTTTGAAAACATTGCACCAACCGTGTGACGCTACTCTCTTAATCCAACACCTCACATTGTTGGCTCACATGTGTAGATAAATCACACACCAACCATGATTTTCCCTATATTTAAAGTTTCATGATTTTCCATAGGCAGTCTCATGATTTAGCCAAGCCATGCACCAACCATGCGCCTGTCCAATGCCCACTGTCTCCCCTTTGATAGTTTTCTGAAGGTGGTTCATGGTTTCTACTAACCATAAACCTCCAAAATTCTTACAAATCATCCTGAAACTTGACCCAAGTATTATACAGACTCAAAATACATGAATAAAAGATCATGCACTAGAATCCAAGGGTCTTTTATTCTACCCAACATTAGTTTTTCCATCCCTATAAAGTAAAAAACCCCTATTTTCCTAGAAGAGTTCAAGACACTGCTATAACATTTCCTTCTCATGTTCCCATATTTATTCCTAAATCTAACCATGTATCCACACTAAAATGATGATTTTCTCATGAAATATCTTCTATTATGTATCCAAAATTCATATTGGCACATGAATAAATGTAGCATGCAACTCTCGGTCAGCACGATCCTATTGAATCACATACTTAGGATCATATTAGAACTTCTTCAACTCAGATACATGGAATATATTATGCACTGAACTGAAACACATGACCGGTCACCTAAAAATGACAATGGTCATCGATTATGATTTGTATACGATTTATGAAGACTATAAGACATATATATTCTATTTCTAATCAACTAAATATTCTATTTTGTATCTTGCATAAGGATTGGTCTAATTAGTTAAGTCTCACCTATTTCCACAAAAAAAACTAGACAATGAAAAGGATGAACATACAATGATTTAAAAGATCCATATGTATTGAGGTTTGATAACTATCATTGTATGAGAACTCCACTAATAGAAAATTTTCTTCCCACGATCCACCAAAATCCATTACACAATCCCTAAGCATGTCCTATAACATTTTTATTTTCTGTTTAGACTGTCCATCTATTTGATGATGATAAGATATACTCATAGTCAACTGTGTTCCAAGGGCTTGTAGTAAGGATTTCCAAAAGTGAGATTTAAACCTATGGTATTTTTCATATATAATCAAAACTAGAACCCCATGTGTCTTTACCACCTCTAAAATATATATTTTGGACAAGTATACCACCATATGGGATTCCCATATAGGGTTGAAGTGAGCCAACATTGTGAGATGATCCACTATCACTATAGTATTGTGTTTCCTAACCATCCTTGGTAGACCTGTTATAAAATCAATGGCTATTTTCTCCCATTCCCACACGATAATCAATAAAGACTACAACATACCCACTGGTCATTGATGCTCTGGATTCACCTAATGATAGGTGAGGCATCTTAAGACATTCTCCATTATAACTCTTTTCATGCGAACCCACCAAAATCATGCTTTAAATGCTCTATACATATTTTGTATTTTTGGATGAAAAACCCATATTTAATGGTAGTATGCACTAAGAATTTGTTCCTGATAAGCCAAAAGTGTGACCATTCGATCCCTAAATCGCGACAATGAACTCTCATCATTCTTACATCCATCAATGGTCTCCCCAAATTTAAGTTTTTACCTCATATTAACATAATCAGGATCATATTTCTAAGAAACTCTAACCTACTCAACCAAATTAGGAACAAATGAAACTAGAAAAAAAATGTAACATCACCTTGTACTACATAATATAGATGCATATTTTATATTACTGACACTATTTTAAATTATTTAGAAGTATCTTTGTCCAACTGAGAATATAAATTTCTAATCAATGCATTTTCCATAGAGTTTCCTTTACTCAGTGTATACATCAGCTCAAAGCCAATCAACTGTAGATATTCCATCCATCTGTGCTACCTTAAATTCAAATATATTTATAATAAAAAATTATAAAAACTATTATGATCCATAAACAATATAAATTTATCACTAAATAGATAATGATGCAAAGCCTTCAAATCAAGGACAACAATAACTAATTATAAGTTTTGTATTTGGTAGTTCTTTTCATGAAACCGTAATTACCGCAAGTCATAAGAAACAACATGATATATTTGCATGAAAACACATACCAACCCATATCTTGATGCATCACAATATACTACATAGCCCTATCCAGACTCCATAAACGTGAGGATAGGTTATGATGTAAGTCTAAACTTAAGTTCTTGAAAGGATTTTTGGAATTCATTTTTCCATTGAAAATGAATTCCTTTCCTTATCAAATCTTTAATTGATGATAAAAAATGTGAAAAATCACATAAGAAACATCTTTATTATCCTAGTAAGACAATTAAACTATGTATCTCAAAGGAATTCTTTAGTGGATTCCAAGATATAACAAATTCTATCTTTTTAGGATCTACAAAAACACCTTTTTCAAAAATGACATGGCTAAGGAAACGTACCTCTTGTATCTAGAAATCACACTTTTATAACTTTTCATACAGATGATGCTCCTATAAGATCCCAAAACTATAGAAAAGTGTTGATTATGACCCGTTTTATCTTAGTATATACTATAATTTCATCAAAAAATTTCACCAAAAAGGAATCCATATACCTCTATAAGATTTGATTTATTAATTCCATAAAGATGGCTGGTGAATTAGTAAGACCAAAAGGAATAAAAATAAAGTCATAATGAACATATATTCTTTTGAAATATTGTTTCCAAATATCCTCCTTATAAACTATCAGTTGGTGATGTCCCAAACATAATTAAATCTTAGATAACCATCGGGATCCCCTCAACTAATTAAACAGATAATCTATTATTTATAGAGGATACCGATTCTTTATCATAACTTAGTTAAGCTTACACTAATCCAAACCAAGTTAAAGAGTTCTATCTGCATTATTCACTAGAAAAAATGGTTCTACCTACAGATATGTGCTTATTCTAATGGACCCTTTACTTTCCAAATCTTACAACTAAAATTTCAATTCCTTCAATTCCGCTGCTTCCATATGATAAGAAGGAAGTGAAATTAGACTAGTCTTCGATAATAGATCAATTGTAAACTCCATTTTTCTTTTGGGTGGAAAACACGATAATTTTTTATGAAAAAATAAGTAAATTGGTCAATAATAGTTGGAAAATATCTATTTCCAATCTCATCCAGAGATGTAAAAGTTAACACTTCCAAATGATATTTGATAGTTCCAACCACTAGTGTCAAAAGTCATTCTATAATTTCCTTTAAATCCCAATATTTTCTAAAGATATGCTCAATGACATCAAGATATATAAAACTAACCTTCTTGGAATAATAATTGGTGTGAGACTTAAACAATTTAAACCAATCTATACCCAAAATCAAGTCATAGACATCCATCTCTAAAATAGAGAAGTCCCAAACCAATTCCACCCATCGATTGTTATAGAACAATCTTTGCTCATAAATACTTGACACTATCATTGGACAAGAAGAGTTTGATGTTTAAAAATATAAGGAATCATATCAACATGAAAAACCATATTATCAACAACATGAGAAGAAATAAATGAGTGAGATGAACCCATATTGAAAAAAGGTTGCATAAAGGTAGAATTAAAAATAATCATACCTCTAACCATTGCAGGACTTGATTGTTCATCCATGATCACTTGATCAAATATAGTCAATTTCTTACTCATTTCACTTTTCTATTTGTTAACCTATAAATATTGTATAGGTTGAGGAGTCATGGAATTCCTAGAATCACCTTGGATTTCTCTATTCTGATGATGATAGTTATTTTGCTGCACTCATTCTGTCAAGGCATAAGATTCCGAAGAAACATGAGATATGTTTCTAGAGCCCAACCTTAGATAACCATGATAATAGTGCTAAATATGTACTATCTTGTTTCAATTATGACATGATTTAGGTGGATCTATACAATATTACTTGATGTGATCAAGTAAACCACATTGAAAACTTCTTGACTTACTTTTGGGTTGAGGAGAAAATTTACTAATCTGATGGTTTGATTCAAAGGTGTCCCACCACTATGAAAATAAGTGTCCCTCTTCTTATTATTCCTATAATTAGAGTCCCACAATTCCCATATGAATAAAAATGATCCTCCCAATTTTATTTCTTGAGATATCCCTTTCTTCCACCATGGCTCTATTGACCATTTATTTATAATCCATTATAAAAAGAACAACAATCTTTGATAGAGTATTCAACCTAAAACCTAAATAAAAAATTCATGCCTTCAAGGACATACTTGCAACAATATCCTAGAAAAATCAGACTAAATTTATAAATTTATCCACACACTCTATCATTATGAGGTTCTCTTGCTTAAAAATGAAGAAGTATGTTGTTATAGAAATCTGAACGGTGCAGGGATATAATTTCTTGTTAAAAAATTCTTCAAAATACTCCCATGTAATGTATTGGTCCAATTTATCCTAAATTACTAATTCCCACCATTGAAATTCAAAATAATATAATATATAGGTTTCCAAATTTACTTTCAACTATGGTGGTGTCCCAATGAAATCAAAGACTCAATTAAACTGATTTAACCAGACTTCTTCTTTTTCTTACACGGAATCCCCCCAAAATATGGATGAATTATTCTTTTGGAATTGAACTGAATGGTATAATTTCCATAGTTTATTATACCTATTACTCTTATCCATGACTTTAAAATATTGTAAAATTCTTTGGACCAACTATTGGTTCACCCATGGCTCAGGTGCAACCACATTCTCAACAACCCTTTCCGGTTGATTTCTACAATGCCTAACTGGTTCCATTCACTATAAACCAAAAAGAAATCCATTTAGTCTCAATCATTAGTAACTGAAGTCTTAGAAATTCCAATTTACCATATCAACACATATCAAAACATAGATTTCTATAATTCAACCATCATAAATATTTCAACCATTTTTAAAAATACTACAACCATGCTTTTCAAAATCGACCATTTTCAATATCTTCAAAAATCAATTTTTTATCCATTAAATAAAACATTAAACCCAGAATGAACAATAAATTCCTATTATGAAGTATTATTAAAACATTTCATGCAACTCTCATTGATTAAACCCATGACAATGAGGTTAAAAATCCCCAAGAAGTTTCTTAAATCACTCATGTACCCAAAAACCCAAGTAACTTAAAGTTAAGAATAAATAGGTTAGATATGAAATTTTTTGCTCTACATTTCAAGTTCCAATTATTCTATATACTTAATACCATCCCAAGATATTGACTGATACCATTTCCAACTATAGGACCAAACATAACTAATACCATTTGTCCCAAAAAATATAGATGAACCAACTGAATCTGATAGCATTTCCATTTCAAGGATCGAACAAGATGACAACATTTCTTAGTCAAGGATCAAAAAAGATGATACCAATTGTAATATCCCACCCCTCCTCATTGATTTTAAAACTGATAGGTGTGCTACTAGGATTTAGGTGACATCACCAAGACACTAAAGGATGGAAATAAATGTCAAGGTCCTTAAGAAAATTTGGCATATGATTTTACCTTTTAAAGATAAAACATCCAAAATACATAAAAAAATAACCAACCAAACATCTATATGATGCATCAGTACAAAATACAACTCAAAACATAACCCAACCAATAAACCATATCAGAGTACAAGCGGAAACCAAAATAAATACTCACAGAGAACCAAAAGACCACAAAACTCAAAACCCCAAGTGACATCAACCAGAAAACCTGACCCTCTCTATGATCCAACTCCACATGCCATTCCCATGGTATAAAAAATAATCACTAAAAAACTAAGATACCCTGCCTTTACCTATTTTTTAATAGACAACGTCTACAAACGCACAACAATTACCAATAAGGGGGTGAGTCTAAACTTAGGAGGATTTCCCCAACAACTTCCCAATTCATATAACTAGAAAAAAATTGTTATTATATTATATAAAATAGTCAAAATCATTTTAAAATAGTTTATATCAAAATAGTAAACAAGTTTCAAGGAAAATAATCAACAAGTTACAAAACCATTTCATGTTAATTTGGAATATTCATTACCATGTCCACCCACACAGTTAAACACCCACAAAAACACACACACACACACACACACACACACACACTCAATTTTGGTTTTTCCACTGATGGTGAAACTTCACATCCATACTCCATCCTAACTTTGATGGTGGTACTTTATGACCATAATCTATCCCACTTTACACATGCACAACTGGTTATTCAAAAATCATACCATTCTATTCCAAATGAAAAAATTTATTTCTTTAAAGCATTTAAATTATTTACATTCATTAAAAAACATAATTTTAAAACCATCCTTTTAAAATTATAAATAATGAGTCTTCTGAAAAAAAAATCAATTTTCCATAATTTCTCATCCATAACCAAAACATGATTTTCCAATAAGAATTAAACAAGGATTTAAACACCATTACAATCAAATCATTCAATTAAAACTAATTCTTCAAGTTCTAAATCAAGTGATGTGAAGAGAGAATCCAACTACCTCACAAAGTTTGGTTAAAATTTATAATGACACTACCAAACTCTAGATACGACCTTGGATCTACTTTCCTTAAATAAATCTAATGATAAAAGATCAAGATTCCAATCAAGTAACATGAATATATCTACCACATATTAGATTTAAAATTCCAGAAGATAGTAGAAGACTAGGTCCAAGAAGAAAGATGAAGAATGATGACTTATCAATGAATCTAGGTCTCCAACACACTTTGATTCACATAATAAGCATTTATAGATTAAATGGGATCGTCTCTCAAGACTAGGGAGAAAATGAAATTTATGTTATAGCGGGATTCAAGAATTAGAGGGGTTCTTGAGGCTTAACTTGGATTATATCTAAATTTTTAGAGGTTCTAACTATATATAGTATGGTTAATCAGTATGGTTTGGAAAACTGTGCACCAAACACGCAGTAATACCATATTAATCCCACCCCTCACATGGTTGGATCACATGGTTAGACAAACCATCAAAAAAATTTTATTTCCCTATATTTAAAGTTGCATGATTTCCCCTGGGCACTCGCAAAGTTTGGAAAAAATGTGCACCAACCATGTGCCTTCCTAGTGCCCATTATCTTCCCTTACATGGTTTCCTGGAGGTGGTTCATGATTTCTACTAACTTTTCAAAAACCATGAACCTCCAAAAATTTCCAATAAACATGTTTAAACCCATAATAACCTCTTAAAACTTCACCTGAGAATTATATAGACTCAAAATACATGAGTAAATGACCATGTGCCTGAAATTAGGGGACTAAAACATGTGAGAACTAGGACAATTTTCATTGGGGTGTGAGAGAGATAAACAAGATGGGAAGTGGTTGTTGGGTACATTCTTTTTATATTATCTCTATAGTATGTTATTATACTTGGATATGATATTGGGTGAGTGAGTCTTGGTGAAGTTTAGTGATAGTTTACTTGGCTTAGGTAGGTGTTAGTTCTGCTATTTATTCATTGAGTCATTAGTGTGATTCTTCTACATTTTCACAAGTGTTCTTGGGGAGGGTACTACTAAGTATACATGTATAATAACCCATATATATATATAAATCTATTTTTCAAGTTTCCAAGAGGGATTTAGTAACTGAATTAGAGATTACTAGCTCTAATCTTGGAGCTACTATCAGTGTCATTGGCATATGAGTTTTCTTTTGGTATTTTATTTTATAGAATTGAATCTATATATAATTAAATGCATCATAGGATATTGGTTTTCATTTTATATTATGGATTTTATTGGTAATTTTCTTTATATCTTCCTAGGTTTATGAGGTTAATTCATACCATTTGTATGCTTTATACCCTCAGTGGTAATCCCAACTCATGAGCTGTTGGAGGCAGGCTTTGAGGGTCACACTCATCTTCACTGCCAACCCAAGATGGGTTCTTAATGGGGAAATTTTATGGCATGGGTCATGTATGATTCCAAGATAGAATGATAATCATACTTTTTATAAATTTATTTATACAAAATTCAATATTGATGGGGGTTTTTGATGCTTTATCAACCATTAATATACATGGACAATGGAGGGAGACCATTTTAAGATTATTCAAGACAATAACTCTATAAATAGAAGAAGAAGCTAAAATTTATTATGTATCAAAATTTAGAAAACTTTACTAAATTATTTACTAAAATATAAGTTGGATAGAATGAGAGGTAATGATAAAGAGTGTCTCACTCCTATGAAAATGATATAGGACTACTATGTTCTAATCCTCCTAAATTTTTTCAAAATTTATCACATTATTCAAGATTTTTCATTATAAGTCAAGTTTTCATTTATAATTATCCCTTTATATATTGTATGACATTACACACTATATTAGTGTTACAATTAAATTAGACAAGGAAACATAGAACATTTAATTTGGGAATTATGCTTTCTTTCTGGTAGTTTCACTTTCTTTAATAGAGTCTTCCATTCTATTTTTAAAGAAGATTTATCCTTAAAAATTACATATAAAATCATTCTTGATTTTTATTCAGATTGTAAATATATAGGACATAAGATTTCAAGCTACAGAAGGAACCTATCATGCTCCTTTTATACTCGGTCTATTCATGTAGAGAAGGATTGAAAGAACAAATGGAATCCAGTTAATGCTAGGGAATACTCTAATGTGTCTAGAGAACCCCCTATGTTTGGAGATCACTGTGACCCCCAATATTCTAGGAAAGATATAGCCCTTATATTTTCAACAAAGGGTTTTAAAGGCCTTGGTATCCAGGATGTCCCCCAATCCCAATAATAAATTTCTTGGTATAAAAGTTTAGAAGAAGAAGAGGCTGTTGGTAAGATGATATGTGTTTATACTTCTTCCAGAGATGATATTTTTAAAGTAATTGAGGTGGAGAGAACACCTATAGAAACTATTAATGGAAAATATGATGGTGAGTATACTGCTAAATATATGGTTGATATAGAATTATGATAGGAGAAACTTCTAGCCACTACCAAAGGTAAAGGTAAGACCAATGTGGTGGCCGATTCCTTAAGGAAGTCTAAGAAAACTATGGACCAATCTGGTGTACAACATGACATGGATAGATCCTCTCTCATAAGAGTCTCAAACATAGTGTATGGTACCAAGAATAAGTCTAAGACTTGCAGGCCTGATGTCAAGTTTGTTGGCAATGAAGTGATTTATGATAGTCTAGTAAGATTTTCAAAATATATAGAGGGTAACCATACTATCATTAGATATAAAAATGAAGTAGAGGGAACTCAATAAATTCTTGAATCTTCCATGGTTCTTAGAATCTTTGGTTCTAGATAGATTACTCATAATAAAAATATTTTGAGAGTGGCGACATCATAGGGGGGTCAATTAACTTCTTGTGACGATCCTAAGATGATACTCTGTCCTCTAACTATTATATAAATGAGTCATGAAGCTCCTGTACATCTTGATGATGACATGATATCTCCTAGAACAACATGACCTATAGTTATTGGCTTTAAATAAGGAAACCTCTCTTCTTATCAGGTAATTGGTAAGGTTCTTACACATAATTATTTTGAATTAAATGCTACCTAAAGTAGCGAGGAAGAGGGATAAAGAAGTTATGGTGCATCTAAATTCATAGATGGATTAAATGATTTTGATGATGAGATTTTTGATGATGGTGGTGGATTTTGGAAGTAGGTCAAGACATGGATAAGGGGATGACATCCCCGTGGTCATGGAGGGAGAGTTTCTTATCATAGTATGATTACCCACTATCAAACTAATGAAATGTTTCTCTTATTGTTATCCTTTGTCTTTTTAGATGAGAGAAGAAATGGTTTTTCAGACCCCATCCTCCCCTTCTAATCTTACTTTTATTTTTTTTAATAAGGGGATTTTTATTAGCTTGTTTTAAATTTTTTATAAGTACTCATTTATCAAGTAATTCAAATAATTTAATATTTTCCTCAATATTTTTTCTCTTTCAATTTTCTATACAGATTCCACTCTCCTTTACTCCTAGACTATCTTTCCCTATTCTTAAGTCCCTCTTATTTGGTATCAGAGCCACGTTTTTCAAAAAAAAATCCATAAATAAATAAGTTAATAATATCAATGATAAGAGTACCATCATCATCATCGTCATAAAATTGATTATTATTATTATTATAATTATAATATTTAAAATGTTTTAATTTTGAACATATTATATTTATTAAAATCTAATTATCTGTATTTATAATACTTTCAGTATATCCAATTAATTTTTTATAAATAACCAATATTAAGGATACAATTACATTAGATACTTGAATAAATTCACCAATTCATTTATTCTTTATTTTTGAAACATAAAAAAAATTCTTTATTTTTAGTAATTATAAGATAATTTTCCCAAAATTATTTTAATTGACCACTAAATCCTTGAGTAAAAAA
This sequence comes from Viscum album, assembly GCA_963277665.1. NCBI lineage: Eukaryota > Viridiplantae > Streptophyta > Magnoliopsida > Santalales > Viscaceae > Viscum > Viscum album. Next base: position 341,144,072 of record OY728135.1, read on the forward strand.
TTTAGTCTTTCCCTATAAGAAACCAATTCCATTACAATTTTTTGAAGTAATCCTAAAATTTTATATTCACTATATCCATTTATATTCTATTTATAAATTAAACTTCCATTAAAAATCATCATTACAAGTAATTTTTATTTAAATAAATTATCAAGCATTTAAGTTTGAAGATAATATGGCTTTGTTGTATTTTTATAATTATTTTAAAATATTTTAAATTTATTCACTAATAACTTTTCTTCATGATTTTAAAATTTATTTTAAAGTAAATTTATTTCTTCTAATTGTATTAATGTTTTAAAATTATTATTAAATAACTTTAACCTTTTTAAATTTTCATATATATCATCGATAATTTAACTAAATTCATTTAAGTTTTTCAATCATAAATTAAATTTCAAATAATATAAAACTTCAAAAGGTTTATGAATAATATTTTTAATTATTTATTATTTTTCTTTTTTACAAGATGTTGGATAATTGGAAACAATATTATATAGTTTATTTTCTGCTCTATCAAGTTGTTGATTCATTGAATTTTATGTAATATTAGTATAATTATTTTGATTTATTATATGTTCCATAGTAGTTAAATATTTATTTTGAGTTATTTTGAAAGATACTCCAATAACTTTTCTATTTTTATAATATATTTCTATTGATTCTAAAGGTGTATATGTTGAACTAAATTTATTTTTAGAGATGACGATTTTAAAAATATTTTTATTATTTTCTAAATTTTATATGTAATGATTATCTTTTGACTCAAGATTTTGATATCTTAATTTGATTAAATGAGTTTATTAATTTTTGGGTCATTTATGTTTTCTAACATTTAAACTATTAATTTAATTTCTTTTGAAATAAAATTTATAAAATTTTTATGTTTATATATTTATCATTATAATAAAATAATATAACAATTTTTATTATTATTCATTTCTTCTACCCATTTTTAACTAATTTCATTACACTTTTTTTATCATTATTTTCATAGAATAATTTTCAATATTTTTTGTGTTTATCTTTCATATATTAAAATTTTCCTATCAATTTAAAATTATTTATTAATTATTAAAATTTAATTATCATTCCATTGATTATTATCTAATATTTGAGAAGCAGTTTTTGAAAATGAATCTTCTAATTTTTATTCATAATAGCTATATGGAATTGCACTATCAAAATTTACCCCTTTTAATTTATACATTTCACTTTTATAAAATTTAATTTAAATAAATTTTCCCATTAGAATGTTTAAGTATTCTACATTTTTACTTAAATAATTTGTGTATTTTAAATATGCTAAATGTGTTTAAAAATCTATACTAAAATTTACATCAATATCTTGAATATAAATCATTGAAGTAGTTTTTTTTAAATTCATACAATTTTTGACTTGTTCACAAATATCTTCAAAATTCCATTTACCTCTAGTTAAAATCTCATTCCATTCGGGTTTTATTGGTTGAGGAAGTAATATTAACCTTTTTCCATCATATTAAAAAACATATTGTTTCACATTTAGTATTTTTTATATTTTTATAGATTTTTAATCCCTAACACATATTATAATTCTTAGTTTGAACATATAATGTCAAAATTATGAATAATTACTCTCTATTAATATAAATTCTTAAATTAGGATAATATTAAAAATATATTGGACCTTCAAAAATATTCTATTATAGAATTCCTAGTAGGGAATCACCGAATTATTGATGTCTTGAATCTCTAAGTACTAAAGAGCATGGTTTATTTAGACCTCATATTATCAAAGGAAATATTCCTAATTTATATAAACCAATATTAATCCTATCATATATTGAATTATAAAACAAATCATCATTTTGAGTTAATAATCTAATTTTTCATATATAATTGTTTGAATGAAGAGTTGTTGATTTATTTATCATATTGATAAAAATTTTATAGAAATTTTTCTATTGATCCTACATATTTAATAATTATTGCATCATATTTTTATATTTTCTATATTTACATAGTATTTTTATCTGGTAAACATTTTCCTTTCTACTTTCTTAATTTTTTTTCTATATCATTTAATGACACAAGACACTCTTTTTATCTTAAATAATATAGTTTTATTCCATGAATTCCACTTTCTTAAATTTTTTTAATAAATAACTATATTAATATATAAAATTAAAATACTTGAGATAATTGATTTTTATCTATAATTCATAACATTTAGGACGACCATCAAGGCCACCTCTATTGGGCTGACCAACAGACTTACAAGTCTGACTAACATCAGCCACCGAATAAATTCTCTTGATTAAGGTCTCATTGATGTTATGAACACCTTAATTTATAGTTTTTTGCTTATAAATTTGGATCCAATACCAATAAAGAATGACCTAAGAATTGGGAAAGCTAGTCTAGGAAAAAAGAAGGGTGGAATTTGCATATATAATCTAGAGAGAGAAAAGGATCAGAGAAAAAATTTAAAACATTTGAATTAGTTGATAAAGAAGTAATTATAAACATAATATTAAATTTTAATGAGAAATATTGAACAATAAAAAGTATAATAATTTTGAATATTTTGGAGGATTAGAACATAGTAGTTCCATTTCCTTTTTACAGGAGGGAAACATTCTTGGGTATTACTGCTCATCCTCCCCTACTTCTTTTTTAGTAAATTGTTTAGTAATGTTTGATAAAATTTTCTATTTATTGTATCTTTAATTCCCTAATTTATTTAAATTTTACTTATATTGAATAAATTTGAAAATATCTCTCTCTATTATCCACAAATATCAATTATTGTGAAGGTTTCCAAAACTCTGTAAATATTGTCTCTTGAAAAAGTTACTATCATCCTTATCTTGGTATGATGTATGAAATGAGATAATGTTTTTGTGTCCTTACAATTTTATTTACATGATAATAGAGTTTATCATGGTAAACATTATCTCAATCCCTAATAATATATGATTTCTCTATATTTAATAAATATTTTTTAGATTCTTATGTCACATAATTTTAAAACATTTTCATTTTCCATAATTCCTTCCACTTGGAATCAATAATGAAATCTTGTATGAATTTAGCCTTAATTATGGATCGATTAACTTTCCATTTGATGATATTTATCCATTTATTGAGTAATAAAACCACAAATAGTCAATAAATCACTGTTGATAGTAACTGCACCATGATGTGATGGATTTTCTCTAATTAGTTGAATAATATTCCAAAATATCCTAATGTTTATTTTATTCTTATTTATAAATTCAATTAACACATTTTTATTTGAATTTATGTTTTAAAATTTTTATTTTTGATGAATTTTAAAAAACATAAAGTTTTTCACATGCAGGTTGAATATTAGAAAAGGATTTAAAATCATTTGAAATTTCTTTTGCAACAATAATAATAATTAGTTTATCCAAAAAGGATAAGTGGTTTGAACATGATTAGTACCCATAAAACTTGAAAAATATTTTTATTATATTGATAAAAAATATCTTATTTTGTTTATTACAACCTTGAATAAAATCACTTGTTAAAAAAATTAGAAGGAAATTTTATGTTCCTTTTATAAATTCATTTTGAAAATCACATACAAATAAAATTTATTACTACCTTAAAAAAATCTTTTTAGAAATAAAAATTTTAAAATATTTTTATAAAACTTATATTTCACTTTTGTTATAAATTCTTAATATTTTTTATTATTTAAATTATATTGAAATTTTTAAACAAATAAAAAAAATGATAAAGTTTCCTTCTTGATCATTGAATAATTATTTTGTGATGTATCCCATGCTCCAAAATAAAATATAACCATTGATTATTTTTTATCTAATTTTTGTTTCAGAATAATTTCAAATCTTAACTCAACAAAACCTATTTACAAGACTAAAACTATATTTGGATGAGGAATATTAGGACATAAGTTTTTTGAAATTAGTTTTTATTTGTTGCAGAATTATAGTGTGCTCATTTGACTATATTGAAATATTTTTCATTAATATTTGAAATAATGGGTTTATTATCATCCCAATACTTATAATAAAATCACCAATATAATTAAGACAACCTAAAAATCAATATAAATGAGTTTTTTCATGAAGTTAATCTAGAAATTTATTTAAAAATTATATGGGTATTTGAATAGGTTTTATAGTTTATTGATAAATATCATTTCATAAATACCAAATGTTTTTGAAGATATTTTATTTTTCATTTTTAAACACCAAGAATTTTTTTTAATATCATTTAAAAATATTTTTATGTGTTAGAAATGTATATATATAGATTGATAAAATATTAAAATATAATCCATGTATACCATTTAGAATTTGTATGAGGATTAAAAATATCATTCTTAATATTTCGAAATTTAGAAGGATATTTTTTTATATCAAACAACATGAAATTCCATTCTTAATAAAAAATAGAGTTGTAAAGGTAGTTTTTATTAAATTTTTTTATTCATTATAATTTTATAAAAATATTTCATATAAAATTTTGAAAATAAATTTTCATTATAAAGTCTATATAATTAATATTTTTTATTTGGTATAGGATAAAAAATCCATTATAAAATTTTATTAAGTATTTTTAATTAATTACTAATATTTATACTTCTATTTCTATTTCAACTGGGCTACAAATATATAAACTTGATAAAATCCATGGATATTTTCTGTTTTATTATAAGACCTTTATCCAATAATTATTATATTTCTTTTTTGTAATATTATAATAATTCATGATGTGTTTTTGTTGGTTTAGATTTGTTGGAATCTTATATTTAAAATAATTCATGAATATAATTTTATTTTATTGAATTTTTCTTTTTTTCCTAAAAATTATTTGGTAAATTTTAACATACTTATTTTTTAATATTTTTAATGTTATTTTGTTCTATTTTATTTATTTTGATTCTAATTGTTCTTAAATATTTTTTTATTGAACTTAATATTGAAATTGTTTAATATGTTATCACTTATATTGAGTTAAATTTAAATTTATAGTTGCTAAACCATTGAGTAAATTAATTTTTTTATTTTATATTTTTATTAAAACTAAAATGAACATTTTATACCATAATTTTTCCATAAATTATTTATTTATCAACATTAAAAGGATATAATAATGTAAAAAATATTATACCTAAAATAATTGATTATTTCAAATTTGTAACAATAGTAAATTATGTTTTGATATAAATATTATTATTACAAATATGAGCGTTTTATAATTTATAATTTATTTGTAATTTTTGAACTATTGGATCTATATAATTTTTCTATAATATTGCTTTAGAATTAGCCCTTATTGAATGCAATTTAAATATGATCTCATATCTAATAAAAAATATGCTTCAAGAGAATATTCTTTATTAATAACCAGTTTATTCTATATTCCATTTATGTATTTGAAATTTTTATATATCTTCCATAAGAGTACTATTTGGTTCTATTCATTTGTCTCTAGATTCTTCACTATATATTTCTTTTAAAATATTTTCTTTTCCTATTTTAATTTTTATGACATAATCTTAAATATTTTTAAAACCACTTTTTATACCTTTGATTTCACATTGAAGATCTTGAATTATTAGTTGATGTTTCAGTTTATTTTATCCGTTAATAATTTATTTAACATTAAATTGTTCACTAATTTATTGAGGCTTTTATTCTCATTTAATTTGATATCTTAATTTAATTAAGTAATCTTTTTTATGTCAAGTAATTTAATAATATATAATATTTTAATTGTTTATTTTATTTTTTGAAATAATATTTTATATTGTTCTTATGTTTTATGTATTTTTCATAGTAATCAAAAAATAAATTTTTTATTCATTTCTTCTTCCCATTTTGATCTATTTTCATTACACTATTTTATCATGAGTTTTATAGAATAATTATCTATATTTTAGGTATTAATTTTTCTTATATTATTTTATTAAACTTTTCACGTCAATTTCAAATTCTCTGTTAATTTATAAAATTTGATTATGATCCATTTTATTATACTCTAATATTTGAGATACAGTTGCAGAAGATGAATATTAAAATTTTTATTTATAATAACTTTAAGGAATTTCAGTTTCAAAATTGACTTCTTTTAACTTATAGTTTGAGGTTATTTTTTTTAAATTCTTGAAATACTTCTTCTTGTAATAATTTTTAAGTATTCTATATTTTTATTTTAATCATTTATGTTTTTTAATTTTACTGAAGGTGTTTAAAAATAATTATAAACATTTCTACCAACACTTTGAAAATAACTCTATAATATTATAGGTAATGATAGAATAAATCATTTTCATATTTATCAGTATTCATGAGATAGATATTTATATTCATTATAATTTTTTTAAATAAAAAAGGAAATAGTTTTATTAAATTCTTTTATTATATGGTTTATTTAAAAGGTTAATTTTAAAATTATAGAATTTTATTTTGAAAAAATTAATTTAATTTTTTAATTCATCATGTCTAAATTATCTTAGGATAAACTTTTGATAATTTTCTAAAAAGTTAGATTTTTCAATGAATAGTGAAAAATACTTATTTTTATTGAAAACTATATTTTCTTTAAACGTATTCATGAATTATAATTCTATTTTGGATTAGTTTTAAAATTTAGTTTTTGTATTTTTATTTAAAGTGATATAATTAGGGTTTTTAAAACGAATTTTATTCTTGAATTCAGTATAAAAACATTTTATATTTAAAAATGACTTTTTTCTGAAAAACTGTTTTTTTTGCATTTTTCCAGTTTAATTTTGAATTAAATTCTACCACTTATGTGTCTTGAATTTTTAAAAATGGATTCATTATTTTTAATTAGAGGGTCCAAATTTATTAAATAATAATCTTTTATTTTTGGCTAATATGAATAGTAACTTTAGTAATTTTCGTTACCACGATAAAGGGTAAATATGGTAATTAAAGTTAAAAATTAAATGATAAGGGCTATAAAATAACCCTAAAACTTCACTTAATTTTTTTGGATGAGTTTATTTCATTCATACTGATCCAAGATTTGGTTATATGACCTTTTTTCCATTTGGGTGTGATTATAACCTTTATAATAATTTATTTAAGGAAACGTAAAAAATATCACACTATTGTATTTAATAACTATATTATTTTTAACATAGGGTTAAACAGAGGATATATTTTGTTATAAATATTATTTTTAAATATAAATGATTTATATTAATCATGGTAATTTATTTTTAATTTTTAGTATATAAATAATTACCTTAAATATTTACACAACACTGACGCATTAATTATTCAATTAATGGAAAAATCAAATAAATTATATTAAAAATATTAAAACTAATATAATTTGTGATAAATAATGTGATAAAAAAAATTTATAGAAGAAAATTAACTTTTAGGGATGTATTAATTTTTTTTCTAATTTTACTTGTTTTATTGATATTATTAAAATCAAAGTAATAAATAATTCCAAAAATTGGCATTAATGATATATTATAATAAATAATATTTTTTTAAATGATATAAAATTCCTAAAAATCTTGTATTTAGAAACTTTATTAGGGTATGGTTGATAATTACAATCATGGCCTATTTATGGGTCATTTTTTTTCTATTTATAGAAACTATATTGACACTCAAATAGTAAAAATCCTTGTCGTGGTAAGTGTGGAAGGGATTAAAACAAAAAGATAATGAAAAAATTTGATCAAAACTTTCCTAATTTTTATTTTATGAGAGGTCATAAATCCATAATCATCCTATATTCTAAATAAATTAGTTTATATCCATTTGTAATTGAAAATTAATTTATATTAATTTAATATTTTTAGAAATTCTAAGAGTGCCCCTCCCCTCTCTTATAAAAGGGGATACCTTCTTCCATTTACTTAAAACTTAAAAACCTATTTTTTTAGAAAATCTCTACCCAAATATCTTCATATAATCCCTACCTTAATTCTAGAGGTATTAGTTGAGGCATAATACCAACCTTATAGGGCTTAAGATGTTAATCAAAGGAGACTTTCCATAGAATTGGTATAGTTTTTAACTACATGTTTTAGTTTTATTTCTTCTTCCACCTCCTTAAAATATTCTTAAACCATGATAAAATAATAACAAAATTATCCCATATATAATAATATATTATTATATTAATGTAATAACCTATATAAATCTCCAACTTCTATCAAATGCGAAACAAAACCATCACTGGTGTGTACGGTGGACTACCGCCTTGTGAACTGATGTAATTAATTTTCCATCACCGTCTCTCAAGTATGGTTATAATGATAGAATTACTATACATATATATATTATATTCATTATAAAATTTTAATTCTTAAAATATAATATATCATTTACTTTCTTACCTTTCCATTCACTAAAAAATGATAACATTATTTATGCGTAGGTGTGGAAAACCACCTCCACGAAGCGTTGTGATTCATTTTTCATCACCACATCCCATGGATGATATATATAAGTATAATTAAATAAATAATATGATATTTATTATATTATTATCATTATGTAATGATAAAATGATACTTACCTTCTTTTCATAATGATCATTGAAAATTGGAAACGTTACTCATGTGTATGTACGGCCTACCATCTCCATGATTGTAACATAGTTCATTTTTTATAACCATATTTCATAATTGGTTTTAAAAGTATAATTTATGTATAAAAATGAAAATTATTTAATTATTATTATTTTGGAGATGATGGAATAATAACCCCTTTGACCAGAGTCGACTTACAGAAGCCATTTTGGACTTATGAAACAAATATTATTAAAACATCTAACATAAAATTAATTAATAAAATAATTAAATATATCATGGTAATAGAAAAAATAAAAGGAGTTATAAATTTGAAAAAGGTTTTAATAAAGTAAATAATAACCTAAGTTTATTATTCATAATGACAAAAAATGTATGTGATGAGTCAGACTCAAGATAAGAGACATTATTTTAAAAATACTCTTTAAAGGTTCCCTTAAAAACTCTATTTTTCTTCCATATACATATATTTAAAATTATTTTATGGATTTATTTATATGGTATAGGTTAATTATAAAGGATAATTTGTGTTTATATTGAATTTATTTCAATGGTTTTCAAAAGGAATCTTTTACAGAATGTTTTAACATCCTTTACAAAAAGAAAAAAAGAATGTTCTATTTTAACATATATAGAGACAATGAATTTTATCACCACTATATCCATTATTTAATATTTGGATTAATTTATAATATTTAAATTTTTATTCAATGAAAAACCTTATTTTCATTTATTCTAGGAATTATAGTTTTGAAAATTGGGTTTTAAAGAAAAAGGATATATCAATATTCGAAAATGATTTCTTATGGGTGAAAAGAAAGTTTTTATGATGAAATATTTTATGTATTCTATTGCGGTTCTTTGGAATTTTTTATGAGGATGGGTGGTTCCATTATAAACAAAAAATGGGTGATCCCATTATAGATCTCCAATTCATCGGGTAATGGGATGAAGTTAACTGATTAAGTTTCTCTTAAGAGATTATGGGAATATATTGTGATGGTTATTCCAAGTATAACCATAATGATTATTTCAAGTGCAAATATGATGGTTACTCCAATTATAACCTTGATTTTTATTCCATGTGTGAGTAATAATGATATTAAAATGATTTCTCAAGTTACCAACATGATTTATTTATGATTTCTATGGGTTTTTATGGAAATATTATGATTTCACAAGGTAAAGGAAAGTATATGTTACTTTGTAAGGTTGAAAAGTTTAAATTTTTGAAAATAATTTATTATTAGATTTTCATGATTTCAAAGAAACCTTATGAGTTTTTTTTAATATTTCTTATGAAATTTTTTATTAAAATATTTGGGAAGTGAAGGTGATTTATTGGGTAAAAAATATTTATTTTGAGCCCAGTTTTTATTTTGAAAAAGAAATTTTTTTATAAGTATTCATGTACTAATGGTTTCTTTATTTATTTTTATGTACCTTAATGAGATTTTTATATTCATATCATGTTTTAATTTATTTTCATAGGGATTAAGTATGGGAAAGGGAAATGAATAATTAAATTTAAAAGTTGTTAAGATTTTTCATGAAAATAAATCATGTTTTACTTTAAAAGTTTTATCCTATGAAAAAATGGATACTGAGTAAAAATGTCCTCTTTTTAATATATGAGATGTAAGAGTTATGACCTAACTCTCTAAAAATATAAACCTAAAAGATATCCAGGAATGAAATAAAATAAATCTAGTCTAAATACATTGGATTAAGTAATTTTTAAGGATGGGTCCTTATAGTTGGTATCCAAGCAAGGTTTAGATAAATTTAGTGGTTAGGATAATGTTAATAAAATACCCTTAAAATATTTTGCATTTTGGTTAAGTTAAAATGATATAGAATTTCAAGATTACAATTTGCATTGTGAACAAATTTTCATGACATGTCAAATTGATTATGTTTTTAAATGGGACTTATAGCATAGGTTAGGTCATCTCTCAAGGAGTGTTGGATGTTTAAAGTATGTATTTTTAATAAAAATTACTAAAATAGGGGGATGTTTTAAAAACAGTTTTAAGAAAATAACTTAATTTATAGAGTTTAATAGTTGGAAAACAAAGTTTATTTTGAAAAATATGAGATAAAGGTGTCATTGTGATTTCACTACACATATTTAAAGTTCATTTTCTTATAAATTCATTCAGTTTTAGAGAATTCTTTGGTTGACATTAATTGGAATCCTGATTAATTCCTAAGATTTTATATCAATTCTTGACAAACCAAACCTTGACTTAACAATCATATTGCTAAGTTAAAACACTTATACATGGAATAAGATCTTATAAAGAATATTTAAATATCAATAAATTGGGTAAGAAAAACATTCTTGTGTTTTCCAATCAGAACAATACAAGTCATGGACTCAAAACCTCACTCCGATCAGTTAGAAATTAAGTCATATCAATCACATGCATCAAAAAAAGCATTAAAATATGAAATAATATAAGGTAAATGGAATTAAATGTTTTAACACCCAAATTATACAAAAAAAATTAGCTAATATAAGCATCAGAACTCCCTTGACATGATTGTAGCTCCCTCACAATGAACACTCACTATTTAGCCCAACATCGATAGGTAGAGGAAACTTGGGTGGGTCTCCTTCTTCATTTTAGCTCTCCATATGAGTATAGGGATATCCATAAACTCAAAGGGGATGATATAAATCATATGGAACTCAAGAAAGGCAACACTTCACTCCTTTTCCAAAAATTTAAAATGATGTGCCAATGGTGCCCTTTTATAGCCAAAATGGGAAGTGGTTTTGGGCACATAGTTATTGAGATACCACTTGTGTTTAGGTTTTTGATTAGAAAATGGAATTATATAGACTTATAAAAAAATATAAGAGTTCTATTATGGTAACTTTAATATCCCTATATAAATTATTTTGGACATTAGATATTTATAATGAGATATATAATAATAATACCAAACCAAAATTTTGATTTCATGCATATTTGGTTCCCTGGATAGATCAGTTCGGTTGGGAAAATAGATGGATGAATTGGTCTTGTGTTTATTGATATAAGTTGTATCCCATATTTTTATGGATAGGCTCAAAATTTTTTAAATCATTTTGATTCATGTATTTCTCAGAACATAAAAAACAGTTGACAACTATTTACAGGATTCCATGCAGTTTGGCCCATTTTGCTTCAACTTCATTATGGATCCTCCAAATCACCTCCTCCTATAATGAAATTCCCCAAACAATTAAAATTTACCTTTTTAATATTTATAAACATAAAATAACTAAATAAAACATGATTTTAAATTTTTAATATTTTTTTATTTATGATACAAAACCAGTTTAACAGAGTGGAATACAGGTGGAAATGAATAGTGAATCACTACACAATCACTTTACCTAAAATATATCTGTTCAAAATGGTTTTTCAAAGAGGGAATAGGAAATATGAAGTATTAAGGAACCAAGGGGATGATATCCTTCCAAATAAGCAACCTGGAATTGTTGGAATTGGAATAAAGTAGTTTATTTCGGTGATGGTTTAGTTGATGTAAGTTATAAATGGTCGAGATATCTATGCCAGAGATATACCAGATCTACCAAAAAAGAACATATTTATAGTGGAAAATTTTATAATGAAAATAATTCCTACATTATGTGGATCTTCTGACCTAGTGGAAACTGAAGTATGGATTGAATCCCTATAAAATATATTTTATGTCATGAGATTTTCAGATCATTAAAAGGAAAGTCTTTCTATTTACTATTTTGAAGGTAAAGATGATCAATGATGTAAAATGGTTAATAATACTAAATAAAGTGAAGATATTTATAGATAGGTATGGAATGATTTTAGAATATCTTACATGAGAAATATTTTACTAAATATATTCAAATTAGGATAGAAAAAAATTCATATAATTGAGACAAAAGAAGAAAGATTCAGTGGCCTCATATGAAGAAAACTTTTCCCGATTGGTAATGTACACACCAAATTTTATCCGTGATCTTAATATTAATATTAATTATTTTTACTCAAGATTTAATCAAAAATATCAAAGGGAATTAACTTCCCATGAATTCAAAAGTTATGATAATCTTGTGCAATGCATTGAGAAAGTGGGAATGGAGTTTTTTGATGATTATGTGTACTTAGAAAACTAGTAGGAAAAGAGGTCTATGTGGTAGGAAAAAGAGAATAATGGATCAAATAAATCTGATGGTAAGAAAATGAAGTTTTTAGTTTGTGATAGTTATGGTATAAAGAACACTGGGTAATGCCTTATGAAGTATGGTAAGTGTTTTAGAAATGGTAATATGGGTCATATAACTCATAATTTCAATGTAAAAGATCATGGTAGTGGTAAGAATAATTCTAATAAAGTGAGAGTAATTTTTTTTAAATGCAATGAGATTGGTTATTATGAACTTGAGTGTCCAAAGAAGAACCTAAATGATGGGAATTATCTTTACTATAAACAGAATAATGTGGTGAAATCCTTTACATCAACTTCAAAATAAGTTGGGCCATCAAATGAAGTGTTATTATATACATTTCTTGTTTATTCAGATTATGCTAATGTCATGTTTGATTCTAGGTCTACACATTATTTCATTTTTTTGATTTTTGTTGGTAAATTGGAAATTCCAACTTAAGAAATGAATCTAAAAATTATGGTAAAAACACACAGGGAAAGTATTAAGGAAAAATAATATTATAAGAATCTTCCTTTTATTGTCTATGGAAAAACATTACATGTAAACCTTCTTATCTTTCCCATAATAGATTTTGATGTTATTATGGGTATGGATTGAATTTCCTTTTACCATGCTAAGATATATTGTATATATAAAGAAGTTTATTTTTTGGAATAATTTTAGTTTATATATAAGAATGAACCTATAACTTTGATAACATATTAAGAAGATGAGAAATTATTAAAAGATGAAAATGAAAGTTATCTTTCACATATTTCCAAGAATAAATGAACTATATAGATTAATGATATTCTTATAGTAAAATAATAATTAGATTTTTTTTCTAGATGAATTGCCTGAGGTTATACCTGATTGGGAAGTTAAATTTACTATTAACTAAGTTCCCAATGTTAAGTTAATTTCAAAACCACCTTATCAAATGGCTCAAGTAGAAATCATCAAATTGAAAAAATAGTTGCAGGAGTTTCTTGATGAAGGTTTCATTTGTCCTAGAACTTCCCCATGGGGTGTCCCTATCTCATTGTTTAAAAATAGATTTGAATCTATAAGTAATTTCAATGATTATAGAGATTTGAATAACATCACTATTAAGAAAAAGTATCCTTTGACTCATATAAACAATTTTTTTAACCAGCTCTAGGGAGATCAGTATTTTTCAAAGGTTAACCTAAGGTCGGAGTACTATAAGTTAAAGGTGAAGGAGGATGACATTCCAAAAATAGTGTTTCAAACTAGATACATGCATTATTAGTTTGTGGTTATTCCCATTGGGTTAAAAAATTCCCCAACTATATTTATGGATCCTATTAATAGAGGCTTTCATGAATATTTTGAGAAGTTTGTGGTTATTTTTGTTGATGATATATTGATTTATTCAAAAATTTACGAGGATCATGAAAAGCATATAAGGATTGTTATAAAAACCCTGAAATAAAATAATTTACATGGGAAATTTAAAAAATGTGTGTTTTGGTTACAATATATTTTATTCCTTGGACACATCATAAATAAAGATGACATAACAACTAATATCACTAAAACAAAAGTGGTTGATGAATGGACAAGGCCTAAAAATGTTACTAAGATTTATTGTTTTCTTGGGTTAGCAGGATATTACTAACAGTTTGTTGAAAACTTTAAACTATTATCTAGACCAATAACTAAGTTAACTCGAAAAGGAGTTAAATTATTCAGGAAAAAATAATTTGATGAATATTTCTAGGAGCTAAAAAGAAGATCAGTGAATCCTCCAGTTTTGTCCCTTCCCTCTAGAAATGGTGATTTTTTCATATAAAATGATTCTTCATTAAAAGTACTTGGTTGTATATTGATGTATAATGATCTGGTAATTACTTATGCTTCATGAAAACTAAAACCACATGAGTTAAATTATTCTACGCATGATCTGGAATTAGCTTATATGGTTTTTACTTTAAAAATTTGGAGACATAATATATAAGGAGAGTGTGAAATATATATTGATCATAAAATTTTGAAGTATATATTCACTCATAAAGAGTTTAACATGAGATATAGAAGATGGATATAATTGATAAATTATTATAACTACACAATAAATTACTATCCTAGAAAATAAATCAAATTAGTTAATGATTTGAGTGGTAAAAATAATGTTTCATTAACAATGTTACATTTAGAACATAACCCTTGGGTTAACAATTTGATTAATTTTTTCTTAGAAGTTGTGGATGCAGAAACTTCCTCTATTTTGTTTTAGGTATTAGTACAATCGTCTTTGTCAAAAATAATTAATAAATCTTGGAAGGAAGACCATGAGTTATAGGAAAAGTTAAAATTAGTTAAGAAGGGTAAGTTTCCTGAATTTAACATTGATAAAGATTATGTTTTTAGATTTGGAAAGAGATTATATATGAATTGGGATTCCCAATTGAAGAGAGAATTATTGAGTGAATTATATATTTCCTTATCTTCCATTGATCCTAGTAGTACTAAGATATACAAATACCTTTAGAAGTATTATTAGAGGGATGTAATGAAAAGAAATATTTCTGAATTTACCATAAAATGTTTGACTTTTCAACATCTTAAAGAATAATAAAAATAAAAAAAGGGGATGATTCAGCCATTAATAGTTCTAGAGTGGGAATAAGAAAATATATCTATGGATTTCTTGGAGGGATTATAAAAAAAAAACTCAAGGTAATAATGTGGTTTGTGTTATTATTGATTGATTAACTAAATATGTACATTTCATTCACATTTGAGATGCTTTATATTTAGATAAACTTTATCATCTATATATTAAGTATATAGTTAGGTTACATGGAGTTCCTCTCTCTATTTTATATGATCATGATCTCAGGTTCACTTCAAATATTTAGAAAGGAATTCATAAGTCACTGGGCACTTAATTAAATTTCAGTATAATTTTTTATCCTCAATCTAATATAAAATCTGAGCAAACAATTTAGACCTTTGAAGACATGCTTCGTGATTGTTCAATGGATTAATCAGGAATTTGGGATCAATATATTTATTTAGTTAAGTTTTCTTATAATAACAATTTTCATTCTAGTATATAGATGAACCATTTTAAGGCATTATACAAAAATCAATGTAAGACTCTAGATTTCTAGGATGAATTAGGTAAAATGAAGTTAATGAGAATATAATTGGTAAAGGAAATAGTTGAAAAGTTGAAGGTAATTCAACAACATATGAGGAAAACTTAGATCTGGTAGAAAATTTATGTGGATAACCAGAGAAAAGATATTCTTTCAAGGTAGGTGATTGTGTTTTTATTTAAGTATCTCCATGGAAAAGTGTTATACATTTTGGTAAAATGGTAAAGCTAAGTCCATGGTTAATTTGACCCTATGAAATCATGGAAAAAGTTGGATTAGTTTTTTACTGAGTGGCCTTACCTCCGAGTGTATCCAAGTACACAATCTTTTTCAAGTTTCAATGTTAAGAATGTTTGTTCCAAATTCATCTCATTTTTGGAACCCTATGGTAGTTTAGTTGGAAGTGAACCATTTTTATGAGGAAAATCCTATTCATATTTTTTACCATAGAGAGAAAGTAATACAGAATAAGGAAATTCACCAGGTTAGGTTTTTTTTGAAAAAAATATAGTTAATGATGCAATATGGGAGTCTGAAAATGCTATGAAGGAAAAGGTATCACCACTTGTTTAATAAGTGAATAAAATTGAGAGGATGCGATTTAAAAAAGGGGGAATAATATAATAGTTCAAGTAATGATATAATAAATCATTTTCATATGTGTTAGTATTCTTGAGATAGATATTTATATTCATTATAATTTTTTAAAATAAAAAAGGAAATAGTTTTATTAAAATATTTTATTATATGGTTTTATTTAAAATTTTAATTTTCAAATTATTTAATTTAAATTTTATAAAAAAAATTCACTTTTGAATTCATCATTTCAGGATTATCTTATGATAATTTTTTGAGAATTTTATGAAAAGTTTAATTTTTCAATGAATAGTGAAAAATACTATTTTTTTTGAATATAGTATTTTATTTTAAATAATTTATAATGTAAAATTATATTTTGGATTAATTTAAAAATTTTAATTGGTAATTTTTATTTAAAATTATTCAATTATAGTTTTTTAAATGAATTTTATACATAAATTTAGTATAAACACATTTTATATTTTAAAAGGATATTTTTCTAAAAAACTGTTTTTCATTACATTTTTCCAGTTTGATTTTGAATTAAATTATAATAATTATGTATTTTTATTTTTTGAAAAATGGATTCCAAATTTGGAATAAATGGGTCTAAATTTGGTAAATAGGTCTCTTTTATTTTTTTACAATATAAATAGTGACCATAATAATTTTTGTTACCACGGTAAAGGGTAAATCAGGTAATTAAAGTTAAAAATAAAATGATAAGGCCTATAAAATGACCCTAAAACTTGTCTCAATTTTATTTTATGAGTACATTTCATTCATGATAATCCAATATTCGATTATATGATATTTTTTCCATTTGGGTGTGAGTATAACCTTTATAATATTATTTAAAGAAAAGTAAAAAATATCTCACTCTTGTTTTTAATAACTATTATATTTTTAACACAGGGTGAAATAGTGGCTATGTTCTATTATAAATATTATTTTTAAATATAAAATATTTATCTTCATCATGGTAATTTATTTTTAATTTTTAGTAAATAAATAATTATATAAATATTTACACAATGCTGACACAATAATTATTCAATTAATGGAAAAATCAAATAAATGATAGTAAAAATATTAAAAGTAATATAATTTAAGATAATTAATGTGATACATGAATTTTATATATTAAAATAAAATTTTAGGGATGTATTAAAATATTTTTTTTCTTCTAATTTTACTTTCTGCCTTGATGTTCTTAAAATCAAAGTAATGAATAGTTCTAAAAAATTACATTAATGATATATTATAATAAATAATATTTTATCAAATGATATAAAATTCTTAAAAATTGTAGATTCTGAAAATTTATTTGGATATGGTTGATAATGTCAACCATGGTCCATTTATAGTAACTATATTGACCCTCAAAGAAGTAAAAATACTTGTTGTCACGGTAAGTGTGAAAGGGGTTAATGGGGGGTTAAAAAAATATAAGGGTAAAAATGTGATTCAAGGTTGTCTAAATTTTATTGTATGAGTGGATTTAGATCCCTAATATTCCTATATTTTAAATAAATTGTTTTATAACAATTTATAATTTAAAATTAATTTATATTAATTTAATATTTTGAGAAATTCCAAGAGTGTCCCTCCCCTCTTTTATAAAAGGGAATCTATTCTTCTATTTAATTAACACTTAAAAACCCATTAGGTTTAGAAAATATCAACTCAAAAACATTCATATAATCCATACCCTCATTCTAGATGTCTTTTTTGAGGCATAATACCAACCTTAGAGGGCTTAAGGTGTCAATCAAAGGAGACTTTCTAAAGAATAGGTATAGTTTTTAACAACATGTTTTAGTTTTATTTCTTATTTCACCTCCTTAAAATATTATTAATGCATATCAAAATAATAACATCAGTATACTATACATACTAATATATTATTATATTAATATAATAACCTATATACATCTCCAAATTTCATCAAATGGGAAAAAAACCATCATTGGTGCGTACAGTGGGCTACCGCCTCACGAACCGATGTAATTTATTTTCCATCATCGTCTCTCAAAGATGGTTATAATGATGGAATTAATATATGTATATTATATTCATGACATATTGATAATTATTAAAATATAATATATCATTTAATTTCTTACCTTTCCATTCACTGAATAATGATAATTTCATTCGTGCGTACGTGTGGACTACCACCTCCACGAAGTGATGTGATTCATTTTTCATCACCACATCACATGGATGATTATTTATTCTCATCAAATAAGCATAATAAAAATACCAAAGTAAGAAATACATGAATATGATTATTGTTCTTCCCCATGAAATCAAAGAAGAATGGGATGATCGAAGACTCATGGAGCCCCTAAAGGACAGGTGATCGCGCGACCACTTCAAGGTCATGTGAAATCTGCTCGCATGGATCATTACCCATGAAAAGACTCATGAAGTACCCCTTAAATAGCCCTGATGAACATGTGGGGGATCTCCTAAAAAATCACATGAAATCCTTCAAAAATAATAAGTGATGATATTCAAAGGCAAGGACCCCCGATGGTCGAATAACTCTTACACCAAGTAATCATTGGGAAGAATAAAATCCCTAGATAATGTCTAATCCATCTCGCAAGATCTCTAAGACTTCATCACATAAAATGAAGGAGATAAAAGAAGGGGGAAATAGTGGTTCTTAGTCACTGAAGGACATGCGATGCGTTCCCCTGGAAACCTGTGAAGCACCGTGAGTCCTTGCGACCTGTACGGCGCATCTCACGAAACCCCTCTGTCTTGTCAGCCTCACCGCATGGAAATACTTGGGAGTGACCAGACAACTCCATGGAGCTCTAAATATAGATAGATAGACCTATCCACTATATTATTACATGCTCTCCATATGACCCATATTGGTCAGGTGAGATTCCATTGAAAAATTGAGTAAAAATAATGGACATTACCCATGCCAACTCACATGACCTACAAGCATTCACCAAATAAAATGTAGGAGAAAAAAGATAGGAGGTAAGAGGGGTCCGTGGTCACTGAAAGACATAAAACCCGCTCCCTTAATGACCTGAAAGACACTGTGAGTCCCCAGCAACACATCCACCTCACCTCATGAGAGCCCTTTGGATTGTCATCCTCGCTATGAAAAGTTCCCTAGACAACTCCTCATCGCTTAAGGAAAAACAGATAGATTCGTCCATGGAATGCTCACGCACCCCCATGAGACCCATATTGGTCACGTGATGCATCTAAAAAAAATAGAATAAATAGACTCAACAACACACATGAAATCTCACATGATTCCCAACCTTTGTTAAATCGAATAAAGGGGATTAAAAGGGAGGAGGTGAGAGGTACTCACAGTTGTTGAAAGGCATGCGACACACCCAACACACCTGCAAAGTTGTCTCACGAGACCCCAAGAAAAGTCACCCAAGGTCTCATGAGTGTCTTACCACAATCATTTGAATCATGTGAAGGTCCTAGGACATGTCATAATGGAGGTCCTTTGACATAACCACATGATCAAACAAGTCTTCAATAATTGGGAATAATCTGATAAAGGATGCATTGACGAAGAAGACTTGCGATTACTAAAAATTAGGTTATGTGCATTGATGCATTCCACAATAGAGAATCGCAAAACCACATGTTTCTAGGCCCCTTCATCGACTCCAGTATGGACTTGTGCCATATACGATGCAAAAACTGATAAGAATTCAAGGCAGCAATGCCTTTCAATTCCCTACTTCAACATGAAGAAAGGGATGGACTCTGACCGCTACTATGCACATCGGACGGTCAGACTCTTCTACAAACTTCTCTTAATGACCGATCACACAACCAACTAGATTTCCATTAGGTAATACCCCAATGTATAGATGGAATAGTCATGAGTTAGGCATAAGTATTTCTCATGATCACTCATAGATCACACAAGGGGTATTAGGTGGGTTATGCAATGCATATTCCGTAGGCCCACTGGATCATGTGAAACCCAAAACAACTGACACAAAAAAATACAAGGTACTCAAAACATAAAGAAGTTAAACATGATCAAAGGCGAAAATATTAAGAGAATGATATGCTCGTGGCCTCTCCCATGTTCTCCACATGTGTCATCCAAAGACACGTGACAACACTGGTTTGCATCACCCAGACCTCACAACCTTTCTTCATCCCATCACCTGGGACTCATGGAACATTCCATACATGCTAGAATGAGTCACACAACTATCCTGTGGATACCACTCCGGTCTTGTGGATCCTCTAAGTCCATAATCTAGGACTCACAACGTCCCTCAGACACTCCTTCGTACTCATATAACAACGTCCACACATGTCATCCATGGAAATGTGACAATATCAGAACACATTGCCTGACTCATATGACGATGTCCACGCGTGTCACCTAGGGACTCGCGACACCCTCCAGACATGATGGACAGGTCCCACGATGTCTCCTAGAGGTGTCATCCAGGACATGTGATGACTCTCACGATACCCTATACATGTTTCATATAGGACATGCGACACCTCCTGGAAGATACCACCTGGATCATGTGATGGTTCCCAGGGCATGCCAACTAGATCTCACAACACATTTCATACAAGAAGGCCATATAAAAATGGAATCTCGGGACTTGATGACATTTCCCATCCTTGGAGTGTAAGCCTTGAATATAAGGGAAACCTTATTGTGTAGTCCCCGACATAAAGGGAACTACGAAGACTCTGATTCTTACCATATTCGGGATATATAAGCTACATCTCACCGAGGTCTGAGTCCCATATTAATCATCTAGGGAAATCCAAACATCTAAATCCATTATAAAAGGAAATGACATTGATTATTCATTATCCCTTATTTCTCAAAATGATCATGGATCACATGGGATTGGGTAGAAAAAATTATCATATCATCTGCACTATAAACTTCTACAATAGTATAGGGAGACCTCAGTATGTAAGCCCCAACATAAATTGAACTATGATAAATCTAATTCTTGCTATATCCAGGATACGTAGGAAAACTTCTCAAGACAAGATCTCTATACCTAGTACCCCATGTATTGTTCCAATACCCAATACCCAATCCCCATATACATACACCATAAGGATATTCATCTGTTATCCTTTGTTTCTCACACTGAGCATAGGTCATGTGGGATTAGGGGGATGCAAGGAACACCACATCGGACATCTTGAATATCCATAAATTGGGGAAACCTCATATGTAAGCCCTTATGGGTGGAATAGTATGAAATTACTTTATATATAAGGGTATATAACTTGGGGTCAGTCCTTAGGATGTGAAAAAAATACATGAGTTTTGATTCCTGCAATAACCAGGATATATAGAACACCTCATAATGGCTTAATCCCATCCTTAGAATGTTAATCACCTCCATACATAGGATTATATTCCAAAACACTTGGTAACATGGCTCCAACATATAAGTAGTCACCCATCACCAAAGGATGATAAAGAACCTCTAATACATACATATGGGCTAATCTAAGAAATCCCAGTCTTTTGAATATAAAAGATAATTAATCTAAAATTGTTAGTTAGGGTAACCTGTCTTGTATCAAGATTAGAAATAGATTCATGAACATATATTAAATCTATAAGAGAGTCTTGGAGTAGGAAAAAATCCCCCCCAAAAAGGTACGATGAGACCGACCTCCCATCCTCTCAACCAATGTAAGTCCCTAAGAGTCCCTGGGCCTGAAAACCCTGAAAATCACTAGCCTTTGGAAAGAAGGTCCATACCCAGGTATAGATAAGGAAGTCATTGGTTATTTCTAGGGAATAATAAACAGATGGAAGAACCAATATGTTAAATTGGGAGGGTCTATTAAGTTCCGCTCAATCTAATCATCAAGGGAAATCCCATTTCATGTTCCCATACAAAACCCGAAGAAATATAAAAGGTGAACCTGACATGAATCTCTATAATAAAGAATGATTGGGTTATAATCCATAGATCAATGTTGCTTCTCAACCTATATGAAAACAATTCCGATAGGGTCAACGCAGATCTCTCATGCCACTTTGTTTTTCAAATTTTATATACAAACAAAGAAGTAAGACTAACATAAACTAGGGTTCCTGTAATTCCATCCTCATGATGACAAGTACACATGAGTAGAATAGACGGAATGGAAATACATGAAAACTATGTTAATCAAGAATATCTAATTGAGTATTTTTATACCTAAGTTATAGAACTGATTAGTAACCTTGTTCCCCATTGTCTGTATGATTGTAGTCTCCCGACCTGAGAAAATGTCTTCATATTCCAACACTCATTTTTGTACCTCATCTGCTACCATGACCCCTGAAATTCATAAAATGATCCCACCTTCCAGACGACTCCAATAGCAGTTAAAAAATACAATGATCTAGGATTTCCACCGGTATGATACAATACCAACTATGAAATATTCCCGTGATATTCTTTAGGCACAATAACCAGTAAGTTAACATCACCCTACGAAGGCTGCTACCAAGACAGTATTCACCATCACAACAACGAACCACTTTGGGAGCTTATCTCCAGAGCGTGCCTGTTGAGGGTACCAACCGACACAAATCTACCTTGGATTCCCATGAATAGGCTATGAGGAAGCCTCATTAGAGGAGGAAGATGTTGGACATACAAGAGAGGGATTGTATTACCACTCCTGTCAATGAGACCTATCAGAATACTTTGGAAGGAACCAGTAAGCAGGCCCATATCCCTGCCAACTCAAGACGGATCTATGGGAATATCTCTACAGCCACCTAGAAGAGGGATCATATCCCCACTCCCACCCAAGAAGCATGCCAACATATTATGTAAGGGGACAGAAAGTGGGATTACATCCTTTCTCGATCGAAACAAGTCTGCGGGCATATTACCATAACAAGCATAGGGGAGGATCATACTTCTACCCCTATACATGAATCACATCAGCATATCCTGATGGCACATGGAGGAAAGAAGTGGGAACATATCCCCACTTCAATTGAAGATGTTTTTCAATAGATTATGGAGATAGAAAATGTGTAGGCTTATATACCTACAAACACTTTTCTAAAATGCTACTATATTTTAGAAACTACTGATGAACTCCACCGGCATATTCTGACACTATTGTAAATGAAGGGACAGGTGCACACTCCTACCCTTACAGCCAGGATGACCCAAAATTCTGATCATCATGATCAAGTGGTTATAATGGAGCAAGTGAACATTCTTTCTCCCTCCTGGGAGGATTATCAGAATATTCTGATGAAGGGAGAGGCATCATACTGGGATCATACTCCCATTATAACTAGGACCTACCAGGTGAGAGTGGCACATGCCTAAGGACAAGGGCACATGTCTATCGAAAAAGTAAAGAGACATATACCAAAGGCCCAGGATCAGGTATTTATCCCCGTTCTGGATAAAGATAACCAAGTCAGAGTGGCACAGGCTTTGGGGAAAGCACATATTCCTGTCAGTGAACTTACCCTCCATACTCTAGTAGGTCATATAAGAAAGGCGCATATCCTTGTTTCTGCAGAATAATGACTACACCAGCATCATTCCAAGGATATATAGGGGAAGTCTCATATTTCTTCTCCCATTCTGGAGGCCCGTAGGCATATTCTGGTAGGGAATGAATATTCAGAATAGGCACACATTCATGTTCCAAATGAGGTTCACCAAGTGAGAGTGACACATGCCTTAGGATAGGCTCATATCCCTGTCGAAAATGAGATAGATTATCGGAATATTTTGATAACTCCTTGGTAGTGGGATTATACTCCCACAACACTTGACAGTTATGTATAGATTCCAGAAACCGTTACACAACATTCTTATATCCCTACACAATCACAAAATGCAGGTTGACATACTAAGACCACAATGTAGAACATGAATCATATCTCTAGTCTGCTCAATTCCAGTTTCCTTGAGGTTGTTCGAGACACACTCTCAAAACCACAAGGGTTTATTGACTCTTCTATCAAATCAGAACCAGGAGACATTCATTACCACGATATTCCTCCTCATGGTAGTGTGGAGATGGATCACATGAACTCTACTCCTGACATCTACCATGGTCAACCTTCCCATGATGATATCTCCCATGGGAAAGGAAATACTCCCTTTGTACAAACACCTCTGTATACAGAGGTGAACCAAACCTCAATACCTTCATACAGATAAGTGCTCGAAACACCAGGGTCAATTGTATATATTTCCACATCAACTTCCAACAACACACTATTCTAGCCAGTAGGTGACCATCAAAGCCATCTTCTATGGTCTAACCAGGTGGAGACATGTAAGTCAGATGAGGAAGAGGCCAACATTGATATATGGAGAGAGTTAGCTGGAAACGACCTCCCCATCATGTTCTGGACCCTCTCAACTTCCATATATGAGATCCCAGATGATCTAGAAAAGGAGTGCATTTCTTATCTATGACATAATGTGTGGGATACTCATCAGCAACTGAAGGAATGACATATCCCTTATCCAGGATATGGGTGTCACCTTCAAAAAATCAAGATAATTTGTTTCCAGCTCAACCTATATTCTATCTCCATGGACCGAGATCCATAATTATAAAATCACTACACAAATTTGCAACACACTTGCTGCCATTTCATTACGACACTTCGAGAGATGATCTTCATAGCCACATTAGGCATCCAGATTAGAGGATGGGGACAATATGAAGCATTAAAATTTTCCACTACCATAGAATAGAAGAGCCCTTCAGATACGAAATCCTACAATGTTATATTCTCTGGTGAGATCAGGGGACCGATTAATGCTCAGTCTAGTTGGTCACTAAAATAAAATTCCCCCGCTCCAACGATGCCCATACACCATAGACACTAAGGGAGGATAACCAAAAAGAATTCAGAATGGACCCCCTAGTACAATATGAGGATGTTACAAACACGAAGATCAAAGTTTTGATCACTCAGACAACTTCCCATAAGGAAAAATCCTCATCATGGGATACCTGCGCACCCAACTCCTATGAAATAATAACTTTGTCACATTATGGAAACCATAGTGGTAGCCGCCATAGAAGCTATTCGAGGAAAGATTTTCCCCCAGATCTAGGAGAATATCTACCTCCACCTACAACCCTTGGGTCATCAGTTACCATGAGGATTCAGGATATACCTTTGGTAGCTGTAGGTGAATTCCAAACCATAGGGCTAGGGTCATTTATATCTCGATCACTATCTTCAGATCCATAATCTTATAAAAGGACCCTGGAGACATCAGCAGTGATTCCTGATCATCCCCATCACAATGGGATGGTGGAATTTATATCTTCATATCCAATGGAATCCCTAAATGACCCCCACACCATAGGGTTGGGGGCATTGTCATCATCATGATCACCATAGAGGGAATCTGTATTCTCTAGGATGGGAGGAAGACCTCAATGGTTGGCATACCACCTGTAACAACCCGAAATTTTATAAGATAAATTCTTTTTAATTTCATTCATATATTCTGTTGTACGATACACCAAGATTATCTTGAGTTACACGCAACACCGTATTAGCTTGCAGTATACGCAACACTATTCTTGGCTCGTGTTACACACAATTTCAAGTTCGTTTGATAGAAGTTATTCTATGAAACATTGAGTGTATATATATATATATATTCAATGTATAAATAAAATATGGTTGGATTCTGTTATATGCAACAACAATGGAGTCTTGCACTACACGCAACCCTAACTTGTCTTGCATTACACGCAATTGCGACCTTCTTCGATAGCGTGTGTTGTACGCAATATCGGGTTTCACTAAACAATGATATATGGTTATAATATTATTATGAACTAACCGTTATGAATAGTATTAACTAAATTTTGAATTTTATAACATTATTATTCATCTTACATATTTTCTAGAACATGGTATGAGAACAAAATAATTTTTTCGGGTAAAATAAGTATTTTTTAAAAAATGCAGTTTTGCCGCCTTTTGATGGCGCACCCACATTAAATCTAGTTTTTGACATGTTTATAATTTCAATTTGAAAAAAAAATTCTTCTTTGGAATCAGGATATAAAAATTTACTTTGGATAAAATTTTCATATTATTTTGATAACTTTTATATTTTAATGAATAGTAAAAACACGCTATATTTTAATTAAAAACAACTTTTTTCATCGTAATAATTTATATGGTTAAATTATAAAATTGAATGGTTTTAAAGTATAAATAGAATATATTTTTACCATTTAATATAATGTATGTCATTATCATTGATTTTACATTGAATTCATAGGTTAAATCAATTCAATCTTTGGCAATGTTTTAACTTTTAAAACCTATTCGCTTAACAACGGGATTAATTTTAAATTAATTACTACAACTTCGGTGTTTTGAATTTTGAAAAATGGATTCCATATTTGGAATCAGTGGGTCCAAATTATGTTAATAGTTTAATTTTTTTATATTATGAATAGTAACTACGCTAATTTTTATTTACTGCGGTTAAAGGTAAATAGGGTAATTCAAGGTTAAAAGAATATTATAATAATTCAACATTACCTTGAAAATTGTCCTAACCTTATTGGATGAGTAGTGACCAACCATGGTCATCCTTGGGCCGATTTTGGGACCCCAATGATCCACTTGGTAGTGAAAATGATAATTTGGATTAATTAATTTAATGTAAAGACAAAATTGACTTTAACAAAAATCTTTTAGTAATTAATTTGTATAAGGGGTTATATAAGATATAGTTTCGACTATAAATATTCTTTGGAAATATAAAAATATTCCCTACATCATGGTATTTTTTTCATAATTTTTAGACATAAAATGAATTAAATTATTTATGACACAATTATGATGTAGTGTTTACCTCATTAATAAATGATTTAAATAAATAAGATTATAATGATTAAAATATCATCCAAAACCTGTCCAATTCCAATTGGATGATTTTATTTTGAATATGAGTCATCTTATCTTCTACATTAATGTGTTTTGGATCTCTTGAAACTGAAGATAAGTTTATAATAAAATAATGTTTTCACACTTTCCTAAAGAGCCCCTCCTCTCCCTTATAAAAGGAGACCACTTCTATGCAATTCCTCACATCTCTCAAGACTTTTGCATCATACAAAATAAGACCAAATAATCTCCCTACATCCCTATCCTCCCCCTTGAAGCCTTATATTAGGCAGAAGACTCTTAAAGAAGTCCTTTTGGTTCAAACCAAAAAAAGTTACCAAAATTAAAGGTAACGGTTTCTCTTAAGCTGTTTTCTTTTATTCTACTTATCCAACCCATAAACTCTTTTTAATACTTTATTTTGTAACAAAAACAATATCCTAAATATACTAGGATGTTTTTATTAGAAGGATTAGAACTACACTTACACACACCTCCATCTAATGGATGAAGAACATAATGTTTCTGTGATGGCAAACTAACGCCTCACGAAACGATGATTGTTCGATTTTCTCCTACCGCCTCTCATGGTGGACATTATGATGGAACTGTATTTATATATAATATATATTATTTTTATTATTTCCTTATGCTTCTTTACTTACCAATTATATCAAGCCTTTACAGTTTTCATAGTCGGTAAATACGATAATCTCATTTGAGGAAGTGCGGACTACCGCCCCCTCAAAGTGATGTGATTTGTTAATACCTTATGTGGGATGTATAAAGGAT
The DNA here is from genome assembly GCA_963277665.1 of Viscum album. Lineage (NCBI taxonomy): Eukaryota > Viridiplantae > Streptophyta > Magnoliopsida > Santalales > Viscaceae > Viscum > Viscum album. The sequence continues at coordinate 341,172,232 of OY728135.1, forward strand.
GTGGTTAATGATATTATATATGATATTATACTGGAATTATAATATACCTATGTATCATTATGTTTTAATTCCATTAAAATAATAAATAGAAATGAAAGTAGCGTTCATGCGTATGTACGACTTACCGTCTCCATGAACAGTGCGTTTCATTTCTTACCTCCATATGTTATGTACTATTATAAATGCTTGTATATGATGGATATATAATGAATGTATATGATATATAAATCATGATTTACATTTTGGAAGTAATTAAATCATGATATAAGTAATAATAAGATCAAGAACGACAAGTCCAAACACGTACGATAAATAAGATGATTTTACCCAAAACGCTACTTTAACATTAATTTACAAAAGAATGGGTAATATAAAGTCATAAGTGAACCATATATGATATCATAACAATTAATATGATTCTGTAATAAGTCAATGACATTATTTAAATCATTATACAGGAGGTTTGGATACGTACAAAGCATATCAGACCTAAGGTAAGGGATAATTTTGCAAATCTCATTTTTATCCGAGATTGCTTATTCGTAAGTATTTACTGCGGTTATATTTATCATCCATGTCCAAGTTTTATAAAAATGTTTTCATTTATGTTTAAATTACTTTTTACCCTTTTTTGACTTTTACCACATCTTATGGAATGAATCTTTCTTTTGTTTACCATACAAGGAACTTTTTGACTTTTCTGACAAAAGTACGAGGAGAATGTTATTTTTAACTTATACAGCATGAACATATTTTTACGGTTTCATAATTCCTCATTTTCATGAATCTTACTCTACAATATTGAATTATTATTTTCAACAAAACCCTTTTATTTTTAAATTTCATGACATTTTGTGAAAAGAAAATGATTTTGAAGAAGAAAGGATAATTTCCTCAAGAATTAATTTCAAGTGTTTTTATCAAAACTATTTTCCATCTAAAATGACATTATTTAATATGTTTATGTTTCAAGTATAATATCTCCATTATTTACATGGTTTGATTCTTCTTATGATGAAAAGATATCCATTTTTTTATATGGATTATGTTATGATGGCATGATGTTTAAGAATCTCATTCTATTACATGGGTTATGCTATGATGTATGATTTTTGATTTTGTGGCACACGAAAGAATGATTTCATTATGAGATGGGTGGGACCTATATCTCCCTCCAATGAATTGGGTAAAGATTTATATCTCATGAGAGAGACATGGCTGGAACGACAAGTTAAACCGGTTCAGTAATACAGGACTGGAACGAGGAGTGAACTCGATTCAGAAAGGGACTTTGTCCACTAAGATGGTCTTGGCAGCAATTCCTTGGCTACTATAGAAATCATAAAAAGTGATGAATGGTTGCCAAAATTACATGTTTTATTCAAATTATATTTTATCATGGTTGATTTTCCATTGTGATATATGCATTACATACTTCCATGATTTATGTCTTTGCTCAAGATTTTGATGTTTAAATTTCATGTTCAAGTTTTTGATTTCAAATGTTTATGGATTGTTTTATGTTCACTATGTTTGCCCTTACTGAGCATTTGAGCTCACCATTTTTATGTTTTCTTTTCCCCAGGATATAAGGAAAGGTTTTAGGTAAAAAAGGGAAGATCTTTATGGGAGATGTTGAAGATCTTTCACCACGATTAGAAGATTATGTTTAGAGTTTCCAAAGACACTAAACTATTACGGTCCTTGAGTGTTGGTTTTTGTTATGTATTAATTATTCCGCAAAAGTAATTTAATGTCCATGTATGTCAGGATTCGGGTCTCTACAATTGGTATCATAGGAAAGGTTTAGTCAACCTTTGGAAACTAGGATACGAAAACGTTAGTGAGATCCCTAGAGATATTTCTATGGTATATTTAAGGATTTCCATAAGGATAAGTATACGTATAGGATATAGTCCTAGAACTATGGTAATGATCTTAGAATTTAACCTAAGATATTAGATATTGAACTTACTCCCCCTTTATAATGTTGTTTTCCCTAGCATGGTATTTGCTTCTCACACTATTATTTTTGGGTTTTAGACGATGGCTGGAACCCTAAAGAACCGTGTTGATCAATGTAATGGACAATGCAATGATTGTCCTCCTGACCAAACCAATGTCATGGGAGATAGAGTGCACAATATTATTTCTATTGTTACACAAGCTATGAATCATTCTGGACTTCAAAATGAGCAGAGAAAGGAGCAACATTCTGTTGAATCCTTCATGAGGCAGCGCCCACCTTCATTCAGCGGGTCTTCTGATCCCTTAGTGGCTGAACAATGGATCAGTAATACTGAAAAGATATTTTCAGTTCTACAATGTTCTAAGCATGATAAAGTCATCTTAGCAGTATATCATTTGGAAGGTGATGCTGATCAATGGTGGACTCTTATCAAGAATATGAGGCAAAGAGATGAAATTGAGTCCATGGAATGGGACGAGTTCAAGAACTTGTTTTTCAGTAAGTACTTCCCTCGTATTATTTGAAACAAAGATGGAAAAGGAGTTTCTTGAGCTTAAGAAGAAGGATGATGAATATGTTGGTGTATACGAAGCGAATTTTACAAGGCTTGCAAGGTATGCATCTAGATTTATCATCCAACCTGAAAGTAAAGTTAATCAATTCTTCAGTGGCTTAAAACCAAATCTTCGAAGGGCATTAGCTATAAGAGACTTCAGTAGCTATGAAGAAATTGTGCGTTGTGCTATCAAGGTAGAAATGGAAGTTGGTGTTACTTATCCATCTCATGGTTTTGATAAGAAAAAAAAGATAGAGTTCAAGGAGAGATCTCAGAATAATGGTGAAAAGAAGATCAATGTTTCCTTATGCTTAAAGTGTGGAAAGAATCATGGTGGAGATTGTCTTAAAGGGACTAGAAAATGTTTTAAGTGTGGAAAAGAAGGTCATCGAGCATATGAGTGTCGAAGTAATGGAAAAAGGGTTTCTAATGATGTGAATAAAGAAAAGACTGCAGAGAATGCACCACCAACACTTCAATGCTTCAAGTGAAAGGAAATGGGGCATTATGATAATAAATTCCCTAGGGGTTAGTGATGATCAACATGAGCAACAACTTAAGGAAAAGGACAAAGGGAAGTCACATGTGATCACTATTGGCGATGTTGAATATGACAACGATGTGGTGGAATGATTAAGTGTTTATGTAATGGGATTCCAAAATAATTTTGTATATAGTATTGTGGAATATTGGAATATTTATGTATTGGTCTATTGTGGTTTTCAATAATTTTATGGTACCGGTAACCATGGAAAGTGATTGAGATATTTTTGGAAAAAGATGATATGCGCATAATGAAGGGATAAGGAGAAAATGAAATGTTTGACAGTATTCATGAGCTCATGACTGATATAAGGAGAAGGTTATATCATGGTTTGAGTATATAGAATTTTTGGATTTTGGTATGTGGAAATAGTTAACTTTTGACAGAATTCATGTTTTCACTAAGGTTTAATGGGTATTCATTTTTCAAGAGAATACACGATTAACGTATTCACATGATTGGAATGTGACCAACAAGATATATGGGGGATAGATGATGGTATTCACATGCTTGGTTGATGACATTTCAAGTAATCCTTTTCTTTATACTATGAGCTTAGACCGAAGTATTTTAGATAAGCTTAAAGATTGGAATGAATTATGTTGGACATAAGTTAGTATTGTTTAAAGATAGAACCTTTTTTGATATTATTGATGGGATGTTATAGTAATGTAGTTTTAGAAAAAGGACAACTTGCAGGACGGGCGACAGCCCATCACGTCGGATAAGGCTGTGGGAATCGAACCCACAACTGAAGTGCGACTGGACTTTATCGCATACCAATGGCCTATAGGAAGTCCCTAGTTAGTGGAAAGTAGTTTTATTTCATTAAGCGGTATGATAAATAAAGTATAAGTCCATTTTTGGAACCATATACGATTAATCTCACCATAAGGTGGACTTATAACTTTTGGTAAACTTTTGTTTGAAATAGATGGAATGACCCATCATTCTATCACATGATCTGCTAACGCTTCACGAATAACAAACTCAACTTCATTTCTTTAAGAGATGAAGTGGAAATTGTCCAATTCACGAACAATAGTGAGATTGTACGAAAATCATGTAAGTATTTATTTTAATTCATTAACTTTAGGGAAATGATATTGAAAACCAAAAATGTTTTCCTAGTGCTCTTATATCCGATGAATCAGATGGTACCTTAGATCATCACAAATTTACGGCTTTGTGATTGTTGGATTTTTTATAGCCATGTTCTCTACCACTCTCCATCAGAACTTGATGGTTAGATTTTTCTTCCATATCCATTTTTAACCTATGTTCTCCTATATGGAAACCCAGTGATGAGTTACTTTGGGTAATCGTTACATTTCATACATTAGTTTTTAAAATTAAGTTTTAGTATTCCTTTTTACGATGTGGGTTTCTATGAATAGTAAACGATTTATAACCCCGACGAATTTCAAGGGCGAAATTCATTTTAAGGGGGGTAGAATATAACAACCCGAGATTTTATAAGATACATTCTTTTTAATTTCATTCATATCTTCTGTTGTACGATACACCAAGATTATCTTGTGCTACACGCAACACCGTATTAGCTTGCAGTATACGCAACACTATTCTTGGCTCGTGTTATACACAATTTCAAGTTCGTTTGATAGAAGTTATTCTATGAAACATTGAGTGTATATATATATATTCAATGTATAAATAAAATATGGTTGGATTCTGTTATATGCAACAACAATGGAGTCTTGCACTACACACAACCCTAACTTGGCTTGCATTACACGCAATCGTGACCTTCTTCGATAGCGTGTGTTGTACGCAATATCGGGTTTCACTAAACAATGATATATGGTAATAATATTATTATGAACTAGCCGTTATGAATAGTATTAAATAAATTTTGAATTTTATAACATTATTATTCATCTTACATATTTTCTAGAACATGTTATGAGAACAAAATAAATTTTTCGGGTAAAATAAGTATTTTTCAAAAAATGCAGTTTTGCCGCCTTTTGATGGAGAACCCACATTAAATCTAATTTTTGACATATTTATAAGTTCAATTTGACAAAATAAAATTCTTCTTTGGAATCAGGATATAAAAATTTACTTTGGATAAAATTTTCATATTATTCTGATAACTTTCATATTTTAATAAATAGTAAAAACACGCTATATTTTAATTAAAAACAACTTTTTTCATCGTAATAATTTATATGGTTAAATTATAATATTGAATGGTTTTAAAGTATAAATAGAATATATTTTTACCATTTAATATAATGAATGTCATTATCATTGATTTTACATTGAATTCATAGGTTAAATCAATTCAATCTTTGGCAATGTTTTAACTTTTAAAACCTATTCGCTTAACAACGAGATTAATTTTAAATTAATTACTGCAACTTCAGTGTTTTGAATTTTGAAAAATGGATTCCATATTTGGAATCAGTGGGTCCAAACTATGTTAATAGGTTACTTTTTTTATATTATGAATAGTAACTACGGTAATTTTTATTTACTACGGTTAAAGGTAAATAGGGTAATTCAAGGTTAAAAGAATATTATAATAATTCAAAATTACCTTGAAACTTGTCCTAACCTTATTGGATGAGTAGTGGCCGATCATGGTAATCCTTGGGCCGATTTTGGGACCCCAATGAGCCACTTGGTAGTGAAAATGACAATTTGGATTAATTAATTTAATGTAAAGACAAAATTGACTTTAACAAAAATATTTTAGTAATTAATTTTCATAAGGGGTTATATAAGTTATATTTTCGACTATAAATATTATTTGGAAATATAAAAATATTCCCTACATCATGGTATTTGTTTCATAATTTTTAGACATCAAATGAATTAAATTATTTATGACACAATAATGATGTAGTGTTTACCTCATTAATAAATGATTTAAATAAATAAGATTATAATGATTAAAATATCATCCAAAACCTGTCCAATTCCAATTGGATGATTTTATTTAGAATATTATTCATATTATCTTCGACATTAATATGTTTTGGACCTCTTGAAACCGAATATAAGTTTATAATAAAATAATGTTTTCACACTTTCCTAAAGAGCCCCTCCTCTCCCTTATAAAAGGAGACCACTTCTATGCAATTCCTCACACCTCTCAAGCCTTTTGGCTCATACAAACTCTGCCCAAATAATCTCCCTACATCCCTATCCTCCCCCTTGAAGCCTTACATTAGGCATAAGACTCTTCAAGAAGTCATTTTGGTTCAAACCAAAGGAAGTTACCAAAATTAAAGGTAACAGTTTCTCTTAAGTTGTTTTCTTTTATTCTACATCTCCAACCCCTAAACTCCTTTTAATCATTTCTTTTGTAACAACACTAATATCATAAATATACTAGGATGTTTTTATTAGAAGTATTCTAACTACAATTACACACACCTCTATCTAATGGTTGAAGAACATAATGTTTCTGTGATGGCAAACTAACGCCTCACGAAACGATGATTGTTCGATTTTCTCCTACCACCTCTCATGGTGGAAATTATGATGGAACTGTATTTATATAAAATATATATTATATTGATGATTTCATTATGCTTCTTTACTTCCCAATTATATCAAGACTTTACGGTTTCCATAGTCGGTAAATACGATAATCTCATTTGAGGAAGTGCGGACTACCGCCCCCTCAAAGTGATGTGATTCGTTAATACCATATGTGGGATGTATAAAGGATGTGGTTAATGATATTATATATGATATTATACTAGAATTATAATATACCTATGTATCATTATGTTTTAATTCCATTAAAATAAGAAATAGAAATGAATGCAGCGTTCATGCGTACGTACGACTTACCGTCTCCATGAACGGTGCGTTTCATTTCTTACCTCCATATGTTATGTACTATTATAAATTCTTGTATATGATGGATAAATAATGAATGTATACGATATATAAATCATTATTTACATTTTTGAAGTAAGTAAATCATGATATAAGTAATAATAACATCAAGAACAACAAGTCCAAACACGTACGATAAATAAGATGATTTTACCCAAAACGTTACTTTAACATTAATTTACAAAAGAATGGGTAATATAAAGTCATAAGTAAACCATATATGATATCATAACAATGAATATGATTCTATAATAAGTCAATGGAATTATTTAAATCATTATATAGGAGGTTTGGATACGTACAAAGCATATCAGACCTAAGGTAAGGGATAATTTTGCAAATCTCATTTTTATCCGAGATTGCTTATTCGTAAGTATTTACTGCGGTTATATTTATCATCCATGTAAAAGTTTTATAAAAATGTTTTCATGTATGTTTAAAGTCCTTTTTACCCTTTTTTGACTTTTACCACGTCTTATGGAAGGAATCTTTCTTTTGTTTACCATATAAGGAACTTTTTGACTTTTCCGACAAAAGTACGAGGAGAATGTTATTTTTAACTTATACGGCATGAATGGATTTTTACAGTTTCATAACGCCTCATTTTCATGAAGATTCCTCTACAATATTGCATTATTATTTTCAGAAAAACCCTTTTATTTTTAAATTTCATGACATTTTGTGAAAAGAAAATTATTTTGAAGAAGAAAGGATAATTTCCTCAAGAATTCATTTCAAGTGTTTTTTATCAAAAATATTTTCCATCTAAAATGACATTATTTAATATGTTTATGTTTCAAGTATAATTTCTCCATTATTTACATGGTTTTATTCTTCTTATTATGAAAAGATATCCATTTTTTATATGGATTATGTTATGATGGCATGATGTTTAAGAATCTCATTCTATTACATGGGTTATGCTATGATGTATGATTTTTGATTTTGTGGCACACGAAAGAATGATTTCATTATGAGATGGGTGGGACCTATATCTCCATCCAATGAATTGGGTAAATATTTATATCTCATGAGATAGACATGGCTGGAATGGAAAGTTAAACCGGTTCAGTAATATAGGACTGGAACGAGGAGTGAACTCGATTTAGAAAGGGACTTTGTCCACTAAGATGGTCTTGGCAGTAATGCCTTGGATACTATGGAAATCATAACAAGTGCTGAATGGTTTCCACAATTACATGTTTTATTCCCATTATATTTTATCATGGTTGATGTTCCATTATGATATATGCCTTACGTACTTCCACGATTTATGTCTTTGCTCAAGATTTTGATGTTTAAATTTCATGTTCAATTTTTTTGCTTTCAAATGTTTATGGATTGTTTTATGTTCACTATGTTTTCCCTTACTAAGAATTTGAGCTCACCCTTTTTATGTTTTCTTTTCCCCAAGATATAAGGAAAGGTTTTAGGTAAAAAAAGGGCAGATCTTTATGGGAGATGTTGAAGATCTTTCACCACGATTAGAAGATTATGTTCCGAGTTTCCAAAGACACTAAACTATTACGGTCCTTGAGTGTTGGTTTTTGTTATGTATTAATTATTACGCAAAAGTAATGTAATGTCCATGTACGTCAGGCTTCGGGTCTCTACACCACCAGTTCATTTTTCCATATGATAAACCTCTATTGGTTGGGTCTCACTTGGATATCCCAACCGAAAACTCCCTCAAGGTCACTATCCATAATCCAAGAGGAGAGAAACATATGACAAAGACAATCAAACCACACTAGGGTCACATGTCAAAATGGACCAACAAGTCCAAGGGTTCGAATAATGACCCTGATGGAAGAAATGAAAAATCATCCTACTATATGGAAAGTAATGGTACAACCACCATTTCCTGATACACCTCTGTGAATGATGTCAATATCAATGTAGTAGATGATGATCATGATACAAATGTAGAGGGTCACGATAAGGAAGGCATACCCTAGGAGGAGGAGGATTTGGATGCACCAAATAAGGTTGTGTGCACCCAGAATCAAAGAGGTCTTCAAAATTTGGCAATGCCAAATAACAAGTTTCCACCTCCTAGGTGAAATACTAGGAAAGATAAAGGAAAAGACGCAAATTCATCTCAATTGTCATATAAAAAAGAGTAGTTGTCATAATATGAAAGTGAGATGAAAACTCTCTATTAACTCAATGAGGAGCTACCTAGGGGAAATATTCCCACTGGGTATCATCTCCAGAAAGAGGTGAATATTCTTCACCTTATGACTGATATTCTAGAAAGAGCAGTATCTGAATACCATATGGGTTCTAGATCTAGATAGCTGATCTATATAAATGAGGAGACCAAAAAATGTTTGGGACTTCCCTCCATTATGGAGCCAGCACCTCCTTTGTCAAGGAAACCCTTTAGTCATGGGATGAATCGAGGATCAGCGGGAAATGAAAGTGGGACCACCTTATTGGCCCCCACCCAATCCCTATGGGTTGGAGGTGGCTCAGAATGTAGTACCACCAAAACTACTTACCACCATCAAATCCCTAGCTAATTGAATAGAAGACCTAGAAGGGTGATGTGCACCCATGTAACCTAAGAAGAATCCATATTCTAAATGGTTAGATGATAATTCACCTCCACCCAACTTCAAAAATCCCACCTTTTATACCTTTGATAGTGTAGGTGACCTTGAACAACATCTAACACACTTCATATCCCAATGTGGGCCGATGATGGGTCCCTGAGATCAGTAGGAGGCCACAAATCTGAGGCGCTTCATACATAATTTGATATGTATAGCCTTTGTTTGGTATAGTAGTCTGCTAGTGGGATCTGTTTCATGATGGGAATAACTTCTTCATCAATTCCTTTATTAGTTCAGTTCAACACTGAGGAAGACAACCGTCATCGACCTGACGAACTGCAAGCAGCACAAGAATGAGAGGGTGTCTGACTTCATAGAAAGATGGAAGAGCTTGAACTATTCACTCAACATCCCTCTCTCATAGGAAAAACTTATGTAAATTTTCATTGAGAATATCTAGGATGAATTAAAGATTCCCCGAATCCCCATGAAATATCCAGGTGGGTTCTGAGAGTTTGCTGAAATAGTACAACACCTCGAAGAAGCTATCCAACAAACCCAATCTAAGTCTCGGTTCATGCCTGTAGCCTAGGGTAAGAGACCAGAAAAAGCAGAAGCTGAATCTATCACTCTAAATCCCATTGTAGTGCCCATCCAATAACCTAGGAAAGTTTTTAATTACCTAGAACCTCCTACCGAGCGACGTCAATAGTAGAATCACCCTCGACCATAGGCACTGAGAAACCAGAGTTTCCGGAGATTTGAGGAATAGATGAACAAAGTATACTCATTATAAAATGAGAAAGTCTTGGGATATTTCTTGTTAGTCATAGAGAAAAAACTATTCACGATCCCAAAACCTAGGAAGCCTAAGGAAGTGAAACTCATTGACCATCCCGATTACTTCCCTTTCCATAGAAGGCTGAGTCATAATATCCAAAATTGTTTCGTCTTTAAAGACATCCTTCACGGCATGATCAAATCTAGATAGGTGAAATGATACAATTCTATAGAATAGGTGGCTTGCGTAATCGTTATCTGGTTATAAGAAGAGAAAGGTTGGTAGAAAGTCCCACCTAGGAGAGCATGAAAGTTTGAAAAATGGATGACTTGGAAAATAGTTTATCAAGCTCATGACACCTTGAAAGAACAATTGCGCAAGCTTGAAACGGCTCTACCAAAAAAAAGGGAGATGTATGATGTTCCTCCCAAGGGTGTGTGTGACCACTGGAAGTAAGAAGAAACAGAGGAGGAATAATCATATTATTCTCCGAAGAAAGCCCTAACCCTTGGAGACTTCTTCACAAAAACATCTGAAAAATAGGCACTGCCCCACCAAATAGAATTCTTATCATATGAAGAGATCATATTTGGTTTTTCAAACACAATACATTTGAAAACCCCCTTTTTCGATGACGATTATTCCCTCGAATATGGTTTTCCTGCATATAACAGGGGAACAAGGGGACACATGCGCTGAAGCCAAGGATACAGGGGACAAAGAAAACATAGATGAGCTCAATATTCTAGCCACATCCCCACTGAGAAAATTTATATAGCTGATACTCATGAGAAAGCACTCCAACAAGCCTAGAAGAGATAGGGAGGCACCTTAGAGCCCACCAGCAGTCGCCCAAAACCGATTGTCATGCATGACCATTTAGCAGGGGTTCAATCTGATCGTCCCAAGAAAGGGGGAAGACTGGAGTGAATTGTGCCACTGGCAGAAAATACTCCCTCAAACTCCGCACAAGATTTGGGTCCATCAAACTCAACTGCTCCTTCCCCCGAACCACATGCTCTAACCCCTGAGCCGAATTCCCAAGAGCATCCCCATACCGAGAAGCGGAGACCTCTAGCGCAAAAGTAAGATGTTCTGAAATAGATAGTTATAGTCCCAACCAAGATCTCAATCCTTGATGCACTTCTTCTTTAAAAAGAACTTAGGGAGGCACATATTTATGCCCTTTGGATCCCACATGAGTTTAAGGTAGATGTCGTTGCAGCTGAGGTATATCAATTTGAGACTATGTCCATAGGATGACATGTCTCCATCTCATTCACTGATCAAGACCAATAAGAGGCCATATAAGGTCACATCATACCCTTGTACATCTTGAGAAGACTCAATAATATCAATGTATAAAGGGTACTAATTGATAATGGATCTGGGGTCAATATCACTCCAACCCAAAATATCCTAATTTTGGGGTTTAGTGAATGGGACTTATACCTTATAGTGATGACCATACAGGGGATCAAAAGACCCCCAGGAAGATCAAGCTTGAGACCCAATTTGGGAAGGTCACATATAATGCTGAGTTCATGGTTATCCAGAAAGATACCATGTATAATGTCCTACTCAAGAGGGATTGGCTTCATAGACACTATACAGTACCATCAATATTTCATCAATTTCTAAAGTACCCCATCAATGGGAAAGTAGGCATGCTATATTGAGACAAGGCCCCCTTCAAGATCTGCGGGGCCACATATACTGAAGCATACTTCTACAATAAGGGAGGTGGAAATTCAATGGAGTAAAATGATGTACAGGTTGCAGCTCCCAATGTCTTAGGGACCACCCCTATGAATCCTTGGATCATGCTCGATGATGATTATATACTTCCAATAAATATGGCCGAAATAGTAGACCCAATTCCAAAGGTCCAAGATTCTCCTATCCTTAGAGACAATCAACTTCGAAATGTCCCCATTGTAACTCAGATAGAAAGGGATGATGATGTTTCTTCTCATGAACTCCATCACCTTGATAGTGACGGAGAGGCCCCCAAGTTTCCATCCTCACCCAAGGAATTATCCATAGACTCTAAAATGGAAAAGGATGAGGAATATCTCATGAATTCCCCTCCAGCATTCGAGGAAGGCGTTTTACTATAAATGATCTTAGGAAGATAAAACTGGAGACAAAAGAAGATCCAATAACTAGTCTGATTAGTGACTCCATGCCCCATGAAGAGAGATATATATATATTGCATTTCTAAAGTAGCACCGGTATGTGTTTTATTAGAATTATACATAAATTCTTGGTTTGAATTTAGATGTGGATACTCACCATATTAGGATATCCAACGAGCATCGAGGCTTCAAAAAGGAATCCAGGAGGATACAAACCTATCATGCTACAAATGTAGAGGTAGAGGTTGAAAAGTTGATCAAATAAAACTTTGTCTGAGAAGTGAAATATTCAAGATGGCTTTCCAACATCATCCCTGTCAAGAAGAAGAACGAGAAAATTGGGGCCTGCATTGACTTCAGAGACCTTAATCGACATTTACTAAAGGATGATTTCCCCTTGTCGATCAAAGAACTCTTGATCAATGCAAATGTTGGATTTCATGATGTTTTCTTCATGGATGGGTACTCAAGGTACAATCAGATCAAAATGGCCCCTAAGGATGAAGAAACCAATACTTTCAGAGCATATCAAGGGATCTTCTACTAATAGTTTATGCCTTTTGGATTAAATAATGATGGTTCCACATATCAGTGCACCATTAATTTCATATTTAAGACATTATTAGGAAGGATAGATTAATTTTATGTCGATTACCTGGTCATCAAATCACAACATCGATGTGATCACTTCACGAACCTCTGAGAAATCTTCAACAAGCTGAGACAACAAAATTTAAAGATGAATCCACTGAAGTTCACTTTTTGGGTAACATCAGGAAAATTCCTCATCTTTATGGCATGACACCATGTCATTGAGATAGGCCTAGAGAATACTAGTGCTATCCTAGCAATGTTACCCCCAAAAAATTTGAAAGAATTAAAGGGACTCTAAGGATATCTCACCTATATTTGGAGATTCATAGCCAACCTAGCCGATAAAGATATTCCCTTCACGAGGATAATGAAGAAGGGAGTCACATATCAATGGAATGATGAATGTCAAAAATACTTTGAAAGTCTCAATAAGTACTTTCTACATCCACTGGTCCTGATGCCCCCAGTGGAAGGGAGGCCACTCATATTATATGTGGCCACCAAAGACTATTCATTGGGTTCCCTCCTCATGCAGAAGAATGATGAAGGTAGTAAGAACATACTATACTACCTCAACCAAACCATGATAGGTATTGAGGCTAGATATTCCAATATTGAAAAGAACTTCCTTACACTCATATTTGTAGTGAAGAAGCTGAGGAATTACTCATAACACCAAGAAATATATATGGTCTCTCTTATTGATCTGATCGAGTATATTCTTGGCCTCCCTATGTTGACTGGGTGATTGGATCGATGGGCGGTCATTCTGTGGAAATATGACATCCATTTCATATCCTAGAATTCGATGAAAGGACAATCCCTAGATGACTTCTTGGCAGCACACCCTACTCCAGGAAATACACTGGAGGTCACCGAACTCCCTGATGAAGAGGTCTTCTACATCCATGACACTCCCCAGACAGGAGAGATGTACTTTGATGGAGCCTCTCAAAGTCCCGTCGGCACAATAATGGAGGACCCAAAGCTCAACCGGGTTATTCTAAGGATTATATTTGTTTATCCAGACAAAGAAATCCTACCTTACTCTTTCTCACTATCTGAAGGCTACACAAATAATGGAGCTAAGTACCAAGCCCTCATAGGTAGATTGGAAATCACCATATAACTGCACATCGCCTACCTGAACATCAAAGGGGACTTAGAACTAGTGATAAAACAAATCAATGGTGAATATGCCATTAAAAAGGAAGAACTTCCCCCCTAATGGTTATGTTAGGGGACTAATGGAAGAATTCCCCTTTGATCCTACACTGCATTATGTCACCCAGTCACAAAATTCTCCCACCGATACATTGGCTAATACAACCATCATCTTGGCCGACCCCGATCAGGAGGAATCCACCTTCCATATCACCCATCAAAGAATGGTGTCATCCATCATAGTATATGATATGGAATAAATAAATCAAGTAAACACCACCCCAGATCATGATGAACCATTGAACACCCCTAGATGTATGGAGCCTATAATTAGCTATCTTCGAGATAGTATGCTTCAAATGGATCATGCTGGAAGGGAATAGATCTGGGGCCGGGCAGCAAACTTCAATCTCCAGGATGGACCAAATAACCATAAAATCCTCTATAAGTGTTGATTTGATGGATTTATCCTTAGATTCATAGAAAAATTAGAAGTTCTCACCATCATAGTGGAAGTACACATAGGCTCTTTTGGTGGTAATCAACATGGGACCAGGATCTCTCACCAAATCAGTTGGTTGGGATATTACTAGAAAACCATGATAAAGGACTATGTGAAATTCACCAGAAAATGTCATGCATGTCAAATTCATGAAAACTTCATCCATTAAATCACTGAATTACTGCATAAAACGAGATATTCTTGGCCATTTTCCATTTGGGGGATGGATGTTGTGGGGCTATATCCCCAACCACAACCAAGAAGTTCAAGTACACACTTACTTATACCAGATTATTTTCCAAATGGGCTGAGATGATACCCCTGAAGGAAGTTGGGATGAAGAGAATCATAAACTTCATGAAGTCCCATATCATTACTAAGTTTGGGGTCCCTCACAAAATATTGATGGGCAACGACACCAACTTCTGTTCCACAGAGTTGAAGAAGATGTATCGGGAGTACGATATTGAGTCCAATCACTCATCTCACTATCATTCAGTGACAAATGGATAGATATAGGCCTTCAACAAGACTCTATCAAACATACTCTAGAAGATGGTGAGCAAGGATAAGAATTATTGGCTAGAAAAACTTCTCCATGCTTTGTGGGTCTATGTTATCACCACACATACTACTACACAAGTAACGCCATACTCACTGGTGTAAGAGACCAAAGCAGTATTACCCATAGAAGTACAACTACCCTCACTCTGAATATCCATTTTTAGGAATCTCTCATATGATGAAAAATCACAAAAATGGATGGATGAGTTTGAACGGCTGGATAAAAAGAGTTTTCACATTCTGCAAAACCTTGAGGTCCACCAGAATCAGATAGTACAAGCCTTAAATGAAAAGGGTTTCCTTCATTTATTCCTCTAGGGATAATTAGTGTTGGTCCTTAGAACCCCAATGATACTGGGAAAGAATCCCATGAAGTTGTAACTCAAGTGGGAAGGACCTTACGTTATACACAAGGTCTATCATAATAGATCCTATTCACTAACCACCATGGATGTGGAGCACATCAAACCCACACCAATGCACGATTTATCAATAAATACGTCGAATAGAAACCGGAAACTAGGAATCTACATCAGAGTAAGCCCCATAATTCATCCTAACCACATCAAGTTAAACAGTGTGGAGTTCTTACTTACCGCAAGACATTAAACTTCACAACCGATGTCCTAACCACATGACATAAAACTGCTTGGATCTGTGATATCCACCTCCATTCATGTCAAGTCACCCATGTAATTACTGCATGACATTAAACTCCATGGAAATACATCTTTACCACATGACATAAAACTGCACAGGTCCACAACTCCTTTTCCCATTCACGTCGGGTAATCCACCATCCTTACCGCATGACATTAAACTGCACATGATTTTTATAACTATGTATGGATTGATTACCATTTTCCAATGAGATACGTAGGAATGAATTGATCCTATATCTTGGTCTAACCACTACATGATACATAATTCCCTTATTGTACCCCCTTCTATCTCTGCACTATGAGGAAACCCATTATGCTCCTTGTTTCTCACACCAAGCAAATCTCACGTAGGATTTGGAATTGTGGTAGGGGTTTAAAATCACAAGCAAATCATAGAGGTATACAATGAGTCCTTACCTCATGAAATTAAACTATGTAGTTCCCCAAGAACTAGGTGTGTTTTGATTCTCATCCTCATGAGATATGTAGTGACACCCAAACCTCCACTCTTGGGGTCAACCTCAATATTCCCATTAATTCTCACCATTCCACCTTCATCCTTATTCCATGATGTTAAAATGCATGGAAATATTAGAACTATACATTCCTTGATTATCATCCTCATGAGATTGTTGACGCTCCTTTCATCATAGAATCTAAAGATCGGAAAAGGGGAATATCTGAGCTAAAAGAGATTCAACCTTTGAAGAAATATATCAAAAAATCGACAAAGGCATGAACAAGAGATCAAAAGCACATATGCCGCGCAAGTTCTATCACTGTCGTGCAAGTCCACTTGCACGACGCATTATGGTTGCGCAAGTGACTTGTGCGACCTAAGTGATAACTGCCCGATAACCGCTTGGGGTCTTCTCCTGCCTATAAATAGACCCTGTGGGCCCCCCATTCGAGAGGATTTTTTTTTCCAGAAACCCATATTTGAGCTCCTGGCGCCCAAGTCTCTTCTCAAAGCTTCCAGAACACTTCTAAGGTAATTTCTTACCTAGAACGGAAGATCTAAGGAGGGGGAGGAAGGCTTAAGTGTTGAAACTCATCAACACTTGCGTGCCTGAGTGGCCAGCCCTTAAGGGAAAAGGGCCACCCTTGCGCACCGCCTTACTCCTTCATTAGATCTTGCGCACCCTTCTTCTGGAAAAACCTCAAGAGGATTATAAAGGCTTTAATGAAGAGTCTCTCAAGTATTACCCTTCTGGTTATCCATCGCGCAAGTACACCATGTGTCGCGCAGGCATACCTGCGCGACCAGGACCTGCGCGACCAGGACTTGCGCGCCCACACAGTAACTGCGTGCGTACCAGGACTTTCACGCCCCTGCCTTTTTTGGTGATTTTCTTGCCCATTTCACCCCTCTTAAGCCATTACACCTTTCCTATTCATGATTCAGTCTTCAAGACACTCTTCAAAGCCATTTTATGGATTGATTTCTTGATTTGACTTCCTTATCTGAAAGGAATTTTGTGGAATATCTCTCAAAACATAGTGATTTACGCATCTTTATGTCACTAAAGATTGAGATTTCATTCATTAAACCTCATCCTTTAAGATGAGAGAATCCTTAACCTAGGTATCCTTTTCAGGAATAATCCTCAGTCATAAGTCCTCTAATATGGGCATCCTCTTTAGGAGTAAGCCCCAAGTCCCTTAATTTTTGGGCATCCTCTTAGGAGTAAGCCCCAGATCCCCTAACCTGGGCTTCCTTTTTCAGGAGTAAGCCCCAGTCTCAGGCTTGGTCATCCTCTTAGGAGTAAGACCCAAACCCCTAATTTGGGCATCCTCCTCAGGAGTAAGACCCAAACCTTAATCCTTAACCTGGGCCTCCTTTTCAGGAGTAAGTTCCAGTCATAATCCCTTAACCTGGGCCTCCTTTTCAGGAGTAAGCCCCAGTCTTAATTCCTCTTAACCAGTCCTAATTTACCTTTGATCTGGGATTCCTTTTCCGGAGTAAAACCCAATAATAAGTCTTCTCCTAATTTGGGCCTCCTTTTCAGGAGTAAGCCCCAAGTTAGAGTATTCAAAATCTCTATGAAGCACATATACCTTTATGGACCCTATTCATGTATTTATTCTCTAAAGTAAATCCTAAACCTTCATTTATCTAGGCAGTCATACATACATAAGCCCCACATTATTTCTTACGATTGCATCTTTCATGGCACAATTGTCTAATTTTTTACCAATACCTCTTGTTTCTTACACCGATCATGACTCACGTGAGCTTAGAGTGTAAAGGTAATTGTGATATCCTTCTTTGATCCATCAATCATAAACATCATACTCCCTTACTCGAACTACATGGGTTCTGATTCTTTTTCTAAACAAAGGATACATAGGTAGCCCGTCTACGGGTTCAATCCCAACTCTAAAATAATACATGTCCTTCTGAATGAAAATAAACTTCAAGTGCCTCACTGAGTGGATTTAAAACCAGCAAGGTCATCATAATGACCAAGAAAATTCTGTATAAATGTGTCGAATGGTACCATTGACCAAGAATCTCTAATAAATATAGATGATTCTCTATCGATGAAGAACCTCGAATACATACAAAAGATTCTCTAAATTTCCTACATATTTAATCATTGATTGTCAGATCTGAAGGAAAGCTCATTTTATACTTGTTAATGTAATAAGGATTCACGAACATAACTTAAATCTACAAAGAGAGTCCCGGAGTAGAAAATAATTCCCCTCAAAAAGGTGTGATGAGTCCGACCTCCCATCCTCTCGACCAATGAAAATTCCTAAGCTTCATCAGTCCACAAACTAATGAGCACCTACCTTTGGAAAGTAGGTCCAAATGGACGTGGAATCATTGGATGTTTCTGGTTCTACGAAGAAACCCGTTAGAAACCGATTGGAACATTTGAACCTCCCATCAAGGCGGTCATCCCCGGATTCTGAGGGAAACAAAAATGGTGAACTCGATGTGAATCCTTAACCAAATTAAAAATGACGTTTTACCTATTTGTTAGGCCCCTATTTAAACTCAATGAGAGGGCCAACAAGATAGTCAATAACATATGTGCTCATCCAAAAGATGTAGTAGTTGAATTTATCTTGATTACGTCTGTCATATCAAATAGGCACTCTTTTCCAAGATCTTCTGAATTTCCATAATGGCCACCCTCAAATTCACACCTGTGAATACTGTTGCTGCAAATTCCACTGCTTCTACTCATGTTGGATCGTCGTCTTCTCTTAGGATGATATCACCTACTCAGCGTCTTCAACGCTGGGTATCAAACGTACTGGTTAAGGAGTACCATCAAAACGGTACCATCCTAACTCTGGAGGCCACCCGACAAGCCCTCCAAGTAAATAACTCACATCGGTCATCCGGAAAACGACGACCAGTGATCAAGAAACAGGCGGTGCTGACTACCGTCTCCAACCGTTTCGGGTCGTTATCCCCGGAACGCAATCACCATTCTCTCCCTTATTCTGGGGAGGTGAATGAGCAGGTCCCTCAGGACCTTAATTCAAATAGATAGGAGTCCTTCCTAAGGGATCCCACCAACAATCGCCGCCAGACTCGTGCGACAGTGCGCCCTCAACATGATGAGGGTACCAACTCCAGGTGTTCGGCTCAGGTTCCTCGAACCCGAGAAAGCAAGACGAACCGCCAGAGGCAGAATCCAGTCAATAGTGAGCAGGTTATCATCTCTTCTATCTCCGGATAAGTCCACCAACATAAATTGGTGGCAAGAAACGAGCAGACACATACACCTGCCCGTTTTAATTCTGCTGTCCATCAGACTCGTCTGGCAGCATCACACCAATCCCGCCAGGCAATTCTGGAAAAGTACTATAGGCAGGAACATACACCTGTTTATACATCATCAGCTAGTCAACATGCTCATCTGACTAAATATGATGGATCTCGTCAACCACATTTGGTGAAGTGAAATAAGCAGGAACATACACCTGCTAGTTTTAATCAAGACTACCAACAGTCTTGCTTGGTAGCATTCATAGAAGTTATTCGGAAAGCCCCGACAACAAATAGGAGGCATACTCAACTCTCTACCCCCACACTTGAGTACTGTCAGGATTCACTGACAGGAAAAGGAGGACATGAGCAGGCACATACACCTGCTCCAAGCCTGGAATGGACATATATTCCTGTTTCGGCAGCTGAAGTCACCAAGCATATTCTATCAATGGTGAAAGAGCAGAAGCAAATCCCTGCTCATATTCTGGATGCCTTCCAGGATATTATAAAAACTTCAGCGGCATCTCAGGGAAAGACACATAAGTCTATCCCTACCAGTGGAGTGATACATCAACAATTCACTCCAGAATAGACACACACATCTGTTCCAGTCCAAGAGGGTTATGGGCCATACTCCTCCATATCATATGGACGACCAAGTCAGGCACATACACCTGATTTGAGAGGAGATATTCATCCTAACCTGTCCATCTTTCCTAATTAGGCACATACACTTGCTCAGAGTATCCACTTTCGTCAACTTGTGGTTTCCAATGAGAGTAAGAAGGCGTTTAAGAAAAAGACCCTCCCAGTATAGTCAGGGGATCAAGTGCCAATCTGTAACAAGGCCTTGCTCGATTCTGGAGTTCTTGAAGCCCTCAGACAATTATCTGTTGGAATTCAAGATTCTACTCCCTCAGTTCCCAATAGTGGGAACATTAATTCTGAAGGTCTTCAACAGACACTTCCTCATGAAGGCTTGCTTCATGACAATTCAGTCGATCTCGAAGTTTCATCTTCAGATGAGAGCCACAGGAACCCTATGTGTGGTCAGAAGACCAAGGAGAAAGAGATATCATATTTTTCTATAACCCATTATGGTGGTACTCCCCATGATGATGAATTTCGCTGTGAAAGTCCTCTCTGCAGTAGTGATGCACATTGCCCAGAAAATTCTCCAGTGGACAATGTAGTGCTGAGAAAGCCCTCTTATCTTGAGGCACTTGCAAATGCAAAACCAGTCATGTCTGAAGCTTCATCGCTAGAAGGTGAAATACTTTCTCAATCAGAAGATATCCTAGGGTGTAGGTCATTCTCCGAACCACCCCTAAGTCATGCATCTTCTAGTTTGATCAATGATTTCTCTACCAATCCTGTTGAATCCAATGAAGCAACAAGGAAACACCAACTCTGGTCAAATCAGGTAGAAGAATCTTCATCAAATGATAAAGAGGAAATGTTGAACATGAGAAAACAACTGGCGAAAGGTGAGGTGCCAGTTATGTTTTTGCCTCTGGCTGACTCTCAGTATAATATTCTAGAAATGTTGACGGAAGATGAAATTCATGATATTCGTCTCAACATATGGAAAACTCTTTGTCAGTTGAAAAATAAAGTATTATCTTATGATGAATATTGAAATCATCTTAAGATAATAGAAGGGTTACAACGTCATATTGATTTGGCGTCTCTATTAGTCTCTCGATATCCGAAGGATGAAAAGCATCAGAGATCCCTTCAATGTTCATGCTTTGGTGCACTAAGAAGATTGCGTCAGTTAATTTCCAATGCCCCATCTGGTATTCCTATCAGAGGATGGGGTGTTCATGGAGCACTGCATTTCATAGTGCTCTCCAGTCAGCAAAGCCCGCTGAAAATGGTCTCATGCAATGTTATTGCCCATGGCCGGACACAGTCAATGGGCTTTGTTTGTAATCAAAAGCTTTCCCAAGGACAGACTTCAAATAGTTTCTCTCAAAATCAAGAATACAAAGAACAAGTTGTTGAATTACTCTTGCATCAAGCAAACGAGAATATTGAACAAGCCTCTCGTTTAGAGCAACCACGTCACCAAATGACAGAAGTATCAGAAATCATCCAATGGTCTTTTGAATCGGGTGATAAAAGCGGATACAGATTAATGCATCCAACTAATTTCCGGACTAAGGTTCGCAAGATCAGGAAGACTTTCAATAAAGTCTCAGACATAGCATGTCAAGAACCACCCTAGCTTGCCAGACTGGGGACTCTTTTAAACCAACCCTTGGAATCAACAAATAGGTTCCAAGGAGTTGAGCGAGAACAACAGGAATAGCCCCAGTCCACTGGACTGGGGACTTTTTCAAATCATCAATCCCCTCCTCAGAGAAATTTAGTGTTTTCTCGATTGGGGAAGAAACCTCAAGAGGAACGAAGAGCCAAATTATCAGTAGGTTCCCTCCAAATTACGGTTCATCAAGAAGTTCCTGAGGGATTGAATAAACAAAAGGCAATGTCTCATCAAAGACATGAAAGAATACAATATCACCGAAATGCTAATAGAAGGTATGCAATGAGTTATGCATCGATTAATGTCATCAATGCCGTTGTTGCTGATCCACCAGATGAGGCACACTCAGGGGACTCAGATGAAGAGGTTCCTACTCAAGAAGATGTATGCATCGACAAAAATGAAGAAGGTGTGCGTACACAAAGTCAAAGGATTACTCAGAACTTAAGTAATCCTTCGAGTAACCCACTTACCCCTCTCCGAAAAGGATCCAACAAAGGGAAGGGAAAGAACCAGGTTACATATCCTTCCTCTGGAGAAGGTCAATCGCTCCCACTAGAGCAGAGGTTTGCACAACAGGAGGAAGAAATGAAGGAATTAAGAAAGTTGAATGCAGAACTACTTCAGAGTAGTCTTCTTCTTAATCATGCTGGAGTTAGTCAGCCAAAGTAATTTTTTGTAGCTACTGAGATGGATCAAGAATATCCTCCTCTATCAGTACACCCTCACAGGTCTA
Organism: Viscum album; assembly: GCA_963277665.1. Classification (NCBI taxonomy): domain Eukaryota; kingdom Viridiplantae; phylum Streptophyta; class Magnoliopsida; order Santalales; family Viscaceae; genus Viscum; species Viscum album. The sequence goes on from OY728135.1 coordinate 341,194,879, forward strand.
ATCCTACAGGTCAAGTGAAACAATAGTTGGCAGTACTACCATCAGTTGCAGCGCCAATCGCCACATCTATCCAAGCTCTAGTCATTGAACCTACCCAAGTACAAGTTCAACTGGATGTTTCTCAAAAGTTAATAACTACTATTGAGTCATTAACAGCTCGGTTAGAAACTATGGAAGGGAAGCGTGCGCAAGTTCAACCAGAAAAGAAAGTTTACCCTGAATGGGTAGATTCAATTTCTCCTCCATCCAGTTTTGGGAACCCTATATTCCTTATTTTCAATGGATCAGGCGATCCAGAACAACATTTGACGCATTACGTGTCTTGTTGTGATCCTATGATGGGAACTCCGGAGCAGCAAGAAGCAGTGAAACTCAGATGCTTCGTGCGAACCTTGCAAGGACCAGCTTTTGTTTGGTATACAAGCTTGCAATCCCAGTCAATTACCGGATGGGAGGATCTTCGCCAAAAATTCCTCCTTCAGTTCAGCTCAACTTTGCCAAAGACAACAGTTTTCGATCTTATAAACTGTAAGCAAAGGGAGAATGAAAGGGTCTCTTATTTCATTGCTCGATGCAATGGATTAACATATTCCATGAGTTTAGCACTCCCTCAAGAAGAATTGTTGCCAATATGTGTAGCAAATCTACGTGACGAATTACGCACGCTATTAATCCCTGTGAAATACACAGGAGGGTTTCGAGACCTTACTTCAATCGCTCAGCAGATTAAATATTCCCTTATATAGGCTGAGGCTAAATCTCGTGTAATTCCATCATCTCTAGGAAGGAGAATGGGTAAAGCAGAAACTGCTACAGTTATGCTTAAACAAGCACCTGTACCTATTTCTACCTCAAAACCTTCATCTTCTCGAAGGGCTCCACCTTCTGAGCGCCAACAACAAAGGCCTTTTCATCCAGATGATCAAAAATATCAAAGACAAAAAAAATTTGAGGATTTGAAGAGAAAAACATACTCTTTCTGAAATGAACAAGTTCCTGGTTATTTCATTTCGGCTCTGGAAAACAATTTGGTTCAATTTCCAATACCTAAGAGGCCAAACAAGAAAGGAGATGAAGATCGTCCTAATTATTTCCCTTTTCATCAAATGTTGGGGCATCCCATCCAGGAGTGTTTTGTCTTCAAAGACCTCCTGCAAAAGATGGTCGACTCAGGACAGGTCACATTGAAAGGCTCCTCATCCCAGGTAGCATGTGTCACTACTACAGTTCCAGAGGAGGAAGATGAATGGAAGGAAGTAAAAAGAAAAAATGCACAAAAGTATGATGATTGGATGGTCAGAAAGACAATCAATCTAACTCATGCTATTTTGCGAACACAATTAAGGAAACCAATTGTGTCTTCTACCATGAATGTTTCGGCAAAACTCTCTTCGTCAGAGGGAAAGTTCTCAAAGAAACAGCATGATTCAAAGAAAGAAAAAGAATCAGAAGAAGATGAGTATGTGTCAAAGCCTAAATTGTCTTTGACTTTGGCAGACTTCATTCCATCTACTTCAAACCCACGGGCACCGCCCCACCAAACGGCACAACCTAAACAGGCTAATCAGGCAGAGTCTTCATCAGACGAAGAGTTAATCTTTGGTTATGTTAATATGATTCAATTAATAGATCCATATGCCAGTCGCAGTTTCGATTTCAATGAGCCTGAATTCCCTGTATCAAATAGAGGAATCAGAGGAAGTTCCAGGGGCTCAGGATACAGGGGAAGACGTGGATCTTTCAGAAGCCACTATTCCAATTCTACCCCTGCTAGAACTGTGTACGCAGCAGAAACTCGTGCTAGAGCCCTTCAGCGAGCTCAGCAAGAACAAGAAAGTTCTTCTACCAATAGAAAATTCAGTCATGGAACAATTATTTTGGAAGACCGGTTGAAGGTTCCATCTTCTTCCTCTCAGCAGGTAAATGGATCTAATCGGTCTAATCTTCCAAAACCAGGAATATTGCCAACTCCTATACAAGATGAATCAACTTCCAAAGAATATGCTTCCAAGGTACCTGCTAAAACACATATTCCTATTGGGAAACGCAGACCTCTGGATCAAAAGTATGATATATTGAAACACTTGGCCCAAGTACCAGCCAAGTTATCAATTCTGGATGCTTTGAATCTGTCAAAAGATCTTCGGGAAGCACTCATCGAGGCTTTGTCAAGTCCTCAGGAGTTTGAAACTGAAATTGCTGCAGCTGAAGTCTATCACATAGAGAATAATCCTGCAGAATGCCATGCAATAATATCCTTTACTGATGAATATGAAGATGATGTTGTGCATGGACATATTAGACCATTGTACTTGTCTGGAAAAGTCAATGGCGTGGATGTTCGAAGAGTTTTCATTGACAACGGTTCATGATTCAACCTCATGCCCATTCGTACACTTCATCGATTGGGCCTCACAGAATCTGATTTATCTCCCTCCACCATGATGCTACAGGGATATGATAAAAATGAACAAGAACCACTGGGTGAAGTTTCACTCAGAACTCAGTTTGGAGATCTTGTATCCAATTCAGATTTCATGGTTGTTGATCAAGACTCAGCCTTCAACATTTTGCTTGGAAGACCCTGGTTACATCAACATGCGGCTATCCATTCTTCATACCATCAATGTCTCAAATATTGTTTTGATGGTCAAGTTGGGACGTTGTATGGTGATAAGGCCCCATTAAAGACATGTGAGTCTCAATACATTGAGGCAGAATTCTATCACATGAAGCAAAGGGAGAAATCCATAACAAAGGAGATTACCAAAGTTAATGCTCCATATGGTTTGGAAAAAATTATAGTAAATCCATTTACACATGTGAGTACAGATTATGTGTTGCCTATCCGTCAAATTGACAAGATAGACCCAAATCAAAATACTCTTATGGAAAGATCCATAATGTCAATTACGGCAATCGAGCCAGACAACATGGGAGAAATTGGTAATCTACCAAGCAGTGATGAAAGCACAAATGGTGACGTCTTCATTTCATCTGCTAAAATCCAACAAGTCTATGCTTCTCCAATTAGTCTAGAAGAAGTTATAGAAACATCAAAGGTGAATAATTATGTCGATTCTCAATCCATCATTTCCTCTTTATTACCCAAAGAAGACCCTTCATCATCAATCGAGTTGGAAATGGAAGCTTCTTCTTCAAAATTTTCAAATTTTGACATCTCTTATGATCATGAAAATTCTACTTTTTCATCTACTATGCAAGTAGAAATGGAAGAAATAACACATGATGAAGAAGAAGAAGAAGATCTCAGAGATGCTCCTCCAGCATTTGAAGAGGGTATCTCTACCACTGTGGATGAACTCAGAGAAATAAATCTGGGTACAAAGGAAGATCCACGCCCCACTTTAATCAGTGCAGCCATGACCCTTGAAGAGCAAGAGATGTATATTTCTTTTCTAAAGTTAAATAGAGATATTTTTTCTTGGAACTATACAGAAATTCCCGAGCTTGATCCTGATGTTGCTACTCATCATTTGGGTTTACCAGAAGAACATCGAGGATTTAAGCAAGCTGTGAGAAGAACACACCCAACTTATGCTTCTAAAATTGAAGCTGAAGTGGATAAGATTATCAAAACTAACTTCATCAGAGAAGTTCAGTATCCCAATTGGTTGACTAATATTGTCCCTGTAAAGAAGAAGAATGGACAAATTAGAGTTTACATCGATTTCAGAGATCTTAATTGGAATTGTCCTAAGGATGATTTCCCAGTTCTGATTACAGAACTTCTAATTGATGAAACAGCTGGCTATGAAGCACTTCCCTTCATGGATGGATATTCTGGATATAATCAGATCCGAATGGCCCCAGAAGATGAGGAATTCACAGCCTTCAGAGCCCCTCAGGGTGTGTTTTGTTACCGGGTAATGCCTTTTGGCTTAAAGAATGCAGGTGCAACATATCAGCGCGCCATGCATCGTATCTTCAAACCCTTCTTAGGGAAATTTGTTGAATGCTATGTAAAAGATTTGGTGGTTAAATCCAAACAACTTTCTAATCAATTGGCTGATTTGGAAGTCATATTCTACAAGCTTCGACAACATAATTTGAAGATGAACCCCTTAAAATGTGCTTTTGGGGTAACCTCAGGAAAATTTCTCGGCTTTGTTGTACGCCATCATGGTATTGAAGTCGATACTGAGAAGACCAAGTCAATACTTATTATGTCACCTCCTCAAAATTTGAAATAATTAAGAGGACTTCAAGGACACTTATCCTATATTCGGCGTTTCATCGCCAATTGGCAGGCAAAAGTTTACCCTTTACCAAATTGATGAAGAAGGGAGTCACCTACCAGTGGACTGAAGAATGTCAAGAAGCATTCAATATTCTCCAGAAATACCTCTTGAGTCCACCGGTACTCATGCCACCTATTGAAGGAATACCACTTATCCTCTACGTGACAGCTCTAGAGCGATCATTGGGTGCCTTTCTTGCTCAAAAGAATGATGTTGGGAATGAAAACAACCTCTACTATCTCAGTCGAACTATTCTTGAAGTAGAAACCCAGTATTAAAGTATTGAGAAGTGCTGCCTGGCATTAATCTTTGTAGTTTAGAAGTTGAGACATTACCTGCAACATCACGAGGTCCAATTGGTATCTCTCAATAACCTGCTCAAATTCATCCTTAGTCGTCCAATGCTTACAGGACATCTTGCAAGGTGGGCAGTTATTTTACAACAATTCGACATTCAGTATGTGTCTCAAAAGGCGATAAAGGGCCAAGCTCTGGATGATTTCCTGGCTGAACACCCTTCAGTGGAAGACACATCTTTAAATATTGAACTCCCTGATGAGGAAGTCTTCTCTATTCAAGAAAGTCCTCAAGCATGGGAAATGTATTTTGATGGTGCTTCCAGAAGTCCAACAGGGAAGAAAATGGAAAATCCTAAATTCAACAAAGTTGGCTTAGGAATTGTACTCATTTATCTAGAAAAGGAAGTGTTACCTTATTCCTTCTTATTGTGGGAAGGTGGTACAAAAAATGAAGCAGAATACCAAGCTCTCATCGTAGGTTTGGAATTAGCACTTCAAGCACAAGTGAATCACTTAAAGGTGATTCAGACCTGGTAATCAAACAAGTCAATGGGGATTATGCCATCAGAAAAGAATAATTAATCCCTTTTTAGGATTACTTCAGAGAGTTAATGGCAGAATTCCCTTCAGAACCGACATTTTCTTATGTCCCAAGATCACAAAATGCTCAAGCTGATGCACTGGCTAATATAGCCACAGCTCTGGAAGATCCAAATCGGGATGAGACAATCATCAGTATTGCCCACCGTCGTGCAATTTCACCTTATGTTCGAATCAGAACAGAGGAAATGAATGAAATTAGTCCCATTCCTGAACCGTATGGTCATACTACAGGATGGAGGTCACCTATCAGAGAATACCTTCAAAATGGAACACTTCCACTTGATAGAGCCGAGAAAGAACAAATCCGGCGACGTGTGGTCAATTTTACTCTTTATGATAGCCCAAATCACCTAGAGAAAATTCTCTACAAACTTGGTTTTGATGGAGATCTCTTCAGATGCATTGATGGTGAAGAGACAATTGATTTCATGAAAGAAGTACACGCAGGAGTCTGTTGTGCCCACCAGTCTGGACATAGACTATCTGATCAGGTTCGAAGGCTTGTATACTTTTGGGCTTCAATGATACGAGATTGTGTCGATTTCACAAAGAAGTGTCATTCATTCCAAATACATGCCAACTTCATTCATCAGCCTCTAGAGTTTCTCTATACAGCTAAATACTCATGGCCATTTTCCACATGGGGAATGGATGTGGTGGGACCTTACCCTTCGGCTACGGCTAAGCAGTTTAAGTATATTCTTACTGCTACTGACTTCTTTTCCAAATGGGTAGAGGCAATACCTCTCAAGGATGTCAGTTCTAAATGCATTGTTACCTTCATTATGTCTAACATCATTACCAGATTTGGTGTCCCTCATACCATATTGACGGACAATGGCACCAATTTTTGTTCATCTAAGATGAAGAAGTTGTATCAAGAATACAACATCAAATCCAACCATTCATCTCGATATCATGCAGCGACCAACGGCCAGATAGAAGCCTTTAACAAGACTCTTTCAAATATACTACAAAAGATGGTGTATAAAGATAAGAGGTCATGGCTTGATAAACTCTTTCATGCTTTATGGGCTTATCGTACTACCACCCGCACTGTAACTCGGTCAACTCCATATTCATTGGTATATGGAACGGAAGCCGTCTTGCCCATTGAAGTTCAACTACCCTCGCTCAGAGTTTCCATTTGTGATCAATCATCTACATATGAACAATCTCAAAAGCGATTTAATGAATTGGAATGGTTAGATGAGAAAAGATTGTGCACTTTGCACCACTTGGAAGTCTATCAGAATCGAATAGCACGAGATTTTAACAAAAAAGTTCTTCTTCATTCATTCACTGAGGGAGAATTGGTATTAGTTATTAGAACTCCAATGATATTAGGAAAGAAACCTCCCAAGTTTGAGCCAAAATGGGAAGGACCTTATTCAATACATAGGGTCTACTCCAATGAAGCTTATTCATTAATCTCAATGGATGGAGAACTCATCACTACTCCAACCAATGCCAGATTTTTGAAGAAGTATTTTATATAAACTGCAAATACCACTTTGTCCCTGCGACATGACACTAAACTGTGCGACACCAGTTCGTCCTTTCTATATGACGTTAAACTATACAGCAATGGTCAAGTATGACCTTAAACTCCTCCTTGGTCCAGTATGACCTTAAACTATTCACCACTTTGTCCCTGCAACATGACACTAAACTGTGCGGCACCAGTTCGTCCTTGCTATATGACGCTAAACTATATAGCAATGGTCCAGTATGACCTTAAACTCCTCCTTGGTCCAGTATGACCTTAAACTATTCACCACTTTGTCCCTGCAACATGACACTAAACTGTGCGGCACCAGTTCATCCTTGCTATATGACGTTAAACTATATAGCAATGGTCCAATATGACCTTAAACTGCAACCTCATCCCACATGACGTTAAACTGTGAAAAAAAAGTTCCCTAAATGGTCCAGTATGACCTTAAACTGCAACTAGGTCCTGTACGACCTTAAACTGCATCTTCAACGGTCCATGCATATGACCGTAAACTGTTTGCAAGTCCCTTACGTCCAGTAAGACGTTAAATTGTGACGTCCTAACTACATGACGCTAAACTGTATAAAAGTTCCTTACGTCCAGAAAGAAGTTAAAATACATAAGCATAAAAGGTCCTGTATGACCTTAAATGCACCATCCACGGTCTATGCATATGACCTTAAACTATTCACATTTTCGTCCAACATGACGCTAAACTGTGGAAAAAATCCCCAATGCGTCCAACATGACTTTAAAATGGTGAACTCTTTTGTCCTCACTGAATGACATTAAACTGCACAGTCCCCCCCTTTTTTTCCAACATGAAGTTAAACTCTATTGTCCCCATCGTCCTAACTACATGACGCTAAACTATACAAAAAGTTCATGATACGTCCTACATGACATTAAACTGTACTTTGTCCCTGCTACATGACACTAAACTGTGCAACACCAATAGTCCTAACTGCAAGACTTTAAACTGCATAGTCCCTTCATACGTCCTACATGACGTTAAACTGTGTATCGTTAAGGTTTTTGCTACCTCTTGTTTCTCACACCGAGTATGACTCATGTGATATTAGAGAAAACCTCAACCATAACACTCTCTATGGGCCGCTAACCATGTGTAAGTCCCAATAACATTTTTTTAGGTCGTTGTCCCCAAGAACAACTTGATCATTAATTTATTCTTTAATTGAACTACACGGACTTTGATCCTTTCCTTCTAGGCTGGGTACGTAGGCAACCTCCCAAGGTTCAAGCCCAAAACCAATCTCTTCACATTGGTTCACCTCCATCTCATACAATGTTGATTCATGAAACCGCCCCTAGAATCAATATCTTTACATTGGTTCAAATTCATCCTTGTTATACGACGTTAAACTATACAACACTTTTGTCCAGTATAACAATAAACTACAATATTCTTTGATACCCTTACCTGAGAGGGAACCATTATTTACATTGATTTTTCAATCATGTTTCATCTCAAAGACTACATGCATACATGGCAATGCCCAAACCTTTTATCTTGGGTTAAACCATCATTGTACTAAAGTCCCCTTTCACCCTTCATATGTACGAACCAAATTTGTACAAAGGGTATTTCTAGAACTACGTGGGCTTGATTCCCATCCTTATGGGATACGCAGGAACGTTCAAGTGTCCCTCGAATCCAGCCCCAAGTCTTTGGGCCTAACCCCAAATTCCACTTTCAGTCCCTTGGTTGAAAGGTCCCCATGAAAACATACACTGTGTATTTCTTACAATGGTCCAAGATCTATGACCCTAAACTAAGATCTCTAATCCTTTTGTCCCACACGACGTTAAAATGTAGTTTAAGAACTACGTATGACTTGATTCTCATCCTTATGGGATACGTAGTGAAGTCCAACATTTCAATTCAGGACCTAGCCATAACATGATTATGGTCAGCATTGATCTGTGTATCTCTGTATACATTGAAAAATACCCATCTTTATGTGTCATAATCCTAACCTTAAATATTTTTAGATCCTCATAACCCTTTTCATGACTTCTAGTCACAAAAATGTCAAATTTTTGAGAATTATTTTTCCTGACTATGCAGCACATGCCCATAGGTGGCCTTGTATAAACAGTCTACATAACAGACTTGTTAGCCAAAAGATACTATTATTTGACTATGCAGCCAATTCCCTTAGGTGGACCTTCATAATTCAACCCCCTAAAGGATTTTTCGGATAGTGGTAACTTAATTCTTGGGAAGAATGCCTCTTTTGTCCTTATTTGTCTTAAATGACAGTATGTAGGGATCCACAAAAATAGTCATCCTTAACATACTTGTCCCATATCCTTTTTCATGATCTGAAAGTATTTAAGTCTATGGCTTATATTCTCCTTCCCTAAGTTTGGGTCAGACCTTCGTAGGAGTAATATTCATCCATTTCTTCGATAATCTTGTTTGGAAATATCTTTTCCATATTCAAGTACCTCTTTCCATACAGCAAACTCTATACTTTGGAAGATTTGAATCTCCATAAACTTTCACTGAATTTTAGCACTAGGAAAGTAAATTTCTGAGAGTTCTTTTTCCAAACTATACAGCACATGCCCATAGGTAGCCTTGCATAAACAGTCTACATAATAGACTTGTTAGCCAAAAGATACTATTTTATTTAACTATGCAGCCAATGCCCTTAGGTGGCCCTGCATAATTCAACCCCCTAACGGGTTTGTTAAATAATGGTAACTTCATTCTTGGAAACTACTTCTTCTAATGCCTTTTAGCTCTTTTTCATATCATTCCTCAGATTCAAATATCCTTAAGTCATAGTTTACATATTTTCCCTCATACTTGAGTATAATACTATGTTTTCAGATGAGTTTTCAAGGAATTGAGTCAATTCTAATCCATTCCGATCAAAGCTATTTCGACCTTAAACATTTTCCTTTTTATGTCCGACGTGCATGACTTTAAACTGCCCACAAAAGACAAGGGAAATATTAATAAAAGTCAAGTTCCCAGCTCACTAAACATACATTTTGTATGATTTAGGTAACATTGAGCAATTAAAAGGTTTGAAGTTTGTAGGGTTATTTACATTAATCCTAGTAAAAATCAAACTATGCTTACTAGGACCATTGGCTTAGGTAAAATCTAAAGCACGTAGTAAAAGAGAATGTAGGTACAAATGAGTGAAGGTAAAAGTATTTTTCATTGATACATAAGAGTTATAAGGACATCCACAGACTGGAGTCTCTTCTCTTTTTCAAGAATTACAAGAGGCTTTCAACATAACTCTACATTTGATTTACGGAACCCCGAGCTTCATCAGCAATCACTTGGAATTACTTTCATTCAACTGGATACAATAAGATATGTAGTGACACCAGCTCTTCTTGGAACAATTGTAAAAGGATGTTCTTGAGTGCGGTTTGAGAAAATTTTCTGCTGATCAAACAGTGACTCTGTTTCTGTCCAATATACTTGGAAGATGGATACATGAATTTGAGAATAGAGCATTGGAAGTAAAGATCCATTTGGAGAGAGTACTCTTTTCAGATATTGCTCTAATACCATGTTTGTCTTCTCTCCACCAACCGGCAGTGGAAAACATTTCAGCCCATGTGTTTTCCATTTTCATATCTGCAAGGAAATGACATAGAGGAAGAATTTGAAAGTTCACACCATTGTTATTGCTCTTAATGCACATCATAACCGAAATGAAGGAGTAGCAGTGTAGTTGCATTTCCGGTGTATAGTTATTTGCATCTGGAACATTGACTCCTTGTAGATGACCATGACCATATAGAGGCAGCTAGATGCTCTGTGGGAAATTAAGATGATATTTCTTCAAGTACTTAGCCAAATCTGGGGGAGTGTTGTCGCAGATATCATAGTAATCATGGACAATTATGTCCATCATATCATCTATCTGCTTTCTAGCCAGTTCATCAACTATTCTGGGTCTAAGAGCCATTGATTCTGCACAAAAATTGAATAAATTAAATTCTTAAATGGATTGATTTTTCATAAATTTGTGAAGAAATCTGAAAAAATGGAAAAGGCACTAAGGAGAGCAAGTCTAAAACTTGGCGCGCAAGTGTTCCTATGCCGTGCTAGTTTTTACCGTGCAAGTCTAAACCACGCAAGTACAAATACCTATACAGTAGCGCGACATCAAGGAAAACACCGGAAAACAGAGCAACCTACGCGGCTAAGGTGACCTGTGCGGCGAGAGCTCGAAGGTATGAAGTCCGAAAATCCTGATGCTTATACGGAAGTGAGGACCTCTATTTTTAGACACGGCCGGGACCCTGCGCGCCTACACCCAGTGCGCCCAAGCCCTGCGCGATGCGCACTTGCGCGCCGCCCTCTGCGCCATCAAGACTTGCACGCCACCTTTTCTTTGGATGTCTTCGATTTCCTCAGAGTCAAATCCTCATTTCTTTCAGATCCAACTCTGAGGGGGGACTTTTGTTTATGCTCCTTTCATCACAGAATCTAAAGATCGGAAAAGGGGAATATCTGAGCTAAAAGTGATTCAACCTTTGAAGAAAAATATCAAAAAATCGACAAAGGCATGAACAAGAGATCAAAAGCACATATGCCGTGCAAGTTCTATCACTGTCACGCGAGTCCACTTGTGCGACGCATTATGGTCCCGCAAGTGACTTGCGCAACCTAAGTGATAACCGTCCAGTAACCACCTGGGGTGTTATCCTGCCTATAAATAGACCATGTGGGCCCCCCATTCGAGAGGATTTTTTTTTCCAGAAACCCATATTTGAGCTCCCGGTGCCGTAGTCTCTTCTCAAAGCTTACAGAACACTTCTAAGGTAATTTATTACCTAGAAAAGAAGATCTAAAGAGGGGGAGGAAGGATTAAGTGTTGAAACTCATCAACACTTGCGTGCCTGAGTGGCCAACCCTTAAGGGAAAAGGGCCACCCTTGCGCGCCACCTTACTCCTTCATTAGATCTTGCGCGCCTTTCTTCTGGAAAAACCTCAAGAGGATTCTAAAGGCTTTAATGAAGAGTCGCTCAAGTATTACCCTACTGGTTAACCGTCACGCAAGTACACCATGTGTCGCGCAGGCATACCTGCGCGACCAGGACCTGCGCGACCAGGACTTGCGCGCCCACGCAGTACCTGCCCGCCTACCAAGACTTGCGTGCCCCTACCTTTTTTGGTGCTTTTCTTTCCCATTTCACCCCTCTTAATCCATTACACCTTTCCTATTAAAGATTCAGTCTTCAAGACACTCTTCAAATCCATTTTATGGCATGATTTCTTGATTTGAATTCCTTATCTGAAAGGAATTTTGTGGAATATCTCTCAAAACCTAGTGATTTACACATCTTTATGTCACTAAAGATTGAGATTTAATTCATTTAACCTCATCCTTTAAGATGAGAGAATCCTTAACCTGGGTCTCCTTTTCAAGAATAATCCCCAGTCATAAGTCCTCTAATATGGGAATCCTCTTTAGGAGTAAGCCCCAAGTCCCTTAATTTTTGGGCATCCTCTTAGGAGTAAGCCCCAGATCCCCTAACCCGGGCTTCCTTTTTCAGGAGTAAGTCCCAGTCTCAAGCTTGGGAATCCTCTTATGAGTAAGCCCCAAACCCCTAATTTTGGAATCCTCCTCAGGAGTAAGCCCCAAACCTTAATCCTTAACCTGGGCCTCCTTTTCAGGAGTAAGTCCCAGTCATAATCCCTTAACCTGGGCCTCTTTTTCAGGAGTAAGCCCCAGTCTTAATTCCTCTTAACCAGTCCTAATTTACCTTTGATCTGGGATTCCTTTTTAGGAGTAAAACCCAATCATAAGTCTTCTACTATTTTGGGCCTCCTTTTCCGGAGTAATCCCCAAGTTAGAGTATTCAAAATCTCCATGAAGCACATATACCTTTATGGACCCTGTTCCTGGATTTCTTCTCTAAAGTAAATCCTAAACCTTCATTTATCTGGGCAGTCATACATACATAATCCCCACATTATTTCTTATGATTTCATCTTTCATGGCACAATTGTATAATTTTTTACCAATACCTCTTGTTTCTTACACCGAGCATGACTCACGTGAGCTTAGAGTGTAAAGGTAATTGTGACATCCTTCTTTGAGCCATCAATCATAAACATCATACTCCCTTACTCGAACTACTTGGGTTTTGATTCATTTTCTAAACAAAGGATACGTAGGTAGACCGTCTACGAGTTCGATCCCAACTCTAAAATAATCCATGTCCTTCTGAATGAAAATAAACTTCAAGTTCCCCACTGAGTGGATTTAAAACCGGCATGGTCCTCATAATGACCAAGAAACTTCTGTATAAATGTGTCGAAGGGTAGCATTGACCAAGAATCACTAATAAATACAGATGATTCTCTATCGATGAAGAACCTCGAATACATACAAAAGATTCTTTAAATTTCCTACATATTTAATCATTGATTGTAAGATCTGAAGGAAAGCTCATTTTATACTTGGTAATGTAATAAGGATTCATGAACATAACTTAAATCTACAAATAGAGTCCCGGAGTAGACAATAATTCCCCTCAAAAAGGTGTGATGAGTCCGACCTCCCATCCTCTCGACCAATGAAAATTCCAAAGCCTCATCAGTCCACAAACTAATGAGAACCTACCTTTGGAAAGTAGGTCCGAATGGATGTGAAATCATTGGATGTTTCTGGTTCTACAAAGAAACCTGTTAAAAACTGATCGGAACGTTTGAACCTCCCATCAAGGCGGTCATCCCCAGATTCCGAGGGAAACAAAGATACATACTGACACCAATAAATTTCATCTTCGGGCCCAGCTGTAGGTATAACCCACTCTGGCCCCAATGGACTGAGTTCTATTGGAAAAATGTGTGGTGTGTATGAGACCTATTTGGTCTTCATCCACTTTAGGTTGCTTCATATCACCACATTGTTCATCTCCATGATAGAAAATTCACCTTACGGTCTAAATCACATGACCCAAAATTGTATGTATATGTCCTTGCAACACGACATTAAACTGTGCCGCATCTTCCTCACAGTATGATGTTAAAATTCATGGAGTTCATCCTCACCATAATATGTTAAATTGAAAAGCCTTCTAGAACTATGTGTGGTTTGATTATCATCCCTATGGGATACATAGTGACACCCAATTACTCATCCTTGGTCCAAACCACAACACTAACACCTTTCACATCAGTTCTCATGTCCTTACCACATGAAACTAAACTGTCTGGAAGTACGTCCTTACCACATGACGGTAAACTAAACGAAAGTATGTCCTTATTTCATGATGTTAAACTACAAGAAGTCACGCCCCCACCAAATGATATTAAACTGGGGAAACCATCATCCATCATCCCTCTTTATCAAAGGACCATGAGAGCCTTACCTTGGCCAACTAGAGAATAGAGTGCTTCTGCCATCTTTTGAAGCACCCCCAACCCATAAGCCACACTTCATGCTTGGAGTGTCTCGGATCTCTATAATATTACATGGAACTTGGAAAGGATATCCATATTCAAGAACCCTTTGATTTAATATGCATACATGCCTATGGATCTTTCATATGTGCCTATGGCCATAAAAAAACGCATCACTCTGAAGAAGGAAATTATAATCTCCATGAGCCAAGATATCATCACTGCAACAATACTCAACATCTCAGTATGTCTAAACTAATACCGATATGATTGTCCCATATCATTTCTCATGATCTCAGGAAATTAAGCGGTGATTTACAAACATTCCCACCTCCCGCTCTAAAGGATGTTAGAGTACTCTTAACCCTAGGTATCCTAGTGAGCCTCTTGTGTAACATATCCCATATTAGGTCCACAAGTGGCATGAACTTAAACTACTCACACCTTGGTCAAATCTCTATGACCTTAAACTTTAGAACATAACGTTCCAAATAAAAATACCTTAAACTACTAAAGAAAGAGACACAAAACTTATCAGGTCGAAAACCCACAAAGGGCAGCTTGAGCAAAAGTCAATTCTCTACCCACTAAACTATTCATCTTTATAGTTTAGGAAAAAAATCAATATGTAAAAATAAATAAGGCATAAATCTCATAGGGTGTACTCTATAGCCATGGTAAAAGCTAATCTATACTCACTGATCCCCCTCATCTAGAAAAAAATTAGATAAATGATTTTTCACATCTCCTCGTAGCGATAATATGTTCGATGGGTGGTGGCGAAACTTTTAGGGTGCTCGTAACCTTATTGGATATTACATTTTCCATAAATACATCTTCATGATCAATCTAAAGTGTCTTGGGTTTCTGCCGATATTTTATTTCCCCTAAAGAGGAAAATAGATCCATCTTCATGTCCATGCTATTGATGAAAGGGCTCAGACCCACCAATCAGAGACATCTTGGCCCGGTGTAAAGGGATTTATGATTCTTGTGAGCCTGATGTCACAAAGGTGGAACCCAACACACCATTATGTTTTAGGTTATCCTTATAATTACTATCCCACACCTTTCTAATGAACGGAGTGATTTGGAATATGATTTAGAGTCTCCATATTAGACTATCCCAATGGATCCAATATCCTTTATGTTTTATAACCATGTTTTTTACCCTTTCTCAAGGCTGGAAAGAAACCCTTCATTATTAAACCTTTTGGTGGCCCACACCCCGTGATTCGAAACCACAAGGCATATGGCCCTAGCTATTCAATTGGATCTAAGTTTTTCTAGTTACTAGAACCTTTCCTGGATAACCTTCCTTCCATACCCAAATTTATCATCATAATGTTTGTGCCTTCATAAATATTTCGTAGCCCATAAAATGGAAAATAGATCTATTAGTTTAGACATACTAATGACATAGAAAAGAGATCATACCCACCGACTAGAGAAATCTTATCCTAATATAAAAGGGTATCATAATCCTTGTGAGCTTCAACAATACCGTGGTGGAACCTGACACCCCATAGTGTTAAGGGACATACCCGACATGTGTACCCCATTCCATATTACCTATCTCAAAATTTTGGATTGTGACTTACATCACCCACACTCCAACTATCCAGGTGGGACTAGCTTCCCTGGAATTCCATCCTCAACCATATTTACCACATAATCCCACCTTATCCCTTGGAAAATAGCATATATTAGCTTTATTTGGCCATGTTATCGACACACAAGGGATTTAAACCACTAACTAAAGACATTTCCTCCTTGCAAGAAAGGAACTCTAATCCTCATGATCCCTAACAGAACCATGGAGGGACTCATCACCCCATAAGTGTTTTGAGTCATCCCTATACTTCTAACACTATGTTTCATAAAATTCTTATAGGTAAGACTTTATACTACATGGAATCCATAAGGTCCGAGCCAGAAGATCTTAAACTATAGTACACCAAATGTCCAAGATAAAATACCATAAACTAAAATCACATGACAATAATCATGAGGCCCACTACATGGCCTTATCACACTCAAGATGCCACCTTCAGATGTGAAAAGAAACCATTATTCAGGACATATCTCATGCCTATATGATCCCTACGCATTCAAGATAAACTAATGGATCAGTATCGAAAATAATCTCTAATACGATAGGAGTAGAAAGATATCATACAATGAAGGAAATTGGATTTTAAGCTCAGAAAACTCATTCATTTACAATATGAAAAGGAGGGAGGAATATCCAAATATTAGATTATCTCTAAAATCTCAACCAAAAAAATGGAGTGTAGTGAAAAATTATAGGATACAGTGGGAAAAATTAAATCACATTAAAATATGATCGGAAACACTATCAAGGTCGATGAGAGTCCAGCGGGAGATTTCAATTGAGTGTTGGAGTGTCACCTTCCCCGATTCTTTAGCCTCTACCTCAGGATGAAGAAATTAGACTAGAGTAGTCAACTCTGCAACCCTACTATGAGTAGTGTCCAATGAGGTCGATGATGTCGAAAGGTTGGACTACACACGATCAATCATCTCTTTATACCTCTATACCTATGCCATCCAAACATCCATCTAGGCTTGAAATTTAGAAAATAGTTGATGACCTTTCTCCCGTGCCTCCACCGCCTCCCTAATCTGTTTGGAAAGGGAAACATCCTCTATAAAATTGTGCATTCCCTTTTCATGCAAGTCCAGGTCCCTTTGGGTCAATATGGTTCATTTCATAATATCATATAGGGGCTTCTAATCGAATCCATCCACCCCTAGATCATAAAAAAACTATAGAAGCTATTCCCCTTAATGGAAAAATGTCTCCAGAGAGGTCTCAGTAGTCAGGGTATGGATATACTACCAGATCATTTTACAACGCAACTAACCCTCAACAACCGATGAATTAGGCTTAGTATATGGATTTCTAACCAATCGGATCAACATTTAAATAGGAGAAGAAGCCCTATGTTCCTCTCTCTTGATAGGTGAGTCATCTGTAGACTGTTTGAGAGGATTGATCTCCTCAACAAAATATAACCTGTCATCCGAATAACCATCATTAGAGAAGGTTCACAAAATGGGTGCCTCAACCGAGTCCTCAATCAATTCCATTTATGTTACAGATAGAGGATTTGGTAATGCAAGGGTATTTTCCACATGGAGGACCAGTTGGCCTATCACCCCATCATGATAAGCCATCACCCAAGCCTGGGCATAATCTTGAGTGAGGAAAACTGGAGCATCGGTTGGCAGAAATATGATCATAGATCTAGTATCATCATGGGTTAATATCTTCCAAAATTTTAAAATGATGCCAGGGTGTCGCTCTCCTCAAACACTGACCAAAGTATTGAGGGGGGGGGACTCTTTGAACATAGACAATTTATCAAGAAACTAAATAGGGAGAATATGGCTCAAATATAATTAGCTCATCCACCCTAGCTACAAGGACCCCATCCTGAAGTGAGACCATATAATATCTTTCATCAAGAGAGCCGCTACCATCATCAATAATCAGACCATCTGGTGCATAAAGGTATATAATTCAAAACTATCAGGCTGACATAGCACAACTTTGACCTTAGTAGTGGTTAGAGACATAGGTCCAACCCCATAAATGTTTAACAATCTGGGAATACATATAGGGTCTGGGATCCTAGAGTTGTTATAGTAGTCGTAAAAATGGAAGTACTCACCAATCCAACCAAACAAGAAATAAATAGGAAAACATATCCTATAAGTAGTGTTTCCTTGTTGGATATGACCCAACATTTGGTAGAGGCATGCAATAACTGGCACCACCAAGTTAAGGTTCCTCTGTCGGAACCAAGGATGTTCTTTTTTGGAATTGGAGTACGGTTTGTTTTTGTTTTCAATCCACATTGGGTTGATCAAGGAGTTTTCAAGAAGAGTATTCTTATAGTACATGACAAAGCAAGTGTTTAAGGTGGTGCAGTTTCCCAGTGTTTTCCAAATTTTTGGGCCTCAAAATCCAGAGTTTATATTTATGTAAAAGGAATGTTTTATGAAAATGAGTCCACAAAGCATGGTTTACGGACTGAGAAACATAGTTCAAAGACCTCTAAGGTAGGTACGTGGAATGGGGTTTCCTCATAGAAGCATGGTATATAGAATATGATTGAAAAATAGTTTGTGGGATGAATATGGTTTGTGGTATGCTCATAGTTTGCGGAAGGCAAATAGTTCGCGGGAGAATTAATCATTGGAGAAAATGAGGCGTAGTTTTGAGAATCTAAGAAGGGTTTCATTTGTAGAAATGAGGCAGTGATTTGTGCCACTGTGTAGGGAGAATGGTGGTATGTGGAATATATAGGGAGAATGGTTCATGGGAGTATGACACACAGTGAAGATTTGGAAAATCTCAGATTAATAGATTTTTTGGATCTATTTGACTATATAATAAGCACTAATACCTTCATTAAGGAACTTCATAGAGATTAAAAATCTAGGAGGAATTCAGTGAAGTCTAGAGTGGTTCATGGGAAGACAACCCAGTAAAGAAGACTTTGATTATAAATCCAAGAGGAATTGCAGTGAAGTCTAGAACGGTTCACGGAAGACGGTTCTTGGAAAATGGTTCATGGAAGCCGGTTCAAAGAAGATGATTCGCGGAAGAGAGTTCACAGAGGAGGAGTTGGTTTATAGAGAAGAAGGCAGTACACAGTTGGAGTTTGCAGATGAAGTATGCTGATAGGTGGTTTGCGAAGCACTCACAGTATGTAGTGCAATGCGGTATATAGAGGAAGAAGGATAGTTCGTGGAGGAAAAGTTCACAAAAAATTAGTACGCAGAAAAGCAGATTACATCTATAGGGGAAAACAAGATTTCAATATAGCATATATATATATTTGAGGATGCATGATTTAATGCTAACCCATGGAAGTGACCTTTAAGTCAATAAAATGAGTTCAGATTCTTCCCAACATAATGAGTAAGGGGGATTCAATGTAAGTGATCTGAGGGATGCAGTGTGCTATCCCTAAAACCTTGTAAAAGCAGTGTTCCTAGAATAGAGTGAGTGTTCTAAATTTTTTTAATCCAAAACTACTTAATATTAGTGTACTTTGGTACAACCAAAAACATATCAACGTATTCTCCTTGGACTATCCATTAGTGGTGAACCAAGTAAAATCACTGTGTGGTTCTTCTTCATGTGAATTTTTAAATTACTACACATAACAAGTTCATACTAATGTGGGAACAAGATCCATCACTTTAAAATAAAAAGTTGATTTCCTAATTCACCCCTCTCATCTTAGGGTGTTTTGGGGTCCTTCAAGTGGTATCAGAACATAATGGTTACTAGTGCTAAATCTTACCATCTTTGCTACCATGGAGAACTCAATAAATTTTAGGGGTGTCTCCCTCTTTGATGGAATAAACTTATAGATTTGAAAAAACAGGATGAGATCTTATCTTAGATCTCTTGGAATGGAAGTCCTTTTTATGACTGTACAAGGAATAAAAGTCACTGATCCAACTGGGCTATCTATGACTGATGAAGATAGGAAAATGCATGATACAGATTCCAAAGCACATAATGACCTTACTACAGCTCTTTCTAATCATATATATCTAAAAGTGATGAGATGTATGTCAGTAAAGTTTATGTGGAAAAAACTAGAGAATATTTATGAAGATGATAGAAAAGTGAAGGAGGTGAAACTAAAAGTTTTTCTCAAAAGTTTTGATGATATAAAGTTGCATCCTGATGAAAATGTAGATACCTTTTTCAATCGAATTAATAAATTTTTGGGAGCAATAAGAGGTCTTTGTGAATAAATCAAATAAATTGATATTTTAAAGAAAATATTGATAAGACTTCCACCTCTTTACAATAAAAAGGTGTCATCCCTTCAGGAAATGGATATTTTCAAACTTTTTATGGATGAATTATTGAGTAGCCTGGTGGAATATGAGATGATAGTCAAACTAGAAGATGCAACGACTCGAGTAAGTAAGGAAATATCATTCAAATCCATAAAAAAATTAAAATTTCAGGAGATAGTATTGATGAAGATAATGAGTAAAAAGAAATTTTTTCTCTCATTACTAATAAATTCAAGAAGGGAAAAGGAAAATTTGAAGGAAAATTACCATTGTCTTGTTTTTATTATGGCATAGTTGGGAACATTGCCTCTTGGTGTACAAAAAAAGTTTTATCATGAAGAAAGTGAAGTTAGAGACATGCAGAAGCCTCAGAAAAAGGTTTTTTAAAAAGGGAGACTTCAAGTCTGGTAAGAAACTATAGAGAAAAGTTTTGTCATTGAAGAAGAATATTATGATAGTGAATTCTATGAGGAATAAGAACTGGAATTTAAATCTAGAACTCATGTGTTAATGATGGTTACCGTTGAAAAATCAAAACCGCCGAGAGATAAAGCTAGAGATGATAAGTTGACCCCTAATGTAGATCTCAAGTTTAAACTTAAGGATTATTTTGGTAAGGTTGATAATTAATGCAAGATATGAAAAAAGTTGGAAGCAATTATGGAAGTGTCATCAGAATATGTTGATATACTAGAATATGGAATTGATCGACTTACAAAAGTTGTAAAGGAACATCAACAACTTTTGAAAGCTAAGAATATATAGTTGAACTAAATATCATAATTGAAGAACATGCAAAGGTAATTAATGACCTTACATCAAGATTGGAGGAGAAGTACAAAACTATTAAGGTACTTGAAAAATAAGTTGTTACTCTTAGGAGTAAAATTGAAATTGAATCAAGTCCGAAAGAAACAAAAAAGAAAATTTAGTTTGGAAAATTCCCAGATGTTGAGCTGCTAGAGATAGAAAAGCATTGTTCTGATGGATTTGAAAAGGTTTTGAATGATCAAAGACTCTAAAAAATGAGAAACATAAAAATTGATTGTGATACTGAAACATTGAATGCTAGAAGTAAAATTGGACAAAATAAAGGCAAGATAAAAGTTAGACATACTACATAGACACCCAAAGTCAAAACAAATAAAGTATCAAATCAGACTGAAAGGAGTACTGAAAACTATCCTTGAGTTTCTCAAGATGATATAAAATCAAAATATTCTCCTAATAATGTTGAAACGAGTAGTAATAGAAGTGAAAAGACATTTACAGTTATGAAATTTCAATTCTATGGCTATTTGGGCCATACCATGTCATACTGCGAAGAGGCAATGAGCTATCTGAATGGGGGAAGAGCTAGGAATTTGAAAAAGGATAAAAAATTCATATCCTAATTCTTATAGAAGAAAACGTTTTTATGGATATTATTTTCATTTTTCTATATTTTGATATAAAGTTATTGATTGTAGGTAGAGGAATGGCAAGAAGAATTCATATAAAACTCATATACAAGTCAATACTCACCAACCAGACAGTGTTGTTTTTATAAATAGGTTCTCTCTTATGGAAGAAGAATGTGAGTATGATGAACCTATGTACATGGAAAAGAGATTTAAAAATCCATCTTTATCATTCACTCAAACGAATATTTAATGGAAGGAAAAGAAGAAAATTGAAAAATACAACCTTGAAGAAGTATCTCTCAAAGCTACCAAGAATAACAACACTTGGATTATTGATAGTGGATGCTCATCCCATATGACGAGAAATTCTAACCTGTTAATGAATGTTAAGAAAAAGGTCGATGGAATAGTGAGATTCAGTAATGACGGTGCTATAAAGATCAAAGGAAGTGGAAGTACTAAACTGGCCAATGGAGAACTGAAGAAGACCAGAGTTCTTTATATGGATGGGTTGTGTCACAATCTCCTAAGTGTAAGTCATATCTGTGACTCAGGAGTTATAATAAAATTCAATCAATATGGGTGCACTATAAAAGGAAGAACATGAAATTATATCATGAAAGGTTGCAGAACAGATGACAACCTATATCAATTTGATAGTAAAGATAATATTTTCTACATGACTGTTGAAGAAGAAAAAAACTTATGGCATCGAAGGTTGGGTCACATAAATCCATAAGACATGGAAAAGATATCTAAGATGAATATAGTCGTGATATCCTCAATATAAATCATGAATAAGAAAAGACCTGTGATGCTTTTATTTAAGGGAATTTGGTCTGCAGTTCATATTGACCAAAGAAGAAAAGGGCATCAAATCTTCTTGATCTCATTCATATAGATGTATGTGGTCTGATAAATGTTTCCAGAACTCATAGAGATAGGTACTTAGTCTTTTTCATTGATTATTATAGTAGAATAGATTGTGTTATGTTTATACACAAATAATTACAAGTGGTTGATTTCATGAAAACTTATCACCGAATTGATGATAATGATACTAGATGAATAATCAAAGTTTTGTGGTCTGAAAATGGAGGGGAATAAAAATCCATTGAATTTGAAAATTACCTGGAGAAACATGGAATAAAACATGAGGTGACTGTTGTGATAAATCTATAGAAAAATGGATTTTTTGAGCACCAAAATCGAAAAGTGAATAATATGGCTAGAACTATGCTGATTGAGAGTCGTATCTAACAACATTATTGGAAATAGGCTGTTTAATCTATAGTTTATATTCCAAACTGAACAGGGTTTTATATGGGGGAAACCAAGAAACCCTTTGAGTTGTGGCATGAAAGGAATCCCTATTTGAATTATTTTCATGTTTTTGGAAGTAAATGATTTATCTGAAACAAAGAAGGAAATCATGGAAAGTACAGGGATGCTATAAATGAAGAAATATTCCTCATATATTCAATCAATATTAAATCCTAAAATGTTTTAATAAACTTATTAAAAAAATTATGGAAAGTAGTGATGTAAATATCATTGAAGATAAAACCACAAATGCCTTAAGGAATTCATCTTCTGATGTGATAGAAGATGAGGAAGAATGTGTACATGGAGAGAATCTAAATACAGAAGTAGAGGGGGGGGGGTGTGAAAAACACTCATGAATCACATCATAATGATGAATCAGAAGAAGAATCAGAAGAGGAAATAATGGCTGAAGAAAATTCATCTGAACCTCATAGTAGAAATCAAAGAGCAGAAATTGATCAATCCAATATCATTGGGGATTGGATAGCTCCCACATAGATAAGGAGAGTGAGGAATAATGAAAAATCTATATTCCTATAATTTTTAGAACCATTATCATTTAGAGAAGATGCAAAGGATGACTCATGGGTTAAGGATATGAATGAAGAGTTGGATCATATCGTTAAGAACCAAATTTGAGATTTAGTTAAGGGACCCGATAACCACGATGTGATTGGTACAAATTTTATTTTCAAAAATAAATTTGACAAGAATGGAAATGTGATCATAAATAATGCACGACTAGTGTGTAAAGGATATTCATAGATTGAAGGTGTTGATGCTGAAGAATCATTTTCTCTAGTGGATAAAATGTATTCAATTAGACTGTTTCTTTCCATGTCAATTCAAATAGGATACATAGTGTATCAAATGGATGTCAAAATAGATTTCTTAAATGGTTTTCTTGAAGAATAAGTCTACATTGAAAAACTTGTGGGATTTCTTCTTGTTAATGATAAAATAAAGTTTTATATATTAAAGAAGGCACTGTATGGTTTGAAGTAGGAACCACATGTGTGGTATTCCTGACAGGATTCTTATATGAAGAAGCTTGATTTTAAAAGAGGAGGAGTGGATCAAAATCCTTATGTGAATAATTATCAGAAAGATCAGTTCATGGTTCTAGTATACATAGATTATATTATATTTGGTGGAAGCAGGTAGGGATTAGTGGATGAATTTTACAATCAAATGAAATCATAATTTGAAATGTCTATGATTGGTGAACTCAAATTCTTGTTGGGGATGCAAGTGATTCAGAGGAAAGACTACAAATTTATTTCTCAAGAAAAGAATGCAATAGAGTTTCTAAAGAAATTAAATATACATGATTCCAAACCAATGTTGAATCTGATTGTGGTTGGGAAAAAACTGGGAAAGCATAAATATGGGACATCTATATATCCCACAATGTACATGAGAATCATTGGAAGCTTATTATACTTGACTACGACTCGACCAGATATTGTATTTGCAACATGCTTAGTAGACCTCTTTCAAAGTAATCCGAAGGAAGAAAATATGAAAGTAGTTAAATGAATCATGAGGTACATTTAAGGTACTCTAAAGTATGTATTATACTTTTCTATAGGAAAAGATAATGAAATATCAAAATTTTCTAATGATTTCTGAGATAGAGATGTGGTGGATAAAAAATAAAAAAGTGGTGGAGAATTATTTATTGGCAATAAATGTATGGGTTGGTTGAGTAAGAAATAGGAAAGTAATTATCTTATTACTACTGAAGATGAGTACATCTCTGCTACAAAGGATTGTACTCAGCTGTTGTGGATAAAGAAACATCTGACTAATATTGGTGATGAGGTCAAACAACCAATGGTGATTCACTGTGATAACAAGAGAACAATTGATATTACAAAGATTCCCATATATCATTCTCATAGGAAACACATTGAAATTAGATATCACTTCATCAAGGAAAAATTTGAACAAGGAATGATTAAAATGGATCATGTTGGAACTGATGATCAAGTGGATAACATACTGTCCAATCCATTGTCAGTATATGTGTTTGAGAAGCATCGGTTGAACGTCGGTGTTCAACGACCTCCCAGTTCATGAGGAGGTTAAGAAGGTTCCCCTCTCCCCAGTTATGTTAACTGTTTGAATCTATTTATGAAAGTGATGTTGGTTTATGGGAGAGATATGATATAGGGGGAGTGTGTTTTGAGCTCTACCATGTTCAGATACTGGTCTTTGGGTTTATTGCCAATGGGTGATAATGGATAAATTCATTGGTAGAGATAATGTAGAATGGATAATGGAAGAGAATGGATTGATTTTATAATTTTTTTCTAGTTACATGATATGTTCAGTGAGTTATAATGGGGGATAATGAGAATGGAGAAAAAAATTCAGTGTTTTGAGAAAATAGTCAGAGCTTACTTGAACATCTTTAAAGAATTCCGAGACATGAGAATACAATTCATGCTTCCCCTCTTTTTTTGCGACACCAAGTATTTCTCACGTAGGCTTAGAGTGTTGTATGAGTTGTTTCTGGTGCATCAGGTGTTGATTGTGGTTGGTTCCCTTTTTGAATTTATTTTCTTATTGCCAACAAACCCAAAGGTGGAGATTGTTGGAATCAGGGATGTTCTTTGTTGGAATTTGAGTATGTTTTGTGTTTCTTTTTAATCCACATTAGGTTGATCAAGGAGTTTATAAGATAAATATTCTTATAGTATAAGCCAAAACATGTGTTTAAGTTTGTGCAGTTTCTTAGTGTTTTCCAAATTTTAGGGCCTCAAAATCGAGAGTTTATCTTTTCGAAAAAGGAAGGTTTTATGAAAAGGAGTCCACAAAGCATAGTTCTTGGTCTAAAAAACATAGTTCATGGAACACTAAGGGAGGTATGTGTAATGGGATTTTTTTCATAGAATAACGGTATGAAAAACATAATCGAAAAATGGTTCGCGATATGAATATGGTTTGTGGGATGATCACAGTTTGCAGAAGACAAACAGTTCGTGGGATAATTCGTTATTAGAATAAGTGAGGTGGAGTTTTGAGAATCTATGAGGTGTGTCATTTGTGTAAATGAGGTGGTTATTTGTGCCACCACGTAGGGAAAATGATGGTATGCAAACTACGTAGGGAGAACAGTTAGCAAGAGTACGACACGTAGTAAAGATTTGGAAAATCTCGGATTAGTGGATTTTGCGTATCTATTTTTCTATATAAGAAGCACTAATCCCTTCATTAAGGAACTTCAATGGGATTAAAATTTTTGGAGGAATTCGGTGAAGTCTAGAGTGGTTCACGAGAAGACAACCCAATGAAGGAGACTTTGATTAGAAATTTGAGAGGAATTGCGGTGAAGTCTAGAACGATTCGCGGAAGACAGTTCGTGGATGATGGTTTGCAGAAGACAGTTCATAGAGGATGGTTCATAGAGGAGGATTTAGTCCGTAGAGAAGAAGGCATTATGTAGTCATAGTTTTCGGAGGTACTACCTGGATAGGTGGTTCACGAAGCACTCACAGTACGCGGTGAAGTGCAGTATGTGGAGGAAAAATGCCAATTCACAGAGGATAAGTTCACGAACAATCAGTATGTAGAAAAGTATATTACATATATGGGGGAAAATGAGACTTCAACAGAGCATCTATCTATAGTTGAGGATGTATGATTTAATACCAAACCATTGAAGTGAACTTCAAGTCAATAAACTGATTTCAGATTCTTCCCAACGTAGTGAGTAAGGGGGAGTCAATGAAAGTGATCCGAGGGATGCAGTGTGCTATCCCTAAAAAATTGTAAAGGAAGTGTTCTTGGTATAGAGTGAATATGCTAAACTTTTGTAATCTACAAATAAAAAATATCACTGGAATTTGGTATGACTGAAAATTTGTCGGCATACGCTCCTTGGACTAGCCCTTAGTAGTAAACCAAGTAAAATTTCTGTGTGGTCCTTCTACATGTGAATGTTTAAATTACTGCACATTACTAACAGACATATTTAACAGGTTCCTACCAATTTGGGAACAAGATCTGTCATTTTAAAGTAAAAATTTGATACCCTAATTCACCCCTCCCCTCTCTGGATGTTTTGGGGTCCTTCAGCCTCCCCTCTGCAAGAAATTCTTCTATTACCAAAGTACTAACACGTATTCCCAAGTGTGGATCCCTAGTAGGGAAAATACACATGTTTTGGTACATTTACAGGGAACTAGCCAACCTAATATTTGAAGAAACCTCTGGGTTCACCCGATAACCCAATGAGGTGTAATCCCCAGCCTCCAGAATGGCCAAATATGAGCCAATGTTGTCATGATCTTGCTGGGAAGGGCACCAGTGGGGATGAACAATGTTTGATTTAACCCAGCTACCACATAGAAAAATATTGATCCAGTCGGTGAAGGAAATAAGTGAGCGTACTGTCAGATCTCACCACAATTTCATTCTCACAATGAAAAGTATATCCTTTTTTATAACAAGAGTCTGTAGAGGATCATCCCAAAAGTTAATAGACAAGATAAATTATTCATACATCTCCCCAAGGGGAGGAATACCACCCAATTGATAGATGTACCATAAGTTAATGACCACTTCTCTGTGAGGAAGGTGGAATGTGTTTGTCCCATGATACCAATGACTAGTCATTTCTCATAGGAGGTCAGGTTAGTGGTAGATGATGAATTGGGATATCCATATGGCCTTATAGAGATGAAACCTGTATAAATCATCGGCTAACTCCAAATAACTTTGCCTCACCCAGAATGTCAATGCCCATTCATCATAGAAATTGATAGCAGGGTGAAGATCCCACT
This sequence comes from Viscum album, assembly GCA_963277665.1. Taxonomy (NCBI): domain Eukaryota; kingdom Viridiplantae; phylum Streptophyta; class Magnoliopsida; order Santalales; family Viscaceae; genus Viscum; species Viscum album. The sequence continues at coordinate 341,222,324 of OY728135.1, forward strand.
TTGAATACCATTTACTGCAAGAGGCACCTGGGGAAGAAGCGAATATGCTTAAATAATTTTGGGTGATGGGTTGTTGAACAAATTCGTGACCATCCGAACTCAGGGGAGAATTAGTCAAAAAGTAAGATGAACCATGATATTGGGTTGTAACCAATATACCATCTTCAATAATTATTTCTCGAACATAGTTAGGGGAGCTAGATACCCAATGAAATGGATGGTTAAAATCCAGGTAAGGTATAATAGTGTCATTTAGCAGACCAAACCCGTACAATGGGAGATGATTTAATAAGAGATAATTCTGAATTTCGGGTGAAAGGAACCCCTACATGATCTCGATATCAGTATGCATGTGATAGTGGGGATCCACATTGTGATTCCTAGAAATCATGGCCCTATGGGTATCCACATATGATGAATTTTGACAAGAACCGAAAGACATGAAAATAAGTTAGTGGAACATGTCAGATAGAGAATATAAAGTCTTGGATAAAATAGAGACATGATACTTGGGCCAATGACATCATGTGAATCGTGTGACTCAGCCAAGGGTTCGAAAACCACATAAAGTTATTCACAGATCTCCTAATCTCTAGAAGACACATGGAGAGCATAACCCCTGAAAGGCATCATGCACATCACATGGCCTCCTTGGAGATTTGCGATTGCGTGACCTAAACATGGTCACATGAATCACAAGAAATCAAAGGGTTTTCGGAGCTTAGTTCATGATCGAGACATACAAGCATCTGAATAAGAAGCATTCACACAGAAGATCTCAGACAAGACATACTTGTGGTGAAATTTTGTTACTCAGGTTTGTGATCAGGGTTTGCAGAGGGGTCTTGCGATAGATGCAACAACATGAGTGCTCTAGAAGATAAAGCAGCCTTTATAATGGAATTTCCTCCACCCCCTATATATAGGTAGTTTTTGGAATACCAAAAGTCATCAGGTAGACCAAATGTCACAAAAAAAACTGGTTCACGACACCACCAATAACTCTGGAAGTCATTTAGTTTCCTCATAATCGAGTCCTTGTCCTCTTAGACATTAGTCTTGAGGGGGGGAATCTGTTGACGCCTACCAAATAAGCATAAAAAAATACTAAATGAAAAAATACCTGAATATGAGTATTATTATTCCCACATGAAAGAAAATAACAAGGGGATGATCAAAGACTCTCGGATCCCCTAAAGGACTCATGATCCCGTGACCAATTCAAGGTTACACAAAATCTGATCGCATGGTGTATAGCCCATGGAAAGACTTTCGGATGCCCCCTCAAAGAGACCTAATGCGCTTGTGAGGGATCTCATAAAAAATCACATGAAATCCATAAAAAATAAGAAGAGATGATATAAAAGGAAAGGACCCCTAGTGGTCGAAAAACTCATGCACCAAGTCATAATTGGGAAGAATAAAATCTCTAGATAATGTAAAATCCATATCGCAGGACCTCCAAGACTTCATCACATAAAATGAAGGAGATAAAGGAAAGGGGGTGAGAGGGATTTACAGTCATTTAAGGACATGTGACATGTGCCCCTAGCAACCCATGAAGCACCACGATTCCCTGACAACCTATCTGGTGCATCTCACGAAACCCCTTCGGCTTGTCAGCCTCACTGTATAAAAGTCCAAGGGAGTGACCAGACAACTCCATGATGCTCTACAGAGAGATATATAGACTTTTCCACCACATGCTTGCATGCTCTCCATATGACCCATATTGGTCAGGTGAGACACCATCGAAAAATTGAGTAAAAATAATGGCCATTACTTGTTCCAACTCACATGAACTCCGAGCCTTTGCCACATAAAACGAAAAAGATAAAGGAGAGGAGGAAAGATGGGTTTGAAGTCACTGAAATACATGAGACACATTCCCCTGACAACCCGCAAGGCATAAAAAGTCCCCAACGACACGTCTACCTCACCTCGTGAGAGACCTTTGGTTTTTCATCCTCGCTAGGTGAAGCAAACCAAACAACTCCTTGGTTCTTAAGGACAAATAGATAGATTCATCCATGGAATGATCGTGCACCCCCCGTGCGACCCATATCAGTCATGTGACGCATCTCTAAAAAATAGAAGAAATACCCTCGATAACACACACACACAATCTCACATGAATCCCAACCTTTGTTACATTGAATAAAGGGGATTAAAAGGGAGGAGGTAAGTGGTCCCTGCAGGTTATTAAAGGCATGTGATGCACCCAGATCACCCACAACACTATCCTGTGAGACCCTAGGACAAGTCACCCAAGGTCTCACCAATGTCTTCCCACATGAATTTGAATCTTGTGAAGGCCCTCGACATTCCAGCATGGAGTTCCTTTAACAAAAATTCCTGATTGAATGAGTCTTCAATAATCAAAAATAATATGATAAGGGACGCGTTGATGAAGGACACTTCCAATCACTAAAAACCAGGTGACACGTTTGAAGCATTCCATTAAAGAGACTTTCAAAACAACATGGCACCATGACCCTTTGCCAACTACAACCTAGACTTGTTCCATATACACTGTAAAAACTGGAAAGAAGGTGGGGTGGTGATTCCTATAATTTCCCTAATCCAACACGAATAAAGGGTTGTAATTTTACCACTACTACACATGTCGGACGCTCAGACGCTTCTATGGAATTCTTTGAATGACCAATCACACGGCCAAATAGCTTTCCGCCAGGTAATACATCAGTGGGTAGCTAGAATAGTCATGTATTAGTCATAAGTATTTCTCATGATCACTCATATATCACATGAAGGGAATCCAATGGGTTATGTGAAGCATATTATGCTGGCCCATTGGATGACGTGAAACCTAGAACAAATGACACCAAACAAAGACAAGGTACTCGCAACATAAAGGAGAGAACCATGATCAAAGGTGGGAGGCTTAAGAAAAGGATATGCTCGAAAACACTACTATGCTCCCCACATGTGTCATCCAAAGACACATGGTAGCATCAGGATGCATCACCCAGATCTTGCGACCTTCCTTCGACACATCTCCTGGGACTCACAGAACATTCCAAACATGCCAGAATGAGTCACATAGCTCTCCCACAGACACCACTCCAATATCGTAGATCCTCTAAGTCCATCACCTAGGACTCATGACATCCCTCAGAAACTCCTCCTAACTCATATAATGACATTCACATGTGTCATCCAAGGACATGCGATAACACTTGGACACATTTCCTGACTCATATGACGGCGTCTGTGCATGTCGCCTGGGGACACGAGATGCCCTCCAGACATGATGGCTAGGTCCTGGGATGTCTCCCAGAGGTATCATTTGGGACAAACGATGACTCTCATGAAACCCTATACATGTGTTATCAAAGACACACGACACCTCCTGGCAGATACCACCTGGATCATGCGATGGCTCCTAGGGTATGCCAATCAAGTCTCGCAACACCTTCTATACAAGAAGACCATATTAAAAGGTCATCCTGGGACTTGATGACATTTCCCATCCTCAGCGTGTAATCCCCGAATATAAGTGAAACCTCAGTGTATAAGCCCCGACATAAAGGGAACTATTATGACTCTAATTATTTCCATATTCGGGATACGTAGGCACCTCTCAATGAGGCCCGAGTCCCATATCAACCATCCAAGGAAATACCAACATTAAAATCCCTAATTTAAGGAAATGAAATTGATTAGTTGTTATCCCTTGTTTCTCACAAATAGCATGGATCACATGGTCTTATGGAGAAGCAATGATCATATCATCTGCACTATAAACTTCTATAATAGTATAGGTCGTCCTCAGTATGTAAGCCACAATGTAAACTGAAATATAATGACTCTAATTTGTTCTGTATTTAGGATACGTAGGATGACTTCTCAAAGCCCATGCTCTATACCAAGGACCCCAGAGAATGATACAATACAAAATCCCAATATTTATATGCTATAAGGCTATTAATTTGTTATCCCTTGTTTCTCACACCGATCATAGCTCACATGGGATTAGGGGGATGCAAGGAACATCTCATCCGACATCGTGAATATCCATCAACCAGGGAAAACCCATATTCAGTCCTTGATGGGTGGAATAGTATGAAAATACTTTACATATAAGGGTATATACCTTGGGGTGAGTCCCAAGAATGTGAAAAAACTATGTGGGTTTTGATTCTTGCAATAACCATGATATGTAGGACACCTCATAATGGCTCAATCCCATCCTCAAAATGTTAATCGCCTCTATTAATGGGAGTATATTCCAAAACACATGGTCTTACATCTCCAATATATAATCACTCACCTGTTTCCAAAGGGCGATGAAGAACCTTAGATACATACAGATGGTATAACCTTAGAAATCCCAGTATTTTCATATAAAATAGAATTAATTGAAAATAATTCGTTAGGGTAAACGATCCCATATTGGGATTAGGAATATATTCATGAACATATCTTAAATCTATAAGAGAGTCCTATAGTAGGCAACAATCCACCCAAAAAATGGTGCGATGAGCCCGACCTCCCATCCTATCGACCAATGCGAGTACCTAAGAGTCACTGGGCTTAAAAACCCAGACGACCGCCAACCTTTCAAAAGTAGGTCCATACTCATCTATGGATAAGGGAACCATTAGGAGTTTCTAGGGAAGATAAAAAAATGATAGACCCAATATGAATGATTGGAAAAGGCCATAAAGTACCCCTCAATCAAATCATGAAGATAAATCCTATTCCGTGTTCCCTTCTAAAACCTGATGAAACAATGATATATATATAAGTATAATTAAAGAAATAATATTATATTTTTTATATTATTATCATTATATAAATATAAAATGATACTTATCTTTTTTACATATTGATCATTGAAAAATGGAAACGTTACTCATGCGTACGTACGACCTACCGTCTCCATGATTTTAACGTAGATCATTTTTCAGAACCATCTTTCATTATTGATTTTAAAATTATAATTTATGTATAAAAATAAAAATTATTCCATTATAATTATTTTATATATGATTAAATAATGACATGTTTAACTATATTTGACTCATCGAAGCCATTTTACACTTATGAAATAAATATCATAAAAATATCCAATGTGAATTTAAATAATTAAATAATTAAATATAGAATAGTGAGAGATAAAATAAAAGTAATAATAAAATTTAAAAAGTTTTTTAAGAAAGTAAATAATTAAACTATATTTATTATTAAGGAAGACAAATAATGTAGGTGATATTTCAGACTCAAGGTAAGGGACTTTCTTTTAAAAATCCTATTTTAATGTTTCCCTTAAAAGTTTTATTTTTTTCCATATCCATATTTTTAAAATTATTTTATAGATGTATTTATATGAATATAAGTGAATTATAAGGGAAACTTTATGTTTGTTTTTAATTTATTTTAAAGGTTTTCAAAATGAGTCTTTTATGAAATGTTTTAATGTTATTTAAAAAAATACAAAAGGAATGCTATATTTTAACATATACAAAGAAAAATACTTTTACCTATTCTATAAACATTATTTTATGTATGATTAATTTATAATATTTCATGTTTTATTTAAAGAAAAACTCTATTTCCTTTTATTATGGTAATTTTAGTTTTAAAAATCGGGTTTTAAATAAAATGGATATATCAATATCCGAAAATGATTTCTTATGGGTGAAAAGATTTTTTTTTATGATGCAAGATTTATGTATTATATTATAGTTATTCAGAATTTTTTACGAGGAAAGGTGGTTCTATTATAAACTGAGAATGGGTGAGCCTATTATAGTTCTTCAATGTGTTGAGTAAAGGGATAAATTCAAACAATTAGGTTTCTCATAAGATATTATGAGAATATACTATGATAGTTATTCCAAGTATAACCGTGATGGTTATTTCAAGTGTAACTATGATGGTTAATCTAAGTATAACCATGATGGCTATTCCATGTGTAAGTGAGAATAATATGAAAATGATTCATCAAGTTACCTACATGATTTATCTATTATTTATATGAGTTTTTATTTAAATATTATGATTTCACAAGGTAAAGGAAAATATATGTTACTTTGTAAGGTTAAAAAGTATAAATTTTTGAAAAGAAGTTATTATGATTTTTTCATGATTTCAAAGAAACCATATGAGTTTTATTTTTTACTTCAATATTTATTATGAAATTTTTTATGAAATATTTGAGTAGAGAAGTTTATTTATTAGGTAAGAAAATGTTTATTTTGAACCCAATGATTATTTTGACAAAGAAATTTTTTATAAGTATTCACAAACTAACAATATATTTATTTCTCTTTATGTCCGTTACTAATATTTTTTTGATCATATCATGTTTTAAATTTTTTTTCATAGGGATTAAGGATGGTTAAGGTAAAGGAAGAAGTAAAGTTGAAAGGTGTGAAGATTTTTTATGAAGATAAATCATGTTTTACTTTAAAAATTTTATATTGGGAAAAAAATGGATACTGAGTATAAGTGTTATATTTGTAATATATGGGATCATTATATAATAGTTATGATCTAACCATATAAAACTCTAAAACTAAAATATATTAGAGAATTAAAGAAATTGAAACCTTGTCTAAAGACACTAGATTATGTAATGTTTAAGGACGAGTCCTTATAAAATCATTGGAGTAGTTTTTTTTAATTCCTATAGTTTTGATTTTCTTAGACATATATTCAAAATTACATTTTCATATAGTTAAAATATTATTAAATTACAGATTTATTCATTGCGAAATTAATATTTACTTATCTTCATTCATTTGAAAAAAAATATTTATCCTTAAGTAATTTGTTTTTTGAATCAGTAAAAACTATTGAAGTATCAACTCTATAATAAACATTGTATATTATTTTAAATTTTTAAACCCTTATTAATATTATAATTCTTAGTATGAACATATTAATTTAAAATTTATAATAATGATTCCTAATTAATATATATTCTTAAAATTAGGTGACATTAAAAATATATTAGACCATTAGTAATATTTTATTTTAGCATTATCAGTAAGGAATAGATGAATTCTTGATGTTTTAAATATCTAAGGACTAAAAAAATTGACTCATTTAAAAATTATATTATTAAATGAAATATTAAAACTTTACCTAAGACAATATGGATGATATCATATTATGATGTGTAAGATTAAACATCATTTTAATTTAATCATCTAATTCTTTATCAATAATTATTAGAATGAAGAGTTGTTGATTTATTTACCATTTTGATAATGTATTATTTTTTTATTTATTATACTTTTTTAATAACTCTAATTTTAGATTTTAACATTTTCTACATTTCCCTAACATTTTGGTCCTATAAAAAATTTCCTTTTCAGTTTCTTTCATTTCACCTATTGACACATGAAAAGATTTTGATACTATACTATTAAAGTTAGATTCTATGGATTTCCTTTTATTAAACATGTTTTAAGAAATTATTTCATTAAAATAAAATATTATTATACCTATGATGGTTAATTTCAATCAATAATTTGATACAATCAGGACCACCATCTGGACCATCCCTATTAGAAGTAGTAAAGATGATTGTGGGAGAGTAAAGGATTGAATAATACATTAAAGCATTTAAATTAATTAATAAAGGATTACTTAAAAATAGAATATTTAATTATAATGGAAATTGTTTAAAAATATAAAGTATAAAATTTTTATATACTAATAGGATTAGAATATAAGAGCTCTATATCCTTTTTACCAGAGGGTATCACTCTTGGGTATTACCGCTCATATTTTTTAGCTATTTTGTCAAAATAGTTTTTAGAAATGTTTTCTAAATTTTTCTATATCTTGAATCTTAAATATACTCATTTATTTATAGAGGTATTTTTTTTGAAGAAACTTGAAATTATCTACCTTAATTCTTTATATATATCTACTTTTGTGAAGGATTCCAAAACTCTATGAATATTGAATTTTGAAAAAGTAACATCACCAACCTTTTTTAGTATCATACATGACCAAAAATAATTTTTATGTGTTCTTACACTTGTATTTACATAATAATGGAGTTTATCATAAGAAAAATTTGTCCCAACCATATTGAGATAAGATTTATATATTTTTAATGAAGCTATTTTGGATTCTTCTATCACACAACTTTTAAATATTATCATTTACCATCATTATTTCTACTTGGAATAAATAATAGAATCTTACATGACTTTAGAATATATTATTGATCATTTTAAATCCCATTTTATGACATTTAATTTCCTTTAAAGATTTTATTCATGAATTTTAGACATATTCATGAATAATTATAATTTATTTCCCCTTTTTTTATTTATCTTTCTTCTATCTAGATTTTTCCTTTTTATTATCTTTATGCCATAAATACTTTTAATAATGCTCCCTACAATTTACAATAATAGATAATAATGGAGTTTGATATGGTTATCCATAGAAAACTACCTTTTTATTTTCACCTTCATCATCATCCTCTTCTGTTGAGCTAAATTCTAATTTTCATATCAATTCTAACAACTACAATTTTATATTATTGTAATAAATTGATTTTGTTATCACATTGGATAATTTATCACCATATTGTTTGATCTATGTATCTCTTTATATAATAATATGATCCTTGATCCATTGTTGATATTTTACTTTTAGTAGTTCAAACCTTTTCCACAATTTGATCTTGAAAATATTCTACACTACTGGGAAGGGTCTCCGTGTTCTTAGTGTAAAATTTTTATCACTTTTAATTGTATAATTCAAAATGGACGAAAAAATCAAGGGGGTGAAACCTATATTTTGATAAATAATAAAAAATCACAATAAAATTATTTTATAATTATATCAGTTAAAATTATAATTTTTTTAACCATGAATGAAACCAGAATGGAAATATTTTTGAAATAGTTTTATTAAATTGTAGAAACCATGAATGATAAAAATTTATTAAAAATAAAACATTTTTTGAATCTAAAATATAATCTTTATAAACATAATATTGAGGTTCAAAAAATATTTTAAAACTTTTTTGTGATCGAGGAATCAAACCCTAATATTTAGGGATATGAACTTTTAAAATTATTAATTTAGAATAATGACATCATAATGTATTTCTTGAATCCAGAAAATGATGAATTAAAACAGATTGATTTTTAACCAAAAAATATCATTAATTATTATTTTTTATATCAAATTGTTTAAAATGATAAAAAATGGAAAAACTCTTGATACTTTTAATTCGTGTTAATGTTCTCAATTTGGGATCAATAATGAAAAGGTATAAAACACATTTTTTTAATAAAATACACTTCTCTTTGAGAAGATTTTTTATCTTCAATAACATGTTTAAAATTAAGATTTGAAAACTTATTTTGAGTAAGTGATATTGATACATTTGAGTTGTAGTCACTAAATTTCTTGAAATTTTCCAAATTAAATTAATTTTAAAAATATTAAATAAAATAATTAATTTAGATTAAAATATTTTAAACAAATGTAAAAACCTATTAATTATTTTACATAAGTTTTATTTAAAATTTTAGACTGATAGATGATATTTTGATAATATAATTCATTGATTTCATCATCTGATGAAGCGTTAAATTAAATATTAAAAAATAATGATTTTTTACAAAGATTCATTACAATTTGAAGATTCTATTTTTTATTTAATTTCCAATATTACAGTAATGTCTATAATTTATATATTTGAAATAATATATTTTTTTCTTATTTTTTTTGAAATATCATTTTAATGTTTTTTTTTATTTTTTAACTTTCCAATAATATTAATTTCTTGGATAATTAAATTTTTTACTTTTTATTTCTTAATTTATTTATTTTTAAGTTTTATAGAAGCAGATTGTATTTTTATATAACCATATTGACTACAACAATCTCCTAACTCTTTTTTATTCTGATTTAATTCATATTTCATTTTACCTTACAAAAAAAATATTAGTATATAAATCTAATATATATTGATTTATTTTAATAAATATCTCAACCCTAAGTTAAATTGTTATAATTTTCTCAAAATATTTTTTTGATTCTTTATTTTACCTTTTGATAAAATAATTTTGGTAATCCAGAAATAATTTTTATTTCAAAAAAATTTCTTCAACATCACTATATAATTTTTTTAAAAAAATATCTTTACACCATTTCAAATATTTTAATTTTGGAAATTAAATTTATTAATATATCATTATCTTTATTTATAATATTTTTAGGATCTTCAATGAATACTTTTGTAATGAACCAAATTAAGGTTAAAATTTCATCATATACTCAAATAATTTCACTAGTTCCTTTAGTCTTGTTTTTAATAGTTGATAATATTTTATTATTTTCATTAATTATAAGATAATTATATAACTAAAAATTTAATTGAACACTAAATACTTTAGTAATAAATTGAGCAATAATAACCTCATTATTATTTATTTTCCTATAAGAAACTGCTTCCATTACAATTCCTTGAAGTAATCCTAATATTTGATATAAAATATGAGAGAAACTATGTAATGTTAATAACAAATCAATTTAATGCCTTATTAATATTCATGATTATATTTTATGGAGTCATATTCACTATACTGATTCTAGGTAAAGTTTTAGTTGAAAAATATCCATTTCTAGCCAAATTGTTTTTGATGAATTATATGGTTTTATTTAAAAGTTAAATTTATAAAATTTAGAAGTTTAATTTGATAAGATGGAATCCATTTTTTATATCAGAATATTAAATTTATATTAGGGTGTTTTTTTGGATTTTTCTAAAAAGATTTATTATTGGGTGTATATTGAAATATGCCATTTTTTATAAAAACCATCATTTATTTACAAGTATTTAAAAAGTAATATTCTATTTTGGTTTTGTTTTAAAGTTAAATTATCCCCCTTTAACTAAAAAATCCATTAAATTCTATAAGAATCAACATTATACTTTATTTTGGTATAAAATCATTTTAGGCTTAAAAACACATTCTTATAAAAAACTATTTTTTTGTGTTTTCATTCTTATATAAAAATTAATTTATACTAATTATAAAGAATTTAATCTTGAAAAATTTATTTCATAATTTTAATCAGTTGGTTTAGAATTATTAATAAGACCAATTTTATTTTTTTTTTATAATGAAAAGAAAACATGGTAAATTTTTATCCCCATGATAAAGGGTAAACAAGTTATTTAGCGATAAAACATTGTGATAAGGTCACAAGATGTCATATTAAATCTTATTGTACAAGAGTATTTATTAACTTATCATATTATTTTATAAATGTTATTTATTTAATTCCACATTCTCATAAAAAATACTTACATATTATTTTAAAACATTGAAAAATTACAAGCGTGCCACTCCCCTTACTTCTAAAAGGGAAACTCCTCTTCTTTTACTCAAACTACGTGAAACATTTAGCTCAAAAAATCAATAACCAAATAAATTACCAAAATTCCTCCATATAATAGAGGTCATTATCTCTTCAAAGGACCAATCATTTAAGAGTTAATATGTAAGCCAAATGAGGTTTCCCAAAGAAGAGTTATAACTCTTAACCGAGTGTTTTCTTGTTTATTTAGTATATTACCTCCTTAAAATATTATTTAAACATGATTATATAATAAAATAATTATATTTAATATAATCAAATGTTATTATATTGATAAAACTAACCTTTTTTATCTCCTTTACCATTCTCCGAGAAATGAAAACGTCACTCATGCATACGTGTGGACTACCACTTACACAAAGAGATGTGTTTTGTTTTTCATCATCAGATCACATGGATTGATAAAATGATAGATAATATGAATATATATTATATTCATGAAATAATTAGTATTTTTAAAAAATAATATATTACTTACATTCTTACCCTTCCATTCATTTGAAAATGATATTGTCACTCGTGCATACGTGTGGACTTCCACCTCTACGAAGTGGTTTTATTTTTATTCATTACCACCACACATGTATGGTCATAAGGATAGAAATGATTAATAAATATAACATTTATAAAATATTTATAATTATGTAAAAGTAAAATATGATATTTTTTTTCCAACTAGTAGAAAAATGAAAACGCCGTTCATACGTATGTACGGACTATCGTCTCCATGAAACAATGTGCTTAATTTTTCATGACCACCTAAAATGGATGGTTATAAAAGTATATATAATATATAAAAATTATAATGATAAATTGTCTAATATTTTTTATATGATGAAATAATGAAACCTTTGACTATTTTCAACCTACCAAAGTTGTTTTGGGATTATGAATCGAACTCTCGACACAAACTTAACTAATTTTGTAACTAAATAAATCATGGTAATAAATGAATTAAAATTAATAATTATAATAAAATAAATATTGAAAATTTTATTATTAAATTAGAAAAATAATATAATTTTATTATTTATTAGTTAAATAACATATGAATGAATCTATATAGGACTTAAGGTAATGTATTTTTCCATAAAACCTCATTTAAAATAAAACCATTCAAATATTTTCTCTTTATATACATATTGTTTTAAATGTTTAAAGAATTTTATTATTTATGATTCAAAGGTTTATAAATTTTATATTCAAATATTATTGAATTTCTTTATAAATTATTAAAATGAATCTTTTCTACATTTCCTATATGTATTATTTTTTAATTTTTATAAAAGTGAAAAAGAATGTTTTTAACATATATGGTTTGAACACATTTTCCCACCATCATAGTTATTATTCATTATTGTGAATAATCTAAAATTTTACATGGTTTTTAAAATAATATCCTATTCCCAAAATTATTGTAATTTCTCATTTTAAGAGTTTTTAAAAGAAAGGGACATTTCTTCGAAATTTTAAATTAAAATGGGAAGTGTTTTTTATGGGTTAAAATGAGTTTTTAAATGGTTTTATAATGAAAAAGTGAAATATTTAAAATGTTTTATTAATGAAAAAACACTTTATAATTATATATAATGACTATTGATCCCAATATATCTCATGACAATGGGTGATTATGATATAAATCTCCAATGCATTAAGTAATCAATACTCTTCGAAGGTGAAAAAAGCGAGAGATGAGATGGTAGGTTACTCTTATAGAATTAACTAGGACTTGGTTAGTTATTACATGTATTAAACATAGTGAAAAAATTTATGAATATAATTCTATAAGATACTTATTTCATGTTTTCTAAGGGTATTTATGGAAATATTTTGATTCATGAGGAAAGAAAAGTTTATTAACTTTTCATGGTGAATGGATTGTTTTTTAAGGAATGTTTTCATGGGTTTACATATACTTCATGTTTCCTTCATGATTTTATATGATTATAATATATTTAAAAGTTTTTTATTTGAGTAAAGGTTGATTTTTCATGTGGATATATTTAATTGTGAGTCCAACTAAGCTAAATACCCTAAGAGGGGGGGGGGGGGTGAATCAAGGTATGATATATTAAACCAACTGGCCCTTCAGATCTTATTTTGTTGTTAAAAAAATGTTCTTCTCTCCCTTTACCATAGAAATGTATGAACCAAAATTAAATCATGGATGAGACACAATAATTTTACTTGGTTCACCCTCATAGGGCTACATCGAAGGAGCATACAATGTCAATGTGGTGATGTACCAAATCCACTAAGGATCACTGCCAAATTCAAGGTTCAAGATATATAACTTATATTTCCAAGATCATTTTCTTTACATAGGATATAGTGAATTAAATTTCCCTCTTGGTTTACAAACAATCAGAATTTTAAAGCTCACTGCTCTCTCAAATGAAGTGTGCTCACTGATCCTTCAGAAGAATCCTATTTGATCTCTTGAATTAGTATGTTTTACACATCATTTAGTGTATCATTAATTTCAACTTTAATCCATATGATGAATACCACTTTACCACATAATTAATTGGAAAAATTTATCTTTCTCACAAACTTTGGATGTATTTCATGCAACTTTAACACTTTGCACACAATATTTGAGTTTAGGTGCATAACTCCCAAATTCTTCACACTATTGTGGAAAAAACTCTTACGCACAACTTTTATACTTTGCATGAAACTATCATTATTACCAAAACCATTTTCAAACAACTCTTATGTGATTCAGATACCTGATTTTCTCTAAGGGTTGAGCTATTGAAATTTGGTGGGTAGCCATCAATTTATAGACTCAGTCGAACCTGCGCGCAAGATCCTTAGCGTCTTTCTCTACACATGTAAGATTTCCTAAACCACGTAAGATCACATTTGATGTTTCATTTGGAGAATAAATATCTTTCATATAGATCAATTCATCTCTATTTCATGGGTGAATGCAAATCTACCTTTATTTCACAATCCCTTATTTCACACATATACAAATATTTCACATGATTCTTTCCTTTTCTATATTTTGATAAGTTGATCCTAAAACTTAATTTGCATGCAAAATTTAGATTTACCTTTAATATTTTATTAAACATCTTTTTCCAAAAAACATATTTCTACATTATTCAAATTTTGGATAATTTTTTATAGAAAACACTGGCCCTGAAAACCTACTTTCTCAACAAACACAATCAACCCTAAAAAACTGCAATGTTACCTTGAGGTATTTTTTCCCAATATTATTTAAGTTATCTAAGTTTTATTGTGAATAATGTAAAAATTTTCAAGGGTTTTCATGTTTTTCACTAGAATAATGTAATTCATTTTTTTATATCCCTCACTATGCTTTTTTTTTCACATCCCATGATTTAAAATGTTTTTCACATGATCTAAGGATGTTTTCAGAACAATAGAAATGTGAGTATTTCTATTATGATGACTTATCCTAAAATAAGAATAAATATATTAAATAAAATAAGGGTTTAAATTTATGATTTCTTTTTTGTAGAATAAATTTACACTATATAAGAATGTACACATTTTATGTAATGGTTTTTCTAATTCTCTAAAACTTTAAATCTAAAATATCATTAAAATGTAATAAAGTGAAACCCTTATTATAAATCAATTAATTATGGGTTCATTATGTCATAAGGTGTTATAATTGTTATCGAAGAAAAGGGTTAGATAACTTTAGAGTTTATAGTGTTGTTAAAATACACTTTTAAGATTAATTTATAGTTATATTATCCTAAGATATCATTTAAATATTTCCTTGTTTCTTCATCTCATCCATGTCTATTTAGAATGGTTTTATGTAGAGGAAACATGAAAACTAAAGTTAAAAAGTATCAAAGAGATAATAATATTCAAAATTAGAAACCTATAATGGTCAAAATAGATCATTTTTGGTAGTTATAACTTAGTTGATACATGTTATTAATGGAGGGACCCATGAAATTTATTGATTGAATTCTCTATAGAAGAATAATCTATAGTGGAGCATTTCATGAAATAGAACCGTCCAGATTTCATTGGTTCTTATGATCTGGTGAAAGTTTAAGGATATATAAAATCATTTGAGAAGATATTTTATGTTTTGGGAGGTATAAAACATCAAAATTTAACTCCTTCCATTTATCATTTTAAGGAGAAACCGATTGATGGTGGTCTCTAATTAAGAATACCATAGAAAATGATGAGATTGATACCATGTATTGGATAGTCATTAAAAATATTTTTCTTGATAATTATTTTCCTAAAGTTCTTATAATTATAATGGAAATTTTTTTATAGAGTTGAAGACAAAATAATAAGACTCATTGGTTTCTTATGAATCAAATTTTAGCAGAATATCTAGGTATGCACCAAATTTCATTATAAACCATGTGAGTAAAATTGATAGATTTTACAATGACTTGGAACATAGTTTATGAAGAGAATTAGAATATAATGAATTTATATGTTATGCATAGGTTTTTCATTATTTCGAGAAATTCTAGATGGATTTTCAAACACTTATATACTTTGTGACAACAAGGGTAAAAAACAGTCATGGTGAAAAGCAATGGAGAAGCAGTCAACCAAGAAATCAGGAGGCAAACCACTCAAATGTTCCAAATGTGGTAAAATAAAATTAAATTTTTTTAATAGGATCATAAAACTATTAGCTATAACACTCCAATTTTTTATGATTTATTTATCTTTAAATAAATTTTATTTCTTTAATAGAATTATTTACACACAACACCATGTTTAAATAGACCATGATATACTATTGAAATATCATTATTTAATGTGATAGTTATTACATATCCATTATGTTGGTGGGTATGAATAGAAATAACTAGATTATAAAAAATTATTATTTAAATATGTATAAAATTAATTCATTATTTTTCAATTGTTTTGAAATTAAAATAAAAGTATTTGAAGGTAAGAAGATATGTTTTTCTAAAAAACTGTTTTTATATGCATAATTTTTTTTTATATTAATTAATTAAATTAATAGATATTTATGAATTATTTTAATTAAATGTGTACATATTATGTTAAATAAAATATTTCAACATTCATCTAATATTTTTTACATGGCAAGGAATGAAGGTAAACTCAATTTTATGTTTAAAAATGCATTTTTATAAAATTGGTTTTGTTTCATTTTTCACACTTATTTTAAAATAAATTTATGAAATTTATAGAAATTGAATATTTTAAAATGGATTATATATTTTTAATTTTAATAATTAATATTATTTAATAATTTCAACTTAATTTTTGGTCATTATGAATTGTAACCGAGGTAAATATTCATCACTATAGCAAAGGTTAAAAGGGGTTAAAAAGATAGATAAGGGTTAAAATAACCTAAAATATTTTCTAAATACTATTGTATGAATATATTTATATTTTATATAATCCTTTATTTTAACTTGATCCAATTTGGAGCCACTTTCCCGTGAGAGATACTTTATTATATTTTAATATTCTTAATATTTATAATTGTGCCACTCCCATCACTTATAAAAGGAACACCCTCTATCTTATCCACACCAAATGAGCCCTATATAATGGAAAACATATTCAAAAATATCTTCTAAAATCCACTTTCTATGTCTTATAGGTTATTCTATTCTTAAAATACCAACAGAAGGGTCCTTGAAAAGAGATTTAAAGGTGGTTTTTCAAAGGAGATATATGCTCTTACCAACATTTTTCAAGTTTCACTCTTCTTATACTTCCTATAAAAGCTTTGAATACATCCTAGAATAATTAATCTAGTATCATAAAGATATTGAGATGTTATTATGATTATGAAAAAACCATTTTCACTTCCTTTCCATCAAATAGGAAATAAAAATATCGCGCGTGCATACGTGTGGACCACTACATCCACATAATGATATGATTCATTTTCAATAACCATATTTCATGGTTGGTTATTTTTATGTATTTAGTGTTTATATATGATATATATGATTTTTTATTTTTTAATTATAATATTTTATCTACCATATTACCTTCCCATCCTATGGAAAATGACAATTTTTCTTGTGTGTATGTGTGGACTACCATCTCCATGAAGTGATGCGATTCCCTTTTCATTTATATTTTACATGGATAATAATAATTATATATTTAATGAATATATATGATATTTATGATATAATACTTCTTCTTAAAATTTTAATTATTATTTACCTTTCATTCATTCCATCTATCAAAAATTGGAAACGTCACTCATGTGCATGTACAAGCCACCATCTCCGCAAAGTGTTGTAATTCATTTTTCATCAACAAATTATATGAATTATTATAAAAGTGTGTATAATGAATAATGAATATACTTATTTAATTATTATTATTTTTTAAATTATGAAACCATTACTAAGATGCAAGTTCTGGAACTATCGAATCGAAACATAAATGGAAAACAAACCTCTTTTCACCCAAATATCCATTTAATGGAAGAATTGTAAATAAATGGATAATTAGAAATTATAAAATAATGGTACATTTTATGTTATATATGAATTTCTCTTTTTAATATATGTATAATAAATCTATATTTATTATGCAGGATGTTTTAATGTGTATGAAGCAATAAGAGACTTAAGTTAAGAGATTTATGTTACAATATCATTTATTTTTGGGATTTTTTATATTAAATTTACACTAAGGGAAATTATATGATACTTATACTTTAAAACCAATATATTTTATTCTCATTTGATTATTTGTGTAATTTTATAGTAAATGTAAAAATATTACCATGGATTTCATCATCTGACTCCCCAAAACATCTAAAGGGCTTAATGCTATTTGAGTTGTATTCAATTTCCTTATGAAGTTAGTAAATTTTATTGTAATAAAATAATATTTATTTATTTATTATTTTAATGGAATATAAATTAATTAATTTTTAAGTTTACATGGATTAACATTTTCTATTACATCTAATTGGGATCTAAGGTTTACCTTGAAGTTCTAGATAAGTCTTCAAAAAGATTTGAATATAGATTTGAAATTTAGAATTTTATATCATCCTTAGATAGATGGTGAGTTTTAGAGGACCATTAAAACCCTATTAGATATTATGATATCACATTATATGTATTTCAAAGGTGTTTAGGATATACAGCTTCCTTTGGTAGAATTTTCTTATAATAATAGCTTTTACTCAAGCATTCAGATGGCTCTTTATGGTTCCCTGTAACGACCCAAAGTTTCATTAATAGAAATACCTCTTGATTTAATTAAATCTATTTTTATGTAAAATGTTTATATAAAATGTCAACTTATTTTGTTTTATGTTAAGAATTGTGACCGTTTCTTTTATAGCTATTGAATAGTGATCACATGATTAGTATAAATATAGGGCTTTAACAAATCCAATTTACTCAGACAAAGGAAGCGATGACCTCATCCAGTAGAATTGCTCCATACGAAGCCCATTTGTCGGAGCTTGGAAAAGAGGTGGTGTCTTTGAGCTCCGCTCTTGACCAATCCCAATATGAGCTTCATCATGTCAAGCTCGAATGAGATCGTCTACGGTAAAAGTGGAAGTTGATAGAGATTACCACTCGAGCGATGTTATCCGAGCCACCCCAAGAGTCTGTCACTATTGCACACCTTACCCTTAAGTCTTATGCGGCTGTTTTAAGGGGTTATGTAAAAAATCTCTAGTACTATGTTCATGTACATTTTTTTATATAATAATGAATATACTTTCTTGACATTATTGATACATTGTAAATAGTTTTTAAAGTACAAGTAGTGTTTTTAGTTATTATTTAATTAAGAAATCTATTTTATTAAATTATGGGATTTTTGTATTAAATAATATTTTAATAAAATATTATTATTATTATTAAATTAATTTTATTATATATAAATGATCATATAATTTTATGAATGCAATTATAATTTTTTATTAAGGTTTGAAATCCATTTCTGTCAAAATCCATGAATTTTTGATAAATGTCGGTTTTTATTTTAAAAGTAAAAATTAACATATTTAGAAAATTATTTAAATAAAATAAATGATATTTCTAGAATCAATACATCAAAATTATCCAATGGTGAATTTTTTATAATTTTCTGAGACAGTCATATTTTTGGGTAAAAATTAAATACAGTTTAAATATATAATGTGTTTTATGACATCATAATGACCCAATAGTGTTGTAATAAAATACTATAATCTTTATGTTAGGAAAATATATGTTTTAACATTAAAATAATGTGATTTTGGGTTTATTTTAATTACTTTTCAAATCATTAATGGACCCCTCAAGACTTATTAAACATCTTGTCTTTTTAAATTATTTTCCATGGGAGTGTGACTCACCTCCACATAAGCAACCCCATTATTTTAAGAAGTTCGAACTCCGGCCTTATAAAATATTTTTTTCCTATTACCTTTTCCAAAAACCATGGGCAAAAACCATGAGCTGATTTTTGGTTTGGATTAGTTTAATGTAAGGGGTCCCAAACCTAAATAATAAAGAATTCACTCACCTTTCCTATATAAACCCACCCAAGATCCCACTTCCTCCTCACTCAAAGACTTTAGAGTTCGTAAAAACTCTTACCTACTATCTATAGAATCCTCCCAAGGTGCTCCAAGCTCCAAAGAAGCCTCTATCAACCTCTCTCAAGCCTTTGGAAGCACACTTCCAAGTAAGGGTTTTTCTTCCTTTCACTTTTTTGTCAAATTTTCTTAATATTGTTATTCCATTTTAATTTCAATTATAAATGCTGGGGTATGGTTTCGAACCTCCCCCATAATTTCCTCTTATTGTTTTAATGATGGGAGACCCCTTTCTCTCTCATTAAATTCCTCTCATGCACACCCGTTACTATGCCGAAATTCCGAAAGGAACTTCCCTATCTTCATTTACATTCAAGAAGTACTTTTGTATCATGAATCTAAATTCCATTACAATTGTTTAGACATGTATATATATGACCCCATTACTGTCCATTTCATGTAAATATTATGAGACACCCCTATTCTCTCTCATCAACCATTTTTATGAATTCTTATGTCACGTCGTTACGCTACCGAAATTGCACCGATTTTCTAAGCCAATGCCTTTGTGTAGTGAATACCATACCCATTTCTCCATCAAGGGTATTCACCTTTATGAACATTTACTTATTGATTATAAAGTTTCATGTATTAATTCCATATTACTTTATCGTGGAATAAATGATTATGTTTAATGAATCCATGTTTTATGATCCATGTGGCACACTTATGCATGAAATGAAATGTTTAAGAAGGGTGTTCCCTTATAGTGCTCCAATGCATTGGGTAAAGTATAGTATCATGATACTTCATGTGCAATTAGTGTTGACTCATTCCAATTCAAGTGGAATTAGGGTTTAATCATGATTCATGTGCAATGAGGATTTACTCATGCTTCATGTGCAATGGGCCTTGGCTCATGCTAATTCCATGTTAAGTGTTGTTGCCACATTTCCATGTTATGATTATCATGCTTTATCATGCCTTTATGTTCATGTTTCTCTTGTGCTCTATTGATATTAATATTATGTAACATGTATTGTACTCCTCATGTATTCCATGTTTATTCCCTTATTGGGCTTTATAGCTGACCCCTTTTCTTATGCATGTCCTCAGGTTATCCCATGCAATGCTAAGTACGAGGGAATGTAGTGGTAATGTAAAGGAAGTTTTCAATAAAGATGTTGTATTTAATGTTTTAAGTTGTAATGTAGTGATCCTAAGCCCCAAATACACTAGAACTCTCGATCTTCCATGTTGTATCAAGTGAATAGTTTATGTAATAAATCATGTTTAAGTTTGTAATAAAAGCAGGGTTGTCACATTCCCTCTATTGTAGGAAGTGAATAAATCCAATGTTCTAGGATTAATACTTAGAAAGAAAGATATTGGGACTAGATATATAGAAAGAAATTAAAAATAAGGTTATATCCATTCAAATTCACATTAGGGTATCCCAAAGTCAACATAAAAGTTATGATAAAAATTATATGTGAGATCTAGAGTTTCAAGTTGGTGACAAGGTATTCCTAAAAATATATCTTTAGAATAAGGTTATGAGATTTGGAAAGTATGGAAAGCTGATCACTATATATATTTATCCCTTAATTTTTTTTTATCAAATCAATATGGTTTCTTATGGATTGACATTTCCACCAAATCTTTCCCAAGGTATCGAAGTATTCTATGTATCTCTCCCGAGGAAGTACATACCCGATCCTTGAAATTTACTAAACTCAGAGGTATTACAATTGGATCATGATATATATTATGAGGAACAACAAATGTATATTCTGGATCAAATAGATAAATTTATTTTGAAAAATACCACTCACCCTATCAAAGTTTTACGACAAAACTATAAATTTGAGGAAGCTATGTGGGAACCCAAGGATGTGATGAGGCATAAGTATGATTAGTTTTTTGTATTAGAGATATGTAGTTTTGTGGGAGAAATTATTTTAAGGGTGTATAATGTAACACCCCTATATTTTATGATATATTTATTTTAAATAAATTTTATTTCTTTGATTGATTCTTTTTCACACAACACCCAGTTTAAACGGGCCACAATATACTATTGAAATATTGTTATTTAATGTAATAGTTATCGCCTATCAGTTAGATTTTAGGGTATGAATATTACTAAATAAATTATAACAAATTATTTTTCTATATATATAAAATCAATTCATTAGTTTTTAATTGGTTATAAATTAAAATAAATGAATTTGAAGTTAAAAAGAGACATTTTTCTAAAAAAAATTTTATGCACACAATGTGTTTTTATATTAATATATTAAATTATTATCCATATATAAATTATTTTAATTAAATATTTAGATAATATATTTAATAAAATATTTTAAATTTCATCAAATAGTTTTTTACATGGAATAGAATGGAGGTAAAATTGGTTTTATGCCTAGAAATGCATTTTGCTAAAAACGGGGTTTGTTGCGTTTTGCGTACTTATTTTAAAATGAATTTATAAAACTTATATAAATTGTATATTGTAAAATTTATTAAATATTTTTAATCATAATAATAAATATTTAATGTGTTCAACTTAATTTTGGGTCATTATGAATAGCAATGGAGGTAAAAATTCATTACTAGAATAAATGTTAAAAGTGGTTAACGAAGGGTAAAATTAAAGAGAAAATGATTAAAATGATATAAAAAATTCTCTAAATCACATTTTACGAATATTGTTTAAATATATATCATATTATATTCATAATTGATCCAATTTTAAGCCACTTTCCCGTAAGAGTGACTTAATTATATTTTAATATACTTAATATTTACAAGTGTGTCACTCCCCTCACTTATAAAATGGAACTTCTCTCTTATCTTATCCACAAAACTTAAGACCTATAGATAAAAAAACCATACCTAAATATATTATTAACTTCCCTAATCATGAATTAAAGATTATTCTCTTCTTAGAAGACCAAATAAAGGGTCCATAAGAAGATATTAAAAAGAGGTTTCTCAAAGATGATGTATATGTTCTTATTGATCTTTTTCTAGTTACACTCTTATTCTACTTACTATAAATATATTTAATACATCCTAAAGTAATTAATATAGTATCATAAATATAATAATATTTTTTTATTATTATAATACAACTATTTCCACCTCCTTTCTATCGAATGATAAATGAATGTATCGCTCATGCATATGTGTGGACTACCGCCTCCACATAGAATTACAATTAATTTTCCATCAAAATATTTCATGGTTGGTTATTATGATTAATTTAATATTTTTATATGATATTTATGAAATAATTATGATTATTAAATTATAATATCTTATCTACTTTCTTACCTTCCAATCCGTTGGAAAATGATAACATCGCTCGTGCGTAAGTGTAGTCTACCACCTCGACGAAGTGAAGTGATTCATTTTTCATTTCCATTTTACATGATAGGTAATAAGTATATATTTAATAAATATATATTATATTTATGATATAATAATTATTTAAATATGAATTTTTATTTACCTTTATTTATTTTCATCCATGAAAAGATGGAAAATCACTCGTGCATACGTTCAGACTACTGTCTCAATGAAGTAATATAATTCATTTTCATCATTGATTTATATGAATTATTATAAAATTGTATATAATGAATAAATATGATACTTTTTTAATTATATATATTTTTTATATGATGAAACCATGACCAAGTTTCAAGTTCCAGAACAATCAAACCAAAACATGCATGGAAAACAAACTAGTTTTCACCATAATGTCCATTTTAAGGAAGAATTGTTAATAAAAATATAATTGGAAATTATAAAGGAATAGTATATGGTAGTTATCTATGAATATTTTTTCAATAGATTTATATAAATACATATTTATTATACAAGAGGTTTGAACATGTATAAATCAAGATATTACTTGTGGTAATAGATTTATGTTACAATCCCATTTATTTTTAGGGTTGTTTATGTTAAATTTCTATTGAGGGAAATTATATGATACATATACTTTAAACCCATATATTTTATTCACATATTTTAATTTTTATAAATTTCAAGTAATATTACTATATTCCTCTCTTTGGAACTTGAAATTACTAAGAAAATGTTTTTAAGAAAAACTGAAATTCTTTCCTCTTTGGTCGATGAACTTCTTCTTCCTTGTCTATGTTATTTAAAATAGTTTCAAGAATTTTATTTTATATGATACAATGATTGTTTAAAGTAATTTTAAACCATAATTTAATTTCTTTTACAAGGATAAAAACTAATTTTTATAATTTTATCCAAACTGGTTATTTACGACTTTTTTTTACAAAAAGTTTAAAAGGAATATTTATTTTGAAATTTACCACACTAACAAATTTTACAACTATCATTAATATTATTTTCTTTGAATCTTGATTTAAAATTTTAAATGTATTTTTTCAAAGAAAATATTTTTCTCAATATTTTGGGAGTTTTTAGTTTTTAAATATATGGAAAGAAAACAGTATTTTCCCTATTTTCAAAGAAATGTTCAAATGCTCTTCTAAAGGTATTTTTAATCTATGTAAACATCCTTTAAGGATTTCTATAATTCACCAGGGATATGATATTGTGATACCATCCAATTTTATTCTCTGTATGTATTATTATGATGATTATTTAAGGATGATTCTATGAAACTTGTTTCTTTCCCATGATTCAATTAAGCTATAATGAAATATTTATTAAACCTGTTTCTTTTCAATGTGTTATGTTATGATAAAATGATGAAGTGTTTATGAAACCAGATTACTTACCATGGGTATATGATTAATTTATGAGTGTTTTTATGATATTTTGGTAGACATATATACGATTTTCATTATATGATGGGTAGGTATGTTAAATCCCTCTAATGCACTGGGTAATGTGATATAAATTTCTCCTTAGATGATGATAACGAGCATGGAAATGATTGAAAATATCTATTTTCACATTTTGATATATGATTATGATTGTTACTATATATTCTCACAATAATATACATGTACGTGATTGCAAATATCTATATTCACATTTTTATGTGTGAGTATGATTTATTCCAGCTATACTCACAAGAATATGCATGGACATGATTGAAAATAGTTATGTTTATAAGATTATGATTTCATATGATTATAATTACACATGACTATGTTATTAATCTTCAATGATGATAACTATTTTTTAAACCCTTATTAACCATGCTTATGGATATGACTTGATTTTGGAGATTATAAATTAATATTTTTTTGGGTATGAATATTTTACATTGAGAATGTGAACCTGATTATGTTATTATACCATTATGATCATTTTATTCTCTCTTATGATTGAAATATCCCAATTTCACCCATACTAATAATCTAAGCTCACACTTTATTTTTTTCCTTCCTTAAGTTTTTATGGAAGGTTATATGTATGATATATATAAAAGGTCACTAATATGAAGCAGTTTGTGAGAGATATTGAATATATTTTAGGAAATAAGTTAATTATGCATCTTGTCCTCAAAGGCACTAAAGCTTTAAGATCCTTGAGTGTGTATAATTGTGATATTTATTGAATATTCATCTAGAATAATGTAATATTTATGTACATTATTCTTGAGATTCCTCATTACTAAGTTAGTGAGATCATTCATTTAGATTATGGTTGCAAAGAAATGAGTTTTGATCACAATAGTAATGAGGAATAGATATCTAGTTAGCCGTAATATTTTTAAATTGTGATGTGTTGGGTCATTATGATAAAAAATGTATGAAGTCAGTTACTCATGGTGGGAATCATCAAGACTAAAAGAATAAAGGTGTGGTAAGGTATTTTTCTTATACTATAGTATATGCTAGACCATGAAATTAAATGGTGTCAAGTACTTTACATATTTATTCAGATTTTTCTAATGTATTGTTTGATTATAGATCTAATTTTTTTTAAATTTACTAGTATAATGGAAATTAAATCCCAAGAAATGAAGTTAAAACTATTGGTAAAAACTATTGAGGGTATTATTTTGGCAATATGAATTTATAGAAATATTCTCGTTATCATATGTATAATGGTTTTTCCTAAAAACTTTGTTGTCGTTCATATTATAGATTTCAATATTATTCTTGGTATGTATTAGATTTTATATTATCATGATATGATATATTTTTAGGATAATGAAGTTATTTTTTAAAATGTTTTTTAGTTTTTATATAAAAATGAATTCATACATTTGATAACATATCAATATGCTGAGAAACTGATTAATGATCGAACTGAAATTTATCTTGCACTTATTATTGAAAATAATGGAACTGTTAAAATTATACATTTTCTTATATTAAATGAATATCTATATGTATTTTATAATTATTTTCTTTGTGCTATTCCTAACCAGGATTTTAGATTTAATGTTGACTTAGTTCTTGATGATAATCCAATTTCAAAACCCCTTTATCGAATATATATAACAAAAATTTTAGAATTGAAAAACCAGTTACAAGAGATGCTTTATAAGGGTTTCATTTTTCTTATCACTTCACCATAGGTGATCTGGTTTTATTTGTTAAAAATAAGGATGGTTCTATGAGATTTTTAATTTTCTATAGAGCACTCAATCGTATATGTATGCGCTTGGGTGGTGTTTCTATGATTTTTGACCCTTCTAAAATGGTTTTTGATTCTTCCTTTCACCTCTTTTCTTGGAGAGTTGAAGTATGGATGTATTGGTGGTTTCGATTAGTTTTTCAATCGTATATGTGTCTTTTGGTGCCTCCGGTGAGGCGATGAATTTGGAGATGGTGATGGCGACGGCGCGGTTGGTTCTCGCCGGTGATGTTATTGAAGGTTTGTGATTCCCACTGTGATTCCGCCGGTGGTTTTTATGTGGATATGCTGGAGGGAATATGGCTTTGCGGTGTCGATGATGGCCAGAGAAGCTCACCGGCGAGGCAGTGCAGTCTCGCGGCTCAAGGAGGTGTGCGGACCGAGGTGATCACGTGATTCGACGAAGCCCGAGGCGGTGCGTGGCCCGAGGCGTTGAAGGTGATGGTTTTTAATTTTTTGAAATATTTCATTTGAATTTTGAATTTCCTGATGTGGTGATGTGGATTTGTAGTGTTTCGGGTATCGGAAAACCCTTAACCAGTTTCAGGGGAACCTGCTACCCTCAAACCGGCCATTAGAAAATAAAAAAAAATGGTTTGAAGTATAGAGCACTCAATAAAATTATTAATAACAAGTATCAATTGCCTCATATATTAATTTCTAGTTTGATCAGCTTTAGGGTGATCATTATTTTTCAAAGTTTGATCTCAGGTCTGGGTATCACTAGATGAAATTTAAGGAGGAATACCTTCTAAGGATATAATTCCATAATAGGTATGACCATTATGAGTTTGTGTTTATTCCTTTAAGTTTGAAGAATACACCTGTTTTATTTATGGATCTTATGAATACATTTTTCTATGAGTATTTGGATAAATTATTGGTGTTTTTCATTGATGAAATATTTGTTTATTATAAAATCTATAAGGAACATGAGAAATATATAAGGATTATTCTATATAATTTAAAATAAAATAAGTTATATGTAAAATTTATAAATGTAATTTTTTTTACAATAGATTTATTTACTTGTGAATATTGTTTCTAAAGAGGGAACAGCTTTTGATCCTTCTAAAATTACAGTGGTGGAAGAGTGGAAAATACATAAAAATGTCATTGGTTTTTGAAAATTTCTTAGATTATAAACCAATGTTTTGTTAATTTTCTTCTCATTTATATAGACTAATAAATAAGTTAACTTGAAAAGGATTTAAATTAATCCAGGAAAGGGAATATGGTGAATTTTTCCAGGTTGAAAATAAGATTGGTTAATTCTCCAATGTTATCATTTCCAATAAGAAATGGTGAATTTGTTATTTATAGTGATGTTTCTTTAAAGATAATAAGTCGTGTCCTGATTCAAGATGATTTGGTAATTACATATGCTTTACATCAATTGAAACTCAATGAGAAGAAATACCCTACACATGATCTTGATATTCCAATAGTGTTTTATGATTTAGAAATTTGGATGCATATTTTATATGGAAAAAATGTGAAATATATACTAACCATAAAAATTTAAAGTATATATTCACTTAAAAAGAGTTGAGTATGAGGTATAGAAGGTGGTTGGAACTGATAAATGATTATGATTTCATGATTCATTATTATAAAGATAAATAAATAAAGGTAAATGATTCCTTGAGTTTAAAAGATAACACATCATAAACCATCGTATATTTGGAGAATGATCCTTTTCTTAACGATTTAATGAATTCTGGCTTATAAATTTTTTTATGAAGGAAAGCCTTCTATTTTAGTTATGGTTCTAGTGAAACTATCTTCATAAAAAAATTAAGAATTCTCAAAAATAGGAAAGTGAATTATAAGGAATTGTAGAATTGGTCATGAAGGGAAAGTTTCATGAATTTAAAATAAAAAAAGAAGGTGTTATGAGATTTGAAAATAGATTGTGTCTTCCAAGTGATTACAAGATGAAGAAGTAATTATCAAGTGAATATTATATCTCTCTATTTTCTATTCATACTTAAAACATTAAAATGCATAGAGACCTTTGAGAGTGTTATTGGTGGGGTGGAATGAATAAAGATATTGATGATTTTACCACGAAATTTTCGAATTTTCAACAGTTTAAATATTAATGAAAACTACAAAAGGGAATTTTTAAGCCTTTTATAAAACCTAAATGGAAATGGGAGAATATATACATGGATTCTATGGTGGGATTACCGAATAAAACTCAAAGTAATAATACATTTTTTGTTATTATTGACCGTTTAACTAAATTTGTGCATTTTCATCATATTTGAGATAATATGTATTTGGATCATATTTATTAGACTTTATCTTAAAGATATAGTTAGATTACATGTATTTTCACTCACTATTATATTATATTATGAACCTAAATTTACCTCAATTTTTTTGAAAGGAATTCATAATTCACTGGGTACTAAATTAAATTTCAATATAAATTTTCATCCTCAATATGATGGATAACTAGACCAAAAAATTCATACATTGGAATATATTATTTGGGATTTATCATTATATTATCAAGAAATTTGGGATCAATATATTTCATTGGTGAAATTTTCTAAAAATAATTTCTTATTCAAGTATACATATAATACCTTTTGAGGAATTATATGTAATGTTGTGTCAAAGTCCATGATATTGGGATAAAATTAGTGAAAGAAATTTGTTGAGACCTAAATTGGTTGAAGATATGGTTGACAAGGTAAAGTTTATTTAACACTATATGATGGTAGCTCAGAGTAGGTATAAAATTTACATAGATAACTAGAGGAAAGATCTTTCGTCTGAGGTTGGAGATCATGTTTTTTAATCTATCTCATTGGGAAAGTGTTATTATTTTTGGGAAGAAAGAAAAATTAAGTACAAGGTATATTTTTCCATATAAAATTTTAGAAAAAATGGGATCCATTTCATATAGAGTGGCCATACCCTTTAGTTTATATCAAGTACTTTATATGTTTCATGTTTTGTTGGGAAATATATACCTGATGAATCTCATGTCTTAACCTTGAAGTTCTTCATTTGAAAGAGAATATTTATTACAAGGAAAAATCATTTAAAATTATATATAAAAAATAATATGTTTTTAGAAATAAGGTGACTTACCCGGTTAAGGTTTTATGGAATAACCATATGAATGAGAAGAAACATGAGAATTGAAAAAATATATGAGGGAAAAATATTCTCACCTATTTAAGTAATAAATAAAATCACAAGGATGAAATTTATTAAAGTGGGAAGAATGTGAAAACCTTGGTAATTCTAATAATAAATAAATTTCAAATCTTATTAATATTAATGATTAGATTTTATAGATTCATATTCATTATACTAAATCTAAGAAATATTTCATTCTAAAAAGAAATAGTTTTTTTGTAACAAAATTGATTTTTATGAATTATATGATTTTATTTAAAATTTAAATTTATAAATTTTAGAAATAAAATTAGATAAAATGGAATTAATTTTTAATATCATTTTATTAAATTTATATCAGGGTTAGTTTTTTGGATCTTTCTAAAATTATTGATTTTTGGTTGAATAGTGAAATATATTAATTTTTATAGACTTTTATTTATTTAAAAGTATTTAAAAATTACCATTATATTTTGTATTGGTTTTAAATTAAAATTAATTCACTTTTAATTAAAATAATATAATTAATTACATATAAATTATCATTATACTTGATTTTTTTATAAAATTATTTATAGGTTTAAAAAAACTTTCTTCTAAAAAAATTGTTTTTCACTGTGTTTTGATTCCTTACATTAATATTAATTTATATTAGTATTACAAATTGAATATTAAAAAATGGAATTATTATTTATAATCATATGGATAAAATTTATTAATAAGGTCAATTTCATTTTTGGTCATAATGAATAGTAACTGTGGTAAATTTTTATCACCAAGGTAAAGGGTAAAACAGATTAATTAAGGTTATTTTTTTCATAAGGTCCCAAAATATCATATTAAATATTATTGTATGAGATTATTTAAAACCTAATCACCTTATCTTGAAAATGAGATATATTTAGTTCCACTTTACCTTGAATAAGACTTATATTTTATTTGAAAACTTTGAAAAATTACAAGTTTTCCATGCCACTCACTTATAAAAGGTCACCACCTCCTCTCTCTTCCTCAAAATACTTGAGCAATTTATCTCAAACAATACTAGACCAAAAAACTTCCCAAAACCCCTAACCACTTTTTAGAGTACCTAGTCTCACCAATGGTCTAATCCTAGAAGGCTTAATGTGTAAGCCAAATGAGGTTTCCTAAAGAATATGTATAACTCTTAACAAAGTGTTTTCATGTTTATTTGTTATTTTACCACATTAAAATATTATTTAAAAATGATGAAATAATAACATAGGTATATTCCATATACTGAAATTTTAATATGTTGATGGTACAACCCTTTTTTTTAATCTCCTTTTCCATGCTATGGGAAATGAAATCTTTACTCATGCGTACGTGTGGAATACTACCTCTACAAAGTGACATGTTTCATTTTTCATCATTGGATCATGTGGATGGTTAAAATGATGTATCAAATGAATATATATTTATATATATATGATATTTATAACATTATTATTATTTATATATAATATATTACTTACCTTCTCACCCTCATATCTGTTGGAAAATGATAGCGCTGCTCATGTGTACGTGTGGACTACCACCTCCATGAAGTGATGCGATTTATTTTTCATTACAACTACACATGGATGGTCATAATAATGAAAACTAATGGATAAGTATTAAATTTATTAAATATTTATGATTCTATAAAATTAAAATATTATCTTTATATATTTTCCACCCATTAGAAAAATAAAAACTTCATTCATGCGTATGTACAGAGCACCGTCTCCATGAAACAACATGATTCATTTTTTATGAAGACCTCATATGGATAATTATAAAAGTATATTTAATTTATAAAATTTATAATTATAACATATTTTATTTTTTATAGATTATGGAATGATTATCACTTCGACCATGGTCAACCTACCAAAGTTGTTTTGGTATTATAAACTAAATGTCATCAAAATGAACAACATAAACTTAATTGATTTAGTAACTAAATAAGTCATTACAATAAATAAAATAAAAGGAATAATTATAATTTAATTAAAATTAAAGGTCTTATAAAGAAATTATAAAACTAATATATTTTTATTATTTTGGATTTAAAGAACTTATTAATATAGAAAAAACTTAAGGTAAGGGATTTTTCTTTAAAACCTTGTTTTAAAGTAATCCTTTAAAATATTTTCCCTCTATATCCATATTATTTTAAATGTTTCAAGAATGTTATTATTTTTTCTTAAAATATTGATAAATTTAATTTTTTGGTACTATTTAATTTATTTAAAAAGGATTAAAAATTAATCTTTTCAATGTTTTCTGTATGAGTTATTTTTGACTTTTTACAAAAGTACAAAAAGAATTTTTTTTAAAATATATGGATTGACCACATTTTCATTATGTCATAGACATTATTCATCACTAGTATTCCTCTAAATACTAATTTTTTTCAAATAATATACTATTCCCACTCTTCTGATAGTTTTTTTTTATTTTTAAGAGTTTTTAAAATAAAGGGATATTTATCCTCAATTTTATATGAAAATGGAAAGTGATTTTTCTTTTGGGTTCAAATGATATTTTCAAGGGTTTTATGATGTAAAAGTGAAATATTAATTTTTTTGTTCATTATATGGTACTTCATAATTATATATGATTCTAGGTGAGCCCTATATATCCCATGAAAACTGATGAGCTCAATACAACCCTTTAATGAATTGAGTAATGAATAGTATTTGAAGGAAAAAATGGGGGAGATAACCTGGTAGGTTACTCCAATGGAAATAAATAGTCTTTTTTTATTTATAACTTGGTTTAAACATGGGTGAATACAATTTATTAATATGATGATCCATGATACTTATTTCATGCTTGTTAAGGGTCTTTATGGAAATATTTTGATTTCACGAGGAAAGAAAAGCATATAAACCTTTAATAGTGAATAATTTGTTTTTCAAGGAATTTTTTCATGATTTATCATATAACTCATGTTGTATTTATGATTTTATATATTAATAATGGGGTTTAAAGTTTTTCTTTGATAAATTTTTATTTTATCATGTGTATATGTTTATTTTTTATATTCAAAGTTTTATTATGAAAAAGGAAAACATTTTCAAGGTTTTTTATGTTTTTTACTTGAGTAATGAGATAACTTTATTTTTATATCCATTAATGAAATTTGTTTTTCTCATCCCATCTTTTTAAATGATTTTAATATAATCAAAGGATGTTTAGGAACTATAAAAAAGGTTAATATTTATGCAATGGTGACTCTTCTTAAAAGAAGAACAAAGGTCTTGAATGGAAAAGGGTGTAAATTTAAGAAACTATTTTTATGGGAAAAAATGCACACTGTGAGGAAATATCTAATTTGTTATATAATGGTTTACCTAATTATTTATAACTACAAACCTAAAA
The DNA here is from genome assembly GCA_963277665.1 of Viscum album. Lineage (NCBI taxonomy): Eukaryota > Viridiplantae > Streptophyta > Magnoliopsida > Santalales > Viscaceae > Viscum > Viscum album. The sequence goes on from OY728135.1 coordinate 341,255,367, forward strand.
TATCTTAGAAATGTGAGAAAGTAAAACCCTTGTTATAAATCATGTAATTATAGATTAATTATGTTAAAGGGCGTTATACACTATATCCATATGTATTCTATTTATAAATTAAACATCAACAAAAAATTGTTATTAAGGGTAATTTTTATTTTGATAAAGCTCATCCATTGAAGTTTGAGGATAATATAGTTTTGGTTTATTTTTAAAATTAGTTTAAAATCTATTTAATTTGTTTATTTATAAATTTTATTTATTATTTTCAAATTTATTTAAAGTATATTTATTTATTATTTTTTTATTAAAAAACTAACATTATTTTAGGATACATTTATCATTTCTAACATTTTATCCATATAATTGACAATTATACTAGATTCAACTAAGTTTTTATTCATCATCATCATCATTATCAACATCATTATCATCATCATTATCATCATCATTATCATCATCATCAACATCATCATTATTATACTATAATTATGACTAGAAAGAATCCTAGATTTTAATTTAGGGGAGGTGAATTTAAATAGAGATTATATGAAGAAATATAACGTTTATTATAGAAATAATAGTTAATATAGAAGAATTCCAAGAAATGCAGGAAAGGCCCTATTTCTATGGGATCTATGTTCTAAGAAGTTATTTGGGATATCCATTATTATAAGTATTTTGAACCCTATATTAATAAGTACTTGGGGAATTTTTCAATAAAAAAAGGATAATTAGAGGTAGTCCAACCCTTTGGGGGAGTGGGTGGGTTACTAGACTAGTTTAATAAGCTCCTAGGTCTGTTCTTGGGGGGGGGGGGGGTTAGTGGCCTATTCTAATTAGACTTTGTGTTGGTTTGTAATTTCTTTTACTTTTACCCCCAAATAATAATATAAATTAATAAAAATAATCACATACAATAGGTCTGGGGGTGGGGTACAATGGGTTTCATTGGTTGGTCTTAATAAATTACATAGAATGGGAATAATTTCATTATATAATGAAAACTTTTGATGTTTCAGGCAGATGTTTGGAAACATTTGCAGTAATTTTAAAGACTTTACACACACACACACATATATATATTCACCAAATCAATTATTGGTGTAATGTCATTATATCTTGTGAACTAATTTATTTTCCTCTCATTTTATTTGAATAATTTTTTTTGGGGAGCATGAGTTGGGCCTCCAAATCTTGATTCATTCATATTTATTATTATTATTATTATTAAACCAACACCACCACCACCACTGCTACTATTATTAATATTACTAATGAAAACATTAAATGTTGTGAAAGGAACCCTTAATATAATTCCTATTATATCTTAAATGATCAAAACCTTCAAGTCCATAATATTTACAACTTTGATCTATATAGAGGAAAAACGGTTTTCTAGATCCCTTGAATTCTTTCAAGGAGCAGTTTCTGAAAAATCAGGGCATGTGGACCTGAGCAAGTCACCTCATTCTAGGTTGATTTTGAATCTTAGGGAATCTTCTATGAATTTATTTTCCCCATATTTAAGGATTATTCAAAATGGATAGGTTTAAAATATTTATGTGAATCCATACTATATTAAGGAATATATATAATTCTACATGTTCACAATTGTTTCTATCCTAATTCTTCCAAAAGTGGAGGATCTATAGAAACTCTTGGATTTAGTTAAGAGAATACCTAATAATATGGGGTTTTGTAATTGGTGGATGATTTCCTTAGGGAGAAGGTACTATCATGTTATATTTATTTCTAATGATCTAAAGATTAAATCTTAGAGATTTGTAACTCTTTCCTTAAAACTTGGTATCCTGGTGATCAAAGAATGAGATGCTAATTTTGATTTGGCTAATGTGATCAATAATCATGCAAAAGACTAGCTTTGAGTACATGACCTTAACTGGTTATATTTTCATATGATGATTTTTTGGTACATTTACTCTTCAGTGGGTACCCCTATTAATATTTATAGAGATATATAATGGGAAAGTTATACTAATTATACACACATGCTTATGGTAGTGGATCTTTCTGCCACTGATATTGATGAGGTTATCCAAAAAACTATGGTGGAAAAAATATTATTTAGAATTATATATGAAATTTCACCTCCATTATACATCGACTGTAATTTTATAGGGTATATAGAAAGTGAACATATGAGGACCAAAGTCAATTTCTTATTCTAAAATATTAAAGGCCATGCTAAGACTCACTATAGAAAATTGAAATCTAGAAGGAAGGAAAAATGAAATCTCTGGTTACCTCCCAGGATGGGGTTTTTATTCTTATTGCAGGAACCTCTAAGGTGGGACGAGACCCCGATTCTATGTTCACTGAAAATGGAGTCTCTAAGATGAAATCAACTTCAAAAATTACTAAAAATGGGATCTCTATATTAGGGCCACCTAATGATGCTATCCTGGAAGGAGGGGATAAAAACACACCTATAGTGGCTATAAAGATTGTCTCTTCTAGAGGAAAGCTGGATATCAACATACTGTCTCCAATCAAGGATGAAAAATGTTATCATACCCACATATCACCCATTAAAGCTTCACATCCTATTAATCTTTTTGAATAAGTGTTTACCTCTTCACCTCTGACTATACATATTCCTTATTATATGGAAGTCATAGAGGGGGATTCTAGGGATATTCATGATCATTTGATTATCTTAGAGAGGGTTACTCCTACAAAAATAACTCCCTCACCTAGCAAGGAGGAGGTACCTATCATTAAAGAACCCTTAGATAAGGCTTATAGGAGTAAATATTTTGAGGTTATATATTTAGGTAAATATTAATTCGATAATAAATTCACTCCCCTTAGTGGTAAACAATGATATGATGATACAGAGGAATATAATATTATTGTGAAGGATCTCACCAAGGTAACTACTAATTCTTGGATGTCTAAGAATGTTGATGACCCTATCAAAACTCAAAATATGGGTAAAGGGAAAGGAAATAATATTCAAATAGAGGTGGATCCGAATAATGGGACCTAGAAAAGGGGTAAATTTTCATCCAATGGAATTCTCTCTTCTATAATTTCCAAGGGATAAATAATTTTGAAAATTCTTTAGTCCTTAGGAACTTTATCTCATAATACAAACTGATCATTATGGGAATTAATAAAACCAAGGTTAGGATTTACTCCATTAAAATATTTTATTGGGGTAGGATTGGAAATGATTGGATAAATCACAACATTAAATCATCACAAGTTGAAACCTTATGGTTCTTCAAGAGGAAGGGCTTATAAGCCTCCCTTTTTTAGATTGGGAAGAAAGATGTCACTATGAAGGTTGACATTTCTAGATTCTTATATCTTGTCTCTTTTATTTATACCTATAATTTTTATATTAAGAGAATAGATCCTTGTGAGTACCTTTATTGCATCTCTAAATAGTTTGGAGATAATTGGATTCTTTTGGGTGACTTAAACCATGTCCTTAATGTAGATGAGAAAATTGGCACTAATTTCCTCAGGGTTTACTCTTTAGAATTATAAAGGTTCATTAACCTTATATAATATTGTATATTATACTAGTTTTATATAATTAAACTTGGTCTAGGATCATTATTTATTGAAGGAAAATATCAAAATTGATAGGGCTTTAATTTCTCTCTTTAGTGGAGACTCCATTCCTTCTCTCTCTCTCTCTCTCTCTCTCGTAAATATCTCCCCAAAATTGATTCTGATCACTCCCCTATTCTCCTTTATCTTATTAGATCTGGTAGAATGGACCCCTAGAATTTCATATTTAATAATACATGGATCTATTATAATGATTTTAGGGAATTCCTTTTCTTTTAATGGTCCTCTAATGAGACTGAATATTCCTTTCAAAGGTTTTCCACGAAGCATAAAAGGAAAAAAATTTCCCTGTGAGTTTAGAGTGAATATAAATTATAAAATATGGATTTTGATATATATAAGGATGATAATGAACTTCTTGAAGTATATTGAAATATTCATAGGTAGGATTACTCTTATGATGAGAATAATAGGTGTGATCAAACTTTGGATACTTTAATAATGAGGAAGGTAAACCTTCTAAAAGAACAATGTAAACTTCATTGGCTTAAAAATGAGGACCAAAATTATAAATTATTTAATCTGATTCATAGGGAAAGGAAGGTGAAAAATAAAATATCAACCATGATTATTTATAAGAACATTTTTTATTTAATTGATGATATTAGTAATTTTTTTGTATCTCACTTCAAAAATATCATCAATGAGGGTAATAAAATCTTCATTAATCCCCATCTATATTATGTCATCCCTTACTCAGTTAATGACATGAAAAAATAATTTTCTCATAGCCTCCCCTATGGATGATGGTATTAACTAATCTTTTTTATTGTTTAATATGGACATCACATCAGGACATGATGATTTTACCAATTAGTTATTTATGTATTTTTAGGATATCTTTCTCCCTGAGGTCACACAATATGTTAGAGAGGTTTTTAGAATGGGGTATCCACCCCCAATCTTAATACTCAATTCATAAGTATCATTCCTAAATTATACCATGTAATAGATGTTATGAAATTTATACACATTATTATTGGGAATAATATACCTAATTTGTTTTTGGGAAAATCCTTACTACCTGACTAGGGAACATAACACCTCTCATATTTTTATTAATTGATAAAATACTAGATTAAAATTGACTAGGGAACATATCTAATGGGATTTTTTATCCTAATAATCTTGGATTTATTCTTGGAAAGAAAATTCAATAATGTCTATACACTATTTTATGATGGAGTGATCGAGAGCGATAAAAGTGTCCCCTGCTTCCTGACTTTGGTAGTGATGTCTAGAATAGAGGTCCCTCCCCCTATAGAGTGGGAGGGTTTCTTATAATCATTTACAGGGGCTTAAAATCATTCTTTTCCCCATTTTCTAACCCCAATTTTCCTCCCTTTCCTCATATTACGCTTAGCTATAAAGTTTCAAATTTTTTCAATTGATTCCCACAACTCTCGCTCTCATCCTTAGATTTTATAGATACCTTGTCCGTTCAAAATATAAAACTAGTTGTAAGATTCAAACAACATTATTTATTAGTGGATTTGTTTGACATGTTTGTTTTTTTGGATCTCAAGGATTTTAGGAATGAACAAATATTGGTATCCTTGATAATAGGTATATCATGATTCATTTTGTGTCAAAGAAAGATATGATCCTGGCCTTGTCCAGAGCCCACCACATCTACAATGGATCTTGTTTCTACTTATTTAGGTGGTATTATAATTCCCACATGAAACTAGACACCCCGAATATAGATATTTGGGTTAGTGTTTTAGAACTCCCTCTTCCTTTTCAGAATACATCAATTATTCTAATGTTCGGGAATTTATTTGGTTAATATTTATGTTATGGTAGTATAAATTTCTATTTTTTCATCCTATTTCCCCATGAATTTTCATTGAAGTCCATGTTTCAATACCACCAACATATTATTTTTAGATTTTTATTGTGGAATGTTTATGTTATAAGAAACCAGTTTTTTTGTGACGTGGATTGAATTTTGTTCTTTGTGCAATGTAATGGACCACTTGATAACAATATTCATGCACGAGCTAATGATCCACCACCAGAATATGGAATTGATAAGAACAAGTCATATTAGTAAGGGTTTGGTGTCTGTTTCTAGTGAAAGTTCAAAGGAACAATTTCAAATTTTTGTTTCTATAGACTAAAACATCAACAACCCAAATTCTTAATCTTATTCATAGGTAGTGTGCATTGGAGATGATCTACCACATGAGGTAATGATAATGGTAGTAAGTGAGGAAGGTACTTTTACCTTTATGTCTTATGAATGTTCTGTATAGTCCAACCCATCATTAAATGAGGGATGGGAGGTGACTGGGAAAGACTCGTCTACTATTTAGGGATCTAACTAGTTGGGTATGAACAAAACAAAAAATGAATATCCCATTAAAAAATATTCACATTCTTTAAATATTTACCCAAAGGTATTGGATATATATGGAAGGTTGATATGTGACTTGGTGAGAACAAATTGGTATTGAAGGCCCCATCTGAGTCAAAGGGGATTGAGGGACTATATGAAACATGTATTTTGGAACCAGGAATCAATACATCAAAGGCTAAATCCTATGAGGAGGCGGTGTAAAACAGTGATGGGGATACACATAAGGAGGTGTTACACAAGTTAGGTGAGGAAGGTGAAACGATCATCATAACCCATGGAAATTCAATGCAGGGTACATCGACTATAAATGAGGGTTGAGTGAATGAAACAAGAAGGACGATGCGAAGAAGGATCCTATTGACTATTAATCTAAGAAATTGTTTTTAAGATATCAAAGTTGAAGGTTCGATTCAGTAACAAGGGTATTAAATAAAATATATAATGGGAATCCAAACCCCAATTACATCGAAGGACTTTTCTGATAGACAAGGATTCTATGAGACTGATTTAGAGGATGATATATCTTGTCAATCAGTTGAAAATGTTGATGAAGTAAATGAAAGAGGATTGCATCACACAAGTATAATTAAGGGGTAGAAAGGAAAAATAGATTCAAGGTATTTCATTGTGCTTAAGGGAAATAAGTCTAAATGGAATAATAATTACTCTTAGTTACCTAATCTAATAGAAACAAGGTCTACCAAAATAACCAAGGTTATGGACTGAGAACCCATGACCCATGACTTGGATAGTAATAAGAGTTAAAACACTCAAAGTGAACAAAAAATGGATGAATTTGGTGATACAAAATAACTAGATTAGATTGTTATTGTGATGGAAGATCTAATTTAGGAGTAGGGAAGATCAAAGGTAACTAATAGTAAGGTCAGGGAAATAGATAATGAGGAGGGAAAAAGAAGAATCATGGGAGCTTATTATTCATTATAAATAATAAATTTTAGATGAGGAATTTGAGATCAATTATAATCAGTAGGATTTTAATAGGATGAATGATATGATGATTCAAGTGGATTCTAATAAGGAACAGTATGTGTGGATCCATAATAAATACCATATTTTGACCCGAGGTTTCAATGAAAGGAAGATTAATTTGGAAGAGTATATCTGGACTTGGGACATGATGTGCTACCATTTTTAAGACCTCATAAAGGATGATCTAGAAAAAAAGACCACTTCTATTCAATGGAGTTTATATAGGGTAAATTCTTATGATAGGATTAGAATCATTTTCAATGATTTGATGATTTCTTATGGTATCTATTGATTGTCTATTCAAAACCAGATAGGTTTATCACTTTTTCCATAAAAGTGATTTTCGAAATAAAAAAGTTAATTTTATGTCAGTCTATATAATATTTTAGATGGTGTAAATTTACTTTAGTCAAAATATAATAATTGTAGTTTTTCTCTCAAGTTGGATATCTCAAAGTCCTTTGACACATTAAAAATGAATTTAATTATAATAGTTCTTGAGAAATATGGATTCTCTTGCAAGTTTATATGTTTTATTCCATCTTTATCTAGGATATCTAGGTTATCTATTTTCTCTAATGTCTCACGTAATTTTTTTTACATTTCTCTAGAGAGGTGGGACTAGGTGATTTATTATCATCCCTTATCATTGGACTTGTCGAGGATTACCTTAGTATATTCCTTCACCAAGCTGTTGGAAAGAGATATATCACTCCTATGAAGGCTTCTAGAAATACTATAGTACCTTATCATCTGTTTAGTGTTGATGATATACTTCTCTTTAGTGAGGCTGAAAATGACTCCTGAAGAACTTTTAAAAGTATCTTTTCCACTATGAACAGGTGTTTGGATAGGTTATTTCATAGATAAAATCTATGGCTATTTTTGGATAAGGCTATCTTAAAGTTAGAAAAATATTTATCTTAAATTATTTTCATATCAAGTAAGGGAAGTTAACTTTTACTTATATGGGAATTACTATTTTTGGAGGATGGTTTATATCTATTTATTTATAAGGATTTTTAGTAGGATAACCTTGAAAATTTATAGTTGTAAATGGAAGACACTCTCAATAAGTAAGTATATACCATGTTAATACTATTATCACTTCTATGTTTATTTACTTGTTTTAGGTTTATCAATGGATAAGAGACATACTTGAGAGTCTTGAAACTCAAACCAAAATTTTTTTTAGATAGAATACATTCATGATAGGAAACTTATCCCTGTATCCTGGAATAGATGTAATAAAATGACTAATATGGGAGGAATGGGCATCAAGAATCTTAGGCTCCTCAATTAGTGTTTGGTGGCCAATTATAACTACCATCTTTTTAATTCTAAACTTTCCTCTTCTAATTTCATCAAAACCATGATTATTTATCATTTTCATTTGGAAAATCACTTTTTTACTTGGATAGTTAGTGTGGCCTTCCATCAGAGATAATTATGATAATATTATAATGAATGTGTCATTATGTCATTCTAAATATTCTAAATTAAACTTCCATCATTTGGACTAGATTGAAGCTATCTTATCACTAGATCTCAAGTACAAGACTTCTTCCTTCAAATATATAGAGAGGGACATCCTTTTTTGGAACCCATCTAATTTGGGATCTATAAATACTAGGATACAATATCAATATCTTTGTAGTAATAATGAGAAGGAACCTAGATTGATGATATTATTTAGAAGGCACTTCATTCCTCCTTTATAGAATTTTCTTATATAGAATATCTGGTTGAACTAGTTTCCCAAAAATGATAGACTTTATATAGTATGTTGGTAGTCCAAATTATGCTTCTCCCTTTGTATGCATGTTGGAGAATTGATTCAACACTTTTTTCTTGAATGATCCTTTCTTGGGAAGATATAGAAGAATGGGGAACACATATTTAGCTACTATTTTCAAACTCATAGTACTCTTGATATATTTATGAATTCCATTCTCAATCTAAATTACACTTCACATGTGATAAATTTTTTATTTTTATTTATGGCTATTGATTTCCATTACATACAGATAGAGTAAAATGCTATCCGATTTGAAGGCTGTAAACCAAAAATAAAGTGAATTATTATAGAAATATACAGAGACATCCAAATGGAATCCTTATTTAAATGTGGTTCTATAAATAATTACATAGATAATTTTACTATCATTAAACTATTGGGTGTAAATGGTGTCCCTCAAAATCCCATCATACTAAGTTTGTCAGGTGGTTTCCTCCAATTCCTACATAGATTGAAGTTTATTTGGATAGTTTATTGAATGGGGCACCCGGCTCTGAAGGATGCAATGATATCTATAGAATGAGTATAGAATACATCAAGGGTTTATTTTATCATTTATTTAGTACCTTTATTTCCCTCAAATTATTGTTGTGGGAATTTATTATATGGTTAATTATATGATGATCTTTAGATGGGGTGACCTCTAGATATAGAGTGAATCTATATTAGTGGTGAATCTTATTAGGAACCGATCCACTCTAGTTCCTTGGAATCTTTACTCTGAATAGAAATATTTTTTTGATTATCTGGAAGCAATTCGATTTTAGGCAACACACACTTATACTCTATTATAAAAAAACATTTTCACATCAGTTTTTTTCCATTTTAACATTAGTTTTATATCCAATGTAAATACATTTAGTGTTTTATGTGTTATTTTTAACATTGGGTTTATAAACCATTATTAAAAATAATATTTTTGAGACTTTCAACATCAGTTATTCTGATAACCAAAATCAAATTATACATATAATGAAATTTATTATAATTACCAATTTTAAAAATAATTAAAAAATATAAAGGGGTTTATTTTGTTTCACAAAATTCACTTTGACTGGTCATGGAGCTAAAACGTGATTACAAATCAAAAGTTATTCCCGTTGAATGTTTTGGATTTTTTTTAAAAAATACATCGATAAAAGTTACATGATTGAAAGAAAATATGAGATACATGAAGTAAAAATTACATATACTAGATTAGAAAAATAAAAAAATTTCAATTCTTCGATTTTATTTTCATTCTTGTGTAAATGTCCTTAGAATAAGAATATTACTTGCTGATATTTATTATATTGTGAGAGAAGAACTTGTCAAACATCCTCAATTGTTGTTGGTAAGGTATTCTATACTACAGTTGGTAAATTTCATGTGAATTTTTTTGTCTTCTCACCTTGATGGCATGAATTCTACTTCTTCATAATAATTTTTGTATTAAAATGCATATCAATGATAAAAACCAGTAATAAAATAATGAAATGATTAGAGCATAATGATAATTACCATGGTCAAATCACTGAATGAAGAAAAAATTAAATGATGATATTGATCGAATAATAATAGATTGAAAGTGTATAAAAAGGGAGAAATAAATTTTATATATGTCTGTTGTAAATGTTTTCCCATGGAATTGTAAAATTTAATAGGGAACTTAATAATTAAAAGTTTTCTTTGAAAAATCTGAAATCATGCATCCGAGCATTGTGATATTTAAGTTTTAATATTAGTTATAATAATAAATAACATTAAAAATACCATTTTTGACATAATTTAATTCGAAAATTGAGGTTAAAAATATTATAAAAAATATTTATAATTTTGGTTTTTTATAAACCAATGTTAAACATATTTATAAAATATATTTTGTATCAATTAAATAAAAAAATAATGTTAAAAATATTTTTTTGGAACATTATTTACATAGATTTTTCAAATATATAATATTGAAACTATGTAAACACTAAAGATATTATTGTAGTTACTTTAAAATTATTCGATTTGACTGATGGTGGAGATAAAATGGACTTATAGAATAGAAGTTATGGCCATCAAAATTTAGACTACTCTAAGAGAAGTCCACCTTATGACGACCATAACTTCTGATCATTCAGTCCATCTTAGCTCCACCATAAGTAAAATTAAATCCTATGATATAAAATAATCCATTATATTTTAATATTCCATGTATTTCATATTGGTTATTTGAGAAACTGAGGTTGAAAGTTATCTCTTTAAAATCTATTCATTAATAACTGATGTTAAAAGTCATCCTAAGTGACTTTTAACATATGTTCTTCAGGAACCAATGTGAAAAGTGACCTTTTAACATAAAATCCTGAGGAAAGTATGTTAAAAGTCATTTTAGATGAATTTTGGTTCTTGAAGAATCGATGTTAAACATCTGATATTAAAGAAATTTTTTTTCTAGTGATAGAGAGGTGAACATGGTGGTTTATGCTTTGTTAAAGTAAGAAGTGTATCATGTAATATCCTTTTGGTCCTTCTAAATTGATGTTACATTTCTTGATTTTTATTTTTCCAATGTTAGGAGTGATTTTTTATATTTCTATTTAGAACCTTACTGACACCATACTATTTTTTTTGTTCAATAAATTTTGTTGGGAATGTGTCTTTGACCCATCTCCTAGACTGTCTTAGATTAATATTACTAACACTATTAAAGTTACAATTAATATTATTATACTATTTTAATTATTGTTATTTTTTTTTGTTTTTATCATCATCATCATTTTAAAGACCCCAAACTCAATGGTCCAGTAACAATTTCAACTTTTTATATCTCTTTTATGGGTATTTTGGTGTATTTTAATGGTTAGATATATTGGGGAATGTAAGGGACTGTGTTTTGAGTGAAGGGAAAGAGTAGTGTAAGTTTTATTAGAGAATAATTTCCACAAGAATTCTGGTGATAGGCCATTATAATCCTAGTGTCTAAGGTGTAGGATTCTTACTCTTCCATTAAAGTTTGGGTGGAGTCCTATTTTTTTAATAGTGTAAAACTTGTAATTTTTATTTATTAAAACATAAATTTAACCCTAAAACTAAGGGGGTTGGTAATTCCTTCTATTTCACTCCTATGAGACTCTATCTCAATATATAACTGTCCTTCAATCCTCTCCAAGTGTATCTCTCTTTTACCATAGTCTAGATATTATTTAATCATTCGTAGAGACTCAATTTTGAAAAGGCAAAGACATAGTCTTACTCTAATCTACCTTCTTCTTTAATTTATTTTTAGAAGTAGGTGAAATACCTTATCTAGCTAATATAGGTTTTTTAGAATTCACTAAATATATAGGATCCATTTTACTTTAGGTATTATAAGGACTTAACCTAGGCGAATTAGAGTTTAACATGTGTTTTTTCTTTCCATAATTTCTCTATTTAAATGAAAGTGACGTAAATCACAAAATATATTATCTAAAGTGGCCTATGGTTGTTAATGATGGTATATCTCCTCTTCTCGAGGCCTTAAAATGATTTTATATAATTAAATTTTTAGGTGTACTCCTTCTTCCTCCTATACTCAGAGGGTTATCCTAGTAATAATTTTGGGTTGAGTGAAACTAATTAAAATCAAGTTTTTAAATCTAATAAATGTTTTCCTAAATCATTATTTGAGTCAATAGATTTGTTTATGTACTCTTTGTTATTTTTAACATGTTAATTATGATATACTATTAATTTCAAGTATTGTATACCATTTTATTCTTTCTTGACAAGTAAATTTCTTTGTTTATGACTATTAAAGAATGAATGTGTATATATTCACTTTGTACACTATTGTCTATTATTGGGTTGTTCTTCATGCTTTACTTTCTTTTCATGCTATATGGATTATTTTTTAGCTTTTAAATTGCATTGATAATGTTGATATATATGTATATTGTGGTGTGTGAACTATATCATATAACTATATATTTAAAAATATTTTTGTGGTTTTGATGGAATCAAAATTCCATGAATTGTTATACCCATTCCCCTATTCTTGAAGGGACAAGATAAAAGATTTCCTAGACTTGATATACATGATCCCCTTTTCCCTATTGATATGGTTCGATCAGACCCAAAATTTATCACACACACACACACACAGATATATATGTAAGGTTATATATGTACACACACACACAAGTGTGTGCAAGTGTGCTGGATTTTCAGGTGTAGAAAATGCCTCCCATGGGTGAAGGCACTAACACATCATCTTTGACCCTGAGTTGAGGTTTGAAGTACGTAAAGATAGTAAGGAAACTCCCCATAGAGTTACTTATAATTAACAATGTTTATGTATGATTATTTTATAAATAATTTACATTATCATACTATCTATTCATCTAAATTTATATTTTTACTATAATAAACTCCATTTTAAGCCAAATTATTAGGGGTGTGGTGGCGACCGCCTGATGAGTATTTTTATTCCCATGACCTAGAAATTCCCCTATGTGATGTGTGAGGATTATTTTGTACATGATATATAAAAAAATAAATCCATCAAGCATATGATATTGTACACATGGTGGGTGGAGTATGGGTGATCATTTTTCGGGCTATTGATTCATGGATCAGTTGATAACACAAGGGTTGTCCATGGTGTTTCATGGGAGACTAAACTCATGGGAGCACCAAAGTTTGGTCCCTAGGCCATGTTTTAATTGCACCATTATTGTATATATGGGTTTTTATCAATTTTACATAATTTATATGTAATTGAATTATTTTGAACCTATTATTTATCGAGTTTTATGTCCGTATATTATCATGTTTTTTAGTAGCGTCACACGTAACACCTACTTCTCTTTACAACTGATTACACACTTTGAATAACTGATGCATGGATAGGTCAGTCCATATATATGTATGGTATTGGTTGGGTTATTACATAATTTTAGATGAAAAAATAATCACTAACTGATTTATTACTCAACTATTATCATTTATGTCAGCCTCTAGAGACCTTGAGGTGTTCCTAAAGTGTTGTGATGATGTGATTTAATTACTGTTAAGGTATTTGAGTTGTGGATGTTACAAAATGGTATCAAATCACACCAAATTATATTTATTATGGTACTTGAGAGTATTTAAGATATTAGGCATTCTAGACTCAAGAATTCACCCCTAAATAACCATTGCCAACTTAAATATGGTGGAATCTTGAGTTACTAAGTGTAGTCTAAGTTTTATCCCTCTCTTATCTTAAGTTAGTCCTATGTTTTATAAAGTTCCTAGGATAGTGTTTCTCCACTAAGGGGGGGGGGGATGAGTCAATGGAGACCTATTTTTTATAATTTCTTCTCTTTAAAATCAACCTTTGTAACCTGTTAGGATCTGATCCACTCAATTATTAAATAAAAAACTTACTCACACAGTCAGAAAATTGAAGGGAACTGAACATAAATTTTTTTTAAGGTTCAGCTATTTCTCATAATTCCTACTCTTTTCCATGGATAGTTAGTCTCCCCAACCACATATTATTCACTATAATCACATGTTATTAAAGATATTTTCAAATTTTCACAACATCACACTACACCTATCCATAATCATTTTGGTTCGCATAGTTTTAAACTATGGATACAATGAGGTGAAAATAGAATGAGAAAGATCACTCTAGATTCTATGTTTCTTACAAAAAAATGATTTAGATATTCCTACATGAGCCTTAAATATATTAAAATAAAATATTCCCACTTTATACAGAATAATGTGATGATCTACAACTCAAATATTCTTCTTAAACTTGATTCAATTAATACTCAACCTCTAATAATTTTTTTAATCTTCTATAGCTCCACCTTTATGCTATATTTTTCAATCAATATCTAGATAAAAATTAAAATAAATCACACATACTATCTACTTAAAAACATCACATTTTTTTGTAAACTTAGAATTATAGAATTAATTTTAATTCCAAAAAAATTTACAGTTCATCATTCCAAAGACTTTATACAACAGAATCATACATTGCGATCCTCCTCATATCCTTATTTGGTTAGGCTCAAAACCATGCACCGTGGTCATGAAATATCATTCTTACTAATGAGCTTCATGTATTCCTAGAAATTCCACAAATTCCCTTATTCTTTATTTTCTATCATTTTTTTCCTTTAAAATAAAAAATTATTGAGAAAAAACACTACAACTTCAAACACAATAGAGAATAATTCAAAAATGAATATATTTTTAAATTAAAAAAAAATACTCACATTAGTTTTCTTCTTTACAATCCACTATATTTACTTTATATATCTGTCTCTTAAACTTTCCCACAACACGATGAACACTTTTAAAACATAACTTATAAAAACATAGTAACCCAATACAATCAGTTAGAAACACTATATTACATGTTTCAGGTGATTACTTGAACTTCAGAACAACACAAAATATTGATAATAATATTCCAAAAATATTTTCTATAATTTATTCCTTTTTATCATAAACATAAAACTCAATATCCATTAATTAGATAAATAGTAATTAGATATTAACTTGTCTTGAATATAGATCAACCATTTTGACTCCTTGGATAATTCAGCTTGAATCAAATTTTAAATGTGATGTTTTAAGCATTTAACATAAGTTATATCATAATCATATTTACTTTATTAATAATTTATAGAATTGGAAGATTATATTTATTTAAATAGATGAAATCTTTATTTTTCTCTAATTTATGATATGTATGCATCATAAGGACTATGCTTACATAGATGAAGTGATGGTTACACACATGATGATTTCTACACAAATAATTGATCCTTACACACTTGAAATTTATACATACATAGCTTCCAATGATGTTTATACATATTTTATTAATCCTTATAAAATCAAACCTTGTTTCATTTTTGATATCCCAATGAGAAAGATGTTTACATAGAACCCAATTCATCTTTCATAAGTACTAGGTCATCCTTTTAGTGCTTCTGAAATCATACTTATAGTGTAGAAGATGATGCTTATATAAACTTATGCCTTTTAAATTTTTATACTTCCATTTTGAATGATACTTACACTATAACAAATCATATTTATACATACTTTGAGGATGCATATGCAGAGCCATCCTTACAAATTAGATGCTGATACTTAATAAGACCATGACTTTGTTCATTTTTATACATTGGACCAATATTATTGACTTCAAAAAATAATTATAGAACCATATATAATTCATTCCCATAAATTTTAAAACATATCAAAAACATTTCAACAATTTCTAAATACCTCAAACTCGACCTTATCATAATTTACAACAAATAAAAACCTTTAAAAATTCAAAGGTTAATTTAATCTCTCTCTTTTGTTTTTTTTGGAAACTATAACGACCCATACTTTACATACATTGTTATTACTTCATAATTGAAGCATAATTATTAAAACATATAAAAAAATCATGATAGGACTATATAGGTATAGTGTCATAAGAAACTGGAAAATATAAACAACTAGTTCATAAAGCATCTACATTATCTCCCGTTTATTTCATCATATCTAGAGTCCCTTTTGGCATATCCTACTTAATACCCTCCTTCCTGACCTGGGGAAAAGAAAACATACAAAAGGGTGAGCTCAAATTCTCCGTAAGGGTAAAAAAAGGAAATATCAATCATATCATATTCATAAGAAAATAACATTTTGAAAATCTTAACCTGCAAAAGAGATCATAATATCATAACATGGGATAAATCATAGTAGTGAAATGTAACCCAATAATCATAACATAAAACATGAAACTTTTTGTCATACACACAAAATCATAGAAAATAATTTCATATTAGTCAAGACTCATTGCCAAGACTATCATAGCAGACAAAGTCCATTTCTGAACCGAGTTCACTCTGAGTTCCAGTCCTGTATCACTAAACCAGATTAACTTACCGTTACATCCATGTCTATCTCATGAGATATAAATATTTACCCAATTCATTGGAGAGAGATATAGGTCCCACCCATCTCATAATGAAACCATTCTTATGTGTCCCACAAAATCATAAATCATATATCATAGCAAAACCCATATAATAAAAATGGGATTCTTAAACATCATGTCATCATAACATAATCCATATAAGATAAAAGGACTTAAAAAAATAATTCCAGCATAAGATAATCAAATCAATGTAAAAATAGGGATATAAATAGAACCCTATATCATCTTAGATGGAAAATAATTTTGATAAAACACTTGAACTCTATTCTTGAGGAAAATATCCTTTCTACTTCAAAAACATTTTTCCTTTCTTAACATGTCATAAAATTTTAAACTAAAAGAAGTTAATTAAAAATAAACTTGAAAACTTGTAAAGTAAGCTTCATGGAAATAATGTTCTATGAAATCATAAAAATCTATTCATACCGTATAAGTTAAAAAAACATTCTTCTCGTACTTTGGCTGGAAAAATCAAAAAGTATCTCGTACTGAAAACAACAAAAGATTCCTTTCATATATTTTACTAAAATTCCCCAATAGGTAAAATTGGATTTAAACAATTTTAGGAGGATAGAAATAATATTACATATTGAGGAAACATGTATGTGGATGGTAAATATTCCCCAGTAAATTCTGAAGTATAAACAATCTCAGATAAAAATGAGATTGTGAGATTTTCCCTTACCTTAGGTCCGATATGCTTCGTACGTATCCGGACCTCATTTATAATGATTTAAATAATTTCATTGACTTATTAAAGAATAATATTCATTGTTATGATATCATATATGGTCATATTATTATCTTCTTATTAGTAATATTTCATTACTACTTGTTATTCAGGTGTTCATTGCTTTATGTTCTTATGTGTGTTTTGTCGAATAGATTCTTATTCCTCTTTTTAGGTTATAGATAACTCATTTAAATAATGTTATTAGTTTAATATATATCATATTTATTCATTCAGATCATTTATATAATCATTATTCAATGAAGATCATGTAGAACGAGTCACATCACATCGTGGAGAGAGTATTCCGTACGTACACACGAGCAATGATATCATTCCCATAATTATATAAATGGAATTGAAGTTGATGATATAATATTTCAGAATCAGTATCATGTTATAATAATCATATATAGTAATTTTTTACACTATTATACCCATCCAAGTAAGGTGGTGGTAGAAAATAGATTACACCATGGCGTGGAGACGGTATTCCGTACGTACGCACGCGCGGTGATTTCATTTTCCATAGGATGGATAGAAGGTGAAATAGGGTTGTTTCATATTTATAATAACATATAAGTATATGAGTGATATTGATGTTATTACTTTATAATGAAACAAATAAAGAATAGTAAATAGAAGAAGAAATAAACTTGAAAGAATCGGTAGAAGAGATTACCTATTCCTTGACGTGTCTCTTTTAAACTTCCTCTTAGGGCACTAGAGTTGGTCTTTTGAGAAGACTAGAACCTCTACTATATAACCAGAGATGTTTAGAAGAGAATTGGTCAGGTTTTGGCCGAGCTTTAAGGCTCAAAATTGTGTGAAGAGGAGAGGGATGAGGTTCTCTTTTATAAGGAAGGAGAGGGGCACCTTTGGAAACCTAAAAATATTAATTTATAATAAATTTATATTCAATTTATAATGGATCTAAAGTGACTTATTTCGATTCTAGGGTGGGTATGGGTCGAAATACTCTCAACCAATAGGTTTTAGACAAGTTTATGTTTCCATTTTAACCTTATCATTTATATTTAACTCTAAGTTAAATAATTTAACTTTTACCGTGTCTTCTTGTATTCTTACACTATATGGTTAATAAACTTACTATAAACTTCCAATCGAACCCCAATTGGTTCATTAATACCATATAAGTCTTTTTTGACGAACCTTAGATTTTTAGTAATAGAATATCAATTAATAATTTAATATTTTTTTAAAAACACTTTTATGTCAATTTTGACACTATTTGGTATTTTGTTTTTTTCTAAATTCATAACAACATTATTAATTAGAAAAACATTTATGTAACCAACTATAATATGTTATATTAACCTATTAAATTAGTGTAATTCATAAAAAGTCTCAAATTACATTTATTTGGGTATTTATAATATCAATTATGTTAATATTTCATTAATAAGGTAATTACTACATCATCATTGTGTAATAAATAAATTAAATTATTTTTTGTCTAAAAACTAGAAATAAAATACCATTATGTAGGAAATATTTTTATATTTATAATGAATATTTATAGTTGAATTTATATTATGTATAACCCTATATTAAAAATGTTTTACTTATTAAACATTGATTTTACCTCTTTTAACTCTTCTTTGAATTTAATAATAATAAATGTCCTAATCTACTCCAATTGGACCTAAAGGGTAATATTTTATTCCTAAGGTTGTTTTTGGTCTAATTAAACTTATACAATAGAATTAGGACATGTGTTAGGGTAATAATAATATCATTTTTACCCTTAATTACCCTATTTACGTTTAACCGTTGTAAATAAAAGTAAAAAGTTACTATTCACAAAAAATTATTTTTATCTTATTGAACCAAATTTTACTTACTGATATCGACCGTGTCTCTTGGATTTTTGAAATTCCACTAACAGAAGTGGTAAAATTAAGTTTTATGTAAATTTGCAAATTCTCCTAGGAGGTGGGTAAAAGACGGTCAAAAGTTCAATAAAATTTTTATATATCTAAAATTATTATAAAATGACTCAAATGAATTATATTGAACTTATATAGGTATTATGTATCTATTTGTACCTAAAATAAATTTAAATAAAATAAATGATTATTTAAATAAAAAGTCAGTTTTAACCAATAACTCAGTGTTTTCACTATTTATCCAAAATTGAAAGTTTTCAGAAAAATACCAAAAATTCACCCTAGGATAATTTTAATATTCCAAATCCAAAAATGAAGTCCATTTTGAAATTTAAAATTTATAAAATTTCAAAAAGTGGGTATTACTATTCATAACGGCTAGTTTATATAATATTTTAATAACATATCGTTGTTTAGTGAAACTCGGTATTGCGTACAACGCAAGCTATCGAGGAAGGTTTCTCTTGAGTGTAACGCAAGACAAGATAGTGTGGTGTGTAATGAAAGATTACTTTGGTGTTGCGTATAACATAATACATAAAAACAAAATATTTCTTATAAAATCTCATGGTTTTACATTCTAACCCCCTTAAAAAGAATTTCGCCCTCTAAATTCGTCACTTCCTAACAAACAGATGAGGATACCTCTCCCTAATCATATCCTCAAGTTCCCATGTAGCTTTTTCTAATTGGTGGTTCCTCCATAAAACTTTAACCAAGCGATTAGTCTTGTTTCGTAGAACTTTTTCACTACGATCCAGAATCTCTATTGGCTGTTCTTCATAAGAAAGATCTTGCTCTAGAGGTACAACTTCTGAGCTTAGTACATATGAAGGATCAGGTATGTACTTTCTTAGGAGAGATACATGGAACAAATCATGGAATTGAGAGAGATTCAGTGGAAGCACCAATCGGTAAGCTACCTTCCCAACACGATCCAGTATTTCAAAAGGACGAATATACCTAGGGATCAACTTTCCCTTCTTTCCAAATCTCATTACTATCTTCCAAGGAGATATTCGTAAGAAAACTTTATCACCCACTTTAAACTCTATGCCTTTTCTTCGGTTGTCGGCATAACTTTTTTGTCGACTCTGAGCTGCTCTTATGTGTTGCTGAATAGATCTTACCTTTTCTGCCATCTAATCAACAAGATCAGGTCCTAATAGCTTTCATTCCCTAAATTCATTCCAGCAAGTTGGAGTTCTTCATTTCTTTCCATAGATAGCTTCATAAGGATATATCTTAATACTGGAGTGAAAACTATTATTATAAGAAAATTCAACCAAAGGTAGGTGTTGATCCCAACCACCTTTAAAATTCATAGAGCAAGCTCTCAACATGTCTTCTAGAGTTTGAATTGTACTCTTAGACTGACCGTCTGTCTGAGGATGATAAGCAGTGATGAAACTCAACTATGTATCTAGAAAATGATGAAGAATTATCCAAAACTTCAAGGTAGACCTCAGATCCTGATCAGATATAATGGAAAGTGGTACACCATGCAATCTTACCACTTCCTTCACATATATCCCAGAAATCTAACCAAGAGAGAAATCTTCTCTAATAGAAATGAAGTGTGCCGACTTCGTAAGATGATAAACTATAACCCAGATAGCATTATTGCCTTTGGATGTTTTGGGAAGTCCGGTGACAAAGTCGATAGTGATGTTTTCCAATTTCCATTATGGTATGGGTAATGGTTGTAACATCCCTGTCTCTCATATTTAACTTGCTGACAAACCAAGCATCGAGAGACATATTTATCAACATCTCTTTTCATGCCATCCCACCAGAATTACTCCTTCAGGTCCCTATACATCTTCGTACTTCCAGGGTGAATAGAGAATGAAGAACTACGAGCTTCATCCAATATTTACTTCTTTAATTCTGGGATGGGAGGAACACAAACCCGATTCCTAAACCTTATTATTTCATCACAATCAATGTGGAATTCATGAACATTTCTCACCTTCTTTTGTAACTTTACATCTTCTTTCTGTGCCTCCTTAATCTTCACATGTATAGATGGTTGAACATTCATTTAAGAAAGATAAGATTTTCCCCCTTCTATTATAATTCCAAGATCTATCCTTTGTAAATCCATAAATATTTGATCTTTTGTGATCCTCATCATGGATAAGATAGCATGGTCTTGTCGACATAATGCGTTTTCCACCTTGTTTGTTTTCCTAGGGTGGTAATGAATTGAGCAGTCATAATCCTTAATCATCTCCAACCATCTTCTTTTGCGCATATTCATATCCTTTTGTGTGAAAATATACTTTAAACTTTTATGATCAGTATAAATATCACACCTTTAACCATAAATATAATGCCTCCAAATCTTTAATGAAAATATTACTGCAGCTAATTCCAAATCATGAGTTGGGTAATTTTGCTCATGGATTTTCAACTGTCGTGATGCATAATCTATCACCATATCATTTTGCATGAGAACACACCCCAATAACTTCTTGGATTCATCACTATAGATCACAAACCTTTCTCCACTACAAGGTAGTGTAAGCACAAGTGCAATGGATAACATTTTTTTATCTCCTTGAAATTATTTTCACACTCCTCCATCCAAACGAACTTAACTCCTTTTTGAGTCAACCTGGTGAATGGATTAGATAATCGTGAAAAATCTTTCAAAAAACGTCGATAATATCTAGACAAACCAAGAAAACTTCGGATCTCAGTTACTGTTGTTCGTCTCAACCATTTTTTGATAACCTCTATTTTTGCTGGATCCATAGATATCCTCTCTTTTGAGATTATGTAACCCAAAAATGAAGCTTTTTGAATCCAAAATTCACACTTGGTAAATTTTTCATAAAGCTTCTCCTTTCTTAGGGTCATTAATACAATTATCTAGTGATCTTCATGTTCTTCCTTGCTCTTTGAATAGACAAGAATATCGTCTATAAATTCTACCACAAACTGATCAAGATAGTATATATAGACTCTATTCATTAGATCCATCAAGATAGTAGGGTCATTAGTAAGACCAAATGGCATCACTATAAATTCATAGTGTCCATACCTTGTACGGAAAACCGTCTTTTGTATATCCTCCCTTTTGACCATTAATTGATGATACCCTGAATGAAGATCAATCTTGGAAAAGTATTGAGCTCCGCGTAGTTGGTCAAATAAGTCATCAATGCATGAGAGAGGATATTATTTCTTGATAGTGATCTTGTTAAGTTCTCGATAATCAATGTAGAGTCTCATTGATCCATCTTTCTTCTTAACAAACAGAACAGGTGCTCCCCAAGGTGATGCACTAGGTCGTACGAATCCCTTATCAATATTCTCTTGGAGTTTCTTCTTCAATTTCTACAACTAAATTGGGGCCATTATATAAGGTGTCTTTGAAATAGGTATTGCACTCGGTATGAGTTCTATTAAAAACTCAACTTCACGATTTGGTGGAAGACCTGGCAATTCATCCGGAAAGACATCACCAAACTCCCGTACAATGGGTGTATCTTAATCATGAGTTTCTCTCTAACCATTTGAGATAAATAACCTTCATTTATTGGAATCAAGTCCCATAATATGAAAGAAATTTCCATTGGAAGGTTATATTCATCCTTGCATCGATAGATGATCGTTTATTGATTTAGAATATGAAATGTGACTTCCCTTCTTTGGAAATTGATATGAGCTCCATATAAAGAAATCCAATCCATGCCAAGAATCACATCAAATTCCACTATAAGAAGGATCACAAGATTCACAGGAATCACTTTCCCAAAAAACTTCAATCAGAGAAGAATTGTAAACTTTTGATCCGACCGTTGTGCCATTAGGGGTTATCATAGCTAACTCAACATCTAATTTTTGAGGTAATACGGTGATACCCTTAGAAAATTCTTCAGAAATAAAAGAGTGGGTGGATCCAGAATCAAATAAAACATTTGCTACTTTAGAGTGGATGGTAAGTGTACCTTTCACCACTTCGCTATCGTACTCCACATCACTGATAGAAATTTCATGTGACTTTCCTTTGTCTTTGGCCTTAAGAGTTTGTTGACGTTGATCATCATCAACAACCCTTGGATTAGGGCATTGATTTTCATAATGCCCCATTTCCTTACACTTGTAACATTGAAGTATAGGAGGTGAATTATGTGTAGCCTTTTATTTGATCACATCACTAGACATATTTTTCCCATCATTGTGGCATTCAAATGCCTGATGACCTTCTTTTCCACATTTGAAACATTTACTTGTCCCTTTAAGAAAATTCCCTCCATGTTTCCTTCCACAATTTTAGCATAAGGGAAAACTCATATTCTTTATAGTGTGGTCTTTATATTTACCTTTGAATTCCATTTTCCTCTTCTTATCAAACCCATATGACTGATGGGTTACTACAATCTCTATCTCAACCTTGAGAGCATATCGAACAATTTCCTCATAGCTATTGAAGTCCCTTATGGCTAACACCCTTATAAGACTTGGTTTTAAGCCACTAAAGAATCGATCGATCTTAATATTAGGTTGGATAATAATTCCAGAAGCATACCTTGAAAGTCTTGTAAAATTTTCTTCATAGGTACCAACAGATTCATCATCCTTTTGCTTTAGTTCAAGAAACTCCTTCCCCATATTTGTTCAAAGAATATGAGGGAAGTACTTATTGAAAAATAAGTCCTCGAACTCGTCCCATTCCATGGACTCAATTTCGTCTCTTTGCCTCATATTCTTGATAAGATTCCACCATTTATCAGCTTCACCTTCCAAACGATATATTGCTAATATGACTTTATCATGTTCAGAACATTGAAGAACTGAAAATATCTTTTCAGTGGTACTGATCCATTGTTCATCCACTAATGGATTAGTAGACCCACTGAATGAGGTTGGACGCTGCCTCATGAAGGATTCAACAGAATGTTGCTCCTTCCTTTGCTTGTTTGGAAGTCCTGCATGATTCATAGCTTGAGAAAGTTGTGTGAGCATGGCTACAAGATTTTGCATTCAAGCTCCCATAATGTTTGGTTTCTCAGGGAGACAATCATTACATTGCCCGTCACATTTAGCATTAACATGGTTCCTTCAGGTTCCAACCATTGACTAAAACCAATAAGAATAGTGTGAGAAACACTAATCATAATAGGAAAAACACATAATCAAGAATAAAATTTCACACTTTAGATCTTATAATAGGTTATTCATGGCCATTTTTAAAACAATAATATTGTGTTCTATGCTTAGACATATCCTTAGGGTTCTTACTAAGGCTTTCACATCCTAGTTTCCAAAGGTTGACTATAACCTCCCTCTAATACCAACTATAACGACCCATAATTTACATACATCGTTATTAATTCATAATTGAAGCATACTTATTACAACATATAACAAAACCATGATAGGACCGTATAGGTATAATGTCTTTAGAAACTGGGAAATATAAACAACTAGTTTATAAATCATCTACATTGTCTCCCGTTTATTTCATCATATCTAGAGTCCCTTTTGGAATATCCTACTTAATACCCTTATTCCTGGCTTGGGGAAAAGAAAACATACAAAAGGGTGAGATCAAATGCTCAGTAAGGGTAAACAAAGGAAATATCAATCATATCATATTCATAAGAACATAACATTTTGAAAATCTTAACCTGCAAAAGAGATCATAATATCATAACATGGGATAAATCATAGTAGTGAAATGTAATCCCAATAATCATAACATAAAACATGAAACTTTGTGGAATACACACATAATCATAGAAAATCATTTTATATTAGTCAAGACTCATTTCCAAGACTATCATAGCGGACAAAGTCCATTTCTGAATCGAGTTCACTCCTCGTTATAGTCCTATATCACTGAACTGGATTAACTTTCCATTCCATCCATTTCTATCTCATGAGATATAAATCTTTACCCAATGAATTGGAGGGAGATATAGGTCCCACCCATCTCATAATGAAACCATTCATATGTCTGCCACAAAATCATAAATCATATATCATAGCATAACCCATGTAATAAAAATGGGATTCTTAAACATCATGTCATCATAACATAATCCATATAAGATAAAAGGACTTCATAAAATAATTATAGCATAGCATAAACAAATCAATGTAAAAATAGTGATAGAAATAGAAACCTATATTATCTTAGATGGAAAATAATTTTGATAAAACACTTGAACTCTATTCTTGAGGAAAATATCCTTTCTACTTCAAAAACATTTTTCCTTTCTTAACATGTCATGCAATTTTAAACTAAAAAGAAGTTAATTAAAAATAAACTTGAAAACTTGTAAAGGAAGATTCATCGAAATAATTCTCTATGAAATTATAAAAATCCATTCATTCCATATAAGTTAAAAAAGCATTCTTCTTGTACTTTGGCCGGAAAAGTCAAAAAGTATCTCGCACTGAAAACGACAAAAGATTCTTTTAATATCTTTTACTAAAATTCACCAATAGGTAAAATTGGATTTAAAAAATTGTAGGAGGATAGAAATAATATTAAATATTTAAGAAACATGTATGTGGATGATAAATATGCCTCAGTAAATTCTGAAGTATAAACAATCTCAGATAAAAATGAGATTGTAAGATTTTCCCTTACCTTAGGTCTGATATGATTCGTACGTATCCGAACCTCCTGTATAATGATTTAAATAATTTAATTGACTTATTACTGAATCATATTCATTGTTATGATATCATATATGGTCATATTCTTATCTTCTTATTAGTAATATTTCATTACTACTCGTTATTCGAGTGTTCATTGCTTTATGTTCTTATGCGTGTTTTGTCGAATAGATTCTTATTCCTCTTTTTAGGTTATAGATACCTCATTTAAAAAATGGTATTAGTTTAATATATATTATATTTATTCATTAAATTCATTTATATAATCATTATTCAATGAAGATCATGTAGAACGAGTCACATCACATCGTGGAGACAGTAGGCCATACGTACACACGAGCGATGATATCATTCCCATAATTATATGAATGGAATTGGAGTTGATTATATAATATTTCAGAATCATTATCATGTTATAATAATCATATATATTTAGTTTTTACACCACTATACCCATCCAAGTAAGGTGCTTGTGGAAAACAGATTACACCACGGTGTGGAGACGGTATTCCGTATGTACGCACGCACGGTGATTTAGTTTTCCATAGGATGGATAGAAGGTGAAATAGGGTTGTTTCATATTTATAATAACATATCAGTATATGAGTGATACTGATGTTATTAATTTATAATGAAACAAATAAATAATAGGAAGTATAAGAATAAAGAAACTTGAAAGAATCGATAGAAGAGATTACCTCTTCCTTGACGCGTCTCTTTTAAACATCCTATTAGGGAACTAGAGTTGGTCTTTTGAGAAGACCAGAACCTCTATGATATAACTAGAGATGTTGAGAAGATAAATGGGCAGGGGTTGGCTGAGCTTGATGGCTCAAAATTGTGTGAAGAGGAGAGGGAGGAGGTTCTCTTTTCTAAGGGAGGAGAGGGGCACCTTTGGAAACCTAAAATTATTAATTTATAATAAATTCATTTTCACTTTATAATGTCTCCAAAGTGACTTATTTTGAGGCTAGGGTAGGGATGTGTCGAAATCCTCTCATCGCTCATGCGTACGTACGACCTACCATCTTCACAATGTGATGTGACTCGTTCTACAAGATCTTCATTGAACGATGATTTTATAAATGAATTGAATGAATAAATATGATATATATTACACTAATACCATTATGTAAATGAGGTATCTATAACCTATAAAGAGGAATAAGAATCTATTCGACAAAATACACACAAGAACATAAAGCAATGAACACCCGAATAACAAGTAGTAATGAAATATTACTAATAAGAAGATAATAATATGACCATATATGATATCATAACAATGAATATGATTCTGTAATAAGTCCATGAAATTATATAAATCATTATATAGGAGGTGTGGATATGTATGAAGCATATCATACCTATGGTAAGGGAAAATTTCACAATCTCATTTTAATCTGAGATTGTTTATACTTCAGAATTTATTGGGGCATATTTATCATCCACATCCATGTTTCCTAAATATGTAATACTATTTATATCCTCCTACAATTTTTTAAATCCAACTTTTACTATTGGTGAATTTTAGTAAAAGATATGAAAGTTATCTTTTGTCGTTTTCTGTACAAGATATTTCTTGACTTTTCTAACCAAAGTACGAGAAGAATGTTTTTTTAACTTATACGACATGAATGGATTTTTATGATTTATTTCATATATTTTACTAAAATTAAGCAATAGGTAAAATTTGATTTAAAAAATTGTATGAGGATATAAATAATATTACATATTGAAGAAACATGTATGTGGATGATAAATATTCCCCAGTAAATTCTGAAGTATAAAGAATCTCATATAAAAATGAGATTGTGAGATTTTCCCTTACCTTAGGTCCGATATGCTTCGTACGTATCCAAAAATTCTGTATAATGATTTAAATAATGTAATTGACTTATTAAAGAATAATATTAATTATTATGATATCATATATGGTCATATTCTTATCTTTTTATTAGTAATATTTCATTACTACTTGTTATTCGGGTGTTCATTGCTTTATGTTCTTATGCGTGTTTTTTCGAATATATTCTTATTCCTCTTTTTAGGATATAGATAACTCATTTAAAGAATGTTATTAGTGTAATATATATCATATTTATTCATTAAATTAATTTATATAATCATTATTTAATTAATATCATATAGAATGAGTCACATCACATCGTGGAGATGGTAGGCCGTACGTACGCACGAGCGATGATATCGTTCCCATAATTATATGAATGGAATTGGAGTTGATGATATAATATTTCAGAATCAGTATCATGTTATAAAAATCATATATAGTTATTTTTTTACACCATTATACCCATCCAAGTAAAGTGACGGTGGAAAACAGATTACACCACGGCGTGGAGACGGTATTCCGTACGTACTCATGCGCGGTGATTTCATTTTCCATAGGATGGATAGAAGGTGAAACAGGGTTGTTTCATATTTATAATAACATATAAGTATATTAGTGATACTAATGTTATTACTTTATAATGAAACAAATAATGAAAAATAAGTAGAAGAAGAAAGAAACTTGAAATAATCGGTAAAAGAGATTACCTCTTCCTTGACGTGTCTCTTTTAAACTTACTCATATGGCACTAGAGTAGGTCTTTTGAGAAGACCATAACCTATATGATACAACTATATATGTTTATAAGAGAAATGTTAAGGTTTTGGCTGAGCTTGAAGGCTCAAAATTGTGTGAAGAGGAGAGGGAGGAGGTTCTCTTTTATAAGGGAGGACAGGGGCACCTTTGAAAACTTAAAAATATTAATTTATAATAAATTAATATTCAGTTTATAATGACTCCAAAGTGACTTATTTAGAGTCTAGGGTGGGTATGGGTTGAAATACTCTCAACCAATATGTTTTAGACAAGTTTATGTTACCATTTTAACCTTATCATTTAGATTTAACTCTAGGTTAAATAAATTACTTTTTACCATGTCTTCTTGTATTCTTACACTATATGGTTAATAAACTTACTATAAACTTCCAATAGAACCCCAATTGGTTAATTAATGTCATATATTTATTGTGGTTTATCCTTAGATTTTTAGGAATATAATATCAATTAATAATTTAATATTTTTTTTAAAAACTCTTTTCTGTCAATTTTGACACTATTTGGTATTTTGTTTTTTCTAAATTTATAACAGCATTATTACTTCCAAAACAATTCATCTAACCAACCCTAATATGTTATATTGACCTATAAAATTATTTTAATTCATAAAAAGTCTCAAATTACAATTATTTGGGTATTTATAATATCAATTATGTTAATATTTCATTTATAAGTTAATTACTGCATCATCATTGTGTCATAAATAAATTAAATTATTTATTATCTAAAAATTATAAATAAAATACCATTATGTAGTAAATCGTTTTATATTTCTAATGAATTTTTATAGTTGAATTTATCTTATGTATAACCCTATATTAAAAATGTTTTACTTATTAAACTTTCATTTTAACTCTTTTAACTCTTCTTTGAATTAAATAATAATAAATGTCCTAATCTAATCCATGTGTACCTAAATGGTAATATGTTATTCCTAAGGTTGTTTTTGGTCGAATTACACTTATCCAATAGAATCAAGACATGTGTTAGGGTAATCATAATATCATTTTTACCCTTAATTACCCTATTTACTTTTAACCGTGGTAAATAAAAGTAAAAAGTTACTATTCACCAAAAATTATTTTTATCTTATTGAACCACATTTTACTTACTGATATCAACCGTGTCTCTTGGATTTTTTAAATTCCACTCACATAAGAGGTAAAATTATGTTTTATTTAAATTTGCAAATTCTCCTCGGAGGTGGGTAAAAGACGGTCAAAAGTTCAATAAAATTTTTATATATCTAAAATTATTATAAAATTACTCTAATGAATTACATTAAAATTATATATTTATTATGTATCTATTTTGATCTAAAATAAATTTAAATAAAATAAATTATTATTTAAATAAAAAGTCGGTTTTAACCAACAACTCAGTGTTTTCACTATTCATCAAAAATTGAATGTTTTCAGAAAAATACTAAAATTTCACCCTAGGATAATTTCGATATTCCGAATCCAAAAATTAAGTTCATTTTGAAAGATAAAATATATAAAATTTCATAAAGTGGTTATTACTATTCATAATGGCTAGTTTATATAATATTTTAATAACATATCATTGTTTAGTGAAACTTGGTATTGCGTACAAAACAAGCTATCGAGGAAGGTTTATCTTGTGTGTAACACAAGCCAAGATAGTGTGGTGTGTAGTGAAAGATTACTTTGGTGTTTCTTATAACATAATACATAAAAACAAAATATTTCTCATAAAATATCAGGGTGTTACAGAAACACCGTTTAAATCTTAAAAGTTTTCATGGTTCTATTTTGAATTCACTAAATCTCATGAGAACCATCAAATCAAAACCATTGTTTAATGAAAAGTTTCATGAACCACACTATAATATAAAGTAATGTTTTTGAGTGAATTCCATCCCTCAGTGTTATGAAATAATGTCCAAGTGACATTGATAATATCCCCCTCAACTCATACATCCATTTCTAACTTCTATAAAACTTCCCCATTAATAATTATCAAGAAATTAAAATTCAAACATATAGGGAAATATCACACTCATCCTAAGAGTCAAGTATTTTCTTTACCCCTTTGTCAAAAAAATCCAAAGACTAGTGGGGGTATCTTTCTATACATATTAAAGTGATAAGAGAGGGATGAGCATGGAGTTTCGACCTTAGTTAAGAAAACTTATTACTTGGAAAATATTTAGTGAATATATATACAATATGATTTTGGGTTGAAACATATTGTAGATTGATATCTCTATTGGACACTATACCTTTAATGAAATGATATCGAATGTATATATACTTGGATTTTGAGTGCTACATAAGATTCTTGGATAAATAAATTTTAATCTAATTATCTCGAAGTATTTTTTAGTGAACTCTCGCTACATAAGTATTTAGAGTTTCTAGATTTATCTATATTCATAGAACCTATGTACAATATTTTGTAGAATTTATATATTCTGCATCGTCTTTTCTAATTGTCACTAAATTTTTCTTTCTTTTTTTACTATTTCACACAACCCCTACCTAGAAAGAATGTTACCAAAAAATTGAATCTCATATCACTATAATCACTTACCCAATATGAATATTATAACCCAACAAGTGTAAAACTACACAATTTTTATATAACAACCCAAAGTTTAGTGTTCCTTTCACATATCTCAATATCCTTTTTTGATACATGAATATGTGACTCCCTTGGATCACCCGGAAATATTTCACATAGTGTCACTACATAAGTAATATCAGGTGTTGAAGATATTAGATATAACAAGATTCCAATTAATCTTATAAACTCATTTTAATCAAAATTTCTTCCATACTTATCTTTTTTTAAAAAAAATTCCTATTGAAATGGAAGTTGAAACTTCTATCAACTCTTCCACTACAAATTTTTTCAACAAATCTCTATCATATTTTTCCTATAATAAAAAATGTATTAATTTTTTCTCAATCTAAATTCCTAGAAAGTAGGTCATTTCACCTTGAGTTGAAATTTAAAATTACCTTTTAATCAGACTACTAACTTATTCACAAAGGTACTTTTTTTCATTGAAAATTTTTATATCATCAACATATTATATAATAATTAAGGTACATGTTGATATATCCTTGTCAAACAAATTATGGTAAAATTTCCCTTTCATGAAATCCATATATTTTAGGCAGCCATAAAATATTTGAATTCTAGGATTTGGGAGCCTATTTTAATCAATAAAAGTCATTTTTGATTATACACACCATACTTCCATAAAAATAAATAAGTAAACCATTAGGTTTTTAAATAAAAACTTTTTATCAAGTTCTCCATTCAAAAAGAATAATTTCACATCCATTTGACATACTTTATAAAGTTTGTCTGCATATACAACCAAAAAAATTCCTATGGTTTTTAAAATTTCAACTGGTTTAAAGGTTTATTCAAACTAAATGCTCTCCATTTGAGAGTAATCCTTTCTTACAATCATAGAGTTATTTCTTACCACTTCACCTTTATTATTTAGTTTGTTTCTAAAAACCTATTTGGTGCCAATAAATTTTATCTTTGTTGCCTTTTCACAAGATATCAAGTGGATTTGTTTCTCAATTTGGTCAAGTTCATCATTCATAGATTTTATCCACTCTTTGTATTGAAAAACTTCAACAATATATTATAGTTCAGTCTACAAGATATTATTATTTTGATTATATTTTCTCAACCTTCTTCTTATTTTCATAGGATCATCTTAACTACCAATGATATTTTATATTTCAATATTATTTTTCAACCACTGATATCATTTTCTATTACTTCCACCAGCCCCTTCTTTATCACTAGTTTTTTTAATAAATATCAGTAATATATGTTTTCATTTAAACTTCCTTATCAACCCATTGGTCTGGAATCTGCTTGTTGTCTGCTTTATAAATTTGAAAATATTCTTCAACTATTTAACCTGATGTGAATTGGTTTTCAATAATTTTAGCATCAAAAAAATCATCTAACTTATGTAACCTCTTATTCCATCACCAATACACACTTATATTAGATAAGTATCCTATAAATAATCCTTTATGTTCTTTCTATTAAAACTTTACCAGATTGAGGTTTTTGATCTTTATAAATCATGAACTACCAAATAATTTGAATGACTTGATATTTTTATTTTGTTATACCACATTTAATGAGGAGTAAAATGCATCTAAGGTCTCAAAATACATCTATTCTAAATATGTATATAAGTACAAATAACTTCTCTCCAAAAATATTTTGAGATTTTATTTTCAGCTATCATTGTCTTTCCCTTGTTAAAAATTCTTATATTCTTCCTATCAGTAGAAATATTTAATTAGAGAGTATATGGTGTATTTAATTTATACTTCATTCCATGTTTAAAAGTATATATTTCAAATTAATCAACCACATATTACCTTTTCACTATCAAATCTCAATTTCTTGATTTAGATTCCTAACTCTTTTTTCACCTCTCTTCTGAAAATTTTGAACATATCAACAACTTATAAATTATGCTTTATGAACATAAAATTGGTTATTTGAGTAAAATAATATATAAATGTAATGAAATATATCTCAGCACTTGTATGATTTTTTCTTATAGTACTACATAAATCAGTGTGAATGAGTTCCAGTGGTATGGTACAATGAATGCATACTTTTTATTTTGATATTTATAAGACCTCTTTCCTTTCTAATAGTCTTTACAGATATTATCACTTTTTATTTTAATATTGAAAAGATATTTAAAAACCTAATACTTTTGATATTTTCTCATTCTTCTCTGGTGAAGATAACCTAGCCTTTTCTGTTATAGAATATTCTCATCTTTTACACCAAATTGTTTTTGGTTAGATCACCAATTAGAAATAGATTTCTATTGTCCTTTTACCTTGATATATGATCCTTCAATCCTTTAAAATTTTAATGATACACAAGTACTTATAGAAAAAAACCTCATTCTCATCATTGTAAAGTTGAATGGTACTTAAAAGATTATGATTTAACCCTTACATATACAAAACATCATTTTATTTTAGATTTTGTGCTTTAATTTCTAGCTGATATAACTCCCTTTATTTTTAGAGAATAAACATTTCTAAAAGTTATATCCCACTTAATATTTCTCAATATTATTTAGAATCCTTATATCACATGTCATGTGGAAAGATCACCCACTATCAAGAATCCATGACTCAATCCTTTTGGTATACTTGAATGCAACTTCAAATAGACATGCCTTTTCTTCCCTAGGATTTTGATTTGAATTCCCTTTCTTAGTATAGAAATTTTTCCTAGAAATATTGTCATGAAATTTTCTTCACAATGAACCTACTTTTCACACCTAATACAAATTTCTTTAAGACACTCAAATTTATTTTCTGTTAGAAAATTGGAAATATTTCTCTTCATTACTTCCCTCCTCTTTAAATATGATTTCATCTCTTCTAAATAACCCCCAGAATTCCTATATCTTATAGATAATGAAATATTATACCATTATATATTGGATTTATTCATAAAAACTCCAAAACAACAAAAATATCCTTTAAATATGATTATTATAGGATAATAATTTTTTATTGAAAAACCACTATCGAAATTTCTACTCTTCTTATACTGAATGGATCTAATTTTGATTCTGTTTGAGAATATATGGGAATCTTAATTTCCTCTTTATTCTTAAACAATTCACAACACCACAAATAGACATGAAATATAAATCTTCTATGATAATAAAAAATCTAATTAATGAACTAATTTTTATATTTCTAATATTCATGTATTAAATTGGTTTATTTTTACTTCTATTTGAGAATAAATGAGTTTCCTAAGTTCCTCTCATCTTACAATTATATGGGAGAATGTTTCTCTACATTTTTATTGGTCTAAAATTTATAGGATTTCGAGCTTAAACCTGTACTATTATATAAAATATAATTATGAGTAGTTTTATCATGTATAGATTTAATCTAATTACTTATGAAAGTTCCCTTAACAAATTTAAATAATTTACCCTTAGCTCTAATAGAAATTTTGAAGTATTATTTTATATTCTTCAGCTAATTATCAGATATATAACACTTAGATTGTATCTTAGATAATTATTATTCTTTTAGAGAAAGTTTTTATTCCATACCCTTCGCTATTTTTCACGTTTAGTGTTTTTCAAATTGATTTTTTTTATTTCATCAATGTGGGTCATTTATTTATTAACATATTCACTCTTCTCTTCAGTCAACTTCTTATTTTAGTTTTTTTTCAACTATTTTTTTCTTTCTTGAGCTTGTTATTCTTATCAAGGATATATTCTAATTAATCTTTCAAACTCTGTTCCAACTCATTTGGTTTTGATTTATCTTCCTCACCACTTGAAGCATCAAATAATGTTTCAACTTGATCCATGAAATTATTAAATTTCTCATGTGATTCACCTTTTTATTGACTACTAGATGATAGGTCATCCTCCTAATTTCTCATCAAATTTCTTCTCTTATTTTTAGAAAATCTATTTTTTATTTCTCCATCTTTGGATTCTTATTTTAGGATTTTAACCCACTTATTTATTTGATATTTCTCATATTATTATGATTAAAAATATTCTATATTCTTATTTG
This sequence comes from Viscum album, assembly GCA_963277665.1. Classification (NCBI taxonomy): domain Eukaryota; kingdom Viridiplantae; phylum Streptophyta; class Magnoliopsida; order Santalales; family Viscaceae; genus Viscum; species Viscum album. The sequence goes on from OY728135.1 coordinate 341,290,575, forward strand.
AATAATCTAATATGAAATGTCTAATTCTATTTCATTTGTAGAATATAGGTGGAAATATCCCTTTTACTCTTTATCTTGGACTTCTTAAATTTTTTTTAATATAATATCCATGATTATTTTATAGTCTTAAAACTCTTATTCATCCTCATATTCACTTGGATTTACATAAACATATTATTTGATAGTTTAACTTCCTCATGGCCTCATAATCTATTTCAACTTTGATTTTTTTTCTTAAAGACTTGTATTTTTATCATTTTATAAGAAATGATAATATTTTGTAACTCATAAAGGGAAAGGTCTTATATATATTAAAGAGATGATATATTAGTGTCAAAACTATGTAGAATTTTTTTGATTAGATTCTTGATAATTATTGTATCTTAAAAATTTTCATTAAACCCTGGAATATTTCTAAAAATTTTATTCACTTGAGTAAAGTAATCATCAATGTTTTATTCCTTATCCATATTTATTTCTTCAAATAATTTTATTCAAATATGTTATTTGGACTACTTTACTTTCACATTTTCTTCATAACTTTTTTAAAATCTATCCCATATTTTCTTAACAGTATTAAGTCCCACAACTTTGGTGTAAACCTTTTCTTAAAAGAACCCAAGTTTATAATTCTATGATTTAGCACCAAAATCCATGTTTCTTTTATCAAAAAAGGACATTGGAACATCTTTTTTATTGGGTAGAAACCACAATATTATTAAATATCTAACTTCTAGGACAAGAGACAGAATATAGAGAGACATATTATTATTAAAAAACATGAAAGTTCTTACTATAAAATATAGAAACATCTATAACATTGACATAATTTTTATTATCCATTCTCAATATATAATTGGATATTATAGAGGGACTATGATCTGATACCAATTGAAGTTCCCAACGAGGTGCTTCTCCTCTAAGAAGGGGGTATGAATTTGTAGAGACCTATTTTTATGATTTATTATCTTTAAAATCAACCCATATGACTTATTAGGATATGATACACTTGATTATAAAATCATATCCTCACTCACACATGAAAATAATAAAAGGATAAAGAATATAAAATTTTTACAAGGTTCATATCCTTCTCAGAATGCATACTCTTTTCCATGGCTAGGTAGTCTCCCCAAACATAGATTCTTTACTATAATCACAAGTGATTACAAAGATTATCGTATCTTCATAACATCACACTTTTCTTGTTCATAGTAACACTAGATTACATATATTTACACTATAGTTACAATGAGGTGAAAATAGAATGAAAAATATCACTCCAAACTCTTAGTTTCTTTACTAAAAATGATGCGGATCTCCCTTTATAAGCCTTTAAGATATTCAAATATAGTTTTCTCACTTCATATAGAATTTTAGGCTGATCTAACTCAATTATTATTCTCAAACTTGATTCAATGAATACTCAATATACATTATATTTTTATGGTCTTATCTAGCTCCAAATTTATACTGTATTTGTCTATCAATATCTCTATACTTAGAAAAAAATTAACACATAATCTCTCAATCGATAGATTCACATTTTTTTGGAAAAATTAGAATTCTAGAATTAATTTTTATTCTAAAAAATCATTTACAACTCAGATTTATAGACTTTATACAATAAAATAATACAACATGACCCTCCTCATTTACTTATCCAGTTAGGCTCAAAATCATGCACCATGATCACCAAATATTCATTCTACCAATTAACTACATGTCTCTTGAGAAATTACACAAATTTATTTCTTTATTTTTTATCATTTTCATCAGGTAAAATAAAAACTACTAAAGAAAAATAAAATAGCTTCAAACACCAAAGAGAATAATTAAAAAATGTATATATTTTTAAATTCCACAAATACCTAGATTAGATTTCTTCTTCACAATTCACTATCTTGAATTTACCTCACTATATCTTCAACCCACTCATGACATGGAGAACACTATTGAAACACAAATCATACAAGCACAACAACTTGAGAAACTCATAAAGAATCACTGCATAACCAGTTTCAAGTGATTACAAGAACTTTATAATAACACAACATCATTATAATAATATTCCAAAAATATTTTATAGAAGTTCTTCCTCAACAAATTAAATTTCAAACTCAACAACTATTAATTAGATAAAAAGAGCTTAGTGATTCACTTGGCTTGAATAGAGATCAAACATTTTGAATCCTTGGATAATTAAACTTAAATCACTTCTTAAATGTGATGTTTTAAGTATTAAATATCAGTTCTAGAATCATCAGGTTAACTTTATCCATAATTTTTAATTATGGAAACTTATTTTTTTTATCCAGTAGAAATCTATTTTTTTTCTAAGTAGTGATCTATTTATAACACAAATAACATGATTATGTAGATAAAATGATTTTTTTGCCTAGAATTATTCTTATATAAAGAATATATTCATATGCACTTGAAATTAATTCATATGAAGGTTTAAATGATATTTATGAAGACAAAATTGATACTTACACAACTCAACCCTTTATCATTTTTGATTTCCCAGTGAGAATAATGCTTACACATAACAGAGTTCATATTTATAAAGTATAAAATAATCCTGAATTTTCTTAAAATAATCATCCTTATGGTGTAGAGGATGGTTATTATATATAATTATTCCTTTTTCATTTTTATTCTTCAGCTATAAAGGATGCATACATTGTGGCCAATCATATTTATATGGACTTAGAGGATTCATACATAGTGTCATCCTTATGAAGTAGAGGTTGATTCTTAAGAAGGCAATGAGTTTTTATTTCTCATTTATCTGTATAGAATTATATAATTAACTAAATAATTATAGAACCATATAAAATTCATTTTGAGCTATCTCAAAACATTTCAACATTTTTCCAAATACCTCAAGCATGACCTTACCAATTTACATTGATTCTAAACCATGATTAAAAACAAATGAAAAACATTAAAAAGTCAAAGGGAAATTTGTTCATGAGTCACATGAATCATATTAGGCATCTATAGTTAATAATTGTATTACCTAAGATCCTACTATAACAGGTAAACACTACATCCCTAACCCACAGACCTATGTAATTCTTATTATTTTATCATTATACTAAAAATAACTCATGATAATATTTTAAAGAAAAATTTATAAATTTTAGAATTTAAATTTTATAAACTGATATAATTTTTGAGTTCAAATGTTCAAATTTATATTAGGTTTAATTTTTGGTATTTTTCTGAAATAATTGATTTTTGGGTGAATAGTGAAAATACCATTTTACAAATAATATATCTTTTATGAAATAATCATGGTATAATAATGAATCTAAATTTTTAATTTTTTATAGACCAAATATATATTCAATAAGTAAAAATATTTAATTAAAAATATTATTTTGGATTTATAAGCCAATTTTTTACATTTTAAAACCCAAGTAAAATTTTATTCTAAAAAACAACTATTTTCGATCCTTTTTTTAATTAAATAATTACATAGTTAAATTAGGTTTTTTATTTGTTTAGAAGTCAAATAAATCTCTTTTATTTATTCATTAAAAATAATTTCCATAATAATTAATTATCTACATTATTTTGGGGTAAAATCATTTTTATACTTAAAAACAAAATTTTTTAAAAAATATTTTTCATTACATTTTTCATACTTATATTAAAAATAATTTATACCACCTATATAAATTGAATTTTTTTGAAATTTTTTCCATGTTTTTAACTATAATAATAAATATTGTGTAGTAATTTCATCTTAATTTTGGTCATAAAAAAAGTTACCATGGTAAACATTTATCACCACAGTTTAGCTTGAAAAGGGTTAAAAAGGTAGGTTAAACTAAGAGATAAGGATTTAAATATCTCTAAAACATCCCTAAATTTTAATTTTTGAGTTTATTTTAAACATAAATTATATTATATTAAAAATTTTACTAAATTGGATCCACTTTCCATGAGAAATACATTCATTATATTTAAAAGTTCTTAATATTTTCAAGAGCGTCAATTCTCTCACTTATAAAAGGGAATCTCCTATATTAAATTATCCACAAAAATTAATCCCATTAGATTAAATAATATCTACCCAACACCCTTATACATGACCTTGAGATTATAGTCTTCCCAAAATACCCATCCAAGATTCCTTAGGGTGTTTTTCAAAGGAGATTATCCTAAAAAGAGGTATATGTTCTTACCAATCCCTTTTAAGTATCTTTCTTCTTAAAAATACTTAAAACATTATATAAAAATATTAAAATAATTACATAATTATGTTTTCTACTCTTATTTTTTTTATGTTAATGGTACAACCATTTTATATCTCCTTTCCATCTAATAAAAAAGAAAACGTTGCTCATGCATATGTATGGACTACCCTTCCATGAAGCGATGCATTTAATTTTTCATCACCACCTTTCATGGAAGTGATATATGTAAATTTAAATATTATATATGATATTTATAAAATAATTATGATTATATAAATTTAAAACATTGTATAATTTATTTCCCTACCATCCGTTGGAAAATGGAAATGTCGTTTGTGTGTACATGTGGACTACCGCATCCACGAACGATGCAATTCATTTTTCATAACAAGATTACATGGATGGGTATAAAAGTATATTTAATTTATAAATATGATAAATATGATATTATTAATTTTATTTATGTTATTAAATCATGACCATGGTGCAAGTACTAGAACCACTGAATCAAAACATGCAAAAGAAACAAAATAGTCGACACCTAAATAATTAGTTTTAACAAATAATTATGAGTAAATGGGTTAAAATAAGTTAATAATAAATGATATAAGTAATTATAGGTATAAATATATATCTTATATATATTAATAATAATTATAAATTTATTATATAGAAGTTTGAAACTAGTTCGACCAAGAAAGAATCCAAGGTAATGATTTATGTTACAATCTTAATTTTTATCAGGATTGTTTATGTTTCAATTTACAATAGGGATAAATTTTATGTTTTTATCTATTAAAACCAATTTTTTTTCTAATTTATTTATTTATTGGTTTTTATGTATTATTTTCATTTTACAACATTTGGAACTCAAAAATACTGAAATAAATTTTATAAGAAAAGGTGAGCTTATTTTAACTTTTTGGACAAAAATAATTATCTTATATACCAATGTTATTTATTTTTATTAAATTATGTTATTTTATATACATAAATGATTTATTAAGGTTAAATTTGGTTAAATTCTAATTTCTATTCAATTATTTAAAATGAATATTTTTTTATTTTCCATACAATTATTTTTTGACTATTTATGAAACTGGGAAAAGAATTATTTTTAACATTTAAAACATGGAAAAATTTCCCATAAGTTATAGAAATTATTATTTATAAATGTTTATGTACAATATTATATGTATTTTTAAATAAAATTTCATTCCCATTATTCTATGAATTTTTAGTTTTAATTTTTTTCAATATAAATGGATATTTCTTCTTGTTTTAAAAAGGACAATCTAATGCCTTTATAATGGTGTTTTATATTTAAAGATCCTTTAATGATTCTAATGATTCATTGGGGATATTATTTAATGACACCATACACCTTATTTATATGGATTACTTATGATCATGTTGTTTTATTCATTTAATAAATAAAATATTGACATTTGTTATGCTAGTTTTCCAATATATATGTTTATTACAAATGAATGTTCACTACGTATTGTATTTATTATTCAATTATTTCATACGATGAATTCATTGAGATTCATAAGTTATGGGTGAGTCTTGATATTATATATCCCATCACCGTATTGGCTGGTATCATGAGACAAACCATCTTTGGTAATTATATTATGCCATACTTAATAATGTATAATGTCTTGAAACAAGTCCTTGATGATAATATTATAATGTATGACATTAAGAATTCTATCTTTATGAAACCATTTATTAATTTCCATGTGATTATTTATATTTCTATATCATCCATGGATATATTTATCATACATGGTATTATTTATTTTGAATATTTGATTATTTTTTTATCTCTTCCATATTATGCATGCCTTATTTATTCTATGATAGCTTCCTCTGTACAATTTCCCTTATTGAGTATTTGAGCTGACCCCATTATTATCTTTATTATCCCCAGGGTTCCTAGAAGTAAAATTTGAATGATTTTAAGGATATACAAGAATAAATAATATTTTTTTTCACTAGAATTTAAGTTGTATTTAATATTTTTAAATATAATGTCATAATCATGTATATTCTAGTCTCTCAAAACTATTAAATTATTAAATACCATGGGATGATATCTATTGTATCCCATTCTAATGTAATATATTAAACTCTAATTCTAGGTTACTAGAGTAAGGATTTTTATAGTTGGAATCAGAGCTAGTTTAGTAGAAACCTTGTAAACTGGATCTATATGAACATAGTATAACATAGTGAGAACACTATCATAAGACTTAAGATATCAAAGAAAATGTTCTTGAATATTTTTCTTAAAAATGAATCATATTTTATGATTAAATATTCATGATTTTATGAGCTAATATAGTGTATTTATTTTTTTACAAATTGTACATGGAAAAAGGAACATAAACTGTATCAACACCCATAATCTATGTACGGATTCACCTCATTATCAAGTCAATGAAGTCATTGTGGTTGGTATTTGAGGTGAGGGTATTATAAATATATTGGGTTATTTGACTCATTTAATGACTAATAACCTTTCTTATATGGAGTAACTTGATGATCCCCATCATGATGCAACAATGTTAGACCAATTAAAGTGATAATAACCTCCATCATTTGATATGGATACTAATCCATTAGTAGCTGAGCAATGGATCAATTCACTAGAGGAGATATTTCTCACTTTGGGAAGTAGTGAATGAGAAATAGTTATCATGGCAGTTTATCATCTTAAGGGAGATTCTAATCAATATTGATCATTAATAAAAAAACACCAAGGAGTTACAGGAGATAAATAGAATAGAAGAGAAGAATATTAAGGTGATATTATTTGAAAAATATTTTTCTCATGAGTAAAGAGTTGATATGGAAATAAAATTCCATAATTTAAGGAAAAAGGAAGTGGAATTTTTTTTAATATGAAGCTAGTATTACAAGGTTAAAAACCAACATTGTATATTATTCACTCAATACAAGAGGTATGATTGATCACTTCTTTGATGGGATAAATCCTAGACTACAAATGGAATTAGACCTTCAAATTTGTTTTAGGATAAGAGAATATAGTATCAAGTTCTATAAATTGAGGGAAATAATTCACCAAGTATTAAGTTTTAAAGGGAAATCAAGAAAATTAGTGGGTATTTGAGAACTATATAAAAAGAAATATGTAAAAAGGAAAGAAGGTAAATGAGAAATCTACAACATGTAATAGTTATAAAAAGAAACATCATGGAACATTCTTGATGGGAATGGGAGTTTGATCAAAATTTGGAGAGAAATTCCATCAAGATCATGAATACAAGGCTAAGAAATAGTCCTCCAATGTTCAGTGCTTCAATTTTAAGGAGATGAGTCACCATTTGAATGAATTCCCCAAGAAACAGTGTAATTTACCTTATAAAATTCTAAGGGATAAAGACCAAACTTATGCAATCACTACAGTTGAGGATGAAGTCCCAAATGACATGATAACATTAAATTTGATAATAAAATCAATTTTATGTAATTATTTTTTTGATTTCATATATATGAACTATTTTTATATCTTGCATGTTTTCTGAGAAAATTAAATAATCCCCAAAAACATTGCTAAAGAGTTGTAAGTCAAGAAACCTAGTAGGAATCTTATTATAAAAAGGATATATTGACTATTATCTATTTAGATACATATATATATTCCCTAGTTGTAGAATTTATTGTCATACATATGATTGAATTTAACATAATCCTCTGTGTTAATTTGATTTCCAAGTAAAATGAAAGAATTTATTACCGAGATAAGTAGGTTACTATTTATAAAGGGGAAAAATAATACCTTTTTTTAAGGGAGAGAATTAATTATTTGAATATTTTATGGATACAACTTTAGTATCTCAACTTAATGAAATTATAGGATATGAGTAAGAGAAAATGATATCTATAGACATGAAATACATCCTAGGGATATAGTATGGAACTATTGTAAAAGAATACATTGATGTATTTCTAGAAAAATTACCAGGAAATCCACCTGAGTGTGAAGTTAAGTTTTCTATTGAACTAATACCTAATGGAAAATATATTTCTAAGACCAACTATAAAATAACACTAGGGGAATTTGTAGAGTTAAAGAAATAACTATATGAGTTATGTGATAAGGGATTTATTCTCCCTAGTGTTTCTCCTTAGGGAGCGCCGATCCTATTTGTGAAAATGAAGGATGGGACTAGGAGGTTGTGAATTGATTAGAAGGATATAAATTCAATTAATATAAAGAATAATTATCTATTTACATGAATTTATAACTTATTTGATCAACATCAAGAATCTCAATATTTTTCAAAGATCGATCTTAGTTTTGGTTATCACCAGTTAAGAGTGAAGAATAATGAAATAATAAAGATGGATTTTCATATGAGGTAAGGGAATTATGAGTTTATAGTAATGATATTTGGGTTAAATAATGTACCTTTTGTTTCTATAGATACAATTAATAGTGTATTCAAGGATTATATTGATAAATAAATAAATAAATCATGAGGCTCTTAAAGAAAAATAATTACTTGGGAAATTCAATAAGTGTGAACTTAGGATTTAGGAAGTTTATTTTCTTGACCATATTATCTATAAGGATGAATATTTATTAATACATAAAAGAAAATGGTAGTAAAATAATAGAACAAAAAAATTAATATAAGTAATATATATACTTTCCTTGGTTTAAGAAGTTACTAACAATGATTTATTCAAAATAATTCCTCACCATACAACCTCTTAATGAAGTTAACATGTAAAGGGGTTAAATTCACATTATCAATGGAATGTGAAGAATGTTTTTATTATCTAAATTGGGGATTAGTTAATTCCACTAGATAGACACTTGTTACCACCAAATAGTCAATGTAACAGGTAGATTGACTGTACCCATGGATGTACCACTGGCTGGCCAGTGGCCGTATACATCCACTGATTATCCCAAACACTTTATGCCCATTACTCTAACCATAAAACAAGATCTAAATCAAAATAAAGAGGTAAAAAATTATTTATAAAATGGATTGTATTTGAGGGTATGAAATGATGTTATAATTATCCCCACCATAAGAGTTTCTATTCCTAGAAATACATGTGGAAGAAAGATTCTTAAGAAAATGGAGAGGAAAATACTCCCTCACCAATAATTTATGACCCCAAGTATCATGGGAATTTAATTCATTATACTATAACACTTTAACCAATGGAATATAATCCCCACAAAAAATTTCATTTGAGTGTCAATGATATCCACTAGTTGTTCTATAAATGAAATGTATGGATCTAACTAAACCTACTACCAATTCAGAGCATGGGAAGGATCAAGATGATACTTCTTGAGATAAGATATATGGAAAACATCCTGAATACTCACAAACTAATACAGTAATTTCAACCAATAAGAAACCTATCTAACCTGCTTAGTGATATCAAATGGTACAACATATCTTGGAGCCAACTTCCCCTTTTCCCAAGGTGATGGTGACCAAATTGAGGATAAAATTTTAAAAAGACCTGATCACCAATAGAAAAATCAAATGGAATAGATCAAATATCTATATAAGATTTATTCTAACTCTGATATATGAAAAAAATATATGTATATCCAGAATCCTCATTGATGTCTCCTAAATGATACTCAGCCCCACAAGAGAGGCCTCACCCACCTTTGACTAAAAAATAGGTGAACGACATGAGAAACCATACAAATCCTTTGAGGATCCATTCTGATCAATGACTGGTAAATGTTACTATAAGAAAAATCAACTAGTACCTAATAAATATCCCAAGATCTACCAAAATCTAATACATATGAACATGTAATATCCTCTATAATCTAAATAGAAATATTTTTATAACAATCCATATTTGGATGATAAGCATTTCTGAATCTGACCTAAGTCCCCATGACCACTTGTAGACTTCTACAGAACTAGTAAGTAAACTTCATATCCCTATTATAGGTAATAAAAGAGGGGACATAATGAAACATCATAACTTCCTACACATATAGATTTCATAGATATATAACATTAATGTCATACATAATTAGAATAAAATGATTCAATTTCATCAACCAATCAATCACCACCAAGATAAAATTACTTGCATGGGAATTATGGGGTAATCTAATGATGATGTACATAGATACCTCATCCCATTTACATATTAGAACTAGAAGAGGATGAATCAAACTAGAAGGGTTTAGGTGCTCAACTTTGATCTACTGATAGAAGTAGTATCAACACACATAATCAACAATATTGTGCTTCACACGCATCCACTATAATATCCATCTCATGTCATAATACATCTTCATAGTTTCAATATGAGTGACCCATAAATAAATATGACTATCATGCATCACTAAATTCATGTCATACAATAGAATGATGAACCACTCTCTGATTTGAAAGATTCCATCAAAGGGGAGAGACCAACTAGGAATTATCTTACCATCATATAAGGATTCTATGATTATTATAATAAAGTAATCTTATTTCGAATCCTATAGAATTAAGTCAAGGGAGATGATGATAACTAAATACTGGTTAGAACCATACCTAAATCATCCTCCTAAACATTTGGATGTAACTAAGAAAAATCACTATATAATTCCACTTCTCTTTCACTTCTAAGAAAACCTAAGAAGGAAATTTCCCATTGAGTGTGTTAGGGATGATGTTCCAATTCCCATGGGTATATGTGATCTTAAGGTTAAATGTTTTTAGGTACTCCTCCCATTTTCTCTACCTGAGGACCTGGTCCTTCTGAGATAATATATAACATAAGATCCTGTGATTATAATAGACTATGAACCTCTCCCCAAAAATATTGTTTCACTAAAACTTAAGGGAATTAATAAAAATTGTAAAATTGATGTCATGAGTAGGATAATTATTCTCATTTGGTCGAATCTAAAAATAAATTTACTCCACCAAATTATCTTCTTGAATAAGCATACACCCCATACCAGCACTAGAAGAATCACAACATACCACATATCCCTTACTGGGTTCCAAAAATATTAGGATATGAGTAGATGTTAGGAATAATTTTAACTCATAAAAATATTCATCACACTTATTATCCCATGATAATTTCAACCTTTCTTGGTAAGAACAATCATTGCTAATTACATATTTAATAAATATTTTACGAATTGCTGATAATACTTAACTGGGGATATGAAGCTCTGTATCTTAAGGATATTTTTCAATTATTCCCTTGATAATAAGACCTTATCCTTTTTAGGATCTAATGATATTCCATGTTCTAAAATCTTGTACCCAATTAAATTAACCTCTTAGGTCCAAAAATTACATTTTTATAATTTTTCATTAATACAGTGACTCCTCAAGATTCCCAAAACTATATTAAGATGGTACCCATGCTCTTTAAAAATTATTTAATAGAATAGGATATCATCCATAATTACCACAAAAAGGTATCAATATACTAGTGGAGTATCCTATTAATAAAATGAATAAACATTAATGGGGAGTTAGTTTGGAAAAAATTAATAACATGAAATCCATAGTTATTATACCTACTGCTAAATGTGTTCTTTGAGATATCTAATTCCTTAAACTTGAGATGATGGTTTCTCAACCACATATCAATTTTTAAAAATCACTTTTCCCGCTTTAAAATTTCAAACAAGTCATGCATGCATGGAAAATAAAACTCATTCTTAAATATTACTAGGTTCATTTTCTAATAGTCAATGCAAAGATGAAGATAACCATCATCCTTCTTGATAATGAGCATAGGGGAAACCCATAATGAAATAGCAGAGAGAATGAATTCCTTCTATAAAAGGTCTTAAAACTATATCTTAAGCTCTTATAACTTAGTAAGTTCCATATAATAAGATATAATAGAAATCAAATGGGTACCAAGCAGTAGATAGATAGAGAACTCTACCCCCTTTCTGAAGAAAGACCATAAAAATCATTTGGTAAAACCTCAGGGAAGTTATTAATAACCAATATAATATCAACATGATAAAATATATGATTAGGATCAACCATAATGGTAGATAATAGACTCCTGATCTCTAGGAGAGAAGGTCCTATATGACTGGATCTTAGATCCCACTCTTTCTTAAACACTTGAGATCTCCCATTGAAAAAATAATAATAAAACAGACTAATGATAGAAATAATTATTAGATTAATGAGAAACCAATAAAATACACCCCATTGATAACATATAAATGATACATATTTAGAACTAAAAATTCCCAGGCTAACTCAACATTGGATACTAAAATAGAACATGATGAACAATGAAACCCATACTCCTTACTCCTTCTAAGGGGAATTTCTATCCCCATAACATAGGACGTGATCTCTATTAGAAGTTTATACTCATACAAAAATTAGAAAAAAAATAATAGAGTATGAGGAAAAAATATTTAATAAAGTATTTAATATATAATATTGATCAAATATAGTATCTCTCACTGGTGATAGATCTGTATCAACTTCCACCAAAAACTCTCCATTGGGTGAAATTGTTTCACTATAAAGGCCTATGGATAAATCCTTATTTAATTTGATTCTTATAACTATGAAACAGTTCCATTTAGAGCTAATGAACCCTAAACATAATGAGACATATGTATAGCTTAACATAATCTCTATAGATGACCTCAATGAACACATGCATTATAGATCTTTAGAGGTCTAAGGAAATTTCACAGGGTTTTCTATACCTTTAAAAAATGGTATCAAGTAAAGGGTACACTACTAGATTCTACTGATAGAGTTGGGAAATTCCATATTTTATAACTATCTCCTACACCCATTAAACTATCATGAAACTTCATCTTCTTCCCAGGTGTGCCACTATAACTGATACTAGGAGGAAGGGAAGACCCAAATAAGCTTATCTTTCCCACCATATCAATCTCTACCATCATAGATCTGTCAAACATTCTAGGGTATTATGTTAGATTCAACATATATAACTATTATTTGATTTTAGTTAATAATCCTTTTAGGTATTTATGATCCTCTAGCTTATCATTAATCACCACATTAGGAGAAAAATGAACCAACTCATCAAAACGGTTTGTATACAATATCACTGAATGATATCTCTACTGAAAAGAGAGTAAATCACAATAATTCACCATAATCAAGGATTTTGGGTAGAAATGTTGAAATAAAAGGGTCTTGGAGTATTTCCACTATAATACCACATGCTAATTATACCAAACCATAGAGTCCCACCACCTCTTCCTAGGACCATCAAGATTAAAATTCATTCACTTCACCTTGACAGAGTCAGGTGTCTCTAAAAAATCAAAGACCTAGTCAATGTTTTCCATCTATTCCTATACCTATTGAGGTTCATTCATACCCTTAAAATATCGGTACTTTTTTCGTAGGAACTCTTTCACTCAGTTTTTATCTCCTCTATCTCCTAGTTTCACCTCTCTAGCTAGGTTTTGAACATAAGGTACATTCTAGTCCATTGCAAGAACTGCCTGCATGATAGCCTTTATGAGATTCTGATAAAGAATAAGACTCACTTGAGGATAATTCCATACTAAACCTTCTCAGGGAATCCCTAGAATACATCTCAGAGGCATGATTCTATATAAAAAAATTGATTAAAATGATAAGACAATGAAATAGTCTCAGTTTTAAACTCAAAATAACATAAGGGAAAACTAAGATCTTGATCAAAACACAACATCATGTGGTGAATTAAGTTTAATTATGATGATATTTGTCTAAACAATCACTCAGAACTTACCCCTTAAGACCCAACAATCCCATATCCTATCTATTAACTTCCTAAGACTAAACACAAAATTCACTCTAATAACAAATTATCATGAACCAACCTAGAAAACCATCTAAATAGGATCTAAATCGAACCACTTCAAGAATAGAAGGGCATTATAGATCCCCATTGGCTAGTGACTAGCACTTGGGTATCCAACAATGACTAGAGGGAATGGTTTTCCCAACTTGAAATAGGATACATGGAATATATATAGAGAAATATAACCATAGAGAAATATTTCATAATAAAAATAATTATAACGATATCCATACACCCATGGTGAAAAACCAAAACCATGGTACATGTCCTAAAATTAATTAAAACAGGACAACCCAAGCTGTCAATATCTACTCAATGTGATATGTGGGAAATATCCCACCATATCACCACTAACTACCCATACTTAGTTAATATAAACCCATCCACCTCACTATGGAACCTTTCCATTTCCTTCATTAGAAAAAACAATGTCTATACACCCCAAGGGAGTGTGCAGGGTGTGATTTAAATAGGATTAGTAGGATCCCACCTAAGTGTTTGATAGAAAGTCTATTTGAAATAAACCCATTATGCTCAATATGAAAAAAAACATGGCATAATAAAGCAGTTTTCACATTTATATCAAAATTAGGGTAAAAAAATTACACTTTTCAAAGTTCTTATAAAAAATATAGATATTATAATTTCAATGAGAATTTAAAATAAAAAATTTACATTTATCAAAGCATGTGTCACATATCATATCAAATCCAAAAAAAGGAAAGACAAAGTACAATGGAGATCACCCCTAGGATAACATAGGTTTAGGCTAGCTAGTTTAATTTTACCTCAATAATCATGTAAAGACTTGTGCACTAAACAAGTACCTAGGTTAAAGGGCATATATAATAGGGAAAACCACATAAGACAACCCCCTATGGTGTTAGATAATCAAGTCTCCAAGACAGAAGGCCTAGGAAATAGTGGAACACCCTATGAGTGAACCCCCTACAGAAACAAGGATAAGGCCCAATAATAAACCCTATTCTAGGTAACCAAGGATACCACATGCTATATATCTCAAATCAATTTCAAAGCGCTCATCAAATTTCATAAAAAAATTTCAACAAACCTTTTTTTATAAATTTTTTTTTTCTGAAAACAAATTTCACAAACCATTTCATAGATATTTGAAAACCATCTTTGATTTACCAAAAAAGGATAAAAACCATATGTTATTAAAATAAATTTATGAATGCATTCAAAATAAACAAGTATTATGCCAATAATTATTTAGAAAACAATTTATAAAACTAGAGAATATACGATTCACCAGACATAAGTTGGAGATGGAACCACATACCTCACTCTTGGGTCACACTCAAACCACAATTGTATCCACACAACATAAGGAAAGAAAAAAAATAGAGAATTTAGATGAGGACATAAACATAAATTCCCACATCTTAGAATCAATTTTACTTAAGTATAAGGTTTAAATAGAGGATATATAAATAAAAACCTCAAAGGTCACACATGCAACACTATAATCAACAAGTGAACTAACCTTTGGGTATAAATGCACAGAAAAAATATAAGGGGATGAAAGAATTCATAATATGTTCAATAGATCCAAAAAACATACCATATAACCACTACTAATTCTAATATAAATGGAACAAATGAGAGGAATTCGATCAAAATCACCAAAGAGGGAACAACTGATCAATCAGAGATCAACACGCCTTGTTGAGGACTTGGAGGGAGCCCAAGAAAAACCTAGAGATTCCATGGATTCATAAAAGGTTATTAGGGTCAAAGGGGGTCATTAGATGTGATAATAGTATGTTTTAGAAGTATAAGTGACTAATCTAACCCCTGACTTATCTGGCCCAACCCAATGCCACCGATTAGTTGCTGGTGCTAGGAAGAGTGATTACACCCTTTAAAGTCTAATGATTTAGCTAGTGACCTTTTGTAACCATTGATTAAACTAATTTATTTTCCCCATCCAAAAACCTAACACCAATTCCTATAACCAACAAAAAATATCAAAAACATGAGAAAGAGTTAAAAACAATATTTTAAAAAGGGATTATAACTGAGGGTAAGGAAGGATGATATATTTATGAAATAAGATGTGACATATATACATACAAAAAAATATTGAATTATATATTCTCTAAAAAATATCTCAACATGTGGCAAGGAATATGGTTAATACTACTTAAGTACTATGATTTCCCAATACACTACCACGCAAGTAAGATAAACAAGGTGGTTGATGCATTGAGTAGGCGTGACCATGGAGTTATGAAAAAGATTACGATTAAAAAAGATCCTATATTATGAGATTTAGTAAATTTAGATAGGGTAATTGGTAGTAAAGTTGAAACATAATTCCTTTTTCAAGAAATTTATAAAATATATTTACTAGAAAACATAAATAATTCCTAATAGGATGATAAGGATTTTCAAGGTAATATTAAAGAAGTGAATGATGGGGAATTGATGGAATTCATATACAATGATAGAGTATTTAAGTTTGGTAAAAGGTTATGTGTTATATTGATACTAGGGTTAAAGAGGGAGATACTAGATGAATCACATAACTTGAATTTACCAATACACCTTGGAAGTAAAAATATGTATATGGATTTATGAGAACATTTTTAATGGAATGGTATGAAGAGGAAAATTGCAGAACATGTGCCTAGATACTTGGTGATCAAATAGGTAAAGGCTGAAAGAGAACATCCTAAGGGATTCATGAAACCTATCCTATACAAATATGTAAATTGGATAATGTTACAATGGTATTTATCACTTAAATTATGAATAATTATTAGAAGAATGATTCTATATGGGTCTTTATTGATCATATTTCCAATTATACACATTTTTTAATAGTTAGGGAAGATCCACCACTTGAGAACCTTGCCCAAATTTATATTAATTAAGTCATGAGTCTTCAGGTGTACTTATGTAAATTGAATATGACCATGAACCTCGATTCACATTGAAATTTTGAAAGATTATTCAAAAGGATATCGACACCAAGATACATTTGTGCACCACCTATCATCCCCAAAACGATGAGTATTATAAAATTACTATTAAAACATTATAAAACTTGTTGAGATCATTATCTATTTTATTTCAAGGTATATGGGATAAATATATACTTATGTAGATATTTTAATACTATAATAGTTTCATTGAATCATTTAGATGGTATCGTATGAAGCATTGTATGGGAAAATATGTAATACTTCAACTTGTTGGGATGAAGTTAGATAAAGGAAGCTAGTAGGACCAGAACTTGTTGAGGAGACAACAATGAAAGTATGGACTATTTATAATTGTATAAATGAATCCCAAATTAGACAAAATAGAAATGTTTATAATTGAAGGAAAGACTTAGAATATCAATTAAGTGATCATGTATTCTTAAATGTGTCTTGATGGATGAGAGTTATAAGATTAAGTAAAATGGTAAAGTAAATCCCTAGGTACATTACGCCTTTTGAAATTTTAGAGAGAATTAGACTCATGTATGACCAATTAGTTATGAAACCAACCTCACAAGAGTGCATGAAATATTCTATGTTTCATTTTTGAGGAAATACATTCCATATCTAAAGCATATACTCACCTTTAGGGAAATAGTATTAAAACCTGAATTTTCATATAATGAAGATCTCATACATCACATACCAGCTCCAATAACCCCTAAAATGGGCTCCCAATCTAGGCTGTGACATCCTTGAGGCATGTTCCCAATCACCTCGAGGTGTCATCAAGTTCCAAAGATCATGATAAGAGAACCTATAAGAACAATTACACATAATAAAATATAAATAAAAATTATACATAAATAAACATACAACCAAACATAAATAAAATATCAAAACAAGATTTAAAATCAAGAAAATAGAATAACAATATTTCTATCATGGATACAACTAAAAATAAAAAAACAAATCCAAATAACCAAATATATCTCCTGGAGACTATGTGGGTCACTCTTTAGTCCCAAAACCCAACATTTATCTAAGGTAATCAAAACCAATCTAGAACCGAAACCTGAAATTGAAATGTTAATATAAGAATGAGTACACAAATTAATAGTCATGATAGAGTAAACCCCACCCCATGTATTACATTTAAATAAAAGATCTACCTCTTACTAGTTTTAAATAAAATATATAAAAATAGTTTTTACTTTTACATTTGGTTTTAAAACAAATCTTGGTTCATTTCTCTCTTTACTGTGAAATATGACTTACTTAAAACATGAGGCTAAACATTTAGAAAAATAGTTATTAAAAAATTATAAACTAATAATAAGATAATAGTGTTTTTAAAATTCATTATTCTAAATAAATTTATAAAATTAAAAAGGGTAAAATAGTTTTAAAACATTTTCTATAAAAGAATTTAAATCAAAACATTATCCTAAACAAGAGCAAAACATAGATGAAAAGAATCACTCTACCATGGAAATAATAAAGTATAAGTATCCAACATAGATAAGAATGTGATATCATACATGTAATTACCTATGATATAAGGGATAAATATTGAACATAGTAATCACAATCTATCATGTTAGCAAGCATGATTCAATCAAACAACCCTAATGATCAGTCATACCTAACCTTGCCTAACCAAGGGGTATACTCCCAAAGTAGAGCATAACCTATATCAGGGTCCAATAGCTAGAGCATAATCCTAATCTAGTGAATCAAGTGTTCTTAGAAGATAATCTATCTACACTAGGTTCTCATGGTATATTTAAAATGAGGGTAATCCAAGAAATAATATACAATTAAAAATATAAAAATAAATACAACCCATTACATAAATCAGAGTCACACAAATAAGAAACACCCCCAAATACCCCTCCTAATAATGTCCCCTTATTTCTATAACCATTTATGTACAAGAGATGTCTTATACTAAGAAAATTACTATTCCTTTTAAAATGAACAAGAAAGGGACACATTCCATGGTATTTTGTTTTTAAGATAACATGTTTTCAAAAGTGCCAACCATGACTTGAAAATAACCTATGGGGAACAAGATATAAAACCATTTAATGAAAAATAGACACACCACAATATTTCAATTAAATAACCAAAACCCATTATAAATAAAAAACATCATTTTAGTTTTATAAAATTAATTATAAAGGACATTCATGATTTTAATCAAACAATTGGTGTGCAAGGTTAAGTAAATAAATTTATTCAACAAATTTTAAAGTGAACAAAATCAATTGAATTTTAATGAAGTTAAATCAAAGCATGATTTTCATTTCAATTAAAACATGAAAAAACTTAATACTATATATATATATGTTATAACACACTCATAAAAAAAATAAAACAATCAATGGTTCTCAAAATAAAGGCCATTACATAGGTGAACCTATCTTAAACCATTGGAAATAAGTTTCCTTCAACAAAAAAAACAAAATAACATGCCTAAATATTATTCTCATGAGATCTACACATAAGAAACTAATAATTAATTGCACCCCATTTCTACCTAGTGTTCAGATAAGCACGAAAACTATGAGGTAATTATAGACAAAAAAAGGAAAGAAGAGAGAACTAATAGAAATATGGAGAAAGAGATTAACCTTGAACAACTAGACCAAAAACCTTAAAGAATCCCCTAGAAATCACTAAAGTAAGGGGAGAAATAAAACATGGTAGAGGAACCTAGGACATGCATATTGAATGGGAGAAAAAGAAAGGAGTTTTGGGTTAAAAATAAAACATGGGAAGATTAATAATTTCTAAGATTTTAAACATATCTGGACATGTCTCATGGTTTGGTAAACAGTACACCAATAAAACTCTCTCTTAGACTCACCTGATACTCATATGGTTTAGCCACATGGTTTGGAAAACTATGTGTCAACCATGTGGAATGGTACTGCTAAATTATATACCCTTTTTCACACTTTCCATGTAGTTTGTACTAACCTTGTGCATCCCACACACCCTAACCCTTATGAATAAAAGACTATACTTGGTTAATAATAGGATTCACATAGTTTGTAATCAATCATGTGTTATTAGTGTAGACTAAACCATGAAATAAAAAAATCAATTGAAAAAGGTACCTACATAAAGGTAGCCACTAATTTTTACACAAATCACTCACACTACTCATACACCGAAGATAAAACTTCCCGAAACTCAAAATTTTAATCCAAAACTCTTAAAACTCAAAAAAATAAATAATAATAATTAAATAATAATATAAAAATCAAAAAAAGGGTGTGGATATTTCCCTTACCATTAAATTTTTTTCCCTCAGAAATCCACAATGATTTTAGTTGATCAAATAAAAAAGACAAGGGTTAACCCATTTCACTCAACTCAATTATTAAAACAAAAGAGCACCATCATAACCATCGAGAAAAAAACTAAAAACATAGTTTTAAAATGACCTAGGATCCACCACTAAACTGAATCTAGTATTTTGAAGAGTGAAAAATTCCAACACAATAAAGTAAGAACGTCACTACCATCTAAACCACTGGGCTTGCTTCTAGAGACCAAAATTAAAAAATTAGTAAAAATAATTATTGTATGTATTAGGATACTATGGGATGAGAATTCAATAAATTATAAAAGGAAAAAATGGGAATAAATTGTGGAACAATGAATACTCAAAAAAAGAAGGTGACCATGGTGGACTCCCCCCCCCATATTAGGATTTTCGTTGGTAACCCATCCAATGCTACTTGTCCTAGGACACTACAGATGACACCAAAACACTTCCAATACACCCAATTTAGAATTTATATAGGTAACACAATTTAACACAAGATATAAGTATTTCAAAAAATATTAATGTTGGAACATTATAAAAAGGAAAAAAATAAAAAAGTGTAAAAGGGATACTTCAAACATGGGATGGATTAGAAATAGGTTCTGCAAGATAGAGAGTAAAAATCCAAAAATAAGTAGATATAGTTCCAATT
Source organism: Viscum album (assembly GCA_963277665.1). Classification (NCBI taxonomy): domain Eukaryota; kingdom Viridiplantae; phylum Streptophyta; class Magnoliopsida; order Santalales; family Viscaceae; genus Viscum; species Viscum album. Next base: position 341,311,575 of record OY728135.1, read on the forward strand.
ATTTTCTAAGATATACCCTTGAAAAACTTTTGAATATGGAAAAAACATCCATTAGCATGATAGGTCTTCAGAGTACTTTGACATGAAGGGTTCTTGTGACCCTACTTGCACACTAGGGTTCTATGCCTAGAAGAAGTTGATGGAATATGATAAAGAATATTAATACAACCACCAATTTGTTCAAATTCAGGAATTTTCCCCTTCCATTTACTAGAATCCTCTTCACCACATCCATGAAACGAGGAAGGTCATACTACCTTAAGAACTCCTACCAACATAAACTCAACCTGAACCACCTGCCTCACTACATTAGAATAGGAGGTTAAAATGAGTTCTTCCACCATCAACTGAAGATTGAGATGAATGCCTTTATCAAAATACCCAGACTTTAAGAAATCATCCATAGTCAAATCCATAAGATAAGGGACTAAATTAAAAAATCAATATAGATACTCTAAGACTGATTAATAATCATACTGAAGATAGTACAACTCCATCACCTTAACTACCTTTATGGCCTTATAGAAATACTGTAGGGTGAATGGATATTTAAATAATTACCAGGAAAGTCCTAAAAACATTCAAAGAAACCTTTTAGTCACCACTTTGAAAAGAATTTATAAATTTGATGCTTTAAGTTATTTAATTTTAATCAAATGACCCCTTGATTTCCATGATAAAATCTAACCTTTCGCATTTAAAACCACTCTCTCATTTTAAAATATGTTTTAAAAAACTTTTGAAACAACACACACCAACTTTTAAAATAAAAAATCACGACACAAAATCATTTTTGAAAGACTAATTTTATCAAAATAAATTAATTTAAAATCCATTTAACAAATTTATCTTTAAAATAATTTATAAATACTCATGAATCATTTTCAAAAGCTGAGACATCACCATTTTAAACTATGATTTCAAAGTTTCATAAAAATCCATTAAAATAATTTTAAACTAGATAAATATAACCCAAATTTGAAAGTGGGATAATGATAATGGATGAATTGGACATATGGTCAGTGAGGAAAGCTCAAATCACACTACTACTATAGAGAGTTATATTGGACCTTGTACATGGGCTCTATATGGTTTTCCAGACCCTACAAGCTCATCTAGGACTGCTAGTCTAGATATCATTTCATCCCTGAGAACAAATAAATTTATAAATCACCCACACAGATAATGAATCCAAATAAACATAAAAAAGTATGAGAAAGACCAACAAATAATTAAAGATAAACTCAAAGATAAACCTTACATCCTAAATCCCCTGGTGACTCAAGGTTCAATAATAAAAATGTTATCCAAACACTTTATCTTACCTACACCCAAAGTGTTGAAAATAATGCTCTATCTACCTTTAAATCACAAATTACAAAGGGAACCCTAGAACCTAGGTCCTCTAATGAACATGGATCTGATACTATTTTGTCATAGAACAACTCTGGCTACCCCTAAATAGGCCTTCAAAGCTAGCCCGTTTCATCCCTGAGGAACATTCTCGATCACCCTAGGGTGAAGTAAAATGAAAATGGGAATTATAAGAGAACCATTATGAATGATTTCAACTAATAAAACATAAATAAACATGAATTATAACTAAAAATAACACCAAACATAAAAAATATCATTACAAGATTTCAAATCAATAAAAGGAAATGTTGAGATGGTCGCCACTGATATAACTAAACATGAACCACAAAAATCAAACAAAACAGACAAAAAGATCTCTCGGTGACCTCGTGAGTCACTCTCCAGTCCCAAAACCCAACACTACTATAAGGATATCAAAACCAAGCTGGGACTTGAACTTGAAACTAGAATGATAAGATAGTTGTGGGTACAAGACTCAGTAGGCATGCCAAATTAAATAACACCCCATGTGTTAATTTTAAATAAAATATCAATATCTTTCTAGTTTAAAATACAATACATAAATATAGGATTTAATTTTACATTTGGTCAAAAAAAATCTCAGTCCATTTCCTTGCTTTGTTTAAAAAAATACTTAATTAAAACATGATGATAGACTTTTAAAAAGTGAATTAGTAAAATTTTGAAAAATATGAATATTGTAGTTATTTTAAAATCCAAATTTTTAAGGGAATTTATAAAAGTAAAAGGTTAAAAAATTAAAATAAAATCATTATCTTAAATAATAGAATCACATAAATGAAAAGAAAAATTATACCATGTAAATAATAAAATAAATATATCCAATTTAGATAATCAAGTTCTTGTATCCATGGGATTACTTATAATATGAGGGGAAAATCTAGAACATACAAATCATGATCCATTATATTGGTGCACCTAATTCAATCAAACAACCCTAATGCTCATTCATACCCTACCTAGCCCAACCAAGGGGCATACTCCAAAAGTAGACTATAATATATACTAAGGACCACTAGCTAGATCATAATTTCTAATCTACTTTATCAAGTTTTATCGAAAGATCCACTAGAAACTCTAGGTTCCCATGGTATATGTGAAATGGGGGTGAACTAATAAATAATTTCCAAAAAACAATATAAAAATAAATAAAATCCATCACATAAATCAATGTCATGCACACAAGAACCACCCCAAATACCCATCCATTCTTCCAAATTTGTCGATGCACAAAGGAAGTCTTGTACCAAGGGAATTACCATTAATTTAAAAATTAAAAATTGAGGAACATATTTCAAGTATTTTTTTTTGAAGAGAAGATGTTTTCAAAAGTCCAAACTGGTCCTTGTAAATAACCTATGTGGAATAAGATATAAACCCCTTTATAGAAAACTAGGTACACAAAAAAAATTCAATGAAACAACAAAAACATTTTATAAAACCAAAAAATAATTTATATTTTATAAAATCACTTATAAAATCTATTCATATTTTAATTAAACAAGTTTTGTTCAAGTTTAAGGAAAATAAGTTTATTCAATAATTTTTAAAGGGGAAACATCTTTTTCATTTTAATGAAAAATGAAGTGGATTTTTATTTTCATATTAGTTAATCCTTGAAAACACTTAATAATATATATCTATCTCAAAAAAATCATAAAAAAATAAAAAAATCATTTTTATCAAATTAAAGGTCATTAAATAGGGATACATACCTTACACTATTAGAAACAAGTCGCCTTTGAAAAAAAAACACAAGAAAGGTCCTCAAAAAAATCCTCAAAATACCTAGAAATTAAAAACTAATAATTATAGGAACCCCATTTATACCTAGGGTTCTCCCAAGTATTAACTATACATGGGAAGAATAGAAAAATTAGAGAAAAGAAGAGATAAAGGAGAGAAATAAATAGAAAGAGTAAAACCATTAATAACTGGACCAAATACCTTGAAAAATCCCATATAAATAACCAAAGGAAAGGGATAAATCACAGGGGAGGACCCCTAGGCCATTCATGTTAAATGGGAGAAAAGGAGGGGAGGTTTGGAGTAAAATGAAAATTGGGTTAGATTAGTTATCTTAAGGATTTTAAAATAATCTGGATAGGTTGCATGGTTTAGTAAAACATGCACCAACCACATTACCCCTACTGGAATCACCCAATACCTCAAAATGATTGGCATTATAGTTTTAGAAAACTATGAACTAACTATATGGAATAGTTATTATAAATTGAAGACCCTTTATATATGTTTTTCACATGGTTTATACTAGTTGCGCACAATCTATTCACCCTTACCCTTATTAAAAAATAACCCAAAATAGTTAACCCTAGGATTAATATGGTTTTGAATCTATAGTGTGCTTCCCATGTTTAATAAACCTTGCAAGAACAAAATGAACTAAAAAATGGTCCTATATATAGGTAGATACATGGCTTTTTCAAACTATGAAAACTAATCATACAACCAAGGGAAAAATGCTTGAAACTAAAAATTTCAACATGAAACTCTCAAAACTCAAATATAAAGGCCAAAAAAGTAATAAATAAAACAGAATTAGAAAAAAATTAAGGTGTGACACAATCCATATTATTTACATTGGAGATAAATTTTTACAGGATCAAACAACTTGCTTGGTGGAAGTTCTTTAGAGAAATCACAACGTAGAGAAGGGGGCATGAGAGCCTAAAGAATTTACGAGGGAGGATTACCCACATTTATTTAAGAATTGACATATATATATAAAATTTCAAGGATGAAATTATTTAGTTGGGGGATAATGTAATGCCTAATATCACACTATATAAAGTAATCACTACATCCCTAAAATATTGACCAATGTATATTCTATTATTTTATTATTATAATAGAAATAATTCATGGTTATATTTAAAAGTATAATTTATAAATATTATAATTTTTAATTGATTAAATGGATATCATTTTTTAGTTTAGAAGTTTGAATTTATCATACAGTGATTTTTTGGGATTTTTTTGAAATAATTGATTTTTGGACGAACAGTAAAAATGCCTCTTTTATAAAAAAAATATCACTTTTATGAAGTAATTATGGTATAAGAATGACTCACTAGTACAAAAACTTTTTTTACATCAGTTTTTTAGCTTTTTAACGTCGGTTTTAAGGTGATGTTATTGTGAGCGACATTAAAAATGTGATTTTTTACAACTGTTATTTAATAACCGATGTTAAAAATGGGGTTTTATGGTTTTTAATACCGGTTTTTAAAAAATTGACATGAAAGACCATCTTGAAATGATGTTTAAAAGCCATTTTTATGTCGGTTTAAAAAAAACTGATGTTAAAAGTCATTTTTACATTGGTTATTTAAAAATTGATGTTAAAAGTCATTTTTAATTTTGGTTTTTAAATATCCTACGTAAAAAATATTTACCATCCTGTAGATAATCTCCTAGGATCTTATTTGGTAGGTCATAGAGATCAAACAGAGTTACAAATCAAAAGTTATGACCATCATAAGTTTGATATATTTTTTTGAGGAATGATCGAACGAGAAAACCATAACTCTGTCTTAGAAGGAATTTTAGAATCTGAAGGAGGATTTTTCATTTTACCATGATATAAAGAATTATCCATCATTATAACAAAATAATAATCATTAAACAGTATACCAATTAAGAAAACTACTCATAAAAAATATAAATCATGGAAAAATAATTTCAAATACCTTGATGAGATCACGGAAAGAATAAATAGTGGATTAATGTGGAAGATCAAACAAGTTGAGTCGATGGAGCAATGATTGTTGAAATAAATGATCATTAAATGGTATATCAATTAAGAAAACAAATCATAAAAACCATAAATCATGGATAAATAATTAAAATTACCTTGACAAGATCACAAAAAGAATAAATAATTGATTGACATTGAAGATCAAATGAGTCGAGTTGGGGGAACGATAATGGTTGAAAGAAATTATTGTTAAATTAGGATATGTGTATAATGAAAACATATAATTGAAGTGATAAAAGAAAATTTAGTATTAAATATTTTAGGAAGAAATTTGAAAAATTGATATCGTGATGTCAAAAAATTGAAATTTCACATTGGAGGGATTTCAAAATTATCTTTCATGTTGGTTTTATGATATCCTTCATGAAAATATATTAAAAATATCCCTTATTTTCACGTCGTTTATTAAATAATCAATGTGAAAAATCAATTTTCATGACTTTTTCACATTGGTTATTTAATAACCTATTTTAAAATGTATTTTAATATCTTTTATTCAATAACCGATGTGAAAAATGTTTAAAAAAATGTATTTTATTTCTCAAGCTTTGATTTGACAGGTCAATAAGCTCAAACAGAGTTACGGATTAAAAGTTATGGCCTTTGGAAATTGGAATTCCCTAAGAATTCGTTTAGATATTATCATCTTCCGATGACCATAAGTTTTGATCCGTAACTCCATTCAAGATCCGTGACCTGTAAAATCAAAGCTTGAGAAATTAAATACTTGTTTTTAAACATTTTTTACATCAGTTATTAAATAAACAAAGTGAAAAATTCCTTTTAATAGTGGTTATTAAATAACTGATGTGAAAAAGTCATGAAAATTGATTTTTCACATCAGTTATTTAGAACCGACGTGGAAAAGTCCAGAAAATAGATTTTTCATTTTGGTTATTATATAAATGATGTGAAAAATCATAGAAAATTCATTTTTCACGTCGGTTCTTATATAATTGATGTAAAAAATGAGCAAAAATGGATTTTCACATCGGATATATAATAACTGACGTGAAAAATTGATTTTCAGATATTTTCACATCGATTCTAAAATACCGACGCAAAAAAGGTGATGTTAAAAATAGTTTTCTTACTAGTGACTATATAGTTTTTAAAGCCTTTTTATAGACTAAATATATATTTAAGAAGTAAAATAAAGTAATTAAACATATTATTTTTGATTTAGAAACTGATGTTTGACATTTTAAAACCTAAGTAAAGTTTTATTCTAATAAAAAGACTATTTTAGATCATTTTCTATAATTAAGTAATTAGAAGATTAATTTTTGTTTTTTATTGGTTTTAAATTCAAATAACTCTCCTTTATTTATTTATAAACCAATAAGTGTCATATAATCAATTATTTACATGATTTTGGTGTAAAATCATTTTTATACATAAAATGAATTTTAAAAAAGTTAGTTTTTTGTGTTTTTCATACTTATTATAAAATGTATTTCATATTTTTTAATTATAATAATAAATATTAGGTAATAATTTCAATATAATTTTATTCTTAAAAATAAGTTTCTGTGGTAAAAGTTTATCACCACAGTTAAAGGAAAAAGTTGGGGGGGGGGGGGGTTAAACCTAATATACAAAGCTTAAAATATATCTAAAACATGTATAAATTTGATTTTTTGAGTGTATTTAGACATTAAATTATTATAAATTATATATTTGACTAAATTTGAGACACTTTCCATGATAAATACATTTATTATATTTAAAAGTTCTTAATATTTACAAGAGTATCACTCCTCTCACTTATAAAAGGGAACCCTCTCTCCTCACTAATATACAAACTTTGAGCCACTTATCTCAACAAATATCTACCCAAATATCATAAAAACACCCTTATACATGACCTATAAGTTTTATTCTTCCCAAAAGACCCATCCATGAATCCTTGAGATGTTTTTCAAAGGAGATTTTCCAAAGGAGAGATATATGTTCTTACCAAAACTTTTCAAGTTTCTTTCTTATAAAACCACATCTAAATATTATATAACCATATTAATAAAATTAAATTATTATATTTAATATACTATAATATTTTTATGTTAATATTACAACCTCTTTCTCTCACCTTTCTTTCTAAAGGAAAAAAGAAAATATCGCTCAAGCGTACGTGTGGACTACATAATCTATGAAATAATGTATTACATTTTCATTATTAACTATCATGGATAGTGAAATAATAATTATTTAGTAAATATTAAATGTTTTCTAATTTATTTCCCTACCATCCATTGGAAAATAGAAACTTCTTTTATGTGTACGTGTGGACTACCACTTCTACGAAGCGATGTATTTAATTTTTCATAACCACATTACATGGATCATTATAAAATTTTATTTGATTCATAAATATGATATATATGAAATTATTAACATTATATATGTGATTAAACCTTGACCAAGGTATAGGGATGAAAACTTCTAAATCAAAAAATGCATAAGAAACAAAATAGTTAACACTTAAATAATTGATTTTAACAATGGATTAGGATTAAATGGGTAAAAATAAGTTATGAATATATGATATATATAAAAATAGATATAAATATGGAATTAATATAGACAAATAATAAATATAACTTTATTATATAGGAGTTAGGAATGCATCTAAACAAGTGGGAATCCAAGGTATGATTTTATGTTTCAATATCACTTTTTTGTCGAGATTATTTATGTTTCAATTTCCATTAGAGGTAACTTTTATGTTTTTTAACTTATAAAACCCATCTATTTTCTTCTAATTTGGTTATTTTTAGTTTTTTATAGTCTTATTTACATTTTTACCTCTTTTATGTACTCAAAACCACTAAAATTAATTTTATAAGAAAATATGATGTTATTTCTCCTTTTTGATTGGGAATCTTTCTCTTCTATATCCATATTATTTATTTTGATTCAAGTATATATTTTTTATATTTAAATTATTTCTTAAGTTCAATTTTAGTTAACTTTTACTTTTTATTTATTGTGTTAAGAATTATATTTTTAACCATTTCTATACAATTCATTTTTGACTTTTTTATGAAAGTGAGAAAAGAATATTTTTTTAACTTTTACTGCATGTCCACCTTTTACTACTATTATAGATATTATTCATTTTAAATATTTCTATAAATGTTTCCATGTTTTAAATTAAAAATATATTCCCATTATTCTAGGAATTTTTAGTTTTAAAATGTTTTCAAAATAAAAGGATGTTTCTTCTTGTTTTCAAAGTGAATTTACAATGTCTTTATAAAGGTGTTTTCACCTATTTCAACATCATTTAAAAATTATGATGCTTCAATGGGTATATGATCTAATGATACTATCCAACTTATTTATATGTATGGTTTGTTATCATGTTATTTTATTTATTTACTAAGGAAAATATTGACATTCCATATACTAGTTTTCAAATATAGATGTTAATTAGCAAGACATGTTGATTAGGTGTTATATTGCTTATTAATTCCTTCTATATAATGAATAATTTTACGCTATTAAGTGATTATTGGGGACTAATATTAAATATCCCATCAATGTATCCATAGGTATCACAGGACAAACTAACTTTAGTATTTGATATATACCTTACCTACTTATATATAATGTATCGGCACAAGGCCATGATAATAAGATTATGATGTACAATATTATACATTATATCATTATGAAACTAGTTAATGATATTCATGTGATTATTTATGTTTTTATGAAATCCATGGATATATTTCTCTTTCACAGTATTATTTATATGGAATATTTGATTATTGTTTATAACTGCCATATATTCCATGCCTTATTTATTCTACGATAGTTTCCACTATATTCTTTCCCTTACAGAGTATCTGAGATCACTCATTTATTTTTTTATTATCTCTATGGTACCCAAAATTGAACTTTGAAAAAAAAATTAGAGATATACTTGAAGAAAGAAAAAATTTATCCCAGAAATTTAAGTTGCATTTCATGTTTTTGAATATAATGCGAGAATCATGTATGTATCTACACTCTTAAGACTACTAAACTATTCGATCCCGTGGTATGTGATCTGTTATATCTTATTCCAAAATAATATAGTAACCATAGGTTATGAGTTAGTAGAGTTGAGGTTGTTATGGGGATGGGTAGGATAACATGACATACTCTGTTCTTTCTTGGGTTTATTTATACTCATATTGGAACCAGTTGGGGATTCATATTTACTAAAAAATTAAAAATAAATAAATAAAATTTTACAATATATTTATTATTAATGAATAGTTTAATATAATTAAAATGTTAATTCCTATGGTTGATGACTTAATGTTAGGATGATGATAGTTAATAATTCCCATGTTATACTCATACAATGTCTTTTTTTATTTTAAATGATATCTCGATCACGTTGTACTATTTTATAAGAGTTAGTATTTATGTTTTAACATAAAAAAAATCATTTTATAAATGTAAATGAAATCAATGGTTATAGGGTTAGACTAGAACTCTGGTTTATTTATTATCTTAGGGTTGTCACTTATGGGAAGAGAGTCTTGATATTTTTCATGAACCAGCCAAAGTTAACCAAAAACATTACTTCATACAACCCGTAACAAGCCCTCAATAGTGCCTCCCCATATACTATAGGTTGATGACTAGCGATGATAGACTAAAAGGATATAGTGGGGAGACTATTCCCTCATATCAGAGTATAATAACAATGGAAACAAACCAAGAAACATACACATCCATAGACATTATAGTGCGCATAAACAAATAAATATCTGAAACAACTATAATAAATGGAATGTAACATAAAAACTCAAATACAAGAATAAAAACACTGGTCACCCATTGGGATGACCAAATAAAAAATAAAATAAATGAACATAAATACAAAAGGCTCTACTTATACTCTAAGATAGACCACATACCCAGTCTCCATGACTACTGAACATCTTCAACATGAACCTCATGCTCTACATGAGAAGTCCCTCTTGATAATGATGTTAGGCCCAATTTGTGTTTTGATTTTATTTGTTGTCAGTAGATCAATATGTTGATTATGTTGAAGAAAATGAGTATGTTGAAAAAATTAATAGAAATATTGATTGATGAATGTTGTCTGTGAAGCTGAGAATCAGATCCAGAACCATCAGCATGAAGATTGTACTCAACATAATAATCAAGAAGATTTTTTTTATATGTGTTTTATTTTTTTTGTTGGAGGAATGAAATCACCTAAATTTTTAAAAAACTTTGGGTGATTGGACTGACCATCATATTCAGAACATCAGACTCACAATGCATAAGAAATTCCATTATATTGGGAAGATGTTTTCTACAGAAAAGGATCATCAGATCCACCTTGGGTCTAAAATGATGTTAGGATCATAATTAGGAATAGAAACATATTCTACATGAATTTAATGGAAATATAATGATATATTGAGGTTTTTTATTTCTAACTAATCATAATTAAGTTGTAAAACTTGTGATTCTAGCTTGATGAAGGAAAGGGTTAGTGATTAAAATCATAATGAGGTTGGTTGGAAAGAAAGATTTTTTTTGAAGAATAATATGTTATAATAATTCCTAAGGAATGTAAGAAGACGCTCAAAAGGGTGGGAAGTTGCAATAATTTTCTTTATAAGTTAGATTATGTTGAAGCTAATCTTAATTTTTTTCAAAGTTATAAATAAGTCATGCTTACATGCAAGAAGTTTAAGAAGAAGAAAGTTTGTGTAAACAAACCTTTCGGGTCTTAGTCCATCATTATGAGACTATCAGACAAAGATTTGTTTAAAGCATGAAAAGATAGATCAAAACATGAGAAACCGAACGTGATTGTTTTAAGTTAGAACAAAATTTAACAATATTTAAATCTTTTGAGAAATAAGTTGATGAGTGTTGTAATAAAAATGGAGAAATAAGTTGAGTGCTGAAATTTCATTGATATCGTATTCAGAAAATAAAGAAGTTACTGAATTCAAAGCTACTAATATCGCTCCATCCAATTTGGTATGCGATCATAATAATTGAAGGTAGAATTGTTTTCATTGGGAATTTTCGGTACCAATGAAATGTAAAATAAGTGATGTTTATGGGGTCCAATAAGAAAAGAATGTTAGGGATTGAACAATAATATAGTCAACCGTTTTCACTAAGATGAATTATTGATTGTTTTTAAAGTGGTAATTTTTTTACTTATGAATTGGGTCAAGAAAAAAAAGGAAAATTGATTTTTTTTCAAGAGTTTTGGTATCAAATTGGCCAAGAGAAAATAAACAATAGTATTCTATGTTTCTATAATATGTTTTACAATTAGGTCAAGAGATATTAGGATGGAACTAACACCGGTTATCAGAATAAATAAGAGACTGATCCATCAGACATAGGCTAACACTGATATCATTATCAGATACAGGATCATTAGTATAGGTAAAAGAAGAAAAAGAGTGTTTCTTAAATATTTTTTGAAGTGTTTTCAAGGGTAAAAAGAAGATTTTTTGAATAAGTTGAAAGAGATACAAAAGTTTTTTTAGGGGAACATGAATTTTAAATAATATGTTTGATATTTTTTCCATTAGTTGGTATATAGAATCGTATTAGGAAGACACATATTTTACATTGGTCACATTTAGTATAGAGCAACATATTGAAGAATCTTCTGTCTTCATTTTAATAAGGGAATCATAATGAGAAGATTAATCTTTCAATTGATGTATATAAATATAACTGGATGTATTTAGTTCTAATTTGTTTTCAATTGGGTATGAACATCGTATTAAGAAGGTTTCTATTTCTTAATATATACAAGTGGTATAGAGCATCATATTGAATAAATTTTATTGGAAAATCAGAATTGGAATCAGAATCATACTGAATAATGTTAAGAATTTAGAAGCAAGTTAATGTTGTGAGTAGATTCGATAAGGTTCAAGAAGAGGTTAGAAGCATCAAAGAAATCATAAATGCATCCATAATTTCAGGGAAATATAGATTTTTAGGAATTTAGATATGTGTAAAAAGATTTTGGAAATCCTTCCCAAACCATTTAGGGTCACATATAGAAGGAATAAATACATTGTACTTTCATGAAACAAGTAATGGGAATGAGTGAAGAGAGAGAAGATCTGAAGATCTTAGGAGAAGAAGTTTATGAATTGATCATTCTTGAAAAAGTTATCTTAACAAAAGAAGAATAAGAAGAAGAAGAAGATCATATTCAGCTGATCATTATATCAGGCTGAATCGTCAGACTATAAATCAGATTAGGATATATGAATTGAGATAAAAGTAGTCAAAAATTGTTTTAGTGGTATTCTAATAGATTTATATATATTTTTTCATTGAGTAATCGAACTTGGGAATTAGAATTGGAAATAAAACTGAGTATCATTATGAAATCTAAGAATTTTATACCTGTTAACGGGTAAGAAATTGAAGAATTGTTTTTAAAGATCATATTTGTGAAGGTTGATCAAGCAGCACCATAACATATTTGTTACACAAATTATTTTTCATAATTTGTGGTAGGAGAATAATATGCACTATCACATTGTTTCCATAGTGTGGAAAAATTATACAGGTATTTCCTACTAATTATATTCCACACAAAAATATTTTTTCTAGTGGATTTTGTGGTATTAGATTGTTTCCATACCATACTAAGGATGTAACTACTATTGTTGAGTAGTGAAACTTGTAAATTATTGTGTTACTATGGAAGTATGTTTGATTTATTTTTAGTATGGAGAGAAATATTTAATAGGAGGTGAAGTTTATTTCATTTGTAAGAAAACTTAAAAGACAAATATATTACTTATTAACCCCCTCCCCCTCTCAGTAATACTTGGATCCTACTTAGGAACTAAAAAGTGGTATCATAGGGAAGGCTCCCTTCATTCATTATTTGATGAAGTTTTGAAAGAGAAGCCGTGATGGAGAATCTAAATTGTGTGAACAGTAAGGAGATTCTGATTTTAAATTATAGGAATGATCATATCTAGAAATGTATAATGTGGATATATATTATGTTCCTTGAATATAATGTTTCAAAAGCTTCTACATATGGTTTTTCAACCTCATGCTGAGAATAATCCTCTTATAAAGGATGATAATAAAACCTTGAGAATTATTAAAGAGCTAAGAATTATTCATTTTCATCACTTTTTTAAAGTTAGTTTCTATGATTAAAATGAGTTTCCATTGGAAAAGGTTTCTGGGATAAGTTGCAGAACATTTATGAAGGAAATAAAAAAGTAAAGAAGGAAAAGTTACAAATTTGGAGATTTAAGTATGAAGATCTCAAGATGGGTGAGCATGAACTTGTTGGTGACTTCTTTACTAGGGTGGATGCTATTTTTAGCACTATTATATGTCATGGTGAAAAGTTAGAATATTAAACTATTTTTGAAATGATCTTGAGAATTTATTCTAAAAAAATTGATGCTAAAGTCTCTTCATTGGAAGATAGATATCCATAAACATTATCTCTTGATGATTTTAATAATACTCTCATCACTAATGAGATGATAAGAAAACATTTTATGAAGGTAAAAACAAAATATGATTATGAAATTTCTTTCAAGGCTTCCAATAATGAAAATCCTGAGAAGATTTTGGAATAAGAAGAATCTAGAGATTCTGATTCTGAAAATGAGTTATGTAAAAATAATGGTGAAATTTTATCCTTAATTTCTAGAAATGTGAAAATAGGTAAAAAAAATTATTAAGGGAAACTTCCACTAAAATTGTTTGTATATGTATCCATTGATAACTTTGTTTCCAATTTTCCTCAAAGAGGTGATGAAGAAGAAATTGATGAAGAAGAAAGTGATGAAGAAGAAAGAATGCCAAGAAGATCTTGGAAGAAATATGGTGATAAAGAAAACATCTATTCCAAGAATAAATTTAAGAAGTTCTCCAAATCCAAAAGACGAATCTTTTTTATCTAAGGATAATGATAGTGAAGAATTTACAAATGGTGCTGAAAAAAACATGTTTATTGTAATAATTAATGAGGAAAGTTTTTCTAACAGTGAAAGTATTTGTTATGAAAAAGAAGTCAGTTAAGATGAATCTAAAAAATCCACAAATAAGGTTGGTGAAAATAATTTCATTGACATAGTTAATAATTAAAAATTCACAAGAAATGGTTCTGAGAAAGAAGAAGAAACTCAATTAGAATTTCATCTAAAAGAAAAATTGAAATCTTGTCTGAGGAAGATTGGGAGGCTTGAGAAATAAATCAGGAAGTTGAAAAGTAAAGAATATTCAAATAAAAAGCACAAATGTTTTACTAATGAAAACATCAAGCTGATGGAAGTGATTGTTGAGTTGAATAAATCTCTTAAGAAAGAAAAGAATCATAATGATTATCTAGAAGTAAAGCTGAAGGTGAAAGAAAAAGAGTTGGAACTTGTGCAACACAAAATTTATAAGAATGAAATGATGGTTACAGGTTTCCAAAACTCTTTATATTAAATTGGTGAAATATATGGAAAGGATAAACTTGAGAAGGATCATGAAAATTTACCGTCAAAGTTTGAAAATAATGTTGAAATTATTTTTGAGAATAATAAATATTGGGAGGTTACGTATGAGGTCAAGACCAACAAATTGATGAAGTAAAAAGTTTTTAAATGTCTCGAGTATGAAAAAATTTCTATTACTTTTTGTTCTAATAAGGGCAAAAAGAAAACTGATTTGAAAATGAAGAATTTGGTTGATTACAGATTTTTATTTTCAAAAAAGTTTAATTAAGAAAGATCAAAACTTTTCTGAGAAACATGTCAAAAATTGTAGACAGTATGGATGTTATAGAGTATGGTTTTAATTCTATGGGTACTACTGAAATTTTGGTGGATTCAAACACATAGCTAATATGTGTTGGTTAAATAAATAACATTACAACTATTCCATGAGTTATAGAAGGAAAAGTTTGAGGGGGAGACAATCCTCTCAAAGGAAGAAAGTTGAGAAAGGTATTTTGAAACCTAAGAAAAATAAACATACTGAGTATGAAAAGAGATAATGATTTGTTATTTTTTGAATAAGTAATAATGGATATAAATTTGGAATAAGAACAAAAATATTCTGAATTAAAGGGGAAGAAAAAGGTTTCTGAAAAATAGAACAAACGTGATAAAAAGATATCAACAGATTTTGACTTAAAGAACCATAAAATATATAAGAGATGTGAAAAATATGGGAATGTTTCTAAAAGATTTTGGACTATATTTCCAACCTAAGAAGAATACATAAAAATATGTTATAAACTAATTGTAACAAATATGTTACTAAAGTTGAAGAAAAAATGATAGCCTAATCCGAATATTCCACATATGAGAAGAAAGTTGTTTCAAAATCTAAAAAGGATGAAAAAAGGAAGAAAGAACATCCAATAAAAAATACAAGAAAAATAAGAAAAAGTCAAGACTAAGAGAGGACTCTCAATCCGATTGTTACTTCTAACAAACAACTGATGTTCCTCTTTATTCCCAAAATTTTTGTATACTTGTACTAACCTACAGGGAATTGAAGGAGTAATAATAAGGAAACTGGTGTTGATGAGTCTCTTACTTTTCTTTAAAAACAAAGTAATAAGGTTTGGAAAAATATGGGTTTTTTAAAATTTGTGTTTTTATACACCTGAACTTTCTGATATGTTTGTTGATATGGGTGTAGGTTACTTTTATCTTAAAAAAATTCTTTAAAATATTTCCCTAGTCATGAGAATTTTGAAAGAGACATGAATGGTATTACATGAAAGTTATGTAATGGTTAACATTGATAACATTGATTATGTACTCTTTTTTCTACACTGGGTTTTCACACATAGGATTATTGTTGTTTAGATAAAATATATTTGTTAAGAAACTCACATGATACTTATGTTTTCCTAAATAATATTTTTTATATTCTAAGACGAAAAGTTCTAGCCCTTGGAAATGAGATAAATTTTTAATAAATGAGATACTTATCATGATGGCCCCTTTGAATTTAATATTCAGTAAAGAGGAGAGATAATAAAAGAGGGGAGTAAGAAAAGAATGTAAAAATGAAAAAGTGATATAAGAAAACTTTAAGTGGTATTTCTTATAAGTGATTGTTTGATATTGAAGTGGGTATTGATAACAAACAAAAAGAGGTAGATTGTTAGGACCAAGTTGTGTTTTGGTTATATTTATTATTAATAGATCAATATGTTGATTATGTTGAAGAAAAAAGTTTGTTGATAAAACTAATGGAAATCCAGATTGAGGGAAGTTGGGTGTGAAACTAAGAATGAGATACAAAACCATTGGCATGAAGATTGGACTCGCCAGTGTAATAAGGAAGTTGTTTGTTTCATGGGTGTTGTATTTTGTTTTCAGTGGAAATAAATCACCTCAATTTGTAAAAATATATGGGTTATCAGACTGACCACCATATTATGAACATTAGACTCACAATTATTAAGAAAGTACATCGGACTGGGAAGATATTTTATGGAGAAAAGGATCATTGGATCCACCTTGGGTCTGGAATGCGGTTTTTATCATAATGAGGAATGGAATCAGATTATGCATGAATCTAATGAAAATATGATGATACTTTGATATTTTTTATTTCTCACAATTCATAAGTATGTTTTAAATTATGTGATTCTAGCTTGATGAAGGAAAGGGGAAGTGATACCATTTATATTGAGGCCAGTTGGAAAGAAAGAAAGTTGTTTGAAGAACATGAAATTATAATACTTCCTAATAAAAGGAAGAAGATATTGGATATGGTGGGAAGTTATAATAATTTTCATTATATTTCATAAGACACTGAAGATAATCTTATTTTTTTTAAATTCATGAAGATGTCATGATTACAAGTAAGAAGTTTATTAAGGAGAAAGTTTGTGTAAATAAACCTTTCCAGTCTCAATCTTTCGGTATGAGATTACCAGATAGAGATTTTTTTAAAGGATGAAAATTGATTGGAATGTGAGAAATCAAAGGTGGTAGTATTTAGTCAGAAAAAAATCCAAAAGAATAAAATACTTAGAGAAAAAAGTTGATTAGTATCATAATAAAAAAAGGGAAATAAGTTGAGTGATAAAAATTAATTGATATCATATTCAGAAAAGAAAGAAGTTGCTGAAGTTGAAGCAGCTGATACTGATCCATCAGCTTATATATTCCATCCTAATCATCAAAGGATAAACTGTCTTCATTAGGAATCATTAGGACTAATGAAAAGGGAAATAATTTAAGTTTATAAGGGTCAATATGAAAAAAATCCAGAGATTGATTAACAATGTAGTCAACTATTTTTGTCAAGATGAATTGTTGATTTGTGTTCAAGTGGGAACTTTTATTAGGTTTTCGGGGCCCGCAGCGGAAGCTGGTGGGTCGAGGATTTTAAAATTTTCATCGGCGGAATGACGATACTTATCGTTGCCGACGATCTGAGAACTGGAGAGGTCCGAGGATCTCGCGTAGATTATTAAGAGCACAAAATTAAAATGAAAACATACCCATTTCAAATCCAAAGGCGTGGTCGACTGCTGCTAGCCAATAAATCCAAAGCAGGATCACACACGCTCCAATAAATCCACAGGAATGCCGATCGTCACTTGAAGGATCTAAAGCAGGATCACTCTAAATCATCCACACACACTCCAATAAATCCACAGGAATTCCGATCGTCGAACTCCGGGTGCTAGCGCGGCGATTCAATGATATCTTCGACATCCCGACAATCACCGCATCGTTGATCTTGCGATGCGTGAGGAAGAACTTGATCCAAGCTCTTGGATCATCAGCTTCTCTCTCTAAGAAGCAGGAGGAGAGAGACGCTCTCAATTTTCATTCCATAAATGACTGAATAGTTTTGTGCACACCAAAGAGAGAGAGCCTTCTCTCTTATTTATAGAGACGTTCATAAATACCCAGTAGGGTTCCCCGGACCCCTTTAATATCAACGTTCTCTAAATAAATAACTATGGCAACTTATAACTGCGTCAATATTATTTATTTATTTTATCACATACTTTTAAAATATATTACGTGATAAAACCGAGCCTTTTAACTCGACTCTCTTGTCTTGCTTAATATTAAGTGAACCTTGAATATTAAAATAATATTCGTTCGATTAATATTTTCTCGTATTTACTGAACTCATAAATACATTAAATAAATTGAATCCCAAATATTCATAACTTGAATATTAATGAATTTATATAATTATTTTGGTGATCGACAACTTGGACAACGCTCAGACCCTATGGTGGGGCCCACTATGTCCAAATACCTATTCAACTTAATAGGTTGGATTCTTGAATACTCTATTGTGTGTGACCCTATAGGCCCTTATCTCAATAGTAGTGAATAAAATCCACAGACCAAGAGTGGGGTCTAGCAACCCATCATGGCCCCTAAAGAGATAAGGATAGTCATTTCCATGACTACCAACCTACGAACCCTGACTGTGTACTATAGTCTCTTTGTCATTTGATATCTCATAAAGCTAGACGCACTCTTGTGTCATCATCCTTATCTTGTTTTATTATTTTTTGATCTATCCAGATGGATTTGCCTTTCTACTACTTTGGACAAATACTAATGAAGGTGGCACCATCCTGATCAACCAGCCCTGAGATATACAACTTCCTAAACTTGGAAGCGACAAATTCTTTCTTGACCATTCAACCAACTTCATACCACCAACGATGCACCCAACACAAACTACCTCACCACAACATTACTGCCATGGTTTTCACCTTGCATTAAAGTACATAATTAAATGATATACATTGGTAATGGTCTCAAGTCAGGTGACCAATACACATGTCTATAGATAGGAACAACCAATGACACCCAAAACATGTGGTGTTCCTATTGGTGGGTCTATCCTCATGATCTCACTACTAGAGATCACCAAGTGTGAACTTCATGAGAAGAAGTCTCAATGCTTATGAGCCCCCAGTACCTGATAGTCATACATCTACTGTGTCCAGTCAGTAAGATGTATCTAGACTATAGAACATATATTTAAGGTCAATGGCATTATATCTCGAGGTTCTCATTATAGCTTGGGATCTTCTATAACCTCTTGACACGACAATTAACCTTCATACATTACCATTATTATAGTGGATGCAGAAACGTCTGCACGATAATGGTAAGATATCATCATGCATATCTAATTGTACACATGATACAGTAATCAAAAGTACTACATAGTTGGGTCTAGGGCACCCACTATTTCAACACTCCCACTTGCACTAGAGACAACTTGCTAACTCAACTTGTTATCTACTCACATGATAAATACCATGCTTCTGCTAAGTAATGGATTTAACTGCTGGGCCTACCACATTTTCGCCACGTGGTATATCTGCTATATGTGACCTCATCGACTTAAGTAAAACTTCTCAAGATAAGGTATCCCCGAGTATATCACTTTGTCCATTGTCATAACTTGAAAACTTGTATAGTAATAATATAATTATTCTAATTATGATAATACTTTTTTCATTAGGTGCAAATCCAAGAACTGAAACAAATCGTTGCGATTTAGAACTGCTTCTTAGCTGCTTTAGAAGCTACAATATACTCGGTTTTTGTAGGTATGGCTACCATAAGCTTTTGTGATCTTGAATCTCTCATCTCCTTTTCCTAACTACGATGCTAGATCAAATTGTTCTAAGGATTACTAGTTTGTGTCCCACCAAAACTAGTATACTTTCCTCTCTATATTCCAGGTACATATCATTTGTACTTACCGAAGTACAAGATGAAAGTTCTGACTGCATCACTTGCAATGCTCCTGGAAATAATTGATATATTCCTATAATAAATTATATCCTAGAAGTGTCAATTATTATACATAATATGGAATATTTGATTGATCCATCGCTAAAGAATATGGTATCAATTCACCACTTTAATCTCTACACATGCTCCGAACATATTAACCTGGAGAGATTAAGACATGTGACATAGGCAAAAATTCTGAACTTGAATTGTTCCAACTAGTATTTTTTTTCAATACAATGTCACTATATGTACGATTGACTAGGACCAAGAAACCTTTAGATCTACCTGAGTGGATCCTATTCCCTAGAACATAGGTTGCTACTTGATGTCAATCATTGTAGAATTTCTTTTAACCTGATCTTATCTAACTGTAAGATCAAAATCTATTTTCCATATGTTTCTGAACATATATCATTTGGAAAACATTGGTGCTACCACTAACCTTTGGTAGACACAAGGCAAAGATTCATTTATAATTAATTCTCTAAGATCTTGTTTCTTACTTTAATCCAGAATTGGATTTTAGTAACTTTCAACCCTTATTGGCATCATTTGATTTCATCATCTCTTTATGGCTGCGTCGTATATACACCTTCCACGAAAGATGATCTTGACATCCAATGACCAATAAAATGATCATAGAAGTTCAGTTATGACAAGTAAAATTCTAATAGATTTAGGCTTACCGACTTGGTATAACTAATCAAGCCTTATTGGTACGATACTTGTACCATCCATGTATCTTTTCATTTGAATACCCACCGCAGTATTCAATTTATAAGCCCCTTTTCAATTTGATACATGGAATCCATTATTGAATTTTAGTTGACCTTGTCAATCTTAGCTTGTTTCCATATACTTCTTACTTTTAGTATTTATTATTCTCAATGAATAATATATCACCGACCGTGGTGAATATAAAACCATCACCATGGTTTCATACTTCCTATATAGTATGTATCTTTGAAACATTCCTATTCCACATGTACCTGTGGAACTTGTTCCCTATGCCAACCAATTGTGCATCTCGAGCATTGAATAAGTCAAAGTCAATTCTGCTCCCACTATCTCTAATAGATATGTGCACCCTTATATAGAAATGTAGTCTAATACTTGACTATATCTTTTCTATCTTAGGTATCTATGTAATATCCTAAGCAACTGTTAGGATAATTAACTTAGATGCACAACATGTTTAACTTGATTCAGGTTTGTTTAAATCCTAAAAAACGCTTTGTATCTAAACACGTCCTATGACATAATGGATTTTCCATCATACTATTACTCGTATGATATCCATTTTTCATTTTAGTTGGCATATTGGTTATGGGTTTAAGCCATTATTTTCAAAGCACATCATTAAATATAATGGAAGTTTCTGCCGGTTGTAACATTGATACAACTTACATCATAACTTTGATGTATAAAATGTGCGTTTAGGAATTTCTCCACACTACATTTTGTTGATCAATGTTAATATGCAAGACTCGTCATTGATCCTCCTTATGAACATCAATACTGTGATGTAGATAAGGTAACATGCGTTTAGTAATTTCTCCACGCTACATTATCATGATCGATGATTGTTTGGTCAAGATATTCTTTGGCCTGTCGATCCGAAGAAAATCACATCTTCTGACCAAACTAATACTTCATGTGAACATTCCATAATGACATAAAGGATTCTTATGAAGTATATTTACCTCTAGCTTTCTTTAGAACAACCCACACTCTCGTGTTGAACTAACCTCAGAAGCCTTGTGGAATACCTTTATTTCTAAAGGTTTCTTTGTCTAAACTAAAGATGTCAATTATACCATAGGTTTTTAGCTATGCCGAGCCTAAATACCATATTGGGTATATTTTTGACGTCTGATTTTAGTTTTACTTGACAAAGAATCACATTACCACAACTGGGTAGGTCTTACATTTTATATTCATCATGTATTGCCATTGATTCAAGTAGCAGTGAACTATTTGTTGAGTATGTTACCACAAAAAACATTCATTCCAAAACATAGAATAATGTCTCATCATGTCCAAATGGGCACATGAGATAAATGTTTTTGTTTATACTCCACAACTTGTTCAATTTTAATCAATCACTTGGAAATTAGAAGTTATGTGTTTCTCTCCACAGACTTAGGAATCAGCCTTTCTCATCTGCTTGGAGAAGACACTTTACTTATAGTAATGTTTCTATACTTGCTTGGTTACTGTATTTAAATACACATATTTTATTATAATATTATATTCAATACCAAAGAATTATGTCAAAAAAATTAATATATTTGATGAAAATAAACTGAACGAGAAGCGAGTACTTACTACTTGTATTTCAGTTTTTAAACTTCCATGAATTTATTTCATTATGTGATGAAAATAAACTCCGGTTAAATAACCAACCATTTTTCATTGAAGGACATGAAAAAGGTGTCTTTTGTGTAACATTACATAAGCCTTTTCACCTTGTCATTCAATGTATTCACCATAAGAATAAAAGATGGCATTATATTCAATATTCTTATTTCTTGGCGAATGTTACCTTAATGGTAATGAAGAGCTTACTCTATACGGTTTTTTTGTATCCTTAAACAAAAATAGAGTAATTGAGTGTAAAAGGTATAAGAAATGGGATGAAATGAAATATTGTGAACTATCTTTCAATTTACACAAACCGAGTGCAATCATCACATTCAAATCTTGCTTCGCTTTCTCCTCAACAGGATCTTGGAGATGAGACTACATGTAACATCATCCATGTCTTGATGTAGCAACCACAACTAACATCAGACGTTGATGATGGAATTATGATAGAACCATCATATTCTTGATTCATGAGTCTCCTATAAGTAGTTTTACACCGTCGCTTCTTAAGGTGGCTTAACAGGTTGGGACACAAGCACCTTGAATTTTCATTATGGTAGTAATGTGCACAAGCACCTATACTACACTTGGAATTTCATTCTTGTTTGAACATTAACTTTTTCCAATGTTCATCATAGTTTTATTATGGTATTTCTTTCCATTATCTACAAATATACTTTAGCAGATTTTACTTTTATGTGATTACCTAATGTGACATTACTGATTATTTAATCATTAAATGTCTCCCACTAATTTTTTCAAATTCTAGGAACCCTCTATATTAGAATCGGAATACTCTTGAGTATTCTAGTGGAAAGGATCCCCGAACCTCCCTAATAGTCTACAAGCTAGGGCTACGCCACTACTTGGAGGATCCAAAGTAGGTTTTTGACTAGCCAACCACATTAGCTCGCAGTTCCTTGATCTGTTGAGTGGAGTCCCAGCTTTAAAATCATTTAAGGATTTACTCAATTCTTGCATCCAAAATTACAACAAACTAGCTAAGGCTATATCTTTGCTGCAATTTTATTTAAGTCGACCCACCACACAAATAAGAACTCCCCAGTAGTAAGAGACACCCTCAGCTAAGGCATGAACCGTCACCTCGAACACCCGGTTTTGTTCAAACTTGAATGATGGAAGGATTTTTGTGACTTAATATTTTATTTGAGGGTTTTATGTTTTTCTCTCGACGAATGTGATCCATTTCTATTGAACGTGTTCATCTATGTTGTCGCACTCACAACTGAACTTTAATAGAAAAACATACACCACTTATTTATGCATTTTATTATCTATTATTTTATGTGTTTTTCCCGTTGTTCTAAAATGCATAAAATAATAAATAAATGCATAAAGGTAAAACTAATACCCGACTAGTCTTGAGAATCTAAATGACCTAAGGGGCATAATACCTGTGTTGAAACTTGACACTAGATGCATCTCAACCCGTGCTGTATATCTGCTTCTCATTTGGAGCATCGCCACGTCTTGGCGGAGTCCACGCCACATCTTGGAGTACTGCCTCGTCTTGGCGTAGTCCATGTCACATCTTGGAGTACCGCCTCGTCTTGGCATGGTCCGCGTGTCATCTTGCATCTTCTTTATCAACGTGCTCCGCCTCGTCTTGGTGGGGTCAACATCGCTCGCCGCCTTCATCTGAAGTACAAAGATACTCACACACAGGTGAGGGGAACTTGGGTATAAATTTACATCAGGTAAATTGGGCATGCAGACCCTTATAAATTTTAACCAAAAACAAATACGATTCACAGACCGTCATTTCATTAATTACACACATCGCACACAGTTTAAAATAAATAATTAAATAAATAATTTAAAAGCAGACATACGGGGGCCAGTGCTCAAGACCAGTAGTCGGGTATAATATATTGTGTGATAAAAATTAAAATTCATAAATAAGTATGATGGATATATAATTAAATTAAATGAATTACTAAATTCAATTAATTTATTTAATTAATGGTCCTTTAATTAATTTAATTTAATATTTAAATTAAATTAATTATAATCATGTATTAAAATTTATTTCACTACAATTAATATATTAATATATTAATTAATTAAATTAATTAATTATATTAATTGATTTAACTTAACCCGAAGGGTTACCTGCCCGCTAGGAGGACTGCGCGACGGCCGGGTAACCTTGGCCAGGGTGCTCCCGAGGAGGAGCCGCTGCGTGGTCTACCACTGCTGGAGGCGGCGCCTCTCTCGGTAGAGCGCGAGGCTTCGTGCTAGGGAACCAGCTACTTGAGGAGGGTGAAATCGGTGGTGTTCGGCCGGAACCGAAGAGCGGCTGGTCGTGGTGCGCTGTCCTGGTGCTGCTGTAGGTCACGCTGGAAGAGCATCCAATGGGCGCTGCAGTGTGCCGCGCTGGAGGGAGATGGGTCCGATCGGACCCCTGCTAGTGGCACCAAGGACGAGATGGTGGGGTGCGGGTGCTGCTGTAGGGAGTGCGGGGAGAGGGGTTCCAAGGAACGAGCTGGGTGGAGGCCCGAGGCGGCCGGGAGGCTACGTGCTGGCGGAGGCGGGCTACTCGGACAGAGAGCCTACATGGAGGAGCGACGCTGCAGTGCGCTGTGCCTGGTTCTACCCGAGCGGGGCGGCCGACTAAGTGCACAGGTGAGGGGCCGCTCGGTGCGACAGCGGCGTGGTCAGAGGGAACCCGGGCGGTGTGCTCCGGTGCCGTGCGGGAGGAGCGCCATGCGGCGCTGCACAGGAGGGCGGGAAGCGATGCAGCATGGGTGCGGTGAAAGGCTGCGGAGGAGAGGAGGCCGACGGTTGAGGAGCGCCTGGAGGCATCAGGTGAGGGGTGTGGCGGCCGACCTACATAGGGGCTCGGGTTGCTGCGGAGGTGGAGGGCGACGACTTGGAGGAAGCGGTGCCAGCAGAGGGGTGCGGCGCTACATGCACCGCACGGTGAGGAGAGGAGGGGGTCCGCTCGGACCCCCTGCATGTTTCATTTTTTTTTGCTATTTTCCATAGGCCGCTCCACTCTCCCCTTCTTTTTTTTGTTTTTTGTTCTTTTTTTTTTCTATGTGGCTGCCCACTTTCCCTATTTTTTTGTGTTTTATAAATACTTCTTTTAAGTCTTGGTTCCACCATTTTTTTAAACAAATTTAAGACTTAGCTTTTCAAGCCTTTTCCATTAATATTCTTAAGGCTAAAGATAACCTTTTAAATTAAATAATAATATAATTATTATAATAGAATAATTTATTATTATTACATTATTCTAATAATAAAATAATTATTATTAAAATAATGTAATTATTGTGGAAATTATTTAATTTGTCAAATTAAAATTTTCACAATTTTAATTACATCCATTGAACCAATCTAAACTTGATCAGTTGTGCTGGATGAAATAAAAATATTACCCGAGATTAAACCGCATATTCGATCCAATCCAAAAATTTAAATTGACCATATTTTGGCCGTTCGAGATCAAATCGAAGCGCGGTTTGAACCGCTGGGACTGTTTTTAAACCCTATACTTAATTTTTTGAAAATTAATTTTATTTGGCTCAGAAAATCTACGCGCTTGCTCTGATACCACTGTTAGGTTTTCGGGGCTCGCAGCAGAAGCCGGTGGGCTAGAGATTTTAAAATTTTCCTTCGCGGAACGATGGTACTTGTCGTCGCCAACGATCCAAGCCCCAGAGAGGTCCAAGGATCTCACGTAGATTATTAAGAGCACGAAATTAAAATGAAAATGTTCCCGTTTCAAATTCAAAGGCGCGGTCAACTACTGCTAGCCGATGGCGATCACCGCTTGAAGGATCCAAAGTAGGATCCCTCTAGATCATCCACACTCGCTCCAATAAATCCGCAAGAACACCGATCGTCGAACTTCTGGTGATAACACAGAGATTCAATGATATCTTCGATGTCCCGACAATCACCGCATCGTTGATCTTGCAATGCGTGAGGAAGAACTTGATCCGAGCTCTTGGATCATCAGCTTCTCTCTCTAAAAAGTGGGAGGAGAGAGAGACTCTCAATTTTCATTCCATAAATGAATGAATAGTGATGTGCACACCATAGATAGAGAGCCTCCTCTCTTATTTATAGAGACGTTGATAAATACCCGGTAGGGTTCCCCAACCCCCGTTAATATCAATGTTCTCTAAATAAATAACTATAACGACTTATAACTGCATCAATATTATTTATTTATTTTATCACATACTTGTAAAATATATTACGTGATAAAACTGAGATTTTTAACTTGACTCGCTTGTCCCGCTTAATATTAAGCGAACCATGAATATTAAAATAATATTCGTTCGATTAATATTTTCTCATATTTACTGAACTCGTAAATACATTAAATAAATTCAATCCCAAATATTTGTAACTTGAATATTAATGAATTTATTTAATTCTTTTGGTGATCGACAACTTGGACAACGCTCGGACCCCGTGGCGGGGCCCACTATATCCAAATAACTATTCAAATGAATAGGTCTGATTCTTGAATATGATATTGTGTGTGACCCTCTAGGCCCTTATCTCAATAGTAGTGAATAAAATCCACAAACCAAGAGCGTGGTCTAGGAACCCGTCATGGCCCCTAAAGAGATAAGGATAGTCATTGAAACGACTACCAACCTACGAACACTGACTGTGTACTATAGTCTCTTTTCCATTTGATATCTCATAAAGCCGAACATACTCTTTTGTCATCATCCTTATCATGATTAATTATTTTTTGATCTATCCAGATGGATTTTCCTTTCTACTACTTTGGCCAAAGACTAATGACGGCAGCACCATCCTGGTCAACCAGGCCTGAGATATACAACTTCCTAAACTTGGAAGCGACAAATTCTTTCTTGACCATTCAACCAACGTCATACCACCAATGACGCACCCCACACAATCTACCTCACCACGACATTACTTCCATGGTTTTCGCCTTGCATTAAAGTACGTAATTGAATGATATACATTGGTAATGGTCTCAAGTCAGGAGACCAATACACATGTCCATAGATAGGAACAACCAATGACACCCAAAACATGTGGTGTTCCTATTTGTGGGTCTCTCCTCATGATCTCACTACTAGTGATCACCAAGTGGGAACTTCAGGAGAAGAAGTCTCAATGCTTATGAGCCCCCAACACCTGATAGTCAGACATCTACTGCGTCCAGTCAGTAAGATGTATCTAGACTATAGAACACATATTTAAGATCAATGTCATTATATCTGGAGGTTCTCATTATAGCTTGGGATCTGCTATAAACTCTTGAAAGGACAATTAAGCTTTGGACATTACCATTATTATAGTAGACGCAGAAAAGTCTGCACTATAATGGTAAGATATCATCATGCATATCTAATTGTACACATGATACAATAATCAAAATTACTACATAGTTGGGTCTAGGGAACCCACTATTTCAACAACTTTGTTTTCCTTATCTAGTGCTTCAAGAACCAAAATAAGAGCACTAATCTATTTTCAAGAGTTTTGGTATCCATTGGTTTAAGATAAAATAAACAAGAGTATTCTGTGTTTCTATAAATATATTTTATAATTGGGTCATGAGATACCATACTGGAGTTGGCATCGATTTTTGGAATAAATAAAAGAACAATCCATTAGAAATAAGATGAAACTGATATCATTATCGGATACAACATCATCAATCTAGAGAAAATAATAAAAAGAGCATTTCTTGTAGTTTTGTGGAAGTGTTTTAAAGGAGAACAAGAATCTTTATCAAAGAAGTTTAAATAAATACAAAAATTTTGTCAAGGGGAGAATGAAGTTTGAAAAACATGTTTTCTCTTGTTTTCATCATTTTGTATGGATAATCATATTGTGAACACATATGTTTTACATTTTTTACATTTGGTATAGAGAAATGTACTGAATAATATGTTTTCTCTATCGTAATGAGTAAATTGGAATGGGAATATTAGTTTTTAAATTGTTGTAGAGAAACATAATAGGATGTCTTCAGTTCTGATTTGTTTGCAGGTGGGTCTGAACATCATATTGAGAAGCTTCATATTTTTTCTATATGAAAGTGTTATAGAGCATCATAATGAATAAATTATATTGGGTCATCAGAATCGGACTGAATAATTCTTCGAAGTCATAAGAGAGATTAAGTTGTGAGAAGAACCTAAAAGGTTCAAGAAGAGATGAGAATCATTGAAGAAGTTATAAATGCATCCGTAATTCAAGAGAAATATAGAATTTATGGAATTTGGATGATTAGGATTTTTTTTTGGAAATCCAGCCCAAACCATTTTGGGTCACCTATAAACATAAGAATAACTTTTTTACTTTCCCGACACAAGTAATGGGCACGAGTGGAGATAGAGAAGCTCCAAAGTTCTAGGGAGAAGTAGTTTCCAGATTGAGCATTCTTGAAAAAGTTATTTAGATAGAAGAAGAAGGAGGAGGAGGAGGAGGAGGAGGAGTAGGATAAAAATACTAATAAGAATATAATATTCATATGATCATCCTATCGAAATGAATCATCTGATTGGGAATCAAATTGGGATTTCTAGATTGAGATAGAAGCAGTCTAGAATTGTTTCAGTCATATTATGATAGAGTTATATATATTTCTATATTGATCAATTAGACTTGGGAATCGGACTAGGAAATTTGAATGAGTATTATTACGAATTCTATAAAGTTCTTACTTGATGTTGCGTAATAAAGTGAAGTTTTTTTTGAAGATCATATTTATAAAAGTTGATAAAGAAACACCATAACATGTTTATTACATAATTGTTTTTGCATAATTTGTGTTAGTAGAAGAATATTCACTATCATATTGATCCACAGTGTGACACAAGTGTAAGGGTATATCCTAATTATTGTATTCCACACAAAATGATTGTTTTTTTGAAGCTTTTGTGGTATCATATTGTTTCCATACCATACCAAGAATGTAGCTAATATTATTGAGTAGTGAACAATATAAATTATTATGTTCCTATGGATGTGTGTTTTATTTTTTAATTAGGGAAACAAATCTTTAATAGGAGGTAAAGGTTGTTTCATTTGTAAGGAAACTTAGAAGAAAAAGATATCATCAATTCACTCCTCCCCCTCTTAGTGATACTTGGATCCTTCTTGGGAACTAACACTTGAAACATTAGGCATCCTTCCAACACACCAAATCCTATGCTCCACCTAAAAGTATACATAAGGTATGCATGTACACAAAGGTGTATTAATAGGGGGTGAGAAACAAATCTCAGTAGGGCACCCCCAATGGTGGTTCTAATATTGGCCGTTATAAAATGTTCATAAAACAACTGATATTACCATCCAAGATAAATGATGAATACTGGAAAAAAGATAAAAAAAGATTGAAAAGAAAACAAGAAGGGATAACCATGGTTTCTAGCCTAACACCTGAGGTATATCTACCCCCGCTCTGGCCCTAGAAAGTGGAATTATGAAAAATGGATTGTGTTGACACAACATAAAGCGCGTTTTCTAGATCAAGAATCATCTCCAAATTCCAATGCAAGAAAATTATCAAAGATGGACCCTGATATTTTATCCTATCTATCTAAAACTAAGAAGCATTTGAATAGGGCTCTAGGAATCCAATGAAATGATATGAACTTGTGGTAGAGACTCCCTGTCAACCTTGGGAGGATATTACCATGTTCTAAAATCCCAACAGAACCATCTGGGTGATAAAAAACATCTCAATATATCTCTAGGATATATAATGAGGCCTCAAACATAGACACCGGGCCTTAGAATCACAAAATCCTCCATGATACAGTAACCCTAGCTAGGCCAAAAATATAAACTTGGGCGACAACACTCATCCAAATCATCAATTAGACCCCTATCCTCACTTCAAAAAAACCAACCAATGAAGGTGAGAAACATTGTCAATATTAAGGATAATTAATGGTCTAATAATATCCCAAAGGTCTGTTCACTCATATAGTCCTAAACAAGAACAACCACAAACTTACAAGACCAGAAGCTCAAGCACTAGGGTCAGCTACACCTAAACCCACCAACTAGAGTTTCAAAGATTTAATGAACCAAATCACAAGTCAAAAAGCATGACACTCCCTCCACAATCCCAAAAAACATAGATCAAGAAGAATGTTCTACAAGGGGATCCTCCAATTGAATGAATCCTTGGTCTAAGCTCACTAAATGATACCAAATCCAGTCTTATTGCTCACAACCCATAGATCACCACTCCCAGAAGGGTAATCTCAACCAGCACCTCGTTGAGGAGGGAAACCTCAAACAGTACCACACCCAAAAGGGAAACCTCAAGAAACACCACACCCCCAAGGGAAATCCTTAAATAGGTCCCTCATACCCAAAATAAGCTCTACACAATGACCCCCAACAGTACCTAAAATAACGTGATGTTTTCCTAACCCAAAATCTCATAACAAACAACATATAGAGAAATAGCTAGTAAAGTTCATCGAAGAAATAACTTAATCCTACCTCCTAAGATATATCTGAAGAACCTATAAGATAAACA
The DNA here is from genome assembly GCA_963277665.1 of Viscum album. Taxonomy (NCBI): domain Eukaryota; kingdom Viridiplantae; phylum Streptophyta; class Magnoliopsida; order Santalales; family Viscaceae; genus Viscum; species Viscum album. Next base: position 341,342,425 of record OY728135.1, read on the forward strand.
CCTATCATGCTCAACCAAGGTGATAAAAAAGTTCACACACTCACCCATAACTCACAACTCACAACCTAACCCCCAAAAATATTCTATAATAACAAAATCAAATTAATCCTCCCACAAAACTATATCTTAATTAAAACAACACCCATATGGCCTCTAAACTATGAAAGGATTCCACCATCATGGTCTATATGGAAAAAATGCTCAGAATAGACTACTCATATGTCTAATTTTGACTATGGGACACAAATACACCCAACCCCCATTGTTGGACAAAGTTAACAATATGTAATTTTGAGTACACAACGTGTACTCTCAAAGATACACCTAACCATTTACTTTTACATGGCTAGTACAGACATGGGTTCTAGCCATTTAATACTACAAGACCATGTTACCCTCAAATGGGGTTTCTTCCAAAGTACCCAATGACTTGTCCATGTCCCACTATACAATGTTTACCCAGAGTATATGATGTGTACTTCCCCAAAATCCATCTTCCCATGTACTTCTCAAGATGGACAAGTACATGGAAAAGTACTACTACACTACATGTACAGAAAGTACATAGTGTATAATAATAAAAAATTTATCTCCCCAAAATAGGAAGAACACATGGCATGTGTTCATAAAACCACACATTGTGTTATCAGGATTTCCAAATGGGAAACACCTAAGAATGTCCTAAAACACCTGGTTAGCCCCCCAAACCACCAGATATACCCTCTAGGGGTCCCCAACAACCCAAAAATAGGATTAAAACTTAAAAATAACTACTCCCTAATTATTTAAGACAAAAAAAATTAAAATGTCATTCCTTAATGAGGAAACCACAAAGGCTTAAATCCCAGCTCCATGCCATGTGACCACCGAGCCCTGATCTACCCCCGTTGTGTCTCCCCAACATGATCTACCCTCTTACCTTTCCCAATTATCTCACTCCCCCTCTCTCAACTGTGGACCCTAAAGGGGAAGGCCCATTATGAATGAATTACACCCAAATGAAAAAATAGAAAAGAAAAGAGGAAAAGAGAAAATAATGAAAAGAAAAGGAAAAAGAGAGGAAGAGAATAAAAGGGTGTCTGACCCTGGCTTGGCACCTGATGAAATGTTATACCCCACATTTGAAAAAACCTGTATTATGAAATTAAAAAAATGGAATTATAATCTGACGCTTCGAACAAAATATATCTTTGAATGAATGCATGAAAATAAATAATATTTAATTAATTAAATATTAAATATTATTCAAAAATTAAAATGGATTAGAAATTTACCAAACTCTTTTCCTAGGGTAAACAACCTTTTCTGAGACTAACATAGTGGCCAAAATATTATCTCAGATATCTTTATAGGATATATTATCATTTTTATCCTCAAAAACCACTACAGATAAAAAATTCAAAATCCCCTTTTTCCCAAACTCTCACTAAAAGGTCCGTGAAAAGATACCCACCATAAAAAATTATCACCACCAAGAATACATAGTGTTTAAACAAATACCAAGATTCACCTAAAACATTGTCACTTCCAATGTTACCACAACCATCCATCGATTGGTCTCACAACACCCCCAAAAAACCCAACACAAGGGACATTAAATTGTGATCAATCTGATGCCTCCACCATAGAAGTATCCTTATCATCTCCCCTCAACCCAAAAAAAAACTCCATGCCCATTTCTCCATACACTATTGAATGAAATGGATAGATATAGCCAAAATTGTCACCCCAAAGGTTCCAAAACTGAACCCCAACTGCCACCCATTTCTGAATCACTAGGAATGACATCCCCATAGTCAAAAAACCTCTAATAACATGGAACACCACCTATGAAATCCTATGGTTAAATATCCACCATAAGGATTCCCTTACATTGCTCCTTGAGAACTGACCACCAAAATTGTGCATAACCAGTGGAACAAGCCTTCAATCAATAAGGATTTCTCTCAAAAATCCACGCCAACCCAATCCCACTCCTTAAGGTGGAGTGAATCTAGAAAAATCATCTTGTATACACTCAAAGTAAAATAAACCATGAACTAACGATCCTAGGATAACACACCTAAACTGTTAAACATGCTCCTCATGTAGTCCAATTCCAAAAAACTGGATCAATCTTAGGACTCCTCTTCCAAATAAGGCATATACCCAATTCTAAGATCCACCACATGAACACCCTCCACATGGGAATCAATACAAAACCAAAATATCATAACCACACTCTCATTGTGCAACCCAAATCTTAACCAGAACCAACCGAGCTAGGAATCTAACCAAACCTACCCTCTTAAACTATCTAAGAAACCATGAGCACTCCTAGCACTCCAACTCACAAGGCTATTTCAAAATCATACTCACCATAAAAATTAATAAGGAAACCGAAACCTTATAGAAACCTGATCCTGATCAAAAAAATATCGTAGGCATCATTTTCTTCATCATGCCAACCATAATAGCTATAAAAAATAAAAAATCCCACACCAACCCACAAGGGTTTCCATGAATCCCTTGATGAAGGGAATGAATCTCTATCACCAGAGATCACCTCTATAAATGATCCACATGACCTTTCACCCAAAGAAAAGTACTCGTAGTTCAGTAGAGTAGAATTCCACCAAGAATCTACATGGGACACCACTATATAGTTTATTACTGAAACATTAAACAACAAAACCTCAATCATTATAAAACACCAAATATAGTCATATTTATTTTTTGTGCCACTAATGATGCATGAAAACATGCCTATTTCCATTGGTCCAAGATCCAAAAATCTTATAAATCAAAAAAACCACAGACACAAGTTCATCAATCGAGGTGAAAATCATAAAACTATAACATCGAAAACCAAGAAAAAAAATCCCAAAACCATAGAAACTTATACTTCCTACCAGAATAAGTGATCATGATACACCATCCTGATATATGTAACAAGCTCCAACACATTACTACATATACTTTATACAGACTCCCTAGATAGTAAGATAAAGAAAAAGAAACATCTGATACTATTTTTCACGAACTATCCCAGGTCGACCCGAACCATCACTCGATCAGGCCCACAATAAGACCTCAAGCATGCCTTCTCATAAACCAAAGGATTCCAAATAGTGTCTATGTACTAAAAAGTTATAGTGGGGAGTCTATTACCTTAATATATAGTGAAATAGAAGGAAACATAAATGAATAAACATACACATCCATGAACAACATAACACGTATAAATAGATAAATAACTGAAACAACTATAATAAATGAAATGAATCATATAAAAAAAATAAATTAATACAAACACTAGTATCCCACTGGTCTGGCCGCATATAGAATAAAATAAAAAAATAAATACACAAGGCTCTACAACTACTCTAAGTCAAACCAAATACCTGATATTAATGATTACCGAATATATCTACCATTAACCTATGAATCCATGTGATTAGTCCATATTGATCATGAAACACCAAGACTCTTCCTGATCTACTACATCCTGAGATCTACCTGAATGAAGACATAAGTTCTTCACGAACATCAAGGTGCATTTATAAGGGTGAGAAATAGATCTAAGTAGGCCAAATCCTATGGTGGTCTTAATATCTGTTGTCCTAACATGTGCATGTAACACCTGATATTCCTATCCTAGATGAATGATGACTATTAAAATAAAGATAAATAGTATAAATAAAATAAAATAAAAGGAATAAACAAAAGGAAAACAACAAACAACAGGTTCTTTCTTAAAACCTAAGGTTAATTTACCCCCACTCTAGCCTCAACCATACGAGCTAAGAAACATGGATTCCAGTGCCACAACATCAAGTGTATCCACCTAATAAATAAAGAGATCCAAATTATAACATAAGGACATAAATAATTTTGGAACCTAGGATATCATCCTAGGTATATAAAGTAATTAATCACAATAGGGTCTAGGACTCTAATAGAGTGATATGAACTGGTGGTATAGACTCATTATCGATCTCAGGATGAAAGTATCATGTCCTTGAAGTCCCATAGAACTAGCCGTACAATATTGAATTTTTAAGTGTATCTAAATGATTCTTGATCATTACCCAAAATCAGAAACTAATACCTAAGATCACAAAATCCTACATTGTCCACCAACCATATCCATAGAAAAAGGTAAACTAGGTTAGCTACACTCATCCAGATCATCCATTAGCTCCCTAACCCTGCCCTAGAACAACCAAACAACATAGGAGATCAAAAAAGTAAATATTAGGGTCAACTAATTATCCAGTAGTATCCCAATGGTATCCCATCTCACATATTCTTGAACAAGAATATATGAAAATATCTAATCCCATGTTGTTAAGAACCATGGTTGGCTATACTTGAACCTACTAACTGGAGTTGTTGAGATTGAAATCAACCAAATCATAGGCCAAAATACATGAGATATCCTCTATAGTCCCCAAAACCACTTCTCAAGTAGGAATACCTATAATAGGATTCTCCAGAAAAACCAAACATTTGTATAAGTTTACCAAAAGAGAACAAAACTGCTATCACAACACACATCCAAAATTTCACCATGTCTAGAAGGGAAACCTCAACCAACACCTCACTGAGGAGGAAAACCTCAACCAACACCACACCAAGAATTGAAACCTCAAGAAACACCTATAACCCAAGGTCAATTTTTAAACTACCCCTCTCACCTATCTCAATCTCTTCTTAACACCCCCAATAGTACCTGACATCCTACAATGTTGTACCAACCCGAAGCTTATAACAAACAACACCTCTAGAAATATATAGTGAATCTTATCCATGAAAGAATTTAATCCTGAATCCTAATATCTATCCAAATAAACTCAAAAAAACCACCTTTCATACTCAACCGAGGTGATCAATAAGATCACACCCACATCCAGGCCTCACAACTCACAACCCAACCCCCATAATGATTATAGAAAACAACCTCAAAGTAATAATCCTTTTAAAATTATATCTTAGTAAAAAACACCATCTAGATGACCTATAAACACCAAAAGGATTCCACCATCATGATATACATGAAAAAACACTCATAATTGACTACTTAAATGCCCAATTTGGACTATGGGGCACAAAGAAACCCAAAACCCATTTGCTGGAAAAAGTATACGACATGCACTTAGTAAATGGCATATACTCTCAAGGCCACACCTGGTCGTGTACTTTTACATAAACAGAGTAGAAATGGGGTCTTAATGTATAATACTACATGATCATTTCCCCCTCAAATGGGTTTTCTACCCAATAACTTGGCCACATGGACATGTCCCACTATATGGTGTGTACCCAGAGTACATGGCATGCACGTCCCAAAACACTATTTTCCCATATACTTGGCCACATGGACATGTACCTGGGCAAGTACTACTACACAACATATACTTAAAGTATATGATGTGTACTTATAAAAACATCATCTTCCCTGAACAAGAAGAAAACATGGTCTGTGTTCATAAAACCACACATTGTGTGATTGAGATTTCAAAACGAGAAACCCCTATGAACCTCCCTAATCCCCCAATTATCCCATAAAACCACCAGATTGACCCTTTAGGGGTTCCCAACTATCCAAAATAGGATTAAATATTAGAAAAATACTTTAAAAGTACTTATGGTGAAAAAATTAAAAATTTCCTACCTTAAAGTGAAAACCACCAAATCATTGATCATGGTTCCATGCCATAAGACCACTGAGCCCCAATCCATCTTCGTAGTGGCTCCCTGATGTGATATCCCCTATCCCTCTCCCCATTTTAGTCAAAGTAACCAAAGGGTAAGGCCCTTTGGGAGTACATGACCCACAAATGAAAAAAATATAAAATAAAATAGAAATAATAAAAAATAAAGAAAAGAAAAAGAAAAAGAAAAGAAGAAAGAGAGGAAAAATGGGACCGACCTGGCCTTGGTTCCTGATGTAAGGTAATGCCTCACCTTAGAAAAAACCCCCATTATGGAATCAACCATGAAGTTTTATTTTTTATTTGAATATTTTAATCTAATGTATCACCATATGAATGACGACAAATAAATATTATTTAATTAATTAAATTAATTAAATATTAAATATTCCACTAAATTTTGAATGGCTCATAATTCCAAAAAACTCCTATACTTTTATAAAAACCTTATTATGGGACTAATTTAGTGGTAATAAAAATTATTTTTGATCTCATGATAGGATAAATTACGATTTTCCCTTAAAAAACTACCTAATAGAAAAAATTCAAAAATTCCCCATTTTTCTCAAATGTTCACAATGAGGTCCATGAAAATATTTAGACCTAATCTATTTTATAGGATTACACATTATTTACTACCAAATTATATAAATAAATTGGTAGATGAACATGCTCTTCCAAATTAACCTATAGTTTATCCCTAGGTCTTGTAGGGGCTTTTAAAATGGCTTTAAGTAACCTGTCAAAGAGAACATTGAAATAAACTATCAAACTCTAGTAATATGAGGAATTTTCTATTACACCATCCCTTGAAATTTTGGGGTGATGTGTCTTATTATAAGACTTATTATTGGATTAATTTCCTCTATAATATTGTTGAGATAATTAAACCCCATAACAACACCATGTCTAGTTAGCCGCCTTCATGATTGAAGGGGTGAATCATTGGTGGTGGGATGTGATCCCTAAATCTGAGAAGAAAAGAGGCCTCATTCTTCCCATATACTCTATTTTGGGTGAATTCAAATTAGTTTATGAAACTTTAGTAAGGATCTATGTCCATCATGGAATATGATTCTTTGTTCATGAATTTACTTCTCTTATCTCATTATTTGAGTATAGATAGGGAATCTATAGTCATACATTTCAAACTATGTCTCAAAGAGACTTTAAAAAATTAGATCAAGCTATTTTACTTTGTAACATTCTCAAAAGTGGTCAATAAATACATCCACACTTACATAGGGATAATTATAGGTACATGAGTTGGTGGCCCACTACTTATCTTAAGAAAGGCCTCCATTTAGTGTCATTAGTGAGGAAGATTAAGCTCAATAAATCCTAAATAAACCTTTAATAACAATATATCCACTCCTATGGTTAGTATGAAAACCTATAAAGGTTATGATAATAAGGTATATCTGAGAGTGTCAGGTAACATCCTCAATCTACCCAGGCATCCTAGGAATAGTCAGCTATATAATATATCATCAGAGGTCGACCACCCTTTAGAAGATCTATTCATAGTAACTGAAGTAGAAGTTTGGGATGATTAAATACTATGTAGTCATATAATAAGGGGATTATACCCTAGGGATATTGCGAGGAAACTATCAATGTATATTCCATGTATTTACTTAGTTGATGTTTATATAAAGACTTTTACTATTAGTGGAACTGTTTTGGAATCTTCTACCTTTTCAAGTGATTTATTTGATATAGGTTCCTCAAATTATTTAATTTATGATCAATTGGTGTGCATTATTAAGCTTAAATTGAAATATTTTAATTTATATATTATCCTTGATACCCTTTTAGGGATGAGGATTGAGAAGACCTAGAAATTTCCATCTCGTGATCTGGTAGTGACATCCTTCAGGTTCTCTAAGATTTGATGGTTTTTAACATGAATTCATTTTATTTCATTCCATGAATGGATTGGTTAACCCAGTTTCAAGATATAGTTTATTTTTATGATCGGGACATAATCCAGGGAACATTAGAGTGATCACTACATATATGTCTATTATTTTCCTCTGATTAGTTTATTCCAAGGAGTGAAAATTATTTATCCCTATAGTGGATTTACATCCTAATGTGTTCCTTGAATACTTTTTGGGATTACCACTAAGCAGTAAGTGGAATTCACTATTGATATTCTACTAAGAGAACCAAAAATGTTTAAATTATACTATATTGAATCATACCAATTATTTTAAGGTAAATAAAGAATCTATTAGAGGATATTGAAGTAAAGGGGTTCATTAAACCAAGTACTTCTCCTTGGGGTGCTTTTGTCCTCCACACCATGAAAAATAATAAAAGTCTATTTTTATGCATATAATATTGGAAGTTGAATAAAGTAATAATTAAAAACAATCACCCTTTTCCTATAATTTATGATATTTTTGTTCAATTAAAAGGGGTAACGTGGTTCTCCAAAATTGACCAACACATAGGTTACCATTAAATTCGAGTTAGGATATAGGATATTCGAAAGACCAATTCTTAAATACAGTATGGTCCCTATGAATATCTTTTAATTTATTTCCCTTAACTAATTATCCAACATTATTCATGTATTTAATGAAAAATTATTTCCCCCATTTTCTACTATTTCATCATGGTCTTGATGGATAATAGCATTGTCTATTAAATTTCATGTTAAACACATTCTTGACATATTAACATCATTTTTTATACATTATAGGAATATAATCTCTATAATAACCTGCTAAAATATTCCTTATAGATCCTATAAGTCAAGTTCCTTGGTCATGAAATCTCCAAATATAATATCTTAGATGATCCTGAGAAGGTGGACTCTATTACGTCTTAAAATATCCCGAAAAATTTCTTCGAGATTAAAAGTTTTATTAGGGTTTCTAGGTATTAGTATCCATTTATCCAGAAATTAGAAAATATTTAAATCTATATAATTAGTTTAACCTATAAAGAAGAAATATTTTTCGAGTCAAAAAAATGTGAATCAGCTTTCTAAGAGTTGAAATATCGATTATCTATAGATTTTTTTCTCATTCCACCACATCTAGATGAGGGATTGGAGGCATATTATAACAATTCTTTAGTGGTCCTCAAAATATCCTTTATACAAGATCATAGGGTAGTTAAATGTGGTTCCATATAGTTATATCCTTATAAAATGAACTATCTACCCATGATTTGGAATTAGCCATAATTTCTTATTCCTTGATGTATTTGAGGAACTAACTATACAATAAATGTTTTATGCTGTTCATGGACTAAAAGAGATCAAAATAAATACTATCTCAATGATAATTGAATCTTAGGAAATTTAATTGGAAGGAATAATTCAATTACTTAAATTTTGAAATTCGATACTCTCCCAGTAAAGGCAATCTAGTTTTTGATTATCTTAAGAAGAAAGTTCACCCTCAAAGGGTGCAATAAGAAAAGGTTGAATAGAGATTGATGCCACTGATAGATAAAATCAACTTAGACGTGTTTGAGGAAGGAAGTGGGATAAAATTATACTTTATGAACCTAATATACTATCTTGTGGAGTTGGGAAAGGGATCCAAGATATATGATCTTGATTGTATCATTATTCAAGAGAAACTCAAGGGCGGGAAGATTCTTGATGGTTGGTTTTAAGATTATTCGTATTTTGTGTATGTTCATGGAAGGATAGTTTTACTATGTGTTATAATATAAAGTGTGATTCTTAGTGGGATATATACCTTATAATCATGAATATGTATTATGAGAATAATCACTAGTTCTAGTGTCCTAACATGAAGAAGGATATCACATCGTTCATTGAAAAAAGCCTTACCTATTAGTGGGAAAAGTCAAAGAACCAAGGGACCATAGGTACTCTGCATCCACTTCCTTTTCTAGTATGGACATGGGTTAAGACTAGGATGGATTTTGTGAACAATATTCCAAGATCTTATAGAGTAAAAAATATAGATTATATGATCATGGATCGTATTACTAAGACAACTAAATTTTTACTAATAAAAGAATCCTCTTAAATCAATGATATCATAAAATTATATTCCAAAGATATTTTAGATATTTATGGTTTACTAACTAGAATCATCTCTAATAGAAATATTAGGTTTAAATCTAAGTTGCGGAAAGGATTGCAATATGCAATGGGTTCACGGGTGTTTCCCTCGGAATCCGGGGATGACCTCCTTGATTGAAGGTTCAAACATTCCGTTCGGTTTCTAATGGGTTTGTTCATAGAATCAGAAACATCCAATGATTCCACATCCATTTGGACCTACTTTCCAAAGGTAGGAGCTCATTAGTTTGTGGAATGATGAGGCTTAGGAATTTTCATTGGTCGAGAGGATGGGAGGTCGGACTCATCACACCTTTTTGAGGAGAATTATTGTCTATTCTGGGACTCTCTTTATAGATTTATGTTATGTTCGTGAATCCTTATTAAATTTCCAAGTATAAAATGATCTTTCCTTTAGATCTGACAATCAATGATTAAATATGTAGGAAATTTAGAAAATATTTTATATGTATTCTAGGTTCTTCATCGATTGAGAATCATCTGTATTTATTATAGATTCTTGGTCAATGGTATCCTTCGACACATTTATATAAAAGCCTCTTGGTCATTTATGATGACCATGCTGGTTTTAAAGCCACTCAGTGCGGCACTTGAAGTTTATTATCATTCAGAAGGACATGGATTATTTCAGAGTTGGGATCGAAACCGTAAATGGGCTACATATGTATCCTTTGTTTAGAAAAGGAAACAGAACCCATGTAGTTCGAGTAAGGAAGTATGATGTTTATGATTGATGGATCAAAGAAGGATTTCATAATTAATTTTACACTCTAAGATCATGTGGGTCATGATCGGTGTGAGAAACAAGAGTTATTGGTAAAAAAATCAGACAATTGTGCCATGAAAGATGCAATCATAAGAAATAATATGAGACTTATGTATGTATGACTGCCCAGATAAATAAATATTAGTATTTACTTCAGGGAATAAATCCAGGAATAGGGTCCATAAAAGTATATGTGCTTCATGGAGATTTGAATACTCTAACTTGGGGATTACTCCTGAAAAGGAGGCCCAAATTAGGAGAGGACTTATGATTTGGGTTTTACTCCTGAGAAGGAATCCCAGATCAAAGGTAAATTAGGACTGGTTAAGTGAAATTAAGATTGGGGCTTACTCCTGAAAAGGAGGCCCAGGTTAAAGGGATTTAAAAATTAAGGGACTTGAGACTTACTCCTAAAGAAGATTCCCAAATTAATGAGGACTTGGACTAGGGATTACTCCTGAAAAAGAGGCCCAGGTTAAAGGAATTAAGGTTTGGGGCTTACTCCTAAGGAGGATGCCCATAATTTGGGGAATTATGACTGGGGCTTAATCCTGAAAAGGAGGCCCAGGTTAGGGGATCTGGGGCTTACTTCTAAGGAGGATGCCCAAATTAGAGGACTTTGGGCTTACTCCTGAGGAGGATGCCCAAATTAATAAATTATGACTGGGGATTATTCCTAAAAAGGAGACCCAGGTTAAGGATTCTATCATCTTAAAGGATGAGGTTGAATGAATGAAATCTCAATATTTAGTGACATAAAGATGTGTAAATCACTAGGTTTTGAGAGATATTCCACAAAATTCCTTTCAGATAAGGATGTCAAATCAAGAAATCATGCCATAAATGGCTTTGAATAGTGTCTTGAAGACTGAATCTTGAATAAGAGAGGTGGAATGGATTTAGAAGGGTGAGATAGGAAAGAAGGGCGCCTAAAAAGGCAGGGGCATGCAAGTCCTGGCAGGTGCGCAGGTACTGGGTGGGCGCACAAGTTCTGGTGACGTAGGTATACCTGCGTGACCTATGGGTACTTGCGCATTTGTAAACCAGTATGGTAATACTTTAGCAATCCTTGACCAATGCATTTATAATTATCCTGAGGTACTTCTAGAAGAGAGGCGTGCAAGTTTTGGTGAGGAAGTAGGGCGACTCGCAAGTATTTTCATTCCCTTTAAGGGTAAAACACTTTAGGCATGCAAGTGTTAGCGAATTATAACACTTAGACCTTACTCCTCTTGTTTAGACCTTCCATTCTAGGTAAAGAATTACCTTAGAAGTGTTCGGAAGACCTGGAGAAGATAATTGAGCGTTCAGAGCTCTAAATCTGAATTCTGAAAAAAATTAATCCTTGAATGGGGGGCCCATAGGGTCTATTTATAGGCTGGAGAAGACCCCGGGCGGTTATCCTTTAGGGTGCGAAAGTCACTTGCATGACCATTAGGTGTCGTGCATGTCCACTTGCGCGACAATGATGAAACTTGCGCGGAACATGTGCTTTTGATCCCTTGTTCATGCCTTTGTCGATTTTTGATGATTTCTTCAAAGGATGAATCAATTTGTGTTAAGATAATCCCCTTTTCTAATCTTTAGATTTTTTGATGGAAGGAGCATCAACAAAATTCCCCTCTCAGAGTTGGATCCAAAAAGAAATACAGATTTGACCTTGAGGAAATCGAGAATCAAAAGGAAATTGGGGTACGCAGGGTATGGCGCGCAAATGAGCTTCGGGCGCGCAGGTTCTGGCGCGCAGGGATACAGCCTTTGATTGCGCAGGGTACGACGCGCAGGGTCAAGGCCATGTCTATAAATAGAGGGTCCACTTCTGTACAAAGCATATAGATTTGAGACTTTCGAGCTCTCGCCATGCAAGTTGCATTTTCCATGCAAGTTACTCTGTTTCCCACTGTTTCCTTGATGTCACGCTGCTGTCAAGGTATCTGGACCTTCATGGTGATACTTGCGCGCTAAATACCTGCACGGAGCATCCATACTTGCGCTCCAAGTTTATACTTGCGCGCCTTAATTCCTTAGCCATTTTTCTGAATTCCTTCACAAATTTTATGAAAAATAAACCCATTTAAGAGTTAGTTTATTCAACTTTTGTACAGATTCAATGGCACTCAAGAGAATCGGAACAGCTAGTGAACTGGCTAGCAAGCGGATTGACGACATGATGAACATTTTTGGCCATGATTACTATGATATCCGCGACAGCACTCTCCCAAATTTGGCTAAGTACTTGAAGAAATATCATCTTAATTTCCCACAGAGAATCTACCTGTCCCTGTATAGTCACGGTCATTTTCAAGGAGTCAATGTTCCAGATGCAAAGAACTATACACCTGAAATGCAGCTGCAGTGCTACTCAATTTCGGTTATGCTGTGCATTAAGAGCAACAACAATGGTGTGAACATTCAAATTTTCCTTCCATGCCATTTCCTTGCAGATATGAAAATGGAAAAACCATGGGATGAAATATTTTCCGCTGCCGGTTGGTGGAGAGAAGAAAAACATGGCATTAGAGAAATATCTAAAAAGAGTACTCTCACCAAATGGATCTTTACTTCCAATGCTCCATTCTCAAATCCATGTATCCATCTTCCAAGTCTCTTGGACAGAAATAGAGTCACTATTTGATCAGTAGAAATTTTTCTCAAACCACACTCAAGAACATCCTTTTACAATTGTTCCAAGAAGAGCTGGTATCACTGCATATCTTATTATATCCAATTCAAGGAATGAATTCCAGGTGGTTACTGATGAAGCTCGGGATGCTGTAAATCAAATGAAGAGTTATGTTGAAAGCCTTTTGTAATTCCTGAAAAAGGGAAGAGACTCCAGTCTGTGGATGTCCTTCTATCTCCTGTGTATCAATGAAAAACACTTTCATCTTTAATCATTTGTACCTGCATTATTTGGCTACATGCTTTAAATTTTACTAAAGCCAATGGGCCTAGTAATCATAGTTTTATTTTTACTAGGATTATTATAAATAACCCTACAAACTTTGAATCTTTTAATTGCTCAGTATTACCTAAATCATACAAAATGTATGTTTAGTGAGCTGTAACTTGACTTTTATTCAGAGTTCCCTTGTCTTTTGTGGGAAGTTTAAAGTCATGCACATCGGACATAAGGGGTCTAATGTTTAAGGTCGAAATAGATTTGAATAAATGAATTAGAATTAACTCAATTCTTTGACAATTTATCTGAAAACATATTACCATACTCAAGTATGAGGGAAAAAATTTAAACTATAGCTTAAGAATATTTGAATCTGAGGAATGATATGAAAAAGATATAAAAGCCATCAGAAGAAGTAATTTCCAAGAATGAAGTTACAATTATTTAACAAACCCGTTAGGGGGTTGAATTATACAGGACCACCTAAGGGCATTAGCTGCATAGTCAAATAAATAACATCTTTTAGCTAACAAGTCTGTTATGTAGACTGTTTATGCAAGGCTGCCTAAGGGAACGTGCTACATAGTCAGACAAAAGAACTCTTAGAAATTTACCTTTCTACTGCTAAAAGCTAGTGAAAGTTTATGGAGATTCAAATTTTCCAAAGTATAGAGTTTGCTGTATAGAAAGAGGTACTTGAATATGGAGAAGATATTTCCGAACAAGATTATCGAAGAACTGGATGGATACCACTTCTACGAAGGTATGACCCAAATGTAGGGAAGGAGAATATAAACCATATACTTGAATACTTTCAGATCATGAAAAAGGATATGGGACAAATATGTTAAGGATGGATATTTTTGCAGATCCCTACATACTGTCTTTTAAGACTAATAAGGACAAAAGAGGCTTTCTTCCCAAGAATGAAGTTACTATTATTTAACAAACCCATTAGGGGGTTGAATTATGCAGGGCCACCTAAGGGCATTAGCTGCATAGTCAAATAATAGTATCTTTTGGCTGACAAGTCTGTTATGTAGACTGTTTATTCAAGGCCGCCTAAGGGAACGTGCTGCATATTCAGGTAAACGAACTCTCAAAAATTTGACATTTTTGTGACTAAAAGTCAAGAAAAGGGTTATGAAGATCTGAAAATATTTAAGGTTAGGATTATGACACATAAAGATGGGTATTGTTCAATGTATACAGAGATACACAGATCAATGCTAACCATAATCATGTTGTGGCTGGGTCCTGAATGGAAATGTTGGACTTCACTACGTATCCCATAAGGATGGAAATCAATCCATACGTAGTTCTTAAACTAAAGTTTAACACCGTGTGAGACAAAAGGATTAGAGATATTAGTTTAGGGTCATAGAGCTTGGACTATTATAAGAAATACACAATGTGTGTTTCCATGGGGACTTTTCAGCCAAGGGACTGAAAGTGGAATTTAGGGTTAGGCCCAAAGACTTGGGACTGGATTCGAGGGACACTCAAACGTTCCTACTTATCCCATAAGGATGGGAATCAAGCCCCCGTAGTTCTAGAAATACCCTCTGTACAAATTTGGTTCGTACATGTGAAGGGTGAAAGGGGACTTTAGTACAATGATGGTTTAACCCAAGACAAAAGGTTTAGGCATTGCCATGTATGCACGTAGTCTTTGAAATGAAACATGATTGAAAAATCAATGTAAATAATGTTTCCCTCTCAGGTGAGGGTATCAAATAATATTGTAGTTTATTGTCATACTAGAAAAAACAGTGTTGTATAGTTTAACATCGTATAGCAAGGATGAAAGTGAATCAATGTAAAGATATTGATTCTAGGGGCGGTTTCACGAATCAACATCATATGAGATGGAGGTGAACCGATGTGAAGATATTGGTTTTGGGATTGAACCTTGGGAGGTTGCCTACGTACCCATCCTGGAAGGCAAGGATCAAAGTCCGCGTAGTTCAATTAAAGAATGAATTAATGATCAAGTTGTTCTTGGGGACAACGACCTAAAAAATGATGTTGGGACTTACACATGGTTAGTAGCCCAGAGAGAGTGTTATGGTTGAGGTTTTCTCTAAGCTCACGTGAGTCATACTCAGTGTGAGAAATAAGAGGTAACAACAACCTTAACGATGCATTGTTTAATGTCATGTAGGACATATAAAGGGACTATGCAGCTTAAAGTCTTGTAGTTAGGACTATTGGTGCTGCACAGTTTAATGTCATATAGTAGGGAAAAAGTACAGTTTAATGTCATGTAGGACGTATCAAGGACTTTCTGTATAGTTTAGCGTCATGTAGTTAGGATGATGGAGACAATATAGTTTAACGTCATGTTGGACGAAAGGGGGACTGTGCAGTTTAATGTCATGCAGTGAGGACAAAAGAGTACACCATTTAACGTCATGTTGGATGCATTGGGGACTTTTATTTTTTTCCCACAGTTTAATGTTATGTTGTAAGAAAAAGGGACGATACAGTTTAGCATCATGTTGGATGAAAGTGCGAAGAGTTTAAGGTCATATGCATAGACCGTGGATGGTGCAGTTTAATGTCATGCTGGATGGTGGTGTAGTTTAAGGTCATACAGGACCTTTGATGATTATGTAGTTTAATATCATTCCAGATGTAAGGGACTTTTATACAGTTTAACGTCATGTAGTTAGGACGTCACAGTTTAACGTCATGTGGGATGAAAGTAAAAATAGTTTAAGGTCATATGTATGGACCATTGGTTATGTAGTTTAACGTCATATAGCAAGGACGATGAAGGGGATATAGTTTAAAATTGTGTGGGACAAAAGTACAAATAGTTTAAGGTCATATGTATGGACCATTGGTTATGCATTTTAACGTCTTGTTGGACGATTGAGCAGTTTAAGGTCATACCAGACCATTGGTTAATGGTAAAGTTTAAGGTCATACCGGACCATTTAGGGAATTTTTTTTTCAGATTAACGTCGTGTGGGACGGTGGTGCAGTTTAAGGTTATACAAGACCTTGGATAATGGTGCAGTTTAACGTCTTGCTAGACGGTGGTGCAGTTTAAGGTCATATGCATGGACCTTGTATAATTTATTTTGTGTTTATACAAAATACTTCTTAAAAAATCTCGCATTGGTTGGAGTAGTGATGAGTTCTTCATCCATTGAGATTAATGAATAAGCTCCATTAGAGTAGACCCTATGTATTGAGTAAGGTCCTTCCCATTTTGGCTCAAGCTTGGGAGGTTTCTTTCCTGGTATCATTGGAGTTCTGAGAACTAATACCAATTCTCCCTGAGTGAATGAACGAAGACGAAATTTTTTGTTAAAATCTCATGCTATTCGATTCTGATAGACTTCCAAGTAGTGAAAAGTGCACAATATTTTCTCATCTAACCGTTCCAATTCATTCAATCGCTTTTGAGATTGTTCATCTGTAGATGACTAATCACAAATGGATACTCTGAGCAAAGGCAATTGAACTTCAATGGGCAAGACGGATTCCATTCCATATACCAGTGAATATGGAGTTGACCGAGTTGCAGTGCGGGTGGTAGTTCGATAAGCCCATAAAGCATGAAAGAGATTATCAGGCCATGACTTCTTATCTTTATCCACCATCTTTTGTAGTATATTTGAAAGAGTCTTGTTGAGGGCTTCTATCTGGCCATTGGCCGCTGTATGATACCGAGATGAATGGTAGGATTTGATGTTGTATTCTTGATACAACTTCTTCACCTCAGATGAACAGAAGTTGGTGCCATTGTCCGTCAATATGGTACGAGGGACACCAAATATGGTAATGATGTTAGAATTGATGAAGCTAACAACGAATTTAGAACCGACTTTCTTGAGAGGTATTTCCTCTGCCCATTTGGAAAATAAGTCAGTAGCAGTAAGAATTTACTTAAACTACTTAGCCATAGCTGAAGGGTAAGGTCCCACCACATCCATTCCCCATGTGGAAAATTGCCACGAGTATTTAGCTGTTTGAAGCAACTCTGGAGATTGATGAATGAAGTTGGCATGTACTTGGCATGAATGAAACTTCTTTGTGAAATCAACACAACCTTGTATCATTGAAGGCCAAAAGTATCCAAGCCTTCGAATCTGATCAGACAGTTTATGTCCAGACTGGTGGGCACCATAGACTCCCGCATGCACTTCTTTCATGACAGCTATTGTCTCTTCACCATCAATGCATCTGAAGAGAACTCCATCAAAACTACATTTGTAGAGAATTTTCTCTAGGTGATCTGGGCTATCATAAAAAGTAAAATTGACCACACATCACTGTTGTACCTCTCATACCCCTCGTGGTTTGATTTTCATGATCACAATCACCCTCTTATTTATCTAATCCTCTTTCAAGTGTTTTTGGATGATAGGAATCTTTTTAGGTGGGGCAAGGAGTTCGGCCAAGAAAGAAAGGAAGCAAAAATGGACTCTCAGAGTCCACCGGCCAACTGGTGGCTTCACCACCGGCCAGCCGATGGAACCCAGACCGAAGGCTGAGCCACTGCCTCAGCACCGGCCAACCGGTGGCCTCTGCACCGGCCAGCCGGTGGCACCCAGCAGAATAGTGTTAGCTACTGTCTTGCCACCGGCCAACCGGTGGCCTCCTCACCGGTCAGCCGGTGGAGTCTAGACAGAAGCTTCCTCCCATCTCCAAGGCACCGGCCAACCGGTGGACCTGTACCGGTCAGCCGGTGGAGGCAGTCAAACTAGCCGTTGGGCTTTTGACCAGCCTGTCCACTTGGCCCCCAACGGCTCCGAAAGCCTCTCCAACGGCTCCGAAGCCTCCCTAAGGACATATGAGGGTTCCCCCTCTATAAATAAAGGACCTTGAACCCCCGGAAGCCTAAGAAACATAGCCGGAACTATTGAGAAGCCAACAGACACATTTCCCATCATTTGGCGAACCTCCGGCAGATTCCTCCAAGGGAACCCCACTTGCTCCAACACATTTCCACATCCAAGGAGCACCTCCAAAGAAGCTTGGGAGAGCCCTTCATCAGCTCCAATCATCCATTGGCGCCCAAGGCTTCTCCAAATACGGTTTTTATTGTTTTATTTATTTTGAGCTTAAATTTGGGTTTGTGCCTACAAACCCCAACTCTTTCTCTCATCCTCTCTCTTGGGTTTTCACACCACCTTCAAGGTGTGAAGAGGTTGGTCAAGCCTTACCTTGTAAAAAGGCTTGAGACAAAGGTGAGCTAGCCTTCACCTGTAAGAAGGCTAGTGGGTTCTTGCTCAACCATTGAAAGCAAGTGGGTTCTTGCATAACCAACAAAAGCAAGCTGTAATAGGTTCTAGACTACCTGTAAAGTCTAGTGGGTTTCTTGCTAAAACCATTGAAAAGCAAGCGGTAGGATCTTTCAACGGTTGAGTTGGGAGCGGAGACGTAGGCCGGGATTTAGGCCGAACTCCGTTATCAATTCTTGTGTCTTGCCTCTTTATTTCCGCTGCACTTTCACTTTGATTTTTAATTTGTTAATCATTTTTTTAAAAGGCAATTCACCCCCCCTCTTGCCATCACTCCCTTCTTTCTCCGCCCAAAAATTGGTATCAGAGGCAAAATTTGAGTAATACCTTCACCGGTTTCAAATTTAAGATCCTTTTATGATGGCTTCAACCTCTTTCGCCCCCGAAGGCTATTCTTTGGGTCGTGCTCCATTTTTTGATGGAACCGACTATAATTATTGGAAAACCCGCATGACCACATTTCTTAAAATCATTGGTTATCCTATTTTTAAAATTGTCATGCATGGTTATTCACTTTCTTTTTCCGATGAATCCAAATGGACCCCCGAAGACATTGCAAATTTTGATCTTGATGGCAAAGCCATGAATGCTCTTCATTGTGGGATAGACCGTAATGAATTTAATCGTATTTCTACTTGCTCATCTTCTCATGATATCTGGAATCTTTTAGAAGTAACCCATGAAGGTACTAAAGGCGATGACAAGCTCGATTGCCCATCCCGCAAGAAAAAGGCCAAGAAAAAGGAGAAGAAGAAGGCTTTCAAGGCCACATGGAGTGATAGCTCCACATCATCATCCTCCTCCTCCTCGAGCGACAACGGTAACAAATGCCTAATGGCATTCCATGAGGTAACATCTTCCGACTCCTCATCCTCAAGTTCTTCCAATTCTTTCAATCACATGTCTTATGAGGATCTCCGACATGCTAGAGATCAATTGGAGGAAGGATTTCACGAGCTCTCTTCCAAATTTGTTGCATTAAAAAGGAATTTCAAAAAACTCTCTTCCGAAAAAGAACAACTTCTCAAAGAGAAGGAACAGTTAACCCTCAAAATCCAAAACCTTCCCGATATTGATTCCATGGAATCAACTATCAAAGACTTAAGGGAATCCCTAGCCAAGTTCACCCAAGGTGAACAAAATTTGAACAATTTGCTTTGTTCCCAACGCGTATCCCGAACCACCCAAGGGCTTGGCTATTACAAGCAAGCTTCCTCTTACCATGCACCTACTATTTTTGTTAGGGGGAGCTCCCAATTTAAATTTTGCAATTATTGTAAAAAACCAGGGCACTTAATTTATGAGTGCAATTGTAAAAATGCCCGGTATGGACGCCCCAAAACCATTTTCTTAAATGATGTATTTTTTAGGAGAAGACCCGCCACTAGACAAGTGTGGATTGAAAAATCCCTATTAGCGAGTCTCTCCGGCCCAAAATTTATTTCGATTTCAAAAACCTCTCCCCGATGATTTGTTGTTTTTATTTAGGGGGAGTTAAGTTTGTTTAAGCCTTTTTGTTTTATTCAAACTTCCAATTTCAACTCTTGGCATCAAATTTTTCAATTCCAAATTTGATTTTTTTTTTCTTTTCAAACTTTCAATTCAAACTGTTATTCAATTTTTGATTCAAAACTTTCAATTCAAACTGTTATTCAATTTTTTGATTCAAAATTTCAAAAATTTCAATTGGTTTAAAATCTCCATTTCCCTCAATCAAGTTTTATGCCCCGTGCTATTTTGATAATCACAAAGGGGGAGAAATTCTTGATTGATTAGGGGAGAAATATTTCTCTCATGCATTGCTTGTTTTCATTTTATCCTTTAAAGCATGCCTATCTTTTTAGTATTTTACATTGCTTGTTTTGGTGATTGTGATCATCAAAATAGGGGGAGATTGTTGTACCTCTCGTACCCCTCGTGGTTTGATTTTCATGATCACAATCACCCTCTTATTTATCTAATCATCTTTCAAGTGTTTTTGGATGATAGGAATCTTTTTAGGTGGGGCAAGGAGTTCGGCCAAGAAAGCAAGGAAGCAAAAATGGACTCTCAGAGTCCACCGGCCAACCGGTGGCTTCACCACCGGCCAGCCGATGGAACCCAGACCGAAGGCTGAGCCACTGCCTCAGCACCGGCCAACCGGTGGCCTCAGCACCGGCCAGCCGGTGGCACCCAGCAGAATAGTGTTAGCTACTGTCTTGCCACCGGCCAACCGGTGGCCTCCTCACCGGTCAGCCGGTGGAGTCTGGACAGAAGCTTCCTCCCATCTCCAAGGCACCGGCCAACCGGTGGACCTGTACCGGTCAGCCGGTGGAGGCAGTCAAACTAGCCGTTGGGCTTTTGACCAGCCTGTCCACTTGGCCTCCAACGGCTCCGAAAGCCTCTCCAACGGCTCCGAAGCCTCCCTAAGGCCATATGAGGGTTCCCCCTCTATAAATAAAGGACCTTGAACCCCCGGAAGCCTAAGAAACATAGCCGGAACTATTGAGAAGCCAACGGACACATTTCCCATCATTTGGCGAACCTCCGGCAGATTCCTCCAAGGGAACCCCACTTGCTCTAACACATTTCCACATCCAAGGAGCACCTCCAAAGAAGCTTGGGAGCGCCTTTCATCAGCTCCAATCATCCATTGGCGCCCAAGGCTTCTCCAAATACGGTTTTTATTGTTTTATTTATTTTGAGCTTAAATTTGGGTTTGTGCCTACAAACCCCAACTCTTTCTCTCATCCTCTCTCTTGGGTTTTCACACCACCTTCAAGGTGTGAAGAGGTTGGTCAAGCCTTACCTTGTAAAAAGGCTTGAGACAAAGGTGAGCTAGCCTTCACCTGTAAGAAGGCTAGTGGGTTCTTGCTCAACCATTGAAAGCAAGTGGGTTATTGCATAACCAACAAAAGCAAGCTGTAATAGGTTCTAGACTACCTGTAAAGTCTAGTGGGTTTCTTGCTAAAACCATTGAAAAGCAAGCGGTAGGATCTCTCAACGGTTGAGTTGGGAGCGGAGACGTAGGCCGAGATTTAGGCCGAACTCCGTTATCAATTCTTGTGTCTTGCATCTTTATTTCCGCTGCACTTTCACTTTGATTTTTAATTTGTTAATCATTTTTTAAAAGGAAATTCACCCCCCCTATTTCCATCACTCCCTTCTTTCTCCGCCCAACAATCACCGGATTTTTTCTTTCTCGGCTCTATCAGGTGGAAGTGTTCCATTTTGAAGGTATTCCCTGATAGGTGACATCCATCCTGTAGTATGACCATACGGTTCAGGAATGGGACTAATTTCATTAATTTCCTCTGTTCTGATTCGAACATAAGGTGAAATTGCATGACGATGGGCAATACTGATGGTTGTCTCGTCCCGATTTGGATCTTCCAGAGTTGTGGCTATATTAGCTAGTACATCATCTTGAGAATTTTGTGATCTTGGGACATAAGAAAATGTTGGTTCCGAAGGGAATTCCACCATTAACTCTCTGATGTAATCATAACAGGGATTAGTTATTCTTTTCTGATGGCATAATCCCCATTGACTTGTTTGATTACCAGGTCTGAATCACCTTTCACTTTTAAGTAATTCACTTGTGCTTGAAGCGCTAATTCCAAGCCTGCAATGAGAGCTTGGTATTCTGCTTCATTATTGGTACCACCTTCCCACAATAAGAAGGAATAAGGTAACACTGCCATTTCTGGAGAAATGAGCACAATTCCTAAGCCAACTCTATTGAATTTAGGATTTTCCATTTTTCTCCCTATTGGACTTCTGGAAGCACCATCAAAATACATTTCCCATTCTTGAAGACTTTTTTGAACAGAGAAGACTTCCTCATTAGGGAGTTCAATATCTGAAGATGTGTCTCCCACTAAAGGGTGTTCTTCCAGAAAATCAGCCAGATCTTGGCCCTTTATCGCCTTTTGAGACACATACTGAATGTCGAATTGCTGCAAAATAACTGCCCACCTTGCCCGACGTTCTGTAAGCATCGAGCGACTAAGGATGAATTTGAGCGGGTTATTGCGAGAAACCAATTGGACCTCGTGATGTTGCAGGTAGTGTCTCAACTTCTGAACTGAAAAGATTAATTCTAGGAATTATTTCTCAATACTTGAATACTGGGTTTCTGATTCAAGCATAGTTCGACTGAGATAGTAGAGGCTGTTTTCATTCCCAGCATCATTCTTTTGAGCAAGGAAGGCACCCAATGATCGCTCTAGAGCTGTCACATAAAGGATAAATGGTTTTCCTTCAACTGGTGGCATGAGTACCGGTGGAATCAAGAGGTATTTCTTGAGAATATCGAATGCTTCCTAACATTCTTCAGTCCACTGGTAAGTGACTCCCTTCTTCATCAATTTGGTGAAGGGTAAACTTTTTCCTGCAAAATTAGCGATGAAACGCCGAATATAGGATAAGTGTCCTTGAAGTCCTCTTAATTCTTTAAAATTTCAAGGAGGTGACATACTAAGTATTGAATTGGTCTTCTCAAGATCGACTTCAATACTGTGATGGCATATAACAAAGCCGAGAAATTTTCCTGAGGTTACCCCAAAAGCACATTTTAAGGGGTTCATCTTCAAATTATGTTTTCAAAGCTTGCGGAATATGACTTCCAAATCAGCCAAGTGATTATAACGTTGTTTGGATTTAACCACCAAATCATCTATATAGCATTCAACAAACTTCCCTAAGAAGGGTTTGGAGATATGATGCATGGTACACTGATATGTTGCACCTGCATTCTTTAAGCCAAAAGGCATTACCCGGTAGAAAAACACACCCTAAGGGGATCTGAAGGCTGTGGATTCCTTGTCTTCTGAGGCCATTCAGATCTGATTATATCTAGAATATCCATCCATGAAGGAAAGTTCTTCAAATCCATCTGTTGCATCAATTAAAAGTTCTGTAATTGGAACTGGGAAATCATCCTTAGGACAATGCCGATTAAGATCTATGAAATCGATGCAAACTCTAATTTGTCCATTCTTCTTCTTTATGGGGACAATATTATCCAACCACTTGGGATACTGAACTTCTATGATGAAGTTATCTTTGATAATATTATCCACTTCAGCTTTAATTTTGGAAGCATAAGTTGGGTGTGTTCTTCTCAAGGCTTGCTTAAATCCTCGATGTTCTTATGGTAAACCCAAATGATGAGTAGAAACATCAGGATCAAGCCTGGGAATTTATGTATAGTTCCAAGCAAATATATCTCTATTTTTCTTTAGAAAAGAAATATACATCTCTTGCTCTTCAAGAGTCATGGCCGCACTAATTAAAGTGGGGGCATAGATCTTCTTTTGTACTCAGATTTATTTCTCTGAGTTCATCCACAGTGGTAGAGATACCCTCTTCAAATATTTGAGGAGCATCTATGAGATCTTCCTCTTCTTCTTCATCATGTTTTATTTCTTCCGTTTCTACTTGCATAGTAGATGATAAAGTAGAATTTTCATGATCAGAAGAGATGTCACAATTTTCACATCTTGAAGAAGAAGCTTCCATTTCCGACCCGATTGATGATGAAGGGTCTTCTTTGGATATTAAAGTGGAGATGATGGATTGAAAATCGATATCATTGTTCACCTCTGATGTTACTTTAACTTCTTCCGGCCTAATTGGCGAAGTATAGACTTGTTGAATTTCAGCAGATGAAATGAAGACGTCACCATTTGTGCTTTCATCACTGTTTGGTGGGTTACCAATTTCTCCAATGTTGTCTGGCTTGATTGCCGTAATTGACATTATGGATCTTTCCATAAGAGTATTTTGATTTGTGTCTATCTTGTCAATTTGACTAATAGGAAACACATAATCTGTACTCACATGTGTAAATGGATTTACTGGAATCTTCTCCAAACCATATGGAGCATTAACTTTGGTAATCTCCTTTATTGTGGATTTCTCCCTTCCCTTCATGTGATAGAATTCCGCCTTAATGTATTGAGACTCACATTTCTTGAACGGGTCCTTATCACCATACAATGTCCCAACTTGACCATCGAAACAATATTTGAGACATTGATGG
Source organism: Viscum album (assembly GCA_963277665.1). Classification (NCBI taxonomy): domain Eukaryota; kingdom Viridiplantae; phylum Streptophyta; class Magnoliopsida; order Santalales; family Viscaceae; genus Viscum; species Viscum album. Next base: position 341,367,147 of record OY728135.1, read on the forward strand.
TAGGATGAAGGGATAGCCGCATGTTGATGTAGCCAGGGTCTTCCAAGAAAGATGTTGAAGGCTGAATCTTGATCAACAACCATGAAATATGAATTGGATACAAGATCTCCAAACTGAGTTCTGAGTGTAAATTCGCCAAGTGGTTCTTGTTCATTTTTATCATATCCTTGTAACAGCATTGTAGAAGGAGATAAATCAGATTCTGTGAGGCCCAATCGACGAAGTGTACGAATGGGCATGAGGTTGACTCCTGAACCATTGTCAATGAAAGTTCTTCGGACATATATTCCATTAACCTTTCCAGATAAGTACAGAGGTCTAATATGCCCATGCACAACATCATCTTCATCTTCATCAATAAAAGATATTATTGCATGGAATTCTGCAGGATTATTCTCTATGTGATAGACTTCAGCTGCATCAATTTCAGTTTCAAACTCCTGAGGACTTGACAAAGCCTCGATGAGTGCTTCTCGAAGATCTTTTGATAGATTCAGAGCATCCATAATTGATAACGTGGCTGGTAATTAGGCCAAATGTTTCAATACATTATACTTTTGATCTAGAGGTCTGCGTTTCCCAACCGGAATATGTGGTTTAGCAGGTACCTTGGAAACAAATGCTTTGGAAGTTGATGCATCTTGTAATGGGATAGGAGTTGACAATATTCCTGATTTTGGAAGATTAGACCAATTAGATCCATTTACTTGCTGAGAGGAAGAATATGGAACCTTCAACTGGTATTCCAAAATAATTTTTCCAGGACTGATTTTGATATTGGTAGAAGAACTTTCTTGTTCTTGCTGAGTTCGCTGAAGGGATCTACCATGAGTTTCTGCTGCGTACACAGTTCTAGCAGGGGTAGAATTGGAATAGTGGCTTCTGAAAGATCCAAGTCTTCCCCTGTATCCTGAGCCTCTGGAACTTCCTCTGATTCTCCTGTTTGATACAGGGAATTCAGGCTCATCGAAATCAAAACTGCGACTGGAATATGGATCTGTTAATTGAATCATATTAACAGAACTGAAGATTAACTCTTTATCTGATGAAGACTCTTTCTGATTATCCTGTTTAGGCTATGCCATTTGGTGGGGCAGTGCCCATGGATTTGAAGTAGATGGCATAAAGTCTGCCAGAGTCAAATACAACTTAGTTTTTAACACATACTCATCTTCTTCTGATTCTTTTTCTTTCTTTGAATCTTGTCGTTTCTTTGAGGAATTTCCCTCTAATGAAGTGGGTTTTTCCGAAACATTCATGGAAGAAGACACAATCGGTTTCTTTAATTGTGTTCGTAAAATAGCATGAGTTCGATTGATTGTCTTTATGACCATCCAATCATCATACTTCTGTGCATTTTTTCTTTTGACTTCATTCCATTCTCCTTCCACCTCTGGAACTGTAGCAGTGACACATGATACCTGGGATGAAGAGCCTTTCAGTTTAACTTATCCTGAGTCGACCATATTTTGCAGGAGGTCTTTGAAGACAAAACACTCCTGGATGGGATGCCCCAACATTTTATGAAAGGGACAATAATTGGTACGGTCTTCAACTCCTTCCTTGTTTGGCCTCTTGGGTTTTGGAAGCTGAACCAAATTATTCTCTAGGGCCGAAATGAAGTAACCAAGAACTTGTTCATTTAGGAAAGAGTATGTTTTGCTCTTCAAATCCTCAAATTGTTTTCGTCTTTGATCTATTTGATCATCTGGACGAAATGGCCTTTGTTGTTGGCGCTCAAGAGGTGGAGCCCTTCGAGATGATAAAGGTTTTGAAGTAGAAACAGGTACAGGTGCTTGTTTAAGCATAACTGTAACAATTTATGCTTTACCCATTATCCTTCCTGAAGCTGATGGAATTACACGAGATTTATCCTTATCCTATATAAGGGAATCTTCAATATGATGAGCGATTGAAGTAAGGTCTCGAAACCCTCCTGTGTGTTTCACAGGGATCAACGACGTGCGTAATTCGTAATGCAAATTTGCCACACAGATTGGAAACAATTCCTCTTGAGGGAGTGATAAGCTTAAGGAATATATTAATCCCTTCCAGCGAGCAATGAAATCTGAGACCCTTTAATTCTCTCTTTGCTTACAGTTTGTAAGATCAAAAACTTTTGTCTTTGGAAAAGTTGAGCTGAACTGAAGAAGGAATTTTTGGCGAAGATCCTCCCATCCGGTAATTGACCTGGATTGCAAGCTTGTATACCAGACAAAGGCTGGTCCTTACAAGGTCTTTACGAAGCATCTGAGTTTTACTGCTTTTTGATGCTCCGGAGTTCCCATCATAGGATCACAACAAGACACGTAATGCGTCAAATGCTGTTCAGGGTCACCTGATCCATTAAAAATAGTGAATACAGGGTTTCCAAAACTGGATGGAGGAGAGATTGAATCTACCCATTCAGGGTACAATTTATTTTCTAGTTGAACCTGCGCATGTTTCCCTTCCATAGTTTCTAACCGAGCTGTTAATGACTCAATGGTAGTTATTAACTTTTGAGAAACATCCGATTGAACTTGGAATTGGGTAGGTGCAATGACTGGAGCATGGACAGATATGGTGGCTAGTGCTGCAACTAATGGTAGCACCACCAATTGTTGTTGTACTTGACCCGTAGGATTAGACCTGTGAGGGTGTAATGATAGAGGAGGATATTCTTCATCCATCTCAGTAGCTAAAACAAATTCCCTTGGCTGACTGACTCCAGCATTCTCACGAAGAAGACTACCCCGAAGTAGTTCTGCATTCAACCTCATTAACTCCTTAATTTCTTTCTCCTGTTGTGCAAACCTATGCTCTAGTGAAAGCGATTGGCCTTCTCTAGAGGAAGGATATGTAACCTGATTCTTTCCCCTCCCTTTGTTGGATCCTTTTTAGAGAGGGGGAAGTGGGTTACTCGAAGGATTACCTAGGTTCTGAGTAATCCTTTGATTTTGTGTACACACACCTTCTTTATTTGTGTCGGTGCGTACATATTCTTGTGCAGGAACCTCTTCATCTAAGTCCCCTGAGTGAGCCTCATCTGGTGGATCAGCAACAATGGAATTAATGACATTGATTGATGCATAACACATCACATATCTTCTATCATCATTTCTGTGATATTGTCTTCTTCCATGTATTTGATGAGACATTGCCTTTTGTTGATTTGATCCCTCAGGAACTTCTTGACGAACCGTAATTTGGAGGGAATCTCCGGATAATTTGGCTCTTCGTTCCTCTTGAGACTTTTTCCCAATCAAGAAAAGACCGAATTTCTCTGAGGAGGGGATTGATGATTTGAAAAAGTCCCCAGTCCGGTGGACTGGGGCTATTCCTGCTGTTCTTGCTCAATTCCTCGAATCCTATTTGTTGATTCCGAGGGTTGGTTTAAAAGAGTCCCCAGTCTGGAAAGCTGGGATGGCTCTTGACATGCTATGTCTGAGACTTTCTTAAAATATCTCTTGATCTTGCGAACCTTAGTCCGGAAATTAGCAGGATACATTAATCTGTATCCACTTTTATCACCTGGTTCAAAAGACCATTGGATAATTTCCGACACTTATGTCAGTTGATGATGTGCTTTCTCCATACGAGAGGCTTGTTCAGTATTCTCATTTGCTTGATGCAGGAGTAATTCAACAACTTGTTCTCTGTATACTTGATTTTGAGAGGAACTAGTTGAAGCCTGTTCTTGGGAAGGCTTTTGATTACAAACAAATTCCATTGACTGTGGTCGGACATGGGCAATAAAATTGCATGAGGCCATTTTCGAAGGGCTTTGCTGACTGGAGAGCAACATGAAATGTAGTGCTCCATGAACACCCCATCCTCTGACATGAATACCAGATGGGGCATTGGAAATTAACTGACGCAAGATTCTTAGTGTGCCAAGGCATGAATGTTGAAGGGATCTCTACTGCTTTTCAGCCTTCAGATATCGAGAAACTGATAAAGATTCCAAATCAATCTGACGTTGTAACCCTTCTATTATCTTAAGATTATTTTCATATTCATCATAAGATAATAATTTATTCTTCAACTGACAAAGAGTTTTCCATATGTTGAGATGAATATCATGAATTCCATCTTCCGTCAACATCTTTGGAATGTCATACTGAGAGTCAGTCAGAGGCCAAAACATGACTAGTACTTCACCTTTTTCCAGTTGTTTTCTCATGTTTAGCATTTCCTCTTTATCATTCAATGAAGATTCTTCTACCTCATTTGACCAGAGTTGGTGTTTCCTTGTTGCTTCATCAGATTCAACAAGATTTGTAGAGAAATCATTGATCAAACTAAAAGATTCATGACTTAGGGGTGGTTTGGAGAATGACCTACACCCTGGGCTATCTTCTGATTGAGAAAGCATTTCACCTTCTAGCGATGAAGCATCAGACATGACTGGTTTTGCATTTGAAAGTGACTTAAGATAAGAGGGCTTTCTCGGCACTACATCGTCCACTGGAGAATTTTCCAGGCAATGTGCATCACTACTATGGAGAGGACTTTCGCAGTGAAATTCATCATCATGGGGAGGACCACCATAATGGGTTACATCAAAAGATGAGATCTACTGCTCCTTGGTCTTTTGACCACACAGAGGGTTCCTGTGGCTCTCATCTGAAGATGAAACTTCGAGATAGACCAAATTGTCATGATGCAACCCTTCATGAGGAAGTATCTTTTGAAGACCTTCGGAATTAATGTTCCCACTATTGGGAAATGTGGGAGTAGAACCTTGGATTCCAATAGATAATTTCCTGAGGGCTTCATGAACTCCAGCATCGAGCAAGGCCTTGTTACAGATTGGCTCTTGATCTCCTGACGGTATTTGGCGGGTCTTTTTCTTAGACGCCTTCTTACTCACTTTGGAAACCACTTGTTGACGAAAGTGGCTGGTCTGAGCAAGTGTATGTGCCTGATCAGGAAAGATGGCCAAGTTAGGCTGACGATCTCCACTCAAATCAGGTGTATGTGCCTGAATTGGTTTTCCGTATGATATGGGGGAGTATGCACCACAACCCTCTTGGACTGGAATAGATGTGTGTGTCTGTTTCGGGGTGTTTATGTGTCGCTCCACTGGTAGGGATAGATTTATGTGTCTTTCCCTGAGATGCTGCTGAATCTGTTATAATATCCTAGAAAGCATCCAGAATATGAGCATGGATTTGCTTCTGCTCTTTCACTATTGATAGAATATGCTTGGTGACTTCAGATGCCAGAACGGGGATATACATCCATTCCGTGCTTGGAGTAGGTGTATGTGCCTACTCCTGTCCTCCTTTTCTTATTAGTGAATCCTGACAGTACTCATGTGTGTGGGAAGAGAGTTGAGTCTTCCTCTTGTTTGTCGCCAGAGCTTTCCAACTGACTTCTCCGAATGCTACCAAGGGAGACTGTTGGTAGGCCTGATTAATACTAGCAGGTGTATGTGCCTGCTGATTGCACTTTGCCGAACGTGGTTGATGAGCTTCATCATATGTAGTCATACGAGCCTGCTAACTAACCGATGATGTATAAACCAGTGTATGTTCCTGCCTATAGTACTCCACCAGAATTGCCTAGTGGTATTGGCGTGATGCTTCCAGACAAGTCTGCCGGACAACGAAATTAAAATGGGTAGGTGTATGTGTCTGATCATTGCTTGCCACCAAGTTAGGTTGGTGGACTTCTCTGGAGATGGCAGAGATGAGAACCTGCTCACTGTTGACTGGATTCCGCCTCTGGTGGTTCATCTTGCCTGCTTGGGTTCGAGGAACCTGAGCCGAAAACCTGGAGTCGGTACCCTCATCATGTTGAGGGCATACTGCCGCACGAGTCTAGCGGCGATTGTTGATAGGATCCCTCAGGAAGGACTCCTACTTCTTTGAATTAAATCCCCGAGGGACCTGATCATTAACCTCCCCAGAATATGGGAGTGAATGGTGATTGAGTTCTGGGGATAATGACCTGAAACGGTTGGAGACAGTGGTTAGCACCACCTACTTCTTGATCACTGGTCATCGTTGTTTGGGCGACCGGTGTGACTTGTTCACTTGGAGGGCTTATCGGGAAACCTCTAGAGTTGGGATGGTACCATGTTGATGGTACTCCTTAACCAGCGCATTTGATACCCAGCGTTGAAGACGCTGAGTAGGTGATGTCATCCTCAGAGCGGATGACGATCCAGCAGGAGTTGCAGCAGTGACATTTGCAGCAGTGGTATTCACAGGTGTGAACTTGAGAGCAGCCATTCTGGAAATGCAGAAGAACTTGGAAAAGAGTGCTTGTTTGATATGATAGATGTAATCAAGATAAATTCAGCCACTACATCTTTTGGATGAGCACATATGTCAATGATTGTTATTTTTGTCCCTCTCATTGCATTTTAAATAGGGGCCTAACAAATAGGTAAAACATTATTTTAACTTGGTTAAGGATTCACGTCGGGTTCACCATTTTTTGTTTCCCTCAGAATCCGTGGATGACCTCCTTGATTAAAGGTTCAAACATTCAAATCGGTTTCTAACGGGTTTGTTTTTAGAACCGGAAACATCCAATGATTCCACATCCATTTGGACCTACTTTCCAAAGGTAGGCACTCATTAGTTTGTGGACTGATGAGGCTTAGGAATTTTCATTGGTCGAGAGGATGGGGGGTTGGACTCATCACACATTTTTTAGGGGAATTATTTTCTATTTCGGGACTCTCTTTATAGATTTAAGTTATGTTCGTGAATCCTTATTACATTACCAAGTATAAAATGATCTTTCCTTCAGATCTGACAATCAATGATTAAATATGTAGGAAATTTAGAGAATCTTTTATATGTATTCGAGGTTCTTCATCGATAGAGAATCATCTGTATTTATTAGAGATTCTTGGTCAATGGTATCCTTCGACACATTTATATAGAATCCTCTCGGTCATTTATGATGACCATGCTAGTTTTAAAGCCACTCAGTGGGGGAACTTGAAGTTTATTGTCATTTAGAAGGACATGGATTATTTCAGAGTTGGGATCGAACCCGCAAATGGGCTACCTACATATCCTTTTTTTAGAAAAGGAAACAGAACCCACATAGTTCGAGTAAGGGAGTATGATGTTTATGATTAATGGATCAAAGAAGGATGTCATAAATAATTTTACACTCTAAGCTCATGTGAGTCATGCTCAGTGTGAGAAACAAGAGGTATTGGTAGAAAAATCAGACAATTGTGCCATGAAAGATGCAATCATAAGAAATAATGTGGGACTTATGTATGAATGGCTGCCCAGATAAATAACGATTAGGATTTACTTTAGTGAAGAAATCCAGAAACAGGGTCCATAAAGGTATATGTGCTTCATGGAGATTTGAATACTCTAACTTGGGACTTACTCATGAAAAAGTGTCCCAAATTAGGAGAGGACTTATGATTTGGGTTTTACTCCTGAGAAGGAATCCCAGATCAAAGGTGAATTAGGACTGGTTAAGAGAAATTAAGACTAGGGATTACTCTTGAAAAGGATGCCCAGGTTAAAGGGATTTAAAAAATTAAGGGACATGGGACTTACTCTTAAAGAAGATGCCCAAATTAATGAGGACTTGGACTGGGGATTACTCTTGAAAAAGCGGCCCAGGTTAAAGGAATTAAGGTTTGGGGCTTACTCCTGAGGAGGATGCCCATAATTTGGGGAATTATGACTGGGGCTTACACCTGAAAAGAAGGCCCAGGTTAGGGGATCTGGGGCTTACTCCTAAGGAGGATTCCCAAATTAGAGGACTTGGGGCTTACTCCTGAGGAGGATGCCCAAATTAATGAATTATGACTGGGGATTATTCCTGAAAAGGAGACCCAGGTTAAGGATTCTCTCATCTTAAAGGATGAGGTTTAATGAATGAAATCTCAATCTTTAGTGACATAAATATGTGTAAATCACAATGTTTTGAGAGATATTCCACAGAATTACTTTCAGATAAGGAATTCAAATCAAGAAATCATGCCATAAATGGATTTTAATAGTGTCTTGAAGACTAAATCTTGAATAGGAGAGGTGTAATGGCTTAAGAGGGGTGAAATGGGCAAGAAGGGCACCTAAAAAGGTAGGGGCGCGCAAGTCCTGGTCACGCAGGTATACATGCGTGACCTATGGGTACTTGCGCGTTTGTAAACCAATATGGTAATACTTGAGCGATCCTTGACCAATGCATCTATAATTATCCTGAGGTACTTACCGAAGAGAGGCGCGCAAGTTTTGGTGGGGAAGTAGGGCAGCGCGCAAGTATTTTCATTCCCTTTAAGGGTAAAACATTTTAGGCGCACAAGTGTTAGTGAATTCTAACACTTAGACCTTACTCCTCTTGTTTAGACCTTCCATTCTAGGTAAAGAATTACCTTAGAAGTGTTCGGAAGACCTGGAGAAGAGACTTGGGCGTTCAGAGCTCTAAATATGAATTCTGGAAAAATTATTCCCGGAATAGGGGGCCCACAGGGTCTATTTATAGGCTGGAGAAGACCCCGGGCGGTTATCCTTTAGGGCACGCAAGTCACTTGCATGAACATTAGGCGTCGCGCAAGTCCACTTGCGTGACAGTGATGAAACTTGCGCGGCACATGTGCTTTTGATCTCTTGTTCACTCCTTTGTTGATTTTTGATGTTTTCTTCAAAGAATGAATCAATTTGTGCTAAGATAATCCATTTTTCCAATCTTTAGATTTTGAGACGAAAGGAGCATAAAAAACGGGTCAAGTTGATTACCTATTTTTATCCTCAAACTGATGATCAATACAAGTAGAATATTTATATTTTGAAGGATATTCTATGATATTTAATTCTTGATTTTGAGGGATCATGGAAGGATCACCTATCCTGTGTGGAATTATATTACAAAAGAAACTCACAATCATCGATTGAAATGGACTCATACGAATCCCTATATGAAAATTTGTTTTGTTCTCTACTATGATAGATTAAAATTGGAGATTCATATGTTATTGACCTTAATATAATTCATGAGATGACCTAGTAGGTGAAATTATTTCAAAAATGGCTCATGAACACTAAATTTTGGAAAAATTATTATTCTAACCATTAAAAGAGAGACTTTTAATTCAATGTGGGTGATGAAATATTTCTTTAGGTATCACAAAGATTAGGTCACTAACATATTGGTAGTGTTAGGTAAGTTACTTATCAGTTATTCTTACCTCCAAGATTCTGTTCCATGCACAGAATCTTCAAAATTTCTCAACTAAGTAAGTACGCACTTGAACCAACCCATGTAATATGATAAGAAACATCAATATTGAGGCCTATTAATCCTATATAGATCATACTATCAGTATCATATATTATAGTACAAAATTTCTATGGGGTAAAGTAACTCATATTCTTTGGATTATACAGTAGTTTTAGAGGCTCCTGGATGAAACTTGGGGGGTGGGAGAATGAGATAATGAGGAAATAACTAGACTTGTTCCCTTAGTAAACTTGTTAAAGATTATCAGGGAAAAAAATTTCATATTAGGGAGGTTTCTGATACCATAACAACTATATTCTGGTAATTTTCTTGAAATTTAGTATTTTATATCTCTTTTAGGGTATTTTGGTGGATTTTGATACATGGAGGTATCAATGATTCTTTTAGACCACATTTTGAGAGAAAGATCTAGAAAATAGAAGTATTATTAGGAGAATACTTCCCATTGGAAGTATAGTTGGAGCAAAACTAAATCTTTATATCCATGTTCGAGTCATTTCCCCTTCCAATTAAGTTCTGGTGGTGTCAACCAGAGATCTGGTGGAGTCAAACAAGTTTTTAAAAGTATAAAAACTATAATTTTGCTTAATTAAATACAAAATTCAACTATGAAACCAAGGTGAATTTCGAATTGTTTTTTATTTACTCCCTTTATCCTCTTTATTAAGATATCACTCACTTTCCATCCTATCCAAGTGTAAATTCATTCCCCCATGGATTGAATCTTCTCTAATCAATCATGGAGACTCACCTTCAGTATGTTAAATCCATTATATTCCTTTAACCCAACTTATTCTTTGATTTATTTTCAATGGTAGATAAAATACATTGTCTACCTAATTAGAGATTTTAGAATTCATTTAATCTCTTGGATCCTTTTTGGTCTAGCTACTATAGGATCTTAAACTCGGAAAATATAATGTCAAAATGTGATTTTTCTTTCCAAATTTAATCTATTTAAATGGAAGTGTCCTAAATCCATAAATATAATATCTATGGTGGCCTTTTGTTTCTATTAGTGGTATCTATCGCCTTATCATGATCTCAAAAAGTATTTTATGAAATTAAATTAATAGGTGTACCCCTCTTTGTCTAATACTCATTGATGGTTATCATGATAACAATTTTGGGTTGAGTGAACCAAACTAAAACCAATATTTTAAAAATAATAATGGTTTTCAAATACATTTATTTTAATTAAGTTATTTATTTATTTTAATGTTTGTTTTATTTAATATTTTTATCATTATATACTATTAATTAAAATTCTTGTTTTCCATTTTTCACTTTTATAACAATCCTATTGTTTTTATACCTATTAAATCATGAAAGGGTATATATTCACTTTGTAAACTACTATCCACTATTATATAATTAAATTTATGAATGTCTCTTCCTGGTTTTCTTTATTTTTATGTTTTAGGTCTAGAAACCATATTTTGTTTTACTGATTATTATTACTGTTATTGTTTCTTCCACTATAGATTCTACTGGATTTTTTGTTTTTATTATAATTAGTGGAATTATAATTTTTGTTATTTTCTTTATTTTTATTATTATTATTATTTTTATTATTTTTTTATTATGTTGTAGGATTTGGTGTTATTGTTGTTTTTGTGTGTGTTATTGTTGTTGTTGGTTGTGGGTATTGGTTTTGTTCTTATTATTTGTGTTGGTTTTGGTGTAAGTGTTGTTTTTTATTGGGGTTGTTGTTATTGTTATTATTTCTAATGCTATTATTCTTTTGTTTCTATAGTAGTTGTTACTATAGTAGTTGTTGCTACTGATTCCATTGTAGTAGAAATTGTTCCAACTATTTTTGGTTTAGTTATTAGTGGTTTTAGTGTTGTTTATATTTATTATTATTATTTTTGTTTCTTTTGTTTTTTTTTGTTTTTTTTGTGTTTTTGTGCTTTTTTTTTGTATTTATTTTATTGTTAATATTTTTTTTATTGTTTTTGTTATTTTTTTTGTTAATGGTGTTATTTTTTTGTTGTTGTCATTGTTATTATTATTGTTATTTTTTAATTGTTGTTTCTATTTTTATTATTGTTTATGTTGTTATTGTTTCTATTTTAAGTTTTGTTGTTGTAGTTATTAATGTTTTTATTGTTTTTATTGTAGTTTTTTTTCTTTTTTTTTTATTTTCATTTTATTTTTTATTTTTGTTATTGTTTTTTGTTCTTATTGTTCTTTTTATTGTCCTTATTATTCTTAATCTTGTTACTAAACAAGTCCATCCATAAGAAAAAACTTCTGACTATTTATTATATAAAATGAAAATAGAGTACAAGGATATCAGGCAAGGCCAAAAAAGAGGATTGGCCATATAAAACATGTAGTAAAATTAAAAGTCATATTATGAAATTTCATGTTCATAGTCTATGTCATCAGTAGTTTCCCATTCAGATTTATAATTATGTTGATTAAAATTTTTGAGGATCTCGACATTGGCCCTTCTTGATACTTTTGAGGAAGATCTGGTGGAGGTAGTCTGTGGAAGGTTAGATTAGTCCTTCCATGGTATTCTACTTGTGTGAGAAAGTGTGAAACCATCGTTATCAATCATATTTTTCTTACCCTACATAACATCATCCCTGAATGAGGTATAACCACTTACCAAATATTTGAGATAACCATCTTGTAGAACTTTTCCTGATATATCTGAGTCCTAGTTTTCATGAACCCTCACCCCATAAACTGAGGTTTTGAATGAATGTTTTCCAATACCATGCCTTGGGTGACCTCACCAACAACATTTTCAACAGAAAACTCCTCATTCACCCCAATTTCCTAATAGCCACCAAGGTGATCAAAGGAATCCCACGGTATGTCCATACCATCCGAGGAGACCTCCCTATCACCAGTATCCTGAGACATATCCTCCTCTAATTCCTGTCTCGATCCTTCTACCTCAAGACACTCAAAATGGTTACAAATGATAACATTTAGGCTGGTTCTTCTTGATCACACCCCATTTATTTCCATCACCCATCCCTCACTGCCTTCACCATGAAATTAAAGGTGAGTATCAACCTTGTTACTTATTTTTTACTTCTCTATGAAATATTTTATCATCCTCATCTCGGTCAACCCAAATGGTGAAAAAATTGAGAGTGAAGTTACATCAAGTACACCTCCCCATATTTAAGAAGTTTCCAACTAGTAGAGAGGGTATATCAATATCATGGATTGAATATAAACTCTATCAAATAATTATAAATAACAAACAAATAATAACAAATTATCATCCATTATAGAGAAATATTATATGAACATTACAATGATAAACCAACTATACCTAAACTCCTTATATACTATAATAAAATATAATAAAAATTAAATTCCATACATGAATAAATGTGATGAAATATCACTTTATGGGTAGATTATATACATCATTGGGTCCTTGATATTATTTATATCCTAAACCATGATTTTTTCATGCCCACAAAGTTGAATGTGCAAGGTGTGAACAATATTATCAATTGGACACAACTAATGGTGCCCCTAAATAAATCTGGAATATATAGGTGCATGTATGATATGATATAATAAGAAAAATAACAATAAAATTTACCCTTAATATCATCTAGTGATAAAAAATATATTGAGTGACCATACCTACTTTGACTTGTGCTAGTGTTGAGTTTGAACATAACTCCCATAATACAATGGGACAAAATAACATTCACCTATAAGATCATAATCATATAATCCCAATTTTTCATAGAACCCAAAAATTCCAAAATTCTCAAGTCAGAAATTGAGTATCCATGTCCCAAAAATTCCCTAAACCATAGGTTACCATATGCTTGGTTGGAATTTTGCACAACCCATTTCCAATATAAATAATGGATTGAAATAATGTTCAATCCTACACCCAAGTCAACGAATGGATTAGAATAACATTCAACCCCAATTCCTTATCAAAAAATTATTAACATAATACTCGATCCCTTTCCCAAATCAAGGAATGAATGGACATATCATCCAATACCACACCACATCATGTATTTGTTTAATCTCACATCCAAATTCTCTTCCCATTTACAAACCGAAGGTATAACTCAAATGATACCTTTCTATTATAAGGTGAATATCCTCTCAAACATATCTATAGTAATACAATCCATATTATTGAGAATTATAAAATCCCATCATAAGGAAAACCCCTTTCTAACCTCCAGTATATATAAACTCTCCATAATCTAGTGACACTCCATGGAACCTCACATATTCCACAAAGTCAAACATATGAAATAACACTCCTTTTTAGTTCCAATTTCAATGTTTTATAAAACCTTCCATTATTAACATGTTTTTCGATGACCATGTAGTAAAAAAAAATACTACCCAAAGTACCTATAATAAACCTAATTGTCCTTAAAAAACTCTCAACAAAAGAGTAAATAAATTTCGGTTACATTTTGGAACATCCACACTCACCTTTGAAAATATATATATCAAATTGTGCATAAAACTCATATAAATTAAAAGAAAAATATTGAAACCAATTAACTCATAGTTATAAAATTCTTCTAATATAATATCATGGATTCCTTCAACCTTAAATGTTATAAATCCCTAAATTTGACAAAACCCCATATTTAGGGATTTTAGATGAAGAACAAAGAAACAATGAGATAAATTTACAATTTAAGGGATATGATAGCTATAATTTTACATGATGATATAATGGGATGAAAAATAAAATATCATAAGACTCAATAGGGTATATCCACAGTTATAAGATAAGAAATGGAGTGGAGGGGAGAATGGGTTTATATAGAAATTGGGTAGAAGGGTTACAAGTTATAAGGTAAATTTTTACTTAAAATTAATTTATATCAGAATTTTAAAAAATACATCCGGAGGCCACTAAATATCTAGTGAAACCACACCAAGTACTCAATGGTATCAAAATACCTAGTTAGGGGTCATCGGCTCACCTGTGGTCCACTTGGGCCAACCCTCATTTTGTAATAATAGATAATGTTAAAAGTAATATTCTCAATTATAATGGTGGATTGTGTTAATGAATTTCATGTTATGTTTCTATGAAATAAGAACACTATTATAATATATATATATATATATATATATATTATAATATATTTTATAGTTTCAAAATTCACACCGTATTCAGGATTAACATAAAAAATCACTTCATACTTAGAATTTTCCCCTAGCCCAAAGGCCTTTAATTTTTTTTTATTTGGATAAACCCTTATTTTAATTGAGTTGATAAGAAACCCTTACACGATTCAAAGTCCTAGAGGATCATATACTTGAGTAGTACATATCTAGAAGTCCAAGAGGCATAAATGCCATGATAAGAGTCTAAAATTCACAAACTGTAGCAGCCCACCCGTCACCTTCTTGTCATCCATCCATGTGCATGTCACCTTGAAGTCATATATGTGTCCCGCCATCGATTCCCCACATAGAGGTTCAAGATGAATTCATCATAATGTGAGATATTTATACTACACATATGGGACTTCTATTTACATATAACTCCTCTAGTGCCTACCATCTCCATCATGCACTTGACCAGTCAGGGTTGTCTCTATATAAGAAGGCATAGAGGGCTGGTTATAACACCCCCAAAATTTTACTATATAATTTTCCAATAAATCAAAAATGTATTGATAGCTTTATTCACAAGAAACAATGAACTAAAAATAAATATTTATACCTTAAAATTAAATTATTAAATTTTACCTTTATAATATATCCATTAAATTAGTGGGTATAAAAGGAAGTAACATATTATGAAATCTATGATGGAAAGAAATGATATTAGGTAGTGGAAGTCTCACTTGTAAATCTCATTTTTCCGAGCATGGAAATGAAGTAACATCACTAGGGTTTTCCATAGACTAGGATTAAGATGAATTATATTAACTACAGTATGATTGAGATCATGTACAAGATAAGTTCAAACTCATGAAAATTTCCATGAGATCCATGCCAGTAGAATCACCACCCGTGACTTCCACAAGATCTTACCTTATTCTTAGATCTGATGTGAAGATCTTGAGAAGCGATGCAACTAGAAATTAGGATTATATAAACATATAATTATTAATTTAATAATTTTTTATTCACATTTATTTTATACATTTTTTATTTTTACATTTAAATAAAAAGAAATCTTGTTTACTAATGCATTGATAAAATTAACAAGATCATTTTATTTACTAATGCAAACAATTTTAATCCCTTTTTATGTTTTTATTTAAAATTTAAATTTTATAATTTTTATTTAGAAAAATTAAATTCATTTTTTTTATAATGTTTATCCTAGTTTAGGATTAATTTTTTAGAGGTTTCTAAAAGCATTTATTTTTAGGCGAATAGAAAAAATACTGATTTTGATAATACCTTCATTTTTTAGAAATTATCATAATACAATAATGTCTTAAAAGTTTAATAAATTATAGATATATATAAAATATATTTATAAAGTAACATAAATCATTTTAAAAATACTATATTGAATTTATAAAACCCATGTTTAACGTTTTATAAACGTAAGTAATATTTTAATCTAAAAACTCTTTTTATTCACTTATATTAAAAAATAGTTTTAATAATTTATAGAAATTTAATCTAAAATATTTATTTCATATTTTATATCACAATTTTTATATCTTTTTATAAGTCCATTCTCATTTTTACGCATAAAAGTAAGATTATTAGGATTAAAGTTAATTTCTGTGATAATGGTAATACAATTATTTTCAATGAATTGTTTTATTAATATTGTATAATTTATATCTAATAAAAAATGAATATAATATAATTTTTAAATATATATATAAAAATATTAAATTTAATTCAATTTTTAATTAATTCTAAATAGTACTAAGAATAATTAACAATGAGAACAACATTTTTATACAAAATAGTTTTTTATATATTAAAAGTTTTAATTTAAAAGTAAATATTCTATAATTTAGAAATTAAATTAGATTATATGGAGATTAAATTTAGGTTCATCACATCAATTTTTTTTTATATTGGTTATTTTTTATTTTTAGTAAAACATATATTACTTAGTTAAAAACTAGTTATCAAAGTAAAAAATGATAATACTAAAATGTAAAAATCAAGCGGAAAATGGGTCAATTTTTTTAAAACATATGTTAAAATAAGTGTTAGGGGATTTATAAACATTATATCACACCAAAATTCATTATTTATCATTTTTTGAGCCATTGAAAGTTGAATAATGTCATTTCATCGTTGAAAAAGTAATGAGTATTTAAAAAAGTGCCATTTTTCCCTTATAAATGGGGATCACTTCCACCAAATTTATACACCCATTAAAAATAATTATATCTACCCAAAATCTACCCTAGTATCTCTTAAAATAAATCCCTAGTTATTTTAATCCCTTTTATTTAAAAAATACCAACCTATGGATCCTTGAGGTGTTATTTAATAGAGAACATCCAAAGGGAGAGGTGATATTCTCAACGAGGCCCTCTTATTTATTTTCTTCTTCTACCATTTAAATAACATTGTATCCATGAAATTATGATAAAATTATAAATAATAAAATTCCAAAATGTTATTTTAATAATATAATATACCCTTTCCACCTTCCTACCAACCATCAAAGAAATGAAAATGTTGGTTGCGTTATGTGCGACGGACTACCGCCTCCATAAGTGACATAGTCTATTTTTCAAAAATGAATGGTTGGTTTAAAAGATAAATATAGTGAATAAATATGATATTTGAAACATTATTATGATTTTTAAAATATATAAAAAATTCCTAAATCCTTTATTCTATGTAAATTAATGTGTCACCCATATGTACGTGTGAACTACCACCTCCATGAAAGTGGCATATTTCATTTTTCACCTAGTATTTAATTATTTATCAAACACTCTTAATAGATGATTAAAAAACTTAAAAATATATAAATAATATCATTATTCTTATATAATAATGATATTATTCCAAAATAATCACTTTTTTAACCATAATCACTTATAGATTATAGCTTGTCCTTATTTTGGATTGGTTTAACCACCTACATGAACAATGATATATTTTATATCATGGATGAATATAAATAATTAAATAATAGTTTTATTATAAATTAATGAAAAAAATAGTGTTTGGTTTATGGTTTTGAAAAGGTTATACAATTATTAAACATATTATTATTGTACCACCATTTTTTTTGTTAAAATTATCGAAACAATATCATAACTGACTTCACCATCATGAATCAAAACCAATATAATTATAATTATAACATTATAAATAGTTATCAAATTTCTATTATGGTACCTGAAATAATATCTAAATGATAAAATTTTATTATATAAAAAAATTGACACTACTATTATACAATTTTTAATGAACAGACAATAAGATCTAATAACATCTAATAATGATAAGATAACATAAATAAATAATAAATTTATAATAAACGACCATAAATAAAGTTTATAAATGGTTATAATTATTAATAAAAATATTAAATTGGTGATTAATATATTTATTTTTGTTATATAGGTTGTTAGAGAATGTTCAACTAAAAGATATTTAAGGTAAGGGTTTTTTTACTCAACTTATTTTCTTGAGTCATAAAGATTAATTTTTAACTTTAGTTATTACAAGATATTTTTTTAATATTATATTATGATATTATAATTCCTTTCCTTATTATTTTCTATGGAATTACATTGATGAACCTATTTCTTCATAAAAGTTGATGATGTTAAAAATAATTCTCATTATCTCTAAATAAGATATTTTTATTCCTTGTCCATATTTTCTCTTCCCACTAATGTTATTCTTAACTATTTTGAAATAAAAATATTTTTTATTTTTGATAATCCTAAAATTTATATTTTACTCTTTTAAAATGAAATATTTATCACTCTTTTTATTATATGGATTTCAATAAAATTATTTTCAAAACATTTAAAATTATTTCCTTTTCATGTTTATATTTTTATCTTGCAATCTAGATTAGCAATGTAAAACCATTTTGTATTTTTCAAGACTCTATTATTTGGATTTATTTTAAAGTTTAATGTTTTTAATGTTACCATATTGAAAATGTTTTTTTGAAAGCGATTTATAATTTCATCTATTTACAACAATGTTATTAAATGTTTTCAAAAATATCTTTTGCATGGATTCACTTCCATTTCCCTATTTAAAATATCTAACTCTTATAGAGTTATATTTTATAAATCACCCTAAATACACTCTTAGGAATTAATTATTTTGGGTGATCATACTTTTTGTATTAACCAATACAATTATTGAAGTTTTTATTTTTGATAATATTTGGACATATCACAAAACTCATTTTCCTTCCATGAGTTATGTATGACATGATGAATGATTGATTTCAAGTGGCACACATATGTATAGATAATTGATGGGTGGGGTTTTTTATATCCATCTAATTCATTGGATAATGACTTATATCACATGATATGAGGATGAAGTATTGATATATATTTTTCACTACACGAAGATTGAACATTTTATTTGTTCACAATACGAAGCATGAACATTATGTTTGTTTACAACAAGAAGCGTAGACATTTTATTTGTTAAAAATGTTATAATTTCCCTATTCTAATGGTTGTGACACATTTTTAAGGTATCATGATGTTATGATATAATGGATCGTGCTTAGTGACTAATGTTTCCACACTCTTGATTCATGTTTTATGTCATGGAAAGACTTATTCCATGGATGATTATTTGTGATATATGATTTGTCGGTTATGATTATATTATTTTATATACATGTTACATGATTATAATCATATGATCATCTTATGATCAATATTTATCTTTGATTATTATCACTTATGTTTACCCTTATTATGAATTTGAGCTCACCCCTTTCTTATGTTTACAGTGCACCATGTTATAAAGAAAATTAATACAAATGAGGTGTTTAGAAGAGTATATTGTGTGGATAATTTATAAGAGTTCTTAAATACTTGTTATGGATTAAGAAGTTTCTTATATTGCAGAAAAATGTCCATTATTTGTAAAATATAATGGTTTTTTTAGTTTATGATTTTCCCAAATTATCTAAAACTAAAAACCTAAAAGGTCCCAAGAATTTATATAATGAAACTTTTGATTTAAGTCATGTAATTATGATATAAACATTAGTGGGGAATTATAGTTGGTATCATATAAGGATTTAGATAAATTTAGATGTTAGGATGTTATTTGAGGATAATTTAAGGGTTGATAATTCAAGGTTGATTATAATTTAAAAGGTATAGATAAAACCTTATATTATTTAGGGTAATATTAAATATTTTAGGTATTATAATGAGATATATTTAGTTATAAACATATTGATTAGTCTTTGTATAGTAATAATTACTAATGCTTTGGTAAATTAGATATTTTGTAGTTATCCAAACAATTACATCCTTGCATGGATACTAGAAAGTGGTTGCATCTGTGGAACATATTCACCTAGGTGTATTCACCTTGAAAAGGATTAGTTGAGTGTCAACTCAATATTCAATTTGGTGCTCGTTGGGTGGGAGTAATACTAAACATCTGGATAGAAAATTCTAGGGTATATCCTTGGTTAATTTAATTCTCTTATAAAACTATTATGAAGGATTAATTATGTTAAGGAGTTAGGTTAAAGAATATTATTGAACCCAACATAAACAAATCTATAAAGAAAGATCGGGATTCAAGCATACTCGGTCCCAAAAATTTATTAAGAAAATTAAAACAGTTACATAAAGATACATCCATATGGAACAAACACCACCAAACATAAGATTGAAGTTCAACCCCACCAAAAAAAAACAGATCAGAAGATCATCAATAAAATAACATGATCTGAAATTGCACAACACCCAAAGAAATACTGACATATAGCCTATATCCGAGGCCATGATTTCCCAATGCTGATCACCTGTCCACCGCTGATCCCACCAGTTCGAGGCCCTGTCTCGTATTGACATTCAACACCACAATCCGTTCTGCCTAAAAAAACATCTGAAAATAAAATGGCCAAAAACATCAGGCCGGACAGCCTGTATCCTGCTGTACTTGTGACCCAAGGTCTTCAACGACTCCAACATCAGGAGGTCATCTTCTAAGTGCATCAACACCACAAATTTCAGCCATCCAACAAAGTGTCAGCTGTCACCAACTACCTACATATCATCACGTTCTTCCCACATGTGCATCGCAACCCAGCTTGCTTAATGCCCCGTGTTCGTGTCCAGTGACCTGCCTGACCAAAGCACCATTTCCAACCACATCCCGCATTGTCGAACTAAATCCCATGTCCGCATAGGAAACATCACTGGATCCACTCTGTGATAAAACACATTATAGCCTGCTCCTCAACATATCCCATTTTCAGGATCCCAAAACCCTATCCGCATACAACCTATCAAGGTCATCACAACAACCAAATTTGATGCCTCCCGTATCCTAAAAACATCGCTTCTAGATCCATTCGAGAAACCCAGCCTGAACGTAGCCAACACCACCCACCGCCAGGATCCCAGATGACCTGATACAACACAACAACAACATGATCACCACCCCCGTCACTAGACAAGCCCCAAAAGAGCCCTCCCATAGCTAATACACAAAAAATTCCATCGAATGAGATCCAAACCAGACCTACAATATCGTCTAGAACTCAAACGTCACCACCAACAAGTCACTGACCTCCTCACATCCACTCACCACTATGCCTGCGAGTGAGTCGAAATCGCAAAGCCTGTATTCCTAAGCATTCTTGTTACTCGGAACCATTCTTCACATCGGCGGTGGTTTCATCACCACCCTCCTAAACTCTATCGCTTGAAACTATCAAACCACGAGATTTATGACATTGAGAAAACATCTGAAAATGACTAATGATTCCATTATCTCCATCAGGGGAGATTGGTGCCTGATTTTGGCCACCATCTTGAAGAGAGAGAGGCTCTCAATCTTTGAGAGAGAAACTCTCCATATATCCACTTAAACAAATCTAGATTTAACTAAGAGTGATTTAGGTTGAATTGAAAGATAATGTAATAATTTCAATGTGTAATACATTATTAGGTTAAAATGGTCATGTTAATATCTTACAATAATTCTATTATGGTGTTAATCACTAATGTTAACTATTTTCTGGTTTTACTAATATCCAAATATGAAAGGAATAATGTTAAAAATGGATGTCATAGACCATGTGGAGATTACCCCAAGGAGAAACCTAATGAGATAAGAGATTAAGTGAGAAACCTTTTACTTATTCCAAACTAGAAAAAAGAATCATGATTAATAATGTGAACTTAGTTAGGTTCCCAAACTCACCAAAAAATATATGGATGGAGTCTCATGGAAGTTAAAGTATTGACAATGATGAAGAAAATAAGATTCAATTTTCTTCATGTAAAAAATGTGGGAAGAATCACTAAGGAAAACGTCTCAAAGGAATTGGAATATGTTTGATTTTTGGTAGAGGATTGAATAAAAAACATGCTATCGAGGAAAAAGTAAGAGTTCAGTTAACAAATTGGAAACAAATAATGTTCTCCCTAAGGATCCACTAGTAATTCAATGTTTTAGATTTGAGGAATTTGGGATCTAAGAAAATCATTGAACTAATAATAGGGATTAAGATAAAAGTACAAAAAAACCTCCTAGACCATGGTAATAAAAAAAATCCTCTAAATTAACTACTATTTAAGTGGAATGTTATAATTAAGTAGTGATAGGTATAATTATTCATCATTCTAGATTTTTGTATGTATTATGTTGTGTATGTTTTCATAAACTATTACCATATATGCTTACTATATTTTAATATTTAGAAAAAATTCACTAGTCTCAGAAAATTAGGAAAAATTCACCAGTGGATAATGTTAAAATTATAGTTTTAAATTTAATTTCATATTTATGAACATGGTTTTCTCTATATGAGAATTTAAATTTTAAATTAAAAATCTTGTTTTATTTCAAAGTCAAGTCTTTGAGAGAAATTTTTTGAAACTATTTTCTCTAAGAAATATTTTTTTTATAATTCATAGACATGTAATATTCATTGATTAATATACATTTGTATAATTATTAATTATATTATTATCAAATGGTTTTATTTATTTTACTATTCACTCATATGAATAACTGTTGTATTACTATTGCAATGATCAGATTTCCACTGGCTATATTCCAACAGTTAGATCCCAAAATTCATTTTTCAATGGTCATGTTACCCCTTATATATATACACTTCATTTTATCTTCCCTAGACCACTCATATCATTCCCTAAGCTACTAGGTATATACCTATGTTTATTGTTATCTTTATAATAAAAATATTCCCCATATACTTGTTATTAATTTTTGAGTATGATCCTCTGGAGTACAAGATTACAATGATGCCTCATACATTTACTTGTTTTATGGTTCTAATTTTAGTTATTATTATAAATTTAATGTTCTAGATTTCAGTTAGATTACTATGCATTATAATGTATTATATTATAATAAAACATGATTATGTATTACTAGAATCGATGGTGTATTATAATGGATGGATATAGAGGCTTAACTAATGATTTTATTAGAAATTAGTGAGAAATTAGTTCTTTGTTTATGGATTTGGATATGTTATACTATTATTAAAGTTATTATTATTGTACCACCTTTTTGTTCATTAAAATTAATGAAACAAGATCATCATTTACTTCATCATCATGAATCAGAACCAAAATACATATAACTAGAACATTATAAATCATAATAAAACTTATATTATTATACCTATAATGATATTGTATTGATTAAATTTTATTATATAAACAATAATCGACACTACCATTATGAAACTAGTACTAACAAACGATACTAGATTATAACATCCAATGACAAAAATAAAATATAACTAACTAATAAATTGTAAATAAATGCATCTTATAAAATTTTATAGGTTTGAATAAGGTTCTAAAATAGGTTATTAATATAGTTATTTTTGTTATAAATGATTTTAGAGAATGTTAAGCTAAGTGGGACTTAAGGTCAGAGGTTTTTCTTAAATAAAAGTTTTTTTGATTCATAATGGTTCATTTATGAATCTGGTTATTACAAGAAAGTTTTCTCTTATTCTATGATAATATTAAAACACATATACTTCTTATTTTATAGGTAATTTAATTGATGTACTTATTTATTTATAAAATTTTATGAGGTTATGAATAATTCCCATTCTCTCCAAATAAGCACTTTTTCTTCCATGTTCAGATTCACTCTTCCCACTAATGTTATACTTCCCTATTTTGAAATCAAAATATGTTTTATTTCCTTAAATACTCAAATTTATATGTATTAATTATTCAATTAGGTATTTATCACTATTTTTATGATGTGGATTTCAATAAATGAATTTTAAATATTTAAAATAGTATTTCCTATTTAAGTTTGTTTATAAATCTTCCACTCCAAATTTCCTAGGAAAAACTTTATGTATTTTTCAAGAATCTATTATTTTTATTTCTTTTAAAGTATTTTTTAAAAATGATTTCATGTTACCTTATGGAAAATGAGTTTTTGAATGCGATTTTTCACTTTGTCTCTTTATGATGATAGTAAGAATTGTTTTTGTAAAAACTATTTTTTTGATATATTTAATTCCATTTTACTATGTAAAAAATTGAAATACATTGGAGTCATGTTTTATAAATCACCCTAAAAATACCTTTATGAGTTACTTATTTTGGGTTTTTGAAGTTATGGTATAAACCAATCTAATTATTTATGTTTTTATTTGTGATACCATTTGTAAATGTTATAAAAACCATTTTTATTCCATGGGTTATTTATGATATGATTAATGGGAAGGGTATTATATAGAACTCCAATTCATTGTTTAAGTATTTTTTTCTCATAAGATAAGGATGAATCATGGAAGTTTTTTTTGTTCACAACAAGAAGCATGAACATTTTTTTTGTTCACAACATGAAGCATGTACTTTTTTTATCACTAATGAAGCACAAAAATTATTTTTTTTCACAATTTTATAATTTATTTATGTAAATATTTATTCTACATTTCTAAGATATCCTGATGTTATGATCTCATGGATCTTGTTTATTGAATAATGTTTCTACACTCTTGATTCACATCTTATGTTATGCTAATAATTATTAAATGACTCATGATTTATTATCTATATTTTGTGGGGTATGATTCTCTTTTCTATATGTTCATTTATTATACCAATATACTCATATTATTCTCACTGATTATCATTGATTTTTATCCCTTATGTTTACCCTTACTGAGAATATGAGATCACCCATTATCTATGTTTTCATTTCTCCAAGTTATAAAGAAAATCAATATGTATGATGTATCTAGAAGAGTATATTATGAAGATAATTTTTGGGAATTGATGAAAACTATTTATGGATTAAACAGTTTCTTATATAGTGAAAAAATGCTTATTAATTGAAAAATACATAGGTTTTATTAGTTTATGATTTGTTCTAGTTATCTAAAACTCTAAATAAAAAAGTCCTTGAGAATGTATGTAATGAAATATTTTCTTTAATTCATGTAATTATGAAATGGTTATATATATGGGGAATCATAAAAATATCCCTAAAGCCCAACTCCAATTCCCTAAATCCCAAATTAGATGAATTATACTACTACTATAGTACCCTGGTATAATAACCATACTACTACAATGATACAATATAGTTATAACAACACGATAAATCTCCCTTTCCTAGAATTCAACTCGGGTATGATGTAGGATTATGGGGTGACATTACCACTTGAGTAAACCACACACTGTTCATTCATATAATTTACATATCAAATATAGTATAAAAAATATTAGTAGACGTGAAAACATGTACAAGTCATCATTTTAATGCATTTCAGTGAGGTTTTCAGAGTTTCCTCATAAATCTACTTAAATTACAAACAAAAAAAAAAAAAATTTTTAGTATCAAACAAATCATCAAATATATTACACTACCAAAACTGTTTACCTATGGAATTTTATACATATAATCTTTGTCCAACTCTATTTTAGGAGATTGAGTTGAAGAAAAATAAAAAATATATCCTAAATTAATACATACATTTATGAAATTCTTAAATAAATAATTATTAAAGATATTTTAATTATAAGATCATTAATATTGATAAAATATTTTATTAACATTATCTATTGTAATATCTATTTCAAGGATTTTCATTTCATTTATAAGATGTTTCATTTCGAAAATCTAATTTTAATTTTAATTTAATATGATTTATCAATCTCACATTCTTACAGATAATGAGTATATGAATAATTTATAACAGAAGATAAAAAATCCATTTCATAACATAATTAAAGTAAACTCAAGCATTAAATTTTCTTTGGGTGAATCTAGTTTCAATGACAACAAAATAAAAACTTTTATACCACTTTCATTATGATTATTTCAAACCATATAATGATTTATCTAAAAACCATACTTTATTCGGTTTAAATTTATTAACAAAACTATTATTCAGTTTAATATTAATATTTTCTTCCAAATATTAATGTAAAAAAATATTTTTTCATATATAACTGTTGATGGATATATTCCCTAAATCCATATGCATATGATGAATTGTAGGTTATATCATATGAGATGACATAGGGATGTGTTATTATTCAACATCCACTTATAGAAATAATATTATATATGTCCCCAGGCATATTTGTTATATATGATATAGTGATATCATATTTCTTGTACCAATCCAATCATAGTTTATCATTTATCAATGTCACATGTTATTGTTGAGAGTAAGATTTTATTGAATGATTTATACAAACACTTTATGATTTGAAATAGAAGTAAAAAATTATGTTGTTAACCTTAAATAATATTCTTCCAATGGATATAATCAATTATAATTCTTTATATGATGAAAATTTAAGAGATAATGGACCATATGAGGGTTAAAAATGGTTTTTAACTGATAACATATGTTAAAAATTTCATAAAATTTGAGCAAATTATATAGGTAATTTGGGGGAATCTTCAAAGTCTATATAAGATGGTAGTATTCAATGAGATGGCTATAAAAAAGTGGGTCTAAAACTGCCCAATACTCCTGTTGATTCTCCAAATCTAATCCATCTTCCTTCAACCTTCTTAATTTATGATAGATACTGTTATATCTTGGACATGAGGAGAACACCACACAAACATTGGGTGATTCAATAGAGTTTTGGATACACCTTGGATGAAATATTCCTCCAGTTGTTCCTCAATGATCATCATCAAGTATGCGCGACTGAGGAACATGAGAAGTGGCTCTCTATGATGAAAGGAACACATTTTACATTAACCATATACATGGTTTTCATTTTTCGTAGCATGGTGATTGTAAATACCTGAGTATTCAGGTGGTGTAATTTAGGTTTGGGCATAGACTAACGATGTACAATTGGCTGAATTTGAGGTTTTAAGGGGGGGGGGGGGGGTGAAGGAATGTGGATGGTTTTTGGAAGGAGGCCACCATTATGGGAATTTTTTATTGAAGAAATAATTTATTTGGAACTCAGTGGACTAGTAATGGGTACTTAGTGTGATCAGATGAACGAGGGTAGCTTTGTGGGGTCCACTGGATACTCGGTGGACTTGGGGAAGGCACCTGATGGGTATTGGGTACTAGGTGGGTGGTGAATGGGTACCCTATAGATACCTAAGGTGTTTTTTAGTTAATTAATTAATTTAATTAATTATAAGATAGGGGGCTCATTTCACACTAGTTATATAGGGAGTTCCCAAACACCTTTCTCCCTTTATTCACACTTATTCTTATTGGGTTATTAACTATTATTTATTATTTCTTCAAATGATTTTTAAAAAGGAATTTATGAGGGAAATTATTTACATCATTCATTTCCTATTTCTAGTTTTTTTCACTATTAGAATGAGTTTTAACAAAACTTTCTATTTTAGGTATTTCCCTCTGGTTTCTAGATTTCATCCGATCAAAGTTGGATTGGTTGAAAATAATTGGTGATTAGGGTGATCATAAGTCTATTTTAGTGGTACCTATATATTTTAATTATTATAAATGTGTTTATGGATCTTTTGATTTGTGGAATTGGCTTGGTCCGTGTTTATGAACATGAAACAAACTATTTTCATTCTCTATTTTTCGTTAGAGTTACTATTTTATTATCTCATGTGGGTAATGATGGTCTAGGAAGTGTATAGGTTGTTCTTTATCTATTGATGGATTTAGGGATTTCTTATAATGTTTCCAAATATAAATAAGTGATGTTTCTTATGATGCCTTTCTTAATATGGTTCTTTGGGAATGTGATGGGTGTGACTCATGTGACTAAGGGGTGATGTGGTTTTACAACATGTATAATAGTGATATCTAATTTACTGATACTGAGGAGATTGAGGTTCAATATATGATATGTGGCTATATCAATATGTTTATTCAACTCACTATAGGTATGAGGCTATTGCATTCTTGTGAACATAGAGAATAGACAATGAGGTGGTATTAACCATTATATATTTAGTATCATCCTTCATAGATAATCATCTTAGGGTGATAGAGGCGACCATTGAATCATAATAAGGATAAAAATAGGTAAACATGTGAACTGAGTGGTGATTTATATTACTAGTTAGGAGAAGAATGATCTACATGCGTGTTATTGTTCAGGGTTAACGGTATATGATGCATGGGGATAATTTATCAAGAAGTATGGATGGTTTTGGAATGTGGTTTTATGATGTATCATTCACTATGATAGAAATAGAATATAAATATCGTGTTGTTTTCTTTTATAACATGGGGTGATAATTTGTTCTCCCTCACTATGTGCTCATACTGTGGGTGCATTATACCACTCTCGAACTAGCTAAAGAAGGTAAAGTGATCACTTATGTCTAGTCGAATGTAGAGTGAATCCAGTTGTGATGACTGTTTGGTTTTATTATTTTTCACTTTTCATAAAATCATATACATATAGATATTATTTGGGGAAACCAATAGTGGGGGAAAACTTAGTACATACTCATACTCTACATGAGCGCTTCAGGGCATGCACAAAATTTATGGTTCATGATATAGGAAAGAGAAAGGGCCTTGTGGACAATTCGTAGACGGAAAGAGGTGTAATGGTCATATATTCTAATTTTTTTGGATTTTGGGGTATGATATTGTGGGTCCCCATCACCGAGATAGGTTTTCTCTTTTAGACATGTTTTTATATGATTTTTCTATAAGCAATCCAATTTCTTATGTATGATGGGCGTGACACTATATATATTTATTTTTCCTATAATTTTTTATTTTTTGGATTTTTTCCTGATGTTATTTTTGGATTCTTAGTTATGAATTTATTCCATTATTATATTTTTATTTATATATGGTATAGTCTACCCACAATCACCTCATAGACCTTAATTGCTGGTTATCATCCTTTGGCATATAGGGTGGAATGTATGAGATCAGTTGATCACTATCTTGTGTTTTGTTTCTATGATCCAGGTTTGTGATGCTATAGTAATCTTGGGAATGAGGTTTATAATTTATTCTACCACTTTGAATATGTTTATTTGATCCTTAGGAACCCTCAAATGGTAATATTGAAAATTTGAAAGAGTTAACTATTTTTTGGGAACTATCACACATGAATGGTCACGAAGTGTGGATCTACTCTTAGAAGATCCATTATCGATGAAAAGGGTTGTATAACCCAAATAGTTAGAGAAATAAATTTCTTTGATAGGTTCATATTGTTATCATGTTGTAAATTTTTATATGAGATATTTGATCTCACCATCAACAATATTAAATCCTTTCCAAACTTCTTGATTCATTAAATAATGTTGAAAAGAGAAGAAAATATATATCATTTTTGATGTCATATTGAATATTGTCAAAAACAATAAAATATTTGAACTATTGATTTCCTTATAATTTGTGATATCAAAGGAAACAATATATAATTCCAAATTTGGTTGGTATAACAATATTTTATACTATAATCTATGATATAATCACCTAATTTGTTATGTGATATTATTGCAGGTGATGAAAAATAATTCCTTTGGTATTCAATGCATCATAAGGTATTATATAGGTATTATAGGGAATGATATAAATGATCACTAATATTTAATTCAATGAAAATAGAGAATCATATAACTTCAATGATATTTATGTATATCATAAAATATGACTGACTGATAGTCAAACATATTATTGCTGCTTATGATAGATAAAATATGATAACCAGTGAGTTAATGTTACAAAATACACATAGTTTATATTGTAAAGTGTGATATTTTTTATGAATCATATCATATATTATGATGGATAATTAAATAATAAGGTAATATTGATAATATCAAAAGGGGTTTCAAGCATCATGTATTATCATTTTCATATTATGATATATACTATATCATAAAAATTGATATTATAGAGAAATTTATTATTCCTAAAATTCAATTATGAATTGAATTTTATGATCTATAAAATGTTTATAAATTTTCTAAAAGGGTATTTTAAAGTATTTATATAATTTATAAATTAATTAATTATAAATTGTTCATAATTAATTATTAAATGTTTATAAAACATTCAATAAATAAATATATATAATGTTAAATTTTAATATTAACTACTTTTTTTTTATTTGTGTGGCATGACTTATAATTTGGATATAAATAGTTTAAATAGAAATTATTAGTGTAATTTATTAAGTGTTTATAAATTAAAAAATAAGGCTAAATATAAAGGATCTTATATTGTATGATGAATTATTCATAATATTTAACTTGAAATTTTAAAATTAAAATTCCTTATTGGAGAAATTATTTAGACCATATAAAATTGAGTTTTGATAATTGATACGATCAAGTCTTAAATAAAATTAAATGCGTGATACTCTAAATGATTACACAATCTATGAATAATTTATATATATAAAGTTTTATATTTCATATAACATATATATAAAATAAATACCATAAAATGGATAATATGAATGAGTTAATATTAGATATAAATATAAAGTATTTATATTCATTATGTAATTTCTATAATGAATAGCTAAATTATAAATTGTTTACAATTTCTTTATTTATGAATTGATCATAAATGTATATTGACACGTATTTTCATGAGGTCTGGGAAATGAAATTTATTTTTTAAGTTAAATATAGTGATAGTGGTTAACCTAAGATATCTCAAGGAGAAGAGTACACACAAACCTATTATAACTTGGTTGGTTATAAAAAGGGGTTTGTTTGAGTTTTTTGTGATTTTTAAACTTAAATAATATAGAAAAAAATAATTTGGAAAACAATTGATGAAATAGTGATCAATTCAAGGTTGGATTAAACTTTTTCAATGTTATCCTAGTTCCCAATCTTTCCTAAATTATTCTACTAATTATCAAGAGACATAATCTATGATAACTTCTTCTCTCTCCCTTGATCAAAAGGTGATGGTGAGAATAACCCTAACTGAGATCTCAATTTGATCTATCATTTTTATTATGTGTGTAAGTATTGCAGTGAACCTGTTTAGTTGACTTCAGAAATTCTTAATCAGATCTTGTTATTTAAAAATACCCAAGAGTTCCCACCACTACTTCTATACATGTTATAAATCATTGATAATTTCACCACCTAGATCTAGCATGTTCTATCATACACAGATTAAAACTAACTGGAGGGAGATAATATTTATTATAAAAATTAAAAAATAATAATATAATTCAAACCAAATACAACAATACTTTTTAATAAAATAGATAAAGGAATATTGAAACCAGATTAAAAGAAGGGGGATAATTTTTTATTCCATTAAGTATACCTCAAAATCCCTAGTTTTAGGTAATATACCCTTTTATTATGTATTTTAATATTATATAATACATGTTATGAGTTTTGGGAACTTCATGATGAGTTTAAAATTTTTTGAAGGGTTTTTAAGGGTATACGGTTTAAGAATGGATAGTGGAAACCATGCACTACGTCTAGGAAACCATTGAGATGTTGGGGGCCACTGGGTAAACACATGGTTGGTCCACAATTTATCCAAAACATGTGGGTGACCAAGAGGAATATTATGAGATGGTATTTTTTGGATAGTAGAAGTGCACACTTAGCGCACGATTTTCTAAACTATATGGAACAATAGTGAGGCTCCCTAGGTAATGTCTAGTAGAATGTGAACAGTTAGTGCATGGTTTTCGAAACCATGTAGCTATCTAGTTTTTAGATAGTATCATGTTCACTGTTTGTGAAGGGTTTGAAAAACTTCATATCCTAACCATGCAACATGCATTAAATTCTCTAAAAATTAGATTTTAACTCATATTTACACCCCAAAACTCTATTTTTTCTCATATTATACTAGGATATCAAAATAATCCCCTATCTGGATAATCCTTTATAATCCCTTTTGATTCGAAAGTTGATTTGATGATTCTAGGTGTGTTAGATCTCCAAAATCGATGGAAATCCTTGTTCTTTCCTGTTCTATCTAGATCTACAAAAAACTCTCCCACCTAGAACAATCGATCTAATAAATTATGGATATATCTATGATCTACGATGTGTTTTGATGAGATCTTGATTGTATTTTTTTTAAGGGAATAGGTTTCAAGGACGAATCTAGAAGTTTTGTGTGTTGTACTTCATTTTCTTCAACCGTTGTGAAGTAGGCAACATCTATCCCATTATACTTGTTAAAAAAATTGAAGATTGATGTTTAAATCACTCTCTATTACTTTTTTGGAAAACCATATTTTTTTAGTACCAAAATCTCGGGTTTTGAAAATTTTCAAATAATATTCTTTAAAAAATTTCTTAAAATAAACTGGTTTTCAAAATAAATTGTTTTATTTATAATCTAGAATGTGTGGTTGGATTGAGATCAAGAAACTTCATTACAGTACTTTTTTTGTTTGGGCTTAGGGAAAGTGATAAAGTGGAACAATGTATTTCATCAGGTGAAGACTTAGGGATATTATGGGTCACCTATAATGAGTATTATGACTCTCATAGGGAATTAATGTGTGTGCGTGTGTGTTGAATATGGATGGGCATACCAAGTGAATTAATGAATTAATAAATAGATTTATTTCAATTTTTTTCTTAAACTGTTTTATTATGGTAAAATATTTTTATATTCTCACCCTCTATTTTATATAAATGTGAGCTAACTTGTTCTTCTTCCTAGTGGTGTGTGTTGGGAAGTATTAAAAATTACATATTGAGTTTATAATCACCCCCTCTTGGGAACATTGGTTCATTTTCAGATGTCATGTACCAGGATAAAGGTAAAGGCGATGTATCATACTTCTCTAGTGATTCATAATGATATAGCAGGATTGGGACTTAGAGTTGGATCTTAGAGATTAATTTTGGTGATTCCTGGGTTGATGTCACACTAGTTTCATTAAGTCCTCTTTCCTCTTTTCTGTTAGTATTTTACCTTTTATTTTCCATATGCTAATATGATGTTTGTGACGCCCCAAAAATAATCTCTCATGTAATAGTAATGTTATGGTTTTACTTGCATGTTATCCGAATTTTTTTTTACAAATTATATATACCATAAATTTTATTTAAATAAAACACTGAAGTGTTTACATTACAACAAGGTCAAAGGAAAACCATAGTAACCAAAAATACCTATTAAAAGACCTATTATAATTACAGGGAGACCACCCAATACAAAAAAACCCAAGAAGATAATATGGGTCCTTTAGATCCATCACAACAAACATTAGTATGGCCAAAGACACCACAACCACACTAAGTATCAATGGAAATATTTGTACCATCTTCACCAAGTTGTGTTGAACTTGGAATACCCTGATGCATGGTTTTATAAGTCCCCAATTCGATTGTTTCCTTGGGTGACCATTGAGTTCTAACAGCTATAATTATTACCGCTGGTCATTTGGTTGATTAATTAAAAATATATAAGTATAATTATGTTTTTCTAAATATTTAAGTTATGAAGTGAAATTATAATAAAACCTCTTATTATGAGCTTTAAAAGGGAAATGGTTTAATATTTTGAACTACACTTATTGTGATTTTAAAATGAGGTGTGGATTTCAAACACCTTTCAAATATATCAAATATCTTGTAAATGTTTTCATTCTTAATGCTTAAACAAGGTCTTTGATATTATTAGAATAGTTTTCGTATAGATATAATAAATTTTAAGTTTTAAATTTGTGTTTAAAGGGAGGTATGATTTTTATCTCTGATTTTTGAAACATGTTTATAAATAATTTTAGTAATACTCTTAGTCAAGGAAAAGTATAATTTAATTGTTGTACCTTAATCTTTTAACATTTAAAATGAAAATCAGGTTTTGTAAAAGGTAAGATATTATATTTATAGTTAAAATGAATTTTTTATTTACTGTGATTTTATGGTTAATATTGTGAGTTGCGTGTTAATAAAAAAAATATACCGACCATGGTCCATTCCTCTAGCTGGGCCGAGAGAGGCAACACATGATAGGTGGCTGAGCCTAGCCCTTATCCTCAGTACAGGCTGGCCCGAGCGGGGGGAATACCTACCTCGAAGTGCACACAGAAGCACATGAGGGAATGAGAGGCACCACCATGTGATGCGGCACAGAGGTGTGGGTGGGCGCAAGAGCGTGCCCGCAGAACCCAGAATGAGGTGGTACTGGGAGGGTGGAGGAGTAATCTAGTATAAGTTTGAGATCTTTGAGATTAGAATGGATGTGAGGAGGCCTCTCCATTTTGATTTGGGATGGTGAAATTAGTTCGGGATTGAATTTAAGCCGTCAGATCTCACCGCGTGCGATCTGAGCCATCTGTTTTGGTCCGGTGCTCGATCCTCAACAGCCGTAAAATCCACTATGTTTTTTATGCACAATCTAATCCGACGTAGATCTAATCTCGTCTATCTAATACATTTTAAAATACCGTGTCACCCTGAGCTGTTAGATCTCACATGTTTTAATTTTACCCATTAGTGTAATTTTAAAACACCGTGTTGATCTGAAACCTCTGATCTGTCGCGACCTAATCCGATCCGTCCGTCCTTTTAAAATATCGCGGATGCACCTCAACCATCAGATTTGGGACAGATCCAATCTCGGCCATCCATTCATTTTCCAGTTCTTCTCTTCCCATGATGTCTTCTTATTCTCCTGGTGCGCAACACCAGTGACCTATTCTACTCCCACTTTCACCGATAATTCACACCCGTGACCGGTTGATCATCCTTTCCCACACTTTCCACGAATATAGACCCCCCCTGGTATTTTTATAAACCAAATAGGCCTCAATTTTTCTAATAGTAACATTAAAAATTCTGTACATTTTATATAGTTAATAATAAACCCCATTGCACCCCAAGAACCCCTTGGTTCTTTCCCCACTCAAGCTTCTAGCAAGCCTCCTTCGATGAAATCCACAAGCCTCTCCTCCTCCTCAAACTGAGGTAAGGGAAAGAGTTGTCTTGATTTGTTTCATTGAAAATATAAATAGGCACACACACACACACACACACACACACATATATATATATTCTCATAAAAATGTGTATACAACCATATAGTTTAGTTAATATTTTCTTTTATACCGATCCTAAGTCTCCTGGATTTTGAGTTCAAATAGTATTGTGAAAGTAGGGGAACTTATATAGCCTTACATGTTGTGTTGGAAGTTTATATGCTTATATAAATATGTATACTCTTATATATATATATATATATATATATATAAATACATCCTTGCAGTTTGGGAGATAACCTGTAAATACCCTACCCTAGGTCTCATGGATTTTGGGTTATGTAATATTTTTTTATCTTGAAGGATTATTTTCTTTTCCTCATTAAATATATATATATACCTTATATATCTGATTATATATGTACACACACACACACAGATATATATATATAACCAAACAGTTTTCAAATAACCTCTATTGTGTTCAGTTACAAGATCTCTAAACTTTGAGGTTCAAGGAAGAGGTAGATTTTTGTTTTAAACATAAGGAATTATAATTTCAAATATATATATATATATATATTATACACGAGCATGTATAATTATATAGTTTGTATAACTCACCTTCTGGACTAGTTTTGAGTCTCTCAACATTGTACTTCAATGATTTATTGACATTTTTATAAACATGTTTGTGTCTATTGATTTTGGTGCAAGACCCTTAGGTATACCCTATTATTTATATAAATTATATGTGTGATCAAGGTTTACATATTTATAAATTGGTTTAACAAGTAAACCTTTTGAATTTTATATTATGATTTAAAATTTAGTAACTTTTGTTAATCAATGTGACTAAAACATTAAAGTTATATGGGTGTCAATGGATTTTTGTTTCAAAACCTTTAATACATAGTCTATATTCGGATATGTGAATATATCTGTATGAAAATAAACTTCGATCCTCAATTTTACTTAGAATTTTACAAGGATTACTATGAAATAATAAAACATGTGTTTTAAAAATATGTTTTTGTTTAAAACACTACTAGTTATATACACCCAATTGTATAAACAATTTACATAAACCTTAACTATGGATATTCCAAATATTATACTTATGATGTGTTTAGTAATGGTGGTGAGTTCATGAGTATAATATTTGGGGTTTGAAACTTTTATATTCATTTGTATGAAGTACTTATTTATATATACATATATAAAATAGTGTTAGTTATGGTTGAATCTC
The DNA here is from genome assembly GCA_963277665.1 of Viscum album. Taxonomy (NCBI): domain Eukaryota; kingdom Viridiplantae; phylum Streptophyta; class Magnoliopsida; order Santalales; family Viscaceae; genus Viscum; species Viscum album. The sequence continues at coordinate 341,403,141 of OY728135.1, forward strand.
ATGCTTTCCATTTTTTAGAATTATATATACCCTTGTGATGGGTTATACCAAAGCATTTTAGTAATAATTGTTAGAGAATCTATCAGTTTAATACCGCACCTAAAATATTTACTTTATCTTTTAATTAATTATGCATCCAGGTAAAATTCCAACATGTATTGATTAATAAAGTCTTAGAATTTTAGGGTTATCATTTTATGTAACAAAACTTGTATCTCTTTTAGTGCATTAGTTGTCATCATATATGCCATAATCTTCTTATTATACTCACCAGTCAATGACATAGCCATGTAGTTGATAATTCTGTAATTAATACTTATATGCCTAATTCACTATATATATTTAAATTCTAATTAATGTAATTAGAACTCTTATGAACTTTTATGGAATTATGAATTAAATTATTCAAATTGGTATGGGACACGTTGAATAATATGAAATGAGAAAATTAAATACTCAAAGTGGTATGAGACATTTTGAATATACGACCCTATTTTTGTATATGAGGAATGTGTAGACTCGATATAATGGGTTGGGGGCCAGTTAATGAAATCCCCTCGATGAATAGATAGTTCTCATGAGACAATCAGGTCATGGCACAAGGCCATTGGCATTTTAGAGTCTTGACACGAGGTCTTAACAGGGTCTGATATTATATGTTTCCTCGTTATTTTTATGATAATTAATTAACCAAGTGGATATTTGACTAGTAGAATATCCATGGTTAATAGCCAGTACTTATGAGTATCAGAAAAAGTAAATGCTTATGGAATGAAATTTATTTAGAACTCAGTGATTTAGTAACCAGTGTATGAAATTGATGTTATTACCTTTATGTGCAACTTTGATTATGTATTGCTCTTAGTTATCAAACTTATACTTGCATATTCATAAGTCATACTTTTTTAGAATTTCTTTTACTTATTACTCTGAATGAGAATGCCTATAATTGAATCATGTTCCCTTGTAATCCTGTTAGGATGCTTTAAATTGTGCTCTTTTATTTTTTAGACAATTGTTATGATATGTTACATGTATTACAATATTTCTTAAGAAAACGTTTTATGGAAAATCTTAAAAAATGTTTTAAAAAATATTATATTTGGTATATTATGTTATTTCAAAACCCCTTATAGGGCATTCTTATGCTCACCCTACATTTTTGTAATAATTTTTTCAGGCGACATTTTTCAACTGAAGAAGCATGTCAGAAGTAGCTTGTTTCCCAGAACCTGAACTGAATCAATCCTTTGTTTGGGACATGATGTGAAAAATATCAATGCATGGTTTTTTGTAAAAACTCACACATAATGTTTCAAGGCACCTGCTCTGGGTATTCTGTATTCAGGTTGTCACAAATGGTATCAGAGGATTCAGTTTAGATAACTCTGGAAAACCAGGAATGAACAAAGAAAAATTTACTTAAACATTGCTAAGTATGATTTTTTCGTAATTTTCAGATGGAACATGGAAATACCAGTTTCTTGCCTCTTCTTATGGAGTACTTGGTAACCATAATTTCTATATCCATCCATGATAACTTGGTAAACTATGTTCATATTCACATGACATGCAAACACCTCTATGACGTGTCCAACTCTCCCCATGTACTTAAACTCCACCGAGGAGTGGGTTTGGACTACCTATTTATGATGCAAACCCAATTTCCATCTTACACACGTCAAGGAAAGTACTACGGGGGACTTTTTAGATGCTTCACAATAACAGAATACATCTAGTTTCTTATGGATTTCTAGGAAGCTTCAATAGCGGGAGACTCCTCACATCCTATATGTGCCAAGTCTTGTCCTATGGCCATTATTGTCAAGTAATGGACTTTGAAATCCTTGAATTTAAAGCCTCCCATTCTGTGTACATAAATCATTTACATACTGATATGTTTAGATTATACACCCCTCATGTCACACTCTGGAGACACCATAAGTTCACCCATGAGATTGAACCAGACTACTCGGGTTGCATTTGGTTCTGGGAGATTGATAGTTTTGAAATTGTTTTGGGGATTAATGTAACTGGTAACTGAGGAAAACATTAGTTCTGGGTGTAGTGTACCAGTTGTTTTATGAAAATACAATTTTTTGTTTCTTATTTATTCTACCTTTTCATTATTTGTGTTTCACAGAATGGAATTTCATGAAAAATTTATATTTAAATATGGAAGGAAAAACCCACATTTTATCTCTTCCTGTTGAGGTATTGTAGGACATTATGGTCAGTACCTTTGAGGAAGAATACCTTCCCTTCGCAAACCTATGAAGAACATGCATACATATTTACAGGATATAGAACATTCCAGACATTATCCGCTCCTGCCAATAGAATGCCTACATCTACCACCGTATAGACAATGCTCAACTCGCTGAGTACAGATGAAGGGGAAAGTACCATAAAGGTATTTTTCTATGCTTCACTCTATCCGAAAACTTCACATCCAAGGTAAGGTTTAAAGGGGATGCTTTGGAAGGGGACCTATGTGCAGCCTACATGTACCAAATCCTGAGCATTATTTTGTCTGATCACATCGATGTCATTGACATTCTCAATTGAGAGACGGTTCGACGAGTCCTTAGAGAGTTTGTCCATTCGGGCATCTCTGAAATCTCTACCATTTGAGCCTCCCTCTAGAAGCCCAATTGTACACTACATGAGTTTAACCCATACTTTCTGAGGTGTGTTTGGGCCAGGGAAGCAGAAGAGTTGAACACCAACTTGGGTATTCAGCTGGACACACCTGAGGATACCCCACGATGGAGGATGTAGTGAAGAATGTTAGAGAGTATCTATTAGCATGGTTGTATGAAATGAATTGAGAGGACAAAATTCTTTGTAGGGGAAATAATGTGACACCCTAAAACTAATATATCATGTCATAGTAATGTTATGGTTTTATTTTCATGTTATCCGAACAAATTTTCAAATTATAAATACCAGAAAGTTTATTTAAATAAAACACCAAAGTGTTTACATTACAACAAGGTAAAAGGAAAACCATACTAACCGAAAATACCTATTAAAATACCTATTATAATTACATGGAGACCACCCAAGACAACAAAAACCCCCAGAAGATAATATGGGTTCTTCAGATCTGTCACAACGAACATTGTATGGACAAAGACACCACAGCTGCACTAAGAATCAATGGAACGATCTATACCATCTTCACCAATTTGTGTGGAATTTAGAACACCCTAATGTATGGTTTTTAAGTCCCCAATTCAACCATTTACTTGGGAGATCGTTGATTTCTAAAGACTACAATTATATTCATTGGTCATTTGGTGGATTAATTAAAATTATCTAAGTATAATTTAGTTTTCGTAAATATTTAAGTTATGAATTGAAATTCTAATAAAACCTCTTATTATGAGCTTTAAAAGAAAAATGGTTTAATATTTTAAACAACACTTAGTGTAATTTTAAAATGACGTGAAGATTTCAAACACCTTTCAAATATATCAAATATCTTGTAAATGTTTTCATTCTTAATGCTTAAACATGGTATTTGATAATACTAGAATAGTTTTCGTATAGATGTATTAAATTTTAAGTTATAAATTTGTGTTTAAAGGGAGGTATGCTTTTTATCTCTGATTTTGGAAACATGTTTATAAATAATTTTAGTAACACTCTTAGTCAAGGAAAATATAATTTAATTGGTTTAACTTAATCTTTTAATGTTTAAAATGAAAATCAGGTTTTATAAAAGGTAATATATTCTCTTTATAGTTAAAATGAATATTTTTATTTTTTATGATTTTATGGTTAGTATTGTGAGTTGGCTGTTTGTAAAAAACATATACCCACCAGGGGCCAGCCCTCTAGCCAGGCTGAGGGAGGCAACACACACTAGGCAGTTGAGCCTAGCCCTCAGCCTTAGTACAGGATGACCCGAGCGGGGGGCATGGCTACCCCGAAGGGAACATAGGAGTGCACGAGGGAACCAGAGGCACCACCGTGTGGGGTGACACAGAGGAATGAGTGGTTGCAAGAGCGCACTCGCATAACCCGATATGGGGAAGTACCAGGAGGGGGAGGAGTAATTTGGAATACGGTTGAGAGCTCTGGGCTTACAAGGGAGGCAAGGAGGCCTCTCTGTTTTGATGTGGGATGGCTAAATTTGTCCGGTATTGAATCCAGGTCATCTGATCTTTCCGCGTGCAATCTGGGTCATCCGTTTCGGTCCGACGCTCAATCCTCACTAGCTGTGGAATCCCCCATGTTTTTTATGTGCCGTCCGATCTGATGCTGATATAATCTTGGCCATCTAAGACATTTTAAAATACCTTGTCTCTCTAATACATTATATCTCACACATTTTAATCGCATCCATTCTTGTAATTTTAAAACATCACATTGATCTAAACCCTCTGATTCATCGCAACCTAATCTGAGCCATCTGTCCTTTTAAAATCTCACGGATGCACCTCAACCATCAAATCAGGTCCAAATCCAATCCCGACCGTCCATTAATTTTCAAGTTCTTTTCTCCCCATGACATCTTCTTCTTCTCCGTATACGCAACACCAGTGACATATTCTACTCCCACTTGCATCGATTATCCACACCCATGACCCGTTGATCCTCCTTTCCCTCACTTTCCACAAAGACCGACCCCCAATATTTTTATAAACCAAATAGGCCTCGGTTTTTCCAATAGTAGCATTAAAATTTTTGTATATTTTATAAAGTTTATAAGCAACCCGTTTCACCCCAAGAACCCCTTGATTCTTTCCCCACTCAAGCTTCTAGAAAGCCTCTTTCGACGAAATCCCCGAGCCTCTCCTCCACCTCAAACTAAGGTAAGGGAAATATTTTTCTTGCTTTGTTGCATTGAAAGTATAAACACACATATATATTCTCATAAAAATGTTTATACAACCTTATGGTTTAGTTAATATTTTCTTTTATACTGATCCTAGGTCTCCATGATTTCGAGTTCAAATAGTATTGTGAACATAGGGGAATTATATTTCATTTCATTTTATGTTGGATTTTTATATACTTATATAAATATGTATACTCTAATATATATATATATATATATATATATATATATATACATCCTTGCGGTTTGGGTGAAAATCCGAAAATACCCAACCCTTGGCCTTATGGATTTTGGGTTATGTAATCTTTTTAAACATGAAGGATTATTTTATTTTCCTCATGAAATATATATATATACCTTATATATCTGATTATATAGGTACTTATATATATATAACCAAATAGTTTTAAAATAACCTCTATTATGTTCAGTTACAAGATCTCTAAACTTTGAGTTTCAAGGAAGAGGTAGATTTTTGTTTTAAACAAAAGGAATGATATTTTCACACACACACACACATACACACAAAGATATATATAGTATACATGGGAATGCATAATTATGTAGTTTTTATAACTCACCTTCTAGACTAGTTTTGAGTCCCTCAACATTGGGCTTCAATGATTTATTGACATTTTTATAAACATGTATGTGTCGAATGATTTTGGTGTAAAAACCATAGGTATACCCAATTATTCATATAAATTATATGTGTGATTGAGGTTTACATCATTATAAATTTGTTTGATAATTAAAACTTTTTAATTTTATATTATGATTTAGTATTTAGGAACTTTTGTTAATCAATGTGACTAAAACATTATAGTCATATGGGTGTCAATGGATTTTTGTTTTAAACCCTTTAATATATAGTCAGTATTAAGATATGTGAATATATGTGTATGAAAATAAACTTTGATCCTCAATTTTACTTAGAATTTTCCAAGGATTTTTAAGAAATAATAAAACATGTGTTTTCAAAATATGTTTTTTTAACACACTACTCTTTATATACACCCTATTTTATGAACAATTTACAAAAACCTTAATTGTGGATATTCCAAATATTATAATTATGATGTTTTTAGTAATGGTGGAGAGTTCATGAGTATAATATTTGGGGCTTGAAACTTTTATATTCATTTATATGAATTACTTATTTATATATACATATATTAAATGGTGTTAGTTATGGTTAAATCTCATGCTTTTCATTTTTTTAGAATTACGTATACCACTATGATGTGTTATACCAAAGCATTTCAGTAATAAATTTAAGAGCATCCATCAGTTTAATACCACACCTGAAATATTTGCTTTATCTTTTTATTGATTATGTATCCAGGTTAAATTCCAACATGTATTGATTAATTATGTCTTATAGTTTTAGGGTTATCATTTTATATAACAAAACTTGTATCTCTTTTAGTGCATTAGTTATCATCACATATGCCATAATCTGCTTATCACACTCACCATTCAATGACATAGCCATGCATTTGATAGTTTTGTAATTAATAAATATATACCTGATTCACTATATATATGTAAATACTAATTAATGTAATTAGAACTCTTATAACATATTATGGAATTATGAATTAAATTATTCAAAATGGTATGGGACACCTTGAATAATATGAAATGAGAAAATTAAATATTTAAATTGGTATGGGAAATTTTGAATATACTACCCTATTTTGGTATATGAGGAATGTGTAGAATCAGTATAATTGGTTGGGGACCGGTTAATGAAAGCCCCTTGGTGCATCTATAGTTCTCATGAGGCAATCAGGTCATGGCAAGAGGCCATTGACATTTTATATTCTTAACACGAGGTCTTGACATGGTCTGATATTATACGTTTCCTCATTATGTTTATGATAATTAATTAACCAAATGAATATTCAACTAGTAGAATATCCATAGTTAAGAGCTAGTACTTATGTGTATCAGAAAAAGTAAATGCTTATTGCCTGACGTTTATTTATCACTCAGTGATTTAGTAACCAATGTGTGGAATTGAAGTTATTACCTTTAGTCACAACTCTAATGATTTATTTCTCTTATTTATTAAACTTTTACTTGCATATTCATAAGTCATAATTATTTAGAATGTATTTTACTTATTACTTGGAATGAACATGCCTATAATTGAATCATGTTCCCTTATAATCCTATTCGGATGTTTGAAATTGTGCACTTTTATTTCTTAGACAACTGTTATGATATGTTACATGTGTTACAAAATTTCTTAAGAAAATGTTTTATAGAAAATATTAAAGAATGTTTTCAAAAAAAATTATATATGGTATATTATGTTATTTTAAAACCCCTTACTAGGCATTTGTATGATCACCCTATTTTTTTGTAATAATTTTTTCAGGTGAGAATTTTCAACTAAAGAAGTATGTCAAAAGTAGCAGGTTTCCTAGAACCTAAACCGAATTGATCCTCTATTTGGGACATGATGTGAAAAATATCAGTGCTTGGTTTTTTGTAAAAACTCACGCATCATGTTTCAAGGCACCGACTACAGGTATTCTAGAGTTAGGTTGTCACAATGTTCCTTCTAGTTTGAGTTGTATTGACATTCTTTACATGAATTATATAATGTTGTCTGTATTTGTATCATCTTCTGTAGGTTGTTCTCATATTACTTAAAATCACCCCCAATGATCTTGTATTCCCATGGCAGTTTTTTCCAGCCTTTAGTGTCATGGGGATGTCACCTAAGGTCAATATCACCTCAGAATCTTCCCAAGACAACAAGTGAGGGGCTGGATGTTACAAATGGTATCATTCTTGGTTATTCTATCATCCTGGGATGGTATTAGGGAGATATGTATTTTAAAACAAGAAATGTATTACATAAAAATACATAGATAAGCTTTTTTATGCTTAACTTCATGTTACCAAGATGGTCCAAGTATAAAAAGTGTTCTAAGATACTTTTAGGTGTGTTTTCATCTCATCATCATTGGTTTATCCAATTAGTGTAGAATATATAGAATTAGTAATGAGACTTCCCACTAGGACTGCATTTTTTATATTATGATTGATGATTTTTGAAATTAGTCAAGATGATTATTTGTTTTTATGATTTGAAAATATAAATCCTTATTTTTGGGAAACATTTTTGATATTTTTTAGGTTTTATTGTGATATTTATATAATGGAAATAGTTCTATGGATGAGGAAACATCAGGAGGAAGATTCTAAAAATGTGGTTCAACATGAGATATAACTGAACCATCAGCTTATCCAAATAATAGTCCAGACACTTCAATCCATGGATAAGGGAAATCTAATTCCATAGCCACACCATGAAAATTCATCTGTATACTTTGAAAAAAAAAATCCATTGATATTTCAAGGAGATTAGGGTCCAGAACAAGAAAAGGAATGGCTATGTAAGATAAATAATTTTTTTTTGAATTCTTGGGTACCTTAGAGGTTTAAAAAGTGAAGTTAAGGGTTTATTTTAAGTAGGATCTTTCTAGGTAGTGATGGGATATTATTATCTAGACTAAACAGGACCAGGACCAGACATAGACATTCATTGAGGAGTTGTTTAACATTTTTTTATCCCCACACCTTCATGTTCCCAATGATGAAAATTTTATTTACTTTGAAATATAAAAATATATATATGGAGTATGTAGCTTAATTCAGGAGGGTAACACATTTTTATCCCGAAGTTTCTACTAGTGGGAACTTGAAGGAGAAGATCTTTGAGGCATGGATATGACTTGAGATATGATATAGGTTGGTTATGTTTTATATATAAATATTGAAAAAGGTGGTGAATAGGTTGATGGTAGTAGAAAATAAAATCTCCAAAACCTACATTGGGGGAACAATTTTACCTACACATGTAAAAGTGGGAACTATAAAATGTGGAATCAGTGGAAGGGGGAGATTATTCTCAAGTGAGTACAGGGAACCAGTCTATGGGTTCCATGTCTTCTCTATATCACTACTATAATCATCTAGAATTTTACCAGTGTGGATATTATGATCATATCAAGAGGGATTTCATGGTGCATATGTGGGAATTCCACCATTGTGGAAATATGGGACATATGAAATGTAATTATATAGAGACTATGAGGATGTATGATTGAAATGGTTCAAACATGGACCAAGATTATAATAATTAGAAAAGTAAATCAATAAAAAATTGTAATCACCCCTAGAACCAATTGAATTAGGGTGGCTCTCATGTTACACCAACACCATAGTAGTAATCACATCCATGGAGTAGCAATAAATAATTTTCAAGCACAACTAGTAAGAAGCTATATAGTTCTGAGAAGATGGTTACAAAGGATCAATCTATTCCTTCGATGTTATGTAGTGCTATTCTATTAAACTCTACTCTCAAGATATATATGTTTGATATTGGAATATACCACTCTTTTTTCTTCTTCTTATGTTGTGGATCATTTTAGATTTCTTGTTGAAATGATTCCTCATGTCTTGAAGCTGTAAACACTTCTCGACCATTGAGAATGTCAATCCTTTAAGTGTGAAAGATGTTCTATAACTATTTATAAGGATAATTGTTTTTGGGATTTAACTTTTATTGAGATATAAATCTTTGACCTAATTTTTTTAATGGATTGTTTGATATCCTTCAAGTCCCACATCAACTGTTATGCATAGTAGGTTTGCTTCACATATTTGGATGGAATTTAGAATCTCTTTAAAGGAGATTGGGATGTTAATGAAAGTAAAGAAAGATATTTGGTATTAATGGTACATTTATATCTAATTTTAAGTATTTAATTTAGATAATGTTTATGAAATCAAATAAAGATATTTACAGCCATCATGAATTAATTTCCTGACGTGTTCCCTAGAAATTTTTCTGGGATGCCACCTGAAAGAGAAGTGGAATTTATGATTGATCTCTCACTAGGGACCTGTCATATCTCACTTATATTATATAGGATGGTACCAACATAATTAATGTAATTCAAGGTTTATCTAGAAGTTTTGGAAAGTAAAGGATTCATTCAAACTAATAAATATCCATGGGTATCACCAATTCTTTTTTGTAAATAATGGGGGTGTAAATCCTTGGATTTGTGTGTATTATCATAAAAAAATCAGGTTATGATAGATAAAATATTTCCTTTTACATAAATTTTCAATCTATTTGATCAAATAAGTGGATACAAATGGTTCTATAAGATTTATTTATGATCAAAGTATCACTAACATTGAGTTTGAAAGGAGGATATTCTGAGGACATCTTTCTAGAGTCATTATGAATATGTGGTTATTTTCATTGTCCTTACGAACGGATTAGTGGTATTTATGAAATTTATTAATAAAATATTTTAGAGGTATATTAACTCAATTATGGTTGTATTAATTGATGAAATTCTAGTTTATTCTTCGACTAAGGCTGATCATGAACAACACTTGGGCATGGTTTTGAGTATCTTGCAGGAACATTTCATTTAAATAAGATTTAAATGTGTGATATATGGATATAATAGGTACATTTCCTTGGACATGTCATATCTAAAAGAGGAGTCTCATTAGATTCTAAAAAGTTGGAAGATGTTATCTCTTGGGAACTATCAAATAATATATTTGATATATGCGGTTTCTTTAGCTTAACATGGTATTACATGTGATATGTATATTAATGTTTATGAATTTATTCTTCAATGATACATTGGGAATGGAAATTTTTTCCTTTACAATAAATTTATGAGTACACAAAATATTTTCAATAGATTAAGGTTTGGATTACATCACCACCTATCCTTATATTTCTAGATTCAAGACAAGGTTGTGCGGTCTATTAGGATGCATTCATATCTTGTTCTCAATGTGTTCTCGTGTACAGAGATCATGTGGTGTCTTATGAGTCATGAATGTTACTGTTTCATGAGAAAAATTACCAAACACATGATTTGGAATTATAATACATAGTTTATGACTAGAAAAATCATCATCATTATCTCTTTAGTGAGAAGTTCACAGTGTTCATAGATCATAAAACCTTGAAACAAATATTCTCACAAAGAGATTTTAGTATAAGTCAATGAAAATGGATGGAATACCTTTAGATATTTGAATTTGAATTGATGTATATATTGGGTAAATAAAATTACATGTTTTATTCATTGATAATGAAGTCATATATTCAATTTTCTAAAGAGGCTTTGAATTAGTGGCAATTGATGATGTCTATAGCTAATATGCATGTTGAAATTTTCATTCATTTTTCTCCTTTTCCTGATTTGATTGAGTAGGTTAAAGGTGATATAAATCTAACATTGAATGTCTAACCATGATGTTGAGACTCAATGGTGGGGAAACCATTGAGCGATGAATACTAGATGGGAGATTTGTGTTGTGTTTTAAAGATCAGATTGTGGTTCCTATAAATTATCAGTAATAAATTATTTCTTCCTACTACCAATCGAGATGGGATATTTATCCTAGAATTTAGAATTTTTATAAGGTAATGATAACATAATTTTGGTTGGTTTTACTAAAAATAAGGGTCTTGAAGTATGTCTAGAGGTTCCTTACATATCATCAGGTAAAGGTAAACTACTAAAAATTAGCTGGTATGTTTAAATATATATATATATATATTATCATGTGTAAATGGGATTAGATAAATATGGATTTAATTATAGTTATACTGAGAATGGTTCAGAAAAATGATTTCATATGATTGATTGTGGATTGACTCACAAAGCCAGCTCAATTCATCCTTATCATTGAATCCAATATGATGGAAGACTTATAAAAAATCTATATTTGAGAATTTGGAAAGATTCATGTAATTCAATTTCAATTATGTATAACTAGGAACCCATATTTAAATATCAATTTTATAAATCCTTGCAACAATCCCTAAGAACATAGTTGACCACGGACATAGTTTATCATCCTAAAATGGATGACTAGACTTAACAGATGATCCAAATATTGGAAGAGATGCTTAAATATTGCATTATGGATTTTGAAGGCTTATGGGATGATGATATACTATTATTGGAGTTCTCATATAATAAAAATATTACATCCTTGATAAATATTAATCCTTTAAAAGCTTTGTACTGATGCCCTGTCATTCTCTACTTTGTTGGGTAGAAATAGGTCGGGTTTCACTTATTAAACCTAACCTTGTACATGAGACAAAAAAGAAGATTCAGATGATTAGAAAGAGGATTGTGATGGATTAGAACCATCATAAATCATATGATTATGATCATCATCAATAGTTATCATTTGATTTTGGTGATCATGTTTTCTTGAGAGTCTCTCCGAGGTTAGGGAATCATTATTTGGGTAAGCAAGGAAAATTTTCCGTTCTGTACATTGGACCTATTGAGATACTATAATGAATTAGTTATGTGGATTATCAGTTGGATTAACTACCAATATTAATCTTGGTGCATAATGTATTTCATGTATCTCAATTGAAGAAGTACTAACATGATCCAAACCATGTTATTTAATGGTACCATGTTGATCTTGAGCCAGATGCCATGTTGATTCACATACTGATAAAAATTGTAGATAGAAAATAGAATGTTTATATGGTAAATAATATCATTTTGGTATATGTCTTATGGTATCATGGACAAATTCAAGAAGTGACGTTGGAACATGTGAATGAAATACAAGATAAATGACCCAAAATTTTCTAAGGCAATATAAATATCAAAATTTATAAGGATGGAAAGACCAATGGTGGGGGTAATGTAATAACCAATAGTTTCAAGTACTTTAATCTCTTATTAGGTATTCTCAAGTTTTATAATACTTGGGTTGAGTTTTTTTAACTTTTGGGTGGTTTTGGAGTGTTTTAGAAGGGGTTTTAAGGGTTTATGGTTTGTGGAAACCATGCACTATATCATGGAAACTGTTCAAGGAGATGATGGGAGTTACTAGAAAGGTGTATAATTGACATTGGGTTTGGCCAAACCAAGTGGGTTCCAAAGAGAAACCATATGATATGAGAGTTTTTGGATAGTAACAGTGAACAGTTGGTTTACAACTTTCTAAACCATGAGACAAAAATGTGTGACTGTCTAGGTAATGTCTAGTAGAATGTGCATGGGTATCACATAGTTTTCCAAACTATGAATAATAACCATGTAGTTCTATAGTTTAAATACATTATCATACACATAGTCAGAACATGGTTTGACAAACCATGTGGCTTAATCATGAGAAGTGCAATAAATGTTCTAAAAAATAGAGTTTAAATAATATTTACACCCCAAAACTCTCATTTTATCCTATTATACTTGGATATCGAAATCCTCTCCTATCCTAGGTATCCTTGTCAATTAAATTAAACACAAAAGGACATTTTGATTATTCACTTTGTGTTGGATCTCTAGAATCGATGTTAATCTATCATTCTTACTTTTTATCTCTAGATCTACTCGTTTTCTCTCACCCATAACACTATATCTAATCCATTATAAATAGATACATGATATATAATGTATTTTGATGAGATCTTAATTCGATATATTTAATGGAGTTGATTTCAAGGATGAATCTTGAGGTTTTGTGTGCCATTCCTGGTTTTCCTCAACCATAGTGAAGTAGGTGGCTTCTCCCCCATTCTACTCATTCTAGAACTTGAATGATTTATGATTAAATCACACTCTCTTTCATTATTGGAAAAAAATTATTGGTTTTAGTTCCTAAATATTGGGTTTTGAAATGTTACATATAAATTTTTTGATAAATTTCTTATAATAAAAAGTTTTTAAAAATAAATTGTTTTGTTGAGAACTTGTTATGTGTTGTTAGTATGAGTTCACGAAATTGTATTGTGTAACCTTGTTAGTTTAGACTTAGGAACAATGTCAAAGTGGAACATGTGATTCTATTAGGTGATGAAATAGTGATGGGTTGGGTCACTACTCCTGAGTATTGGGATGGTCATTGGGCATGCATGGGTGTGTGTGTGTGAAATGTGGATTGGTATGCCAATTTGAAAGAATAAATTGATTTTGTTAAATATATTTTCATTAAACTATTTTATTATGGTAAACTATTTTGATATTCTCACCCTATATTATATATATATGTGATATAACTTGATCTTCATTCTAGTGGTTTGTTTTGGGAAGTCTTGGGGATTACAAACTCAGTTTTATACTAACCCCTTCTTGGGAATGTTTGTGTGTTTGTCGATATTGTATACCGTTATATAGTTAAAGTCTAGGTGTCATACTTCTCTATTTAATCATCATGATGTAGTAGGATTGGGACTTAGAGTTGAAGGCTGGAGCTTATTTTGGGTGATGATTCGTTTGATTCCACACTGATTTCATTGAGTATGCTTTCCTTTACTATGTCGGTGTTGTAACTTTTATTTTCCATATTATACTATGTCATTATTTTTATTTTTAGTTATATTATGAATATTTATATGCATCACATATTTCTTTTTTATTTGTTTAATATTTAATAGGTTGTTCTCATCTCATGGAAAATCACCCCCGAATGATCTTTTATGCCCTTGAACTTGTTTCCAGCCATTAGTGTCCTAGGTATGTCACCTAAGGTCAGAATCACCTCGGCCTCTTCCCAAGCCAATGGGTGATGGGAGGGATGTTACAGTTATGAAATGAATCATTGAAAATAGGTTAGCATACCCTTCCCTAATCACTCATAATTTACCCCTCTATGCAAGGGGTAAAGAAAGTGAAAATGAAATATAACGACATTAAAACTAAATTAAAATAAGAACAATAGTAGAAAAAAATCCCATAACAGATCATGTGATCATGTCTAGAAAAATTCCCATTATTCAGTATGTAACACATTAAATTTAAAGGCAAAAGTTCCTTATTATAGGGTTTAAAATTCCCTTTTTATTCATTTGGTAAAAAATCCAAAATATTATCTTTTACAATTTTTTTACTTTTTCCATGTATTTTTCCTCCATCACTATTTAGTCTTCCAAAAAATCCATGGATTTCCTTATTTATTATAATTAATAAATTATTAATGTTTAGATCCATATGTCTGTTTATTATTTATTAAATGCAAGCTAACATGGAAGCCCAAAGAGGGAACAACTGATCAACCAGTGATCAATACGCCTTGTTGAGGACATGGAGGGAGCCCAAGAAAACCCTAGAGATTCCATGGATTCATAAAAGGTTATTAGGGTCAAAGGGGATCATTAGATGTGATAATAGTATGTTTTAGAAGCATAAGTGACTAATCTAACCCCTGACTTATCTGGCCCAACCCAATTCCACCGATTAGCTGGTGGTGCTAGGTAGAGAGATTGCACCCTTTAAAGTCTAATGAGCTAGCTAGTGACCTTTTGTAACCATTGATTAAACTAATTTATTTCCCCCCATCCAAAAACCTAACACAAATTCCTATAACCAACAAAAAATATCAAAAACATGAGAAAGAGTTAAAAACAATATTTTAAAAAGGGATTATAACTGAGGGTAAGGAAGGATGATATATCTATGAAAAAAGATGTGACATATATACAAACAAAAAAAGATTGAATTATATATTCTAAAAAAAATATCTCAACATGTGGCAAGGAAGATGGTTAATACTACTTAAGGACTATGATTTCCCAATACACTACCACCCAAGTAAGATAAACAAGGTGGTTGATGCATTGAGTAGGCGTGACCATGGAGTTATGAAAAAGATTACGATTAAAAAAGATCTATATTATGAGATTTAGTAAATTTAGATAGGGTAATTGGTAGTAAAGTTGAAACATCATTCCTTTTTCAAGAAATTTATAAACTATATTTACTAGAAAACATAAATAATTCCTAATAGGATGATTAGGATTTACAAGGGAATATTAAATCAGTTAATGATGGGGAATTTATGGAATTCATATACAATGATAGAGTATTTAAGTTTGGGAAAAAGTTATGTGTTATATTGATACTAGGGTTAAAGAGGGAGATACTAAATGAAGCACATAACTTGAATTTACCAATACACCTTGGAAGTACAAATATGTATATGGATTTATGAGAACATTTTTAATGGAATGGTATGAAGAGGAAAATTGAAGAACATGTGCCTATATACTTGGTGATCCATTAAGTAAAGGCTGAAAGAGAACATCCTAAGGGAGTCATGAAACCTATCATATACAAATATGTAAATTGGATAATGTTACAATGGTATTTATCACTTAAATTATGAATAATTCTTAGAAGAATGATTCTATATGGGTCTTTATTGATCATATTTCCAATTATACACATTTTTTAACAGTTAGGGAAGATCCACCACTTGAGAACCTTGCCCAAATTTATATTAATAAAGTCATGAGTCTTCAGGTGTACCTATGTAAATTGCATATGATCATGAACCTCGATTCACATTGAAATTTTGAAAGATTATTCAAAAGGATATCAACACCAAGATACATTTGTGCGCCACCTATAATCCCCAAACCGATGAGTATTATAAAATTACTATTAAAACATTATAAAACTTGTTGAGATCATTATTTGTTTTATTTCAAGGTATATGGGATAAATATATACTTATGTAGATATTTTCTATACTATAATAGTTCCATTGAATCATTTAGATGGTATCGTATGAAGCATTGTATGGGAAAAGATGTAATACTTCAACTTGTTGGGATGAAGTTAAATAAAGGAAGCTAGTAGGACCAGAACTTGTTGAGGAGACAACAATGAAAGTATGGACTATTTATAATTGTATAAATGAATCCCAAATTAGACAAAATAGAAATGTTTATAATTGAAGGAAATACTTAGAATATCAATTAAGTGATCATGTATTCTTAAATGTGTCTTGATGGATGAGAGTTATAAGATTATGTAAAATGGGAAAGTAAATCCCTAGGTACATTACGCCTTTTGAAATTTTAGAGAGAATTAGACTCATGTATGACCAATTAGTTTTGAAACCAACCTCACAAGAGTGCATGAAATATTATATGTTTCATTTTTGAGGAAATACATTCCATATCTAAAGCATATACTCACCTTTAGGGGAATAGTATTAAAACCTGAATTTTCATATAATGAAGATCTCATACATCACATACCAGCTCCAATGACCCCTAAAATGGGCTCCCAATCTAGGCTGTGACATCCTTGAGGCATGTTCCCAATCACCTCGAGGTGTCATAAAGTTCCAAAGATCATTTTAAGAGAACCTATAAGAACAATTTCACATAATAAAACATAAATAAAAATTATACATAAATAAACATACAACCAAACATAAATAAAATATCAAAATAAGATTTAAAATCAAGAAAATAGAATAACAATATTTCTATCATGGATACAACTAAAAATAAAAAAACAAATCCAAATAACAAAATATATCTCCTGGAGACTATATGGGTCACTCTTTAGTCCCAAAACCCAACATTTATCTAAGGTAATCAAAACCAATCTAGAACCGAATCCTGAAATTGAAATGTTAATATAAGAATGAGTACACGAATTAATAGTCATGATAGAGTAAACCCCACCCCATGTATTACATTTAAATAAAAGATCTACCTCTTACTAGTTTTAAATAAAATAGATAAAAATAGTTTTTACTTTTACATTTGGGTTTAAAACAAATCTTGGTCCATTTATCTCTTTACTGTAAAATATGCCTTACTTAAAACATGAGGCTAAACATTTAGAAAAAGAGTTATTAAAAAATTATAAACTAAGAATAAGATAATAGTGTTTTTAAAATCCATTATTCTAAATAAATTTATAAAATTAAAAAGGGTAAAAGAGTTTTAAAACATTTTCTATAAAAGAATTTAAATCAAAACATTATCCTAAACAAGAGCAGAATATAGATGAAAAGAATCACTCTACCATGTAAATAATAAAGTAGAAGTATCCAACATAGATAAGAAAGTGATATCATCCATGTAATTACCTATGATATAAGGGATAAATCTTGAACATAGTAATCACAATCTATCATGTTAGGAAGCATGATTCAATCAAACAACCCTAATGCTCAGTCATACCTAATCTTGCCTATCCGAGGGGTATACTCCCAAAGTAGAGCATAACCTATATCAGGGTCCAATAGCTAGAGCATAATCCTAATCCAGTGAAGTAAGTGTTCTTAGAAGATACTCTATCTACACATGGTTCTCATGGTATATTTAAAATGAGGGTAATCCAAGAAATAATATACAATTAAAAATATAAAATAAATACAAACCATTACATAAATCAGAGTCACACAAATAAGAAACACCCCCAAATACACCTCCTAATAATGTCCCCTTATTTCTATAACCATTTATGTACAAGAGATGTCTTATACTAAGAAAATTACTATTCCTTTTAAAATGAACTAGAAAGGGACACATTCCATGGTATTTTTTTAAGATAACATGCTTTCAAAAGTGCCAACCATGACTTGAAAATAACCTATGGGAAACAATATATAAAACCATTTAAAGAAAAATAGACACACCACAATATTTCAATTAAATCACCAAAACCCATTTGAAATAAAAAACATCATTTTAGTATTATAAAATCAATTATAAAGGCCATTCATGATTTTAATCAAATAATTGGTGTGCAAGGTTAAGTAAATAAATTTATTCAACAAATTTTAAAGTGAACAAAATCAATTGAATTTTAATGAAGATAAATCAAAGCATGATTTTCATTTCAATTAAAACTTGAAAAAATTTAATTCTCTATATATATGTTATAACACACTCATAAAAAAAATAAAACAATCAATGGTTCTCAAAATAAAGGCCATTACATAGGTAAACCTATCTTAAACCATTGGAAATAAGTTTCCTTCAACAAAAAACACAAAATAACATGCCTAAATATTATTCTCATGAGATCTACACATAAAAAACTAATAATTAATTGCACCCCATTTCTACCTAGTGTTCAGATAAGCACGAAAACCATGAGGTAATTAGTGACAAAAAAAGGA
This sequence comes from Viscum album, assembly GCA_963277665.1. Classification (NCBI taxonomy): domain Eukaryota; kingdom Viridiplantae; phylum Streptophyta; class Magnoliopsida; order Santalales; family Viscaceae; genus Viscum; species Viscum album. Next base: position 341,421,955 of record OY728135.1, read on the forward strand.
AAGAAGAGAGAACTAATAGAAATATGGAGAAAGAGATCAACCTTGAACAACTAGATCAAAAACCTTAAAGAATACCCTAGAAATCACTAGAGTAAGTGGAGGAATAAAACAAGGTAGAGGAACCTAGGACATGCATATTGAATGGGAGAGGAAGAAATGAGGATTGGGGTAAAAATAAAACATGGGAAGATTAATAATTTCTAAGATTTTAAAAATATCTGGACATTTCGCATGGTTTGGTAAACAGTACGCCAATAAAACTCTCTCTCTTTGACTCACCTGATACTCATATGGTTTATCCACATGGTTTGGAAAACTATGTGTCAACCATGTGGAATGGTACTGCTAAATTATAGACCGTTTTTCACACTTTCCATGTAGTTTGTACTAACCTTGTGCATCCCACACACCCTAACCCTTATGAATAAAAGACTATACTTGGTTAATAATAGGATTCACATAGTTTTTACTCAATCATGTGTTACTAGTGTAGACTAAACCATGAAATAAAAAAATAAATTGAAAAAGGTACCTACATAAAGGTATCCACTAATTTTTACACAAATCACTCACACTAGTCATACACCGAAGAGAAAACTTCCCGAAACTCAAAATTTTAATCCAAAAATCTTGAAACTCAAAAAAATAAATAATAATCATTAAAAAATAATATAAAAATAAGAAAAAGGGTGTGGATATTTCCCTTACCATAAAATTTTTTTCCCTCAAAAATCCACAATGATTTTAGTTGATCAAAAAAAAGACAAGGGTTAACCCATTTCACTCAACTCAGTTATTAAAACAAAATAGCACCATCATAACCATCAAGAAAAAAACTAAAAACCTAGTTTTAAAATGACCAAGGATCCACCACTAAACTGAATCCAGTTTTTTGAAGAGTGAAAAATTCCAACACTATAAAGTAAGAACCTCACTACCATCTAAACCATTGGGCTTGCTTCTAGAGACCAAAATTAAAAAATTAGTAAAAATAATTATTTTATTTATTAGGATACTAGGGTATGAGAATCCAATAAATTATAAAAGGAAAAAATGGGAATAAATTGTGGAACAATGAATACTCAAAAAAAGAAGGTGACCACGGTGGACTTCCCCCCATATTAGGATTTTCGTTGGTAACACATCCAATGCCACTTGTCCTAGGACACTACATATGACACCAAAACACTTCCAATACACCCAATTTAGAATTTATATAGGTAATAAAATTTACCACAAGATATAAGTATTTCAAAAAATATTAATGTTGGAACATTATAAAAAGGAAAAAAATAAAAAAGTGTAAAAGGGATACTTCAAACATGGGATGGATTAGAAATAGGTTCTGCAAGATGGATAGTAAAAATAAAAAAATAAGTAGATCTAGTTCCAATTATTTTCTGAGATATACCCTTGAAAAACTTTTGAATATGGAAAAAACATCCACTAGCGTGACAGGTCTTCAGAGTACTTTGACATGAAGGATTCTTGTGACCCTACTTGCACACTAGGGTTCTATGCCTAGAAGTAGTTGATGGAATATGATAAAGAATATTAAAACAACCACCAATTTGTTCAAATTCAGGAATTTTACCCTTCCATTTAATAGAATCCTCTTCACCACATCCATGAAACGAGGAAGGTCAAACTACCTTAATCACTCCTACCAACATAAACTCAACCTGAACCACCTACCTCACTACATCAGAATAGGAGGTTAAAATGAGTTCTTCCACCATCAAATGAAGTTTGAGATGAATGCCTTTATCAAAATACCCAGACTTTAAGAAATCATCCATAGTCAAATCCATAAGATAAGGGACTAAATTCAAAAATCAATATACATACTCTAATACCGATTAATCATCATACTGAAGATAGTACAACTCCATCACCTTAACTACCTTCATGGCCTTAGAGAAATACTGTAGGATAAATGGATATTTAAATAATTACCAAGAAAGTCCTAAAAACATTCAAAGAAACCTTTTAGTCACCACTTTGAAAAGAATTTATAAATTTGATGCTTTATGTTATTTCATTTTAATCAAATGAACCCTTGATTTACATGATAAAATCTAACCTTTCCCATTTAAAACCACTTTCTCATTTTAAAATATGTTTTAAAAAACTTTTGAAACAACACAGACCAAATTTTAAAATAAAAAATCACGACACAAAATCATTTTTGAAAGACTAATTTTATCAAAATAAATTAATTTAAAATCCATTTAACAAATTTATCTTTAAAATAATTTATAAATACTCATGAATAATTTTCAAAAGCTGAGACATCACCATTTTAAACTATGATTTCAAAGTTTCATAAAAATCCATTAAAATAATTTTAAACTAGATAAATATAACCCAAATTTGAAAGTGGGATAATGATAATGGATGAATTGGACATATGGTCAGTAAGGAAAGCTCCAATAACACTACTAATATAGAGAGTTATATTGGACCTTGTACATGGGCTCCATATGGTTTTCCAGACCCTACAAGCTCATCTAGGATTGCTAGTCTAGATATCATTTCATCCCTGAGAACAAATAAATTTATAAACCACCCACACACATAATGAATCCAAATAAACATCAAAAAGTCTGAGAAACACCAACAAATAATTAAAGATAAACTCAAAGATAAACCTTGTAACGCCCCGACCCCTGCTACCCAGAGTCGGTGCATTAATGCGCAACATTGGAATGATCCTAAAAGATCAAGTCTCGAAAGACCTATTAGTTTAGTAGCCTTGGAAACACTAGATACATTCATAAATGTTACATTACATCATAAAGTGAAAAAAATAAAATAACAAAGTATCCATAGTCCACACTCATATCCTCTTCTGACTATCCCTGCAGGTCATTCATAAAATACTTCTTCACATCCTGGAAAATATTAAAACATTGAAAGGGATGAGCTCAGATGCTCAGTAAGGATAAAAATATTGCAGAAGCTTCCATAAATAAACATTAACTTTTAAGTCAATGTATAACTAAAACAAAAGCCTTTTTAAACTTGAGCTTCAGCATAATATGGAAAAAATAAAATTAAATAATGCCATTTACTTACTCACATGGATATTCTACTAGTCGAATAATCACATGAAATATCAATAACCACTTTCATAATGATGGAATGCATAATTCCAGACTATCATAACCACGTATCCAAGGCCTCGTGCCAAGACCACAAATAATATTTTGTCATGCCTCGTGCCAAGACACTAGTTTGTCTCATGAGACCTACCGATGCATCGAGGAGCTATAGCGGGCTCCATCCGTCACTTATTAAGTCCAATGCATTCCTCATATGAACAAGTTTAAACATATTATAAACCATAACATAATTGTATCACATAAAACATGCATAAAGGAAACATATCATTCCCATAATTCAATCACAAGATATCAATACAAGACATTGATATAATAAAAACTTTATCAAAACCATTTTCAATACCAAAATAAAATAAAATTAAAACATGGAATTTATTTTTCATTTAAAAAAAGTTATGGCTTATAGAAGAAGCCAAAACTCAAATAATAGTCACGGCAGCGGAGAAGTCGATGTCGCCACATACGTAAGAAAAAACATTCCATTTTTTCATATAGTAAAACTCTTTGTATAAAAAAGATTCCTTTTGAATAAAAGTAATAGTCAAAGGGGTTTATACACCGTATAAAAGAAAGTTGTGTATAAAACCAAATATGCCTCAATGAAAGGAGATTGAGACGAAGTCCTTACAAAGATCATTTTTAAAATAAAATAGATCTATTATGTGTATTCACTATAAGTACACATACATAAATTACAAATACAAGATATGACATAATAATATCATGACATAATTTGAAAGTAGGAGATTAATCCAAAGAATAGAAATTGGGTTAAGAAGTTCCCTGACCTCGTGTCCGAATTCACTTGACCGTTATTTGATCTCCTGAATAATACACTAGAGTTAATCTCTACCTTATTGAGAACCTTTTTCAATTTCATTATTCCTTTTATATCACTTATTACCATGTTATGAACATTATGTAATTATTTAAGTTAATAACGGTCGTTTTGTCGATCTTTGGTACTTGAGTCAAAAATAAACTTCTTATAATTACAAGTTGTTCATGTGGTGATATATCCATTATATACAGAATTATATTCATGATATTGATATCATATATCTCATATATATCTAGTATATACATGCATTTATAATATTCCATAACGTTTTGAGGTAAGAAATGAAATGCACCGTTCATGGAGACGGTAAGCCGTACGTACGCATGAACGCTACTTTAATTTATATTTCATATTTAATGGAATGAAGTTATAATTATATAATGGTATAATATAATTACAGTATAATATAATTCGTAATACCATTTACTCCATCCTTTATACATCCCACATATGGAATTAATGATTCAAATCACTTTGAGGGGGCGGTAGTCCACATTTCCAAAAATGAAATTATCGCGTTTACCCATAATGGAAATCAAAAAGTATGCCACAAATGAGAAATACAGAAGCATAAGGAAAACATAAACATAATATATAGATCATATATGAAAATAGTGTCATAAAAATGGCCACCATTAGAGGTGTTATATGAGTGTTGAACAATCATCATTTCGTGAGGCCGAAATTCGCCATCCACAGAAATAGTATGTTCTTTAACCATTAGATGTAGGTGTGTGTAATTGTAGCTCGAATAATTATTATAACAACATCCTAGTATATTTAGGATACTGGTGTTGTAACAAAAGAAATGAATAAAAAGAGTTTAGGGGGTTGGATAAGCAAAATAAAACAAAATAACATAAGAGAAGACATTACCTTAAAATCGGGTAACTCTTTTGATTTGAGCCAAAGGCTTCCTTGGGAAGAATTATGCCCAAAGTGAGGCTTCTAGGAGTAAGGGAGGGAAGTTGGGAGGGTATTTGGGCAGAGTGTGGCCGAGCCAAAAGGCTTTGAAAGTGTGAGTAAGGTGGTAGTGGTGGGGGCCTTTTATAAGTGGAGAGGAGGGTTACTCTTGGAAAGTAATGAAATGTTACTTTATTATATAATGAGTTTCGGATTTTAAAGGTCCCACACTTATATAATTAGAGTCTAAGGTGATAATAGTTCGAAATATACTCATACAATAGGTTTTTTACAAGTGTAAGCCTTAGATTTTACATTATCTTTTCATTTTATTTAAATCGTTAATTAATGAGGTAATCACTGCATCGTCATGGTGTCATAAATAATTTAATTTATTTAATGTATAAAAATTATAAAACAAATATCATGATGTAGGAAATATTTTTATCTTTCTAATGAATATTTATAGTTAAAAATATGACTCGTATAACCCCATTTAAAAATTGTTTTAGCAAAACAACTTATGTTTGTGACATTTTTATTTTAACTTTAAATAAAAGTTATTTATGTCATTTTCCTACCAAAGTGGCTCCATGGGGTCCCAAAGTTGACCCATAGATTTTATTGGTCGTCCATGACACATCCAATATGGGTAGGACAAGTTTAAAGGTATTTTCATATTTTTATAATATCATTTTTACCTTAAATATCACTAATTACCTTTAATCACGATTAATTAAACTTAAAATTTACTATTCACCAAAAAATTATTTTAATCCCATTGAACCAAATTTTACTTCCTAATGAAAACCATGAATGTAGGATTTTTTAAAATCAAATCACAGAAGTGGTAATGTTTCATTTAAACGAAAAATCAGTTTTTTTAACTACCACTTAGTGGTTTCACTATTCATCAAAAATTGAAGTTTTTCAGAACAATGCCAAAATTTCACCCTAAGCTATAATTGATATCCCGAATTCAAAAATGATGTATATTTTAAAAAATTCCAAACATATAAGTTTCATTAATTAATTTTATAATTAATTTCCGTTGTCACAACAAATAGCGTGTTTTTAAGAAACAATATATATCAAAAGATTGACAATTGTTTATGTCCAATTTCAAAGTGAAATTAATTATAATGAACACCATTGGATAAAATGGTAAAAATATATTCTAATTATACTTTAAAACCACTCAATAGTATAATTTATCACAATAAATTATTTTGATTTAAAAAATTTGTTTTTAAGTAATTTTCACTATTCAATGCAAATTGGAAGTTCTCAGAAAAATACCAAAAATTCAACATAGGCTAATTTAGATATTCCGAATCCAAAAACAAAGTCCATTTGGCAATATAAAAACTATAATATTTCAAAAATTAGTATTACTATTCATAACGGCTACCTTGATTGGTTGTGGTGTGTGTTAGAACTCGAAGTTACGTACAACACACGCTACTGTATTATTCAAAGAGAAGTGTACCATGGAATCTTGGGGTGTTACATTCTCCCCTCCTTCAATAAATTATGTACTCACAATTTGAAAATGTTCTTCGAAAAAAAAGGTTGAAAATAGAAAATACCTTTGTGGAAAACCCACATTGGAAATAAGGTTAATAAAAATATAACTTTTAAAGATAGAAAGATAAGTACAAAGGTCACCCGAGATAGCCCATACTAGGATTCTATGAAAATATGGATATGGAAGAAAAACAAACCATCAAGGTCTGATGGAGAGTCGTAGAAAATAGGATTAGGAGAAAGTTAACCATAAGAAAATCACAAACTTGTGATTGGTTAAACGGTCATTGAATCCCCAGTTGGAAAAGTTAACCGGCAACGTTTTTGTTTTAAGTTACCTTTTATAAAGTTGAGGAATTTATTTAGGAGATTTATTAAGAACGTAAGGGAATATACATACTTGTCATGTAGACTTTCATTCTTTAATAAATTTTTACCACAAACCCATCTTTCACTCCAAATGGTAACAGAACTCAAAAATATTCTATTTATCCTAATTGTATAAGGTTATAAATATCACCAAATATCATTTAGATTAGGAAAAATATTTTGTAATAACCAGGGACTTCCTGTAGGCTAGTTGTAGGTAATAAAGGCCTGTCACACTATGGTTGTGGGTTCGATTCCTACAGCATTGTCCGATGCGACGGGTTATGCCCCACCTTGCAGGTTGTCCTTTTCCTAAAACTATAGTATTATAATATTCCAAAAATAATCTTCAGAAATGTTTTAACCTTAAACAATACTATTGAAAGTTCAACTTAATCCATCCCAACCTTTATAGTTATCCAAAATACCTCTGTCCAGACTTTCTCTAAAAGGACTCTTAATTCCAAAATCAATTTATCATATTCCCCAAACAAAGTAATGTTTCTCTTATTGTCACATACTAAAAATATGATTACCTTAATCATATTAAAACCTTAATGAAAAAAAAACAAGTACTGCAGTACAATCCTTATATATATCACATTATTATTATAACCAGAATATAATCCTTGAGTCCAAAAGCACCAATACATTAATTATTCCACTTCAATTGTAGTAACAACAAAAGATTTTCCTTGATCCCTTGGCCTTTTCTGAGGTATGTTTCCCTGACACTTAGGACAATCATTTGCATAATGCCCCATTTCCCTACAATTGTAGCATTCAACATTGATAGCCTCTTTCTTTCCCTTGGAATCACGCACATGGTGACCTTTTTCCCCACATTTATAACAAACTCCCATTCCTTTTAGGAATGTACCAGTGTGATTCTTCCCACAATTATTGCATAATGGAAAATCCTTCTTTCCCTTTTCCCCTTTATCTGTCTCTTGTTCCACCATTCTCTTATTCTCTTGCTTCACTTTATTGTCATAATATTTCAAGAAATCCTTTTCTGTTTTGATAGAACACACGACTATATCTTCGTACGTTGAGAAATATTGTGATACTAGTGCTCGAAGCAGAAATGGTTTTAACCCATCAAAGAAATGATCAATCTTACTTCTTGGGTTACGTATATAATCTGGAGCATTCCTCGATAACCTTGTAAAGTTAGCCTCATACTTTGCGACATTTTCATCCTCCTTTTGTCTCAGACTCAGAAATTGCCTTTCCATATCTGCTCGATGGTCACGAGGAAAGTATTTTTCTAAGAAAAGATCTTTGAACTCACTCCATTCCATACTTGATACTTATTCATCTTCCGTTGTATTTTGAATCAATGACCACCATTGATCGACATCTCCAGTGAGGAAGTAGACTTCCATGACAACCTTCTCCCTTTCGCTACTCCCCAAGGCATGGGATATTTTTTCTAAGGAGTTTATCCATTGCTCAGATACTAATGGATTTGTACCCCCATTAAATGTTGGTGGTTGTTTCCTCATGAAGCGGTCTAACATTGATCCTCCATGTTGAGGATCAGGGTGCTCCATACGAGTAAGGTTATTATTCATAACCTGAGTGAGTTGTCCCAGTATGGTAATAAGTTGATCAACACCAGTTGTATCTCCAGATCTACAATAATATCTTGAGCAGGAAGGCAATCCCTAAACAGAGTTCGTGCATTGATACGGTTTCCATTCCTTCCACTAGGCACCATTTCTAAACAATGGCATAAACTAGATTAGTTTATGAATCAAAATACACAATTCCATACTTGTAAAATACTTAACATAAATTGAACTATTTATGGATATAATCCATAAAAATGTTTTCTTGGAGGAAGTATATACTCATAACCCTTCATAGTGGTTTGTAAAGAAAATGAGAATTATCCTAAGCATATCCCCAGTGAGTGTCGTAACCAAGAGTGCAGCAAGGCCCATTGTCGTGCACCAGTTCCTGTTCGAGTCTAGCTCAAAGCGGTGTTTTCAAGTTTTACCCCTAGGTACATCTGTGCCAGAGCCGCCTCTACCTGCTCATATCCAGACATGGATGTATTGCTCAGAAAACTCACAAAATCTCTACAACAACAAAATTCTAGGAAGTTCTTCTATACTAATCCTAAAAGTCTTTCTTTGGGATATGTGCTCTAATCAGATTTTATCTAAATCTAGCTTCCAAGGTTAGTACTAAAATGCCTCTAATACCAACTATAACGCCCCGACCCCAGCTACCCAGAGTCGGTGCATTATTGCGTAACATTGGCATGATCGCAAAAGATCAAGTCTCGAAAGACCGATTAGTTTAGTAGCCTTGGAAACACTAGATACATTCATAAATTTTACATTAAATCATAAAGTGAAAAACTAAAATAACAAAGTCTCCATAGTCCACACTCATATCCTCTTCTGACTATCCCTGCAGGTCATTCATAAAATACTTCTTCACATCTTGGAAAATATTAAAGCATTGAAAGGGGTGAGCTCAGCTGCTCAGTAAGGATAACAATAGTGTGGAAGCTTCGATAAATAAAAATTAACATTTAAGGCAATGTATAACTAAAACAAAAGCCTTTTTAAACTTTAACTTAAACATAATATGGAAAAAATAAAATTAAATAATTCCATTTACTTACTCACATGGATATTCTACTAGTCGAATAATCACATTCAATATCATTAACCACTTTCATAATGATGGAATGCATAATGCCAGACTATCATAAACACGTAGCCAAGGCCTCGTGCCAAGACCACAAATAAGATTTTTTCAAGGCCTCCTTCCAAGACACTAGTTTATCTCATGAGACCTACCGAGGCATCGAGAAGCTATAGCGGGCTCCACTCGTCACTTATTAAGTCCAATGCATTCCTCATATGAGCAGGTTTAAACATATCATAAACCATAACACAATTGTATCACATAAAACATGCATAAAGGAAACATAATATTCCCATACTTCAATCACAAGATATCAATACAACACATTGATATAATAAAAACTTTATCAAAACCATTTTCAATACCAAAATAAAAGAAAATTAAAACATGGTATTTATTTTTCATTTAAAAAAAGTTATGGCTTATAGAGGAAGCCGAAACTAAAATAATAGTCACGGTGGCGGAGAAGTCGTTGTCGCCGCATACGTAAGAAAAAACATTCCCTTTTGTCATTTAGTAAAACTCTTTGTATAAAAAATATTCCTTTTGAATAAAAGTAAAAGTCAAAGGGGTTTATACACCGTATAAAAGAAAGTTGTGTATAAAACCAAATATGCCTCAATGAAAGGAGATTGAGACGAAGTCCTTATAAAGATCATTTTTAAAATAAAATAGATCTATTATGTGTATTTACTATAAGTACACATAAAGAAATTACAAATACAAGATATGACATAAAAATATCATGACATAATTTGAAAGTAGGAGATTAACCCAAAGAATAGAAACTGGGTTAAGAAGTTCCCTTACCTCGTGTCCGAATTCACTTGACCGTTCTTTGATCTCCTTAATAATAAACTAGAGTTAATCTCTACCTTCTTAAGAACCTTTTTCATGTTCATTATTCCTTTTATATCACTTATTACCATGTTATGAACATTATGTAATTATTTAAGTTAATAACGGTCGTTTTGTCGATCTTTGGTACTTGAGTCAAAAATAAACTTCTTATAATTACAAGTGGTTCATGTGGTGATATATACATTATATACAGAATTATATTCATGATATTGATATCATATATCTCATATATATCCAGTATATAGATGCATTTATAATATTACATAACGTTTAGAGGTAAGAAATGAAATGCATCGTTCATGGAGAGGGTAAGCCGTACGTACTCATGAACGCTACTTTCATTTCTATTTCATATTTAATGGAATGAAGTTATAATTATATAAAGGTATAATATATTTCCAGTATAATATAATGTATAATACCATTTACTCCATCCTTTATACACCCCACATATGGCATTAACGATTCAAATCACTTTGAGGGGGCGGTAGTCTGCACTTCCTAAAATGAAATTATCGCGTTTACCCATAATGGAAATCATAAAGTATGCCACAAATGAGAAATAAAAAAGCATAAGGAAAACATAAACATAATATATATATCATATATGAAAATAGTGTCATCAAAATGGCCACCATTAGAGGTTTTATATGAGTGTTGAATAATCATCGTTTCGTGAGGCAGAAATTCTCCATCCACAGAAACAGTATGTTATTTAACCATTAGATGTAGGTGTGTGTACGTGTAGCTAGAATAATTCTTATAAAAACATCCTAGTATATTGAGGATACTGGTTTTGTTACAAAATAAATGAATAAAAAGAGTTTAGGGGGTTGGACAAGCAAAATAAAACAAAATAACATAAGAGAAGACATTACCTTAAAATCGGGTAACTCTTTTGATTTGAGCCAAAGGATTCCTTGGGAAGCATTATGCCCAAAGTGAGGCTTCTAGGAGTAATGTAGGGAAGTTTTGAGAGTATTTTGGCAGAGGTTGGCCGACCCAAAAGGCTTTGAATGTGTGAGTAAGGTGGTAGTGGTGGGGGCCTTTTATAAGTGTAGAGGAGGGGCACTCTTGGAAAGTAATGAAATGTTACTTTATTAAATAATGAGTTTCGGATTTTAAAGGTCCCACACTTATATAATTCAAGTCTAAGGTGATAAGGGTTCGAAATATACTCATAAAATATATTTTTGACAAGTGAAAGCCTTGGATTTTACATTATCTTTTCATTTTATTTAAATCGTTAATTAATGAGGTAATCGCTGCATCATCATGGTGTCATAAATAATTTAATTTATTTAATGTCTAAAAATTATAAAAAAAATATCATGATGTAGGAAATATTTTTATATTTCTAATGAATATTTATAGTCAAAAATATGACTTGTATAACCCCATTTAAAAATTGTTTTACTAAAACAACTTATGTTTGTGACATTTTTATTTTAACTTTAAATAAAAGTTATTTATGTCATTTTCCTACCAAAGTGGCTCCATGGGGTCCCCAAGTTGACCCATGGATTTTCTTGGTCGTCCATGACACATCCAATAGGGTTAGGACAAGTTTAAAGGTATTTTAATATTTTTATAATATCATTTTTATCTTAAATATCACTAATTACCTTTAATCACGATTAATTAAACTTAAAAGTTACTATTCACCAAAAAATTATTTTAATCCCATTGAACCACATTTTACTTCTTAATGAAAACCATGAATGTTGGATTTTTGAAAATCAAATCACAGAAGTGGTAATGTTTCATTTAAACGAAAAATCAGTTTTTTTAACTACCACTTAGTGGTTTTTCTATTCATCAAAAATTGAAGTTTTTCAGAACAACGCCAAAATTTCACCCTAAGCTATAATTGATATCCCGAATTCAAAAATGATGTCTATTTTACAAAATTCCAAACATATAAGTTGCATTAATTAATTTTATAATTAATTCCCGCTGTCACAACAAATAGCGTGTTTTTAAGAAACAATATATATCAAAAGATTGACAATTGTTTATGTCCAATTTCAAAGTGAAATTAATTATAATGAACACCATTGGATAAAATGGTAAAAATACAATCTAATTATACTTTAAAATCACTAAATAGTATAATTTATCACTATAAATTATTTTGATTAAAAAAGTTATTTTTAAGTAATTTTCACTATTCAAAGCAAATTGGAAGTTCTCAGAAAAATACCAAAAATTCAACATAGGCTAATTTCGATATTCCGAATCCAAAAAAAGAAGTCCATTTGGAAAGATAAAATTTATAATATTTCAAAAATTAGGTATTACTATTCATAACGGCTACTTTGATTGGTTGTGGTTTGTGTTAGAACTCGAAGTTGCGTACAACACACACTACTGTATTATTCAAAGAGAAGTGTACCGTGGAAGCTTGGGGTGTTACAAACCTTACATCCTAACTCCCCTGGTGACTCAAGGTTCAATAATAAAAATGTTATCCAAACACTTTCTCTTACCTACACCTAAAGTGTTGAAAATACTACTCTATCTACCTTTAAATCACAAATAACAAAGGGAACCCTAGAACCTAGGTCCTCTAATGAACATGGATCTGATACTATTTTGTCATAGAACAACTCTTGCTACCCCTAAATTAGCCTTCCAAGCTAGCCCGTTTCATCCCTGAGGCACATTCTCGATCACCCTGGGGTGAAGTCAAATGAAAATGGGAATTATAAGAGAACCATTGTGAATTATTTCAACCAATAAAACATAAATAAACATGAATTATAACTAAAAATAAAACCTAACATAAAAAAATATCAATACAAGATTTAAAATCAATAAAAGGAAATGTTGATATGGTCGTCACTGATATAACTAAACATGAACCGCAAAACTCAAACAAAACGGACAAAAAGATCTCTCGATGACCTCGTGAGTCACTCTCCAGTCCCAAAACCCAACACCACTATAAGGATATCAAAACCAAGATGGGACTTGAACTTGAAACTAGAATGATAAGATAGTTGTGGTTACAAGACTCAGTAGGCATGCCAAATTAAACAACACCCCATGTGTTAATTTTAAATAAAATATCAATATATTTCTAGTTTAAAATACAATATATAAATATAGGATTTAATTTTACATTTGGTTAAAAAAAATCTCAGTCCATTTCCTTGATTTCTTTAAAAAAATCCTTAAATAAAACATGATGATAGACATTTAAAAAGTGAATTAGTAAAATTTTGAAAAATAGGAATATTGTAGTTATTTTTAAATCCAAAATTTTAAGAGAATTTATAAATGTAAAAGGTTAAAACATTTAAATAAAATCATTATCTTAAATAATAGAATCACATAAATGAAAAGAAAAATTATACCATGTAAATAATAAAATAAATATATCCAGTTTAGATAATCAAGTTCTTGCATCCATGGGATTACTTATAATCTGAGGGGAAAATATAGAACATACAAATCATGATCCATTATATTGGTGCACCCGATTCAATCAAACAACCCTAATGCTCAGTCATACCCTACCTAGCCTAACCAAGGGGCATACTCCAAAAGTAGACTATAGTATATACTAAGGACCACTAGCTAGATCATAATTTCTAATCTACTTTATCAAGTGTTATCGGAAGATCCATTAGAAACTCTTGGTTCCCATGGTATATGTGAAATGGGGGTGAACTAATAAATAATTTCCAAAAAACAATATAAAAAAAATAAAATCCATCACATTAATCAATGTCATGCACACAAGAACCACCCCAAATACCCACCCATTCTTCCAAATTTGTCGATGCACAAAGGAAGTCTTGTACCAAGGGAATTACCATTAATTTAAAAATTAAAAATTGAGGCACACATTTCAAGTATTTTTTTGAGGAGAATATGTTTTCAAAATTCCCAATTGGTCCTTGTAAATAACCTATGTGGAATAAGATATAAACCCCTTTATAGTAAACTAGGTACACAAAAAAATTTCAATGAAACAACAAAAACCTATTATAAAACCAAAAAATCATTTATATCTTATAAAATAAATTATAAAATCTATTAATATTTTAATAAAACAAGTTTTGTTCAAGTTTAAGGAAAATAAGTTTATTCAATAATTTTTAAAGGGGAAACGTCTTTTTCATTTTAATGAAAATAATGTGGATTTTTATTTTCATATTAGTTAATCCTTGAAAAAACTTAATAATATATATCTATATCAAAAAAATCATAAAAAAATAAAAAATAATTTTTTCTCAAATTAAAGGTCATTAAATAGGGATACATACCTTAAACTATTAGAAACAAGTCGCCTTTGAAAAAAAACACAAGAAAGGTCCTCAAAACGATCCTCACAATACCTAGAAAGTAAAAACTAATAATTATAGGCACCCAATTTTTACCTAGGGTTCTCCCAAGCATTAACTATACATGGGAGAGAAAAGAAGAGATAAAGGAGAGAAATAGATAGAAAGAGTCAAACCTTTAATAAATGGACCAAATACCTTGAAAAATCCCATATAAATCACCAAAGGAAAGAGACAAATCACAGGGTAGGACCCCTAGGCCATTCATGTTAAATGGGAGAAAAGGAGGGGAGGTTTGGAGTAAAAATAAAATTGGGTTAGATTAGTTATCTTAAGGATTTTAAAATAATCTGGATAGGTTGCATGGTTTAGTAAAACATGCACCAACCACATTACACCTACTGGAATCACCCAATACCTCAAAATGATTGGTATTATAGTTTTAGAAAACTATGAACTAACCATATGGAATAGTTATTATAAATTTAATACCCTTTATATATGTTTTTCACATGGTTTATACTAGTTGCGCACAATCTATTCACCCTTACCCTTATTTACAAAAGACCCAAAATAGTTAACCCTAGGATTAATATGGGTTTGACTCTATAGTGTGCTTCCCATGTTTAATAAAACTTTCAAGAACAAAATGAACTAAAAAATGGTCCTATATAAAGGTAGATACATGGTTTTTTCAAACTATGAAAACTAATCATACAACCATGGGAAAACTGCCTGAAACTAAAAATTACAACATGAAACTTTCAAAACTCAAATATAAAGGCCAAAAAGTAATAAATAAAACAGAATTATCAAAAAATTAAGGTGTGACACTATCCATATTATATACATTGGAGAGAAAATTTTACAAGATCAAACAACTTGCCCGGTGGAAGTTCTTTAGAGAAATCACCAAGTAGAGAAGGGGGCATGAGAGCCTAAAGAATTTACGAGGGAGGATTACCCACATTTATTTAAGAATTGACATATATATATAAAATTTCAAGGATGAAATTATTTAGTTGGGGGATACTGTAATGCCTAATATCATACTATATAAAGTAATCACTACATCCCTAAAATATTGACCAATGTATATTCTATTATTTTATTATTATAATAGAAATAATTCATGGTTATATTTAAAAGTATAATTTATAAATTTTATAATTTTTACTTGATTAAATGGATATCATTTTTTAGTTTAGAAGTTTGAATTTATCATACAGTGATTTTTTGGGATTTTTTTTGAAATAATTGATTTTTGGATGAATAGTAAAAATGCCTCTTTTATAAAAAAATATCACTTTTATGACGTAATTATGGTATAAGAATGACTCACTAGTACAAAAACTTTTTTTACATCAGTTTTTTAGCTTTTTAACGTCGGTTTTAAGGTGATGTTATTGTGAGCGACATTAAAAATGTGATTTTTTACAACTGTTATTTAATAACCGATGTTAAAAATGGGATTTTATGGTTTTTAATACCGGTTTTTAAAAAAATGACATGAAAGAACTTCTGGAAATGATGTTTAAAATCCATTTTATGTCGGTTTTTAAAAAAACCGATGTTAAAAGTCATTTTTACATTGGTTATTTAAAAACCGATGTTAAAAGTCATTTTTAATTTCAGTTTTTAAATATCCTACATAAAAAATGTTTACCATCCTGTAGATAATCTCCTAGGATCTTATTTGATAGGTCATGGAGATCAAACAGAGTTACGAATAAAAAGTTATGACCATCATAAGTTTGATATATTTTTTTGAGGAATTATCGAACGAGAAAACCATAACTTTGTCTTAGAAGGAATTTTAGAATCTGAAGGAGGATTTTTCATTTTACCATGATATAAAGAATTATCCATCATTATAACAAAATAATAATCATTAAATGGTATACCAATTAAGAAAACTACTCATATAAAATATAAATCATGGAAAAATAATTTCAAATACCTTGATGAGATCACGGAAAGAATAAATAATGGATTCATGTGGAAGATCAAACAAGTTGAGTCGGTGGAGCGATGATGGTTGAAATAAATGATCATTAAATGGTATATCAATTAAGAAAACAAATCATAAATACCATAAATCATGGATAAATAATTAAAAGTACATTCAAAAGATCACAAAAAGAATAAATAATTTATTCACATTGAAGATCAAATGAGTCGAGTTGGGGGAACAATAATGGTTGAAAGAAATTATCGTTAAATTAGGATATGTGTATAATGAAAACATATAATTGAATTGATAAAAGAAAATGTAGTATTAAATATTTTAGGAAGAAATTTGAAAAATTGATATCG
The DNA here is from genome assembly GCA_963277665.1 of Viscum album. Classification (NCBI taxonomy): domain Eukaryota; kingdom Viridiplantae; phylum Streptophyta; class Magnoliopsida; order Santalales; family Viscaceae; genus Viscum; species Viscum album. Next base: position 341,438,856 of record OY728135.1, read on the forward strand.
TGATGTAAAAAAATTGAAATTTCACATTGGAGGGATATCAAAATTATCTTTCATGTTGGTTTTATGATATCCTTCATGAAAAGATATTAAAAATCTCACTTATTTTTCACATTGGTTATTAAATAATCAATGTGAAAAATCAATTTTCATGACTTTTTCACATTGGTTATTTAATAACCTATTTCAAAATGTATTTTAACATCTGTTATTCAATAACAGATGTGAAAAATGTTTACAAAAATGTATTTTATTTCTCAATATTTGATTTGACAGGTCAAGAAGCTCAAACAGAGTTACAGATTAAAAGTTATGGCCTTTGGAAATTGGAATTCCCTAAGAATTCGTTTAGAGATTATCATCTTCCGATGACCATAAGTTTTGATCTATAACTCCATTCAAGCTCTGTGACCTGTAAAATCAAAGCTTGAGAAATTAAATACTTGTTTTTAAACATTTTTTACATCAGTTATTAGATAAACAAAGTGAAAAATTCCTTTTAATGGTGGTTATTAAATAACCGATGTGAAAAAGTCATGAAAATTGATTTTTCACATCAGTTATTTAGAACCGACGTGGAAAAGTTAGGAAAATAGATTTTTCTTGTTGGTTATTATATAAACGACGTGAAAAATCATAGAAAATGCATTTTTCACGTCGGTTCTTATGTAACTGATGTAAAAAATGAGCAAAAATGGATTTTCACCTCGGATATATAATAACTGATGTGAAAAATCGATTTTCAGATATTTTCACGTCGATTCTAAAATACCGACGTGAAAAAGGTGATGTTAAAAATAGTATTTTTACTAGTGACTATATAGTTTTTAAATCCTTTTTATAGACTATATATATATTTAAGAAGTAAAATAAAGTAATTAAACATATTATTTTTGATTTAGAAGCTGATGTTTGACATTTTAAAACCTAAGTAAAGTTTTATTCTAATAAAAAGACTATTTTAGATCATTTTCTATAATTAAGTAATTAGAAGATTAATTTTTGTTTTGGATTTGTTTTAAATTCAAATAAATCTCCTTTATTTATTTATAAACCAATAAGTGTCATATAATCAATTCTTTACATGATTTTGGTGTAAAATCATTTTTATACATAAAATGAATTTTAAAAAAGTTAGTTTTTTTGTGTTTTTCATACTTATTATAAAATTAATTTCATGTTTTTTAATTATAATAATAAATATTAGGTAATAATTTCAATATAATTTTATTCTTAAAAATAATTTTCAGTGGTAAAAGTTTATCACCACAGTTAAAGGAAAAAGTTTGGGGGGGGGGGGTTAAACCTAATATACAAAGCTTAAAATATATCTAAAACTTGTATAAATTTTATTTTTTGAGTGTATTTAGACATTAAATTATTATACATTATATATTTGACGAAATTTGAGACACTTTACATGATAAATACATTTATTATATTTAAAAGTTCTTAATATTTTCAAGAGTATCACTCCTCTCACTTATAAAAGGGAACCTTCTCTCCTCACTACTCCACAAACTTTGAGCCACTTATCTCAACAAATATCAACCCAAATATCATAAAAACACCCTTATACATGACCTATAAGTTTTATTCTTCCCAAAAGACCCATCCAAGAATCCTTAAGATGTTTTTCAAAGGAGATTGTCCAAAGGAGAGATATATGTTCTTACCAAAACTTTTCAAGTTTCTTTTTTATAAAACCACATATAAATATTATATAACCATATTAAAAAAAATTAAATTATTATATTTAATATACTATAATATTTTTATGTTAATATTACAATCTCTTTCTCTCACCTTTCCTTCTAATGGAAAAAAGAAAATATCTCTCAAGCGTACGTGTGGACTACATACTCTATGAAATAATGCATTACATTTTCATTATTAACTAGCATGGATGGTGAAATAATTATTATTTTGTATATATTAAATGTTTTCTAATTTATTTCCCTACAATACATTGGAAAATATAAACTTCTTTTATGTGTACGTGTGGACTACCACTTCTATGAAGCGATGTATTTAATTTTTCATAACCACATTACATGGATCATTATAAAAGTTTATTTGATTCATAAATATGATATATATGAAATTATGAACATTATATATGTGATTAAACCTTGACCAAGGTATAGGGATCAAAACTTCTAAATCAAAACATGCATAAGAAACAAAATAGTTAACACTTAAATAACTGATTTTAATAATGGATTAGGAGTAAATGGGTAAAAAGAAGTTATGAATATATGATATATATAAAAATAGATATAAATATAGAATTAATATAGACAAATAATAAATATAACTTTATTATATAGGAGTTTGGAATGCATCTAAACAAGTGGGAATCTAAGGTAAGAGTTTATGTTTCAATATCACTTTTTTTTTCAGGATTATTTATGTTTCAATTTCCATTAGAGGTAACTTTTATGTTTTTTAACTTATAAAACCCATATATTTTCTTCTAATTTGGTTATTTTTAAATTTTTATAGTATTATTTACATTTTTACCTCTTTTATGTTCTCAAAACCACTAAAAGTAATTTTATAAGAAAATATGATGTTATTTCTCCTTTTTGATTGGGAATATTTCTCTTCTATATCCATATTATTTATTTTGATTAAAGTATATATTTTTTATATTTAAATTATTTCTTAAGTTAAATTTTAGTTAACTTTTACTTTTTTATTTATTGTTTTAAGAATTATATTTTTAACCATTTCGATACAATTCATTTTTGACTTTTTTATGAAATTGAGAACAGAATGTATTTTTTAACATTTACTGCATGTCCACCTTTTACTACTATTATTGATATTATTAATTTTAAATATTTCTATAAATGTTTCCATGATTTAAATGAAAAATATATTCCCATTATTCTAGGAATTTTTAGTTTTAAAATGTTTTCAAAATAAAAGGATATTTCTTCTTGTTTTCAAAGTGAATTTATAATGTCTTTATAAAGGTGTTTTCACCTATTTCAACATCATTTAAAAATTATGATGCTTCACTGGGTATATGATCTAATGATACTATCCAACTTATTTATATGTATGGTTTATTATCATGTTATTTTATTTATTTACTGATGAAAATATTAACATTCCATATACTAGTTTTCAAATATAGATGTTAATTAGTAAGACATGTTGATTAGGTGTTATATTTCTTATTCATTCCTTCTATATACAAAACTTCTACCCCGAAAACACGTAATGGAGCTGTAGACAGTCAAGTGAAATCCAATCCACGAACGAATTTGATCTATGGAAAGTACCGTTGTGGTAAAGGTCGTAATGCCAGAGGAATCATTACCGCATGATAAAAGGGGGGATCTCGTAGTTCTTGGTCTGTGAAGATGCGTTTTTAGGTGCTCCATTTGATTTTTCCATTGAGGCCGAACCTCAACTGCTCGAGAGATAGCAGCCCATACACTGATAAGGGATGTATCATCCAACCACCTTTACTTACTTTACTTCTTTGGACGCATATTTAAAAACTTAAAATGATCCGAGGGAATGAAATCATTCCCAGTTTTGTATTTTTTTTAATGAGAAAAAAATTAATGAGAAAAAAAAGAAGATCCCCGATGCCCTTTGGCTTTTTTCACAGAAAATGAAAGTTGACTTGAGAGCTTGTTTTATAGCAATAGTAATGAATCTTTGTTGTTTCAAGGTCAATCTATTCATTCGTCTAGAGAATATTTTGCCTTGTTCACTAATAAATCGACTAATTAAACCCATGTTTCTATAATCAATTTGATCTCCTGATTGGATCGGAATCAACAACCGCCTATGAAAAGATCGCGTGGATTTACGAAAGGGTCGTTTAGATTTATCCATAGTTTGTTTAATGGAGTGATAAATCACTACAAGTGACGGGGATACACGATTTAAATAATAAAATATCCAATATTTAAAAATTGTATCTAAAATAACTGGAAAAGTGGAAACAAGACCAGATAGAATTTGATCATTATGAACAAATCCAAAATCTTTGTATACAGAGCCAATCATCAGTTCCCAAGGCTGTATGTCTTTTTTTAGTCTACTCAAGTCCAAACCATTGGGACCTCTTAAAGGTTCTAACCACGGAGCACGTAGATCCCAAAAACGCATCGTTTCTCCGCCAAAGATGACTTCTCCAGTGGGGGAACGCATTAGATATTTCCCTAAACCAGTAGGCCCTTGAGCAGATCCCACGTTAGCCCCAAAACGCTGGTCTCTAACTAAAAAAGTAAATGCTTGAGCTTGAGAAGCTTCTGGTCCAGTTGGCCCGTTCACCCACTCCGCCAAATACAGATACACCCCCATGAGCTTTAGCAATATTATTGATCAATTCCATAATGAGTACTGTTTTACCCACTCCCGCTCCCCCAAATAGCCCGATTTTTCCGCCACGGCGATAAGGAGCTAAAAGATCTACAACTTTAATTCCTGTTTCAAAAATAGATAATTTAGTATCTAACTGTATAAAGGCAGGCGCAGATCTATGAATAGGAGATGTTGTTCGAGTCTCTACAGGGCTCGAACAACATCTCCTATTCATAGATCTGCGCCTGCCTTTATACAGTTAGATACTAAATTATCTATTTTTGAAACAGGAATTAAAGTTGTAGATCTTTTAGCGCTATTAAGTGATTATTGGGGACTAATATTAAATATCCCATCAATGTATCCATAGGTATCACGGGACAAACTAACTTTAGTATTTGGTATATACCTTACCTACTTATATATAATGTATCGGCACAAGGCCATGATAATAAGATTATGATGTATAATATTATACATTATATCATTATGAAACTAGTTAATGATATTCATGTGATTATTTATGTTGTTATGAAATCCATGGATATATTTATCTTTCACAGTATTAGTTATATGGAATATTTGATTATTTTTTATAACTGCCATATTATCCATGCCTTATTTATTCTACGATAGTTTCCACTATATTCTTTCCCTTACAAAGTATCTGAGATCACTCATTTATTTTTTTATTATCCCTATGGTACCCAAAAGTGAACTTTGAAAAAAAATAGAGATATACTTGAGGAAAGAAAAAATTTATCCCGGAAATTTAAGTTGCATTTCATGTTTTTGAATATAATGCGAGAATCATGTATGTATTTATACTCTTAAGACTACTAAACTATTTGATCCTGTGGTATGCGATCTGTTATATCTTATTCCAATATAATATAGTAAACATAGGTTATGAGTTATTAGAGTTGAGGTTGTTATGGGGATGGGTAGGATAACATGACATACTCTGTGCTTTCTTGGGTTTATTTACACTCCTATTGGAACCAGTTGGGGATTCATATTTTCTAAAAAATTAAAAATAAATAAATAAAATTTTATAATATATTTATTATTAATTAATAGTTTAATATAATTAAAATGTTAATTCTTATGGTTGATGACTTAATGTTATGATGTTGATAGTTAATAATTCCCATGTTATACTCATACAATGTCTTTTTTTATTTTAAATGATATATCGATCACGTGGTACTATTTTATAAGAGTTAGTATTTATGTTTTAACATAAAAAAATAATTTTATAAATGTAAATGAAAGCAATGGATATAAGATTAGACTATAACTATGGTTTATATATTATCTTAGGGTTGTCACTTATGGGAAGAGAGTCTTGATATTTTTCATGAACCAACCTAAGTTAACCAAAACCATTACTTCATACAACCCGTAACAAGCCCTTAATAGTGACTCCCCATATACTAGATGTTGATGACTAGCAATGATAGACTAAAAGGATATAGTGGGGAGACTATTCCCTCATATCAGAGTATAATAACAATGGAAATAAACCAAGAAACATACACATCCATAGACATTATAGTGCACATAAACAAATAAATATCTGAAACAACTATAATAAATGGAATGTAACATAAAAACTCAAATACAAGAAGACAAACACTGGTCACCCATTGGAATGACCAAATAAAAAAGAAAATAAAGGAAAATAAATACACAAGGATCTACTTCTACTCTAAGACAGACCACATACCTGGTCTCCATGACTACTGAACATCTTCAACATGAACCTCATTCTCTACATGAGAAGTCCCTCTCGATAATGATGTTAGGCGCAAGTTGTGTTTTGATTTTATTTGTTGTCAGTAGATCAATATGTTGATTATGTTGAAGAAAATGAGTATGTTGAGAAATGTAATGGAAATATTGATTGATGAAAGTTGTCTGTGAAGCTGAGAATCAGATCCAGAACCATCAGCATGAAGATTGTACTCAACATAATAATCAAGAAGATTTTTTTATATGTGTTGTATTTTTTTGGAGTAATGAAATCACCTCAGTTTTTAAAAAACTTTGGGTGATTGGACTGACCATCATATTCAGAACATCATACTCACAATGCATAAGAAATTCCATTATATTGGGAAGATGTTTTCTACAGAAAAGGATCATCGGATCCACCTTGGGTCTAAAATGATTTTAGGATCATAATTAGGAATAGAAACATATTCTACATGAATTCAATAAAAATATAATGATATATTGAGGTTTTTTATTTCTCACTAATCATAATTAAGTTGTAAAACTTGTGATGCTAGCTTGATGAAGGAAAGGGTTAGTGATTAAAATCATAATGAGGTTGGTTGGAAAGAAAGATTTTTTTTGAAGAATAGGATGTTATAATAATTCCTAAGGAAAGTAAGAAGATGCTGGAAAGGGTGGGAAGTTGCAATAATTTTCTTTATAAGTTAGATGATGTTGAAGCTAATCTTAATTTTTTTCTAAGTTATAAATAAGTCATTCTTACATGTAAGAAGTTTAAGAAGAAGAAAGTTTGTGTAAACAAACCTTTCGGGTCTTAGTCCATCATTATGAGACTATCAGACAAATATTTGTTTAAAGCATGAAAAGATAGATCAAAACATGATAAACCAGAAGTTATTGTTTTAAGTTAGAACAAAATTTAACAATATTTAAATCTTTTGAGAAATAAGTTGATGAGTGTTGTAATAAAAATTGAGAAATAAGTTGAGTGCTGATATTTCATTGATATCATATTCAGAAAATAAAGAATTTACTGAATTCAAAGCTACTAATACCGCTCCATCAAATTTGGTATGCCATCATAATAATTGGAGGTATAATTGTTTTCATTGGGAATTTTCGGTACCAATGAAATTTAAAATAAGTGATGTTTATGGGGGCCGATAAGAAAAGAAAGTTAGGGATTGATCAATAATGTAGTCAACCATTTTCACCAAGATGAATTATTGATTGTTTTTAAAGTGGTAATTTTTTTACTTATGAATTGGGTCAAGAACAAAAAGGAAAATTGATTTATTTTCAAGAGTTTTGCTATCAAATTGGTCAAGAGAAAATAAACAATATTATTCTATGTTTCTATAATATTTTTTACAATTAGGTCAAGAGATATTAGGATGGAACTAACACCGGTTATCAGAATAAATAAGAGACTAATCCATCAGACATAGGCTAACACTGATATCATTATCAGATATAGGATCATCAGTATAGGTAAAAGAAGAAAAATAGTGTTTCTTAAATATTGTTTAAAGTGTTTTCAAGGGTAAAAAGAAGATTTTTTGAATAAGTTGAAAGAGATACAAAAGTTTTTTTAGGGGAACATGAATTTTAAAGAATATGTTTGATATTTTTTACATTAATTGGTATATAGAATCGTATTGGGTATGAACATCGTATTAAGAAGGTTTCTATTTCTTAATACATACAAGTGGTATGAGCATCATATTGATGAAATTTTATTGGAAAATCAGAATTGGAATCAGAATCATACTGAATAATGTTAAGAATTTAGAAGCAAGTTAATGTTGTGAGTAGATTCGTTAAGGTTCAAGAAGAGGATATAATCATTGAAGAAATCATAAATGCATCCATAATTTAAGGGAAATATAGATTTTTAGGAATTTAGATAAGTGTAAAAAGATTTTGGAAATCCTTCGCAAACCATTTTGGGTAACATATAGAAGGAGGAAATACATTGTACTTTCATGAAACAAGTAATGGGAATGAGTGAAGAGAGAGAAGATCTGAAGATCTTAGGAGAAGAACTTTATGAATTGATCATTCTTGAAAAAGTTATCTTAACAAAAGAAGAATAAGAAGAAGAAGAAGATCATATTCATCTGATCATTATATCAGGCTGAATCATCAGACTATGAATCATATTAGTATTTATAAATTGAGATAAAAGTAGTCAAAAATTGTTTTAGTGGTATTCTAATAGATTTATATATATTTTTTCATTGAGTAATCGAACTTGGGAATTAGAATTGGAAATAGGACTGAGTATCATTATGAAATCTAAGAATTTTATTCCTATTAACGGGTAAGAAATTGAAGAATTGTTTTTGAAGATCATATTTGTGAAGGTTGATCAAGCAGCACCATAACATGTTTGTTACACAAATTATTTTTCATCATTTGTGGTAGGAGAAGAATATGCACTATCATATTGTTTCCATAGTGTGGAAAAAGTATACAGGTATGTCCTACTAATTATATTCCACACAAAAAGATTTTTTCTAGTGGATTTTGTGGTATTAGATTGTTTCCATACCATACTAAGGATGTAACTACTATTGTTGAGTAGTGAAACTTGTAAATTATGGTGTTACTATGGGTGTATGTTTGATTTATTTTTAGTAGGGAGATAAATATTTAATAGGAGGTGAAGTTTATTTCCTTTGTAAGAAAACTTAAGAGACAAATATATTACTTATTAACCCTCTCCCCCTCTTAGTAATACTTGGATCCTACTTAGGAACTAAAAAGTGGTATCATAGGGAAGGCTCCCTTCATTCATTATTTGATGAAGTTTTGAAAGAGAAGCAGTGATGGATAATCTAAATTGTGTGAACAGTAAAGAGATTCTGATTTTAAATTATAGGAATGATCATATCTAGAAATGTATAATGTGGATATATATTATGTTCCTTGAATATAATGTTTCAAAAGCTTCTACATATGGTTTTTAGACCTCATGCTGAGAATGATCCTCTTATAAAGGATGATAAGAAAACCTTGAGAATTATGAAAGAGCTAAGAATTATTCATTTTCATCACTTTTTTAAAGTTAGTTTTTATGAATAAAATGAGTTTCCATTGGAAAAGGTTTCTGGGATAAATTGTAGAAAATTGATGAAGGAAATAAAAAAGTAAAGAAGGAAAAGTTACAAATTTGAAGATTTAAGTATGAAGATCTCAAGATGGGTGAGTATGAACTTGTTGGTGAGTTCTTTACTAGGGTGGATGCTATTTTTATCACTATTAGATGTCATGGTGAAAATTTAGAATATTAAACTATTTTTAAATGATCTTGAGAATTTATTCTAAAAAAATTGATGCTAAAGTCTCTTCATTGGAAGATAGATATCCATAAACATTATCTCTTGATTATTTTCATAATACTCTCATCACTAATGAGATGAGAAGAAAACATTTTATGAAGGTAAAAAAAAATATGATTATGAAATTTCTTTCAAGGCTTCCAATAATGAAAATCCGGAGAAGATTTTGGAATAAGAAGAATCTAGAGATTCTGATTCTGAAAATGAGTAATGTAAAAATATTGATGAAATTTTATCCTTAATTTCTAGAAATGTGGAAATAGGAACAAAAAATTATTAAGGGAAACTTCCACTAAAATTGTTTGTATATGTATCCTTTGATAACTTTGTTTCCAATTTTCCTCAAAGAGGTGATGGAGATGAAATTGATGAAGAAGAAAGTGATGAAGAAGAAAGAATGCGAAGAAGATCATGGAAGAAATATGGTGATAAAGAAAACATCTATTCCAAGAATAAAGTTAAGAAGTTCTCCAAATCCAAAAGATGAATCTTTTTTATCTAAGGATAATGATAGTGAAGAATTTACAAATTGTGCTGAAAAAAACATGTTTATTGTAATAATTAATGAGGAACATTTTTCTAACAGTGAAAGTAGTTGTTATGAAAAAGAAGTCAGTTAAGATGAATCTAAAAAATCCACAAATAAGGTTGGTGAAAATAATTTCATTGAAATAGTTAATAAGGAAAAATTCACAATAAATGGTTCTGAGAAAGAAGAAGAAACACTATTAGAATTTCATCTGAAAGAAAAATTGAAAGCTTGTCTGAGGAAGATTGGGATGCTTGAGAAAGAAATCAGGAATTTGAAAAGTAAAGAATATTCAAATAAAATGAACAAATATTTTACTAATGAAAACATAAAGCTGATGGAAGTGATTGTTGATTTGAAGAAATATCTTGAGAAATAAAAGAATCATAATGAGTATCTAGAAGTAAAGTTGAAGGTGAAATAAAAAGAGTTGGAACTTGTGCAACACAAAATTTATAAGAATGAAATGAGGGTTACAGTTTTCCAAAACACTTTATATTAAATCGTTGAAATATATGGAAAGGATAAACTTGAGAAGGATCATGAAAATTTACCGTCAAAGTTTGAAAATAAAGTTGAAATTATTTCTGAGAAGAATAATTATTGGGAGGTTACGTATGAGGTCAAGACCAAGAAATTCATGAAGTAAAAAGTTTTTAAAAGTCTTGAGTATGAAAAAATTTCTATTACTTTTGGTTATGATAAGGACAAAAATAAAACTAATTTGAAAATGAAGAATTTGGTTGATTACAGATTTGTTTTCAAAAAAGCTTAATTAAGAAAGATGAAAAGTCTTCTAAGAAACATGTCAACAATTTTAGACAGTATGGATGTTATAGAGTATGGTTTTAATTATATGGGTACTACTGAAATTTTGGTGTATTCAAACACATAGCTAATATGTGTTGGTTAAATCAACAACATTACAACTATTCCATGAGTTATAGAAGGAAAAGTTTGAGGGGGAGCCAATCCTCTCAAAGGAAGAATGTTGAGAAAGGTATTTTGAAACCTAAGAAAAATAAACATACTGAGTATGAAAAGAGATAATTATTTGTTGTTTTTTTTGAATAAGTAATAATGGATATAAATTTAGAATAAGAAAAAAATATTCTGAATTAAAGGGGAAGAAAAAGGTTTCTGAAAAATAGAACAAACTTGATAAAAAGATGTCAACATATTTTGACTTAAAGAACCATAAAATATATAAGAGATGTGAAAAATATGGGAATGTTACTAAAAGATGTTGGACTATATTTCCAGCCTAAGAAGAATACATAAAAATATGTTATAAACTAATTGTAACAAATATGTTACTAAAGTTGAACAAAAACTGATAGCCTCATCCGAATATTCCACATATGAGAAGAAAGTTGTTTCAAAATCTAAAAAGGATTAAAAAAGGAAGAAAGCACATCCAATAAAAAATACAAGAAAAATAAGAAAAAGTCAAGACTAAGAGAGGACTCTCAGTCCGATTGTTACTTCTAACAAACAACTGATGTTCCTCCTTATTCCCAAATTTTTTGTATACTTGTACTAACCTACAGGGAATTGAAGGAGTAATAATAAGGAAATTGGTGTTGATGAGTCTCTTACATTTCTTTAAAAACAAAGTAAGAAGGTTTTGAAAAATATAGGTTTTTTAAAATTTGTGTTTTTATACACCTGAACTTTCTGATATGTTTGTTGATATGGGTGTAGGTTACTTTTGTCTTAAAAAAATTCTTTAAAATATTTCCCTAGTCATGAGAATTTTTAAAGAGACATGAAATGTATTACATGAAAGTTGTGTAATGGTTAACATTGATAACATTGATTATGCACTCTTTTTTCTACACTGGGTTTTCACACATAGGCTTATTGTTGTTTAGATAAAATATATTTGTTAAGAAACTCACGTGATACTTATGTTCTCCTAAATAATATTTTTTAGATTCTAAGACGAAAAGTTCTAGCCCTTGGAAATGAGATAAATTTTTAATAAATGAGATACTTATCATGATGGCCCCTTTGAATTTAATATTCAGTAAAGAGTAGAGATAATAAAAGAGGGGAGTAAGAAAAGAATGTAAAAAAGAAAAAGTGATATAAAAAAACATTAAGTGGTATTTCTTATAAGTGATTGTTTGATATTGAAGTGGGTATTGATAACAAACAAAAAGGGGATATTGTTAGGCCCAAGTTGTGTTTTGGTTATATTTATTATTAATAGATCAATATTTTTATTATGTTGAAGAAAAACGTTTGTTGATAAAATTAATGGAAATCCAGATTGAGGGAAGTTGGGTGTGAAACTAAGAATGAGATACAGAACCATTGGCATGAATATTGGACTCACCAGTGTAATAAGGAAGTTGTTTGTTTCATGGGTGTTGTATTTTGTTATCAGTGGAAATAAATCACCTCACTTTGTAAAAATATATGGGTTATCAGACTGACCATCATATTCTGAACATCAGACTTATAATTCTTAAGAAATTACATCAGATTGGGAAGATATTTTATGGAGAAAAGGATCATTGGATCCACCTTGGGTCTGGAATGCGGTTTTTATCATAATGAGGAATGGAATCAGATTATGAATGAATCTGATGAAAATATGATGATGCTTTGATATTTTTTATTTCTCAAAATTCATAAGTAAGTTTTAAATTTTGTGATTCTACCTTGATGAAGGAAAGGGGAAGTGATACCATTTATACTGAGGCCATTTGGAAAGAAAGAAAGTTGTTTGAAGAACATGAAATTATAATACTTCCTAATAAAAGGAAGAAGATATTGGAAATGGTGGGAAGTTATAATAATTTTCATTTAAGTCATAAGACGCTGAAGATAATCTTATTTTTTTTAAATTCATGAAGATGTCATGATTACAAGTAAGAAGTTTATTAAGGAGAAAGTTTGTGTAAATAAACCTTTCCAGTCTCAATCTTTCGGTATGAGATTACCAGAAAGAGATTTTTTTAAAGGATGAAAATTGATTGGAATGTGATAAATCAAAGGTGCTAGTTTTTAGTCAGAAAAAAATCCAAAAGAATAAAATACTTAGAGAAAAAAGTTGATTAGTATCATAATAAAAAAGGGAAAATAAGTTGAGTGCCAAAAATTCATTGATATCATATTCAGAAAAGAAAGAAGTTTCTGAAGTTGAAGCAGCTGATACTGATCCATCAACTTCTATATTTCATCCTAATCATCAAAGGAAAAACTATATTCATTAGGAATTGTTAGGACTAATGAAAAGGAAAATAATTTAAGTTTATAAGGGTCAATATGAAAAAAATCCAGAGACTGATCAACAATGTAGTCAAATATTTTTTTCAAGATGAATTGTTGATTTTTTTTCAAGTGGGAACTTTTATAAGGTTTCCAGGGCCCGCAACGGAAGCCGGTGGGTCGAGGATTTTAAAATTTTCATCGGCGGAATGACGGTACTTATCGTTGCCGACAATCCGAGAACCGGAGAGGTCCGAGGATCTCGCATAGATGATTAAGAGCACAAAATTAAAATGAAAATGTAATCGTTCTAAATCCAAAGGCGTGGTCGACTGCTGCTAGCCAATGACGATCGTCTCTTGAAGGATCCAAAGCAAGATCACTCTAAATCATCCACACATGCTCCAATAATTCCACAGGAACGCCGATCGTTGAACTCCGGGTGCTAGCGCGGCGATTCAATGATATCTTCGACGTCCCGACGATCACCGCATCATTGATCTTGCGATGCATGAGGAAGAACTTGATCCGAGATCTTGGATCATCAACTTCTCTCTCTAAGTAGGAAAAGGAGAGAGAGGCTCTCAATTTTCATTCCATAAATGACTGAATAGTTATGCGCACACCAAAGAGAGAGAGCCTCCTATCTTATTTATAAAGACGTTCATAAATACCCAGTAGGGTTCCCCGGACCCTGTTAATATCAACTTTCTCTAAATAAATAACTATGACGACTTATAACTGCATCAATATTATTTATTTATTTTATCACATACTTGTAAAATATATTACGTGATAAAACCAAGCCTTTTAACTCAACTCTCTTGTTCTGCTTAATATTAAGCGAACCTTGAATATTAAAATAATATTTGTTCGATTAATATTTTCTCGTATTTACTGAACTCGTAAATACATTAAATAAATTCAATCCCAAATATTCGTAACTTGAATATTAATGAATTTATATAATTATTTTGGTGATCGACAACTTGGACAATGCTCAGACCCTGTGGTGGGGCCCACTATGTCTAAATACCTATTCAACTGAATAGGTTGGATTCTTGAATACGCTATTGTGTGTGACCCTATAGGCCCTTATCTCAATAGTAGTGAATAAAATCCACAGACCAAGAGTGGGGTCTAGCAACCCGTCATGGCCCCTAAAGAGATAAGGATAGTCCTTGCAATGACTACCAACCTACGAACCCTGACTGTGTACTATAGTCTCTTTGTCATTTGATATCTCATAAATCCGGACGCACTCTTGTGTCATCATCCTTATCTTGCTTTATTATTTTTTGATCTATCCAGATGGATTTGCCTTTCTACTGCTTTGGCCAAAGACTAATGAAGGGGGCACTATCCTGATCAACCAGGCCTAAGATATACAACTTCCTAAACTTGGAAGCGACCAATTCTTTCTTGACCATTCAACCAATGTCATACCACCAACGACGCACCCAACACAAACTACCTCACCACGACATTACTGCCATGGTTTTCGCCTTGCATTAAAGTACACAATTAAATGATATACATTGGTAATGGTATCAATTCAGGAGACCAATACACATGTATGTAGATAGGAACAACCAATGACACCAAAAACATGTGGTGTTCCTATTGGTGGGTCTTTCCTCATGATCTCACTACTAGAGATCACCAAGTGTGAACTTCATGAGAAGAAGTCTCAATGCTTATGAGCCCCCAGTACCTGATAGTCAGACATCTACTATGTCCATTCAGTAAGATGTATCTAGACTATAGAACATATATTTAAGATCAATGGCATTATATCTCGAGGTTCTCATTATAGCTTGGGATCTGCTATAACCTCTTGACACGAAAATTAACCTTTAGACATTACCATTATTATAGTGGATGCAGAAAAGTCTGTATGATAATGGTAAGATATCATCATGCATATCTAATTGTACACATGATACAGTAATCAAAAGTACTACATAGTTGGGTCTAGGGCACCCACTATTTCAAAACTCCCACTTGCACTAGAGCCAACTTTCTAACTCAATTTATTAGCTACTCACATGATAAATACCATGCTTCTACTAAGTAATGGATTTAACTGTTGGGCCTACCACATTTTCACCACATGGTATATCTGCTATATGTGACCTTATCGACTTGAGTAAAACTTCTCAAGATAAGGTATCCCCGAGTATATCACTTTTTCCATTGTCATAACTTGACAACTTGGCTAGTAAGAATATCATTATTCTCATTATGATAATACTTTGTTCACTAGGGGAAAATCCAAGAACTGAAACAAATCGTTGCGATTTAGAACTGCTTCTTAGCTGCTTTAGAAGCTGCAATGTACTTGGTTTTTGTAGGTATGGCTACCATAAGCTTTTATGAGATTGACTCTCTCATCTCCTTTTCCTAACTACGATGCTAGATCAAATTGTTCTAAGGATTACTAGTTTGTGTCCCACCAAAACTAGTATACTTTCCTCTCTATATTCCAGGTACATATCATTTGTACTTACCAAATTACAAGATGAATGTTCTGACTGCATCACTTGCAGTGCTCCTGAAAATAATTGATATATGCCTATAATAAATTATATCCTGGAAGTATCAATTATTGTACATAATATAGAATATGTGATTGATCCATCGCTAAAGCATATGGTATCAATTCACCACTTTAATATCTACACATGCTTCGAACATATTAACCCGGATAGATTAAGCCATGTGACATAGGCAGCAATTCTGAACTTGAATTATTCCAACAAGTATTTTTTACAATACAATGTCACTATATGTACGATTGACTAAGACCAAGAAACCTTCAGATCTACCTGAGTGGATCCTATTACCTAGAATATAGGTTGCTACTTGATGTCAATCATTGGAGAATTTCTTTTAACATGATCTTATCTAACTGTAAGATCAAAATCTATTTTCCATATTTTTCTGAACATATATCATTTGTAAAACATTGGTGGTACCACTAACCTTCAGTAGACACAAGTCAAAGATTCATTTATAATGAATTCTCTAAGATCTTGTTTCTTACTTTAATCCATAATTGGATTTTAGTAACTTTCAACCCATATTGGCATCATTTGATTTCATCATCTCTTTATGGTTGCGTTGTATAGACACCTTCCACGAAATATGATCTTGACATCCAATGACCAATAAAATGATCATAGAAGTTAAGTTATGACAAGTAAAATTCTAATAGATTTAGGCTTACCGACTTGGTATAACTAATCAAGCCTTATTGGTATGATACTTGTACCATCCATGTATCTTTTCATTTGAATACCCACCATAGTATTCAATTTATAATCCCCTTTTCAATTTGATACATGGAATCCATTATTGAATTTTAGTTGACCTTGTCAATCTTAGCTTGTTTCCATATACTGCTTACTTGTAGTATTTATTATTCTCAATGAATAATATATCACCGACCGCGGTGAATATAAAACCATCACCATGGTTTCATACTTCCTACACAGTATGTGTCTTTGAAACATTCCTATTCTACATGTACCTGTGGAACTTGTTCCCTATGCCAACCATTTGTGCATCTCGAGCATTGACTAAGTCAAAGTCAATTCAGCTCCCACTATCTCTAATAGAGATGTGCACCCTTATATAGAAATGTAGTCTAATACTTGACTATATCTTTTCTATCTTAGGTATCTATGTAATATCCTGAGCAACTGTTAGGATAATTAACTTAGATGCACAACGTGTTTAACTTGATGCAGGTTTGTTTAAATCCTAAAAAATGCTTTGCATCTAAACATGTCCTATGACATAATGGATTTTCCATCATACTATGACTCGTATGATATCCATTTGTAATTTTAGTTGGCATATTGGTTATGGGTTTAAGCCATTATTTGCAAAGCACATCATTAAATATAACGGAAGTTTCTGCAGGTTGTAACATTGATACAACTTACATCATAACTTTGATGTATAAACTGTGCGTTTAGGAATTTCTCCATGATACATTTTGTTGATAAATGTTAATATGCAAGACTCATCATCGATCCTCCTTATGAACATCAATACGGTGATGTAGACAAGGTAACATGCATTTAGGAATTTCTCCACGCTACATTATCATGATCGATGATTGTTTGGTCAAGATATTCTTCGGCCTTCCGATCCGAAGAAAATCATATCTTCTGACCAAAGTAATACTTCATGTGAACATTCCATAATGACATAAAGGATTATTATGAAGTATATTTACCTCTATCTTTCTTTGGAACAGCCCACACTCTCGTGTTGAACTAACCTCAGAAGCCTTGTGGAATACCTTTATTTCTAAAGGTTTCTTTGTTTAAACTAAAGATGTAAATTATACCATAGGTGTTTATCTATGTCGAGCCTAAATACCATATTGGGTATATAGTTGACATCTTCTTTTTGTTTTACTTGACAATGAATCACATTACCATAACTTGGTAGGTCTTACATTTTATATTCATCATGTATTGCCATTAATTCAAGTAGCAGTGAACTATTTGTTGAGTATGTTACACAAAAAACATTCATTCCAAAACATAGAATAATGTCTCATAATGTACAAATGGGCACATGAGATAAATGTTTTTATTTATACTCCACAACTTGTTCAATTTTAATCAATCACTTGGAAATTAGAAGTTACGTGTTTCTCTCCACAGACTTAGGAATCACCCTTCTCAGCTTCTTGGAGAGGACACTTTACTTCTAGTAATGTTTCTATACTTTCTTGGTTACTGTATTTAAATAAACATATGTTATTAGAATATTATATTCAATACCGAAGAATTATGTTAGAAAAATTAATATATTTGATGAATATAAACTGAACGAGAAGCGAGTACTTACTTCTTGTATTTCAGTTTTTAAACTTCCATGAATTTATTTCATTATGTGATGAAAATAAACTCCTGTTAAATAACCAACCATTTTTCATTGAAGGACATGACAAAGGTTTCTTTGGTGTAACATTCCATAAGCCTTTTCACCTTGTCATTCAATGTATTCACCATAAGAATAAAAGATGGCATTATATCCAATATTCTTATTTCGTGGCGAATGTTACCTTAACGGTAATGAAGAGCTTACTTTATACGGTTCGTTTGTATCCTTAAACGAAACTAGAGTAATTGAGTGTAAAAGGTATAAGAAATGGGATGAAATGAAATATTGTGAACTATCTTTCAATTTACACAAACCGAGTGCAATCATCACATTCAAATATTGCTTCGCTTTCTCCTCAACAGGATCTTGGAGATGAGACTACATGTAACATAATCCATGTCTTGATGTAGCAACTGCAACTAACATCAGACGTTGATGATGGAATTATGATAGAACCATCATATGCTTGATTCATGAGTCTCCTGTAAGTAGTTTTACACCCTCTCTTCTTAAGGTGTCTTAACAGGTTAGGACACAAGCACCTTGAATTTTCATTATGGTAGTAATGTGCGCAAGCACCTATACTACACTTGGAATTTCATGCTTGTTTGAACATTAAATTTTTCCAATGTTCATCATAGTTTTATTATGGTATTTCTTCCCATTAATTAAAAATATACTTTAGAATATTTTAATTTTATGTGATTACCTAATGTGACATTACTGATTATTTAATCATTAAATGTCTCCCACTAATTTTTTCAAATTCTAGGAACCCTCTATATTAGAATCGGAATACTCTTGAGTATTCTAGTGGCAAGGATCCCCGAACCTCCCTAATAGTCTACAAGCTAGGGCTACGCCACTACTCAGAGGGTCCAAAGTAGGTTTTTGACTAGCCAACCGCATTAGCTCACGGTTCCTTGATCTGTTGAGTGGAGTCCCAGCTTCAAAATCATTTAAGGATTTACTCAACGTTTGCCTCCAAAATTACAACAAACTAGATAAGGATATATCTTTGCTGAAATTTTAGTTATGTCTACCCACCACACAAATAAGAACTCCCCAGTAGTAAGAGACACCCTCAGCTAAGGCATGAACTGTCACCTCGAACACCCGGTTTTGTTAAAACTTTAATGATGGAAGGCTGTTTGTTACTTAATATTTTCTTTGAGGGTTTTATGTTTTTCTCTCGACGAATGTGATCCATTTCTATTAAACGTGTTCATCTATGTTGTCACACTCACAACTTAACTTTAATATAAAAATATACACCACTTATTTATGCATTTTATTATCTATTATTTTATGTGTTTTTCCTGCTGTTCTAAAATGCATAAAATAATAAATAAATGCATAAAGGTAAAACTAATACCGAAATAGTCTTGAGAATCTAAAAAACCTAAGGGGCATAATACTTGTGTCGAAACATGACACTAGATGCATCTCATCCCGTGCTGTATGTCTGCTTCTCATTTAGAGCATCACCACGCCTTGGCGGAGTCCACATCACATCTTGGAGTACCGCCTCATCTTGGCGTAGTCCATGTCACGTCTTGGAGTACCACCTCGTCTTGGTGTGGTCCACGTGTCATCTTGAATCGTCTTTATCAACGTGCTCCGCCTCATCTTGGCGGGGTCAACATTGCTCATCATCTTCATCTGAAGTACAAAGATACTCTCACACAGGCGAGGGGAACTTGGGTATAAATTTACATCAGGTAAATTGGGCGTGCAGACCCTTAAAAATTTTAACCAAAAACAAAGACGATTCACAGACCGTCATTTAATTAATTACACACATCGCACACAGTTTAAAATAAATAATTAAATAAATAATTTAAAAGCAGACATATGGGGCCAGTGCTCAAGACCAGTAGTCGGGTATAATATATTGTGTGATAAAAATTAAAATTCATAAATAAGTACGAGGGATATATAATTAAATTAAATGAATTACTAAATTCAATTAATTTAATTAATTAATGGTCCTTTAATTAATTTAATTTAATATTTAAATTAAATTAATTCTAATCAGGTATTAAAATTTATTTCAATACAATTAATATATTAATATATTAATTAATTAAATTAATTAATTATATTAATTGATTTAACTTAACCCGAAGGGTTACTTTCCCTCTAGGAGGACCGGGCGGCGGCTGGGTAACCTTGGCCAGGGTGCTCCCGGGGAGGAGCCACTGCGTGGTCTACCATTGCTGGAGGAGGCGCCTCTCTCGGTAGAGCGTGGGGCTTCGCGCTAGGGAATCGGCTGCTTGAGGAGGGTGCAAGCGACGGTGTTCGACCGGAACAGAAGAGCGGCCGGTGGTGTTGCGTTATCCTGGTGCTGCTGCAGGTCGCGTTGGAAGAGCAGCCAATGGCCGCTGCAGTGTGCCACGCCGTAGGGAGATGGGTCTGATCGGACCCATGCTAGTGGCACCAAGGATGAGATAGTGGGGTGTGGGCGCTGCTGTAGGGAGCGCAGAGAGAGGGGTTCCAAGGCTCGAGCTGGGTGGAGGCCCGGGGCGGCCGGGAGGCTAGGTGCTGACAGAGGCGGGCTACTCGGCCGGAGGGCCTACATGGAGGAGCGGCGCTGCAGTGCACCGCGCCTAGTTCTACCCGAGTGGGGCGGCAGACTAAGTGCACAGGGGAGGGGCCGCTCGGTGCGGCAGCAGTGTGGTCAGAGGGAACCCGGGCGGCATGCTCTAGTGCCATGCGGGAGGAGCGCCATGCGGCGCTGCACAGGAGGGCGGGAAGCGATGCGGCATGGGTGTGGTGAAAGGCTGCGGAGGAGAGGAGGCCGACGACTGAGGAGCGCCTGGATGCGTCAGGTGAGGGGTGTGGCGACCGACCTTCATAGGGGCTCGGGTTGCTACGGAGGTGGAGGGCGACGACCTGGAAAAAGCGACGCCAGCGGAGGGGTGTGATGCTATAACTTGGATAGCACTCGGACCCCGTGGCGGGGCCCACTATATCCAAATAACTATTCAAATGAATATGTCTGATTCTTGAATATGCTATTGTGTGTGACCCTCTAGGCCCTTATCTCAATAGTAGTGAATAAACTCCATAGACCAAGAGCGTGGTCTAGGAACCCGTCATGGCCCCTAAAGAGATAATTATAGTCACTGAAACGAATACCAACCTACGAACCCTGACTGTGTAGTATAGTCTCTTTGTCATTTGATATCTCATAAAGCTGGATGCACTCTTTTGTCATCATCCTTATCTTGCTTAATTATTTTTTGATCTATCCGGATGGATTTGCCTTTATACTGCTTTGGCCAAAGACTAATGAAGGCAGCACCATCCTGATCAACCAGGCCTGAGATATACAACTTCCTAAACTTGGAAGCAACAAATTATTTCTTGACCATTCAACCAACGTCATACCACCAACGACGCACCCAAAACAAACTACCTCACCACGACATTACTTCCATGGTTTTCTCCTTGCATTAAAGTACGTAATTAAATGATATACATTGGTAACGGACTCAAGTCAGGAGACCAATACACATGTCCGTAGATAGGAACAACCAATGACACCCAAAACATGTGGTGTTCCTATTGGCAGGTCTATCCTCATGATCTCACTACTAGTGATCACCAAGTGTGAACTTCATGAGAAGAAGTCTCAATGCTTATGAGCCCCCAACACCTAATAGTCAGATATCTACTATGTCCAGTCAGTAAGATGTATCTAGACTACAGAACATATATTTAAGATCAATTTCAATATATCTTGAGGTTCCCATTATAGCTTGGGATATGCTATAAACTCTTGAAATGAAAATTAACCTTTGTACATTACCATTATTATAGTAGACGCAGAAAAGTATGCACTATAATGGTAATATATCATCATGCATATCTAATTGTACACATGATACAATAATCAAAACTACTACATAGTTGGGTCTAGGGCACCCACTATTTCAACAACTTTGTTTTCCTTATATAGTGCTTCAAGAACCAAAATAAGAGCACTAATATATTTTCAAGAGTTTTGGTATCCATTGGTTTAAGATAAAATAAAAAAGAGTATTCTGTGTTTCTATAATATGATTTATAATTGGGTCATGAGATATCATACTGGAGTTGACATCAATTGTTGGAATAAAGAAGAGAACAATCCATTAGAAATAGGATGAAACTGATATCATTATCGGATACAACATCATCAATCTAGAGAAAATAATAAAAAGAGATTTTCTTGTAGTTTTGTGGAAGTGTTTTAAAGGAGAACAAGAATCTTTATCAAAGAAGTTTAAATAAATACAAAAATTTTGTCAAGGGGAGAATAATGTTTGAAAAACATGTTTGCTCTTGTTTTCATCATTTTGGATGCATAATCATATTGTGAACACATATGTTTTACATTTTTTACATTTGGTATAGAGAAATGTACTGAATAATATGTTTTCTCTATCGTAATGAGTAAATTGGAATGGGAAGATTAGTTTTTAAATTGCTGTAGAGAAACATAATGGGATGTCTTCAGTTCTGATTTGTTTGCAGGTGGGTCTGAACATCGTATTGAGAAGCTTCATATTTTTTCATATATGAAAGTGTTATAGAGCATCATAATGAATAAATTATATTGGGAAATCAGAATCGGACTGAAGAATTCTATGATGTCATAAGAGAGATTAAGTTGTGAGAAGAACCTAAAAGGTTCGAGAAGAGATGGGAAGCATTGAAGAAGTTATAAATGCATCCGTAATTCAAGATAAATATAGATTTTATGGAATTTGGATTATTAGGATTTTTTTGGAAATCCAGCCCAAACCATTTTGGGTCACCTATAAACATAATAAGTACTTTGTACTTTCCCGACACAAGTAATGGGCATGAGTGGAGATAGAGAAGCTCCAAAGTTCTAGGGAGAATTAGTTTCCAGATTGAGCATTCTTGAAAAAGTTATTTAGATAGAAGAAGAAGAAGGAGGAGGAGGAGGAGGATGAGGAGTAGGAGAAGAATACTAATAAGAATATAATATTCATATGATCATCCTATCGAAATGAATCATCTGATTGGGAATCAAATTGGGATTTCTAGATTGAGATAGAAGTAGTCTAGAATTGTTTCAGTCATATTCTGATAGAGTTATATATATTTATGTATTGATCAATTAGACTTGGGAATCATACTAGGAAATTTGAATGAGTATCATTACAAAGTCTAGGAAGTTCTTACTTGATGTTGGGTAATAAAGTGAAGTTTTTTTTGAAGATCATATTTATAAAAGTTGATCAAGAAACACCATAACATGTTTATTACAAATTTTTTTTTGCATAATTTGTGTTAGTAGAAGAATATTCACTATCATATTGATCCACACTGTGACACAAGTGTAAGGGTATATCCTAATTATTGTATTCCACACAAAATGATTGTTTTCTATCAGCTTGTGTGGTATCATATTGTTTCCATACCATACCAAGAATGTAGCTAATCTTATTGAGTAGTGATCAATATAAATTATTATGTTCCTATGGATGTGTGTTTTATTTTTTAATTAGGGAAATAAATATTTAATAGGAGGTAAAGGTTGTTTCATTTGTAAGGAAACTTAGAAGAAAAAGATATCATCAATTCACCCCTCCCCCTCTTAGTGATACTTGGATCCTTCTTGGGAACTAACACTTGAAACATTAGGCATCCTTCAAACACACCAAATCCTATTCTCAACCTGAAAGTATACATAAAGTATGCATGTACACAAAGGTGCATTAATTGGGGGTGAGAAACAAATCTCAGTAGGCCACCCCCAATGGTGGTTCTAATATCGGCCGTTATAAAATGTTCATACAACAACTGATATTACCATCCAAGATAAATGATGAATACTGGAAAAAAGATAAAAAAAGATAGAAAAGAAAACAAGAAGGTACAACCATGGTTTCTAGCCTAACACCCGAGGTATATCTACCCCCACTCTGGCCCTAGAAAGTGGAATTATGAAAAATGGCTTGTGTTGACACAACATAAAGCACATTTTCTTGATCAAGAATGATCTAAAAATTACAATGCAAGGAAATTAACAAATATGGACCCTGATATTTTATCCTAGCTATCTAAAACTAAGAAGCATATTAATAGGGCTCTAGGAATCCAATGAAATGATATGAACTTGTGGCAGAGACTCCCTGTCAACCTTGGGAGGATATTACCATGTTCTAAAATCCCTACAGAACCATCTCGGTGATAAAAAACTTCTGAATATATCTCTAGGATATATAATAAGGCCTCAAACATAGAAACTAGGCCTTAGAATCACAAAATCCTCCATGATACAGTAACCCTAGCTAGGCCAAAAATATAAACGTGGGCGACAACACTCATCCAAATCATCAATTAGACCTTTATCCTCACTTAAAAAAAACCAACCAATGAAGGTGAGAAAAATTTTCAATATTAAGGATAATTCATGGTCTAATAATATCCCAAAGGTCTGTTCCCTCATCTAGTCCTAAAAAAGAACAACCACAAACTTACAAGCCCAGAAGCTCAAGCACTAGGGTCAGCTACACCTAAACCCACCAACTAGAGTTTCAAAGATTTAATGAACCAAATCACAAGTCAACAAGCTTGAGACACCCTCCACAATCCCCAAAATCTTAGATCAAGAATAATGTTCTACAAGGGGATCCTCCAACAGAATGAATACTTGGTCTAAGATCACTAAATGAAACCAAATCCAGTCTTATTGCTCACAACCCATAGATCACCACTCCCAGAAGGGTAATCTCAACCAGCACCTCGTTGAGGAGGGAAACCTCAACCTGTACCACACCCAAAAGGGAAACCTCAAGAAACACCACACCCCCAAGGGAAATCCTTAAATAGGTCCCTCATACCCATAATAATCTCTACACAATGACCCCCAATAGTACCTAAAATAGCGTGATGTTTTCCTAAACCAAAATCTCATAACAAACAATATATAGAGAAATAACTAGTAAAGTTCATCGAAGGAATAACTTAATCCTACCTCCTAAGATATATCTGAAGAACCTAAAAGATAAACACCTATCATACTCAACCAAGGTGATAAAAAAGTTCACACACTCACCCATAACTCACAACTCACAACCTAACCCCCAGAAATATTCTATAATAACAAACTCAAATTAATCCTCCCATAAAACTATATCTTAATTAAAACAACATCCATATGGCCTCTAAACTATGAAAGTATTCCACCATCATGGTCTATGTGGAAAAAATGCTCAGAATAGACTACTCATATGTCTAATTTTGACTATGGGCCACAAATACACCCAACCCCCATTGTTGGACAATGTTCACAATATGTAATTTTGAGTACACAACGTGTACTCTCAAAGATACACCTAACCATTTACTTTTACATGGCTAGTACAGACATGGGTTCTAGCCATTTAATACTACAATACCATGTTACCCTCAAATGGGGTTTCTTCCAAAGTACCCAATGACTTGGCCATGTCCCACTATACGATGTTTACCCAGAGTATATGATGTGTACTTCCACCAAAATCCATCTTCCCATGTACTTCTCAATATGGACAAGTACATGGACAAGTACTAATACACTACATGTACATAAAGTACATAGTGTATACTCATCAAAAATTTATCTCCCCAAAATAGGAAGAACACATGGCATGTGTTTATAAAACCACACATTGTGTGATCAGGATTTCCAAATGGGAAACACCTAAGAATGTCCTAAAACACCTGGTTATCCCCCCAAACCACCAGATATACTCTCTAGGGGTCCCCAACAACCCAAAAATAGGATTAAAACTTAAAAATAACTACTCTATAATTCTTTAAGACAAAACAATTAATATTTCATTCCTTAGTGAGGAAACCACAAAGGCTTAAATCCCAGCTCCATGCCATGTGACCACCGAGCACCGATCTACCCCTGTTGTGTCTCCCCAACATGATCTACCCTCTTACCTCTCCCAATTATCTCACTCCCCCTCTCTCAACTATGGACCCTAAAGGGGAAGGCCCATTAGGAATAAATTACACCCAAATGAAAAAATAGAAAAGAAAAGAGGACAAAGAGAAAATAATGAAATGAAAAAGAAAAACAGAGGAAGAGAATGAAAGGGTGTCTGACCCTGCCTTGGCACATGATGAAATGTTATACCCCACATTTGAAAAAACCTGCATTATGAAATTAAAATAATAGAATTCTAATCTAATGCTTCGAAGAAAATATATCTTTGAATGAATGCATGAAAATAAATAATATTAAATTAATTAAATATTAAATATTCTTTGGAAATTAAAATGGATCAGAAATTTACCAAACTCTTTTCCTAGGGTAAACAACCTATTCTGAGACTAACATAGTGGCCAAAATATTATCACAGATATCTTGATAGGATATATTATCATTTTTATCCTCAAAAACCACTATAGATCGAAAATTCAAAATCCCCTTTTTCCCAAACTCTCACTAAAAGGTCCGTGAAAAGATACCCACCATAAAAAATTATCACCTCCAAGAATACATAGTGTTTAAAAAACTACCAAGATTCACCTAAAACATTGTCACTTCCAATGTTACCACAACCATCCATCGACTGGTCTCACAACACCCCCAACACCCCAACACAAGGGACATTAAATTGTGATCAATCCGATGCCTCTACCA
The DNA here is from genome assembly GCA_963277665.1 of Viscum album. Lineage (NCBI taxonomy): Eukaryota > Viridiplantae > Streptophyta > Magnoliopsida > Santalales > Viscaceae > Viscum > Viscum album. Next base: position 341,465,578 of record OY728135.1, read on the forward strand.
TAGAAGTATCCTTATCATTTCCCCTCAACCAAACAAAAAACTCCATTCCCATTTCTCCATACACTATTTAATGAAATGGATAGATATAGCCAAAATTGTCACCCCAAAGGCGCCAACACTGAACCCCAACTGCCACCCATTTCCGAATCACTAGGAATGAAATCCCCATAGTCAAAAAACCTCTAATAACATGGAACACCACCTATGAAATCCTATGGTTAAATATGCACCATAAGGATTCCCTTACATTGCTCCTTGAGAACTGACCACCAAAATTGTGCATAACCAGTGGAACAAGCCTTCAATCAATAAGGGTTTCTCTCAAAAATCCACGCTAACCCCCATCCCCCTCATTAAGGTGGAGTGAATCTAGAAAAATCATCTTGTATACACTCAAAGTAAAATAAACCATGAACTAATGATCCTAGGATAACACACCTAAACTATTAAACATGCTCCTCATGTAGTCCAATTCCAACAAACTGGATCAATCTTAGGGCTCCTCTTCCAAATAAGGCATATACCTAATTCTAAGATCCACCACATGAACACCCTCCATGTGGGAATCAATACAAAACCAAAATATCCTAACCACACTCTCATCGTGCAACCCAAATCTTAACCAGAACCAACCGAGCAAAGAATTTAACCAAACCTACCCTCTTAAACTATCTAAGAAACCATGAGCACTCCTAGCACTCCAACTCACAAGACTATTTCAAAATAATACTTACCATAAAAATTAATAAGGAAACCAAAACCTTATAGAAACCTGATCCTGATCAAAAAAATATCGTAGGCATCATTTTCTTCATCAAGCCAACCATAATATCTATAAAAAATAAAAAATCCCACACCAACCCACAAGGGTTTCCATGAATCCCTTGATGAAGGGAATTAATCTCTATCACTAGAGATCACCTCTATAAATGATCCACATGACCTATCACCCAAAGAAAAGTACCCGTAGTTTAGTAGAGTAGAATTCCACTAGGAATCTACATGGGACACCACTATATAGTTTATTACAGAAACATTAAACAACCAAACCTCAATCATTATAAAACACCAAATATAGTCATATTTATTTTTTGTGCCACTAATGATGCATGAAAACATGCCTATTTACATTGGTCCAAGATCCAAAAATCTCATAAATCACAAAATCCACAGACACAAGTTCATCAATCGAGGTGAAAATCATAAAACTATAACATCGAAAACCAAGAAAAAAATCCCAAAACCATAGAAACCTATACTTCCTACCAGAATAAGTGATCATGATACACCATCCTGATATATGTAACAAGCTCCAAAACATTACTACATGTACTTTATACAGACTCCCTAGATAGTAAGATAAAGAAAAAGAAACATCTGATACTATTTTTTCACGAAGTATCCCAGGTCGACCTGAACCATCACTCAATCAGACCCACAATAAGACCTCAAGCATGCCTTCTCATAAACAAAAGGATTCCAAATAGTGTCTATGTACTAAAAGGTTATAGTGGGGAGTATATTACCTTAATATATAGTGAAATAGAAGGAAAAATAAATGAATCAACATACACATACATGAACAACATAACAAGTATAAATAGATAAATAACTGAAACAACTATAATAAATGAAATGAATCATATAGAAAAAATAAATTAATACAAACACTATTATCCCACTGGTCTGACCACATATAGAATAAAATAAAAAAATAAATACACAATGCTCTACAACTACTCTAAGTCAAACCAAATACCTGTTATTAATGATTACTGAATATATCTACCATTAACCTATGAATCCATGTGATTAGTCTATATTGATCATGAAACACCAAGAATCTTCCTGATCCACCACATCCTTCAATCTACCTAAAAGAAGACATAAGTTCTTCACGTACATCAAGGTGTATGTATAAAGGTGATAAATAGATCTCAATAGGCCAACTCCTATGGTGGTATTAATATCTGTTGTCCTAACATGTGCATGTAACACCTGATATTCCTATCCTTGATGAATGATGACTATTAAAATAAAGATAAATAGTATAAATAAAATAAAATAAAAGGGATAAAAAAAGGAAAACAAAAAACAACAGGTTCTTTCCTAAAACCTGAGGTAAATTTACCCCCACTGTAGCCTCAACCATATGAGTTAAGAAACATGGATTGCAGTGCCACAACATCAAGTGTATCCACCTAATAAATAAAGAGATCCAAATTATAACATAAGGACATAAATAATTTTGGACCCTAGGATATCATCCTAGGTATATAAAGTAATTAATCACAATAGGATCTAGGACTCTAATAGAGTGATCTGAACTGGTGGTATGGACTCATTATCGATCTCAGGATAAAAGTATCATGTCCTTGAAGTCCCATAGAACTAGCCGTACAATATTGAATTTTTCAGTGTATCTCCATGATTCTTGATCATTACCCAAAATCAGAAACTAATACCTAAGATCACAAAATCCTACATGATCCACGAACCATATCCATAGAAAAAGGTAAACTAGGTTATCTACACTCATCCAGATCATCCATTAGCTCCCTAACCCTTCCCCAGAACAACCAAACAACATAGGAGATCAACAAAGTAAATATTAGGGTCAACTAATTATCCATTAGTATCCCAGTGGTATCCCATCTCACATATTCTTGAACAATAATGTCTACAAATATCTAATCCCATGTTGTCAAGAACCATGGTTGGCTACACTTGAACCCACTAACTGGAGTTGTTGAGATTGACATCAACCAAATCATAGGCCAAAATACATGAGATATCCTCTATAGTCCCCAAAACCACTTCTCAAGTAGGAATACCTATAATAGGATTCTCCAGAAAAACCAAACATTTGTATAAGTTTACCAAAAGAGAACAAAACTTCTATCACAACACACATACAAAATTTCACCATGTCTAGAAGGGAAACCTCAACCAACACCTCACTGAGGAGGAAAACCTCAACCAACACCACACCAAGAATTGGAACCTCAATAAACACCTATAACCAAAGGTTAATTTATAAACTACCCCCTCTCACCTGTCTCAATCTCTTCTTAACACCCCCAATAGTACCTGACATCCTGCAATGTTGTACCAACCCGAAGCTTATAACAAACAACACCTCTAGCAATATATAGTGAATCTTATCCATGAAAGAAATTAATCCTGAATTCTAATATCTATCCAAATAAACTCAAACAAAACCACCTTTCATACTCAACCGAGGTGATCAATAAGATCACACCCACATCCAGGCCTCACAACTCACAACCCAACCCCCAAAAGGATTATACAAAACATACTCAAAGTAATAATCCTTTTAAAATTATATCTTAGTAAAAAACCCCATCTAGATGCCCTATAAACACCAAAAGGATTCCACCATCATGATATACATTAAAAAACACTCATAATTGACTAATTAAATGCCCAATTTGGACTATGGGGCACAAAGAAACCCAAAACCCATTTGATGGAAATATTATACGACATGCACTTAGTAAATGACATGTACTCTCAAGGCCACACCCAGTCGTGTACTTTTACATAAACAGAGTAGAAATGGGGTCTTCATGTATACTACTACATGATCATTTCCCCCTCAAATGGGTTTTCTACCCAATCACTTAGCCACATGGACATGTCCCACTACATGGTGTGTACCCAGAGTACATGGCATGCACGTCCCAAAACACTATTTTCCAATATACTTGGCCACATGGACATGTACCTAGGAAAGTAATACTACACAACATATACTTAAAGTATATGATGTGTACTTATAAAAACATCATCTTCCCTGAACAAGAAGAAAACATGGTCTGTGTTCATAAAACCACACATTGTGTGATTGAGATTTCAAAACGAGAAACCCCTATGAACCTCCCTAAACCCCCAATTATCCAATAAAACCACCAGATTGACCCTTTAGGGGTTCCCAAATATCCAAAACAGGATTAAATATTAAAAAATCTTTAAAAGTACTTATGGTGAAAAAATTAAAAATTTCCTACCATAAAGTGAAAACCACAAAATCTTTGATCATGGTTCCATGCCATAAGACCACTAAGCCCCAATCCATCTTCGTAGTGGCTCCCTGACGTGATCTCCCCTCTCCCTCTACCCATTTTAGTCAAAGTACCCAAAGGGTAAGTCCCTTTTAGAGTACATGACCCACAAATGAAAAAAATATAAAATAAAATAGAAATAAGAAAAAATAAAGAAAAGAAAAAGAAAAAGAAAAGAAGAAAGAGAGGAAAAATGGGACCGACCTGGCCTTGGTACTTGATGTAAGGTAATGCCTCACCTTAGAAAAAACCCCCATTATGGAATCAACCATGAAGTTTTATTTTCTATTTGAATATTTTAACATAATATATCACCACATGAATGACGGCAAATAAATATTATTTATTTAATTAAATTAATTAAATATTAAATATTCCACTAAATTTTGAATGGATCATAATTCCACAAAACTCCTATACTTTGATAAAAACCTTATTATGGGAGTAATTTAGTGGTAAGAAAAATGATTTTTGATCTCATGATAGGATATATTACGATTTTCCCATAAAAAACTACCTAATAGAAATAATTCAAAAATTCCCTATTTTTCTCAAATTTTCACAATGAGGTCCCTGAAAATATTTAGACCTACTCTATTTTATAGGATTACACATTATTGACTACCAAATTATATGAATAAATTGGTAGATGAACATGCTCTTCCAAATTAACTTATATTTTATCCCTAGGTCTTGTAGGGGCTTTTAAAATGGATTTAAGTAACCAGTCAAAGAGAACATTGAAATAAACTATCAAACTCTAGTAATATGAGGAATTTTCTATTATACCATCCCTTGAACTTTTGGGGTGATGTGTCTTCTTAGAAGACTGATTATTGGATTAATTTCCTCTATAATATTGTTGAGAGAATTAAACCCCATAACAACACCATGTCTAGTTAGCCGCCTTCATGATTGAAGGGGTGAATCATTGGTGGTGGGATGTGATCCCTAAAGCTGAGAAGAAAAGGTGCCTCATTCTTCCCATATACTCTATTTTAATTGAATTTAGTTTATGAAACTTTAGTAAGGTTCTATGTCCATCATGGAATATGATTCTATGTTCATAAATTTACTTCTCTTATCTCATTATTTGAGTAGAGATGGGGAATCTATGGTCATACATATCAAACTATGTCTCAAAGAGCCTTTAAAAAATTAGATCAAGCTATTTGACTTTGTAACATTCTCAAAAGTGGTCAATAAATACATCCACACTTACATAGGGATAATTAGAGGTACATGAGTGGGTGGCCCACTACCTCTCTTAAGAAAGGCCTCCATTTAGTGTCATTAGTGAGGAAGATTAAGCTCAACAAATCCTAAATAAACCTTTAATAAAAATATATCCACCCCTATGGTCAGTATGAAAACCTATAAAGTTTATGATAATAAGGTATATCTGAGAGTGTCAGGTAACATCCTCAGTCTACCCAGGCATCCTAGGGATATTTAGCTATATAATATATCATCAGAGGTCTGCCACCCTTTAGAAGATCTATTTATAGTAACTGAAGTAGAAGTTTGGGATGATTAAATACTATGTAGTCATATAAAAAGGGGACTATTCCCTAGGGATATTGTGAGGAAACTATCAATATATATTCCATGTATTTACTTAGTTGAAGTTTATATAAGGACTTTTACTATTAGAGGCACTGTTTTGGAATCTTCTACCTTTTCATGTGATTTATTTGATATAGGTTCCTCAAATTATTTAATTTATGATCAATTGGTGTGAATTATTAAGCTTAAATTGAAATATTTTAATTTATATATTATCCTTGATACCCTTTTACGGATGAGGACTGAGAAGACCTAGAAATGTCCATCTCGTGATCTGGTAGTGACATCCTTCAGGTTCTCTAAGATTTGATTGTTTTTAACATGAATTCATTTTATTTCATTCCATGAATGGACTGGTTAACCCAGTTTCAAGATATAGTTTATTTTCATGATCGGGACATAATCCATGTAACATTAGAGTGATCACTACATATATTTCTATTATTTTCCTCTGATTAGTTTATTCCGCGGAGTGAAAATTATTTACCCCTATAGTGGATTTACATCCTAATGTGTTCCTTGAATACTTTTTGGGATTACCACTAAGCAATAAGTGGAATTCACTATTGATATTATACAAAGAGAACCAAACATGTTTAAATTATACTATATTGAATCATACCAATTATGTTAAGGTAAATAAAGAACCTATTAGAGGATATTGAAGTAAACGGGTTCATTAAACCAAGTACTTCTCCTTGGAGTGCTTTGGTCCTCCACACCATGAAAAATAATAAAAGTCTATTTTTATGCATATAATATTGGAAGTTGAATAAAGTAATAATTAAAAACAATCATCCTTTTCCTATAATTGATGATATTTTTGTTCAATTAAAAGGGGTAACGTGGTTCTCAAAAATTGACCAACGCATAGGTTACCATTAAATTCGAGTTAGGATATAGGATATTCCAAAGACCAATTCTTAAATATAGTATGATCCCAATGAATATCTTTTAATTTATTTCCCTTAACTAATTATCCAACTTTATTCATGTATTTAATGAAAAATTATTTCCCCCATTTTCTACTCTTTCATCATGGTCTTGATGGATAATATCATTGTCTATTAAATTTCATGTTAAACACATTCTTGACATATTAACATCATTTTTTATACATTATAGGAATATCATCTCTATGATAACCTGCTAAAATATTCTTTCTAGATCAGATAAGTCAAGTTCCTTGGTCATTAAATCTCCAAATCTAATATCTTAGTTGATCCTGAGAAGGTGGACTCTATTAAGTCTTAAAATATCCCAACAAATTTCTTCGAGATTAAAAGTTTTATTAGGCTTTCTAGGTATTAGTATCCATTTATCCAGAAATTAGAAAATATTTAAATCTATATAATTAGTTTAACCTATAAAGAAGAAATATTTTTCGAGTAAAAAAAATGTGAATCATCTTTCTAAGAGTTGAAATACCGATTAACTATAGATTTTTTTCTCATTCCACCACATCTAGATGAGGGATTGGAGGCGTATTATAACGATTCTTTAGTGGTCCTCAAAATATCATTTATAAAAGATCATAGTGTAGTTAAATGTGGTTCCATATTGTTATATCCTTATAAAATGAACTATCTACCCATGATTTGGAATTGGCCATAATTTCTTATTCCTTGATGTATTTGAGGAACTAACTATACAATAAATGTTTTATGCTGTTCATGGACTAAAAGAGATTAAAATAAATACTATCTCAATGATAATTGAATTTAGGAAATTTAATTGGAAGGAATACTTCAATTAATTAAATTTTGAAATTTGATACTCTCCTAGTAATGGAAATCTAGTTTCTGATTATCTTAAGAAGAAAGTTCACCCTCAAAGGGTGAAATAAGAAAAGGTTGAATAGAGATTGACACCACTGATAGATAAAATAAACTTAGACGTGTTTGAGGAAGGAAGTGGGATAAAATTATACTGTATCAACCTAATATACTATCTTGTGGAGTTGGCCAAGGGATCCAAGATATATGATCTTGATTGTATCATCATTCAAGAGAAACTCAAGGGCGGGATGATTCTTGATGGTTGGTTTTAAGATTATTCATATTTTGTGTATGTTCATGGAAGGATAGTTTTACTATGTGGTATAATATAAAGTGTGATTCTTAGTGGGATATATACCTTATAATCATGAATATGTATTATGAGAATAATCACTAGTTCCAGTGTCCTAACATGAAGAAGGATATCAAATAATTCATTGAAAAAATCCTTACCTATTAGTGGGAAAAGTCAAAGAACCAATAGACCATAGGTACTCTGCATCCACTTCCTTTTCTAGTATGGACATGGGTTAAGACTAGGATGGATTTTGTGAACAATATTCCAAGATCTTATAGAGTAAAAAATATAGATTATATGATCATGGATCGTATTACTAAGACAACTCAATTTTTACTAATAAAAGAATCCTCTTAAATCAATGATATCATAAAATTATATTCCAAAGATATTTTAGATATTTATGGTTTACTAACTAGAATCATCTCTAATAGGAATATGAGGTTTAAATCTAAGTTGCGGAAAGGATTGCAATATGCAATGGGTTCACGGGTGTTTCCCTCGGAATCTGGGGATGACCTCCTTGATTGAAGGTTCAAACATTCCGATCAGTTTATAACGGGTTTGTTCATTGAACCGGAAACATCCAACGATTCCACATCCATTTGGACCTACTTTCCAAAGGTAGGCTCTCATTAGTTTGTGGACTGATGAGGCTTAGAAATTTGCATTGGTCGAGAGGATGGGAGGTCAGACTCATCACACCTTTTTGAGGGGAATTATTGTCTATTCCGGGACTCTCTTTATAGATTTAAGTTATGTTCTTGAATCCTTATTACATTACCAAGTATAAAATGATCTTTCCATCAGATCTGACAATCAATGATTAAATATGTAGGAAATTTAGAGAATCATTTATATGTATTCGAGGTTCTTTATCGATAGAGAATCATCTGTATTTATTAGAGATTCTTGGTCAATGGTATCCTTCGACACATTTATATAGAAGCCTCTTGGTCATTTATGATGACCATGCTGGTTTTAAAGCCACTCAATGGGGTACTTGAAGTTTATTATCATTCAGAAGGACATGGATTATTTTAGAGTTGGGATCGAAACCATAAATGGGCTACATACGTATCCTTTGTTTAGAAAAGGAAACAGAACCCACATAGTTCGAGTAAGGGAGTATGATGTTTATGATTGATGGATCAAAGAAGGATGTCATAATTACTTTTACACTCTAAGATCACGCGAGTCATGATCGGTGTGAGAAACAAAAGGTATTGGTAAAAAAATTAGACAATTGTGCCATGAAATATACAATCATAAGAAATAATATGAGACTTATGTATGTATGACTGCCCAGATAAATAAAGATTAGTATTTACTTCAGGGAATAAATCCATGAACATGGTCCATAAAAGTATATGTGCTTCATAGATATTTGAATACTCTAACTTGGGGATTACTCCTGAAAAGGAGGCCCAAATTAGGAGAGGACTTATGATTTGGGTTTTACTCCTGAGAAGGAATCCCAGATCAAAGGTAAATTAGGACTGGTTAAGAGAAATTAAAAATGGGGCTTACTTTTGAAAAGGTGGCCCAGGTTAAATGGATTTAAAAAATAAAGGGACTTGGGACTTACTCCTAAAGAAGATGCCCAAATTAATGAGGACTTGGACTGGGGCTTACTCTTGAAAAAGAGGCCCAGGTTAAAGGAATTAAGGTTTGGGGCTTACTCCTGAGGAGGATGCCCATAATTTGGGGAATTATGACTGGGTCTTACTCCTGAAAAGGAGGCCCAGGTTAGGGGATCTGGGGCTTACTCCTAAGGAGGACGCCCAAATTAGAGGACTTGGGGCTTACTCCTGAGGAGGATGCCCAAATTAATGAATTATGACTGAGGATTATTCCTAAAAAAGAGACCCAGGTTAAGGATTCTATAATCTTAAAGGATGAGGTTGAATGAATAAAATCTCAATCTTTAGTGACATAAAGATGTGTAAATCACTAGTTTTTGAGAGATATTCCATAGAATTCCTTTCAGATAAGGATGTCAAATCAAGAAATCATGCCATAAATGGCTTTGAATAGTGTCTTGAAGACTGAATCTTGAACAAGAGAGGTGGAATGGCTTAAGAGGGGTGAGATGGGAAAGAAGGGGACCTAAAAAGGCAGGGGCGCGCAAGTCCTGACAGGTGCGTAGGTACTGCGTGGGCGCGCAAGTCCTGGTCGCGCAGGTATACCTGCGCGACCGATGGGTACTTGCGCGTTTGTAAACCAGTATGGTAATACTTGAGCGATCCTTGACCAATGCATTTATAATTATCCTGAGGTACTTCCAGAAGAGAGGAGTGCATGTTTTGGTGAGGAAGTAGGGCGACTCGCAAGTATTTTCATTCCCTTTAAGGGTAAAACACTTTAGGCATGCAAGTGTTAGTGAATTATAACACTTAGACCTTACTCCTCTTGTTTAGACCTTCCATTCTAGGTAAAGAATTACCTTAGAAGTGTTCGGCAGACCTGGACAAGATACTTGGGCGTTCAGAGCTCTAAATCTAAATTCTGGAAAAATTACACCCGGAATGGGGGGGCCACAGGGTCTATTTATAGGCTGGAGAAGACCCCGAGCGGTTATCCTTTAGGGCACGAAAGTCACTTGCACGACCATTAGGCGTCGTACAAGTCTACTTGCGTGACAGTGATTAAACTTGCGCGACACATGTGCTTTTGATCCCTTGTTCATGCCTTTGTAGATTTTTGATGTTTTCTTCAAAAGATGAATCAATTTGTGCTAAGATAATCCCCTTTTCCAATCTTTAGATTTTGTGATGGAAGGAGCATAAAAAAAAGTCCCCCCTTAGAGTTGGATCCAAAAAGAAATACGTATTTGACTCTGAGAAAATCGAGAATCAAAAGGAAATTGGGGTGCGTAGGTTATACCGCACAAATGAGCTTCAGGCACGCAGGTTCTGGTGCACAGGTTCTGGCGCGCAGGGATACGGCCTTTGATCGCGTAGGGTATGTCACGCAGGGTCAAGGGCATGTCTATAAATAGAGGGTCCACTTCTGTACAAATCATATAGATTTGAAACTTTCGATCTCTCGCCACACAAGTTTCATTTTCCATGCATGTTACCCTGTTTCCCACTATTTCCTTGATGTAGCACTGCTGTCAAGGTATCTGGACCTTCATTGTGATACTTGCGCGCTAAATACTTGCGCGGCACATCCATACTTGCGCGCCAAGTTTATACTTGCGCGCCTTAATGCCTTAGCCATTTTTCTAAATTCCTTCACAAATTTTATGAAAAATAAACCCATTTAAGAGTTAGTTTATTCAAATTTTGTGCAGATTCAATGGCACTCAGGAGAATCGGAACGGCTGGTGAACTGGATAGCAAGAGGATTGACGACATGATGAAAATTGTTGGAAATGATTACTCTGATATCTGTGACATCACTCTCCCAAATTTGGCTAAGTACTTGAAGAAATATCATCTTAATTCCCCACAGAGAATCTACCTGTCCCTGTATGGTCATGGTCATCTGCAAGGAGTCAATGTTCTAGATGTAAAGAACTATACGCCTGAAATGAAGTTGCACGGCTACACTATTTCTGTTATACTGTGCATGAAGAGCAACAACAATGGTGTGAACATTCAAATTTTCCTTCCATTCCATTTCCTTACAGATATGAAAATGGAAAACCCATGGGCTGAAATGTTTTCCGCTGCCGGTTGGTGGAGAGAAGAAAAACATGGCATTAGAGCAATATCTAAAAAGAGCACTCTCTCCAAATGGATCGTTACTTCCAATGATCCATTCTCAAATCCATGTATCCATCTTCCAAGTCTCTTGGACAGAAACAGAGTCACTATTTGATCAGCATAAAATTTTCTCAAACCGCACTCAAGAACATCCTTTTACAATTGTTCCAAGAAGAGCTGGTATCACTGCATATCTTATTGTATCCAATTGAAGGAATGAATTCTAGGTGGTTACTGATGAAGCTCGAGATGCTGTAAATCAAATGAATAGTTATGTTGGAAGCCTTTTGTAATTCCTGAAAAAGGGAAGAGACTCCAGTCTGTGGATCTCCTTCTATCTCTTGTGTATCAATGAAAAACACTTTCATCTTCAATCATTTTTACCTGCATTATTTGGCTACATGTTTTAAATTTTACTGAAGCCAATGGGCCTAGTAAGCATAGTTTTATTTTTACTAGGATTATTATAAATAACCCTACGAACTTTGAATCTTTTAATTGCTCAGTATTACCTAAATCATACAAAATGTATGTTTAGTGAGCTGGAACTTGACTTTTATTCAGAGTTCCCTTGTCTTTTGTGGGCAGTTTAAAGTCATGCACATTGGACATAAGGAGGATAATGTTTAAGGTCGAAATAGATTTGATCAAATGAATTAGAATTGACTCAATTCTTTGACAATTTATCTGAAAACATATTACCATACTCATGTATGAGGGAAAAAAATGTAAACTCTAACTTAAGAATATTTGAATATGAGGAATGATATGAAAAAGAGCTAAATGACATCATAAGAAGTAATTTCCAAGAATGAAGTTACTATTATTTAACAAACCCGTTAGGGGGTTGAATTATATAGGGCCACCTAAGGGCATTGGCTGCATAGTAAAATAAATAGCATCTTTTAGCTAACAAGTATATTATGTAGACTATTTATGCAAGGCCACCTAAGGGCACGTACTACATATTCAAACAAAAGAACTCTCAGAAATTTACCTTTCTACTTCTAAAATCTAGTGAAAGTTTATGGAGATTCAAATTTTCCAATGTATAGAGTTTGCTGTATGGAAAGAGGTACTTGAATATGGAGAAGATATTTCCGAACAAGATTATCGAAGAACTGGATGGATACCACTTCTACAAAAGTCTGACCCAAACGTAGGGAAGGAGAATATAAACCATAGACTTGAATAATTTCAGGTCATGAAAAAGGATATGGGACAAATATGTTAAGGATGGCTATTTTTGTGGATCCCTACATACTGTCTTTTAAGACCAATAAGGACAAAAGAGGATTTCTTCCCAAGAATGAAGTTACTATTATTTAACAAACCCATTAGGGGGTTTAATTATGCAGGGACACCTAATGGCATTGGCTGCATAGTCAAATAATAGTATCTTTTGGCTGACAAGTCTGTTATGTAGACTGTTTATGCAAGGTCGCCTAAGGGCACATGCTGCATAGTCAGGTAAAAGAACTCTCAGAAATTTGACATTTTTGTGACTAAAAGTCAAGAAAAGGGTTATGAAGATCTGAAAATATTTAAGGTTAGGATTATTACACATAAATATGGGTATTGTTCAATGTATATATAGATACACAGATCAATGATAACCATAATCATGTTGTGGATGGGTCCTGAATGGAAATTTTGGACTTCACTACGTATCCCATAAGGATAGAAATGAAGCCATACGTAATTCTTAAACTAAAGTTTAACGTCGTGTGGGACAAAAGGATTAGAGATATTAGTTTAGGGTCATAGAGCTTGGACCATTATAAGAAATACACAGTGTGTGTTTCCATGGGGACTTTTCAGCCAAGGGACTGAAAGTGGAATTTAGGGTTAGGCCCAAAGACTTGGGACTGGATTCGAGGGACACTCGAACGTTCCTACGTATCCCATAAGGATGGGAATCAAGCCCACATAGTTCTAGAAATACCCTATGTACAAATTTGGTTCGTACATGTGAAGGGTGAAAGGGGACTTTAGTACAATGATGGTTTAACCCAAGACAAAAGGTTTAGGCATTTCCATGTATGCACGTAGTCTTTGAAATGAAACATGATTGAAAAATCAATGTAAATAATGTTTCCCTCTTAGGTGAGGGTATCAAATAATATTGTAGTTTATTGTCATACAGGAAAAAACAGTGTTGTACAGTTTAACGTCGTATAGCAAGGACGAAAGTGAATCAATGTAAAGATATTGATTCTAGGGGCAGTTTCATGAATCAACATCGTATGAGATGGAGGTGTACCGATGTGAAGAGATTGGTTTTGGGATTGAATCTTGGGAGGTTGCCTACGTACCCAGCCTAGAAGCCAAGGATCAAAGTCTGCGTAGTTTAATTAAAGAATGAATTAATGATCAAGCTGTTCTTGGGGACAACGACCTAAAAAATGATGTTGGGACTTACACATGGTTAGTAGCCCAGAGAGAGTGTTATGGTTGTGGTTTTCTCTAAGATCACGTGAGTTATACTCGGTGTGAGAAATAAGAGGTAACAACAACCTTAACAATGCATAGTTTAATGTAATGTAGGACATATAAAGTGACTATGTAGTTTAAAGTCTTGTAGTTAGGACTATTGGTGCTGCACAGTTTAATGTCATATAGTAGGCAAAAAGTACAGTTTAATGTCATGTAGGATGTATCAAGGACTTTTTGTACAGTTTAGCGTCATGTAGTTAGGACGATGGGGAAAATATAGTTTAACGTCATGTTGGACGAAAGGGGGACTGTGCAGTTTAATGTCATGCAGTGAGGACAAAATAGTACACCATTTAACGTCATGTTGGACGCATTGGGGACTTTTATTTTTTTTCCACAGTTTAACGTTATGTTGTATGAAAAAGGGATGATACAGTTTAGCATCATGTTGGACGAAATTACGAATAGTTTAAGGTCATATGCATGGACCGTGGATGGTGCAGTTTAATGTCATGAAGGATGGTGGTGTAGTTTAAGGTCATACAAGACCTTTAATGATTATGTAGTTTAACATCTTTCCGGATATAAGGGACTTTTATATAGTTCAGCATCATGTAGTTAGGACATCACAATTTAACGTCGTGTGGGACAAAAGTAAAAATAGTTTAAGGTCATATGTATGGACCGTTGGTTATGTAGTTTAACGTCATATAACAATGAAGATGAAGGGGACACAATTTAACATCGTGTGGGATGAAAGTACAAATAGTTTAAGGTCATATGTATGGACCATTGGTTATGCAGTTTAACGTCTTGCTGGACGATTGTGCAGTTTAAGGTCATACCGGACTATTGGTTAATGGTGCAGTTTAAGGTCATACCAGACCATTTAGGGAATTTTTTTTCTTCAGTTTAACATCATGTGGGACGGTGGTGCAGTTTAAGGTCATACAAGACCTTGGATAATGGTGCAGTTTAACGTCTTGCTGGACGGTGGTGCAGTTTAAGGTCATATGCATGGACCTTGGATAATGTATTTTGGGTTTATACAAAATACTTCTTAAAAAACCTGGCATTGGTTGGAGTAGTGATGAGTTCTCCATCCATTGAGATTAATGAATAAGCTCAATTGGAGTAGACCCTATGTATTCAGTAAGGTCCTTCTCATTTTGGCTCAGGCTTGGGAGGTTTCTTTCTTGGTATCATTGGAGTTCTGAGAACTAATACCAATTCTCCCTGAGTGAATGAACGAAGATGAACTTTTTTGTTAAAATCTCGTGCTATTCGATTCTGATAGACTTCCAAGTGGTGAAAAGTGAATAATATTTTCTCATCTAACCATTCCAATTCATTCAATCGCTTTTGAGATCATTCATCTGTAGATGAATAATCACAAATTGATACTCTGAGTGAAGACAATTGAACTTAAATGGGCAAGACGGCTTCCGTTCCATATACCAGTGAATATGGAGTTGACCGAGTTGCAGTGCCGGTGGTAGTTTGATAAGCCCATAAATCATGAAAGAGTTTATCAGGCCATGACTTCTTATATATATCCACCATCTTTTGCAGTATATTTGAAAGATTCTTGTCGAAGGCTTCTATTTGGCCGTTGGCTGCTACATGATACCAAGATGAATGGTTGGATTTGATGTTGTATTCTTGATACAACTTCTTCACCTCGGATGAACAGAAGTTGGTGCCATTATCCATCAATATGGTATGAGGGACACCAAATCTGGTAATGATGTTAGACTTGATGAATTTAAAAACACATTTAGAACCGACTTTCTTGAGAGGTATTTCCTATGACCATTTGGAAAAGAAGTCAGTAGTAGTAAGAATGTACTTAAACTACTTGGCCGTAGCCGAAGGGTAAGGTCCCACCACATCCATTCCCCATGTGGAAAATGGCCAAGAGTATTTAGCTGTTTGAAGAAACTCTGGAGATTGATGAATGAAGTTGGCATGTACATGGAATGAATGACACTTCTTTGTGAAATCAACACAATCTTGTATCATTGAAGGCCAAAAGTATCCAAGACTTTGAATTTGATCAGACAGTTTATGTCCAGACTGGTGGGCACCATAGACTCCCGCATGCACTTCTTTCATGACAGCCATTGTCTCTTCACCATCAATGCATCTGAAGAGAACTCCATCAAAACCAAATTTGTAGAGAATTTTCTCTAGGTGATCTGGGATATCATAAAGAGTAAAATTGACCACACGTCACCAGATTTGTTCTTTCTCGGCTCTATCAGGTGGAAGTGTTCCATTTTTAAGGTATTCACTAATAGGTGACATCCATCCTGTAGTATGACCATACGATTCGGGAATGGGACTAATTTCATTAATTTCCTCTGTTCTGATTCGAACATAACATGAAATTGCACGATAGTGGGCAATACTGATGGTTGTCTCGTCCCTATTTGGATCTTCCAGAGTTGTGGATATATTATCCAGTGCATCAGCTTCAGAATTTTGTGATCTCGGGACATAAGAAAATGTCGGTTCCGAAGGAAATTCCGCCATTAACTCTCTGACGTAATCATACAAAGGGATTAGTTCTTCTTTTCTGATGTCATAATCCCCATTGACTTGTTTGATTACTAGGTCTGAATCACCTTTCACTTTTATGTAATTCACTTGTGCTTGAAGCGCTAATTCCAAGCCTGCGATGAGAGCTTGGTATTCTGCTTCATTATTGGTACCACCTTCCCACAATAAGAAGGAATAAGGTAATAGTGCCTTTTCTAGAGAAATGATCACAATTCCTAAGCCAACTTTTTTGAATTTAGGATTTTCCATTTTCCTCCCTGTTGGACTTCTGGAAGAACCATCAAAATACATTTCCCATGCTTGAGGACTTTCTTGAACAGAGAATACTTCCTCATCAGGGAGTTCAATATCTGAAGATGTGTCTCCCACTAAAGGGTGTTCAGCCAGAAAATCAGCCAGAGCATGGCCCTTTAACGCCTTTTGAGACACATACTGAATGTCGAATTGCTGCAAAATAACTGCCCACCTTGCCAGACGTCCTGTAAGCATCGGGTGACTAAGGATGAATTTGAGCGGGTTATTGCGAGATACCAATTGGACCTCGTGATGTTGCAGGTAGTGTCTCAACTTCTAAACTGAAAAGATTAATGCCAGGAATCATTTCTCAATACTTGAATACCGGGTTTATACTTCAAACATAGTTCGGATGAGATAGTAGAGGCTGTTTTCATTCCCATCATCATTCTTTTGAGCAAGGAAGGCACCCAATGATCACTCTAGAGCTGTCACATAAAGGATAAGTGGTCTTCCTTTAACAGGTCCCATGAGTACCGGTGGAATCAAGAGGTATTTCTTGAGAATATCGAATGCTTCCTAACATTCTTCAGTCCACTGGTAAGTGACTCCCTTCTTCATCAATTTGGTGAAGGGTAAACTTTTTTCTGCCAAATTGGCGATGAAACGCCGAATATAGGCTAAGTGTCCTTGAATTCCTCTTAATTCTTTCAAATTTTGAGGAGGTGGTATACTAAGGATTGAATTGGTCTTCTCAGGATCGACTTCAATACCACGATGGCATACAACAAAGCCGAGAAATTTTCTTGAGGTTACCCCAAAAGCACATTTTAAGGGGTTCATTTTCAAATTATTTTGTCGAAGCTTGCGGAATATGACTTCCAAATCAGCCAAGTGATTATAAAGTTGTTTGGATTTAACCACCAAATCGTCTACATAGCATTCAACAAACTTCCCTAAGAAGGGTTTGAAGATATGATGCATGGAACACTGATATGTTGCACCTGCATTCTTTAAGCCAAAAGGCATTACCCGGTATCAAAACACACCCTAAGGGGCTTTGAAGGCTGTGGATTCCTTGTCTTCCAGGGCCATTCAGATCTGATTATATCTAGAATATCCATCCATGAAGGAAAGTTCTTTAAAGCCATCTATTGCATCAATTAAAAGTTCTGTAATCGGAACTTGGAAATCATCCTTAGGACAATGCCGATTAAGATCTCTAAAATCGATGCAAACTCTAATTTGTTCGTTCTTCTTCTATACAGGGACAATATTATCCAACCACTTGGGATACTAAACTTATATGATGAAGTTATCTTTGATAAGATTATCCACTTCAGATTCAATTTTGGAAGCATAAGTTGGTGTGTTCTTCTCGCGGCTTGCTTAAATCCTCGATGTTGTTATGGTAAACCCAAATGATGAGTAGCAACATCAGGATCAAGCCCGGGAATTTCTGTATAGTTCCAAGAAAATATATCTCTATTTTTATTTAGAAAAGAAATTTACATCTCTTTCTCTTCAAGAGTCATGGCCGCACTGATTAAAGTGGGGAGTAGATCTTCTTTTTTACTCAGATTTATTTCTCTGAGTTCATCCACAGTGGTAGAGATACCCTCTTCAAATATTGGAGGATCATCTTTGAGATCTTCCTCTTCTTCTTCATCATGTTTTATTTCTTCTGTTTCTACTTGAATAGTAGATGATAAAGCAGAATTTTCATGATTAGAAGAGATGTCACAATTTGCACATCTTGAAGAAGAAGCTTCCATTTCCGACCCGATTGATGATGAAGGGTCTTCTTTGGGTATTAAAGAGGAGATGATCGATTAAAAATCGACATCATTGTTCACCTCTGATGTTGCTTTAACTTCTTCAGGCCTAATTGGCGAATTATAGACTTGTTGGATTTCAGCAGATGAAATGAAGACGTCACTATTTGTGCTTTCATCACTGTTTGGTGGGTTACCAATTTCTCCCATGTTGTTTGGATTGATTACCTAATTGACATTATGTATATTTCTATAAGAGTATTTTTATTTGGGTCTATCTTATCAATTTTACTTATAGACAACACATAATCTGTACTCACATGTGTAAATGGATTTACTAGAATCTTCTCCAAACCATATGGAGCATTAACTTTGGTAATCTCCTTTATTTTGGATTTCTCACTTCCCTTCATGGGATAGAATTCCACCTCAATGTATTGAGACTCACATGTCTTGAACGGGGCCTTATCACCATACAATGTCCCAACTTGACCATCGAAACAATATTTGAGACATTGATGGTAGGATGATGGGATGGGCGCATGTTGATGTAGCTATGGTCTTCCAAGAAATATGTTGAAGGCTAAGTCTTTATCAACAACCATGAAATCTGAATTGGATACAAGATCTCCAAACTAAGTTCTGAGTGTAACTTCGCCCAGTGGTTCTTGTTCATTTTTATCATATCCTTGTAACATCATGGTAGAAGGAGATAAATCAGATTCCATGAGGACCAATCAATGAAGTGTACAAATGAGCATGAGGTTGACTCCTGAACCATTGTCAATGAAAGTTCTTCGGACGTCTATTCCATTGACCTTTCTAGATAAGTACAAAGGTCTAATATGACCATGCACAAAATCATCTTCATCTTTATTAGTATAAGATACTATTGCATGGCATTCTGAAGGATTATTCTCTATGTGATAGACTTCAGCTCCAACAATTTCAGTTTCAAACTCCTAAGGACTTGACAAAGCCTCGATGAGTGCTTCTCGATGATCTTTTGACAGATTCAGAGCATCCAGAATTGATAACTTGGCTGGTACATGGGCGAAATGTTTCAATACATCATACTTTTGATCCAGAGGTCTGCGTTTCCCAAAAGTAATATGTGGTTTAGCAGGTACCTTGGAAGCAAATGGTTTGGAAGTTAATGCATCTTGTAATGGGATAGGAGTTGGAAATATTCCTGGTTTTGGAAGATTAGACTGATTAGTTCCATTTACTTACTGAGAGGAAGAATATGGAACCTTAAAATGGTCTTCCAAAATAACTGTGACAGGACTGAATTTGCTATTGGTAAGAGAACTTGCTTGTTCTTGCTGTGCTCGCTGAAGGGATCTACCATGAGTTTCTACTGCATACACGTTCTAGCAGGGGTAGAATTGGAACAGTGGCTTCTGAAAGATCCACATCTTCCCCTATATCCTGAGCCTATGGAACTTCCTCTGATTCCCCCGTTTGATACAGGGAATTCAGGCTCATTGAAATCAAAACTGCGACTGGAATATGGATCTGTTAATTAAATCATATTAACAGAACCGAAGATTAACTCTTTGTTTGATGAAGACTCTGCCTGATTAGCATGTTTAGGCTAGGCCGTTTGGTGGGGCGGTGCTCGTGGCTTTGAAGTAGATGGCATGAATTCTGCCAGAGTCAAAGACAACTTAGGCTTTGAAACATACTCATCTTCTTCTGATTCTTTTTCTTTCTTTGAATCATGTCGTTTCATTGAGGACTTTCCCTCTGATGAAGTGGGTTTTGCCGCAAAATTCATGGAAGAAGACACAATCGGTTTCTTTAATTGTGTTCGCAAAATAGCATGAGTTCAGTTGATTGTCTTTCTGACCATCCAATCATCATACTTCTGTGCATTTTTGCTTTTGACTTCTTGCCATTTTCCTTCCTCCTCTGGAACTATAGTAGTGACACATGATACCTGGGATGAAGAGCCTTTCAGTTTAACTTATCCCGAGTCGGCCATCTTTTGCAGGAGGTCTTTGAAGAAAAAACACTCCTGGATGGGATGCCCCAACATTTGATGAAAGGGACAATAATTGGGACAGTCTTCAACTCCTTCCTTGTTTGGCCTCTTGGGCTTTGGCAGCTGAACCAAATTATTCTCTAGGGCCGAAATGAAGTAACCAGGAACTTGTTCATTTCGGAAAGAGTATGTTTTTCTCTTCAAATCCTCAAATTTTTTTCGTCTTTGATCTATTTGATCATCTGGATTAAATGGCCTTTGTTGTTGGCGCTCAGGAGGTAGAGACCTTCGAGAAGATGAAGGTTTTGAAGTAGAAATAGGTACAGGTGCTTGTTTAAGCATAACTATAGCAATTTCTGCTTTACCCATTCTCCTTCCTGGAGATGATGGAATTACACAAGATTTAGCCTTAGCCTATATAAGGGAATCTTCAATATGCTGAGCGATTGAAGTAAGGTATCGAAACCCTCCTATGTGTTTCACAGGGATCAACGACGTGCGTAATTCGTCATGCAGATTTTCCACACAGATTGGCAACAATTCCTCTTGAGGGAGTGCTAAGCTTAGAGAATATGTTAATCCCTTCCAATGAGCAATGAAATCTTAGACCCTTTCATTCTCTCTTTGCTTATAGTTTGTAAGATAAAAAACTGTTGTCTTTGGCAAAGTTGAGCTGAGTTGGAGAAGGAATTTTTGGCAAAGATCCTCCCATCCGGTAATTGACCGGGATTGCAAGCTTGTATACCAGACAAAGGCTGGTCCTTGCAAGGTCTGTATAAAGCATCTGAGTTTTACTGCTTCTTACTACTCCGGAGTTCCCATCATATGATCACAACAAGACACGTAATGCGTCAAATGCTGTTCAGGGTCACCTGATCCATTAAAAATAGGGAATACAAGGTTTCCAAAACAAGATGGAGGAGAGATTAAATCTACCCATTTAGGGTACAATTTCTATTCTAGTTGAACCTGCGCACGTTTCACTTCCATAGTTTCTAACCGAGCTATTAATGAATCAATGGTAGTTTTTAACTTTTGAGAAACATCCGGTTGAACTTGGACTTGGGTAGGTGTAATGACTGGAGCTTGGACAGATATGGTGGCTAGTGCTGCAACTGATGGTAGAACCGCCAATTGTTGTTACACTTGACCCGTAAGATTAGACCTGTGAGGGTGTAATGATAGAGGAGGATATTCTTGATCCATCTCAGCAGCTACAACAAATTCCCTTGGCTGACTAACTCCAGCACGCTCACAAAGAAGACTACCCTGAAGTAGTTCTGCATTTAACCTCCTTAACTCCTTTATTTCTTCCTCCTGTTGTGCAAACCTTTGCTCTAGTGAGAGCGAGTGGCCATCTCCAGAGGAAGTATATGTAACCTGATTCTTTCCCCTCCCTTTGTTGGATCCTTTTCAGAGAGGGGAAGTGGGTTACTCGAAGGATTACCTAGGTTTTGAGTAATCCTTTGATTTTGTGTATGCACACCTTCTTCATTTGTGTTGGTGCGTACATCTTCTTGTGCAGGAAACTCTTCATCTGAGTCCCCTGAGTGAGCCTCATCTGGTGGATCAGCAACAATGGCATTGATGACATTGATTAATGCATAAAACATCACATCTCTTCTATTATCATTTCTGTGATATTGTCTTCTTCCATGTCTTTGATGAGACATTGCCTTTTGTTGATTTGATCCCTCAGGAACTTCTTGACAAACCATAATTTAGAGGGAATATCTTGATAATTTGGCTCTTCTTTCCTATTGAGACTTTTTTCCCAATCGAGAAAAGACCGACTTTCTATGAGGAGGGGATTGATGATTTGAAAAAGTCCCCAGTCCGGTGGACTAGGGCTGTTCCTGCTCAATTCCTAGAATCCTATTTGTTGATTCCTAGGGTTGGTTTAAAAGAGTCCCCAGTCTGGCAAGCTGGGATGGCTCTTGACATGCTATGTCTGAGACTTTATTAAAATCTCTCTTGATCTTGAGAACCATAGTCCAGAAATTAGCTGGATGCATTAATCTGTATCCACTTTTTTCACCTGGTTCAAAAGACTGTTGGATAATTTCCGACACTTCTGTCACTTGATGATGTGCTTGCTCCATACAAGAGGCTTGTTCAATATTCTCGTTTGCTTGATGCAGAAGTAATTCAACAACTTTTTCTCTGTATACTTGATTTTTAGAGGAACTAGTTGAAGCCTGTTCTTGGGAAAGCTTTTGATTACAAAAAAATTCCATTGACTGTGGCCGGCCATGGGCAATAACATTGCATGAGGTCATTTTCGGCGGGCTTTGCTGACTGGAGAGAACCATGAAATGTAGTGCTCCATGAACACCCCATCCTCTGACATGAATACCAGATGGGGCATTTGAAATTTACTGACGCAATATTCTTAGTGCAGCAAGGCATGAACGTTGAAGGGATCTCTGCTGCTTTTCAGCCTTCGGATATCGAGAAACTGATAGAGATTCCAAATCAATCTGACATTGTAATCCTTCTATTATCTTAATATTATTTTCATATTCATCATAAGACAATACTTTCTTCTTTAACTGACAAAGAGTTTTCAATATGTTGAGAAGAATATCATGAATTCCATCTTCCGTCAACATCTCTGGAATGTCATACCTTGAGTCAGTCAGAGGCCAAAACATGACTGGTACTTCACCTTTTTCCAGTTGTTTTCTCATATTCAACATTTCCTCTTTATCATTCAATGAATATTCTTCTACCTGATTTGACCAGAGTTGGTGTTTCCTTGTTGCTTCATCAGATTCAACAAGATTGGTAGAGAAATCATTGATCAAACTAGAAGATGCATGACTTAGGGGTGGTTCAGAGAATGAACTACACCTTGGGCTATCTTCTGATTGAGAAAGTATTTCACCTGCTAGTGATGAAGCGTCATACATGACTAGTTTCGCATTTGCAAGTGCCTCAAGATAAGAGGGATTTCTCGGCACTACATCGTCCACTGGAGCATTTTCTGGGCAATGTGAATCACTACTACGGAGAGGACTTTTGTAGAAAAATTCATCATCATGGGGAGGACCACCATAATGGGTTACAGCAAAAGATAAGATCTCCTGCTCCTTGGTCTTCTGACCACACAGAGGGTTCCTGTGGCTCTCATCTGAAGATAAAACTTCGATATAGACCGAATTTTCATGAAGCAAGCCTTCATGAGGAAGTTTTTGTTGAAGACCTTCGGAATTAATGTTCCCACTATTGGGAAATGAGGGAGTAGAATCTTGGATTCCAACAGATAATTACCTGAGGGCTTCAAGAACTCCAGCATCGAGCAAGGCCTTGTTACAGATTGGATCTTGATCTCCTGATGGTACTGGGCAGGTCTTTTTCTTAGATGCCTTCTTACTTGCTTTGGAAACCACTTGTTGAAGAAAGTGGCTGCTCTGAGCAGGTGTATGTGCCTGATCAGGAAATATGGCCATGTTAGGCTGACGATATCCACTCAAATTAGGTGTATGTGCCTGACTTGGTTGTCCGTATGATATGAGGGAGTATGCACCACAACCCTCTTGGACTGGAACAGATGTGTGTGTCTGTTCCGGGGTGAACTGTTGATGTGTCACTCCACTGGTAGGGATAGATTTATGTGTCTTTCCCTGAGATGCTGCTGAAGCTGTTATAATATCCTAACAAGCATCCATAATATGAGCAGGGATTTGATTCTTCTCTTTCACCATTGATAGAATATTCTTGGTGACTTCAGCTGCCAGAACGGGGATATACATCCATTCTGTGCTTGGAGTAGGTGTATGTGCTTGCTCCTGTCCTCCTTTTCCTGTCAGTGAATCCTGACAGTACTCAAGTGTGGGGGCAGAGAGTTGAGTCTGCCTCCTTTTTGTCACCAGAGCTTTCCAACTAACATCTCTGAATGCTACCAAGAGAGACTGTTGGTAGGCTTGATTAATACTAGCAGGTGTATGTGCATGATGATTGCACTTCGCCGAACGTGGTTGACGAGCTTCATCATATGTAGTCAGACGAGCCTGCTGACTAACTGATGATGTATAAACCGGTGTATGTTCCTACCTATAGTACTCCGCTGGAATTGCCTGGCGGGATTGGCGTTATGCTACCAGGAGAGTGTGCCGGACAGCTAAATTAAAATGGGCAGGTGTATGTGTCTGCTCGTTGCTTGCCACCAAGTTAGGTTGGTGGACTTCTCTAGAGATAGAAGAGATGAGAACCTACTCACTGTTGACTGGATTCCGCCTCTGGTGGTTCGTCTTGCCTGCTCGGGTTCGAGGAACCTGATCTGAATGCCTGGAGTCGGTACCCTCATCATGTTGAGGGCATACTGCCACACACGTCTGGCGGTGATTGTTGATAGGAGCCCTCAGGAAGGACTCCTGCTTCGTTGAATTAAGGCCCTGAGGGACCTGCTCATTCACCTCCCCAGAATATGGGAGTGAATGGTGATTGTGTTCTGGGGATAACGACCCAAAACGGTTGGAGACGGTTGTTAGCACCGCCTACTTCTTGATCACTGGTCATTGTTGTTTGGATGACGGGTGTGAGTTGTTCACTTGGAGGGATTATCAGGCAGCCTCCAGAGTTGGGATGGTACCTTATTGATGGTACTCCTTAACCAGCGCATTTGATACCCAGCGTTGAAGACGCTGAGTAGGTGATGTCATCCTTAGAGCGGATGATGATCCAGCAGGAGTAGCAGCAGTGACATTTGTAGCAGTGGTATTCACAAGTGTGAACTTGAGAGCAGCCATTCTGGAAATGCATGAGAACTTGGAAAAGAGTGCCTGTTTGATATGACAGACGTAATCAAGATAAATTCATCCACTACATCTTTTGGATGAGAACATATATCAATGATTGTTTTTGTTGTCCCTCTCATTACATTTTAAATAGGGGCCTAACAAATAGGTAAAACATTATTTTAACTTGGTTAAGGATTCACGATGGGTTCACCATTTTTTGTTTCCCTCGGAATCTGGGGATGACCTCCTTGATTGAAGGTTCAGAAATTCCAATCGGTTTCTAACGGGTTTGTTTGTAGAACCGGAAACATCCAATGATTCCACATCCATTTGGACCTACTTTCCAATGGTAGGTGCTCATTAGTATGTGGACTGATGAGGCTTAGGAATTTTCATTGGTCGAGAGGATGGGAGGTCAGACTCATCACACCTTTTTAAGGGGAATTATTGTCTATTCCGGGACTCTCTTTATAGATTTATGTTATGTTCGTGAATCCTTATTACATTACCAAGTATAAAATGAGCTTTCCTTTAGATCTGACAATCAATGATTAAATATGTAGGAAATTTAGAGAATATTTTATATGTATTTGAGGTTCTTCATCGATAGAGAATCATCTGTATTTATTAGAGATTCTTGGTCAATGGTATCCTTCGACACATTTATATAGAAGCCTCTCGGTCATTTATGATGACCATGCTAGTTTTAAAGCCACTCAGTGGGGGCACTTGAAGTTTATTGTCATTCATAAGGACATGGATTATTTCAGAGTTGGGATCAAACCCGCAAATGGGATACCTACGTATCCATTGTTTAGAAAAGGAAATAGAACCCACATAGTTCAAGTAAGGGAGTATGATGTTTATGATTAATGGATCAAAGAAGGATTTCATAATTACTTTTACACTCTAAGCTCACGTGAGTCATGGTCGGTGTGAGAAACAAGAGGTATTGGTAAAAAAATCAGACAATTGTGCCATGAAAGATGCAATCATAAGAAATAATGTGGGACTTATGTATGTATGACTGCCCAGATAAATAAATATTAGGAATTACTTCCGGGAAGAAATCCAGAAATAGGGTCCATAAAGGTATATGTGCTTCATGGAGATTTGAATACTCTAACTTGGGGCTTACTACTGAAAAGGAGTACCAAATTAGTATAGGACTTATGATTTGGGTTTTACTCCTGAGAAGGAATCCCATATCAAAGGTGAATTAGGACTGGTTAAGAGAAATTAAGACTGGGGCTTATTTCGGAAAAGGAGGCCCAGGTTAAAGGGATTTAAAAAATTAAGGGACTTGGGACTTACTCCTAAAGAAGATTCCAAAATTAATGAGGACTTGTACTAGGGCTTACTCCTGAAAAAGAGGTCCAGGTTAAAGGAATTATGGTTTGGGGCTTACTACTGAGGAGGATGCCCATAATTTGGGGAATTATTACTGGGGATTACTCCTGAAAAGGAGGCCCAGGTTAGGGGATCTCGGGCTTACTCCTAAGGAGGATGCCCAAATTAGAGGATTTGGGGCTTACTCCTGAGGAGGATGCCCAAATTAATGAATTATGACTGGGGATTATTCCTGAATAGGAGACCCAGGTTAAGGATTCTCTCATCTTAAAGGATGAGGTTGAATGAATGAAATCTCAATCTTTAGTGAAATAAAGATGTGTAAATCACAAGGTTTTGATAGATATTCCACAGAATTCCTTTCAGATAAGGAAGTCAAATCAAGAAATCATGCCATAAATGGCTTTAAATTGTGTCTTGAAGACTGAATATTGAATAGGATAGGTGGAATGTCTTAAGAGGGGTGAAATGGGAAAGAAGGGTAGCTAAAAAGGCAGGGGCGCGCAAGTCCAGGTCGCGCAGGTATACCTGTGCGACCTATGGTTACTTGCACGTTTGTAAACCAGTATGGTAATACTTGAGCGATCCTTGACCAATTCATTTATAATTATCCTGAGGTACTTACAGAAGAGAGTCCCGCATGTTTTGGTGAGTAAGTAGGGCATCACACAAGTATTTTCATTCCCTTTAAGGGAAAACACTTTATGCGCCAAGTGTTAGTGAATTCTAACACTTAGACCTTACTCCTCTTGTTTAGACCTTACATTCTAGGTAAAGAATTACCTTAGAAGTGTTTGGAAGACCTGGAGAAGAGACTTGGGCGTTCAGAGCTCTAAATCTGAATTCTGGAAAAATTCCTCCCTGAATGGGGGGCCCACAGGGTCTATTTATAGGCTGGAGAAGACCCCGGGTGGTTATCCTTTAGGGCGTGCAAGTCACTTGCACGGCCATTAGGCGTCACGCAAGTCCACTTGCGCGACAGTGATGAAACTTGCGTGGCACATGTGCTTTTTATCTCTTGTTCACTCCTTTGTCTATTTTTGATGTTTTCTTTATAGGATGAATCAATTTGTGCTAAGATAATCCCCTTTTCCAATCTTTAGATTTTGTGACGAAAGGAGCATCAACAACGGGTCAAGTTGATTACCTCTTTTCATCCTCAAACTGATTATAAATAAAAGTAGAATATTTATATTTTGAAGGATATTCTATGATATTTAATCCTTGATTTTTAGGGATCATGGAAGGATCACCTATCCTGTGTGGAATTATCTTACAAAAGAAACTCACAATCATCGATTAAAATGGACTCATACGAATCCCTATATGAAAATTTGTGTCTTTCTCTACTATGATAGATAAAAATTGGAGATTCATATGTTATTGACCTTAATATAATTCATGAGATGACCTAGTAGGTGAAATTATTTCAAAAATGGCTCATGAACATTAAATTTGGGAACAATTATTATTCTAACCATTAAAAGAGAAACTTTTAATTCAATGTGGGTGATGAAATATTTCTTTAGGTATCACAAAGATTAGGTCACTAACATATGGGTAGTGTTAGGTAAGTTACTTATTAGTTATTCTTACCTCTAAGATTCTGTTCCATGCACATAATCTTCAAAGTTTCTCAACTAAGTAAGTACGCACTTGAACCAACCCATGTAATATGATAAGAAACATCAATATTGAGGCCTATTAATCCTATATAGATCATACTATCAGTATCATATATTATAGTACAAAATTTCTATGGGGTAAAGTAACTCCTCTTCTTTGGATTATATAGTAGTTTTAGAGGCTCCTAGATGAAACTTGGGGGTGGGAGAATGATATAATGAGGAAATAACTAGACTTGTTCCCTTAGTAAACTTGTTAAAGATTCTTAGGGAAAAAAATTTGATATTAGGGAAGTTTCTGATACCATAACCACTATATTCTTGTAATTTTCTTGAAATTTAGTATTTTATATCTCTTTTAGGGTAATTTGGTGGATTTTGATACATGGAGGTGTCAATGATTCTTTTAGACCACATTTTGGGAGAAAGATCTAGAAAATAGAAGTATTATTAGGATAATAATTTCCATTGGAAGTATAGTGGGAGAAAAACTGAATCTTTATATCCATGGTCGAGTCATTTCCCCTTCCAATTAAGTTCTGGTGGTGTCAAACAAAGATCCGGTGGAGTCAAACAGGTTTTTAAAAGTATAAAAACTATAATTTTTCTTAATTAAATACAAAATTCAACTATGAAACCAAGGTGAATTTTGAATTGTTTTTTATTTACTCCCATGATCCTCTCTATTATGATATCACTCACTTTCCATCCTATACAAGTTTAAATTCATTCCCCCATGGATTGGATCTTCTCTAATCAATCATGGATACTCACCTTCAGTATGTTAAATCCATTATATTCCTTTAACACAACTTATTCTTTGATTCATTTTCAATGGTAGATAAAATACATTGTCTACATAATTAGAGATTTTAGAATTCATTTAATCTCTTTGATCCTTTTCGGTCTAGCAACAATAGGATCTTAATCTCGGAAAATATAAGGTCAAAATGTGAGTTTTCTTTCCAAATTTAATCTATTTAAATGGTAGTGTCCTAAATCCATAAATATAATTTCTATGGTGGCCTTTTTTTTCTATTAGTTGTATCTATGGCCTTATCATGATCTAAAAAAGTATTTTATGAAATTAAATTAATAGGTGTACCCCTCTTTGTCTAATACTCATTTATGGTTATCATGATAACAATTTTGGGTTGAGTGAACCAAATTAAAACCAATATTTTAAAAATAATAATGGTTTTTATATACATTTATTTGAATTAAGTTATTTATTTATTTTAATATTTGTTTTATTTAATATTTTTATCATTATATACTATTAATTAAAATTCTTGTTTTCCATTTTTCACTTTTATAACAAGCCTATTGTTTTTATACCTATTAAATCATGAAAGGGTATATATTCACTTTGTAAACTACTATCCACTATTATATAATTAAATTTATGAATTTATCTTCATGGTTTTCTTTATTTTTATGTTTTATGTCTGGAAATAATATTTTGGTTTACTTATTATTATTATGGTTATTGTTTCTTCCACTATAGATTCTACTGGATTTTTTGTTTTTATTATAATTAGTGGCATTATAATTGTTGTTATTTTCTTTATTATTATTATCATTATTGTTATTATTTTTTTATTATGTTGTTGGATTTGGTGTTATTGTTGTTGTTTTTTGTTTGTGTTATTGTTGTTGTTGGTTGTGGGGTATTGGTTTTGTTCTTATTATTTGTGTTGGTTTTGGTGTAAGTGTTGTTTTTTATTGGGGTTGATGTTATTTTTATTATTTCTAATGCTATTATTCTTTTGTTTCTACAGTATTTGTTGCTATAGTAGTTGTTGCAACTGATTCCACTGTAGTAGAAATTGTTCCAACTATTTTTGGTTTAGTTATTAGTGGTTTCAGTGTTGTTTCTATTTATTATTATTATTTTTGTTTCTTTTGTTTTTTTTTGTTTTTTTGTGTTTTTGTGTTTTTGTTTTTTTATTTATTTTATTGTTAATATTGTTTTTATTGTTTTTGTTATTTTTTTGTTAATGATGTTATTTTTGTTGTTGTTGTCATTGTTATGATTTTTGTTATTTTCTTAATTATTGTTTCTATTTTTATTATTGTTGATGTTGTTATTGTTTCTATTTTAAGATTTTTTGTTGCTGTTATTGTTGTTTTTATTGTTTTTATTGTAGTTTTTTTCTTTTTTTTTGTTATTTTAATTTTAATTTTTATATTTTTTATTGTTTTTTGTTCTTATTGTTCTTTTTATTGTCCTTATTATTCTTAATCTTGTTACTAAACAAGTCCATCCATAAGAAAAAACTTCTGACTATTTATTATATAAAATGAAAATAGAGTACAAGGATATCAGGCAAGGCCAAAAAAGAGGATTGACCATATACAACATGTAGTAAAATTAAAAGTCATATTATGAAATTTCATGTTCATAGTCTATGTCGTCAGCAGTTTCCCATTCAGATTTATAATTATGTTGATTAAATTTTTTGAGGAACTCGACATTGGCCCTTCTTGATACTTTTGAGGAAGATCTAGTGGAGGTAGTCTGTGGAAGGTTATATTAGTCCTTCCATGGTATTCTACTTGTGTGAGAAAGTGTGAAACCATTGTTATCAATCATATTTTTCTTACCCTACATCACATCATCCCTGAATGAGGTATAACTACTTACCAATGATTTGAGATAACCATCTTGTAGAACTTTTCCTGATCTATCTGAGTCCTAGTTTTCATGAACCCTCACCACATAAACTGAGGTTTTGAATGAATGTTTTCCAATACCACACCTTGGGTGACCTCACCAACAACATTTTCAACAGAAAACTCCTCATTCACCAAAATTTCCTAATATCCAGCAAGGTGATCAAAGAAATCCCACTGTATGTCCATACCAGCCGAGGATACCTCCCTATCACCAGTATCCCGAGACATATCCTCCTCTAATTCCTGTCTTGAGCCTTCTACCTCAAGACACTCAAAATGGTTACAAATGATAACATTTGGATTGGTTCTTCTTGATCACACCCCATTTATTTCCATCACCCATCCCCCACTGCCTTCACCATGAAATTAAAGGTGAGTATCAACCCTGTTACTTATTTTTACTTCTCTATGAAATATTTTATCATCCTCATCTCGGTCAACCCAAATGGTGAAAACATTGAGAGTAAAGTTACCTCAAGCGTACCTCCCCATATTTAAGAAGTTTCCAACTATTAGAGAGGGTCTATCAATATCATGGGTTGAATATAAACTCTATCAAATAATTATAAATAATAAACAAATAATAAAAAATTATCATCCATTATAGAGAAATATTATATGAACATTACAATGATAAACCAACTATACCTAAACTGCTTATATACTATAATAAAATATAATAAAAAAGTAAATTCCATACATGAATAAATGTGATGAAATATCACTTTATGGGTAGATTATATACATCATTGGGTCCTTGGTATTATGTATATCCTAAACCATGATTTTTTTATGCCCACAAAGTTGAATGTGCAAGGTGTGAACAATATTATCAATTGGACACAACTAATGGTGCCCCTAAATAAATCTGGAATATATAGGTGCATGTATAATATGATATAATAAGAAAAATAACAATAAAATTTACCCTTAATATCATCTAGTGCTAAAAAATCTATTGAGTGACCATACCTACTTTGACTTGTGCTAGTGTTGCGTTTGAACATAACTCCCATAATACAATGGGACAAAATAACATTCACCCATAAGCTCATAATCATATAAACACAATTTTTCATAGAACCCAAACATTCCAAAATTATCAAGTCAGAAATTGAGTATGCATGTCCCCAAAATTCCCTAAACCATAGGTTCCCATATGCTTGGTTGGAATTGTGCCCAACCCATTTCCAATCTAAATAATAGATTGAAATAATGTTCAATCCTACACCCAAGTCAACGAATGGATTAGAATAACATTCAACCCTAATTCCTTATCGAAAAATGATTAACATAATACTTGATCCCTTTCCCAAATCAAGGAATGAATGGACATATCTTCCAATACCACACCACATCATGTATTTGGTTAATCTCACATCCAACTTCTCTTCCCATTTACAAACTGAAGGTATAACTCAAATGATACCTTTCTATTATAAGGTGAATATCCTCTCAAACATCTCTCTAGTAATAAAATCCATATTATTGAGAATTCTAAAATCCCATCATAAGGATAACCCCTTTATAACCTCTAGTATATATAAACTCTCCATAATCTAGTGACACTCCATGGAACCTCACATATTCCACTAAGTCAAACATATGAAATAACACTCCTTTTTAGTTCCAATTTCAATGTTTTATTAAAATTTCCATTATTAACATGGTTATCGATGACCATGTAGAAAAACATACTTCCCAAAGTACCTATCATAAACTTAATTGTCCTTAAAAAAATCTCAACAAAAGAGTAAATAAATTTCGGTTACATTTTGGAACATCCACACTCACCTTTGCAAAAATATATATTAAATTGTGCATAAAACTCATATAAATTAAAAGAAAAATATTGAAACCAATTAACTCATAGTTATAAAATACTTATAATATAATATCATGGATTCCTTCAACCATAAATGTTATAAATCCCTAAATTAGACAAAACTCCATATTTAGGGATTTCAAATGAAGAACAAAGAAACAATGAGATAAATTTATAATTTAAGGGATATGACAGCTAGAATTTTACATGATGATATAATGGGATGAAAAATAAAATATCATAAGAACTCAATAGGTTCTATCCACAGTTATAAGATAAGAAATGTAGTGGAGGGGAGAATGGGTTTATGTAGAAATTCGGTAGAAGGGTTACAAGTTATAAGGTAAATTTTTACTTAAAATTAATTTTTATCAGAATTTTAAAAAATCCATTAGGAGGCCAATAAATATCTAGGGAAACCACACCAAGTACTCAATGGTAACAAAATACCTAGTTAGGGGTCATCGGCTCACCTGTGGTCCACTTGGGCCAACCCTCATTTTGTAATAATAGATAATGTTGAAAGTAATATTCTCAATTATAATGGTGGATTGTGTTAATGAATTTCATGTCATGTTTCCATTAAATAAGAACACTATTATAATATATATATATATATATATATATTATAATATACTTTATAGTTTCAAAATTCACACCATATTCAGGATTTACATAAAAAATCACTTCATACTTAGAATTTTCCCCTAGCCCAAAGGCCTTTAATTTTTTATTATTTGGATAAACCCTTATTTTAATTGAGTTGATAAGAAAACCTTACACGATTCAAAGTCCTAGAGGATCATGTACTTGAGTAGTACATATATAGAAGTCCAAGAGGCATAAATGCCATGATAAGTGTCTAAAATTCACAAACTGTAGCAGCCCACCCGTCACCATCTTGTCATCCATCCATGTGCATGTCACCTTGAAGTCATATATGTGTCCCACCATCGCTGCCCCACATAGAGGTTCAAGATTAATTCATCATAATGTGAGATATTTATACTCCACATATGGGCTTTCCATTTACATATAACTCCTCTAGTTCCTACCATCTCCATCATGCACTTGACCAGTCAGGGTTGTCTCTATATAAGAAGGCCAAGAGGGCTGGTTATAACACCCCCAAAATTTTAATATATAATTTTCCAATAAATAAAAAATGTATTGATAGATTTATTCACAAGAAACAATGAACTAAAAATAAATATTTATACCTTAAAATTAAATTATTAAATTTGACCTTTATAATATATCCGTTAAATTAGTGGGTATAAAAGGAAGTAACATATTATGAAATCCATGACGGAAAGAAATGATATTAGGTAGTGGAAGTCTCCCTTGTAAATCTCATTTTTCTTAGCATGGAAATGAAGTAACATCACTAGGGTTTTCCATAGACTAGGACTAAGATGAATTATATTAACTATAGTATGAGTGAGATCATGTAAAGATAAGTTCAAACTCATGAAAATTTCTATGAGATCCATGCTAGCAGAATCACCACCCGTGACTTCCACCAGATCTTACCTTATTCTTAGATCTGATGTGAAGATCTTGAGGGGCGATGCAACTAGAAATTAGGATTATATAAATATATAATTATTAATTTAATAATTTTTTATTCACATTTATTTTATACATGTTTTATTTTTACATTTAAATAAAAAGAAATCTTGTTTACTAATACATTGATAAAATTAACAAGATCATTTTATTTACTAATGCAAACAATTTTAATCATTTTTTTATGTTTCTATGTAAAATATAAAATATAAAATTTTTATTTAGAAAAATTAAATTCATTTTTTTATTTATAATTTTTATCCTAGTTTAGGATTAATTTTTTAGATTTTTCTAAATTCATTTATTTTTAGCCGAATAGAAAAAAATACTAATTTTGATAATACCTTCATTTTTTAGAAATTATCATAATAAAATAATGTCTTAAAAGTTTAATAAATTTTATATATATAAAAAATATATTTATAAATTAAAATAAATCATTTTAAAAATACTATATTGAATTTATAAAACCCATGTTTAACATTTTGGAAACCTAAGTAATATTTTTATCTAAAAACTCTTTTTATTCACTTATATTAAAAAATAGTTTTAATAATTTATAGAAATTTAATCTAAAATATTTATTTCATATTTTATATCACAATGTTTATATTTTTTATAAGTCCATTCTCATTTTTTCGCATAAAAGTAAGATTATTAGGATTAAAGTTAATTTCTATGATAATGGTAATACAATTATTTTCAATGAATTGTTTTATTAATATTGTATAATTTATATCTAATAAAAAATTAATATAATATAATGTTTAAATATATATATAAAAATATTAAATTTCATTCAATTTTTAATTAATTATAAATAGTATTAAGAATAATTAACAATGAGAACAACATTTTTATACAAAATAGTTTTTTATATATTAAAAGTTTTAATTTAAAAGTAAATATTCTATAATTTAGAAATTAAATTAGATTATATGGAGATTAAATTTAGGTTCATCACATCAAAATTTTTTTATATTGGTTATTTTTTATTTTTAGTAAAACATATATTAATTAGTTAAAAACTTGTTATCAAAGTAAAAATGATAATACTAAAATGTAAAAATCAAGCGAAAAATGGGTCAATTTTTTTAAAACATGTGTTAAAATAAGTGTTAGGGGATTTATAAACCTTATATCACCAAAATGCATTATTTATCATTTTTGGAGCCATTGAAACTTGAATAATGTCATTTCATCATTGAAAAATTAATGAGTATTTAAAAAAGTGCCACTTTCTCCCTTATAAATGGGGATCACTTCCACCAAATTTATACACCCTTTAAAAAGAATTATATCTACCCAAAATCTACCCTAGTATCTCTTAAAATACATCCCTATTTATTTTAATCCCTTTTATTTCCAAAATACTAACCTATGGATCCTTGAGGTGTTATTTAATAGAGAACATCCAAAGGGAGAGGTAATATTCTCAACGAGGCCCTCTCATTTATTTTCTTCTTCTACCATTTAAATAACATTGTATCCATGAAATTATGATAAAATTATAATTAATAAAATTCCGAAATGTTATTTTAATAATAGAATATACCATTTCCACCTTCCTACCAACCATCAAAGAAATGAAAATGTTGGTTGTGTTATGTGCGGACTACCGCCTCCATAAGTGACATAGTCTATTTTTCCAAAATGCATGGTTGGTTTAAAAGTGAAATATAGTGAATAAATATGATATTTTAAACATTATTATGATTTTTAAAATATATAAAAAAAATTCTTAAATCCTTTATTCTATGTAAATTAATGTGTCACCCATATGTACGTTTGAACTACCACCTCCATGAAAGTGGCATATTTCATTTTTCACCTAGTATTTAATTATTTATCAAACAATCTTAACATATGATTAAAAACCTTAAAAATATATAAATAATATCATTATTATTATATAATAATGATATTATTAAAAAATAATCACTTTTTTAACCATAATCACTTATAGATTATAGCTTGTCCTTATTTTGGATTGGTTTAACCACCTACTTGAACAATGATATATTTTATATCATGGATGAATATAAATAATTAAATAATAGTTTTATTATAAATTAATGAAAAAAATAGTGTTTGGTTTATGGTTTTGAAAAGGTTATACAATTATTAAACATATTATTATTGTACCACCATTTTTTTTGTTAAAATTATCGAAACAATATCATCACTGACTTCACCATCATGGATCAAAACCAATATAATTATAATTATAACATTATAAATACTTATCAAATTTCTATTATGGTACCTGAAATAATATCTAAATGATAAATTTTGATTATATAAAAATATTGACACTACTATTATACAATTTTTAATGAACAAACAATAAGATATTAAGGATTTATATAAATTTAGATGTTAGGATGTTATTTGAGGATAATTTAAGGGTTGATAATTCAAGGTTGATTATAATTTCAAAGGTAGAGATAAAACCTTATATTATTTAGGGTAATATTAAATATTTTAGGTATTATAATGAGATATATTTAGTTATAAACATATGGATTAGTCTTTGTATAGTAATACTTACTAATATGCTTTGGTAAAGTAGATATTTTGTAGTTCTCCAAACAATTACATCCTTACATGGATACTAGAAAATGTATGCATCTGTGGAACATATTCACCTAGGTGTATTCACCTTAAAAAGGATTAGTTGAGTGTTAAATCAATATTCAATTTGGTGCTCATTGGGTGGGAGTAATAATACACATCTGGATAGAAAATTCTAGGGTATATACCTTGGTTAATTTAATTCTCTTATAAAACTATTATGAAGGATTAATTATGTTAGGGAATTAGGTTAAAGAATATTATTGAACCCAACATAAACAAATCTATAAATAAAGTTTGGGATTCAAGCATACTCGGTCCCAAAAATTTATTACGAAAATTAAAACAGTTACATAACGATACATCCATATGGAAGAAACACCACCGAACATAAGATGGAAGTTCAACCCCACAAAAAAAACAGAGCAGAAGATCATCAACAAAATAACACGATCTGAAATTGCACAACACCCAATGAAATAATGACATACAGCCTATATCTGAGGCCATGATTTCCCAATGCTGATCACTAGTCCACCGCTGATCCCACCAGTTCGAGGACATGTCTCATACGTACATTCAAAGCCACAATCCGTTCTGCCTAAAAAAACATCTGAAAATAAAATGGCCAAAAAAATCAGGCCGGACGGCCTGTATCCTGCTGTACTTGTGACCCAAGGTCTTCAACGACTCCAACAACACAAGGTCATCTTCGAAGTGCATCAACACCACACATTTCAGCCATCCAAAAAAGTGTCATCTGTCTCCAACCACCTACATATCGTCACGTTCTGCCCACATGTGCATCGCAACCCAGCTTGCTTAACGCCCCGTGTTCATTTCCAGTGACCTGCCTGACCAAAGCACCATTGCCAACCACCTCCCGCATTGTCGAACTAAATCCCGTGTCCGCATAGGAAACATCACTGGATCCACTCTGTGATACAACACATTATAGCATGCTCCTCAACATATCCCATTTCTCGGATCCCAAAACCCTATCCGCATACAACCTATCAAGGTCATCACAACAACCAAATTTGATGCCTCCCGTATCCTCTAAACATCGCTTCTAGATCCACTCGAGAAACCCAGCCTGAATGTATCCAACACCACCCACCGCCAGGATCCCAGATGACCTGATACAACACAACAACAACATGATCACCACCCCCGTCACTAGACAATCCCCAAAAGAGCCCTCCCATAGCAAATACACCAAAAATTCCATCGAATGAGATCCACACTAGACCTATAATATCATCTAGAACTCAAACGTCGCCACCAAAAAGTCAACGACCTCCACATATCCACTCACCACCATGCTTGTGAGTGAGTCGAAATCGCAAAGCCTGTATTCCTGACCATGCTTGTTTCTCGGAACCATTCTTCACATCGGCATTGGTTTCATCACCATCCTCCTAAACTCCATCGCTTGAAACTATCAAACCACGAGATTTATGACATTGAGAAAACATCTGAAAATGACTAATGATTCCATCATCTCCATCATGGGAGATCGGTGCCCGATTTTGGCCACCATCTTGAAGAGAGAGAGGCTCTCCATATTTGAGAGAGAAACTCTCCATATATCCACTTAAACAAATCTAGATTTAACTAAGAGTGATTTAGGTTGAATTGAAAGATAATCTAATAATTTCAAAGTGTAATACATTATTAGGTTAAAATGGTCATGTTAATATATTACAATAATTATATTATGGTGTTAATCACTAATGTTAACTATTTTCTGGTTTTATTAATATCCAAATATGAATGTAATAATGTTAAAAATGGATTTCATAGACCATGTGGAGATTACCCCAAGGAGAAACCTAATGGGATAAGAGATGAAGTGAGAAACATTTTAATTATTCCCAACTAGAAAAAAGAATCATGATTAATAATGTGAACTTTGTTAGGTAACCAAACTCACCAAAAAATATAAGGATGGAGTCTCATGGAAGATAAAGTATTGAAAATGATGAAGAAAAGAAGATTCAATTTTCTTCATGTCAAAAATGTGGGAAGAATCACTAAAGAAAATGTCTCAAAGGAATTGGAATATGTTTGATTTTTGGTAGAGGATTGAATAAAAAAACATGCTATCGAGGAAAAAGTAAGAGTTCAGTTAACACATTGGAAAAAATAATGTTCTCCCTAAGGATCCACTTGTAATTCAATGTTTTAGATTTGAGGAATTTGGGATCTAAGAAAATCAGTGAACTAATAATAGGGATTAAGATAAAAGTACAAAAAAAAAACCTCCTAGACCATGGTAATAAAAAAATCTTCTAAATTAACTACTATTTAAGTGGAATGTTATAATTAAGTAGTGATAGGTATAATTATTCATCACTCTAGATTTTTGTATGTATTATGTTGTGTATGTTTTCATAAACTATTACCATATATTCTTATTATATTTTAATATTTGGAAAAAATTCACCAGTCTCATTATGAAAAATTCACTAGTGGATAATGTTGAAATTATA
Organism: Viscum album; assembly: GCA_963277665.1. NCBI lineage: Eukaryota > Viridiplantae > Streptophyta > Magnoliopsida > Santalales > Viscaceae > Viscum > Viscum album. The sequence goes on from OY728135.1 coordinate 341,504,871, forward strand.
GATTTAAATTTAATTTCATATTTATGAACCTAATTTTCTTTATATGAGAATTTAAATTTTCAATTAAAAATCATGATTTATTTCAAAGTCAAGTCTTTGAGAGAAATTTTTTGAAACTATTTTCTCTAAGAAATATTTTTTTTATAATTCATAGACATGTAATATTCATTGATTAATATAAATTTATATAATTATTAATTATATTATTATCAAATGGTTTTATTTATTTTACTAGTCACTCATATGGATAACTATTGTATTAATATTGCAATGATCAGAATTCCAATGGCCAGATTCCAACAGTTAGAGCCCAACAATCATTTTTCAATGGTCATATTACCCCTTATATATATAAACTTCATTTTATCATCCCTAGACCACTCATATCATTCCCTAAGCTACTAGGTATATACCTATGTTTATTGTTAGCTTTATAATAAAAATATTCCCCATATAATTGTTATTAATTTTTGAGTATGATCCTCTGGAGTACAAGATTACGATGATGCCTCATACATTTACTTGTTTTATAGTTCTATTTTTAGTTACTATTATAAATTTAATGTTCTAGATTTCAATTAGATTACTATGCATTGTAATGTATTATATTATAATAAAACATGATTGTGTATTACTAGAATCGATGGTGTATTATAATGGATGGATATAGAGGCTTAACTAATGATTTTATTAGAAATTAGTGAGAAAATAGTTCTTGGTTTATGGTTTTGGAGATGTTATACTATTATTAAAATTATTATTATTGTACCACCTTTTTGTTCATTAAAATTAATGAAACAAGATCATCATTTACTTCATCATCATGAATCAGAACCAAAATACATATAACTAGAACATTATAAATCATAATAAAACTTCTATTATTATACCTATAATGATATTGTAATGATGAAATTTTATTATATAAACAATAATCGACACTACCATTATGAAACTAGTACTAAAAATGATACTAGATAATAAAATCCAATGACAAAAATAAAATATAAGTAACTAATAAATTGTAAATAAATGAATTTTATAAAATTTTATAGGTTTGAATAAGGTTCTAAAATAGGTTATTTATATAGTTATTTTTTTTATAAATGATTTTAGAGAATGTTAATCTAAGTGGGATTTAAGGTCAGAGGTTTTTCTTAAATAAAAGTTTTTTTCGATTCATAATGGTTCATTTATGAATCTGTTTATTACAATAAAGTTTTCTCTTATTCTATGATAATATTAAAACACATATACTTATTATTTTCTAGGTAATTTCATTGATGTACTTATTTATTTATAAAATTTTATGAGGTTATGAATAATTACCATTCTCTCCAAATAGGCCCGTTTTCTTCCATGTTCAGATTCACTCTTCCCACTAATGTTATACTTCCCTATTTGGAAATGAAAATATGTTTTATTTCCTTCAATACTAAAATTTATAAGTATTAATTATTCAATTAGTTATTTATCACTATTTTTATGATGTGGATTTCAATAAATGAATTTTCAATATTTAAAATAGTATTTTCTGTTTAAGTTTGTTTATAAATCTTCCACTCCAAATTTCCTAGGAAAACATTTATGTATTTTTCAAGACTCTATTATTTTTATATATTTTAAAGTGTTTTTAAAAAGGATTTCATGTTACCTTCTTGAAAATGAGTTTTTGAATGCGATTTTTCATTTTGTCTCTTTATGATGATAATATTAATTGTTTTTGTAAAAACTATTTTTTTTCATATATTTAATTCCATTTTCCTATGTAAAAAATTGAAATAATATGGAGTCATGTTTTATAAATCACCCAAAAAATACCTTTATGAGTTACTTATTTTGGGTTTTGAAGTTATGGTATAAACCAATCTAATTCTTTATGTTTTTATTTGTGATACCATTTGTAAATTTTATAAAAACCATTTTTATTCCATGGATTCTTTATGATATTATTAATGGGAAGGGTATTATATAAAACTTCAATTCATTGTTTAAGTATTTTTTTCTCATAAGATAAGGATGAATCATGGAATATTTATTTGTTCACAACAAGAAGCATGAAGATTTTTTTTGTTCACAACATGAAGCATGTACTTTTTTTATCACTAATGAAGCAAATAAATTATGTTTTTTCACAATTTTATAATTTATTTATGTAAATATTTATTATACATTTCTAAGATATCCTGAAGTTATGATCTCATGGATCTTGTTTATTGAATAAAGTTTCTACACTCTTGATTCACATCTTATGTTATGCTAATAATTATTAAATGACTCATGATTTATTATCTATGTCTTGTTGGGTATGATTATCTTTTCTATATGTTCATTTATTATACCAATATACTCGTATTATTCTCACTTATTATCATTGATTTTTATCCCTTGTGTTTACCCTTACTGAGAATATGAGATCACCCATTTCCTATGTTTTCATTTCTCCAAGTTATAAAGAAAATCAATATGTATGATGTATCTAGAAGAGTATATTATGAAGATAATTTTTGGGAGATGATGAAAAATATTTATGGATCAAACAGTTTCTTATACAGTGAAAAAATTCTTATTAATTGAAAAATACATAGGTTTTATTAGTTTATGATTTGTTCTAGTTATCTAAAACTCTAAATAAAAAAGTCCTTGAGAATGTATGCAATGAAATAGTTTCTTTAATTCATGTAATTATGAAATGGTTATATATATGGGGAATCATAAAAATATCCCTAAATCCCAACTCCAATTCCCTAAATCCCAAATTAGATGAATTATACTACTACTATAGTACCCTGGTACAATACCCATACTACTACAATGATACAATATAGCTATAACACCATGATAAATCTCCCTTTCCTAGAATTCAACTCGGGTATGATGTAGGATTATGGGGTGACATTACCACTTGATTTAACCACACACTATTCATTCTTATAATTTACATATCAAATATAGTATAAAAAATATTAGTAGACGTGAAAAGATATACAAGTCATCATTTTAATGCATTTTAGTGAGGTTTTCAGAGTTTTCTCATAAATATACTTAAATTACAAACAAAAAAAATAAATTTTAAGTCTCAAACAAATCATCAAATATATTACACTACCAAAACTATTTACCTATGGAATTTTATACATATAATCTTTGTCCAACTCTATTTTAGGAGATTGAGTTGAAGAAAAATAAAAAATATATCCTAAATGGATACATACATTTTTTAAATTCTTAAATAAATAATTATTAAATATATTTTAATTATAAGATCATTAATATTGATAAAATATTTTATTAACATTATATATTGTAATATCTATTTCAAGGATTTTCATTTCATTTATAAGATGTTTCATTTCAAAAAACTAATCTTAATTTTAATTTAATATGATTTATCAATCTCACATTCTTATAGATAATGAGTATATGAATAATTTATAACAGAAGATAAAAAATCCATTTCATAACATAATTAAAGTAAACTCAGGCATTATATTTTCTTTGGGTGAATCTAGTTTCAATGGAAAAAAAATAAAAACTTTTATACCACTTTCATTATGATTATTTAAAACCATATAATGATTTATCTAAAAACCATACTTTATTCGGTTTAAATTTATTAACAAAACTATTATTCAGTTTAATATTAATATTTTCTTCCAAATATTAATGTAAAAAAATATTTTTTCATATATAACTATTGATGGATATATTCCCTAAATCCTATATGCATATGATGAATTTTAGGTTATATCATATGAGATGACATAGGGATGTGTTATTATTCAACATCCACTTATAAAAATAATATTATATATGTCCTCAGGCATATTTATTATATATGATACAGTGATATCATATTTCTTGTACCAAGCCAATCATAGTTTATCATTTATCAATGTCACATTTTATTGTTGAGAGTAAGATTTTATTGAATGATTTATACAAACACTTTATGATTGGAAATAGAAGTAAAACATTATGTTGTTAACCTTAAATAATATTCTTCCAATGGATATCATCAATTATAATTCTTTATATGATGAAAATTTAAGAGATAATGGACTGGATGAGGGTTAAAAATGGTTTGTAACTGATAACATATCTTAAAAATTTCCTAAAATTTGAGCAAATTATATAGATAACTTGGGGGAATCTTCAAAGTCTATATAAGATGGTAGTATTCAATGAGATGTCTATAAAAAATTGGGTCTAAACTTGCCCAAGACTCCTGTTTATTCTCCCAATCTAATCCATCTTCCTTCAACCTTCTTAATTTATGATAGATACTATTATATCTTGGACATGAGGAGAACACTACACAAACATTGGGTGATTCAATAGATTTTTGGATACACCTTGGAGGAAATATTCCTCCAGTTGTTCCTCAATGATCATCATCAAGTATGTGCGACTGAGGAACATGAGAAGTGGCTCTCTAAGATGAAAGGAACATATTTTACATTAACCATATACATGGTTTTTATTTTTCGTAGCATGGTGATTGTAAATACCTGAGTATTCAGGTGGTGTAATTTAGGTTTGGGCATAGACTAACGATGTACAATTGGATGAATTTGAGGTTTTAAGGGTGGGGGGATGAAGTAATGTGGATGGTTTTAGGAAGGAGGCCACCATTATGGGAATTTTTATTGAAGAAATAATTGATTTGGAACTCATTGGACTAGTAATGGGTACTTAGTGTGATCAGATAAATGAGGGTAGCTTTGTGGGGTCCACTGGAAACTCGGTGGACTTGTGGAAGGCACCTGATGGGTATTGGGTACTAGGTGGGTGGTGAATGGGTACCCTATGGATACCTAAGGTGTTTTTTAGTTAATTAATTAATTTAATTAATTATAAGATAAGGGCTCATTTCACACTAGTTATATAGGAAGTTCCCAAACACCTTTCTCCCTTTACTCACACTTATTCTTGTTGGGTTATTCACTATTATTTATTATTTCTTCAAATGATTTTTAAAAAGGAATTTATGAGGGAAATTATTGACATCATTCATTTCCTATTTCTAGTTTTTTCACTATTAGAATGAGTTTTCACTAAACTATCTGTTTTAGGTATTTCCCTTTGGTTTGTAGATTTCATCCGATCGAAGTTGGATTGGTTGAAAATAATTAGTGAGTAGGGTGATCAGAAGTCTATTTTAGTGGTACCTATATATTTTCATTATTATAAATGTGTTTATGGATCTTTTGATTTGTGTAATTGGCTTGGTCCGTGTTTATGAACATGAAAAAAACTATTTTCATTCTCTATTTTTCATTAGAGTTACTATTTTATTGTCTCATGTGGGTAATGATGGTCTAGGAAGTGTATAGGTTGTTCTTTATCTATTGATGGATTTAGGGATTTCTTATAATGTTTCCAAATATAAATAAGTGATGTTTCTTATGATGCGTTTCTAAATATGGTTCTTTGGGAATGTGATGGGTGTGACTCATGTGACTAAGGGGTGATGTGGTTTTACAACATGTTTAATAGTGATATCTCATTTACTGATATTGAGGATATTGAGGTTCAATATATGATATGTGGCTATATCAATATGGTTATTCCACTCACTATAGGTATGAGGCTATTGCATTCTTGTGAACATAGAGAATAGACAATGAGGTAGTATTAACCATTATATATTTAGTAGCATCCTTCATAGATAGTTATCTTAGGGTGATAGAGGTGACCATTGAATCATAATAAGGATAAAAATAGGTAAACATGTGAACCAAGTGGTGATTTATATTACTAGTTAGGAGAAGAATTCTCTACATGTGTGTTATTGTTTAGGGTTAATGGTATAGGATGCATGGGGATAATTTATCAAGAAGTATGGATGGTTTTGGAATGTGGTTTTATGATGTATCATTCACTATGATAGAAATAGAATATAAATATCGTGTTGTTTTCTTTTATAACATGGGGTGATAATTTGTTCTCCCTCACTGTGTGCTTATACTGTGGGTGCATTATACCACTCTAGAACTAGCTAAAGAAGGTAAAGTGATCACTTATGGCTAGTCGAATGTAGAGTGAATCTAGTTGTGATGACTGTTTGGTTTTATTATGTTTCACTTTTCATACAATCATATACATATAGATATTATTTGGGGAAACCAATAGTCTGGGACAACTGAGTTTATACTCATACTCTACATGAGCGCTTTAGGGCATGCACAAAATTTATGGTTCATGATATAGGAAAGAGAAAGGGCCTTGTGGACAATTCGTAGATGGAAAGAGGTGTAATGGTCATATATTCTAATTTTGTTGGATTTTGGGGTAGGATAATGTGGGTCCCCATCACTGAGATAGGTTTAGCAATCCAGTTTCTTATGTATGATGGGCGTGACACTATATATATTTATTTTTCCTATAATTTTTTATTTTTTGGATTTTTTCCTGATGTTATTTTTGGATTCTTAGTAATGAATTTATGCCATTATTATATTTTTATTTATATATGGTATAGTCTACCCACAATTTCCTCATAGACCTTAATTGCTGGTTAGCATCCTTTGGAATATAGGGTGGAATGTATGAGATCAGTTGATCACTATCTTGAGTTTTGTTTTTGTGATCCAGGTTTGTGATGATATAGTAATCTTGGGAATGAGGTTTCTAATGTATTCTACCACTTTGAATAAGTTTATTTGATCCTTAGGAACCCTCAAATGGCAAGATTGAAATTTTTAAAGAGTTAACTATTTTTTGGGAGCTATCACACATGAATGGTGACCAAGTGTGGATCTACTCTTAGAAGATCCATTATCGATGAAAAGAGTTGTATAACCCAAATAGTTAGAGAAATAAATTTCCTTGATAAGTTCATATTGTTATCATGTTGTAAATTTTTATATGAGATATTTTATCTCACCATCAAAAATATTAAATCCATTCCAAACTTCTTGATTCATTAAATAATGTTGAAAAGAGAAGAAAATATATATCATTTTTGATGTCATATTGAATATTTTCAAAAACAATAAAAAAATTGAACTATTTATTTCCTTATAATTTGTGATATCAAAGGAAACAATATAGAATTCCAAATTTGGCTGGTATAACAATATTTTATACTATAACCTATGATATAATCACCTAATATGATATGTGATATTATTGCAGGTGATGAAAAATAATTCCTTTGGTATTCAATGCATCATAATATATTATATAGGTATTATAGGGTATGATATAAATGATCACTACTATTTAATTCAATGAAAATAGAGAATCATATAACTTCAATGATATTTATGTATATCATAAAATATGACTGACTGATAGTTAAACATATTATTGCTGCTTATGATAGATAAAATATGATAACCAGTGAGTTAATGTTACAAAATACACATAGTTTAGATTGTAAAGTGTGATATTTTTTATGAATCATATCATATATTATGATGGATAATTAAATCATAAGGTAAGATTGATAATATCAAAAGGGGTTTCAAGCATCATGTATTATCATTTTCATATTATGATATATACTATATCATAAAAATTGATATTATAGAGAAATTTATTATTCCTAAAATTCATTTATGAATTGAATTTTAAGATCTATAAAATGTTTATAAATTTTCTAAAAGGGTATTTTAAAGTATTTATATAATTTATAAATTAATTAATTATAAATTGTTCATAATTAATTATTAAATGTTTATAAAATGTTCAATAAATAAAGATATATAATATTAAATTTTAATATTAACTACATTTTTTTATTTGTATGGCATGATTTCTAATTTGGATATAAATAGTTTAAATAGAAATTATTAGTGTAATTTATTAAGTGTTTATAAATTACAAAATAAGGCTAAATATAAAGGATCTTATATTGTATGATGAATTATTCATAATATTTAACTTGAAATTTTAAAATTAAAATTCCTTATTTGAGAAATTATTTAGACCATATAAAATTGAGTTTTGATAATTGATACGATCAAGTCTTAAATAAAATTAAATATGTGATACTCTAAATGATTACACAATCTATGAATAATTTATATATATAATGTTTTATATTTCATATAACATATATATAAAATAAATACCATATAAATGGATAATATGAAAGAGTTAATATTAGATATAAATATAAAGTATTTATATTCATTATGGAATTTCTATAATGCATAGCTAAATTATAAAGTGTTTACAATTTTTTTATTTATGAATTGATCATAAATGTATATTGACACATATTTTCATGAGGTCTGGGAAAGGAAATTTATTTTTTAAGTTAAATATAGTGATAGTGGTAAACCTAATATATCTCAAGGAGAAGAGTACACAAAAACCTATTATAACTTGGTTGGTTTTAAAAAGGGGTTTGTTTGAGTTTTTTGTGATTTTTAAACTTAAAGAATATAGCAAAACAATAATTAGGAAAACAATTGATGAAATAGTGATAAATTCAAGGTTGGATTAAACTTTTTCAATGCTATCCTAGTTCCCAATCTTTCCTAAATTATTCTACTAATTGGCAAGAGACATAATCAATGATAACTTCCTCTCTCTCCCTTGATCAAAAGGTGATGGTGAGAATAACCCTAACTGAGATCTCAATTTTCTCTTTCATTTTTATTATGCGTGTAATTATTGCAGTGAACCCGTTTAGTTGACTTCAGAAATTCTTAATTAGATCTTGTTATTTCAAAATACCCAAGAGTTCCCACTACTACTTCCATATGTGTTATAAATCATTTATAATTTCACCACCTAGATCTAGCATGTTCTATCATACACAGATTAAAACTAACTGGAGGGAGATAATAATTATTATAAAAATTAATAAATAATAATATAATTCAAACCAAATACAACAATACTTTTTAATAAAAATAGATAAAGGAATATTGAAACCAGATTAAAAGAAGGGGGATAATTTTTTATTCCATTATGTATACCTCAAAATCCCTAGTTTTAGGTAATATACACTTTTATTATGTATTTTAATGTTATATAATGCATGTTATGAGTTTTGGGAACTTCTTGATGGGTTTAGAATTTCTTGAAGGGTTTTTAAGGGTATACGGTTTAAGAATGGATAGTGGAAACCATGCACTATGTCTAGGAAACCATTGAGATGTTGGGGGCCATTGGGTAAACACATGGTTGGTCTACAATTTATCCAAAACATGTGGGTGACCAAGAGAAATATTATGAGATGGTATTTTTTGGATAGTAGAAGTGCACACTTAGCGCACGATTTTCTAAACTATATGGAACAATAGTGAGGCTCCCTAGGTAATGTCTAGTAGAATGTGAATAGTTAGTGCATGGTTTTTGAAACCATGTAGCTATCTAGTTTTGAGATAGTATCATTGTTTCGCGCGGAATCCGGGGATGACCTCCTGGACGGGAGATTCAAACGTTCCGATCGGTTTCTAACGGGTTTGTTCGTAGAACCGGAAACATCCAATGATTCCACATCCGTTTGGACCTACTTTCCAAAGGCAGGCGCTCATTAGCTTGTGGGCTAATGAGGCTTAGGAATTTGCATTGGTCGAGAGGATGGGAGGTCGGACTCATCACACCTTTTTGAGGGGAATTATTGTCTACTCCGGGACTCTCTTTATAGATTTAAGTTAAGTTCGTGAATCCTTATTACATTACCAAGTATAAAATGAGCTTTCCTTTAGTTTTAACAATCAATGATTAAATATGTAAGAAATTTAGAGAATCTTTTATATGTATTCGAGGTTCTTCATCACTATGGAATCATCTATATTTGTTTAGAGATTCTTGGTCAATGGTATCCTTCAAAACATTTAAATAAAAGTCTCTTGGTCATTTTGATGACCAGGCTGGTTTTAAAGCCACTCAGTGGGGCACTTGAAGTTTATCGTCATTCAGAAGGACAGAGATTATTTCAATGTTGGGATCGAACCCATAAATGGGCTACCTACGTATCCTTTGTTTTGAAAAAGGAATCAGAACCCACGTAGTTCGAGGAATGGGATATGATGTTTTATGATTGATGGCTCAAAGATGAATGTCATAATTACTTTTACACTCTAAGCTCACGTGAGTCATGCTCGGTGTGAGAAACAAGAGGTATTGGTAAAATTCAGACAATTGTTCCATAAAAGATGCAATCATAAGAATTTGTTTTGGGGCTTATGTATAGATGACTGCCCAGATAGACGAAAGTTTAGGATTTACTTTTAGGGAGAAAATCCAAGAACAGGGTCCACAAAGTTATATGTGCTTCATGGAGATTTGAATACTCTAATCTTGGGGCTTACTCCTAAGGAGGATGCCCAAGTTAGGAGGGGACTTATGATTGGGTTTTATTCCTAAAGAGGAAACCCAAATCAAAGGTAATTTATGACTGGTTAAGAGAAATTTTAAGAGACTTGGGGCTTACTCCTGAAAAAGGAAGCCCAAGGTTATGACTGAGTCTTATTCCTGAAAAGGAGACTCAGGTTAGGGGACTTGGGGCTTACTCCTGAAAAGGAAGCCCAAGGTTATGACTGAGTCTTATTCCTGAAAAGGAGACCCAGGTTAGGGGACTTGGGGCTTACTCCTGAAAAGGAAGCCCAAGGTTATGACTGAGTCTTATTCCTGAAAAGGAGACCCAGGTTAGGGATTAAGGTTTGGGGCTTACTCCTGAGGAGGATGCCCAAGTTTGGGAACTTGATTGGGGCTTATTCTTAAGAAAGATGCCCAAGATTTATGACTAGGACTTATTCCTGAGAAGGAAGCCTAGGTTAGGGGACTTGGGGCTTACTCCTGAAAAGGAAGCCCAAGGTTATGACTGAGTCTTATTCCTGAAAAGGAGACCCAGGTTAGAATTCTCTCATCTTAAAGGATGAGGTTGAAATGAATGAACTCTCAATCTTTGGTGACATAAAGATGTTTAAATCACTGGGTGTTGAGAGGTATTTCACAGAATTCCTTTCAGATAAGGATGTCAAACCAAGAAATCATGCCATAAATGGCTTTGAAGAGTATATTGAAGACTGAATCTTGAATAGGAAGGGTGAAATGGCTTAAGAGGGGTAAAAATGGGCAAGATGGGCACCCAAAAAGCTAGGGGCGCGCAAGTCTTGAAGGTCGCGCAAGTCCTGCGTCGGCGCGCAAGTGTTGGTCGCGCAAGTATACTTGCGCGACATGAGGGATACTTGCGCGATTTTCAACCAGAGTTGAATTACTTGAGCGACTCTTTATTAAACCCTTTCCCATCCTCTTGAGGTTCTTCCAGAGAAGGGACGCGCAAGTTATATTGAAGGAATTAAGTTGGCGCGCAAGTGTTTGATAAGTTTCAACACTTTGGGCCTTCCTTCTTCTCTTTAGATCTTCCATTCTAGGTAAGAAATTACCTTAGAAGTGTTCCGGAAGCTTTGAGAAGAGACTTGAGCGTCGGGAGCTTTGATCCGAGTTTCTGGAAAGAGATCCTCCTCGAATGGGGGGCCCACAGGGTCTATTTATAGGCAAAAGAAGACCCCGGGCGGTTACTGGGCGGTTACCAGATCTGTCGCGCAAGTCCCTTGCACGACCATGAGGGGTCGCGCAAGTGTTGAGGCGGCGCGCAAGTGTACTTGCGCAACCAAGAGGGAACTTGCGCGACCTATGGGCAATGTTCTCCTTTTTCATCCCTTTGTCGATTTTTGATGTTTCTTCAAAGGATTAATCACTTTGAGCTCAGATATTCCCTTTTCCGAACTTTAGATTCCGTGACGAAAGGAGCGTCAACAAAAGTCCCCCCTCAGAGTTGGATCCGGAGAAAAAATGAGGATTTGACTCTGAGGAAATCGAATCCCTCTAAAGGAAAAGGGCGGCGCGCAAGTCTTCAAATGCACAGAAGTCGGCGCGCAAGTCTGCTGGAACTTGACTTTTATTCAGAGTTCCTTTGTCTTTTGTGTGGGCAGTTTAAAGTCATGCACACCAGACATAAAGGGGCTAATGTTTAAGGTCGAAATAGCTTTGACCGAAAATGGATTAAAATGGATTCAATTCCTTGACAATTTATCTGAAAACATATTTACCATACTCAAGTATGAGGGAAAAAATGTAAACTATGGCTTAAGAATATTTGAATCTGAGGAATGATATGAAAAAGAGCTAAATAGCATTAGAAGAAGTAGTTTCCAAGAATGAAGTTACTATTATTTAACAAAACCCGTTAGGGGGTTGAAATATGCAGGGCCACCTATGGGCATTGGCTGCATAGTCAAATAAAATAGCATCTTTTGGCTGACAAGTCTGTTATGTGGACTGTTTATGCAAGGCCACCTATGGGCACGTGCTGCATAGTCAGGCAAAAGAACTCCCAGAAATTTACTTTCCTAGTGCTAAAAGCCAGTGGAAGTTTATGGAGATTCCAATTTTCTAAAGCATAGAGTTTGTTGTATGGAAAGAGGTACTTGAATATGGAGAAGATATTTCCAAACAAGAATATCGAAGAACTGGATGAATATCACTCCTACGAAGGTCTGACCCAAACGTAGGGAAGAAGAATAAACCATAGACTTGAATACTTTCAGATCATGAAAAAGGATATGGGACAAATACGTTAAGGATGGCTATTTTTTGCGGATCCCTACATACTGTCGTTTAAGACAAATAAGGACAAAAGAGGCATTCTTCCCAAGAATGAAGTTACTATTATTTAACAAACCCGTTAGGGGGTTGAAAACATGCAGGGCCACCTATGGGCATTGGCTGCATGGTCAAATAAATAGCATCTCTTGGCTGACAAGTCTGTTATGTGGACTGTTTATACAAGGCCACCTATGGGCACGTGCTGCATAGTCAGGCAAAAGAATTCTCAGAAGTTTGACATTTTTGTGACTATAAGTCATGAAAAGGGTTATGAAGATCTGAAAATATTTAAGGTTGGGATTATAATACATAAAGATGGGTATTTTCCAATGTATATAGAGATACATAGGTCAATGAAAACCATAATCATGTTGTGGCTGGGTCCTAAATTGAAATTTTGGATTTCACTACGTATCTCATAAGAATGAGAATCAAGCCATACGTAGTTCTTGAAATGTAGTTTAACGTCGTGCAGGACGAAAGTATGAGTGATCTTAGTTTAGGGTCATAGAATTCGGACCATAATAATGAATGCACAGTGTGTGTTTTCATGAGGACTTTTCAGCCAAGGGACTGAAAGTGAAATTTGGGGTTAGGCCCAAAAGACTTGGGACTGGATTCGAGGGACACTCGAATGTTCCTACGTATCCCATAAGGATGGGAATCAAGTCCACGTAGTTCTAGAATTTCCCTTTGTACAAATTTGGTTCGTACATGTGAAGGGTGAAAGGGGACTTAAGTGCAATAATGGGTTAACCTAAGATAAAAAGTTCAGGCATTACCATGTATGCACGTAGTCTTTTGAAAATAAAAAACTATGATTGAAAAATTAATATCAATAATAGTTCTCTCTCAAATGAGGAAATCAAAGAAAATTGTAGTTTATTGTCGTACCGGAAAAAAGTGTTGTATAGTTTAACGTCGTATAACAAGGACGAAAATGAATCAAATGTAAAGATATTGATTTCAGGGGCGGTTTCACAAATCAACATCATATGAGATGGTGGTGAACCGATGTGAAGAGATTGTTTTTGGGCTTGAACCTTGGGAGGTTGCCTACATACCCAGCCTGGAGGGCAAGGATCAAAGTCCGTGTAGTTCAATTAAAGAATGAATCAACGATCAAATTGTTTTTGGGGACAATGATCTAATAATAAAAAAAAATGTTGTTGGGACTTACACATGGTTAGTGGCCCAAAGGGAGTGTTATGGTTGATGTTCGCTCTAAGCTCACGTGAGTCATACTCGGTGTGAGAAACAAGAGGTAATAACAACCTTAACGATGCACAGTTTAATGTCATGTAGGACATATCAAGGACTTTCTATACAGTTTAGCGTCATGTAGTTAGGACGATGGGGACAATACAGTTTAACGTCATATTGGACGAAAGGGGGATTGTGCAGTTTTAATGTCATGCTTGGACTTTTGATGATTATATAGTTTAACGTCTTTCCGGAAGTGAGAGAATTTTATACAGTTTAGCGTCATGTAGTTAGGACGTCACAATTTAACGTCTTGCTGGACATATTTGCAAATAGTTTATGGTCGTATACATGGACCAGGAATGATGCAGTTTTAAGGTCATGCTGGACTGTTTATGGAACTTTTTTCACAGTTTAATGTCGTGTGGGACGAAGTTGCAGTTTAAAGTCATACTGGACCATTGCTGTATAGTTTTAGCGTCATATAGCAAGGACGAACTGATGTTGTACAGTTTAAAGTCATGTAGCTAAGACTAAGGTGAATCAATATGAGGATATCAGTTCTGATCTTTTTACAGTTTATCGTCATGCTGGACGTTGGAAGTGCCACACATTTTAATGTCATGTTTCTAGGACACAATATAGTTTAATGTCATCTCGGACAGAATACAGTTTAGTGTCATGTAGGACAATAAGGGACTTAACACAGTTTAACGTCATGCTGGACGATGAAAGTGCCACACAGTTTCATGTCATGTCGCTAGGACAAAATATAGTTTAATGTCATCTCGGACAAAATATAGGAACTTCTATACAGTTTATTGTCATGTAGGACAAAATCAGGGACTATGCAATTTAAAGTCTTGCAGTTAGGACTATTGGTGCTGCACAGTTTAATGTCATGTTGCAGGGACATAATTTAGTTTAATGTCATCTCGGACATTGAAGGTGACACAGTTTAACGTCATGTTGGACGAAGTTGTAGTTTAAGGTCATACTGGACCATGGTGTAGTTTAAGGTCATACCGGACCTTGGTGTAGTTTAAGGTCATACCGGACCTTGGTGTAGTTTAAGGTCATACCGGACCTTGGTGTAGTTTAAGGTCATACCGGACCTTGGTGTAGTTTAAGGTCATACCGGACCTTGGTGTATGAACCAATTGTAAGTCTTGGTTCTAGGAACAATATTTTGTGTTTATACAAAATACTTCTTCAGAAATCTGGCATTAGTTGGAGTCGTGATGTGTTCTCCATCCATTGAGATTAGAGAATACGCTCCATTGGAGTAGACCTTATGTACTGAATAAGGTCCTTCCCATTTTGGTTCAAGCTTGGGAGGTTTCTTTCCTGGTATCATTGGTGTTCTGAGAACCAATACCAATTCTCCCTGAATGAATGAACGAAGACGAACTTTTTTGTTAAAAGCTCGTGCTATTCGATTCTGATAGATTTCCAAGTGGTGCAAAGTGCACAATCTTTTCTCATCTAACTGTTCCAATTCATTCAAACGCTTTTGGGATTGCTCATCTGTTGATAACTGATCACAAATGGCTATTCTGAGTGAGGGCAATTGAACTTCAATTGGCAAGACTACTTCTGTTCCATATACCAATGAATATGGAGTAGACCGCGTTGCATTGCGAGTGGTAGTCCGATAAGCCCATAAAGCATGATAGAGTTTATCAGGCCATGACCTCTTATCTTTATCCACCATATTTTGCAGTATATTTGAAAGAGTCTTGTTGAAGGCCTCTATCTGACCATTAGCCGCTGCATGATATCGAGATGAATGGTTGGACTTAATGTTGTATTCTTGATACAATCTCTTTACCTCAGAAGAACAGAAGCTGGTGCCGTTGTCTGTCAATATGGTATGAGGGACACCAAATCTAGTAATGATGTTAGACTTGATGAAGCTAACAATGCATTTAGAACTGACTTCTTTGAGAGGTACTGCCTCTGCCCATTTGGAAAAGAAATCAGTAGCAGTAAGAATGTACTTAAACTGCTTGGCCGTAGCTGAAGGGTAAGGTCCCACCACATCCATTCCCCATGTGGAAAATGGCCATGAGTATTTAGCTGTATGAAGCAACTCTGGAGGTTGATGAATGAAATTGGCATATAATTGGCATGAATGACACTTCTTTGTGAAATTAACACAATCTTGTATCATTGAAGGCCAGAAGTATCCAAGTCTTCGAATTTGATCAGACAATCTATGTCCAGACTGGTGGGCACCACAGACTCCTGCATGCACTTCTTTTATGACAGCCATTGTCTCTTCACCATCAATACATCTGAAGAGAACTCCATCAAAACCACGTTTGTAGAGAATTTTCTCGAGGTGGTTTGGACCATCATAAAGAGTAAAATTGACCACACGTCGCCGAATTTGTTCTCTCTCGGCTCTATCAGGTGGAAGTGTTCCATTTTGAAGGTATTCCCTGATAGGTGACATCCATCCTGTAGTATGACCATATGGTTCAGGAATGGGACTAATTTCATTAATTTCCTCTGTTCTGACTTGAACATAAGGTGAAATTGCACGATGGTGGGCAATACAGATGGTTGTCTCGTCCCGATTTGGATCTGCTAAAGCTGTGGCTATATTAGCCAGTGCATCAGCTTGAGCATTTTGTGATCTTGGGACATAAGAAAATGTCAGTTCTGAAGGGAATTCCGACATTAACTCTCTGACGTAATCATACAAAGGGATTAATTCTTCTTTTCTGATGGCATAATCCCCATTGACTTGTTTGATTACCAGGTCTGAATCACCTTTCACCTTTAAGTGATTCACTTGTGCTTGAAGTGCTAACTCCAAGCCTGCAATGAGAGCTTGGTATTCAGCTTCATTATTGGTACCACCTTCCCACAACAAAAAGGAATAAGGTAACACTGCCTTATCTGGAGAAATGAGCACAATTCCTAAACCAACTTTGTTGAATTTAGGATTTTCCATTTTCTTCCCTGTTGGACTTCTAGAAGCACCATCAAAATACATTTCCCATGTTTGAGGATTCTCTTGAATAGAAAAAACTTCCTCATCAGGGAGTTCGATATCTGAATACGTGTCTTCCACTGAAGGGTGTTCAGCCAGGAAATCAGCCAGAGCTTGGCCCTTAATTGCCTTTTGAGACACATACTGGATGTCGAACTGCTGTAAAATAACCGCCCACCTTGCCAGACGTCCTGTAAGCATTGGACGACTAAGGATGAATTTGAGTGGATTATTACGAGATACCAATTGGACCTCGTGATGTTGCAGGTAGTGTCTCAGTTTCTTAACTGCAAAGATTAATGCTAGGCAGCATTTTTCAATACTCGAATACCGGGTTTCTGCTTCAAGCATAGTTCTACTGAGATAGTAGAGACTATTTTCATTCCCAGCATCATTCTTTTGAGCGAGAAAGTCACCCAATGATCGCTCTAAAGCTGTCACATAGAGGATAAGAGGTCTACCCTCAACAGGTGGCATAAGTACTGGTGGACTTAAGAGGTATTTCTTGAGAACATCAAATGCTTCTTGATATTCTTTAGTCCACTGGTAAGTGACTCCTTTCTTCAATAATTTGGTAAAAGGTAAACTTTTGCCTGCCAAATTGGCGATGAAACGCCGAATATAGGCTAAGTGTCCTTGAAGTCCTCTTAATTCTTTCAAATTCTGAGGAGGTGACATACCAAGGATTGATTTGGTCTTCTCAGGATCGACTTCAATACCACGATGGCGTACAACAAAGCCGAGGAATTTTCCTGAGGTTACCCCAAAAGCACATTTTAAGGGGTTCATCTTCAAATTATGTTGTCGAAGCTTGGGGAATATGATTTCCAAATCATCCAAGTGATCAAAACGTTGTTTGGATTTAACCACCAAATCATCTACATAGCATTCAACAAATTTCCCTAGAAAAGGTTTGAAGATACGATGCATGGCGCGTTGATATGTTGCACCTGCATTCTTTAAACCAAAGGGCATCACCCGGTAACAAAACACACCTTGAGGAGCTCTGAAGGCTGTATATTCCTCATCTTCTGGGGCCATTCGGATCTGATTATATCCAGAATATCCATCCATGAAAGAAAGTACTTCATAGCTAGCCGTCGCATGAATTAAGAGTTCTGTAATCGGAACTGGAAAATCATCTTTGGGACAATACCGATTAAGATCTCTGAAATCGATGCAAACCCTAATTTGTCTGTTCTTTTTCTTTACTGGGACAATATTAGCCAACCACTTGGGATATTGAACTTCTCTGACGAAGTTAGCTTTGATAAGCTTATCCACTTCAGCCTTGATTTTGGAAGCATAGGTTGGGTGTGTTCTTCTCGCGGCTTGCTTGAATCCTCGATGTTCTTTTGGCAAACCCAAATGATGTGTGGCAACATCAGGATCAAGGCCAGGCATCTCTGTATAATTCCAAGCAAAGATATCTTTATTTTGCTTTAGAAAAGAAATATACATCTCTTGTTCTTCAAGGGTCATGGCCGCACTAATTAAAGTGGGGCGTGGATCTTTCTCTGTACCCAGATTTACTTCTCTGAGTTCATCCACAGTGGTAGAGATACCCTCTTCAAATGCTGGAGGAGCATCTCTAAGATCTTCCTCTTCCTCTTCATCATGTGTTATATCTTCCGTTTCTGCTTGCAAAGTAGATGAAAAAATGAAATTCTCATGATCATAAGAGATGTCAAAATTTTCACATTTTGAAGAAGAAGCTTCCATTTCCGACCCTATTGATGAAAAAGGGTCTTCTTTGGGAAATAAAGAGGAGATGATGGATTGAGAATCGACATCAACATTCACCTCTGGTGTTGCTATAACTTCTTCTGGCCTGATTAGCGAAGTATAGACTTGTTGGATTTCAGCAGACGAAATGAAAACGTCACCACTTATGCTTTCATCACTTCTTGGTAAGTTACCAATTTCTCCCATGTTGTCTGGCTCGATTGCCGTAATTGACATTATGGATCTTTCCATAAGAGTATTTTGATTTGGGCCTATTTTGTCAATTTGACTGATAGGTAACACATAATCTGTACTCACATGTGAAAATGGATTTATTGGAATTTTTTCCAAACCATATGGAGCATTAACTTTGGTAATTTCCTTCATTGTAGATTTTTCTCTTCCCTTCATGTGATAAAATTCCGCCTCAATGTATTGAGACTCACATGTTTTGAACGGGGCCTTATCACCATACAATGTTCCAACTTGACCATCGAAACAGTATTTGAGACATTGATGGTATGATGACGGAATAGCTGCATGCTGATGTAACCAGGGTCTTCCAAGCAAGATATTGAAAGCTGAGTCTTGATCAACAATCATGAAATCTGAATTGGAAACAAGATCTCCAAACTGAGTTCTGAGCGTAACTTCTCCCAGTGGTTCTTGTTCATTTTTATCATATCCTTGCAACATCATGGTAGAAGGAGATAAATCAGATTCCGTGAGGCCCAATCGACGAAGTGTGCGAATGGGCATGAGGTTGACTCCTGAACCATTGTCAATAAAAGCTCTTCGAACATCTATACCATTGACTTTGCCAGATAGGTACAAAGGTTTTATGTGCCCATGCACAACATCATCTTCATCTTTATCAGTAAAAGATATCACTGCATGGCATTCTGCAGGATTATTCTCTATGTGATAAATTTCAGCTGCAGCAATTTCAGCTTCAAACTCCTGAGGACTTGACAAAGCTTCGATGAGTGCTTCCCGAAGATCATTTGATAGATTCAAAGCATCCAAAATTGATAATTTGGCTGGTACTTGGGCCAAGTGTTTCAATATATCATACTTTTGATCTAGAGGCCTGCGTTTCCCAATAGGAATATGCGGTTTAGCAGGTGCCTTGGAAGCAGATGCTTTGGAAGCTGATGCCTCTTGTATTGAAGTTGGCAACATCTTTGGTTTTGGAAAATTAGACTGATTAGATCCATTTACATGCTGAGATAAAGAAGATGGAACATTTAATCGGTCTTCCAAAATAACTGTGCCGAAGCTGAGTTGGCCATTGGCAGAAGAACTTGCTTGTTCATTTTGAGCTCGCTGAAGGGCTCTACCACGAGTTTCTGCTGCATATACCGTGCTAGCAGGGGTAGAATTAGAGTAGTGGCTTCGGAAAGATCCACGTCTTCCCCTATATCCTGAACCTCTAGAACTTCCTCGGGTTCCTTTATTTGATACAGGGAATTCAGGCTCATCAAGACTGGAATATGAATCTGTTAATTGAATCATATTAACAGAACCAAAGTTCAATTCTTCGTCTGATAAAGACTCTGCCAAGTTAGCCTGTTTAGGCTGTGCCGTTTGGTGGGACGGTGCCCGTTGCTTTGAAGTAGATGGCATGAAATCTGCCAGAGTCAAAGACAATTTAGGCTTTGATACATACTCATCTTCTTCTGATTCCTCTTTCTTCTTTGAATTGCTCTGCCCTTTTGAGGACTTGTCTTTTGATGGAGGCTTTACTGCAGCTTTTGTAGGAGACACAATTGGCTTCTTCAATTGTGTTCGCAAAATGGAATGGGTCCGATTGATTGTCTTTCTGACCATCCAATCATCATATTTTTTCGTAGTTTTGCTTTTGACTTCCTGCCACTCGCCTCCTTCCTCTGGATCTGTAGCGGTAATACACGCTACATGAGCTGAAGAACCCTTCAATTTGACTTGTCCCAAGTCGACCATCTTTTGTAGGAGGTATTTAAAGACAAAACACTCTTGGATGGGATGTCCCAACATTTGATGAAAGGGACAATAATTGGGATGGTCTTCATCTCCTTCCTTGTTTGGTCTCTTCGGCACTGGTAATTGAACCAAATTATTTTCCAGAGCTGAAATGAAGTAACCAGGAACTTGCTCACTTCGGAAAGAGTATGTTTTACTCTTCATATCCTCAAATTGTTTTCGTCGTTGATCTTTTTGATCATTTGGACGAAACAGCCTTTGTTGTTGGCGTTCAGGAGGTGGAGCCCTTCGAGAAGATGAAGGTTTTGAAGTAGAAATAGGTACAGGTGCCTGTTTAAGCATAACTGTAGCAGTTTCTGCTTTACCCATTCTTCTTCCTGGAGCTGATGGAATTACACGAGATTTAACCTTAGCCTGCATAAGGGAATCTTCAATCTGTTGAGCGATTGAAGTAAGGTCTCGAAACCCTCCTGTGTATTTCACAGGGATCAATGGCGTGCGTAATTCGTCACGCAAATTTGCCACACAGATTGGCAACAATTCCTCCTGAGGGAGTGATAAACTCAAGGAATACGTTAATCCCTTCCAACGAGCAATGAAATCAGAGACTCTTTCATTCTCCCTTTGCTTGCAGTTTGTAAGATCGAAAACTGTCGTTTTTGGCAAAGTTGAGCTGAACTGAAGAAGGAATTTTTGACGAAGATCCTCCCATCCGATGACTGACCGGGATTTCAAGCTTGTATACCAGAAAAAAGCTGGTCCTTGCAAGGTTCGCACGAAGCATCTGAGTTTCACTGCTTCTTGTTGTTCTGGAGTTCCCATCATAGGATCACAACAAGACACGTAATGCGTCAAATGTTGTTTAGGGTCGCCTGATCCATTGAAAGTAGGGAAAATAGGGTTTCCAAAACTGGATGGAGGAGAAATTGAATCTACCCATTCAGGGTAAACTTTCTTTTCAGGTTGAACTTGCGCCCGTTTCCCTTCCATAGTTTCTAACCGAGCTGTTAATGACTCAATAGTAGTTATTAAATTTTGAGAAACGTCAGGTTGAACTTGGTTTTGGGTAGGTGCAATGAATGGAGCTTGGACAGCCGTGGAGGTTGGTGCTGCAACTAATGGTAGTGCTGCCAACCGTTGTTGCATTTGACCCGTAGGATTAGACCTCTGTGGGTGTACTGATAAAGGAGGATATTCCTGATCCATCTCAGTAGTTACAACAAATTCCTTCGGCTGTCGGACTTCAGCATTCTTAAGAAGAAGACTACTCTGAAGTAGTTCTGCATTCAACCTTCTTAATTCTTTCATTTCTTCCTCCTGTTGTGCAAGCCTTTGCTCTAATGAGAGCGATTGACCTCCTTCAGAGGAAGGGTGAGAAGTAACCTGGTTCTTTCCTTTCCCCTTATTGGATCCTTTTCGGAGAGGGGGAAGTGGGTTACTTGAAGGAATACCCAGATTTTGGGTAAGCCTTTGATTACGTGTGCGCACACCTTCTTCATTTAGGTCTGTGTGCGCAACTTCTTGAGCAGGAACCTCTTCATCTGATCCCTCTGATTGAGCCTCATCTGGTGAATCAGCAGCAACGGCAGTGATGACATTAATGGATGCATATTTCATGGAATCCTTTCTATCAGCATTTCTGTGATATTGTCTCCTTTTATGTCCATGATGAAACATGGAATTCCGTTGACTTGACCCCTCAGGAATTTCTTTGTGAACCGTCACTTGGAGAGAATCTCCTGATAGCTTGGCTCTTCGTTCCTCTTGAGGCTTATTCCCTAATCGAGAGAATACTGACTTTCTCTGAGGGAGGGATTGAAGATTTGAAAAAGTCCCCAGTCCGGTGGACTGGGGATGTTCCTGTTGCTTCCGCTCAACTCCTCGAATCCCATTCATTGATTCTAAGGGTTGGGTTAGAGAAGTCCCTAGTCTGGCAAGCTGGGGTGTCTCTTGACATGCTATGTCTGAGATCTTCTTGAAATCTCTCTTGATCTTGCGGATCTTAGTTCGGAAATTAGCTGGATGCATTAACCTGTATCCACTTTTATCACCTGGTTCAACAGACCGTTGGATGATTTCCGAAACTTCTGTCATTTGATGACGTGTTTGCTCCAGACGAGAGGCTTGTGCAATATTCTCGCCTGCTTGATGTAGGAGCAATTCAACAACCTGTTCTCTATATACTTGACTTTGAGAGGAACTAGTTGAAGCTTGATCTCGAGCAAGATTTTGATTATGAACAAAGCCCATTGACTGTGGCCGGCCATGGGCAATAACATTGCATGAGACCATTTTCGGCGGGCTTTGCTGACCGGAAAGCACTGTGAAATGTAGTGCTCCGTGAATACCCCATCCTCTGATATGAACATTAGATGGAGCATTGGAAATTAACTGACGCAACCTTCTTAGTGCGCCAAGGCATGAACGTTGAAGGGTTCTCTGTTGCTTTTCAGCCTTCGGATACCGAGAGACTGATAGAGATGCCAAATCAATCTGGCGTTGTAACCCTTCTATTATCTTAAGATGATTTTCATATTCATCGTAAGATAATACCTTCTTCTTTAATTGACAAAGAGTTTTCCATATGTTGAGACGAATATCATGGATTCCATCATCTGTCAACATCTTTGGAATGTCATACTGTGAGTCAGCCAAAGGCCAAAACATGACTGGTACTTCACCTTTTGCCAGTTTTTTCCTCATGTTCAGCATTTCCTCTTTATCATTAAATGAAGATTCTTCTACCTGTTTGGACCAGAGTTGGTGTTTCCTTGTTGCTTCATCGGATTCAACAAGATTGGTAGAGGAATCACTATTCATGCTGGAAGATGAATGACCCAGGGAAGGTTCAGAGAATAACCTGAACCCCAAGCTATCTTCTGATGGAGAAAGAGTTTCACCTGCCGATAGTAAAACTTCAGACATGACTGGTTTTACGTTTGCAAGTGCCTCGAGATAGGAGGGCTTTCTCGTCACTACATTGCCTTCTGAAGAATTTTCGAGACAATGTGAATCACTACTGCGGAGAGGACTTTCGCAGCGAAGTTCATCACCATGAGGAGGACCTTCATGATGGGTTACAGAAAAAGATGAGATCTCTTGCTCCTTGGTCTTCTGACCACACAGAGGGTTCCTGTGGTTCTCATCTGAAGAAGAAACTTCAAGATTGACCGAATTTTCATGAAGCAAGTCTTCATGAGGAAGTGTCTGTTGAAGACCTTCGGGATTAATGTTCCTGTTATTGGGAACTGAGGGAGTAGAATCTTGAATTCCGACAGATAAATGTCTGAGGGCTTCAAGAACTCCAGCATCGAGCAAGGCCTTGTTGCAGATTGGCCTTTGATCTCCTGACTGTGCTGGGTGGATCTTTTTCTTAGATGCCTTCTTACTCGCTTTAGAAATCACTTGATGACGAAAGTGATTGATCTGAGCAGGTGTATGTGCCTGATCAGGAAAGATGGTCAGGTTAGGCTGACGATCATCGCTCAAATCAGGTGTATGTGCCTGACTTGGTTGTCCATATGATATGGGGGAGTAGGCCCCACAACCCTCTTGGACTGGAACAGATGTGTGTGTCTGTTCCGGAGTGAATTGTTGATGTGTCACTCCACCGCTAGGGATAGATTTATGTGTCTGTCCCTGAGATGATGCTGAAGCTGTTATGATATCCTGGCAAGCATCCAGAATATGAGCAGGAATTTGCTTCTGCTCTTTCACCATTGACAAAATATGTTTGGTGACTTCAGCCGCCGGAACAGGGATATACGTCCATTCCGGGCTTGGAGTAGGTGTATGTGCCTGCTCCTGTCCTCCTTTTCCTGTCAGTGAATCCTGACAGTACTCAAGTGTGGAGGCAGAGAGTTTAGTCTGTCTCCTGTTTGTCGTCGGGACTTTCCGACTGACTTCTCCGTGCGCTACCAAGCGAGACTGTTGGTAGGCTTGATTAGTATTAGCAGGTGTATGTGCCTGCTGATTACACTTCGCCAAACGCGGTTGACGAGATCCACCATATGTAGTCAGACGAGCCTGCTGACTAACTGCTGATGTATAAGCAGGTGTATGCTCCTGCCTATGGTACTCCGCCGGAATTGCCTGGCGGGATCGGCTTGATGCTGCCAGACGAGTCTGCTGGACAGCGGGATTAAAACAGGCAGGTGTGTATGCCTGCTCGTTGTTTGCCACCAAGTTAGGTTGGTGGACTTCTCCGGAGATGGCAGGGATGACAACCTGCCTATTATTAACTGGATTCCGTCTCTGGTGATTCATCTTGCCTGCTCGGGTTCGAGGAACCTGAGCTGAATGCCTGGAGCCGGTACCCTCATCATGTTGAGGGCGCACTACCGCACGAGTCTGGCGGTGATTGTTGATGGGAGCCCTTGAGAAGGACTCCTGTCTTTTTGATTTAAGGTCCTGCGGGACCTGCTCATTCACTTCCTCGGAATAAGGGAGTGAATGGAAATTGCGTTCCGGGGATAACGACCCGAAACGGTTGGAGACAGTAGTCAGCACCGTCTGCTTCTTGATTGCTGGTCGCCGTTGTCCGGACGACCAGGTAGAATTGTTAACTTGGAGGGCTTGACGAGCGGCCTCCAGAGTTGGGATAGTACCGTTGCGACGGTACTCCTTAACCAGTGCATTAGAAACACAGCGTTGAAGACGCTGAGTTGGTGATGTCATCCTCAGAGCGGATGACGTTCCAGCAGGAGTAGCAGCATTGGTTTTCACAGCAGTAGACCTCACAGTAGAGGTGTTCCCAGCAGCAGTATTCACAGGGGTGAATTTAAGGAAAGCCATTTTTGTAGAAGATCTTGAAAAAAAGAGTGTCTGTTCCATGTAACAGACATAATCAAGATGAATCCTGCCACTGCATCTTTTGGATGAGCACATGTCAATGATTGCCTTGTTGGCCCAAAGGGCCTAACAGATAAGAAGAACATCACTTTAACTTGGTTAAGGATTCACGTCGGGTTCACCATTTTTGTTTCGCGTGGAATCCGGGGATGACCTCCTGGACGGGATATTCAAACGTTCCGATCGGTTTCTAACGGGTTTGTTCATAGAACCGGAAACATCCAATGATTCCACATCCGTTTGGACCTACTTTCCAAAGGCAGGCGCTCATTAGCTTGTGGGCTAATGAGGCTTAGGAATTTGCATTGGTCGAGAGGATGGGAGGTCGGACTCATCACACCTTTTTGAGGGGAATTATTGTCTACTCCGGGACTCTCTTTATAGATTTAAGTTAAGTTCGTGAATCCTTATTACATTACCAAGTATAAAATGAGCTTTCCTTTAGTTTTAACAATCAATGATTAAATATGCAAGAAATTTAGAGAATCTTTTATATGTATTCGAGGTTCTTCATCACTATAGAATCATCTATATTTGTTTAGAGATTCTTGGTCAATGGTATGCTTCAAAACATTTATATAAAAGTCTCTTGGTCATTTTGATGACCAGGCTGGTTTTAAAGCCACTCAGTGGGGCACTTGAAGTTTATCGTCATTCAGAAGGACAGAGATTATTTCAATGTTGGGATCGAACCCATAAATGGGCTACCTACGTATCCTTTGTTTTGAAAAAGGAATCAGAACCCACGTAGTTCGAGGAATGGGATATGATGTTTTATGATTGATGGCTCAAAGATGAATGTCATAATTACTTTTACACTCTAAGCTCACGTGAGTCATGCTCGGTGTGAGAAACAAGAGGTATTGGTAAAATTCAGACAATTGTGCCATAAAAGATGCAATCATAAGAATTTGGTTTGGGGCTTATGTATAGATGACTGCCCAGATAGACGAAAGTTTAGGATTTACTTTTAGGGAGAAAATCCAAGAACAGGGTCCACAAAGTTATATGTGCTTCATGGAGATTTGAATACTCTAATCTTGGGGCTTACTCCTAAGGAGGATGCCCAAGTTAGGAGGGGACTTATGATTGGGTTTTATTCCTAAAGAGGAAACCCAAATCAAAGGTAATTTATGACTGGTTAAGAGAAATTTTAAGAGACTTGGGGCTTACTCCTGAAAAAGGAAGCCCAAGGTTATGACTGAGTCTTATTCCTGAAAAGGAGACTCAGGTTAGGGGACTTGGGGCTTACTCCTGAAAAGGAAGCCCAAGGTTATGACTGAGTCTTATTCCTGAAAAGGAGACCCAGGTTAGGGGACTTGGGGCTTACTCCTGAAAAGGAAGCCCAAGGTTATGACTGAGTCTTATTCCTGAAAAGGAGACCCAGGTTAGGGATTAAGGTTTGGGGCTTACTCCTGAGGAGGATGCCCAAGTTTGGGAACTTGATTGGGGCTTATTCTTAAGAAAGATGCCCAAGATTTATGACTAGGACTTATTCCTGAGAAGGAAGCCTAGGTTAGGGGACTTGGGGCTTACTCCTGAAAAGGAAGCCCAAGGTTATGACTGAGTCTTATTCCTGAAAAGGAGACCCAGGTTAGAATTCTCTCATCTTAAAGGATGAGGTTGAAATGAATGAACTCTCAATCTTTGGTGACATAAAGATGTTTAAATCACTGGGTGTTGAGAGGTATTTCACAGAATTCCTTTCAGATAAGGATGTCAAACCAAGAAATCATGCCATAAATGGCTTTGAAGAGTATCTTGAAGACTGAATCTTGAATAGGAAGGGTGAAATGGCTTAAGAGGGGTAAAAATGGGCAAGATGGGCACCCAAAAAGCTAGGGGCGCGCAAGTCTTGAAGGTCGCGCAAGTCCTGCGTCGGCGCGCAAGTGTTGGTCGCGCAAGTATACTTGCGCGACATGAGGGATACTTGCGCGATTTTCAACCAGAGTTGAATTACTTGAGCGACTCTTTATTAAACCCTTTCCCATCCTCTTGAGGTTCTTCCAGAGAAGGGACGCGCAAGTTATATTGAAGGAATTAAGTTGGCGCGCAAGTGTTTGATAAGTTTCAACACTTTGGGCCTTCCTTCTTCTCTTTAGATCTTCCATTCTAGGTAAGAAATTACCTTAGAAGTGTTCCGGAAGCTTTGAGAAGAGACTTGAGCGTCAGGAGCTTTGATCCGAGTTTCTGGAAAGAGATCCTCCTCAAATGGGGGGCCCACAGGGTCTATTTATAGGCAAAAGAAGACCCCGGGCGGTTACTGGGCGGTTACCAGATCTGTCGCGCAAGTCCCTTGCACGACCATGAGGGGTCGCGCAAGTGTTGAGGCGGCGCGCAAGTGTACTTGCGCGACCAAGAGGGAACTTGCGCGACCTATGGGCAATGTTCTCCTTTTTCATCCCTTTGTCGATTTTTGATGTTTCTTCAAAGGATTAATCACTTTGAGCTCAGATATTCCCTTTTCCGAACTTTAGATTCCGTGACGAAAGGAGCGTCAACAATCATGTTCATTGTTCGTGAAGGGTTTGAAAAACTTCATATCCTAACCATGAAACATGCATTAAATTCTCTAAAAATTAGAGGTTAACTCATATTTACACCCCAAAACTCTATTTTTTCTCATATTATACTAAGATATCAAAATACTCCCCTATCTGGATAATCATTTATAATCCCTTTTGATCCAAAAGTTGATTTGATGATTCTAGGTGTGTTAGATCTCCAAAATCGATGGAAATCCTTGTTCTTTCTTGTTCTATCTAGATTTACTCAAACTCTCTCACCTAGAACAATCTATCTAATCAATTATGGATATATCTATGATCTAAGATGTGTTTTTATGAGATCTTGATTGTATTTTTTTAAGGGAATAGGTTTCAAGAACGAATCTAGAAGTTTTGTGTGTTGTACTTCATATTCTTCAACCGTTGTGAAGTAGTCAACATCTATCCCATTATACTTGTTAAAAAAATTGAAGATTGATGTTTAAATCACTCTTTATTACTTTTTTGGAAAACCATCTTTGTTTTAGTACCAAAATATTGGGTTTTGAAAATTTTCAAATAAGATTCTTTGAAAAATTTCTTAAAATAAACTGGTTTTCAAAATAAATTGTTTTATTGAGAATCTAGAATGTGTGGTTGGATTTAGATCAAGAAATTTCATTACTGCACTTTTTTGGTTTGGGATTAGGGAAAGTGATAAATTGGAACAATTTATTTCATCAGGCGAAGACTTAGGGATATTATGAGTCACCTATAATGAGTATTATGACTCTCATAGGGAATTAATGTGTGTGCGTGAGTGTTGAATATGGATGGGCATACCAAGTGAATGAATGAATGAATGAATAGATTTATTTCAATTTTTTTCTTAAACTATTTTATTATGGTAAAATACTTTGATATTCTCACCCTCTATTTTATATAAATGTGAGCTAACTTGTTCTTCTTCCTAGTGGTGTGTGTTGGGAAGTATTACAAATTACATATTGAGTTTATAATCACCCCCTCTTGGGAACTTTTGTTCATTTTCAGATGTCATGTACCGGGATAAAGGTAAAGGCGATGTATCGTACTTCTCTAGTGATGCATAATGATATAGCAGGATTGGGACTTAGATTTGGAGCTTAGAGATTATTTTTGGTGATTCATGGGTTGATGCCACACTAGTTTCATTAAGTCCTCTTTCCTCTTTTCTGTTAGTATTTTACCTTTTATTTTCCATATGCTAATATGATGTTTGTGACGCCCCAAAAATAATCTGTCATGTAATAGTAATGTTATGGTTTTACATGTATGTTATCCGAATTTTTTTTACAAATTATAAATACCAGAAATTTTATTTAAATAAAACACTGAATTGTTTACATTACAACAAGGTTAAAGGAAAACCATACTAACCAGAAATACCTATTAAAAGACCTATTATAATTATAGGGAGACCACCCAATACAAAAAAAACCCAAGAAGATAATATGGGTCCTTTAGATCCATCACAACAAACATTATTATGGCCAAAGACACCACAACCACACTAAGTATCAATGGAAATATGTGTACCATCTTCACCAAGTTGTGTTGAATTTGGAATACCCTGATGCATGGTTTTATAAGTCCCCAATTCGATTATTTCCTTGGGTGACCATTGAGTTCTAACAGCTATAATTATAATCGCTGGTCATTTGGTCGATTAATTAAAAATATATAAGTATAATTAAGTTTTTCTAAATATTTAAGTTATTAAGTGAAATTATAATAAAACCTCTTATTATGAGCTTTAAAAGGGAAATGGTTTAATATTTTGAACTACACTTAGTGTGATTTTAAAATGAGGTGTGGATATCAAACACCTTTCAAATATATCAAATATCTTGTAAATGTTTTCATTCTTAATGCTTAAACAAGGTCTTTGATAATACTAGAATAGTTTTCGTATAGATATAATAAATTTTAAGTTTTAAATTTGTGTTTAAAGGGAGGTATGATTTTTATCTCTGATTTTTGAAACATGTTTATAAATAATTTTAGTAATACTCTTAGTCAAGGAAAAGTATAATTTAATTGGTGTACCTTAATCTTTTAACGTTTAAAATGAAAATCAGGTTTTATACAAGGTAAGATATTCTCTTTATAGTTAAATTGAATTTTTTATTTCCAATGATTTTATGGTTAATATTGTGAGTTGCGTGTTTATAAAAAAAATATACCGACCATGGTCCATCCCTCTAGCTGGGCCGAGAGAGGCAACACATGCTAGGCGGCTGAGCCTAGCCCTTATCCTCAGTACAGGATCGCCCGAGTGGGAGGAATACCTACCTTGAAGAGCACACAGAAGCGCATGAGGGAATGAGAGGCACCACCATGTGATGCGGCATAGAGGTGTGGGTGGGCGCAAGAGCGTGCCCGCAAGAACCCAGAATGAGGTGGTACCGGGAGGGGCGGGGGAGTAATCTAGTATAAGGTTGAGATCTTTGAGATTAGAATGGATGTGAGGAGGCCTCTCCATTTTGATGTGGGATGGTGAAATAAGTTCGGGATTGAATTTAAGCCGTCAGATCTCACCACGTGCGATCTGAGCCATCAATTTTGGTCTGGTGCTCGATCCTCAACAGCCGTAGAATCCACTATGTTTTTCATGCACCATCTAATCCAACGCAGATCTAATCTCGGCTGTCTAATACATTTTAAAATACCATGTCACCCTGAGCTGTTAGATCTCACACATCTTAATTTTACCCATTAGTGTAATTTTAAAACATCGTGTTGATCTGAGACCTCTGATCTGTCGCGACCTAATCCAATCCATCCGTCCTTTTAAAATATCACAGATGCACCTCAACCATCAGATTAGGTCCATATCCAATCTCGGCCATCCATTCATTTCCAGTTCTTCTCTTCCCATGATGTCTTCTTATTCTCCTGGTGCGCAACACCAGTGACCTATTCTACTCCCACTTTCACCGATTATTCCAACCCGTGACCAGTTGATCCTCCTTGCCCACACTTTCCACGAAGACCAACCCCCCTGGTATTTTTATAAACCAAACATGACTCAATTTTTCTAATATAAACATTAAAAATTCTGTACATTTTATATAGTTTATAAGAAACCCATTGCACCCCAAGAACCCCTTGGTTCTTTCCCCACTCAAGCTTCTAGCAAGCCTCCTTCGATGAAATCCATGAGCCTCTCCTCCTCCTCAAACTAAGGTAAGGGAAAGAGTTGGCTTGATTTGTTTCATTGAAAATATAAATAGGCATATATATATATATATATATTCTCATAAAAATGTGTATACAACCATATAGTTTAGTTAATATTTTCTTTTATACCGATCCTAGGTCTCCTGGATTTTAATTTCAAATAGTATTGTGAAAGTAAGGGAACTTATATAGCCTTACATGTTGAGTTGGAAGTTTATATAATTATATAAATATGTATACTCTTATATATATATATATAAATACATCCTTGCAGTTTGGGTGATAACCCGTAAATACCCTACCCTAGGTCTTATGGATTTTTGGTTATGTAATATTTTTAAACTTGAAGGATTATTTTCTCTTCCTCATTAAATATATATATATACCTTATATATCTGATTATATATGTACACACACACACACAGATATATATATATATAACCAAACAGTTTTCAAATAACCTCTATTGTGTTTAGTTACAAGATCTCTAAACTTTGAGTTTCAAGGAAGAGGTAGATTTTTGTTTTAAACATAAGGAATTATAATTTCATATATATATATATATAGTATACACGAGCATGTATAATTATATAGTTTTTATAACTCACCTCCTGGACTAGTTTTGAGTCTCTCAACATTGTACTTCAATGATTTGTTGACATTTTTATAAACATGTTTGTGTCTATTGATTTTGGTGCAAGACCCTTAGGTATACCCTATTATTTATATAAATTATATGTGTGATCAAGGTTTACATATTTATAAATTGGTTTAATAAGTAAACCTTTTAAATTTTATATTATGATTTAAAATTTAGTAATTTTTGTTAATCAATGTGACTAAAACATTAAAGTCATATGGGTGTCAATGGATTTTTGTTTCAAAACCTTTAATACATAGTCTATATTCGGATATGTGAATATATCTATATGCAAATAAACTTCGATCCTCAATTTTACATAGAATTTTACAAGGATTACTATGAAATAATAAAACATGTGTTTTAAAAATATGTTTTTGTTTAAAACACTACTCTTCATATACACCCAATTGTATAAACAATTTACACAAACCTTAACTGTGGATATTCAAAATATTATACTTATGATGTGTTTAGTAATGGTGGAGAGTTCATGAGTATAATATTTGGGGTTTGAAACTTTTATATTCATTTGTATAAAGTACTTATTTATATATACATATATTAAATAGTGTTAGTTATGGCTGAATCTCATGCTTTCCATTTTTTAGCATTATATATACCCTTGTGATGTGTTATACCAAAGAATTTTAGTAATAATTGTTAGAGAATCTATCAGTTTAATACCGCACCTAAATTATTTACTTTATATTTTAATTAATTATGCATCCAGGTGAAATTCCAACATGTATTGATTAATAAAGTCTTAGAATTTTAGGGTTATCATTTTATGTAACAAAACTTGTATCTCTTTTAGTGCATTAGTTGTCATCATATATGCCATAATCTTTTTATTTTAATCACCAGTAAATGACATAGACATGTAGTTGATAGTTCTGTAATTAATACTTATATGCCTAATTCACTATATATATTTAAATACTAATTAATGTAATTATAACTCTTATGAACTTTTATGGAATTATGAATTAAATTATTCAAATTGGTATGGGATATGTTGAATAATATGAAATGAGAAAATTAAATACTCAACGTGGTATGAGACATTTTGAATATACGACCCTATTTTTGTATATGACGAATGTGTAGACTCGGTATAATGGGTTGGGGACCAGTTAATGAAATCCCCTTGATGAATCGATAGTTCTCATGAGACATTCATGTCATGGCACATGGCCATTGGCATTTTAGAGTCTTGACACAAGGTCTTAACAGGGTCTGATATTATATGTTTCCTCATTATTTTTATGATAATTAATTAACCAAGTGGATATTCGACTAGTAGAATATCCATGGTTAATAGCCAGTACTTATGAGTATCAGAAAAAGTAAATGATTATGGAATGACATTTATTTAGCACTCAGTGATTTAGTAACCAGTGTATGAAATTGATGTTATTACCTTTATGCGCAACTTTGATTATGTATTCCTCTTAGTTATCAAACATATACTTTAATATTCATAAGTCATACTTATTTAGAATTTATTTTACTTATTACTCTGAATGAGAATGCCTATAATTGAATCATGTTCCCTTGTAATCCTGTTATGATGCTTTAAATTGTGCTCTTTTATTTTTTAGACAATTGTTATGATATGTTACATGTATTACAATATTTCTTAAGAAAATGTTTTATGGAAAATCTTAAAAAATGTTTTCAAAAAAAATTATATTTGGTATATTATGTTATTTAAAAACACCTTATAGGTCATTCTTATGCTCACCCTACGTTTTTGTAATAATTTTTTCAGGTGACATTTTTCAACTGAAGAAGCATGTCAGAAGTAGCTGGTTTCCCAGAACCTGAACCGAATCAATCCTTTGTTTGGGACATGATGTGAAAAATATCAGTGCATATTTTTTTGTAAAAACTCACACATAATGTTTCAAGGCACCTACTCCGGGTATTCTGTAGTTAGGTTGTCACAGTTGGTATCAGAGGATTCAGTTTAGATAACTCTGGAAAACTAGGAATGAACAATGAAAAATTTACTTGAACATTGCTAAGTATGATTTTTTCGTAATTTTCAGATGGAACATGGAAATACCAGTCTCTTGCCTATTCTTATGGAGGACTTGGAAACCATAATTTCTATATCCATCCATGATAACTTGGTAAACTATGTTCATATTCACATGACATGCAAACACCTCTATGACGTGTCCAACTCTACCCATGTACTTAAACTCCACCGAGGAGTGGGTTTGGACTACCTATTTATGATTCAAACCCAATTTGAATCTTACACACATCAAGGAAAGTACTACGGGGGACTTTTTAGATGATTCTCCATAACAGAATACATCTAGTTCCTTATGGATTTCTAAGAAGATTCAATAGCGGGAGACTCATCACATCATATATGTGCCAAGTCTTGTCCTATGGCCATTATTGTCATGTAATGGACTTTGAAATCCTTGAATTTAAAGCCTCCCATTATGTGTACATAAATCATGTACATACTGATATCTTTAGATTATACACCCCTCATGTCACACTCTGGAGACACCATAAGTTCACCCATGAGATTGAACAAGACTACTCGGGTTGCATTTGGTTATGGGAGATTGATAGTTTTGAAATTTTTTTGGGGATTAGTGTAACTGGGAACTGAGGAAAAAATTAGTTCTGGGTGTAGTGTACCCGTTGTTTTATGAAAATACAATTTTTTGTTTCTTATTTATTCTACCTTTTCATTATTTGTGTTTCACAGAATGGAATTTCATGAAAAATTTATATTTAAAGATGAAAGGAAAAACCCACATTTTATCTCTTCCGGTTGAGGTATTGTAGGCCATTATGGCCAGAACCTTTGAGGAATAATAACTTCTCTTCGCAAACCTGTAAAGAACATGCATACATATTTACAGGATATAGAACAGTCCAGACATTATCCGCTCCTACCAATAGAATGCCTACATCTACCACCGTATAGACAATGCTCAACTCACTGAGTACAGATGAAGGGAAAAGTACCATAAAGGTCTTTTCCTATGCTTCACTCTATCCGGAAACTTCAAAGCCAAGGTAAGGTTTCAAGGGGATTCTTTGGAAGGGGACCTATGCGTAGCCTACATGTACCAAATCCTGAGCATTATTTTGTATGATCACATCGATGTCATTGACATTCTCAATTGAGAGATGGTTCGACGAGTCCTTAGAGAGTTTTTCCATTCGGGCATCTCTGAAATCTCTACCATTCGAGCCTCCCTCTAGAATCCCAAGTGTACACTACATGAGTTTAACCCATACTGTCTAAGGTGTATTTGGGCCAGGGAAGCAGAAGAGTTGAACACCAACTTGTGTATTCAGCTGGACACACCTGAGGATACCCCACGATGGAGGATGTAGTGAAGAATGTCAAAGAGTATCTATTAGCGTGGTTGTATGAAATGAATTGAGAGGACAAAATGCTTTGTAGGGGAAATAATGTGACACCCCAAAACTAATATATCATGTAATAGTAATGTTATGGTTTTATTTTCATGTTATCTTAACAAATTTTTGAATTATAAATACCAGACAATTTATTTAAATAAAACACCAAAGTGTTTACATTACAACAACGGTAAAATGAAAACCATACTAACCGAAAATACCTATTAAAATACCTATTATAATTACATGGAGACCACCCAAGACAACAAAAACCCCCAGAAGATAATATGGGTTCTTCAGATCTGTCATAATGAACATTGTATGAACAAAGACACCACAACCGCACTAAGCATCAATAGAACGATCTATACCATCTTCACCAATTTGTGTGGAATTTGGAATACCCTAATGTATGGTTTTTTAAGTCCCCAATTCAACCATTTCCTTGGGTGACGTTGAGTTATAACGACTAAAATTATATCCATTGGTCATTTGGTGGATTAATTAAAGATATCTATGTATAATTTAGTTTTCCTAAATATTTAAGTTATGAATGAAATTCTAATAAAACCTCTTATTATGAGCTTTAAAAGGGAAATGGTTTAATATTGTAAACAACACTTAGTGTAATTTTAAAATGACGTGAGGATTTCAAAAACCTTTCAAATATATCAAATATCTTGTAAATGTTTTCATTCTTAATGCTTAAACATGGTATTTGATAATACTAGAATAGTTTTTGTATGTATATATAAAATTTTAAGTTATAAATTTGTGTTTAAAGGGAGGTATTCTTTTTATCTCTGATTTTGAAAACATGTTTATAAATAATTTTAGTAACACTCTTAGTCAAGGAAAAGTATAATTTAATTGGTTTACCTTAATCTTTTAACGTTTAAAATGAAAATCAGGTTTTATAAAAGGTAATATATTCTCTTTATAGTTAAAATTAATATTTTTATTTTTTATGATTTTATGGTTAGTATTGTGAGTTGGCTGTTTATAAAAAAAATATACCCACCAGGGGCCAGCCCTCTAGCCAGGATGAGGGAGGCAACATGCACTAGGCAGTTGAGCCTATCCCTCAGCCTCAGTACAGGATGACCCGAGCGGAGGGCATCGCTACCCCGAAGGGAACATAGGAGTGCACGAGGGAACCAGAGGCACCACCGTGTGGGGCGACACAGAGGCATGAGTGGTTGCAAGAGCACACCCGCATAACCCGGTATGGGGCGGTACCAGGAGGGGGGATGAGTAATTTGGAATAAGGATGAGAGCTCTGGGCTTACAAGGGAGGCAAGGAGGCCTCTCTTTTTTAATGTGGGATGGCTAAATTTGTCCGGGATTGAATCCAGGTCATCTGATCTTGCTGCGTGCAATCTGGGTCGTCTGTTTCGGTCCGACGCTCAATCCTCAGTAGCCATGGAATCCCCCACGTTTTTTATGTGCCGTCCGATCTGATGCTGATCTAATCTCGTCCATCTAAGAAATTTTAAAATACCTTGTCTTTCTAATCCATTATATCTCACACGTTTTAATCACATCCATTCTTGTACTTTTAAAACATCACATTGATCTGAACCCTCTGATTCATCGCAACCTAATCCGAGCCATCTGTCCTTTTAAAATCTCACGGATGCACCTCAACCATCAAATTAGATACAAATCCAATCCTGACCGTCCATTAATTTTCAAGTTTTTTTTCTCCCCGTGACGTCTTATTCTTCTCCGTATATGCAACACCAGTGACATATTCTACTCCCACTTGCAATGATTATCCACACCCATGACCGGTTGATCCTCCTTTCCCTCACTTTCCACAAAGACCGACCCCCAGTATTTTTATAATCCAAATAGGCCTCGGTTTTTCAAAAAGTAGCATTAATTTTTTTTTATATTTTATAAAGTTTATAAGCAACCCGTTGCACCCCAAGAACCCCTTGATTCTTTCCCCACTCAAGCTTCTATAAAGCCTCTTTCGACGAAATACCCGAGCCTCTCCTCGACCTCAAACTAAGGTAAGGGAAATATTTTTCTTGCTTTGTTTCATTGAAAGTATAAACACATATATATATTCTCATAAAAATGTGTATACAACCTTATGGTTTAGTTAATATTTTCTTTTATACTGATCCTAGGTCTCCATGATTTTGAGTTCAAATAGTATTGTGAACGTAGGGGAATTATATTGCCTTGCATGTTATGTTGGATGTTTATATACTTGTATAAATATGTATACTCTAATATATATATATATATATATATATATACATCCTTGCGGTTTGGGTGAAAATCCGCAAATACCCAACCCTTGGCCTTATGGATTTTGGGTTATGTAATCTTTTTAAACATGAAGGATTATTTTCTTTTCCTCATGAAATATATATATATACCTTATATATCTGATTATATATGTACGTATATATATATAACCAAATAGTTTTAAAATAACCTCTATTATGTTCAGTTACAAGATCTCTAAACTTTGAGTTTCAAGTAAGAGGTAGATTTATGTTTTAAACATAAGGAATGATATTTTCACACACACACACATACACACAAAGATATATATTGTATACACGGGCATGCATAATTATGTAGTTTGTATAACTCACCTTTTGGACTAGTTTTGAGTATCTCAACATTGGGCTTCAATGATTTATTGACATTTTTATAAACATGTATGTGTCGAATGATTTTGGTGTAAGAACCATAGGTATACCCGATTATTCATATAAATTATATGTGTGATCGAGGTTTACATCATTATAAATTTGTTTGATAATTAAAACTTTTTAATTTTATATTATGATTTAGTATTTAGGATCTTTTTTTAATCAATGTGACTAAAACATTAAAGTCATATGGGTGTCAATGGATTTTTGTTTTAAACCCTTTAATACATAGTCAGTATTCAGATATGTGAATATATGTGTATGAAAATAAACTTTGATCCTCAATTTTACTTATAATTTTCCAAGTATTTTTAAGAAAGAATAAAACATGTGTTTTCAAAATATGTTTTTTTAACACACTACTCTTTATATACACCCTGTTTTATGAACAATTTACAAAAACCTTAATTGTGGATATTCCAAATATTATAATTATGATGTGTTTAGTAATGGTGGAGAGTTCATGAGTATAATATTTGGGGATTGAAACTTTTATATTCATTTATATGAATTACTTATTTATATATACATATATTTAATGGTGTTAGTTACGGTTGAATCTCATGCTTTTCATTTTTTTAGAATTAAATATACCCCTATGATGTGTTATACCAAATCATTTCAGTAATAAATTTTAGAGCATCCATCAGTTTAATACCACACCTGAAATATTTGCTTTATCTTTTTATTGATTATGAATCCAGGTGAAATTCCAACATGTATTGATTAATTAAGTCTTATAGTTTTAGGGTTATAATTTTATATAACAAAACATGTATCTCTTTTAGTGCATTGGTTATCATCACATATGCCATAATCTGCTTATCACACTCACCATTCAATGGAATAGCCATGCAGTTGATAGTTTTGTAATTAATAAATATATACCTGATTCACTATATATATGTAAATACTAATTAATGTAATTAGAACTCTTATGACCTATTATGGAATAATTAATTAAATTATTCAAAATGGTATGGGACACCTTGAATAATATGAAATGAGAAAATTAAATATTTAAATTGGTAAGGGACATTTTGAATATACGACCCTATTTTGGTATATGAGGAATGTGTAGAATCAGTATAATAGGTTGGGGACCGGTTAATGAAAGCCCCTCAGTGCATCTATAGGTCTCAAGAGACAATCAGGTCATGGCAAGATGCCATTGACATTTTATATTCTTAACACGAGGTCTTGACATGGTCTGATATTATACGTTTCCTCATTATGTTTATGATAATTAATTAACCAAATGAATATTCAACTAGTAGAATATACATAGTTAAGAGCTAGTACTTATGTGTATCAGAAAAAGTAAATTCTTATGTAATGACGTTTATTTATCACTCAGTGATTTAGTAACCAATGTATGGAATTGAAGTTATTACCTTTAGTCACAACTCTGATGATTTGTTTATCTTATTTATTAAACTTTTACTTGCTTATTCATAAGTCATAATTATTTAGAATGTATTTTACTTATTACTTGGAATGAGCATGCCTATAATTGAATCATTTTCCCTTATAATCCTATTTGGATGTTTTAAATTGTGAACTTTTATTTCTTAGACAACTGTTATGATATGTTACATGTGTTACAACATTTCTTAAGAAAATGTTTTATGGAAAATCTTAAAGAAAGTTTTCAAAAAAAAATTATATATGGTATATTATGTTATTTTAAAACCCCTTACTAGGAATTTGTATGATCACCCTATTTTTTTGTAATAATTTTTTCAGGTGACAATTTTCAACTGAAGAAGTATGTCAAAAGTAGCAGGTTTCCTAGAACCTGAACCAAATTGATCCTCTGTTTGGGACATGATGTGAAAAATATCAGTGCTTGGTTTTTTGTAAAAACTCACACATCATGTTTCAAGGCACCAACTCTAGGTATTCTGGAGTCGGGTTGTCACAATGTTTCTTCTAGTTTGAGTTGTATTGACATTATTTACATGAATTATATAATATTTTCTGTATTTGTATCATCTTCTATAGGTTGTTATCATATTACTTAAAATCACCCCCAATGATCTTGTATTCCCATGGCAGTTTTTTTCCAGCCTTTAGTGTCATGGGGATGTCACCTAAGGTCAATATCACTACCACAAAAACAGTTTTTTCGCAGCGCCCCCTTTTATCAGCACTAACGAAAAAGCGCTGATAAAGGGCCCCCCTTTATCAGCGCTTGCTTAGTAGCGCTGATAAAGGGGGCCTTTATCAGAACTTTTTTTAGCGCTGATAAAGGGTCGACTTCAAAAAATATATATATATATTAATATATAAATATAGTTATATTGTTATATAAATATAATATATAATTTTTAAATATATTTTAGATAAGTATAAATGTACATTTACAATTATTATACTTAATATTTAAGATATTTAGTGAAAATGACTTCTTAAAAAATTTAAAAAATATTTTTAATTAATATTTTGATAATCATTATGGAGTAATAGTCATTTAATAACAATTTTAGTACTAAAAAATTAAAAAAAATTAAAAAAAGATCCAAAATATTTTGAAAATACAACTCAAACTTCAAACGGCCATAACTTTTGATCCGGGTGTCCGTTTGAGATCTACCACATATCAAATCGAAGCCTGCGACGAGCTCTACGTCGCTGTGACTCGGGGAGACCCCAGTCAAGCGATTTTCGAGGCCAAAAGAGGCCCAGAAGGCCTCCAAAACCGAGTTTTTTGTCGGGGTACCCCGATTTTTTAACATTTTGTGGATTTTCACCCTCGTTTAAGGGGGTATTATTGGATTTTTTTGGTGGGGTATGAATTTATTCGAAGGTATTACATTCATATTGATATTATGTCATTGAAATTTCAACATTTTTTATAATGCACTTCTATTTATAATCAAGTATATAACAATATATTCATATTTTTTAAATATTCACACCTAAAAATTTAATTATAAATATAAATAATAAAATATATTTACATATAAAATATATTAGCTTTATCTAAATAATAACTAACATCCATTTTATTTAAAATACCAATATATGAATATTTATATACCTATATATTAATCTAACTATATATATATATTAATCTAACTATATATATATATATATTAATATAATAACTATATATATATTAATATAACTACATATATATATTA
Source organism: Viscum album (assembly GCA_963277665.1). Lineage (NCBI taxonomy): Eukaryota > Viridiplantae > Streptophyta > Magnoliopsida > Santalales > Viscaceae > Viscum > Viscum album. The sequence goes on from OY728135.1 coordinate 341,545,760, forward strand.
GTATTACTATAAATATATATATTAATATCACCATAAATATATATATTAATATCACTATATATATATTAATATAACTATATAAATATATATTCATATAACTATATATATGTTAATATAACTATATATATGTTAATATAAAAATATATATGTTAATATAACTATATATATGTTAATATAACTATATATTAATATAAATATATATTACTATACAAATAAATATAACTATATATATATAGATATAGATATATATTAATACCACTATATATATATTAATATTACTATATATATTATAATATAACTATATATATATATATATTATAATATAACTATATATATATATATATTATAATATAACTATATATATATATTAATATAAATATATATTACTATATGAATAAATATAACTAAACATATAAATATATATATATAGAGATATCATGAATTGTAAAGCAAATCAAAATAGAGTAGTGGTAAGGGCTTAGGCGCGCATGGGGGAGGTCTTGAGTTCAAATCCTGGTGGAGGCAGGGGTGCGCGCGCATGGAGAATATTGGAGCAAGCACTGTTAAAGGGTGGAGGGGGGTGCGTGGGGTTCGTGGGGTGTTGTATAGGGGCCGAAAAACGCTATAAAGGGGGGGGGGTTCAAGCGCTATAAAAGCCCCCCCGATTGGCAGTATTTTTTAAATTTTTTAAATTTTTTAATTTTTTTTTAACTTTTATCAGCGCTTTTTTAAAAGCGCTGATAAAAGGGTCCTTTATCAGCGCTAAAACGAGAGCACTGATAAAGGAAGCGCTGATATAGGACCCCTTTATCAGCGCTAAAAAAAAGCGCTGATAAAAGGGGTCTTTTATCAGCGCTAAAAAAAAGCGCTGATAAAAGACCCCTTTATCAGCGCTTTTTTTTAGCCCTGATAAAGGGGTCCTATATCAGCGCTTTTCGGAGCGATGATAAAGGGGACCCCCCCTTTATCTACACTGGCTTTATCATCGCTTTTTTAGAGCTGATAAAGGCCATTTTTAGCACTGATAAAGGCCGTGTTTGTAGTAGTGTATCACCTCAGAATCTTCCCAAGACAACAAGTGAGGGGCTGGATGTTACAAATGGTATCATTCTTGGTTATTCTGTCATCCTAGGATGGTATTAGGGTGATATGTATTTTAAAACAAGAAATGTATTACATAAAAATACATAGATAAGCTTTTTTATACTGAACTTCATGTTACCGAGATGGTCCAAGTATAAAAAGTGTTCTAAGATACTTTTAGGTGAATTTTCATCTCATCATCATTGGTTTATCCAATTAGTGTAGAATATATAGAATTAGTAATGAGAATTCCCACTAGGACTGGATTTTTTATATTATTATTGATTATTTTTGAAATTAGTCAAGATGATTATTTCTTTTTATGATTTGAAAATATAAATCCTTATTTTTGGGAAACATTTTTGATATTTTTTAGGTTTTATTGTGCTATTTATATAATGGAAATAGTTCTATGGATGAGGAAACATCAGGAGGAAGATTATGAAAATGTGGTTCAACATGAGCTATAAGTGAACCATCAACATATCCAAATAATAGTCCTGACACTTCAATCCATGGACAGAGCAAATCAAATTCCATAGCCACACCATGAAAATTCATCTGTATACTTTCAAAAAAAAATCCATTGATATTTCAAGGAGATTAGGGTCCAGAACAAGAAACGGAATGGCTATGTAAGATAAATAATTTTTTTTTGAATTCTTGGGTGCCTTAGAGGATTAAAAAGTGAAGTTAAGGGTTTATTTTAAGTAGGATCTTTCTAGGTAGTGATGGGATATTATTATCTAGACTAAACAGGACGAGGACCAGACATGGACATTCATTGAGGAGTTGTTTAACATTTTTTTTATCCCCAAACCTTCAAGTTCCCAATGATGAAATTTTATTTACTTTGAAATATAAAAATATATATCTGGATTATGTAGCTTAATTCAGGATGGTTACACATTTTTATCCCGAAGTTTCTACTAGTGGGAACTTGAAGGAGAAGATCTTTGAGGCATGGATATGACTTGAGATATGATACAGGTTGGTTATGTTTTATATATAAATCTTGAAAAAGGTGGTGAATAGGGTGATGGTAGTAGATAATAAAATATCCAAAACCTACATTGGGGGAACGATTTTACCTACACATGTAAAAGTGGGAACTACAAAATGTGGAATCAGTGGAAGAGGGAGATTATTCTCAAGTGAGTAAGGCACCAGGGAACCTGTCTGTTGGTTCAATGTATTCTCTGTATCACTACTATAATCATCAAGAATTTTACCAGTGTGGATATTATGAGCATATCAAGAGGGATTTCATGGTGCATATGTGGGAATTCCACCATTGTGGAAATATGGGACATATGAAATGTAATTATATAGAGACTATGAGGATGTATGATTGAAATGGTTCAAACATGGAAAAAGATTATAATAATTAGAAAAGTAAATCAATAAAAAATTGTAATCACCCCTAGAACCAAGTGAATTAGGGTGGCTCTCATGTTACACCAACACCATAGTAGTAATCACATCCATGGAGTAGCAATAAATAATTTTCAGGCACAACTAGTAAGAAGCTGTATAGTTCTAAGAAGATGGTTACAAAGGATCAATCTATTCCTTCGATGGTATGTAGTGATATTCTATTAAATTATACTCTCAAGAGATATATGTTTGATATTGTCATATAGCACTCTTTTTTCTTCTTCTTATGTTGTGGATCATTTTAGATTTCTTGTTGAAATGATTCCTCATGTCTTGAAGCATTAAACACTTCTTGACCATTGAGAATGTCAATCCTTTAAGTGTGAAAGATGTTCTATAACTATTTATAAGGATAATTGTTTTTGGGATTTAACTATTATTGAGATATAAATCTTTGACCTAATTTTTGTAATGGACTGTTTGATATCCTTCAAGTCCCACATCAACTGTTATGCATAGTAGGTTTGCTTCACATATTTGGATGGCATTTAGAATCTCTTTAAAGGAGATTGGGATGCTAATGAAAGTAAAGAAAGATATTTGGTACTAATGGTACATTTATCTCTAGTTTTAAGTATTTACTTTAGATAATGTTTATGAAATCAAATAAAGATATTTACAGCCATCAAGAATTAATTTCCTGATGTGTTCCCTAGAAATGTTTCTGGGATGCCACCTGAAAGAGAAGTAGAATTTATGATTGATCTCTCACTAGGGACCTGTCATATCTCACTTCTATTCTATAGGATGGTACCAACATAATTAATTTAATTCAAGGTTTATCTAGAAGTTTTGGAAAGTAAAGGATTTATTCAAACTAATATATATACATGGGTATCAGCAATTATTTTTTTGTAAATAAAGGGGGTGTAAATCCATGGATTTGTGTGTATTATCATAAAAACATCAGGTTATGATAGATAATATATTTCCTTTTCCATGTATTTTCAATATATTCGATCAACTAAGTGGATAAAAATGGTTCTGTAATATTTATTTATGATCAAAGTATCACTAAATTTGAGTTTGAAAGGAGGATATTCTAAGGACATATTTCTAGAGTCATTATGAATATGTGGTTATTTCCATTGTCCTTACGAACGGACTAGTGGTGTTTATGAAATATATTAATAAAATATTTTAGAGGTATATTAACTCAATTATGGTTGTATTAATTAATGAAATTCTAGTTTATTCTTGGACTAAGGCTGATCATGAACAACACTTGGGCATGGTTTTGAGTATCTTGCGGGAACATTGCATTTAAATAAGATTTAAATGTGTGATATATGGATATAATATGTAAATTTACTTGGAAATGTCATATCTAACAGAGGAGTCTCATTAGATTCGAAAAAGGTGGAAGATGTTATCTCTTGGGAACTGTCAAATAATATATTTGATATATGTGGTTTCTTTAGCTTAACATGGTATTACATGTGATTTTTATATTAAGTTTTATGAATTTATTCTTCAATGATACATTGGGAATGGAAATTGTTTCCTTTCTAATAGATTGATGAGTACACAAAATATTTTCATGAGATTAAGGTTTGGATTACATCACCACCTATCCTTATATTTCTAGATTCAAGACAAGGTTATGTGGTCTATTAGGATGCATTCATATCTTGTTCTCAATGTGTTCTCATGTAGAGAGATCATGTGGTGTCTTATGAGTCATGAATGTTATTGTTTCATGAGAAAAATTACCAAACACCTGATTTGGAATTATAATACATAGTTTATGACTAGAAAATCATCATCATTATCTCTTTAGTGAGAAGTTCACAGTGTTCATAGATCATAAAACCTTGAAACAAATCTTCTCACAAAGAGATTTTAGTATAAGGCAATGAATATGGATGGAAAACCTTTAGATATTTGAATTTGAATTGATGTATATATTGGGTAAATAAAATTACATGTTTTATTCATTGATAATGAAGTCATATATTCAATTTTCTAAACAGGCTTTGAATTAGTAGAAATTGATGATGTCCATAGCTAATATGCATGTTGAAATTTTCATTCATTTTTCTCCTTTTCATGATTTGATTGAGTAGGTTAAAGATGATATAAATCTAACATTGAATGTCTAACCATGATGTTGAGACTCAATGGTGGGTAAACCATTGAGCGATGAATACTAGATGGGAGATTTGTGTTGTGTTTTAAAGATCAGATTGTGGTTCCTATAAATTATCAGTAATAAATTCTTTCTTCCTACTACCAATCGAGATGGGATATATATCCTAGAATTTAGAATTTTTATAAGGTAATGATAACATAATTTTGGTTGGTTTTCCGAAAAATAAGGGTCTTGAAGTATGTCTGGAGGTTCCTTACATATCATCAGGTAAAGGTAGAGCACTAAAAATTAGCTGGTATGTTTAAATATATATATATTATCATGTGTAAATGGGATTAGATAAATATGGATTTTATTATAGTTATACCGAGAATGGTTCAGAAAAACGATTTCATATGATTGATTGTGGATTGACTCACAAAGTCAGATCAATTCATCCTTATCTTTGAATCCAATATGATGGAAGACTTATAAAAAATATATATTTGAGAAGTTGGAAAGATGCATGTAATTCAATTTCAATTATTTATAACTAGGAACCCATATTTAAATATCAATTTTAGAAATCTTTGCAACAATCCCTAAGAACATAGTTGACCACGAACACAGTTTATCATCCTCAAATGGATGACTAGACTTAACAGATGATCCAAATATTGGAAGACATGCTTAAATATTGCATTATGGATTTTGAATGCTTATGGGATGATAATATACTATTATTGGAGTTCTCATATAATAAAAATATTACATCCTTGATAAATATTAATCCTTTAAAAGCTTTTTACCGATGCCCTGTCATTCTCTACTTTGTTGGGTAGAAATAGGTGGGGTTTCACTTATTAGACCTAACCTTGTACATGGGACAAAAAAGAAGATTCAGATGATTAGAAAGAGGATTGTGATGGATTAGAGCCATCATAAATCATATTATTATGATCATCATCAATATTTATCATTTAATTTTTGTGATCATGTTTTCTTGAGAGTCTCTTAGAGGTTAGGGAATCATTATTTGGGTAAGAAAGGAAAATTTTCCCTTATGTACATTGGACCTATTGAGATAATATAATGAATTATTGATGTGGATTATTAGTTGGATTAACTACCAATATTCATATTGGTGCATAATGTATTTCATGTATCTCAATTGAAGAAGTACTAACACGATCCAAACCATGTTATTTAATGGTACCATGTTGATCTTGATCCAGATGCCATGTTGATTCACATACTGATAAAAATTGTAGATAGAAAATAGAATGTTTATATGATAAATAGTATCATTTTGGTATATGTCTTATGGTATCATGGACAAATTCAAGAAGTGATGTGGGAACATGTGAAGGAAATACAAGATAAATGACCCAAAATTTTCTAAGGCAATATAAATATCAAAATTTATAAGGATGGAAACACCAATGGTGGGGGTAATGTAATAACCAATATTTTCTCGTAATTTACTCTTTTATTAGGTATTCTCAAGTTTTATAATACTTGGTTTGAGTTTTTGTAACTTTTGGGTGGTTTTGGAGTGTTTTAGAAGGGGTTTTAAGGGTTTATGGTTTGTGGAAACCATGCACTATATCATGGAAACCGTTCAAGGAGATGATGGTAGTTACCAGAAAGGTGTATAATTGACATTGGGTTTGGCCAAACCAAGTGGGTTCCAATGAGAAACCATATGATATGAGAGTTTTTGGATAGTAATAGTGCACAGTTGGTTTACAACTTTCTAAACCATGAGACAAAAATATGTGACTGTCTGGGTAATGTCTAGTAGAATGCACATGGGTATCACATAGTTTTCCAAACTATGAATAATAACCATACAGTTCTCTAGTTTAGAGACATTAGCATACACATAGTCAGAACATGGTTTGACAAACCATGTGGCTTAATCATGAGAAGTGCATTAAATGTTCTAAAAATTATAGTTTAACTAATATTTACACCCCAAAACTCTCATTTTATCCTATTATACTTGGATCTCTAAATCATCTCCTCTCCTAGGTATCCTTGTCAATTAAATTAAACACGAAAGGAAATTTTGATTATTCACATTGTGTTGGATCTCTATAATCGATGTTAATCCATCATTCTTACTTTTCATCTCTAGATCTACTCGTTTTCTCTCACCCATAACACTATATCTAATCCATTATAAATAGATACATGATATATAATGTGTTTTTATGAGATATTAATTCGATATATTTAAGGGAGTTGATTTTAAGGATGAATCTTGAGGTTTTGTGTGCCATTCTTGGTTTTCCTCAACCATTGTGAAGTAGGTGGCTTCTCCCCCATTCTACTCATTCTATAACTTGAATGATTTATGTTTAAATCACTCTCTCTTTCATTATTGGAAGAAAATTATTGGTTTTAGTTCCTAAATATTGGGTTTTGAAATGTTACATATAAAATGTTTGATAAATTTCTTATAATACAAAGTTTTTAAAAATAAATTGTTTTGTTGAGAACTTGTTATGTGTTGTTAGTATGAGTTCATGAAATTGTATTGTGTAACCTTGTTAGTTTGGACTTAGTAACAATGTCAAAGTGGAACATGTGATTCTATTAGGTGATGAAATAGTGATGGGGTGGGTCACTACTCCTGAGTATTGGGACGATCATTGGGAATGCATGGGTGTGTGTGTGTGAAATGTGGATTGGTATGCCAAGTTGAAAGAATAAATTGATTTTGTTAAATATATTTTCATTAAACTATTTTATTATGGTAAACTATTTTGATATTCTCACCCTCTAATATATATATATGTGATCTAACTTGATCTTCATTCTAGTGGTTTGTTTTGGGATGTCTTGGGGATTACAAACTCAGTTTATACTCACCCCTTCTTGGGAATGTTTGTGTGTTTGTGGATATTGTATACCGATATATAGTTAAAGTCTAGGTGTCATACTTATCTATTTAATCATCATGATGTAGTAGGATTGGGACTTATAGTTGAAGGCTGGAGCTTATTTTGGGTGATGCTTCGTTTGATTCCACACTGATATCATTGTGTATGCTTTCCTTTTCTATGTCGGTGTTGTAACTTTTATTTTCCATATGATAATATGTCATTATTTATATTTTCACTTATATTATGATTATTTATATGCATCATATATTTATTTTTTATTTGTTTAATATTTAATAGGTTGTTCTCATCTCATGGAAAATCACCCTCGAATGATCTTTTATGCCCTTGAACTTGTTTCCAGCCATTAGTGTCCTAGGTATGTCACCTAAGGTCAGAATCACCTCGGCCTCTTCCCAAGCCAATGGGTGATGGGAGGGATGTTACAGTTATGAACTGAATCATTGAAAATAGGTTAGCATACCCTTCTCTAATCACTCATAATTTACCCCTCTATGCAAAGGGTAAATAAAGTGAAAATGAAATATAACGCCATTAAAACTAAATTAAAATAAGAATAATAATAGAAAAAAATTCCATAACAGATCATGTGATCATGTCTAGAAAAATTCCCATTATCCAGTATGTAACACATTAAATTTAAAGGCGAAAGTTCCCTATTATAGGGTTTATAATTCCATTTTTATTCATTTGGTAAAACATCCTAAATATTATCTTTTACAATTTTTTTACTTTTTCCATGTATTTTTCCTCCATCACTATTTAGGCTTCCAAAAAATCCATGGATTTCCTTATTTATTATAATTAATAAATTCTTAATGTTTATATCCATATGTCTCCTTATTATTTATTAAATGCAAGCTAACATGGATGCCTAAAGGTTTGGTTCAAATTCTGCATGAGTTTCATGAAGTATTTACTTGATACTCCATGAGTCAAATTTTGAAAATCCATGTATAAACTTTGAGGTAAAAAATCATGGATTGACCGTATGGGATATGATTTGTCTTTTAGTAGGTACATAACATGGTTTATTTGATGGTCATGCGATCAATTTGGAATAAGCATAGTTGATCATGTTCTTCTTCTTACAGTCGATTGGAATGCCATAGTCAGTTGAGTTAAGCGTGTGGTTTCTTAGGTCTTCAATATACAATAGGTTTAGATGCATGATCGATTATCTGATTCTTCCTTTTATTAGTTATTGACCTTGAAAAATTCCATCCACAATATATTTGGAAGGGTATGGCTAGTCAGTTTTCTTTTTGTGAGAAATCAACTGACTTTATTACTGTCTCCCAGTTGGTTATCTACAGTAACCCCAAAACTCCTAGAAAAACACATAATCAATAGGATTTCAGGAGAAAACACTTTATCCACCTAATATACTCAATTAAACTCTAAGGATTAAATGTTAGATTTATTATAATATTCCATAAACATTAAATAAAAAATTAAAGCTAAAGTTTTAATCCATTTTCTCTCATAATCCTAAAATACCCCTATAATTCAAACATGTGATAATTACCCAATAAGTTGTAAAATGGTGTAATTAAAACCATGGAAATACTCAATGAAATATATTTATGAATTGGATTTATCAATTCCCTCATACTTAATCCTTGGACTCAGGATAACTAAATTTCAAGAAGAATACCAATAACAAATTCAAACACACAAACAATGCGAGTTCCTTCTTTTTAACACCATATCACTCAAGTTATCATGCCTAATCAATGTTCTTGTTTTCATTTTACCATTATGTGAATTAAATTAATTACCAATTATTTAATCCCCCATAAAAATGTATACATAACTTCCCAAAATATTCCACTCAACACTCAAATATGATTTATAAGAAAGATTTTCTTCATTTCCAGTTCAAGCAAGTTTCTCCATAGGCTTGATGAATTTATTTATCTCCACCCAATGAGTCAAGTATTTATTCATATCATGAAGGATTAATTAGGGTTGTTCTATGGTTTTAGGGTTAGTAGGATTCAATTATTAAGCTATTTAGGATGGATTATTGGGATTGGATCTAAAGTGATTCTCAATTCACTAATAACCCACACCTTTTAGAAATTTAAAAATAACACACATTCCTCTCCCTACTTCCTCAATTAGGTTTTCCAAACATTTTTTCTTTTTATTTTGGTTTTTTATTGAATGAATCGAGGGACTTAATAATTTATTATTCGAGGTTTGAGATCTACATAGACTTAGATTAGGAATTATTCTCCCTTTCTCATGATGTGTTCTAGGTCTTATATTCCATTATTTCAACACTTCTCCTTAAGAATATCCTATTGAAGAACTCCTTTACAATAAATTATGAAGTTTATTTTAACTTACAAAAAACTTCAATAATTCTCATATATTCATGGTAAGTATATCCCATTGGAATTTTAATATAAATGAGTATATTTATTATCTCTTTCCCCTTTTTTGGTACCATTTCAGCTTGTATTCAGATCTATATTTCTCTTTAGAATCATATTTTTGAGGTAAAGAGTGTGAAATTTTCACTTTAAAATAATAGGGGAATTTCATGGGTAGCATTGGATTTTATAAAGAACATTTTTAAATTCTCCCCATTATGATTTATTTCCAAAATATAAACACAAAAGTTATAGAAAATTATACATTAAATTCAAACATACCCCACAAAACTGTTTTTTCTAGCTCCATTTCTCTTCTCCCACACTTGAATTAAACTTTTATCATGACAAAAATTCTAGATAATGGTAGGTAGGGATATTTTTATTATAATATTTCTACCAAAATAAGTAATTCATGGATTCTAATGGATACATATATTAATATATAGGTCTTATATAAATATATTTTATTGAAAAGGGTATTCAAAAAACAGAATACATAAGTCATTTGTAGAACAAGGTTCTTGAATTCTCTATTACTTTAACAAGATTACTCATAATGTTTTGGTTATTCAATAATATATTGTTTCTATTAATAAAAAAGGTATTTTAAATAAGATGTTAAATTTGGTTTATAAGTTACATAAATAAGTAATTAAAAATATAGGAAAATATTTCATTGAAAGAGTTTCAAAAATTAGTGGATTTTTATAAAATTATTTCACCTAGAATTTGAAAGAAATTTCATTTCAGCATCCATGTAAGGATAGTTGGTGGGTAAAAAATTGTTTCTTGACCAAATCATGGATTCAATTTTTTCAAGTGTATTCTAATGAATCTCACACATTCCAAAAAATTATTAAAATTGAAAAATAAATAATTATTTTAAAAATACAAAAAATGTTTTATTTTTTTGAAAGGTCATGAAATAAAAATCCTCCCCCACACTTAAATGATGTAGTACTCTCAGTGAATTAAAACTGATTTATCATCTAGATGGATTTAAAATTTCCTCAAAACATGTTAAAATATTTTAAGGATTGGAAAAACACTATGGTATTTTATTGATAAATAGGTTGGAGGGGTGTGATATACTCCACCGGCTCTTGTGGTCGGTTCCCATAGAATTTATTCTGTCTTTTTCCATTAATAGTGAATGGTTCCTACTCTAATTACATTATAATATTCACAACACCAAATTGATATACATGATTAACTATAAAAGGAACTTTTTATCTAGAATTATGTTTACCTAGCATGATTTTGAGTCTTGAGTTATAAAATAGTACAATGTCTCTAGGATGAAAGGATTTTGATTAGATCATCTTGGTATTAGCCACCCTTTTTTTCTTTCTTTATAAATTTTATAGTTTTCAAAATCCTCACTTATAATTTATTATAACTCTTATAGATTAAATATCCTCTCTTTTCTAGTTATATTTAGGTTTAAATTTATCTCTCCCACAACCTAGTATTCTTTGTATTTAAATTACATAGTAATGCGGTAAAATTTTCAATAAATTATCTACTATGGCCTCATTACTAAGGAGGGTTTATAGAATATCCTATATTCCTATATGATGTATTTCAATATTTGTTTCCAATACTTTCAATTTGTTTTGATAGTATTCCCTAGAATTCTTATGATTTCTCCATTGGACACCTTTTCATGGACATTGATCTGTGGATGATAGGGTATTTATGTTTTATAATGAACCCCAAAATTAATCAGAAATGACTCTATTATCTTATCAAAAAAATTATTCCCTTGATTTCTTGTCACAACCCGTCCCAGGGGGGGCCCATTCCATAACTACCCCATGACCGCCTCCGATAGGCTAGGGGATGACAACTAGCACCGAGTAGGCATATCCCACAAATGGGAGGCATTTTACTAAGTACCTACACACATGAACATATCTCCAAGACCAAAATGCTGAAAAGTAAAAAGGATAAGTAAAAAATAAATTCATACACTATGATACCAACCATAGAGTACTAGAGTTGAAAAAATGGAGTCTAAACAGAGATAAAATACACGCCCACCAAAAGAAAGAGTCCGTCAAGTAAATTCACAAGTTCCTAAAACTTATCTACAGAAAACCCAAACTGAAGGGTAGGTGTAGGACAATGGGATGAAGTCTTAGGAGCACACCACGCCCATATATTCCTGATAAGAACCACATGGTATTGGTCCACCTAGAACTCTGTCAAAGTGCCATTCGTTTTCACAAGACATGACATGTGTAGGAAAATCCCATGCAGGTGTGAGTAAACAATAATCAGTAGGACACCTCGAAACCAAAAAGGAAAATACCAATAAGAAATCCATGAAGTATACCACAAAGGTAACACATGAAGTAAACATAAAAGGAAATACAAGAATTACACCACAAAGGAAACACATGAAGTACATTCAATATAGTCAGCTCACACATATATAAGTTAAAAGAATGGAAAAAAAGATTTTCAGTTGTAGTCTATAGATCTCCTGGTTTCCATGAATCCTAGAGTATAGATGATTCAGGGATAATCGATGGTGCATAGAGGGTCAATGAAACTTGGAGTGTCGATGTCGCACAGAACATCGACGGCGCCCAGAGCATCAATGAAGCCCAAGGCGTTGATGGAACCCAAAGAATCATTGATTCATAGAGTGTCGATGGAACACATAACATCGATGGGTCATGCAACCCCCAAGTAACACAGTCACCAATTCATAGCCAGTTGCAAGAATCCACTAATAGCATGCTTGTTCTGAGGGAACCTACTCCTCAACAAATTAGGTCATAAAAAACATCCAAAAAAACTCACTTGGAGTATATCAAAATTGCTGTCTCATTGCAACGTTATCAATGCGACAAACATCTTGTAAAATAGACACATAGTTTGAAAGTTACAACTTTTTTTCTGAAAATATCCGACTTGGGTCCAGTCTGGGTCTGATCCGACCCACCATACCCAACCCGTCCTAGCCTGAATGACCTGGTTCGACCCAGCACTAACCAACCTGTCCTGTTGGTCCACTAGGTCTAGCCTGTAGGGATTTTAAAGCGTCCTTGGTTATCTAGTCTGGACCATGCTGCGGTCCGGTCTGTGCACCTGATGCGTCCCGCCCTGGCCGCATTCCTTGCGAGTCCACGTGGTCTGATCCAACCGTGTTTCCTCCATGTATATGCCTCGTGTGACTACGGTATGCCACTTCCATGGTCCTTCTAAGATGCTGAGCTATTTTCATGTGGCCATCGCTGACATACCCTCCTAACGCAGCCCTCGCTGCCGTGGGATCCCTCCGACGTGGTCTCACTTAGACCACATCCTTCTATCACCGATGGATGCCCTTTCGGTGGCCCATCCTGCCACGCTCTGCCCGGCTTGGCCCCTGCCAGGGCACTACTTCCTCCGTCATTGGCTGCCTGCTAGCTACATACTGGCAGCCTATCGCCGACTTGTGCTCCCCCTTGGAATGACCCCACTAGCCACATCTTACCCTCGCTTCTTGCTAACATATCGGTGTTCTGCCTTATGCCATTGTATGTTTCTGCCTCTCCTGAACTATACCATGCTTCTGTCACACCTCTACTATGCCATCGTTGGGAAAAACCTTCGATCTTGGACCATTGTGCCAAGGATCAAGGGCACAACGGTCGATCGTTCACATATGGATTTCGAGGGAAAAGAACGTATGAAGAATGAAATTGGTTTGGGAAGGAGATAAATCACATGAATTCCCATCGAACGGATCACGGACTTGTTCATGTCAGCCTTGATCCATTCGTGTTGTAAGGTTTAATAAAGAAAAAATCAACACACAAATCTAAATCCCCATTCAAAAATCCCATAAGCAGTTATCCATCCTGAATGAATAGATGAACCAAAGATCTACCTGTTCATGGGTTGGTCTGCATTCCTTAATCATTTTTTATCGATTTTCAAAGAGCCGGTTTGAGGGTAGCCGGTTCCCCTACAGGCCGGTTTGAGGAGAACCAGAAACCACATCATCATTTCAACGAGTATCACAGGATTACATCGGGAAGATCAAATCCAAATTCAAACACCATGACGACCACGTGTCCCCCCTCGAGCCACGAGACCATCACGCGACCACACGCCGTTCTGTCACCTCAAGATGCGCCACCACGCACTGACACCACGGATGAACCGTCGCCTCGAAACGCGCATCCAAGTCGTCAGCAAGACACGCCAGACCGACTATCGAATCACCGCCGGCAACAGACGAGTCGCCGACTAGACGCCACCATCAGCCCGCCCACCGAAGAAGCAGTAAGAACACATCCACCAGGATGAAGGTGGGCTTCACCAGCATCTGGCCATTCCACTATGCCGTGGCCAAGAACCATCCGCCGCGGGAAACGCCGACACGCACCGAGAAGGACCCAAAGCGCTCTGAAGAGTTTGACGTTGAGAGAACCAGTCTTACACTCAAAGATCCATCCAGGAACGCATCAAGCATCCACCGAAGCAGAAATCCAAGGCCATCGGAAAAAACCAACCCCCAGCCAGAAACACAGGAAAGAAGTCCATAAAAGACAAACAACTATTCAGAGAAAACAACCCAAACCATCAAACCTCACCTCCCTGAACGAGGGACCGGTGAGCCTCATTATGCCGACCACAACTGCAAAAAGAAGAAACAAACCCCCAACGCCGCCATCCAGAACGTCCACAGATGCAATTCTCAACTTACAAACCCCAAATCAAAGAGCAAAGTGACATCTTACCCGGCCAGACCAGGGACTCCGGCGTAGTAGCAACATCGAGTCGCGAAGACCCCGATGCACGCAAGACGAGCCCAAACCTGGTAGCGACAGGGAGAAGAACACCACCTCAGCTTACGAAATAGGGAAGAAGGAGAGTCGATCCGTGCCGGAGGAGGCGACACGAGAGAACCCTAGCAGTGAGCAGAGCCCCTTACGGGCTCATGGTTGGTCTGCATTCATTGTTTGAATATAATAAGGGAAAAGAAATCAAAAAGGGAATCAACATCCTACCTTGAGGTTGGATCAGTCGTCAATGAAGAATGGAGGTTTGTGTCATCGTCAATCCTCGATCCACCGATATTCGTCATTTTTCGTAGGAGAGGTTTCAATATATTTTCCTTAGTGGAATTTCTAGGGTTATGGCGATAAACTTGGATTTCTAAGAATAGGAATTAATTAAAAGAAAACAATGTAGTGTTAAATAAAATATTTTTATTAAAATATTTTAATGACAGTTATGACCAATTAATAACTTTAAAAGTCGACCCGTGCTGATCTATGCTAGATCCTACCTAAGGTAAAGTCTCTACGTTGAACATAATGGTTCCATTATATTTTTGATTCAGGAACTCATTTATAAGTTATTCTCGTTTTAAAGAAAAACCACCCACATGATTTATTAAAAACACAACATTTTCATCATATCGTTCTTGGCACACTAAGCCTCAGAATCGCACACTGTCTCAGAGCTTGGTCTCAGAATTTTCTCAATTGATTTTTGAAATTAAAAACAATGAAAATATGAGTCATTGAATTCTCCCCACCTTAAGTCTTTACATGTGAAAAATCTAAAACAGGGGATACTCAAATAAAATATGAGGGTACTGGGCACGAATCTGAGACTCTCACTCCCATGTTCTCTCCTAGAGATTCTCGCGCTTCTACTGAATGCACACCATAGGAATCGACTACCCACAAAGTACCTACTCCTATCAATCCTCAATCTCCACCGGGTACTCTGCAAAAGTCACCCCATCGTCAATGTCTAGCTCACCCCATTTGATGACAGGATATGGATCATGCATGTACCACCTCAGCTGCAATACGAAGAAGAAATCATGCACCCGGTGCAACTGTGAGGGTAGATATAGGTGGTATTCCACCTCACCAACTCTACTTAGAATATGAAAAGGGATGATGTATCTTGGATATAACTTTACACCCTATCCAAATCTCCACAGTCCCTATCAAGGTGAGACCGAAAGAACACATTGTACCCCTAATTGAACTCTAGATGACTCCATCTCCTGTCATCATACTACTTCTCCCAGCTCTGTGTAGTCCTCATCTGCTCTCAGATGATCTACACCTTCTCAGTGGTATCCCACACCAACTCTAGACCCATGAGTGTTGACTCCCATGGCTCCATCCAACATAGTGGTGACCTGCATAGTCACCCATAAAAGGCCACGAATGGTGCTATAAAAATGGTGATGTAATATGTATTGTTGTACGCAAACTCCTATAATGTCAGGTGATCCTTCCAACTATATCCAAATACTAGGATGGAAGCACATAGCATGTCCACAATAACATGGATGGTCCTCTCCATCTGGCCATCCGTCTTGGGATGAAACATTGTTCTCAAGTGAAAATGAGTCCCAAATTCCACCTGCAGTCCATTCCACAACCGGGATGTGAAACGAGCATCACATTCTGAATCAATCGTCGATGGAACTCCATGAAGCTGAACTATCTCCTACACATAGAGGCGTCCCAATTTCTCTAATGAAATCTACTCATAGATTAGTACGAATTAGGCCAACTTGGTGAGTCAGTCAATGATAACCTAGATGGTATCATGTCCCCTAGATGTGTGTAGTAAACTTGTTATGATGTCTATCAATATCTCACCCCACTTCTACTCTGGTACCTATAGTGGTTGAATCAAGCCTAATGGAACCTGGTGATTAGCCTTCACCTGATGGAAAGAGAGGCATCTAGAAATGAACTCTGCCATTGCCTTCATCACCCCCAACCACAAAAAATAATGTCACAGGTCATTATAAATCTTTGAAACTTATGTATGTACCGCTAAAGAGAATGTGTGGAACTCCCTCAGAACCTCCTCCCACAATGTGAATGGTGCCACTATGCATCCAATGAATAGAATTATGTGCTCCCAACATTTTGAGTATCCATTAGGGTTATGCACTTTAGACATCTAAGCATGTAAAGTCTCATAGTCGGTGTATCCAAGCTATGCCTCCATGACTCCTTGTAAGAATGGAGAGGTGAAAACCATCAAAGGGAGGTAAGTTGATCTATCTCTATACAAAAAGGATATCTGTTACACGACCAACTGCTCTAATGCCTCACTCAATAATTGTATGATAGATCTTCTATTGAGAGAATCTGTCACTACATTCCCCTTATTAGGAATATATAAAATCTCAAAGTCATAGTCTTGAAGAAAATCTAGCCATTATCTCTGTCTCAAGTTCAAATTCATCTGATAGAATATATACTTGAGACTATTATGATCAGAGTAGATTTTAAACTGCTCTCCCATCAGATAGTGTCACCACATCTTCAATGCGAGGACTGCCACTACAAGATCAAGATCATGGTTTCTGTATTTCTACTAATGATTCCCCAACTAGAATGAAACATAGGTAATCACCACTTTCCCTTGCATCAGGACACAACCAATCATGGTCCCTGATGCATCACAGAACACCACATACCCAACACCCTCCTCTGGTAATATCAAGATAGGATCGTTCATCAACCTCTGCCTCAACTCCTAAAATCACCACTGGAACTTCTCTATCAACATGAAAGGCTTACCATTTCGTGTCAAGCCCATCAAGGGTGATAATTATATGGAAAATTCAGGAAAAAACCTCTGATAGTACCTATACAAACCCCAAAAACTTTTCACCTTGGTAACACTCTTGGGTGGCTCCCAAGTAGGCACCTCTTCAATCTTTATCATATCCACTGCAAATCCAGCCTTTGAAATGATGTGTACCAAAAAGTGGAACTCCCAAATAAAAAATTGATACTTTAGGAGCTTCACATAAATATAGTTCTCTTATAGTGTGTCCAAGACCATCCTCAAGTGTATCGCGTGCTCCTCCTCAGACACCAAGCACACTAGGATGTCATCAATGAAGACCACGATGAACCGGTCGATGTAAGGCTAGAATATTTTGTTCATGAGTCCCATGAACAATACCGAAGAATTCCTCACTCGAAATGGAATCACTAAGTACTCATAGTTCATGTACCGAAATCTAAAGGTTGTCTTCGGGATGTCCTCATCTCGTACACGAAGCCGGTGATAGACAAATCTGAGGTCTATCTTCGAGAATGAACTTGCTCCCTTTAGTTGATCGAAGAGATCTTCAATCCTCGGTTCTGGATACTTATTTTTCATGGTCACCTGGTTTAGGCACTAGAAGTACAAACATAATCTCAAGATCTGGTATGCCTTCTTGAATAGGGCTGCCCAAGGTGAAACACTGGGTCTCATGAAACCATTCCTATGCATGTCCTCTAGTTGTACCCTCAACTCATGAAGCTCCAAAAGAGACCTATGATATGTAGGTGAAGATATAGGTGCCATCCCAGGGTATAGGTAAATGAAGAATTCTACCTCCCTATGGGTAGGTAACCCAAGGACATCATCAGGAAATACATACCCACACTCTACCACCATTTCAAGAAACTACGAAATCCTATCATCCAACGTACTGAGGGTGAGGCTAGCCCAATGGTGAGTAATCAGAAAAACCCTCATATGAGTAATTCTGTCCTACAATGCATGTATTTACTTTCACCAACAAAGGAAAACATGTTCCCTATATTTGTGGACACACCACACTTTGCGCCTAAAACAGTCAATCTGGGTATGAACTATATATAACTAGTCCATGCCCAAAATGACGTCCTAAGGCCTCGACACTACTACCAAAACATCCCAATCAATACTATCACACCCAAGAGAAAGGGAAAACTATAGTCACCAGTGTGTGATCTTCTAATATCCCCTTGTAGGATTATCTAAGTGCGTGGATTGAGTCAAAAGTTCCACTGGAATCTTCGTGTCTCAAAACAAGGGTCATGGTGAGAAAAGAGTGACTAGAGATTGTGTCTATTAAAACATATTATAGGTTAAAAAAGACATAGATCATACCTCTAATCATATATAGAGCACCAGAGTCATAAGACTCCATTGCCTAAAGCTGGCCTTGTCTCTATACACCAACTCCCTATGCCCGTGGTGGACCACCTAGGGATGGTGGTGGTAGTATGTTGAACCTCCTCCCACCGCCTATTTCTCTACCAGATCCTATGCCATGCCTTCCATCCTGAGAACCACTCTATTCCTGCCTTCTCCTTTACCTTGGTAGTCCATCGACTATCTTTCAATCGTCTGCTCGACGAGTCAGGAAATCTTGATCCAAATGTCCCCGACCGCTGCACGAGTAACACAAACTATACTTCAGCTGACCAGATATTCCCTAGGATACCCTCACCAATGATCATGTATCCTAGGGTCGTCCCCTATAGTTCTTAACCTTCTTGGGTCCCATCTTTTACTATCAGCTACCTACCGCTGAAGACTCAGCTTCCTGGTTTCTACTGGTATCTCCCTCTGCTGGAATCTGTTCTCCACTAGCAGGGCTTGCTCCAGTACCCCATCATATGTAGAGATGCTAAGGGATATCACATATTCCCTTATCTCATGGAATATCCCCTTCTCAAAGGTCTGGGCCCTGAAGAATGAGTCTCACAACATATCCATGGAGTAGTGAGAAAGATCCATAAATATCTCCGAGTACTCCGCTACTGTCTGACTGCCCTGCCACAGATGTAGGAGCTCCTATATGTGCACTAAGTTTAATGTTGTTAAAAATAACTCCTCCCTGAATAGGAGATCAAATTATTCCCAAGATATAGTTGTCTCGTTATGAATCTAGGTCACTAAGATCCACCATCACCCCTCTAATCCCTAATGAATCCTCACAACTATAACATCAATCTGGTCTGAAGGTGTCCTCACAAGGAAGAAGACACATGTAACTTGCACCATCTAATACTCATATTTCTAGGGGTCTATATAACCCCTAAACCTATGATTTCACTGCATCTAAAACTCATGAAATGCACTCATCCTGTGTGCATCCTCTATCGGTAGCGCTGGTAGTAACTGATTATCTACGGGTGGTGGTATCACTGGTACACAACCCATGGGTTCTATCTCTCATACTGGTCCATATACTGATGCCTTATCTCTAGGTAGATCATCCTCATGATCATGCATCAAAATCCTAGATAGATGTCTGCATGGAGGTATCCTAAAATAGATCATAATGTACTAGATTCAATAAAGCATACCTGGTGAGCTGACTCAAGAAGGAAATGAGAACACACTCAAAATCCTATATGATGCATGTAACATTTATTTTCCCTTCAACTAGTGTTTTCATGTACTGAGTTGAAAATATGAATTTAGAGTCCTCGTGTATAGATATGTCAGCCACCACACCAACACTGGAGTCACTAGTCTGAAATCCATACTTGAAACACTTAACGCTGTTTCCCCAAACCAACTCACATACTCTTAGTTCTTTAGGTAGAACCGACCTCCCTCTGATACTTCTCAGTCATGACCCATCCTAGAGGGGCCTGTGCTATGACTGCCCCAATCCTACCTCTGATAGGCCAGAGGATAGAAACTAGCATTGAGTAAGAAAATCCCACAAATGGGAGGTATTTTCCTAAGTATTTTTACACACACACACACATCTCCAAGCCCAAAATGATGAAAATTAAAAACACTAAGTAAAAAATGCATGCATACACTAATATACCAAACAAATAGTATGAAAGTAGGAAAAATGGAATGTAAATAGGGCCAGAATAAAATCACACCAAAATAAATAATCTATCAAGTGAATACAAAAGTTCCTAAAACTCATCCATGGAAAACCATACTTAAAGGGTAGGTGTAGGATAGATACCTGAAGTAGTAGGAGCACAACACATTCGTATGATCCCTCTAAGCACCACCTGGTTCTGGTCCTAGTCTTGGTCCACCTAGAACTCCGTCAAAGTTCCATTCATCTGAATAATCCATGACACATGTGAGAAAATCCCATGCAGGGGTGAGTAAAACAGTACTTAGTAAGAAACCCCAAAACCATAAATAGAAAATACCACTAAGAAATACATGAATTATACCAAAAAGGAAACACATGAAGTACACCATAAAGGAAACACACAGAGTACAACATAAAATAAACACACAAAGCACAATCAATATAGTAATCTCATATAAGAATATGTATAAAACACAAAGAGAATGATTTTCAATTATAGTCCACAGATCTCCCGGTTTCCATGACTCACAAAGTGTCAATGAAATATGGATCATTATTTCAATAAAGAGCGTCGATAGAAAATGAAGCATCGATGGTTCATAGAGCATAGATATTTCATGGAGCATCGATAGCACTTGGAGCATCGATGGTGCCTGAAGCATCGATTGTGCCCAGAGCATCGATGGCGTATGGAGAATCGATGGCGCACAAAGTGTCGATGGAGCACAGAGCATCCATGGAACATGAAGAATCAATGGAACATGGATAATAGATGGAACAAAAATAATCAATGGTGCATGGAGTGTCAATGGGTCATGCAACCTCCAAGTCATGTAGTCACCAAGTCATAGCTAGCCTTAGGATTTCGCTTATAGAGAAATTATTACAGGAGAACCTAATCTTCAAGCCATTAGGTCATAAAACAACTTCTTAAAAAACTCTCTTAGAGTAATAAAAAAGTACCATCTAATCAAAAGGGTCTCAATTCCTCAAATTTCTCATCAAATAGACAAGCGATTTGAAAGATACATCAGTTTTTTCTAAAAAGATCAGACTCTGGATCAGTCGAGGTCCGAACCAAGCCATCGGTTGACTGAACCAACCCGAAATGGTTTGACCTACCTAACCCAGTTCATCTAGACTCAAACCAGCTTGTCCTATTGGGACAACAAGATCTAGCCCATTGGGCCACTGGAGCAGTCCAACTCATCTAGTCTAACCCGCTTTACGAGCCAGCCTGTGTGTCTGATGCGGCCCGCCTTATCCGCATCCCTGGCTGGTCTACATAGTCCTCCCCAATCACATGACCATTGCATCCATACGTTGTCCATACGTGACATGCCGCTTCAACGAACCTTCATTTTGGATGAGTCATGTTCACACGGCTACCACCGCCACGACCTCCTACCACGACCCCTAGTCACTGCCTACAATCCTCACCACCACAAGATCCCTTCGACATGGTCCCGCCTGAACCAAATCCTTTTGTCACTGCCAGCCATCTAGCTGCGCTCCACCAAACTCGAACCTTTCCAAGCCACTATTGCCTCTGCCCCTGGCCAACCATCTGGCGGCCTGTCGCCGCCTCACACCCCCCCTGGACTGGCCCCACCAGCTACATCATGCCCTCACCATTGGCCGCCCCGCCGGTGGTCTTCCTTGCATCGTTGTAAGCATAAACCTCACCTTAACTGTACCACAATCCCGTCATACCTATATTGTGTCATCATGGAGCCAAACCTTAGATCTCAAACCGTTGTTCCATGGATCAAGGTCATAATGGTCGATCATTCACATATGGGTTTCAAGGGAAAATAATTTATGAATAATGCAATTGGTGGGGGGATAAAGCACATGAACACCTAATGAACAGATCATGGACTTATTGTTTCAACCTTGATCTATTCATGTTAGAATGTTTAATGAAGAAAAAATCGACACACATATCTAAATCCCCATTCAAAATCTCGAAAGAAATTATCTTTCCCATAAGAAAGGATGAACCACATATCAACCTGTTCATGGGTTGGTCTATGTTCATCATTTTAATCTAATAGGGGAAAATAAATCCCATAGAGAATCAACATCCTACCTCAAGGTTGGATTAGTCATTGATGAAGAATGGAGTTTCGTGTCATTGTCGATCCTCGATCTGTCAGAATTCGTCATCATTTGTCAGAGAGGTTTTCGTCTCCTTTACTCATTGGAATTTATTGGGTTGTGGTGACAACCATAGATTCCTAATAATAGGAATTAATTAAAAGAAACCAATACAACATCAAATAAAATATTTTAATTAAAATATTTTAATTATAGTATCATCCAATTTCTAACTTTCATAGTTAACTCGCATCAGTCAATATTAGGCCCCACATAAGGTAAAGTCACTACTATGAATGAAACAGTGCCATAAGATTTTAGATTTGGGAACCCATTTAGAAGTTATTCCCATTTTAAATAAAAATCTCTTATGTGATTTATTAAAAATTTAACATTTTCATCATATAATTCTAGGCACATGAGGCCTCAAAATCATAGGTCATTTCAGTGCCTGGTCTCATAATTTTTCAATTAATTTATAAAAATAAAACTAGAGAAAATATGAGTCATTAAATTTATAATGAATTATATCTATACTCTTAACCCAAAAAACTTGTTATCTTTGACGAAAGCACACACAACATGATAATCATCATTTTTAGCGGCCTTGGATTCCACTAATTTTGAAACATATTCCAAGGAATTTAGAATTTAATACTTTCCAAAATATATTGGGAAAGGTCCTATAAAATATATCCCATAAACATCAAATATTTCACAAAATATAATGAGTCTTTGAAACATCATTTTATTGTTGAAATATTTCCATAAAAATAAATTTTTTATAGAAGTGACGCGTATCTGTAAACAAGGTGAGCTAATAAATTCCAATTTTCAAAACATTTATTGCTTTAATTTGAAGTCCGAAGTGAACTCCACAATAAAAAGTGTGACAAAACTGAAAGATATATTCAATTTCACTTTTTGGAAACCATCTTCTTATTATTTGACTATTGAAAGTTTTATAAAGAAGAGGATCTCCCCAAATTTAAAATCTTGATTTAGACATTAGTTTTTAATTTGGTGGGGATTTAATTGAGTTAGAGTTTGATTTGTAACCAAATAGTTGACCATGTAAGTATTCCATGGAACTTCACCATAAACCAAATATAACTACTCCCCTGGAATCGGGTCTAATACTGTTTTATAGGCTCAGATCTACACTTTGATTGTGCTGAGAAATATTCTCAAGTGTCTGACACATGATTCTTAGATCATATTTTGTCTTTGATCTCAAATTTTAACTCATAAAGTAGAATAATACATATCAAAATTATATTCTTGGAATCTTAATTCTTTATTATATATCTAAGGGCTTCATGGTCAGAGAAAATCGAAACTTTTTCTCCAAGAAAATATGATCTGAATTTGTACAAAGAAAAGTAAACTTCAAAAAATTATTGCTTTATAGTTGAGTCATGTAATTGGGTAGAATATAAGGTTATAATGGAATAGTAAAAGACTTTTTTCCTTCCATTAATTCTTTGATAAGTGGATACCCTAAATACTTGGTTAGAATCATAAAAAAGTAGCATGAAGGGTTCTTCCCAACATGGTGGCTGTATTCTTAGCGGGGTTATCAATATTCTCTTTAACTCATCAAAGGATACCCTACACTAATTATTAATATCAAAATTATAATCTTTAAAAAGTAATATCAATATTGGGAGTAAAATATTACTAAAATCCTTAATAAACATCCTATATAACCCTACACGTACTAAAAATCATCAAACACATTTTACATAATTTGGTCAAGGTAAAGAATTTATCAACACCATTTTTTATTTATCCACTTCAATTAATTATTTTGAAATGATATTCCCAAGTAAAATTAAACTTTAAATAATGAAATGGAATTTTTCAAAATTTTAAAAAATATTCTTTTCAATGAATGTTTTAAAAACAATTCTATAATTTTCAAGAAATGGTCAATATAATTTTCAAAAACTGTGAAATCATCAAAAAATACCTCCAATAAATCCTCAATGTGATCAAAAAATATACTTACCAGGAACCTATAAAATATTATAAGAGTATTACATAGTCTAAATGAAATACTCCTATAAGAAAATATTCCAAAGGGATATATAAAGGTAATATTATCATGGTCATTTAGATCTATAGTCACTTTGAAATAATTTGAGAATCTATCCAAAAAGAAATAATGAGTTCTCCCACCAATACTTCTAACATATGGTTTTTTTGGGGATATATAACTGATATTTCCCAGTGAATTGATATAATTTCTTATAGTCTATATACACTCTCTGTATATTATAAATTCTCATAGGGAAAAATTTATATTTTCACTCCTCACAATGGTTAGGCTAGTTTTCATGAGAACTATAAAAATGGTCTAGACCCTTTGTGAGTTTGAAATTGGGAAGACGATCCATTATTCTATGATCTTCTATATTTATTTCTTCACTTCCTATATCAATGTGGGATCCAACCTCCTTTGGGGATACCAAATAGGTTTGGAATCATCCTCAAGTAGGATTTTTTGTGAGTATATTTTGGGTCTTATCCCAATGATGTCACTAAATCTCCATCCTATTTCTTAGACATTATTTCTTAAAATTTAAACTAGATTTTGTTATTATATTATAGAAATATTATTCTAAATTATCACTAGTAATATTTATCTTATTATATATTATTTTTTTAATTTTTTAGATTTGGTTTTAATTCTAGATTGGGGGGGGGGCTATTCTAGAGATGAAATTTAAATTGAGGTTCCTAACTCCTAAAACATGAAATTTACATATACAAGGAAACATATAAAATTAATCTTCATGAAATAAATCACTATATTCATTAGAAAATCTCGATGTTACCTCTTAATCCATGATGAATATAAAATTTCCAATTTTTTTTACAAACTCACAGTCCTTGGGATTTTGCAGTCTAAGAAATTATCTCTTAAGGATAAAATTTTATATAAGATACCCAAATATTATAAGGGTAATCCTATTCAATGTTTGATAGTGTAAAAAGTAATGGTTATCTGAAGGGTTCCTCATGGATTCAAAAATATTAAAGTGAACAGCACTATCTATAAACTATATGCCTAGTTTTCCTTCATGGACGTTGATGATGGTCATGGAAATATTCAAGAATGATCTTCCCAAAATTATGTGTGAGTGGCCTATTGATCTATCCTATTATTTTTTGAGAACATATAAATCTATTAGAAATTTCAATGCTTGAACTCCAACTAACAATCGTTCTAAAATTTTATTGGGAATACAATGGTTATATTTTTTAGTTTCCCTACCACCATTTTGGGATTAAAATATATCATCTATAAATAAACAAATAATATATGGAGAAATAAATTAATATAAGATCCTTGATCAAATAAAAAATAGAAGCAATTAATGATCTAATAGAACAAAGAATAGAAAATTTCCCTAGATCATGAAACATAGTGGGTAACTTATGTGTGATGAAGGACAAGAAATTTCTTCTTAATCCAATTCTATCATTCCCTTAAAGTATCATCTTCTTAGTGAAAATATCATTTATAAATTTATGAGAATTTGGATTTTTTCGAGAACATATAAGAGGTGAATATTGATATCTATTTTCTAAAAATTATCAAAAATTTCTTTTTAATGTGTTTCCTATTAAATATTCTTTGATTGTATCATTATTGATGGGAATGGTAGTGGTAAGTCTTTATTATCCCTTTATTGTCTTTAGAGGGGTTTTTCATGTCTCTTTTTTCCTTGGCCAACACTTCCTCCATCTTCCTTCCATCCATCTCCCTCTTTTGACTATTGGATAGGTCCTTTAGCTTCTAGTGCCTCTTGTTTTTGGTCAGATCCCTCCACAGCCTATTTTTTAAGGCGATGATATGATTTCTAAGGTTTAGGTCTTTCAACCACTTCTTATTCTATACTGGGTTAGTTTTTTCCCATATATAGTATGGCCTTATGGTGAATCTTTTTTCCACTAATTATTGCTATCATACTGACATTTTCCACTATATTAGAAACTATTTGGGATGGTAGTTTACCTCGTTCATTGGAAAAAAATTCCATCCAACTTCTGAACTAAATATTTAACTCCTCTATTTCCAGTCTATAGATTTTCAGATCTAGGTTCCTGATTTTACTATATTGGGGATTTTGTACTAGTAGACGGATACTCATAGGGTATCTTTTTCTAAAAAGGGGGAGGTTTGTAAATGGGTTTTTATAGGGCTATTTTTATGTCTTTCTAAATGGTGGAGGGTGATGGAATTTTTAGTTTTGTTTTTTGATTATTGGTTGTTGTTGAAAATGATTTTGTTTGGGGTATAGTTTGGTTTTTTTGTTTCCAAATATAAATGGGACTTGGTTAATCTCTCTCTACCCTTGAATTTTTTAGAATTATCTTGGATAAATAGGGGATATATAGCTCTCCATTACCTGCACTAAAACAAATTGTTCAAGGAATTGATTAGGTGATGAGTATAAAACATAAACTTTAGTTGGTTCTTGTTGTTCAATAATTTATTTCAAAGACATATTTCCTATGAAAATGGATTACTCTAAAGATTAGTTTCTAATAAAGGAGAAAAATCATGAATTCTTACCTCATTGATACCTCTTGTGCTCATACCTCTTATACCAAATTGTTGTGGGTTATTTGCAATATTATTAATCAATCCCATGAATTCTATTACGAATTATCAATCAAATATCCTCTAGGTGATTCATCTAAAATATATCTATCGTTATTGAGATAAACTTTATATAAAAATAAGTGGAATTATTTCTATTTTACTACTAAATTTAGGTAAGTAACACACTACTTATTAAACCTTTCCCAATACTCATAAAGTGTATCCTCAGATTTATATAGGATGGAATATAGATCCTTCTTGATGTTTGTGATCTTAGAGGTTGGGAATAATATTTTAAGGAAACATATGTGTAAGTCATATCAATCTTCATCTCTATAAGAAACACATGTTCAGGTCATCCTAGTCTTTGATATCTGTTATTTATAATAAACCATTCTTTTGTTTCTCCTTCAAGTGAAAAAGAAAATTCCCTCCACTTCACTTAATCTTCAAACACTCATTGGGGTTTAAAAGTGAAGAAACCTTAGGTGAACTATTTAATTTGTTTTTTTCAGTATTATTTTAATAATACATGGAATTTATGAAGTATTTTAATTAATATAAATTCCCTCTGAAATCCATTTTGTAATACTAGCATAAATATTGGATTATTTTGATGTATGAACTATGGTGAAAAAATATCTCTGAGGGTATGGTTGGGATTTATATCCATGATTGTAGGTTCAATGTGATTAATATAATCCTCACTTGATTATACAAGGGTTATCTCCTCAAAATTTAAATATATTTAGGTTCTCGAGCCGGGTCAAAGTTCTTTCTATTTAACATTCAAAGGAAAACAATTGGTTAATTTAAGATTAAGTTATTTAAATTATGGGTTAGATTTTTAGTGATGCATCCTTGATAATGAATCCATGTTTTTACAAAAAAATATTATGGGTTGTGATGAAAGTAATTAATTTCAAGAGTTAAATTCAATAATAGAAATTAACCCATGTTTTTTCCAGGAGAGGAGTGAATAAAAACCTATTAGCACATGTTTGGTTAGAAAAGGGGATAGTTTTATATATTTATGATTTTAAAACATAAAGAAAGAAATGAAATAGTAGTTTGGAAAACAATTGATGAAATGGTGATTAGGACAGGGTTGAATTAACCTATTTCATTGCTATCCTAGTTCCAAATTTATCAAATCTTCTTCCAATAACTGGTAAGAGAGAGAATACATGATCACTTACTTTATATCCACTGTTCAAATGGTGATACTGCGAATAACCCTAAATGAGATCTCAACTTGGTCTACCCTCCTTCACATGTGTATGAGTATTGTAGTGAACCCTCCTAGTTGGCTTAAGTAATTCTCAATCAGGTTTTTTTATTCATAAAAAAATAAGATCTCCCACTACCACTCCACATGTGATGGAAATCCCTAAGAACTTTAACATTGAACTCTAGATTATTCCATTATATTTAGACCAAAACTAGGTGGGGGATATGATGATAATTGTCCAATTCAATAAAAAATTATATAATTCAAACCAAATATAACTGTACTTGATAATAAAAACTGCTAATGAAATATTGAAACTAGATTAATAGAAGAGATTTTTTTATTACATTAAGAATATGAACTCACACATTAAAAAATTATTAACATCCCCTTACCTAATCACTTATAATTTAACCCTCTATGTGAGGGGTAGTAAAAGCTAAAGGGAATAGAAATACATTTAAACTAAATTTAAAAAGGAAAAATAAAAGAAAATAAAATCCTCTGGTAGTTCAAAAGAGTATATACAACCAAAGAATCCTTATCCATCCCCCATTTATTTATAGGAAACAAGTTCTTTTATCTAGGATTATAACTTACCATCTTCTTTGGATGGTCAAACCTTTGAATTATTATCTTTTTCAAAAATCTTTATTTTTATTTTTTTTCTACATATCATTCCTCATTAGCAATTTAGTCTTCTAGGAAATACATGGGTTTTTTTATTTCTTTAGATTGATATATCACTAGTGCAGAAATCATTTTTTACATCACCATTTTTTACATCGGTTATATATAACCGACGTAAAAATGCGGCGAGTAGATTTTTAATGTCGGTTATTTTAATAACCGACGTTACAAATCGCGCCTGTTGGGTTTTTACGTCAGTTATCTTATAACCGACATAAAAACCCAAAGCACGGTGGGTTTTTTATGTCGGTTATTTGGAAACCGACATAAAAAACCCGATATCGACGCGTTTTTTAAATAGGTTATCAAATAACCGACGTAAAAAACAAAGCGCGAGGTTTTTTACATCGGTTATTTTATAACCGACGTAAAAAACGCGTCTATATCCGGTTTTTTACGTCAGTTTCCAAATAACCGACGTAAAAAACACGTAGATATCGGGTTCTTTTACATCGTTTATAAAATAACCAACATAAAAAAACCCGATATCTACGCGTTTTTTACGTCGGTTATAAAATAACCGACGTAAAAAACCAAATCCCGGTGGGTTTTTTACTTCGGTTTTAAAATAACCGACGTTATAAATTTAAAAAATAGTTTATAACTTCTGTTATAGAATAACCGACATTATAAAACTTAAAAAAAAATTAAAGCCCGTGGACTGTCATTTACGATTTTTCGATTGACAGTCCACCGGCTTGTCTCTCTCGAGTGGTAAGCCCTAATCGGCTCGTCGATCGACCTGCGTTAAACTCAATTTGGCTTCATTGTTTATCTTCTTCACTCCTCCCGGATCTATCATCTCAACTCGCAACATTCAAGTAATCCTTCCACGAATTTATTTCGTTCGTTTTTATTTCGATTCTTGATGTGCTTTTCGTTCATTTTTGAATCTCGTGGAATTTTTTGTTATTTTCAAATGGTTATTTTCAAATGGTTATTTTTATTTTGTTATTGAAAATGGTTATTTGTATTGCAAATGGTTATTTGTATTTTTTTATTGCAAATGGTTATTTGAATCTCGTGGAATTTTTTGTTGATATAACAGACTATTTTGTTGATATAACAGACTATGTTGAGGGAACATTAAACTAGATGAATAATGAGATAAAAAAGACGTGCATCGTTACTTTAAAGGAAAATAAATAATAATTACTTTTTATATCATATTTTGGATCGGTTTTTTTATAAATTAAAACAATAAATGTGATCCCCATTATATGATATTGGAGGAGTACCATGGTTTAACCACACAGTATGGAAAACCTAGAACCAACCCTAAAAAATGCATATGCATCATGCTGTGTGATTTCATGATAAATAAGTATGGTTTGTACAAAATATATTTCCTCCATTATATTTGTAAACAAATGTAAAATGTTTCCTAGGTAGAACCTCATGGTATTCACTAACCATGTTCCAACCATGAATAAGAATATAAAACTATAATATCCTAAAAAGTCAAAAAATAATAATACAAGGATGAATAAAAAAAAGTTAATCAAAATAATTTGATTTAATAACCTATAATAAATATAGAGGTGTTAAAATAACACAAACCGTACTAAATTCTACCCCTAGAAGAATATGTTGAGGATGTTGGACCTAGATTGAGATTAGGCCACTACTCCATTATCAATGGCTCTCACACCTATGTCTCATTGGAATCGAAAACATGTTACCAATGATATTAAACCATATGAATTACCATATCATTTAGAACATTCACTTGATAATATAAAACACATTATTATTGTTAATTATATACATATACATATTTAGTCTTGTAATTTCCAGGCTGTTCACTATTGTTGTTGATATTTGTTAATTCTTGGTGTTTAGAATTTCTGAACATGTTTCCTGTAATTGGAATTCAGTTTTTGTCCATGGTTGTTTTGTTTTCGTTTTTGGATTTTGAAAACCTAAAATAAACAGAGTTTTTAGTCGAGTTTTATTTTGATTAATAACCATTAAAGCTGAAGGCCAAGTACACAATCAAATCCCCACAAGATATGTTACATGGGATTAAAAAGCAGAAATAAAGGATTAAACCGAATCAGTGGGACTATTGTTATTCTGAGTAGACCAGTGTTGGACACGCTGGGTGGCCCTCTCAGCCTGCCAATACAATTAACGATCATCAGAAACAAGAATGAGTGAATTGCTGATAAAATAATAACATGCTGGTAGACCTCTTTTTGCCAGTCACACCGAAGGGTGATGAAGACCAATATCAAGGTCTTCACACCATTTAAAATAGGATGTTTATCTAATATATTAAAACATCAAAACCACAATAAATATTAATCTATGTAGGCGTCATGTTTTTCTTTGATTCAATGATATTTAAAACTATTATATCTAACTATATTTTGTTTTAAAAATAATATTCAAGCATATTTTTTTAAATACCTATAGATTTGTTTTATATTTTAAATTGTTTTACATTCAAATTATGATTTTTTTCATATAAACATGTATTTGTCTTATCTTAAAAATATATATTTTTTGTTTATATTTGTTATAGGTTATAATGAGTCGAAGTTGGATTACGGCACATCAAATGAGCAATGAATTTGAGGAAGGTGTTGATGCCTTTTTGGAATTTGCAAAACGAAATGTTCCAAGTAGTGACATTTTTTTCTGTCCATGCCTGAAATGTTTGAATATGAAGAAGTTGAAAAGTAGAGAGATAAAAGATCATCTGATATGTCATGGTTTTAATCCGAGTTACAGCCCTTGGATTTGGCATGGTGAAACTGGATGGAATGTCACTGATGATGATGATTCGCAAGATGGTAACTCCGATGGAATTAAAGAAATGATTCGCGATATTGTATCAGAACAAATTGAGATAGAACCGACAGTTGCGCGTCTATATGGTGATGCTGAAAAACCATTATATCACGGTTGTACAGATTTTACAGTTTTGTCGAAGGTGTTAAGATTGATTAACCTGAAGGCGAAGCATGGATGGAGTGACAAAAGTTTTACAAAGCTGCTACAATTGATTAAAGACATTCTTCCAAAAGATAACGATCTTCCAGATTCACATCACAAATCCAAGAAAATATTATGCCTGATGGGATTGGGATACAAGAAAATACATGCCTGTCCGAATGACTGCATTATATATAGGAAGGAATATGAATTTCTGTCAGAGTGTCCAAAATGTGGGACATCACGGTATAAGGTGAAAGAAAAATCACAGGGTGATGTAGAGATTACAAAGCTCCCTTCAAAGGTATTTTGGCATCTTCCTATAATTAATCGTTTCAAATGTTTATTTGCTAATTCACATGATGCAAAAAGGTAAAGATGGCATGCTGGAGAGTGGGTATGTGATGGAAAAATACGTCATCCAGCTGATTTTCCACAATGGAAGAAAATTGATGCGCAGTATTCTACATTTGGAAATTAAATTAGAAATATCAGACTAGGGTTGTGCACCGATGGAATGAATCCATACTGAACACTCAGTAGCACACATAGTTCATGGCCTCTTTTATTGGTAATTTACAACCTCTCTCCTGAAGTTTGTATGAAGCGCAAATATGTCATGTTGAGTACAATGATCTCTGGTCCAAATCAACCCGGTAATGATTTTGATGTTTACTTGTCACCGTTGATTGATGATTTGAAACAGTTATGGGCTGATGGTATTAGGGTGTATGATTCTTATAAAATGGAATATTTTCAACTGCATGCAGTGCTTCTGTTCACTATAAATGACTTCCCAGCGTATGGAAATTTGTCTGGATACAGTGTTAAAGGGCATAAAGCATGTCCAATTTGCGAACAATAGACGTCCTATTGTCAATTGCATCATGGTAGGAAAACAGTGTACATGGGTCATCGAAAGTTTTTGCCTATGGAACACACTTATAGAAGACTAAAAAAGGCATTCAATGGCTCACAAGAATTTGATACTGCTCCAAAACCTTTATCCCATGATCTGTATTTTGAGAGGGTGAAAAACCTTGACGTGACATTGGGAAAGACACAGAAATCTGGTAATGATAGACATATTTGGAAGAAAAGGTCAATTTTTTTGAGCTACCATATTGGAGGTATCATGAAGTTAAACATAATATTGATGTCATGCATGTGGAGAAGAATATCTGTGATTCTTTGATTGGAACATTGTTAGATATTAAAGGAAAGACTAAAGATGGGTTGAATGCAAGATTAGACTTACTATCAATGCGAATACGTTTGGAGTTAGCTCCCACTCCTAAAGGAAGATGAACATTTCTTCCCCCGGCTTGTCATAAATTATCGAAGAGGGATAAAATTATCTTCTGTCAGTGTCTTCATGATACCAAAGTGCCTCAAGGTTATTCTTCTAATGTAAAAAATTTTGTCTCATTGAAATACTTGAAGTTGATAGGTATTAAATCACATGATTGTCACGTCATGATGCAACAAATTCTACTAGTTGCATTGCGTGGAATATTGCCCATTCGTGTCAGAAAGACTATAATGAAGTTGTGTTATTTCTTCAATTCAATTTGTAACAAGGCGATTGATGTGAATGCTTTGAATATTTTGGAAAAGGTTGCAATTTTTTTACTTTGTCAATTGGAAATGTATTTTCCTCCAACTTTTTTTGATATAATGGTGCATTTAATGATTCATCTGGTTCGAGAAATAAAGCTTTGTGGACCTGTATATCTTCGTTGGATGTATCCTTTTGAAAGGTATATGAAAATATTAAAGGGGTATGTTAAAAATATATATCGACCTGAAGCCTCCATTATTGAAAAGTATATTTCTGAGGAGGTAGCAGAGTTTTGTACGAGCTACTTGGATGCGGCGCAACACATAGGTTTGCCTCCATCTCGCCATGAACGAGTTAATAATGAGGGAAAGGGGATTCGCGTCTTGAAAGTCAAATCATTGTCAGCTGAACAGATGAAGAAGTTAGAATCATACATCTTGAATAACATATCTGATGCTCAACCTTATATCACAGTGCATATTAATGAGTTGAAACAATGTCATCCAAAGAAGAAAGAAATGTGGATTTTGAATGAGCACAAAAAAACTTTTTTGTCATGGGGTAAAAATACTATGCTTGGTAGATCAGATGTATCAGAGACATTAAAATGGATAGTGGGTGGTCCATGTTTAAATGTGATAACATGGTCTGGTTATGACATTAATGGTTATACATTTCATACAAAATCTCAAGACAACAGAAGTGCAGTTCAGAATAGTGGTGTATTGGTGTTTGCAGAAACAATGCATTTTTCGAGTGCTAAGGACAAAAACCCAATTTCTGCATCAAATGCATATTATGGAGTGATTGAAGACATATGGGAGGTTGATTACTTTAAAATTAAAGTTCCCGTTTTTAACTGTAAATGGTTTAACGGTAACAACAGTGTCAGACACGATGAATTTGGAATGACACTTGTTAATCTGAATAGATTGGAAGACACAGCTGATTCTTTTATAATGGCAACACATGCAAAACAAATTTTTTATGTAGTAGATCAATCAGATATGCAGTGGGATGTTGTTTTACAAGGGAAAAAAAAAATGTTGGTGAGGATGAAATTGATGAATATGCTGATTTATGTGAGATCCCTACTTCCATGGAAATATTAACAGAACATAATGACGATCATGTTGAAGACATAGTTTGTGCCATAAGGAACGATCACGACGAAGGAATTTGGGAAAACAATCCATCTGTACATTCCTAAAATTACAGGTAACATATGTTTATTTCTTGTTTACATTTATTTTTTCCATAAATGTTAGATATTGTAAGTTTTATATTTATTAAAACATGTTTTAAAATAAAATAATTATATGTTTTTGTTTGTTTTAATTTTGTTTAGTTTACTTTATCATGTTTATAACCATTACATGAATTTTAAAATGCTTATTTTTGTTCACTGTCAATTACTTTACCATGTTTACAATGTTTACCATTTTTACCATTTTTACCATCTTGACCATCTTGACCATATTTTCCATCTTTACCATTGTTTAACATGCTTACCATATTACCAATGTTTACTATTATTTAACTTAGTACACTTTTCTATTTTCTGATTACAGTAGTATTAAAATATTTGAATTTGTATATTTGTTCACGGACAATTACTTTACCATGTTTATAATGTTTACCAGGTTTACCATTTTTACCATTTTTACCATCTTGACCATCTTGACCATCTTTTCCATCTTTACCATTGTTTAACATGCTTACCATATTACCAATGTTTACTATTATGTAACTTAGTACACTTATCTATTTTCTAATTACAGTAGTATTAAAATATTTGAATTTGTATATTTGTGAACTGACATTTGTTTTTTTGATTTAAAGGATAATGACAGATCATTCAGATGATCAACCACATGATTCTGGAGAGGAGCATATTGCTGGTCATACCTCTGGGGATGAACATTCACATTCTCCTATTACGACAAAGAGTTTAAAGGTTGGTAAACGTGGGTGCACACGTTTACCAAAATTATCACTTGCCCGTACATAGGATCAGAGGATAGTAGTTGAGTTTGATGATGATGATATTCCTAGAGGTCCGAATGCCAAAGATTTTAAGAGTTTTGTTGCAACTCAGGCTAAGACCAAAGTAATCATTCTGTATGATGATTGGAGAGGTGTGGATAAAGCGATTATCTCTCAGTTGTGGGAGACGATTTTGGTAAGATCTTTTGTCATTGTTTGACCATTCTTTTAATGTTTCTAGTATATATAATATGTTTAATTTCTTCTTTATCAGATGAAATTTGATATTCCTGACACTGGAGGAGTCAGGAAGAAATGCTTATCATTGGCTGCCAGGAGATGGAGGGATTTCAAATCAACCCTCTAATCTGATTTCATTTATGGTCATAGGAGTCATGAAAATCCATGTCGTATATATCCTTTTATAGATGAAGACACATGGAGACAATTTTTTGAAAGTAGAAAAAAAGATTCATTTCTGGTAAGGGCAATGTAAAATTTTATAAACTTTCTTATATAAATGATTTTATTAATGTTTTGTTAATGATTTCTTATTCTTAAATTATAGCAAACAAGGAAAGCTCATCAAGAGATCCAATCTAAAAATGTATACCCTCATAGTTTATCTCGGGGAGGGTATACATTATTGGAAGAAAAAATGATGGCGGAAAAATTTCAACAACTAAGAGCTGAGTCTTCAAGCTCTGGAAAGGTGGCCCCTCCATCCCCTCCATCTAGACATGAAAAATGGAAGAGAGCTCAGAAGGGAAAAAAGGGCAATATCTTTCGGAAGAATCGAGAATCGTAGCTGAGAGGATTGTAAGATATCTATTTAATTTATTTAAGTTAACTTTTTTCTTCATATAACTTTAAATCATTACAGAAATGTTCAATTAATTAATACAGGACTCTCTTGAGGAGCAGAGTTCAGAGGGGACATTTACAGCTACTGGGAGGGAAGATATTTTATTTGTAGCATTGGGAAGGCCCAAACATCCTGGTCGTGTAAGAGGATATCTGGCAGGTGTATCGGTAAGAAAAGTGTTTCCACGTTCTTCAACTTCTAACATTGAGGGGGTTTATAAAAAAAATAGAATCCTTGGAGGCTGAAGTTAAAAATATTAATTCGACGATGGAAGACAAGATTAGAGAGTCGGTGCAGTCTATGTTTGCAGAAATGCAAAGACAATTTCAGACTATAGCTCCCACTCCCCCACCTCCCCCTGCAGACCCCATTATTTATCCTCCACCTCCGCCAGTAGCTCCCACTCCCCCACCTCAGCCTGCGGACCCCATTTTTTATCCTACGCCTCCACCGCAGCTTCCTACATATTGCGAGTTATATGTTGATGATTCTAAACATCATATAGTAGCATACGGGTTGGTATATTGTATAAGAGATACAGTTCATCATCAACAATTAGAGGTAGAGAATCAGAGGGTCACTGTATAGGATATTATAGATAGATCAGCTAGGGTACCAATACCTACAGATGAGGTGGCGACAGTTGGACAGAGTAGCGGCCATTTTTTAGTTTGGCCATCCAGACTTCTTCGACTCATTACCATAGAGGTATGAATGCTATATCTTTTATTTTATTTTTTGTTAAAGTTGTTTTATCATTTGAAAAATACTATATTTCTCAATTTGTTTTCACAGGAATACTTCAAAGGTAAAGAAATACTGTATAGACAACAACAAAGACAACATGCTATGACATCAGATACAGATTCCAGTGGTCTTGACATATTGTCAAGATATTCACATTTTTTGTTGGGTTTTTATGAGTTTCCAATGGAATCTCATGTTTGTGGACGTGAAATAAGTGTGGGGATTACAAAATCTGATATCATGGAGCTTGTTACTGGAGATAAGTTGGGCATCAGCGTGGTGAATGTTTTTTCCATGTAAGTCTTAACACATTTTCCCTGCATTATATGTATTAAAAATGTATACTTATATATGTTTTGTATTAGGTATCTTTATAAAATTTGTGAGAGGAATGAACTGACAGAAGTATATGGATTCATGGACCCGCAATTGATTTCCCCTGAAGCATGTGCCTTGTCTGAGGAACAAAGAATGGTTTATATTGCTGAAAGATTTGAAAAGAATATAATCAGACAATGTTGGATGATGCCTTTTTTTGAGAGGTATGAAACACATTTCTCTCAATGATTTAATTATCTTTTAACATAAAAAATCACTAACATTAAATTTCCTTTTATCAGTGATAATTGGATGTTAGGGATTTATTTTTCCAAGGGAGAAAGCTATTTATTGGATATGCTCTATTCATGGTGATGTGCGGGAAAGTTTTAAGAATATATTAGAAAAGTAAGTTTCAATTTCTCAATAGTTTTATATATTATAATGAATTTTAAATTTACCCCATTCGTATTATTTTCTAACAGTGCATGGGTCTACTTTCGAAAAAACACAAAGAAAAGAAATTCAAAGATCAAATATGTAAATGTGAAGGTAAATTTCCATTAATAATTTGTAATTTTTGATTTATTACCTAAAAATAATATATTTAATTTACACTCATTAAAAACAGAATTGTCATGAACAACAAGGCCTCATCGAATGTGGATATTATATGTTAAGATTTATGTAAGAAATAATAACAACTGGGACAGTTGTGAATTTTGACCTGGTATGATTTCCTCTTAAACTTTGCCATAATATTTCAATTTGATTTATTCATTATACACGTTGACTATCTTCTTTTTCATTTGTAGCTTTTTGATGACCCTCAACCCTATACTGCTAAAGACATCAAACCCGTACAAGTGGAGTGGTCAAATTATTTTACAGGTTTGATTGAATTTTAGTTGTTTGTAATGTAAAATGTAATTTTGAATATTTTCGTTTTAATTGTGTATTTGGTAGTTGTTTGGGTTTGATTTAGTTTTTTTTGAAGTTGACAGTGTAAGTTTTGAATGTTATATAAGTTAATGTTTAATTTTGCTCTATTTCTTGTTTTGGTCTACTTTTGATGGTTCTTCTGGTATGGATTTGGGTCGGTGGGGGAGGGGTTCCAAGGGTGTGGGGGTGTGTTCAGTGGGGTTGGGGGTGTCCAGCGGTCTGGGAGGGTTTTCCCGTGTGGTGGGGGGATAGTCCTGGGGGGTGGCAGGGATGTCCAGGGGTGTGGGAAGCCGGTCCAGGGGTGTGGGAGTGCTGTCCAGGGGTGGGGGGTTGTCCAGGTGTGTTTGGGGCTATCTAGGGGTGTGGTGGGGGCTGTCAAGTGGGGTGAGGGGGTGAGGAGGTGTTGTTCAGGCGGGTGGGGGGTTGTCGAGGGGTGTTTGTGGGTGTCTGGGGGTCGGGGGGCAGTCCAGGAGTGTGGTGGGGGCTCCAATGGGGTGGGGGAGGGTTGTCCAAGGGGTATACATGAGGGTGGGAGCTCCAATGGGGTGGGGGAGGGCTGTCCAGGGGGTATACATGATGGTGAGGGCTCCAACGGGGTGGGGGAGGGCTGTCCATGGGGTATAAATGCGGGTGGATACTGTCTAGTGGGTAAGTTTTATATGTTATCTATGTACATGATTAATTTTGATGTACTTCTGTTTTTGTGGTACGATTTCTTGATTTGTTTTCTGGTTGATTCTGGTGGAGAGAAGATCACTGCATTCTGTTTAAAAAAAAATTGGGTTTATCACGTCGGTTATTTAATAACCGACGTGATAAAATGCCTGGAAAATAGTTTATCACGTCAGTTATTTAATAACCGACGTGATAAAAGGTCTGCAGAATGGTTTATCACGTCGGTTATTTAATAACCGGCGTTATAAAAGGCCTAGAGAATGGTTTATCACGTCGGTTATTTAATAACCGATGTGATAAAGGGCCTGGAAAATGGTTTATCATGTCGGTTATTGAATAACCGATGTGATAAAGGGCCTGGAGAATAGTTTATCACGTCGGTTATTGAATAACCGACGTGCTAAACGGCCTGGACAATGGTTTATCACATCGGTTATTGAATAAACGACATGATAAACCGCTCCCTCCGGTTTATCACGGAAGTTGTATAATAACCGACGTGATAAACCCCCCTCCCCTAGTTTTTCACGTCAGTTTTATATGAACCGACGTGATAAACCACGCTCAGCCCGATTTATCACGTCGGTTCTTATAGAACCGACGTGATAAAACACCCTCACCCTAATTTATCACGTCGGTTCTATATGAACCGACGTGATAAACCCCCTCGCCCCTGTTTATCACGTCGGTTGTGTAAGAACCGACGTGATAAACCATTCTCCAGGCCCTTTATCACGTCGGTTCTAAAATAAACGATGTGATAAACATCGCGATTTTATGTTTTTGACGTCGGTTATTAAATAACCGACGTCAAAAACCTTATTTATAACGTCGCACATATTAACGTTGGCTAGAAACCGACGTAAAAAATTAAAAATAACCGATATAAAAAACATTTTCTGCACTAGTGTATTAAGCATGTTTATATCCACGTGGAACTTCTTTATTGATTTCATACATACTGACATGGAAACCCAAAGGTTTGGTTCATAGTCTGAATGAGTTTCACAAAGTCAGCTCCTGATACTCCATGTGTCAAATTTTAGAAAGTAATGGATTGATAGTGAGGTG
This sequence comes from Viscum album, assembly GCA_963277665.1. Taxonomy (NCBI): domain Eukaryota; kingdom Viridiplantae; phylum Streptophyta; class Magnoliopsida; order Santalales; family Viscaceae; genus Viscum; species Viscum album. Next base: position 341,585,994 of record OY728135.1, read on the forward strand.
TGAATTTATAGAACAACCATATAGTAGAAAAGAAATCATGTGATAGGTACATCATCTAGTCAATTGGATGGTCATGTGGTTGCTTTAGAACATGAATGATCGACTAAGTTCTTATTCTTATAGTCGATCGAAATTACTTGGACGATTTAGATGAACATGCATTCACTTGTATCTTCAATGTATGGTAGGTTGAGATTTACAGTCGATTGTCGGGTTTTTTTTATAATAGGTTAAATAATTTGAAAAATTCAATCCAGGTTCAATTTAAAAAGTCATGGTCAGCCAGTTTCCTTTTTTGCAGTTGATCAAATGACTGCATGCCTGCCTCATAGTTAGTTGTCTACAATAAATTCTTAACTCCCATAAAAAAATATTATCAACATGATTTCTTAAAAAACCATTTAATCCAATTATGATAGTTATCAAAACTCCATGGGTTAAATATGGAATTTATTATAATAATCCTCAAATATAAAATAAATAATTATAAATCATGTTTAATAAATTTTTCTCATAATCCAAAAATAATCCTATAATTCATATATGTGACAATTACAAGTAATTGAAAAAATAGTGGGAATAAAACCGTAAAAATACTCTTTGAAATATAATATAGTATTAGATCTAACATATGTCTCATGTTTAAATTTATGATTTGGAAATTTATTTAATTTATTCTATTTTTTATTAATTCATGATTATTACTTTTAAAATTTCAATTGATGTATGATTTAATTTAAAAGTGTTAAACTACTTTTAAAAATTTTTATACATGAATTTTTAGGAGTAACATTTTAGGTATGATAACTGATTTAGTTTTTTTCTATGTTGAATTTAGCTTGTATTGGGTTATGAGGGTGAATTTAATGGTTGATTATAGTTTATACAAATTACTTGTTAGACTTATGATGTAATTGAGGTATCTCTTGAGTAAACTGACCTTGGGTAGAGGGACTTTATGTTAGAAAACTCACTAGAATGGAGGATTATGAATTTTGTAGATAAGAGGGTGTTAACTATCTATTTCTTCAAGATTAATCTTTTGTGTATTATTGATTTCACATGATTTTAAGCCTTTTTATGGAATGATATCACATAATTTATGCATGGGATGTAATTATATATGTATAAATATTGTTGGATTTTAATTTGGGTTAGTAACACTAACCATGATCCATGTAAATATTTACACATCAATATGGTTTGGAAATATTGATTTGGAAGAAATAATATAATTCCAAACTAAATTATTAGAAGCATGCATACATATTAAGGGAGTAACATAAGATAAGAAGGTGATATTAAATATCAATTAAAATATTAAGTGTTAGATTCATTCAAAAGTGACACTTATCAAGACCTCGATCTTCTAACTAGGTAGGAAATGAAAAATATGGGTTAACTTGTATTATCTCATGTAAGGAATGAGATAAATGAGGTGAAACTTACCACTAAGTGACTCATTTTTAGTGTTTTATTTGGGTTACATTTAGAAAGGAAACCTTATCCATTATTATACCATAGGAATAAATTTGAGTGAATCTATATGATGGACTAGGTCAAATAATTATCCACTCAACTATCGAAGAGTAATATATGATATGATTGAAATTATTGTCTACCAGATATAGTCCTAACTAATTTACGTGTTTAATAGATGTATGTCATAACGAGATATGGATCTTAGACCACTAATGGATATAGAGGTTTTAAAAGGGGTCATAATTTTAGTAATAGAACATTTTATGAAATTATTTATTAAATGATTGAAAAATATGACACTCATATGGTAAAAGGTTATTTGAAAATAAGGGAATCATCTTAATCAAACATGAATTTGAGATCAACTATATAGAAAGAGGATAATACTATAAGGAACTTATTCGAATGATATAAAACTTAATAATCATTCTTAATGAAGGATAAAATCTATGTGTTAGATCAAACCCTTACCCAAGTAACTAACTATTGAAATTGTTCAAATACATGAATCTGGATGCTTATGAGATGAATATAATGATCCACTTAAAGTTTCAAAGGGATTAAATACAAGATGGCCAATGTAACTTTAGTATCCACCCACATACCTAGTACAATTGAGTGTACCAATGGTTTTGAGAGACATAAGTTTTCATTTAATGCTTCATCTAACTATAGAATTAATTCAAAAATAGTCATTGGAAATATTTTAATAATGTGTTTAATTTTAATAAAAGTTTACCCTATTTGATTAATGTTTTTAGGATAGATAAACTAGGGAATATAATATCAGGGTTTTGGTACTATATTGAAAGTATAGTTGAGTAAATATTTAAGCCATAAAGAGAAGATTGGATTTGTCCAATAGTTAAAATTGATTATTAAAACCTAGAGTTATTTAGAGGGGAAGAAAATATTCAATGTGATTGTCCAAGATACCTGAAGGGGTATATAAAACTCTATAGAAAGTATATATTGGAAATTAGTGTTATAGAAATAAATGCATTGACATTGATTATTATATGAAACAAAATGTATATTTTTCAAATATTTAATATATATAAGAGTTTAAAATCTAAAAAAATAATTAAAGTATCTTGTATTGTTTATTAAAATGATGAAGAAAAATAATTATTAAATCACTAAATTGAATGAAAAGGACTATTTAAATCTTAAATGGATCAAAATTAAGGCTATGGATAATTATCTCATTTCAATGAGATATTGTTTATTAACAAAGTGTTGTTATAAAAAAATGAAATGATTTTTTCATATACATGATTTATGCTTCAAAAAATTCTATAACATACCTGATAAACGATTAGAATAATATTTTTTATACAGGATAAAGAGATGATCTAGATGTTTATTAAAAATGAGGGATATTATTTCACCACTGATTAGTGAAATATTTTAAATAATAAAATCATCCTTCAAAAATAATGATCTAAACACATATAATATGTTATAAGATATAAATATACCATTTTATCTATTAATTATTCTCACTAAATGAACAAAAGTGTTATTTCATTGAACAAAAGTGTATGTGTATATTCACATGATATTATAAAAAGAATATAGTTTTTAAAAAGCTAGTGGGAGTATGTTATGGACTTAAAGAAGTTTATAGATCAACAAGTAAAATATTTTACCAAGTGAAAACAAAAAGAGACTGTAATTTTATATCCTAAAGGATTTTTGGATGTGTTGGTAAAGAATAATGTAAAGAGTTACATTATTTACCAAAATGGTATCAAAGAAATATTTTTAATGAAAATATCCAAGAATGATGATGATAAACTTATAAATATTTCTAAGAATACAATTAACGTTATTAATATAATAACATTGGAAATTATGAATTAAAATAGTTTTAATAATGGTTCAATGAGTCAAACATTAGGAATGTGTTTCCTAAGTCACACAATTATAAAAAAACTTATTTCTCTATAGATTATAAAAAATAAAGAATTTAGTTAGAGGGTTTTATCAGATGGTAAAATAGAGACGTGATAGAAATTACATATATAGGTAATGAGATTAAAAATACCTTAAATGTGAAATAAAAATAAGTTCGATCTAGTAGTCAATCATATGAGATATTATTTTATAGTAACTTGTGTATAGTTTTTTTAATTCATATAAAAGAATTTAAGAAAATAATTTTTATATTATATAAAAGGTGGTCTCTATATTTTCATTTTTTCATATTGGATGATTATATAATTTTAAGTTAAATAACAATTTACCCCTCAAAGTATGACTTTTTATTTTCCTTAACTGATGTTCATCATGAATTATTATAGGTTATGATGAAATGTTATGGTTAAAATGGGTATTATTTAATTTATAGCTTGAGAATATTCTCATGAGGCACAAAAAGTGTATTGTATGATGGATGACCCACCAATTATACCACATAGAGTGCCACACACTAAGTCATTAGTATATTAGGGGTGTATGTTTTATATTTTATATTTCCATAATACCTAAGGTTGGAAAAAACCTATCATGATAACCTCTATAATTCAATAACATTCTTATGCAAGACATGAGGATTATATAATCAGGGGTGATTTTCTATATTGTTGATAATGGCATCGGTTGAGGCTTAAATAAGATGGGAATTTTCCTCTCATATGGTGAGTATAACATTTGGGTTCTAAATTGAGATAGTATAAATGAGTGTGAAGCTATACCTAGAAAATACATGTGATGTGATTATCAATTTGAGTGAGGGGATTATATGTGATCATCGTCTTAGATGAATGACAGGTGATATATTCATCGACGTAGTCAGTCTATACATAGATAATTGAGAACATATGGATAACCATATGAGATATAAATATTTAAGGTCTTATGGTTACTCTATGTATTTCAAAAAGGTATCATATAAAATTTCATTGTTTTATGTGATACAACTGGTGGACATAGATGTAGAGATACATGTCTTTAATAAAGATCATGTCAGATCACTTTATAGATTGAGTATTACTAATGCTTTTCTAGATGATACTCTATTCTTATATTTCTAAATTTAGGAATTCATATTTTTTTCAATGATACAAAGAACAATAAGGTCACAATTTTTGGTTGAATGAATGGGTATCGAGTTTTATAAAAATCAAAGAGCTTCTATAAAAGTGCTTTATAGTTAATCCAAAAGGATTTTTGTTGGATATTCATAATGTATTAATTATTATTTTATATATAGTAGATTTTATGATAGACTTCCAAAATTATTTTGGAAGATATCAAAAATTAATTTTGAATTTGGTTTCACTTGTTTTTGTATATGATAAAAAATAAGGTGGAATGAAATAATATATATGAAGATTTAGTAAAAATGGGTGATTGATATGGATATAACCCAAATCTAATATGCATATGATACATTTCATACAATATCATATGGTATAATATAGGGATGTCCATTGTGTATGATAGAAAGAACCTAGCGAGGGACATAAACTCAATTAAGACAGTTCCTGTGTTTATAGAATCATGCATAGAGGTGTCCTCATCTGAGGATCTAGAGGAAATGTGATTCTTAGTTTCTTAGATTATTATAGTAGCAATAATTTTCTCATCACTGAATCTCAATCTTTATTTTTTGGCCTCAATCTTTTCTCCTCTAAGAATAATTTGTTATTTTCAATTTAAGTGGACTCAATGCCATTGGTTCAGTTCATACGAGGGATTCTCCCTTTCCAATGGAGTATTCCCTATATTATATGTTCTTATAGAAACATGATTCACTAAGGTATAAATATTATCCCTAATTTATGTGAGGGGAATTTGAGATTGGATTTACTATAATATAAGGATGTTTAGGATGATTCATTTATTATTTAATAATGAATTGGATCTTACCCCAAGTATTTTAATGATATTTAGTGGGGGATACATTAGTTTAATCCATCATAACGTTGCATTTTATTTTCATCTTTAATTTAATTTTGTTTTTCATAATAACATGGTTTTAAATTTTCATGAATTTATATATATAATATAAAGATATTATATTTATTCTTCCTAAAAAATCACATTTTATTATTAAAAAATGTCACATAGCAGTGTTGAGAGTAGGACCATATTATATAATTCATACAAACACTATAAAATTGAAAAAAACAATCAAATGTTATGTTTATAATACTAGAGAATCATCAAAAAATGGATATAATCAATTATAATGTTTCATTTGATAAAAAATTATGGGACAATGGATTGGTATAATGTTTCAAATATTTTTTAATTGATATTATTACATGACTGTTTCATAACATTAGTGTAAATTATATATATGATCAAGAAGTTACCCCGAGGGATATATAAGAAGATATTTTATATCGATACGGCTGTAAAACAATAGGTATGAGTATGCCTAAGCCTCCTATAAATTATCCCATTCAAATCTATCTTACTTATCCTTCCTTAACAACCAAGAGATACTAGCATATCTTGGATATAAGGAGGGAACCACCCAATAATTGAGTTATTAATATTATTTGGTAATACACAATAGAGGGAAGAATTATTCAGTTTTTCCTCAATGATCTTCATTAATCATGTGTTATTAAATAACTGAAGAAGAAAAAATCCTTGATAAATGATGCACTTTAATCATTTACTATATTCATGGTTTAATTTTTTCATAGCATAGTGATCTTAGGAATCATATTTCTAGTTCATTTTAATAATTTAAAAAATCATTATTCAATCCATAAAAACCTATTAATGTTTTTTCAAATGAAAGTTATAATATACTATAAATCAAATTAGTAAGTGAATTGAAAATTTATTTACAATAGGAGAAAAAATTTCATTTTAATTAATTCCTCCCCTTTGTTAATAGAACTTGGTAATGTGTCAGGATTTAATGTTGATTTTAGATTCTATAATATTTTTTTGTTTCTATTTTAATATATATTTTTACTCAATAATCTTATGATCATTAGATTTATTTCCCATTGTATAAGTATTATTCTTAGGTAAAGAAGACATTGTGTTATTTATCACACAAAACCTCGTTTTTGATTATTTACCTTTAATAACTTGTTTGATGGTATGTGGTTCATCATAAAATAGGTTCTAAGTAATATCAAAGGCATGTACAGACACATAAAAGTAGAAAAATTGGTAGGAAGGTTATATAGACCTTATACACTTGTTTCTCATACATTACTAGTAATTTACTCTAATTATATCCTTATTGTATATTTGAAATCTAATTTAAACTTAGTTTGAGTCACTACTTAAGGTTTAAACTTCTTAAAATCAAGTTTAGATTTAGTTTGAGATTTTAATTTAATATAAACACTCTCAAATTGGTGTGAATGTTCACTATTATCATTATTAGGGTTTTACATTTATGTGTTTGACTCATTAAAAGTCATATCATGAGTAACAGTTCATTTTTGATAACTTAGTTTATCAATACAAAGTATATATCTTTTTACACCCTTAGGGTAACATATAAACACATATTTAGGGGATATAGGTTTTAACTTATCATTTATATAATGATTAAAAATAATTATAACTAGTATAATAAAGATATCTTAAATGGATATATGAGAGGCACATTTATTTTGAATATTTTATGGGGTTTTAAAATTGATTGTTGTAGAAGTGAAATTTTTTGAAACACTTTTATAATGGTTGTTTTTTTCAAAAATTATTTAGGTAAGTATAAGTGTTACTACATGTTAAACACATGTTCAATAATAGTTTTATTCATGTGATTGGATAACATTTCTTATTGGGGGTGTTTTTAATAGTTTTATGAATAGTTACACCCTTACACATATAGAAATAAATAAATTTAGTAGATAAATAATCTTGTTAGATATTTTTTCTCAAATATTTCAGCTTCAAACTAGTTTTCTTTTCAGTAGTGGATTATTGTTTCACTAAATTTATCGAGTTTCATTAGTCCAAGATTATCTTTATACTAGTTTGGTTTTCAGTAGTACAAAACAAAGTTATAAATGTTTCAGAAACATTAGATTTTATTTTCAAAATATAAATCCAATATTTTCATAAAAAATAATCAATAAATGTAATGAATTTGTAGTCTTCATTGATAGAGGTGGTCTTATACAGACCCCACATATCATAGTGTACATGTCATAGTGGGATAAAAACATCAAAAGTAGATCTATAAAAATCCACTCTTTGATATTTAAAAAAAAATATTTAAAAAATGAAAAATTATGTGGTTGAATACGATTCAATAAACACTCTTTAATTAAATTATTAAATACACTTAACAATATTTTTCTTAAGTCTTCTATTCCATAGAGTTACAATTTCCTACAAAATAAGGGACACCTAAATTCTAGCATGGGACTTACTATTTAACATATATAGTGTATTAACAATGTATCCTTTCATTGTAGTGAGTGAACCCTTAGTAATGTTTATGCAAACAGTATCAAATATAATAGAAAAACCTTTTAATCAAGAACTTCTAGTGAAATTAAGGTTTTCTTAAATTCGAGTACCCATATCACTTCATGATGAGACTTCATAATATTATCATGTAGTTTAAATAAAATTGAACCAAATCCCATGAGATTACTTGTATTATTATCACCCAAAATAACATTTACTAGATTTATTTTCAATAATATTAGAGAAATATACCCCTTTTAAGATGTATGTTAAAGGAAAATTTGAATATGTGACCCATTCCTCAATCATGGTACTACTGGGCTTGTTGAGGGATTCATTATTGTTATAAATTATTTTAAATAATAAGTAATGCTCAGTCAACTATTTATTGTTACCATGAGAATTTATTTTAGGATAAAGTTTATTTATATGTCTTAGTTTCTTTATAATGTAACACTTAATTTCTCTTCCTTTTTTATTTTTCCTGGATTCTTCTATGCCAAATCTTATCCCTCCTTTTACCTATTTATTTTGACATATCAGTAACATGAAGAACCTATTTATTTTTATTAATAAAACTATTATATTAGATCTCTATAGAAATTAATCCCTACCTAACCTCTTTAGGAGTCAATTATTTTTTCTAGTACATCATGGTATCCTTTAATTTATTAAATGGATTATTCAGAGAGGTTAATAGTATTATGAACATGTCTACTAGTTTAATTTTAATATATAAATTGGATAAGTATAATAATATATTATTAAACCCACCCTTGGTAAAACCATAATATTTTAAAGTATATTTATTTTTAATAAATTTAATCTATTTGATAATGTTTAGTATACATAGGCTCAATATTTTATAAGAATAACATTATGTTTGATAGCATATACATCACACAACACCGAGCTTAAACAACCTAAGAAATGTATTATTTAAATCTGACTGTTATAAACTAGCTATTGAATTGGAGGTTAGGAATAGGATTCAAATTTTTTTTGAAATATATATAGTCCATAATCAATTCATATTTGTTTATAATAATTAATAAATTTTTAGTAAAGTCAATTTATTTTAAAAAAATGTTTTATTCCAAAATGATTTTTACCGCTTTGGTGAGAAATTAATATAATTAATTTTTGATATCTTTTTAAAATGTATTTAATAAAACTCACTTATCATTTTTAATCATAATATCAAAATTATCTTAGGTTAAAATTTGGGTATTTTTATGAAAATAGTGATTTTTTGTGAATAGTGAAAAATATTGTTTTTTGGTAAACCATCATTTATTTTCAATAAATTAAGAAATTTAGAATTAAAATTATGATTTTAATTTTATTTTAATTTAACAAAAATATTATTTTATTATATTTAAAATAATTAATTATATTTTAATCATCTTTAAACCCAATATTGGTGTAAGTTTATTTTTAGAGTTAAAAATGCATTTTTGTTTTTGAATAAAAAATTGAAGTGAAAAATGAAACATTAATAAGGAAATATTTAAATGATATATATATATTATATATATAAATATATGAATTTAAATTCATCTAATGTTTATTACTGTTTATATAGTTAATATAAGACAATATTTTTCTTGAAAAATCTATTTCATAAAAAACCATTTTTTGACACAAATTGCAAGTTTATTTTTAAATAAAATATTTATATTTGAATTTAATTTCATAAAATATATTAAATATTTTTAATTATAATAATTAATAATAGGTTATAATTTAAATTTATATTTTTTTTCAAAATTAATAGTTAAAATAATAAAAACTAATTACCTTGGTTAAGGTTAAAACGAGTTTACCAGGGGTTAAACCAAATGATAACGGTGAGTTTAAGAATTAAACTTGTAAAAAACTTATTTTATATTCATATTTAAACCTTATATTATCCAAAATTCAAATATAAAGTCATATGGAATTATTTATCTTTGGAATGACTTTATCATTTTTGATTCTTTTAAGAAGTTTTCAAGTGATTTCCAAAAATATCCATCTTTCTAAATTATAAAAAAGGAACTACCTCGCCTCAAATATTCACACCTATATTTCCATTTTTATCATAAAAACTACCAAAATATCTTCCCAAAATCACTATTGAACTTCTAGAGATTCTATTATTCCAAAAAATACCAACCCTATTTTCCTTTAGAGGAGGTCCAAAGGAGGATTCTCTAAGAGAAGGTAATCGTTTGAACAAAGCTCTTTATTTTTCCTTATTCTTTTACAAAATTCAATAATTTATTGAAACTTAAAATATAATAACCCTAGTATATAATATATACTAATATATTATTTTTTCTATGTAATAATACGTATCCATGTCCTCCACCATCAAATGGGAAACAAAGCCATCACTCATATGTATGTCAGACTACCACCTTGAAAACCGATGTAATTTGTTTTCTATGACCAAATAACATATATAGTCATAATTATTGAAATAATTAATATATATAATACATATAAAATTATATTAATTATAAAAAATTAATATATCATCCACTTCCTTACCCTTTCACCCATTATGGGAATAATATCATCACTTGTGCGTACGTATGACCTACTATTTACAGAAAGAGATGTGACTCATTTTCCAAGTAAAATATTTAATTAATATATGTAAAAATTTATTTAATGATTAAATATTATATACATAACATTAATATAATTATTTATTTAATGGATCCATATTCTATGCACAAGAACTGGAACTTTCAAGAGAGAATAAAAATGAGAAAATAGGGAAATTAACACAAAAATCAATAATAATAAAATATTTTTAATTAATGGGTGTAATATGTTATGAAAATATCATATATAATATTATAAACATTAATATTTTTCTTTTATAAATTAATAACATAATTAAAACCATTATACATGAGGTTAAAGTGTGTTCAACCATATGGAATCATGAGGTAAGGGATTTTGTTTGAATTTCCTTTCATTGTGGCATATAGTTATGTTATGCACCTAATTTCTTTATAAGGTGTATATAATTTTCATTTTACCTATAATATCATGAATCCTTAATAATTAATGATATTTTAAGTTTCAATTTGAATTATTTCATCCAATGGGATTTGAATTTAATGATACCATGTGTAAAATAATTTCACAACTCAATTTATTTTCATTACGTATCACCTTTTCATTGTATTCGATATTATAGTATTTTATGTTTAATGAATTTTTATTATTTTATGTTTTATTTCCATATTATTATGAGTATTTACATTTTATACATATAATAAAACCATTTATTAATCCTCACTTCAATGGAATTATCCTTGTAAGGGAATTCGCCTCAATTTCCCTTCACCGAGACATATTTTACTGTTATGAACCTAATTTATTTTATATGGTATAAACACTTGAAATATTAGATGTAATATCATGAATAATTTATAATACATTGTATTTTATGTTTAAATTTTAATTAGTTCATCCAAGGATATTTTAATTGAAATTTACCAAATGGTAAATAATTTTATAACTAAATTTATTTTTATTTGTTTATATCACTTTTTCATTGTCTTTTATATTCTTAGATTATGTGTGTTATAAATTTTGATTATTTTATATTTTATTTCCAAATTTTTTATGTCTATTTACATTTTATACCAAAAATTAATCCATTGATTAATCCTCACTTCAATAGTATGATCATTGTAAGATATTTCATTTAAAATTCCTCTCCATTGAGAAATATTTGTTTTTATACACCTATTCACTTTTATGTGGTGTATATACTGAACATTTTATGTACTTAACATGAATTAATATTTATACATAATTATTAATGTTTCAATTCAAGTTTATTATTTCACGGGGATACAATTTTAATGTAACCAAAGATAACAAAATCAATTTTACAATCTCACTTTATTTTAGTATTACTTATATTTTATTTTAAGAAATCATATCATTTGTCCTTAATAATATACACTAATTTAAATATCCATATTCTTATTCATGAAAATACTTACTTCATAAACAATATATCATTTCAACATATGTAGATTACATTAAATGTCATTTGAATAACTGGGGAAATATTTATAAATATATATTATTTACTGGATATTGATATTTATTAACAAGGACTATTGATTCATGAATTTATTTAAACATTCAATATATGAGGAATTAATTTCAAATGAACTTATGTGTGGGTCCCAGAATTATATATCCCCTTGATGCATCAGTAGGAAATAAGTTGGCCAAATTAAAAGGGGTTTTGACCATAGTTTTAAATTATTTTGTGAATGATATTAATTGAATAAATACCATGATGTAAGAGATCATAGAATCAAATATTAATAATTTCATTCATTTAGAATTCAGTTATTATTATCCTTGAGATTATTTAATTGATATTATCCATGGATACATTTTTTGCTCAAGTTTTTTGGTCAAATGGAATGTTTGTTCACTTATTTACCTCTCCATATTGATTATAAATTATTGAATAATTATAGTAAAGTTATTAATTAAATGGAATGTGTGTTTAGATATTTAACTTTACATATTCATTATGAATTATTTATTATTATTTATTTATTCATGATAGATTCTTCTTTATGTAACTCTTTATAAGTATCTGAGATCACCCTTATTTTGTTTCCCTTCCCCAGGATATGAAGAAGGAAAATTTGATTGAGTTCAAGGATGTAGAATTTTTATCTTCATTATTTTATACTTCATGTTTTAACATGTAATGCAAGAATGAAGTGTATATACAGTTTACCAAGACTACTAAACTACTTGGTATTTTGGGTGCGATTTCTTATATCTTATGATAAAGTAGTAAATTAATCACTGACCCTGGTCTAATGGGGCTAGAGTCTTTACAATTGGTATCAGAGGAAGTTTAGTAGAAACCTTGGGAAATATATTTAGGAAATAATATATTAGGAAACCTAAACCTATGATAAAAATTGATTATAATTATCTAAGAACATTCGAATGTTTTATTAAGGAAGATATTATATGGGTTTTCTGAGCAATAAATCCCTGTATGAATACTACACGTGGAAATAGTTATGGAAAGGTTTTACCTGAGGGTAATAAATCTGAAAATGGTTCATTGAGATTTGAATTGATCATCACATGGTACATGGCAACATGCCTTACTATGAACCTGGTTTGAAACTCTCTTGGTATATGCTTTGGATAATTCACATTTCCTTTACAAACCATTATGAAGAATTTGAATAAATGATGACCATAGATGACCTATGTTAAACCTAAAGTTTCTTAGGTTGATAAGTTTAATTTTGATAATAATTTTAATGTCTTAAATACCAATTTTGAGGTTTTATTTGATAACTATTAAGTATATTTTGGTAGACATATATATAAGTACAACCCATTGGTTTAGTATTTGAAAAAATTATTTAAAGAAGAATTATTTTACATTTTGTGGACATAAGATTAAAGGTATTCAAAACCTTTAAGGTTTATATTATATTTTATGTTATAGTAATTATGGGTCATCAAAATTTGGGAACATTATAAGAATTATATTAAGATAATTTTGGAAAAAGGACAACCCGCATGTCGGGTGACAACCCATCACATCCTACCAGGGCATGGGTTTTGACCCCATAATCAAAGCGTGATAAGGGTTTAACAACTACAAATTACCTATGTGATGTTATGTTTAATATGTAACTGGTTTTACTTAAATGATTTCAAGGTTAAATATTAATTTTGAACTAGTTGATTTATTTGTTAAATTTAGAGATTAATGTATAATATTGGATGACAAATGAAAACCATATTGGTTTTGGAAAATATTTAGAGATAAACAGAATGACTTTTATCTCTTTTATAGATATTATAATCTATTAAAAGTTAATTTTAGTGATTCAAGAATAAAAAAAATTCATTTTATAAATCCATTTCATAGAATAAGAGATGAAGTGGAAATTGATTGATGCACAACCAAAGGATTAAATTGTACTTATGAAATTAAAAGATAACAAGTAAATATATTTCTTTATATTCATAGATATTAAAAGAATTACTCAAATTTAGGAAATGGATGTTGAAACAAAAGTTTTATCATACTACCTTCATATCTGATGAATCAAATGGCCTTTTAAGTCATCAAATATTTACGGGTTTTTTATTGTTAACTATCCTTTCATCATTCACTTTATTGTGATCAATGATCTCTATCACTAACCATAATTAATTATATCTTTCCTCAATGTCCATATTTTCACTTCCAAAAAATGTTTTACTAATTTTAAACCTATTAATGTGTTATTATATGTGAAATTAACACTTCCTTTTCTCTCTTATCAAGTGAATGTTTTATTAACCCTTTTTACAATATGCTTTTTGAATGAAGGAATTTTTAAATTTCAAACCCATATTTTCTAAGTGCAAGTTCAAATTGCGAGGATGAAATTTATTGAAGTTGGGGAGAATGTAAAGTCCCAAGATTTTAAATTATATTTAATTTAAATAAATTTAATATACTTTATAGCATGTGTTATATGAAACCTTGATATTTTAAAATAAGGACATTATGTTTGATAGCATATACGACACACAACACCGAGCTTAAATGACCCACAAAATGTATTAGTTAAATACGACCATTATAACATATCCATTTAATTAGAACATATGAATATGATAAACTGAATTATAAAATATATATAGTTTCTAATAAATAAAAAATTATTTATAATTATCACTTAATTTTTAGTAAAGTCAATTTATTCTTCAAAAAATACATTTTCATCAAAAACAATTTTTACTACTTTTGTGAGAAATTAATAAAATTAATTTTTACCACCTTTATAAAATTTATTTAATAAAATTAAATTAATTTTTTAAATAATAATATCAAAATTATATTAGGTTAAAATTTTGTGTTTTTTATAAAAATGGTGATTTTTAGTGAATAGTAAAAAATACCATTTTTTATAAAATAAACATTTATTTTTAATAAATTAAGTAATTTAAAAGTTACATTATTATTTGAATTTTATTTTAAAGAAATTTTTTTATTTAGTTATAATGAAAATAATTAATTACATTTTTATCATATTTATACCCAATTTTTGTATAAGTTAATTTTTATACTTAAAAACTCATTTGTTTGAAAACTGTTATTAAGTGCATAATGTCACACCATTTTAATTAATTAAAATAAAAACTAGTAAAGAAATATTTAATTGATATTTATAGATTATATATATATATATAAATATATAAATATAAATCCTTCTTATGATTATTTCTATTTATATAGTTAATATAAGATCATCTTATGCTTGAGAAATGTATTTCTTGAAAAACTTTTTTTTGACATTAAATGTGGGTTTATTTTTAAATTAAATAAAAAAATTATATGAATTTAATTTAATAAAATGGATTAAATAATTTTATTCTGAATAATTAATATTTGTTAATTATTTCAACTTAATTTCTTCTAAAAATAAATAGTAAAATAGTAAAAATTAATAACCGCGATTAAGGATGAAATAAGTTTAACAGGGGTTATACCAAAATAAAAAGGTATGTTTTCCAAATAATCTTGTAAAAATATTATTTTATTTCCATATTTAAAAAATATACTATCATAAATTATAATATAAGGTCATTTTTAAGATTTATTCCTTGGTAATGACTATCATTTTCTTTTCTTTTAAGAAATTTCCAAGTGCTTTCTAAGAAGGCCCCCTTCCTCAATTATAAATAGGAAATCCATTACCTCACACATTCATATCTTTAATGAAATTTTTCTTGAAACAACATTCCAAAATATCACCCCAATATAATTAGAAACATTATATATCTACTTGTATTCCTAAAATACTAACCCTAGTGTCCTTAATAGGAGATTAAAAGGAGATTTCTCTAGGATATGTTAATCATTTTAACGTAAATAGTTATTATTACTTATTATTTGACAACCTTTAATAATGTCTAAAAACTTTAAATATAATTACACCATTATTAATAATATGTTATTATTTTTATGGAATAATATTTATCCATATTCTCCTCTATTAAATGGAAAATAAAGTCATTGTTCGTGTATATGCCAAACTAGTACCTCACGAACCAATGTAATTTTCTTCCATCATCGAATCACATTGATTATCATATATGTGGAAATATTTAATATATATATATAAAATAAATATTAAATGATATTAATTCTGAAAAATTAATATACCATCCACTTCCTTACCTTTTCACCCATTAAGTGAATGATATCGTCGCTTGTGCATACGTACGAACTACCGTATCTATAAAATGATGCAAAATATTTTACTTGCATGATTTTAATTATTTTTTATAAAGATATAATTAATTATTAAATACTATATTTTTATCCTTAAAATAATTATGTATATGATGGATCTATAATCTATTCACATGAACTGGAACTTTCATGACAAAACACGCATGAGAAAACGAGGCAATTAACACCCAAAATAATAATAATAATATACGATTAAAAATTAAAAGGTTATAAGATGATATAATATGATCATATATGATATTATAAACATAAATATAATTTTTTTATAAATAAACAACTTGATTAAAACCATTATTTAAGATGATAAATCATGTTAATCAAAAATGAAGTGTGAGGTAATAGATTTTGTCTCAATTTACTTTCATTGAAGCATATTGTAATTTTATGCAAATAATTTTTTTATGGTGTATATAAAACCAATTTTAAAAGTAATTTATTGAATAATTCACACCTTATCATATTTTATGTTTCAATCTGAATTATTTTATCTAAGGAGATTTGACTTGAAAGTTACCAAGTTGTAAAGAATTTCATAACTCAAATAATTTTTAATGGGTTATATTACTTCTTCATTGTATTTGATATTATAAGATTATTTATGTAATTAATTTTGATTATTTTATGTTGTATTTAAAATTTTTTATGTGGGTTTAAATTTGATACTCATTAACAATCCATTGATTAATCCTCACTTCAAGAGTATGATTATTATAAGGGACTTGATCTCAAGTTCCCTTTATTGAGGCCTATTTTATTATTGTGAATAAAATTTATTTAATGTGGTAAAAATACCACCCATTTTACATGTAATATCATGAATCATTGATAATTTGTGTCATTTTAAGTTTTAATTTTAATTAATTCATCCAATGGGATTTTACGTGAATGTTACTAGGTGGTAAAGAATTATAAAACGCAATCTCTTTCATTGGGTTATATCACTTCTTCATTGTCTTCAACATTCTAAGATTATGTGTGTAATGAATTTTTATTATTTTATAATTTATTTCCATTTTTTTATGAGTATTTAAATTTGATACACATAATCAATCCATTAATCAATCTTTACTTCAGTGGTATGATAATTGTAAGAGATTTTGTCTCAAATTCCACTCCACTAATACAAATTTGTTATTTCACACCTATTCAATTTTTTTGTGGTGTATATACTACTATTTTGATGTATTTAACGTTAATAAATATTTATTAATTATGATTAATGTTTCAATTTATGTCTAGTTTTTCATGGGGCTACAATTTTAATTTTACCATAGAGGTAAGAATTTATTTTACAATCTCACTTTGAGATTGATTATATTTTCATCAAAGGAATCCTATAATTTATCCTTAATAATCTCTAATAATTTAAATACACATATTCTTATTGATGTATATCATTATTTTATAAACTTTATATCATTTCTACATATGGTTTTTACTTTGAAATTTATTTGATTAACTGGGGAATTATTGATAAATCTGTATTCTTTACTCAATAAAAATATTTTTTGATAAGGAATATTGATTCCTGAATTAAATTGATTTTTTGATCTGTGAGGAATGAATTGGACATGAAATTATGGGTGGGAAATGGAATTATATAGACCCTTTATATATTAGTAGGTCTCATGAGACAAATCAATTGGCCAAATTAAATGGGTTTTTACCTATAAATTTAAAATTTATTGTGAATGGTCTTGATAGTATAGATACCATGATGTCTAAGATCATGGAATCCAATGTTAATAATTTACCTCATAAAGAATTTAGTTATTATTATCCTTGATATTTTTATATTGATATTATCCAAAAATTCATTTTTTGCTCAAGTTATTGATTAAATGACATGTGTTCAGTTATTTACAATTCCACATTGATTATTCCTTATCTAATCATGATAGTCAAGTTATTGACTAAATTTAATTTGTGTTAATATATTTACCTTGAAATATTTATTATTCATTATTTATTTGTGATAACTTTCTCTTTATGTAACTCATACTAATCATCTGATCTCACCCTTATTTTGTTTCCCTTCCCCATGATATGAATAAGGAATATTTGAATGAGTTCAAGGATGATTTTTTTACTCTCACTATGTTGTATTTCATCTTTTCAAATGTAATTAAAGATTAAACTATGTATCTAGTTTACCAATAATAATAAACAATTTTTTTGGGATGGGATCAGATATATATTATTCCAAAGAAATAAAATAACCAATGGATCAATGCTATTGGGGATGGGGTATTTACACCCATGAATCACTAGACTATAGTATTGAAACATGTTTTAAAATTTTAAAAACCCTATTTTCTTATAAATCATACTGACTAAGTATTTATTTATATAAAGAAGTTCCAGTTTCAACCCGATAGTGAAAGTCAGATGATACATAACTTTAATAAATATTTTATACCCAAGTTCTTATAAAGATAAGATATGGTTATTTTAAAAAATGTTAGTAGATACATAAATAAAAAAGGTAAAAACCTCTCCATTAGAAGACCAAGATGTGGTGTTATTTTTAAAACTACCAAAGGCATTGACTATTTGTTGTTTAATCTATAGAGGATATATTTTAATTTTTCATATATTTAAAATAATTTTTACTATAAATATTACATATTTCAAATTTCATAGATGCCACCATGATATTTAGAAAGGCTTTGATATCAGTTTTTTATGAGTGTTGTTGTTGGTAATAATATGGTATCCACATTTAAGAGAATTGAGTACAATAATTTTCCTGAAAGTTATTTAAACATTAAATAATATATTTTAAAAGTAAAATAACTGATATCAAGTTTAATACACAATGGTTAAACAAAGAAAATAAAAGCATAAGTCATGTACTTGGTCGATAATAGAAAGTAAGAAAATATTAAATGATATAATAGTTTTATATTTTTCAATATTAGTTGGACCTCTATTCATTGGTAGAACACTATAAATAATATTATTTATTATAAAAAAAATGAAAATCATAAAATAGGGAATGATAGCGTTGAATTTTTTTATTTATAGTTGATATGTTGAAAATAAAAGTTATGTTGGAAGGGGTTAGCATTGGATTCCATCAGTAATATGGAAATTGTTAATGAAATTGGTGAAGCATGGATGATTGTTATGTATTCATCATTTTAGTACCCATAAGGGTGATGTCAATCCCTAGTCTAGAGAGCACATGATAGTGCCCTAAGCCGAGGAGCTATGTGACCTTAGAAATGCCTCTATATAAGCCAAGGTATATCAACTAACAAGGGTATAAGGTATTACTTTGGGGATACTATAACTTCATATCAAAGAAAAAAATAGTGAAAATAATCCAATAATATCCATCACATAATCAAAGCATGCATAATCAATAAAAAAATTCTATAAAAATGTATCATATTAAAGTATACAATCGTACATTAGCTGATCTCTCACTAGTCGATCATATAAGAAATAAAGAAAAATAAATGAAGTACAAATGGGACCTACTACAATCCTAGAGCCTCAACAACAATTTCTCAAAAAATTCATTGAACTGATCCAACTAGATCCACTGCACAACCTCTGACTAGACCTATAAAACATACATAAGGTCTACATGTGAAAGAGAGTGTTCATGTAGGGTGTGATAAATACATATCAACAGGTAATTGACAATTTACCCTAGTATACACTATAATATATGTATATGAATGAATAAAGTAGGCATGTCACATAAGCATTTTGGATATTGTGTGTTAACCAGAACACTATAACTCAATGTGCATCAGGTTATGATGTGATAACTTGGACACCACAACACCTGATCATACTAATTTTGAATCCATATTAGAAATGAACATACTTGAAACCCATACCATACCCGAAGACTTATAATAGGGAATCCACTAAGCCTTAACTACAACCCGAAGGAATATGGTAAAGTACCAAGTCAAACTCTTTGAAAAACCCTTATCACTCAATGTATGACCAGAATTCATGCACACTAATATCCCATGTCACTCATGGAGATACTTCCAGTTTTATCTCACTCATGGAGAGACCAAGCCTCAGGATCCATCTCCCAAACTGGAGTCTGTCGCTTATCATTAGCACATGCATTCAATAATAAATAGGGCCTGAAACTCATCACACATCTCACAAGATCATCACAGGGTGATATTCAATCAGGAGCTATCCCATTTTCTCAAACATATATCATCATATAGGAATGAAATATCTATCCTCTGGGTATTCTCATCTCAACTTCCAAGAAATCCACTACGATCCTCCAGACCCGTCTTAGTCTCTTCTTATTGGTATAATCTCAAATTTATCACCCCTCAGTGACCTTACAGCCCATAGGATCTACCAAAACGTTTCCTTAGGAATTTATCAAACCTCATCACAATACCTTATCACTATTATCTTTGCTACCCAGGGAACATATCAATTTATCCAAATAGAATACCCTTAAAACCCTGATTCCAAGTCCCAAACATTTCCTATGATGCTCACCTAGGTCCCATTTCACATATTCTAAGGGAGATCTATCAGAACATCACATGCCAAGGAACCCCCATATATCACAAATTTCCTAGCCTTTGAGGTCTTATCCCACTTAGAGTTCTTTCTAAGACTCAATCTAACCTTAGGAGGGTGTCACTCTTTAAGCACGAGACATGCAGATGACTATCCCGACCCATTGGTATTATTCCTTATTGTTAGGAAAAAATCCCTTGAGGAGTCCTCTCAATTTGTTTTGGTGTGGTTGTGTTTTTTGACAAAGATAGATGACCGAAAATGAGTATGGTTGGTGTTTGTCAAAGATAGGTTTTTAATGTGGCATAGTTTCCCAGTGTTTTCTAATATTTTGGGCCTCTAAATCGGAAGTTTGATGTTAGAAAAGGAAGGATTTATTCATAGGAGTGAATGGTATGAAGAACGTTGAAGAAAACTGGAAAATGATGAGAACTGCATACCATAATTCATGGGCCGCATACCATTTTCAAGGAATGGTACGTGGAGCGGCAATAACTGTATGTCGGAGTGGTTCACAAAACCGAAAATGGTTCACAGTGGAAGGAGATGCGATACACAGATGGGTTGAAGTCAGCAAAGGAGATCAACCACTTAGGATAAAATGAGTTAAATAGAGCGTGTATAAAAAATAGTTTGTGGGTGGCTTGTGGTTCATGGTGGAAGAGGGATCAATATGAAACAAAGGATGAATCAGATATTTGATAAATCTTTGATGTAACATCTCGGTTCTAGAAGCCACCCAAAGGTTCCCTGTTCCCTGTTGGTCACATCGCCTCAAGAAACTTTCCCCAAATTCCAGAGGTTACTGACTAGAAGCGAGGGTCTTGGGTGTGATATTGGGGAAACTATTCCCTCATTGGCAGAGTAATGCATTGGAAATAACAGATATACAATAGTGGAAGTAGTAAAATCATGAAATAATTAAACAATGGAAGACTGAAGAAATAAACTAAAGCAAATATATATAATTATGCATGATACATATGTCTAAGAAAGCATCCAAACAGGTTAAAATGATAGAATACAATAGTAAAATAGAGTACAAAAGAAAAAAGATAAATTCCAGAAGCATCACAAGCCTCAGCATGGTCCCATGTTCTCTAGCTCCACAATAATCAAGTACCCTAAGTGGAAGGGCACTTTCCCTTATCTATACCTACAACAATATAATCTATTTGAGCCCAAAAGCATGCCCCAAACAGGGTGTGTGACTAATCCTAGTAGAAAACCACCCAAAGATATGTGCCTAATAGTCAGTGAATATATATGGTAGGCAATAATCAAAAAATAAGTAGTAAACAAGGAAGTACTTAAAAGTAAACAGTCATACATTTTCTTTTAAAAACATTTAATTTCAAGTATTTAAGCAACCAAAAAAATACAAGAAATACTCTAGGTAGTTCTCACAACCTAACCCCTCTGGTTAACAATACAAGAGTATATAAAAAATACTCTTTGACGAAGCACTCACTGCCAATTCCCCCTATAGTCATGTGTGATCAAAGACTCTCTAAGGAAGTACTCACCATCAATTCACCCTACAGTCTTTTAACGGTAATATACAGACACTATGAGGAATCACTCAACGTCAATTCCTCATATGGCCTCATAACGTAACTATAGACACTCTGAGGGAGCACTCAACGTCAATCCCCCCTATGGTCTTGCATCGTAATAATTATGACATACACTCTGGGAAATTCGTAAATGTCAATTTCCCCTATGGTCTCACTACACTAGGTTCCCACAACCCTGTGTAAATCAATCATGCACAAATGATAATCAGAAGCCAAAGTAAACCTCAAGAACTACTTGTCTAAACAACTACAACATATCATAGCATGTCAAATAATAATCACTCCATCCTAATAATACTAGGGCTAGAAATAAAAGTTGTAGCCTAATAGGAAAAGCTAGACCAAATGGTCAAAAACAAGAAAACATAGAAAAAAAATCCATATCTTGGCAAAGATAACCCTATTAACAAACAATTTACCTCTATCCATACAAACAAGACATATCAGGAAATAAAAGGGATAAAAACCATAAACACTCAATACCCTGAACAAGGATGATGGAAACATTTGCATATATAACTCAAATACTATCTATGGAAAGGCACAAAACACCTACCTCGGCGTAGAGAGATCGATATATGTGAGCCTTAGGCCTTGAATCTCTCTAGAACTCCGTAGATATACATAATCACTTAAATTTTTTGATAGAGGATAACCTGTGAGAGAGGAGAAATCTGGAGATGAATTTCTAGAAGAATGAAGAAATCACTGGGGAGATTCCAATGCAATCGACGATAGTTTATTCAGAGAACGGATGGCGAGTTGGGGGCTCAGAGAAGATCTATGGCCATACAGATGCTCCTGGATGAGACAAACAAAGAATAAGTACGTTCTATCTGTTAGACGTTACCCCTGTCTGTTTAATGAAAAAAAGAAAGTACACAATGTGTTCTTTAAAAGTAAATGAAAAGTACTTGCCTTTTCCGGCCTCCACTTTAGGCGGTCTCCAGGTCACCACACAAGTCCATGTACTTGGGCGTTACATGGATAGTACACGGTCACCCACGACATCCAGGTACATGGCGTGTAATTAAATTACATGACATGTAATCCTAAATTTCCAGAAACTCCTCTTTTTCTCAAAAACAACCAGAAAAGAAAAACTTACCTGAAAAGAATATCTGGGTTCTTACAAACTTCTCCCTTTAAAGAAATTCATCCTTGAATTTCCCTAGTAAGGAGGCGTAGAAGAAGAAACCTCGAACAACTCTGGCCACTATGATTGTATATCGACCTCCCTCTCACAAGTCTCATCTTGTACTCGCCTGTGCTTCCATAACACTCATACCAGAGGAACATACCTTCCATGGAGAACCTTCGCACACAATCAAAAATCCATATAGGATGCTCCTAGAAGGATTCATCCACCTCTAACTCAACCTCCTTGGGTTGGAAAACATGAGATGAGTTTGAGAAGTAATGTCGAAGCTGAGAAACACGGATGCCGTCATGAATAGCCCAGTACCTATAAGGTAACTGAAACTGATAGGCAACTGGCCTGACTCTCTCCAAAACCTCAAATGGTCCGACATACCTTGGTGAAAGCTTACCCTGCCTCCTAAAAATCCCATGTCCCAACCTCGGTGTGACACGTAGGAAAACATGACCATCGACCTCGAACTCCAGAGGTCATCTCCGTCGATCAACATAAGACTTCCATCGAGACTATGTAATATCAATCCTCTTCTAAATCAACTCTATCTTCTCTGTGGTCTCCTAGACAAGACGAGGTCCCATCATAGTTGTATCTCCTACCTCTATCCAACATAAGGGTGATCGGCATGGCCTACCATACAAGGCCTCATATGGTTCCATATGAATAGTTGATTAAAAACTATTATTGTAGGAAAACTCTACAAGAGGTATGTGCTTCTCCCAATAACCTCCAAAATTCAATATGCATGCTCAAAGAATGTCCTCAAGTACCTGAATCATACACTCAGACTGACCATCTGTCTGGGGATAGTAAGCTGTACTCAGAAGTACCTATATACCCAAATCCCTATGAAGTCCCTACCAGACCCGAGAAGTAAAATGTGCATCTCTGTCTAAAACAATGGAGTGTGGAATCCCATGTAGACATAAAATATCTCAGATGTACAACCATCCTAGCTCATCAACACTGAAGGTCTCCTTGATTGAAAAGAACTGAGAAACCTTCGTGAGTCTATTAATGACAACCCAAACTCCATCATTCCCTTAAGGCGACCTCAGAAATCCTGTCACAAAATCCATCGCGACATTATTCTATTTCCACTCACGAATGGGTAACTGCTGCAAAAGCCTTGATGGTCATTGATGCTCTGCTTTCACCTGATGACAAGTGGAACACCTTCTGTAAAAACCAACAACATCTCTCTTCATACCTGGCCACCAATGCTGATGGTGCAAATCTCGATATATCTTGGTGACACCTAGATGCACTGCCCAAATTGAGGAATGAAAGTCTCATATCATCTCCTCACATATGTCTACTGGCACCCACATGAATCCCTGAAAACGATTCCTATCCAAGAATAATGTCCTCTTCTGAAACACTCTTCTGTAGGACTAGGACTTCAGAATATGATAGCTACCTCATTGACACACGATCATGTAGATTAGAGGTAACAACCACAGAAGAAAGAAATTTATGCCCCTGACTATTGTGCACCTCCAAAAGCATCTCATAGAACACAACCATAAGTTTCCACTCATTACTGGCCTTCTAAACTACTTGTATCTGAGTCCTCCTGCTGAACGCATCAGCCACAACATTTCCCTTCCCAGGATTGTAGTCAAACTCAAAGTCAAAAGACTGAAGGTACTCAACCCACCTTTCCTGTCTCAAATTCAGATCGCACTGAGTGAAGATATACTTGAGACTCTTTTGGTCGGTGAAAATAAAAAAAAATATCTCCCAGAAGATAATTTATTCAATAGTGTAAAGCATGAACAACTGCAGCCGGCTCGAGATCGTGCATTATGTAGTTCCTCTCATGTGGCATCAACTGCTGAGACCCATACGCAACAACTCCTTATACATGCATAAGAACTCCTCCCAACCCGATACCTGATGCATCAAATTATATAGTATAGATCTTTCCTGGATCTAGAAAAACTAGTATAAGTGCTGAAGTCATCCTGAAGATGTTCACCGGAGCCCAAATGTCATGCTTGAGACTATCCTCAGACTTCCTTTCTTGGAATAACTCATCACCTCCTAGAATGGGTGTAAAGTGCTGCAGCTCTATGAAGCAAGAAGAATACTCCATAACTAAAAGAGTACCCTTCTACAAACTCATGAACTCTTGGGCTCGATCAGCCCTTAAATTATCCAGGTAGAAAAAGTCATAGAAGGTATGCTGAAACTCATCCTACTACATAACCTGCTAGCATCCCGCCTATGAGATCACATCCCACCATATCTTAGTAGAGTTTCAAAGAATATAAGTAGAAAGTTTCACCCTCCTCTATGGAGGCGTCTCTAGATGCTCAAAGATTGTCAGCATGGCTTCTAGCCATGAATTTGTATCCTGGGGTCCTCTATCCTCTATGAAAGTGGGAGGACGCTGCTGCTAGAAAACCCGCATCAACTCTTCCATCGTTGAGGAAGGCTGAGGTACTCCCTAGAAAGTCATCATAAACCTCAAAAATCCCTCTCGGAACTATGCCTCAACACCTACATACGGGATGACAACTAGTTCCAAGACTGGTTCAACTGGAGGGTCCACTAGTAGTCCCTGATTATCAATATCTGGTTTCTTATCACTACCCTATAACTGGCAGACAACCAGAGGACGTCTTGGTGGCATGACTCTGTAAGGTCAAGCACACACCTTTGATCAAGATTAACAGGGACTGAAAATTGGAAGTGTATGAAGGTAAAAATAGAAAGAAAGCATTCATATTTTTTCAAACATGGGTACATGACATGTATAATGCCTACACAATGTGCTCTCTTAAGAATTCTCATGGTCGTGTAATTCTGCCAACCCAGGTCGCGTATCACCCCAAACAGATGGCATGTTGTACTAACACACGAGGTGCACTTAAATCCTTTTCCCCTGACCGTGTTCTTCTACACATCTAAGCCACACAATTCTCCTAGAACTAACTACATGGTGTGTTAGTTCCAGACATGGCGTGTACTAGATGAACTTCACCGACCTGTGTTGTTAGTTACATAGCTGGTTACACGGATGAATCTACACGACGTGTTTGTTCCATACACGACATGTACTAGAAATATTTCACTGACCCATGTTGTTTTCTATATGTCCAGATATATGGGTTACACTACACAGCTTGTTCACACATGACACGACATGTATAACTTATTTTTTTATCCATCTGTTTCATTAGTGACATGAGTGGACACATGGTCTTCACAACATAGTGTGTACATCAAGAACACAATGGGTTCCTCTAAATATTTTCCAACCCCGTGTCTCTTACCACACAGCCAGTGAAATGGTTAGAGACTACACGAGGTGTACATACAGTATACGGCGTGTAATTATGAAAAATAGTTCCTTCCCAAACAGAAGGACACATGGAATGTATTCATCATTACACACTGTGTATTCTAGGTTTTTATGAATATTAAGCCTCAAAAACTACTTTGGAACCCAGATAACACTGAAATGAACCTTAAGGTTCTAAATTCTGATCCGTGAGGGCCCATACGCCCCGCGAATCAAAGCTTGGCATATTATACATGTTATATATAAACATAACAGAGCAATGATCCACTAAATTCCAGTCCATGAGGGCCCATAACACCTCAAGAACCAAAGTTTTTCATTCATTCAAACTAAATATTTACATAATTCAATACCCTATCTAATAGAAGTTATTCTTATCAAGGCATCTATCACAACAACATACATATCTAACATAACTTCTATCACAACAACATGCAATTTATAATGCACCCAAAATGACATGTGATCTCTAGAAATTACATATATGATGCATGAGATGGAATACCTTCATCTCATCGGGTTGCAACAGAAATAGAAACCTCAATAATATCAACAATAACAACACAAAACATGTGAATCACCCAATGGTAAAATCAAAACAACTGTAAAATTGAAAAACCAAAAAAATTGCAATAACAAGGTAAATTGGATTTTCCCTATACACGGGTTAGCTACTCTCAGGCACAATTTATTAACAAGTACCTATTTTCTTCCTATCCTAAGCACATTTTCCCAAACGCCAGAGGCTACCAACTAGCAGAAAGGGACTTAGGTGTAATAGTGGGGAAACTATACCCTCATTGACATTGTAATGTAGTGGAAATAACAGATATACAATAACAGAACCAGTAAAAGCATGTAATAAGTAAACAACAAAAGACTGAAGAAATGAACAACTGGAGGAGATATTAATATAATTATAAATGATACATATGTCTAGGAAAGAATCCAAACAAGTCACAATGTTGGAATACAGTATTAAACCAAAGTAAAAAAGAAAATAGATAAACTCTAATAGCATTGCAAGCCTCATCTTGGTCCCATGCTCTCTATCTCCACAATAGTCAAGTACCTGAAGTAGAAGGGCAATTGCCCTTATCTATACCAGCAACAATATAATATTTTTGGACCCAAAAGAATGACCCAAATAGGGTGTGAGACTAATCCTAGTAGAAAACCACCCAAAGATCTGTGCCTAACAGTCATTGAATATATATGGAAAGCAATAAGAAAAAATAAGCAGTAAACAAGGAAGTACTCAAAAGTAAACAGTCCTATAGTTTCATTTAAAAAAATTTACTTTCAAGTATTTAATCAACAAAAAACAAATACAAGCAACCCTCTGGGTAGTTTTCACAGCATAAACCCTATGGTTCACCATACAATAGAATATATAACAAAGAATCTCTGAGGAAACACTCACTGTTAATTCCCCCTATAGTCATGTGTGATCAAAGAATCTCTGAGGAAGCACTCACTGTCAATTCCCCCTATAGTCTTTTAACGGTAATCTACTGACACTCTAAGGAAGCACTCAAAATCAATTCCTCCTATTGCCTCGTAACATAACTATATACACTCTGAGGGAGAACTCAATGTCAATCCCCCCTATAGTCTTGTAGTGTAATAATTATAACAGACACTCTAGGAATGCCCTTAACGTCAATTTCACAAATGGTCTCACTACACTAGGTTCTCGCATCCCCGTGTAAAGCAATCATGCACAAACGATAATCAACAGCCAAATTAATCTTCAAGAACTACTTGTATGAACAAATACAACATATCATAGCATGTCAAATAATAATCACTCCATCCCAACAATACTAAGCATGAAAATCAAAGTAGTATCCTAACAGGTAAATATCGACCAAGCGGTCAAAAATAAACAAAAATAGTCAAAACATCCATATCGTGGAAAAGATAACCCTATTCACAAACAATTAACCTCTATCCAAACAAAAAAGGCATAAAAATAAATAAAAGGGATAAAAACCATAAACACATAATACCTCGAACAAGGGTATTGTGAACTTTTTCACATATAACTCAAAGACTATATACGAAAAGGCACAAACCACCTACCTCGGCGTCGTGAGATCGGTATATGAGAACCACTGGCCCTGAATTGACCTAGAATTCCATAGATCTACAAAAACACTTAAAACATTCGATCAAGGATAAATCGTGAGATATGAGAAATACGGAGATGAAGATCTAGAAATAGAAGAACTCACTGTGGTGATTCCAATGCAATCGAAGACGGTCGATTCAGAGAACGGACAGCGAGTAGGTGGCTCAGAGAAGATCTGTGGACATATAGATTCTCCTGGATGAGACAGAAAAAGAAGAAGTGTGTTCAATCTATCATACATGACCCCGGTCCATTTAATGAAAAAAATAAATTACGTGATGTGTTCTTTAAAAGTACACAATGTGTTCTTTAAAAGTACATGACATGTACTTTATTTTTCCGGCCACTTCTTTAGGAAATATTTTGGTCACCACACACATCCATGTACTCGGACATCACACGGTCAGTACATCGTCACCCATGACAACTGAGTACATGACGTGTACTTAAAGTATACGATTTGTACTCCTAAAATTTAAAGAAAATCCTTTTTTTCTAAAAACAACTAGAAAAGAAAAACGTACTAGAAAAGAAGATCCATGTTCTTACATAGGATTAGCATATTTTGTAGATATCTTTGACTATATAAGAATTGATAATACCACCAATTACTATGGAGATCAAATATCATTAGGGAAATTATTTTTTATCTAAGATTTTTGCAAAGGGTGAAGGATGTTCTCAAAGGCTGAAGTGGTTCACGTAGAAGTAATTCTTCCAAAGGTGTTTGTTGGGATTCTTAACCCAAAAAGGAAGAATTAGTACATGGAAGGAGTTGACATGGTATATTAAAGAGGAATATTTAGTATGTGAGAGAGAGGATTCTACAAGTGGTATGTGTAGGGGGAGCTCCGGTACGTAGAGGAAAATATGGTCTGTGAATAGAGAATAGTTCGCGGATAGGGGGCAGTTTGTAGAGGAAGAACAGCGGCAGCGATACATGGAGGCAATAACAGTTGGCAGAAGGTAGAAGTAGTATGCGAAGAGGTGTTCCACATACCAAACCTGGTACATAGTATGCAGGAGGATCAGGTGGTTTGTGATTTTTACAAGAAAGTTTTCGAAAGATTCAAATAAGTTTGTGAAAGGATTTTCCGGTACCTAGCAGTACCCGGGAAGGTGGCCTTCATCTACGAGTGAAAAAAGAACTTCAATAGTGCATCTACCTAAAGTTTAGGATGCATCAATTCATGAAAATTATGGGACCTACATGTCCATAAACTGTGATTCACCTACAAGTCTTTAAACTATGAGTGGATTTCTTTCCAAGAGTAGTTAGAGAAGGAAGAGGAAGACGATGACCCTTTCCACCGGTAGTGAGATAAAGAAAGAGGCATAGGTAGTGACCCTTGGTAATGCATTGAGAAGACCCTAAACCTTGTAAAGGTAGTGATCCTGGGCATATAAGATCTAACATGAACATTTTACTCATTATTGGCATTGATCCTTAGTGAATTTGGTACATCAACATAATGTCGTTGTATTCTCCTTGGACGTAGATCAGTGAGGGTGAACCAAGAAAAAATCACTATGTCATGTGCATGATTTTATATCTGTTCATATATTGATACGGGAGGAAGAGAGAATTGAGTTTTGTCTAACAACAAAACCAAATTCGAATGAGAGAAAGTTTTATTCTATCATACCCTAATTCACCCCCCTCTCAGGGTATTTGACCTAGTGGACATAATAATTGGTATCAGAGTAAAAGGTTGAAATTTAGCTGTTTTATCTTAAGAAGAAAAAATGGTGGTGGTCAATCATAAAGGAATTCTGATCTTTGATGGAAATAATTTTCAACTATGGAAGTATTGAATGTTGCACTTCTTCTGATCAGTAGGGATGGATGTCTTCACAGCAGCTATTCATGGAATATTTGCTGATATTAATAGTGGTGCTTTATCAGAAGCTGAAAGAACAGAATTATATATTTATTCTATAGGGATAAATGATTTAGGGGGAGCCCTATCAAATGAAGTTTATATAAAGGTGATGTCTTGTAAAACATCGCATGCAACGTGGGAAAAATTATTTAACATTTATGAGGGTGACAGAACAGTCTGAGAAGCAAAGATGCAGGTTCTATGGAATAATTATGAGGATCTTAGATTGAATCCCAATGATATTGTTGATGCATTTTTCGATAGGATAAATATTATTGTGGAAGATATGTGGGATCTTGGAGAAGTCATTAAAGATATAAAGATTGTGAAATGTATCTTGATAAAACTTCTACCATGGTTCAATATGAAAGTTTCAGTGTTGGAAAACAAAGACCTGAAAGAGATGACACTAGATAACCTACACAGTACCCTTCTAGCATATTAAATGAGAACCAATGATAACGATGCAATGGAAAAGGGGAAGTATAAGGAAGTGTCATTCTAGGCCATGAAGAATCTCTATGTTTAATATAGTCTTGAGGAGGAAAATATGGATGATGCCATGTCATTTCTCCCCTCCAATATGAAAAGGTGAAAAATTAATTTCAAAGGTAAACTCCCATTTGTATTCTTCAGATGTAGAAAGATAGGGCATTTTGTAGAAAAGTTTCTGAAGAGTTTTTATAATGAAAATGAAGAAAATGATGAAATTCCTTAAAATAAGTATTAATAAAATGAAAAAGGGAGGATAAGTACCAGGTGAATGTTCTTCAAAAAGAAGAATCTACTTTCAAAAGAGGATGAAATTTCAGAAGAATCTAAGGTTGAAGTGCTAGAAGACTGCAAGGATCATAAAATAGATGCTTTGGTGGTAGTTAAAAAAATAATTAACAAGAGAAGAAAGTGAAAATGAAGAAGGATAAATTTATTTAATAGTTGATCTTCGGGCTAAATTAAAATCTACCCTTGAAGAGGTATATATTCTGATAGTAAAAACAAATAAAGCTAACAAAGTTGTTTGTGATGAAAAGCTCTTTTTGTAGCATCAGGTAGAAGATAATTTTGAGATGAATTCAGAAATTGCAAAGATGAGGTCCTCAATTCCAGAATACTCAGAAAAGGTGTTTGAGTACAAACTAAAAAAATGAAGAAATGAAAATAGAAATTGATAGTTTAACTGAAACTGTAAAAGATAAAATCAAGAATATTGAATGACTATAATACGAAGTCATCAATCTGCGAAGAATAGTTAAAGATCATGAGAAACTGCTAACTCTTGGTTCTACACCAGAAAAGAAGATCATATAAGAAAAATATAAGATGGTATTTGAGAAGAGTGGTCCATTTGAACAGAATCATAAATCAATTATGAATAACAAGGATGGTATGGGGCATGATCTAAAACAAAAAGCTGTTATGGTTCAAGTTAGACAAAAAACACGCAGTCCAAGATTAAATATTGATTTGGGTATGAATAATTCAGAAGTTTCAGAGAACCCAAGGCACAACTAGAGGTGAATCATTTCCTCATAATAATGCACCTCACATAAGATTCTATTGTTATGGTAAGATGATACATTCTCAAAATATATGTTCCATATAAAAGAGATACCAAAGGGAACAAGACCAACAAAGGTGGTCTTATAGAGATCAAAATTTTCCGGTCATCATTTGATGGTCATTGTTTCAAGTGTAAAGGACTTAGAAATATGGAAACATATTTCACATCAACAATGTAGAATAATGTGTTGAGGAAGAAAAAATTTGTTTATAAGAAGCAGACAAATGTATCTTCAAGAGAGATGAAAATTCAAAATAGATTTGTAGCTTTGAAGGTTGAAGCTAGATCATGACATATTGATAAAGATCAATATTATCATTCCATGTTGGATATTAAGTAAAATACTTGGGTAAAAAAGAAATGGGCAGAGCATGTAGTGGTTGAAGAAATTGCATTCAAGGCATCAGATCACACTGGGATATGAATCATTGATAGTGGATTCACTTCTCATATGACAAGAAGTAAAGATATAGTGACTGGAATTAGGTATGATAAAGAATGTATTGTGAGATTTGGTGATGATGAGGTATTGATAATTATTGCTTTAGGAAAATCCAAGTTTGGAGGAAAATACATGAGACGAGAAGATGTATTGTTTTTGAAGGGAATAGTCACAACTTTCTTAGTGTTAGTCAATTGTGTGACTTATGACATGCCATAAGTTTTTCCAAGAAATTATGTACCATCAAAGTAAAGGATGATGCTGTTGTGTTGCAAGGAAAGCGTACAAAATGGAATCTCTACTTCATGAGTAGAGAAGAATATATTTTCTTTCTATCCAAGGATGGAGAAAACAAGTTATGGCACAAGCGTCTTGGCCACAAAATCAAAGGCTCCTTGGAAGATCTAGTGAAATATCATGCATCTCAAAATCTCCCTAGATTATCACCTGATCGTACTCATATGTGTGATACCTATCAACATGGTAAGATTATTTTAAAGGCATATAAGCCAAAGGAGAAAAAGTCAATAAGATTTTTTAGTTAGTGCATATTGATTTATATGGGCCAATTTGGCTGAGGGCTATTGATGGGAGGAGATATAATGTTCTCTTCATTGATGACTATAGAAGAATAGAATGGGTTTCAATAATCACCCACAAACCTGAAGTATTTAGTTTCATTACAGGATATCAACGAGAATGTGAAAAGATGCTTGGTCAGAAGATCTGGATGATTGAAATATATAATGGAACAGAATTCACGAACATCCAAGTGGAGGATTATCTCTAGAAACATGGGATAAGCATCAAGTTTCAGCAGT
Organism: Viscum album; assembly: GCA_963277665.1. NCBI lineage: Eukaryota > Viridiplantae > Streptophyta > Magnoliopsida > Santalales > Viscaceae > Viscum > Viscum album. The sequence continues at coordinate 341,619,597 of OY728135.1, forward strand.
AAGAACTCCACAGTAGAATGGAGTAGTTGAGAGAAGAAATCGAATTGTGAACAACATGGCTAGAACGATGCTCATTGAGAAAGATCTTCCAAATAAGTTTTAGAAAGAGGAAGTGATGACAATAGTCTACACATAAAATAGATCCTTATTATTCCCAAAAGAAGAGAAGAATCCATATGAGCTATGGTATGGAAAAAATCCATCATTGAAATACTTTTTAATTTTTAGAAGTAAGTGTTTCATTCTCAATAAAGAGAAAAATAGGAAGTTCGAAACTCGTGGAGAATAAAGAATATTTCTTGGATACTCAAAGAAGATAAAAACATATAAATGCTTTAATAAGAGGCTAGAAAAGATAATTAAAAGTCAATATGTGACTATATTGGAGAATGAATAGAATCTTCATAAGATACATGATTAGACTCAGGAGGACAATGATGAAAAGGTGAGTGGGTCAAGAGATGCTCTAGCTCCAGAGGTTGACTCAAAAGAAGACACATATGATGAGAAAAAATCAGTGTCTTCTCAGAGACCAGTGAGAAGAGCTAATATTGATGGGAAAAACACAATTGGTGATAAGACAACACCAGTGCATATAAGAAGAATGAAGTCTCTAAAGAAATCATCATACTTATCAAAATTCAAGCCGAAATTCATTGATAAACCATTTGGATATGGGAATTAGGTTAAGTAAATGAATGAAAATCTTGGCCAAATTGAGAAGAATCAGACGTGGGAAATTGTTTCGAGGACATAAGACAAGAATTTCACAGGGAAAAAATGGGTCTTTCGTAACAAAATGAATGAAGATGGTGTTGTGATTCGAAACAAAGCATGCCTGGTGTGAAAAGATTACTCTCAGATATAGGGTATTGATGTTGATGAGATGTTTGAACCTATTTCAAGGCTGGAGACAATCAGATTATTCTTGTCCATAATAGTGAAAAGAAAGATTAAGTTTTTCTAGATGGATGTCAAGTCAGCATTTCAGAATAGAGTTCAATAATAAGATGTTTACATTGAGAAAACAGATGGTTTTCTTATCCATGAATATGAAAACAGGGTTTTTCAGATGAAAAAGGCATTATATAGCATGAATCAAGCACCAAAAGAATGATATTCAAGGCTTGATCAATTTCTAAAGAAGCTCAGTTATCACCATGGCAGAGTTTATTACAATATGTATTTCCACAATGAAAATAGTCAAAGGATGATGGTGCTGGTTTATGTTGATGACATAATCTTTGGTGGATCAGATGAAGAAAAATGCAGACAGTTCTTTGAATTCATGAAAAGAGATTTTGAAAGGTCGATGATTGGTGAGCTGGCATTTTTCCTTGGCTTACAGGTGACACATAGAAGGAATGTCACTTTTATTTCCCAATATAAATATTCCAAAGAGGTTTTGAGAATATTTGGAATGGATAATTATAAATAGATGAAGACTCTGGTTACTACTTGGCTAAAACTCTCACGGGATGATGAAGGAAAGGTAGATAATATCACATAATATAGGCAAATCATTGGATGTCTGTTGTACTTGATAGAGACAAGTCCTGATATTGTATTTTCCACATTCTAAAAAGTGAGGTGTCAAATAAATCCCAAGGATATCCACATGATTACAATGAAAATAATTCTTTAGTATATCAAGGGAACAATGGATTTTGGCCTAATTTAGAATGATAAATATCAGTTAGAATTATTGGGATATACATATGCAGATTAAGATGGTTTAGTAGATGATAGGAAATCAACATTAGGAGGTGCCTTTTATCTTGGAGGGTTGTGTATTTCTTGGTTAACCAACAAACAAGATTTCATTTCATTGATCAACGTAGAAGCTAAATACATTTCAGCTACTCAATCTTGCACACATCTATTATGGATGAAGCAGTAACTTGATGATATGGTAATTGAAGTGAAATCTCTAATCAAAATCTATTGGGATAATTCAAGTGCTATAAATCTCAACAAAAATCCAGTCCATCACTCAAGGACAAATCATATTGAAATAAAATACCATTTTATCATGGAGAAGGTGGATCAAGGTTTTGTGAAGGTGGAGTATGTGTCTGTAGAACAACACGTTGCAAATATTCTATGAAGGCCTTACCCAAATTAGAATTTGAAAAGCATCAACTGGCTCTGGGAGTCCAGTCGACTTCCCGCACTTGAAAAAGTGTGCATGTGGGTTCCCCTCTCCCCAATGATGTGTCTTTATCTAATGTACTGAAAGGTTTTCTTTACCCTGTTTTAGACAACCTTGAAGTGCCCTTTGGGGTCGTTGACAAAGGGAGAGAAAGTGTGACTATTTTAGGGGGAAGAAAAGGCACGAGGATAAGCTGTTAAGTAGATCCACGAGAAAATGGAGTTGAAGATGAGCTGATGCTGGTTAGAGGATATATAACATAGGGGGAGCATGAAATCAAAAAATGATATAAGTGATCGATCCATGATTAGATATCACGATGGCTGAGGTTCATGATGAAATCAATTCATTGGTAGTGTATCAATATGGTATCAACAATTGGTAATTTTAAATGAAGTGATTCATTGATGAACTTTTCATTATACTCTTGTTTCTCACGCTGATCATGACTCATGTGTTCTTAGAGTATGTGTTGAGTAAATCCTTGATCGTTATCTTTATCACGTAAAGCGAATGGTGGTAGAAACTGGGAGGAGTATTAATGAGGTATCAAAATGTGAAACTTTGTTATAAGAAGAGTTTTCAACAAACCCAAAGGGGGATATTGTAGGTCAAAAATACCTAAAGGAGTCCTCTTGGTTTTCTATTGGGTGTGGTTGTGTTTGTTGATAAAGACAGATGACCGCAAATGAGTATGGTTTGTGTATACCGAAGACAACTTTTTAAGATGGCACAGTTTCCCAGTGTTTTCCAAATTTTTGGGCCTCAAAATCAGGAGTTTGATGTTGGAAATGGAAGGATTTATTCTTATGAGTGAATGGTATGAATAACATTGAAGAAAAATGGAAAAGGATGAGAACCACGTACCATAATTCATGGGACATGTACCATGTTCTGAAAATGGTATGCAGAGCGGTAGGAATGGTATGTCGGAGAGGTTCGTGAAACCAAAAATGGTTCATGACAAAAGGAGATGCGGTACACAGATTGGTTGATGTTGGTGGAGGAGATCAACCACTTAGGAGAAAATGTGGTATGCATAGTGCGTATGAAAAATGGTTCATGGGTAGCTTGCGGTTCGTGGGGGCATAAGGATCGGTATGAGGCGAAGGATGAATCAAAGATTTGATAAATCTCAGATTATTAGATTTTGAAGATATCATTGCCTTTATAGGAATCAATAATCCCAATGATTACTATGGGGATCAAATATCATTAGAGAACATGTTATTGATCTGAGATTTTGACAATGGATGAAGGAAGTTAGTGAGGGAGGTTCGCGAAGGTTGAAGTGGTTCATGCAGAAGTAATGCTACGAAAGGTGTTTGCGGGGATTCTTAACCCGCACAAAAGAATAAGTAGTATGCAGAAGGATTTGACTCGGTATGCGGAGGAGGAATATCTGGTATGCGAGAGATAGGATTCCACAAGTGGTACATGGAGGGGGTGCTATTGTATGTGGAGGTGAAGAGAGTCTGTGAACAGAAAGCAATTCGCGAATAGGGGGCAGTTCGCAAAGGCAGAACAGAGGCAATGATACGCGAAGGCAATAACAGTGGGTGGAAGGCAGAAGCAGTATGTCGAGAGGAGTTCCGCATACCAAACCTGGAATATAGTACAAGGGAGGATCAGGTGGTTCACGATTTTCACTATGAAGCTTGCGAAAGCATCAAATCAGCTTGCAAAGGATTTTTCGGTACCAAGCAGTACCTGGGAAGGTATAATTCATTTTTAGGTAAAAAAGGAACTTCAACAGAGCGTCTACCTATAGTTGAGGATGTAGGAATTCATTCAAATTAAGGTACCTACATGTCCATAAACTATTATTGACCTACAAGTCTATAAACTGTGGTTGGATTGTTTTTCAAGAGTAGTGAGTGAAGGAAGATAAAGACGATGACCCTTTCCATGGGCAGTGAGCCAGAGAAAGAGGTATAGGGAGTGACACATGGGAATGTAGTGAGAAGACCCGAAACCTTCTAATGACAGTGATCCTGGGCAAAGAATATCTATCCCAAACATCATACTCATTATTGGCAATGAGCCTTAGTGAATTTGGTACATCAACACATTGTTGTTGTATGCTCCTTGGATGTAGCCCAGTGAGGGTGAACCAAGTAAAAATCACTGTTTCCTATGCATGATTTACTATCTGTTCATATATTGATATGTGAGGAATAGATAATTAATTTTTTTTAAACAATTAAACAATATCTGAATAGGAGAATGTTTTATTCTATCATACCTTGATTCACCCCCTCTCTCAGGGTATTCGACCTAGTGGACCTAACACTCATAAACCTACCCAACTAGATTTGTTAATCCCAAAGAGGATACTTGCATCTCATATCAAACCCTGAGATCCACCCAAGGTCTTTCATCAACTCAACTACCACCCTCACCTCTTGGTGACATAATCACCGGGTGGTCCTAATTACCCAAAGTGAAAAAGAGAACTTATCTTGAGACTATGAGGACCAACACCATCTGATATCTTTCTATTGGGAAATACCCATCCCTATACCACTACCTAAACTCATTCAACATGAATGCGGTAAATATTCATGTATAAATAGGTATATGGATTTATATTAAATAGACCACATATTTCCAACAATGAAGTAACCCCTCACCAGGCTTGAAAACCATCTCATCCAAGCCCTTATAAGCCTCATACAATATCTTACTATTACATAAGATCCTATTTCATGCCATAATATATAAACAATTTATTATGAAAAATTAAAATTAATTATTTAATTTAAACCCAAGTGACGTATTCCCTGAAAAACTCTTCGGGCATCCCTGTCACACCAAAAACGCATGGAACTGCTTGTGTTTCACCTTGTAGAACCTTCTATATATAATAAACATTAAATCCACATCATCCTCACCTAATTACATCATAAACTGGTGGAATAATCCCTGACACCCTATATGAAATCATCCAAATAAGTGGATAGAAAAAAACCAAAGTAGAAGAAAATATAGGGATATACATGCCTATAATCTCTGGAAAATTCCACCAAGAACAACCCCCCATAGGGGGTCCAAGGGTTGAAGATCTGGGGATTATCATACCAAAATATTCCTCTCCAAGCACCATTATAAACCTAAAACATGAAGGGTATCACCCTAAAAATATGGGTCACTACTTGATTTAAAAAATACCCCCAGGTGTCAATCATGACCCAACTATAAGGGTCCTGGCATGATGTATAGCCTCGTTCAAAAAAGGCATGACATGATCAATGGGGTTACAAAATGGGCATCCATACATAGGTAATCCCATCAGATCCATCCACTATTGTTGTATGTCCCTTATAGGTGACAACACAATACAATCATTTATAATGGAGGAGGCACTACCTACTTCCTTTTTAGCATGGTACCTCACAAATATATGGCACAATACCCTGATTTAGGTCATTGTCACATCAAATACTAGTTATGACCTAACCAAGAGTAGTAGTAATATTTCAGAAAGGCCTTTAAGCCTTTCTCTGATGCTCTCTAGAGCACCTAAAATAAAAAATGGGCCTTATTACACATCCAAAAACATATTCCCAATTTGAATCCCAATCATTGGAATGAACCTTGATTGAGATAAAAAAATAAAATTCCATAAAATAGTAGTAACCCTGAAAATTTGGGGTAATTAAAATCTCTTCCCTATAATGCTTCTTATACTAGAGAATTTATGGTAGTCATCGAAACATCAAAACTGACCAACCTTAATCACTAATTTATCAAGAAATACCCATGTCTTACTTCAGAATGCCAAATGTGATTCCATCGTGCAAATCCAAACAGTAGGTTCACTATTCACTTGAAGCCAAGCCACCCACTCACCACCAATTCTAGTGCCAAGACATCTGTCCACTACACCCATCTCTCCAGGAACTCTATAGTTTTTTCATTAAATTCACCCTAAATCTCATGGTTCTACCAATAATAAGTATTTACTTAAAATAGGCCAATTCCAAAACATGGTACTCCCCACCATAGGGATAACCTACTAAAAATTCACGCATGAAAATCCAAAAAAATTCTTGATGCAGTTTCCATCTAAGAGCATCTAATTCATTACTAAAAAAAATGTTGATTCTTCTGTGGTCCACCACTCTTGAAAATAACCAACCTCAACCAATGACACATCACCAAAGTACATCACCCTATTATGACAACATAACATCTGAAGGTATTATGAGATCTTCCAAATTCCTACACTAAAGTTCAAACCCAACTCTTAGTGTGATTCAATGGTTGGACCAACAACCACCCACACCAGCTATAATGATCTCTCATTGATCCATGAGGTACCTTTGATTCGAATCACCCTTAGATCACACTAAATTCATCTAAAGTTTGATTCCAATGCATCAACTCTGACTCAAACCATATATACATTTCAAATATGCTATTCCTCAAAGAACCAAATATTAATGGATCCTACCACACACTGATATCTTAGTTCCACATCGACCATCCACTAACTGGCCTTAATTCATCCATGAAACATCTTTCATGCGGTCATACACCCATGACCAATAAGGTATCCCCTACCATAGTAGTATTTTTATCATTAACTCATTTAACTAAAACATAATCTCTATGGACCAAACTAAATCCATTATGGAATGATATAAATGGATGTGGCCACCCTACTCATGCTTCAGTTCCAGTAAGAAACACCAACTCTTGTCTATCCTCATCTCACTAAAACACTATCCTCGCCATTTAAAAGTCCATATAGAATTAGGATCAAACCCTTTAAAAGCCAATGGTGTGCTCCCCACCATATGGATTCCCTTAAACCGCTCCTTGAGCATTGTCCCAGATGGGTCCCAACACCACTCCCACTTATCCTGTCAACCCCTAATAAGGATCAAAACTCCAAGATGCCATGGCCACTCACATCAAACCTCAACACTACTGTCGTACCACTTATCATGTTCATAAAAAACCTAAAAATATCAATGGACTTGTACATGGACCATTCACTAATCCATAATAGAAAAGATCACCGCACGATCCCACCATGCACCTTCCCCTATAGATTGAGAATTTTCTAAGAAAATCCATTCCAATGATCACTCTTTTCCTCAAGTAAGAGTAATACACCAAGTACACTCTCTTAGGTTCTTTCCTTATAAATAACTTAAACTCATCTAAACCCAATGACCACATGCTCCCATACATCTCGATCTCACACCCCAACCTACACTCCCATGAGTCACATCTCATTGAACCTAGTCTCACCCGTGTAACTCACTGACCAAGGTCTATTACGTGTCATCTGATACAACATCCCATTGTATCTCACTCATACCAAGGCCAACAAAAAAATCACCTACCACATGGAAATTATTCCAAAACCATGAGCCTCTAATCACACTTTCACAGCACTACCATATTCATATCTCAAATCAACAGGTCTAGAAATATAAAAAATTCTACCCTTACACCCAGCCTTGATACCAAACACATGGCATTCCAAATTCCTTTCTTAAACCCCAAAAACGATACCTATTATTTACTTTCTCTAGTTATGTATAATAACACAAAGAATATATATGAGAAAACACCATATAGGTTGTTTTTGACACTTTAAGTAACTAAAACTACATATTTAAGGCATCTCATTCCATCTTTGGACCATCACTTAGGCATTATACTCATATACTAAACCCACCAGGCTTCGATTAACATGGAAATCAATATTTTTACAGACCCATCAATGGTTATTATACATCCATTACATGAAGGGACTGTATATCCATCACCCGAGAATGTACTACACCAAGATCCACATAACATGTCATTAGAGAGAAAATACCATCATTAATATGAGTATAATGATAGAAAATATTTATATGTGAAATTAATTTCAAATTTATTGTTGAAACTTTAAAAAACTAAACCACTCATCTATAAATCAATCACATACAAGCATATACATGCCATGTGAATCCAATGTGCCAAATATAATGCATATACATGGGTTATTATCCAACAGTACATGAGACAAAAAACATAAAAAATGACCCCAAATAAAAATGTGATATTTAATAAATAGAACAACCATAATAGAAAAAATAAAAATAGAAATATCGTACTGAAGTAACCAGGGTTTATTAATAGAATAGTGTTCATGACTCACTAGTATGAGGTCCATCACAAGATCCGACACATTCCTAGACCACATTTCTACTATCTCCCTAAATTTTTAAAAAAAATGATATGATACCACTTAGTAACACCCCGGTTCAGAATCCACTTGATAGTGACCCAAGATGAGAAGATAATTAACCACATGTGAACCTACCCATATGCTAAAGGATAGGGCTAGAATCAATGGTATAAGGTGTTATTGTGGGGGAGACTATACCCTCATATTAGAGGTAAATAAATTGTTTAAATATCCTAAAATATGGATCACATAATCATAGTACTCATAATCAATAAAAATAATTATATAAAAAATGACTCATGTGAAATCCTACAATCATAACTCACATGATAACCCAATGGAATGACCACACAAAAAAATAAAAAAGGAAAAAAATACACACATGCCTTAATTTCATCCCTAGGCCTCAATAACCCAATCTCTAAATATCTATTGAGATAATCTATCCCAATACACTACACAACCTATTCTCAGACCAATAAATTGTACATAAGGTCTACACACACAATAGTGTTCCCATGCATGGAATGTGAAATACATTTTTAGGGTCACACCAAGTGAACCTATTATAAACTATCATATATGTGTATGAATAAGGAAAGTAGACTTGTTAAACAAGCATGTTGGATATTGTGTGCTAACCAATAAACCACTACTCCATTTTTATTAGGTCATTATGTTCTAGAAAAGCCACAAAAACCCCATATCATACCCATTTTAGTGCCATACTAGAATATAATCATCACCTAATACCACTTTACCCGAAACCTAGCCCATACCTGATGACACAGGGTAGGGAATCCACCAAACCTCGACCACTACCTAATGGAACATGGTAAGGTTACAAGTCCAACTCCTAGAGAAACACTTATCACTCATGGGAGTATGTACATAAATCCCATACCTTTACCTTATCACTCAAGGTAGGGAGCCTCATCTAAGCCCAAACCCACTAACTTATCACTCAAGTTAGGTTCCATCATCTATTTATTTCACCATATCACAATAAAACCGTTATTCAAACTCAAGAAGGTCTACTATCCTGACCATTGAATTCACATTAAAAGAATAGTCTAGGATAACAACTCTTCACTTAAGATATATCCAACTGGTCTCATGCTATACCTTATTAACCAAGGAATGCTCAGACTTCAGGGTAAACTAGGATCCCATCTCACTCATGGATATCCTACCAATGCATTCTCCACCATGGTGTAGACAATCCTCAACATCCCTCTCATACACAAGATTATATTTCCTATCATAAGTACCCACATGAAACAACAAACATGGCCCATCACCCATCACACACCTAACAAGATCATCACAAGGTCCTGGTAAATCATGACCCAACCCCTCATCTTGAACCCATATCATCATCTAGGCATGGAATTGCAATCCTCTCAATCCTCTCATCTCACCCATTAGGATGTCTACTAATGTATTCAAAACCCATTTCATTCATTAATCATCTATATCATATAAAATATATCACCCCTTAGTGACTTTATAGCCCATAGGCTCTAACTTACCCAAACTTAAGGGCATAGTCCAACCTCACCCCAATCCCTCATCGCTATTGGTCTCTCTATATAGCGATTGTCCCAAGTTATCCCACTATAGTCACCTTAGAAACTCGATGCTAAGTCCCAAATAATTCCCATGACCCACACTTAGGATATAACAACCCTAATTTTTCTTACATTACTATTACATCATTTTAAAGATAAACAATATAATAGTGTTACAAAAATAGGATGCAAAGGTTTAGTGTATTGGTAAAATTAGGACAAAATATAACATTTAAATAATAAAACAAAAAAAATATTTAATTCCTTATTCTATATCTTCTTATTAGACCACATTTTCTTCTTAGTATAAGTAATCACCTGAGGATATACATCAAAGAAAGGGGTGATCTAAAAGCATAGTAAGTGGATAAATAAGAACTTGAATCAATATAACATGGGTGATAATAATCAAAATAATCATAAAATAAGAATAGGATAATAATGATAATCATGATAGGAAGAATTAGATAAAGGCATGGAATGTGGAAATGCAGAAAAATGAAACATCATGTCTTAGTAGTGAACTACCACACATATTTGTGAACAAAGCTAGCCTAATTTTCACACATAACATATGTTAATAATCATAACATCATCAATAAAAAATATAGCATCATTTTCACACATATTTCACCTTATCTCAGGAGATACATTATATTACCCAATGTATTGGAGTACTATATAATTCTGGGTGCACCTATGACATCACAACATTTATATAATCATGCATGACACATAGAAAATATATAAATCTTATACATAAAAAACCCCATAAAAAATAATGGGTCTAATTTCATAATTCATGAATAAACTTTTGGGATTCACAAATTAGAAAGGAAAATACATATTTTGTATTAGATTCATCATTATTGAGTGAAGAAGAAACAATTCAAGAGGAGTCAAAATGTTTTTTGGAAAGAAATATTCTTTTGTAAAATCTTTGTAATTTTAATAAAATCATATTAGAAACATGTATATCATAGAAAAGAAATTTTAAAAATAGTTATATTATATTTTAGTTGTATTAAATCCATATCCACACAGAAATTTGGCATAAAACAAGGAATAACCCAAAGAAAGGAAATTGGGTTTGAGAATCCCCTTACCTTATGTCCAAATGATTTATTCACTTTAATATCCTAGATAATAAAATTAGATTCATTAAATAATAAATACAGAACCTTTTACACATTTATTTGATTTATTATAATTTTATTAAATTAATTTATGTCCATTATGATGAGTTATAGTCTTCAATTTTGTCATTCAAGAGTGTTCATTTTCTTGGTTTTCATGATTAGTTCACTTTTATACATGTATGGAAGTTCATGTAAAATTAGGATAGTTATCCAGAATTAAGATTATATGTTATTTATGAACATAAAAAAGATTAAATGGTATTATAGTTTATTTTTTATAGGGAATGATGATGAATTATTATATAAAAAATTAATGATATTCATTTTGATTAATTTGGTGGGTTTTCAATCATTGTGAACTAGTTTGTATTATTATTTAACATTATGTTTATAAATTTGTTCCAGAACATAAAAAAAGGTTAAAACATAAATTTTAAAAAATTTCTCAACCATTATAATGGTTTTATGTATATCCTCTAAGGAAGTAAAAGAAAATGAAAACACATCACAAATGATGAATTCATTTTTAGAATAAAAGGGAGAGGTGAAGAGTTTCGATAATGAATTATTCCATTAACATAATAAAATTATAGTACATATAAGATACTAGAGTTATCATTCCACTTGGATAAGTGGATGTGGGGAGATAATAAGAAAATAATGGAAATTGAAAATAAATTAAAAGAATATGAAAGATGTTTTTACCTCTTTAATTATCCTCCTTGAGAACCTCCTTAGAGAAATTGGTTTGATATTTTATTGAGAAAAAATGATCATAAATATGGGGGATGGAACTGGGAAGAGGATTGGGAGGAAAATTTACAAGCTTCAAGGCTTTGTATTTGTGAGGAGAAGAGGTGGTGAGGGGTGGTATTTATAGTGGACGAGGGGGATGTTTTTTGATTATTATATTCATTAATTTATTATTTTAACTAAATACTATGAATATTTTTAACCTTATCATTAAATATATTAAATAATTATGGATATTTTGAGATTATGGTGATTACATTAGTGATGAATGAATAATTAGTGAATTTAAATTAGAATATTATGTGCTCCAAATTACCGAATTTCACTATTCACAAAAATTCAATTATTTTAGAAAAATCCAAAAAATTTACCCTGACCATTTTGCGACATGTATAATTTAAAAATGAACTCCATTTTATTAAAATAATTTTCTAAATATAATAAATTTAGTTTTTTTATTAAAATAATTATTTTCTTGGAAAATACCGGTTTTAAAATTAGAACTGATATTATAACACTTAGAAAAATTAATTATGGTATCATGAAATTATATAATAATAATAAGACAAAAAATATTAATTTATGAATCTATTTTATGAAAATAAATTTTATTTTAAATTATTATATTAATTCCAAAATTGTAAATAAATATTTATATTTTTTTAAAAAAATCAACAACTTAATTTTTCATTTAAAAAAAATTTAACCACATAAAATTTGATATAATCATATCATATTTTAATTTATAAGAAACATAAATTTTATTTATACTTTTATAGATGAGTTTAGTATTCTATTTAATATATTTACTATTCCTAATGGTCACATTACTATTCCAAATGTCAAGTTACTATTCCATTGGTATAAGATCCTTAACTTCTAAAAATACCTCTTATTCCATTCATTATTCATTTATAAAGTTTTTATTGTGTTATATATGTGATTTTATGTGATTTATAATATATAGAATAATTATAAGAAGGGATTTCCCATTTATAGAATTTAGAGTTGTTATATTATTTCCCCTTTTGATTTCCCCCCTCAAAATTTCGTTTTACAAACTATGGTTAAAATAGATGAGGGTATTTACCCTTCATCTCTTTATTTGGTTCCCATGTTTCCTCTTCATACTTACGGTTCCACCATATTACTTTGACTAGGTGAGTAGTATTGTTACATAGAAATTTATCTATATAGTTCAATATCTTCACCGGCTGATCCATGTATAAGAGGTCATTTTCCATCTATACCACCTCTACATTTAGTACATGTGAGGGATATAGTTTGTATTTTTTCAAAAGGGATACAAGGAATACATTGTGTACTTGATATATAGTTAGTGTAAGTTCCACTCGATAGGCCACAACTTATACATGATCAAAAATATCAAAAGGGACAATGTACTTGGGAATCAAATTTACTTTCCTCAAAAATATAATGACCCCCTTCCATGGAGATATGCCGAAGAATACTATGTCTCTAGAATTAAACTCTAGGCCCCATCAATGATTTTCTGCATATCTCTTCTTCAAACATTGGGCTACCTTAATTTTATGTTGAATGGTTTTCACCTTTTCCACCATTTCATAGACCATTTCAAGTATTGGAAGCTTATGTTCATTGACTTAATCCAATCATGTGGGTGTTCTACATTTTTACCATAACAGGCTTCATATAGAGACAATTGGATGCTCGAGTGGAAACTGTTGTTGTCAGAGAACTCATCCAGAGGAATATGTTGGTACCATCATCTTTTAAAGTCTATATAACATGCTCTGAACATTTATTTTAGTGTTTTAATTGTCTGTTCAGATTAGACATCAATTTGAGGATGATAAGTCATACTTATGTTCAGCTTATTGTTTAGAAAATGTTGGAGACTTTTCTAGAACTTCGAGGTGAATCTTGGATCCTAATTGGATACAATCAATAGTGGAACACCATGAAGCCTTACCACTTCTATTATACATGTCCATGCGTGTTGGTTCAGTGAGAAGACCTCTCAAATTGCAATAAACTGAGTTGTATTTGTAATATTATCCACAAAAACCCATATAGCATTGTTTCCCCTGAATATGTTTAGAAGTATTATGGTAAAGTACATAGTGATGTTTTCCCATTTCCATGTTGGTATGGGTAATGGTTGTAACATCCACTTATAATTTTTTCTTCAAGCCTTCACTTGCTGACATACTAGACACTTTGATGTATATTTAGTGATATCCTTCTTCATATTGTCCCACCAATAATTCTCTTGAATATGATGGTACATCTTTGTGCTCCTGAGGTGAATAGAGAAGGATGAGCTATGTGCATCACTGATAATATATTTCAATATATATATATATTGGATGGTACACATAGTCATGATCCATATCTTACGACTTCTTCCTCATTAATTTTGTACTCTTAGGATTTCTCATTTTTGATATATTCTAACATCTTCAGAATTTCCACATCATTTCTTTAAGCATCCTTTATTTTCTCCATGAGGGGTAGTTAATAAATCATTTGAGAAAGGGTTGAAGATGTTCCTTTATTAATGAGTCCCATTTCCATATATTTTAAATCTAAGAAGACTGAACCCATCTCAATTCCTGTCATTGATAATGTTTCTTGATCCTTTTTACTTAGAGCATCTACCCCTTTATTCCCTTTTCTAGGATGTTAGTGGATTACATAGTCATAATCCTTGATGATCTCGAACCATCTACATTGGAAGATATTAATCTCATTATATGTTAATATATATATTTTAATCACTTATGATCAATATATATTTCACACTTCTACCCGTAGAGATAATTCCGCCAAATTTTCAATGTGAAGATCAGAGTTGGGAACTTCAAATCATGAGTGGGAGATTTTTTCTCATGAATTTTTAATTTCCTTGAGGCATAGGATATCACTTTATCAATTTTAATTATCACATAGACAAATAATTTTTTTTAAGAATCATTTTATACTACAAAAATTTCCCCACTTTTCAGAAGTGTGAGTACTGGCGTGATTATAAATATTTTTTTGGACTCTTTGAAGAAGCCTTCACATTCACTTGTCTAGAAAAACTTTCCTCCTTTTTGAGTCAGCCTTGTTAGTGGTTTTGAAAATTATGAGAAGTTATTTACAAATTTCCAATAATACCCAGCATGAACAAAGGAAACTATGGATATCTATTATAGATACTTGTCTGGGCCACTCTTCAATTGCCTTAGTCTTAGAAGGGTCCACAAATATTCTTTTTCTGGTGATAACATGCCCCAAGAATGATAAATCCTCCATCCAGAACTCACATTTACTATAATTTTCATAATTCTTATCCCGTATCAAATGCTTTAGCACAACATTCAAATTATCCTAATGTTCCCCATTTCTATTAGAGTATATCAAAATATCATCTATAAATACTACCACAAATCTATCACAGCAATCTCTAAAGACTCTATTCATTAAGTCCATGAATATTTCTAGAACATTAGTTAGTCATAATGACATTACTTTGAACTCATAGTGTCCATACCTCGTTCTAAAGGTAGTCATGGTAATATTTTCCTTCCTCACCTTTAATTGGTGACATATCGACTTAAGATCCCCCATAGAGAAATACTTGACACCACATAATAGATCAAACAAGTAATATATCATTGGAATGGGATACTTATTCTTTATCATGATTGTTTTGATCTCATGATAATCAATGAATAGGTGCATTGATCCATCCTTCTTCTTGAGGAATAAGACTGAAAAACCCCATTGTGATGTTCTCAAGAATATAAAACCCTTGCCCAGATTTCCTTTTAACTGATTCTCTAGTTCATCTTAACTCAATTGTGGCCGTTATATATGATGATTTGATATAGGAAAATATCAAGGAATAAGTTCAATTGAGAACTCAACCTCTTAGTTAAGAGGATGACTTGACAATTCTTCAGGGAATATATCAATGTATTCCCATATAATGTGAATGTCTTTGAGTATGATTCTCTCCTTTGTTTCAATTATTTGAGGGAGATATTATTGATTATAAGGAAATAATATGCACACTTGAGATGATGACTCTGAATTAGATTCATCTTCATCCTTACACTTGTATAAAATTGAATGATTCTTTGGGATGTGAAGAGTGATCTCCCTTTCATGATAGTTTATGCTGGATTTGTATATAGATAGACATCTATGCCCAATACAGCATCAAACTCCACCAAAGAAAGTAACACAATATTTTATGTGAGGTTAAGTCCAAAAAAATTAACCGGGGAGCAGTTATATAATTTGGATGCAATACTTTTCCCATTTTATATACTTGTAGATAACTCATCCTCCATATTTTGATGTGGTATTGGAATAGTTCTAGTAAACATGAAAGATATGAAAGAATGCATTGAAGAATCAAATAGTACATTCACTAATCTTGAATGAATAACTAGTATACCTATCCCCAATTCATTGTTTTATCTACCATAAAAATAGAGATGATATAAGATTTACCTTTCTCTTTTAGCTTTGGTGGATGCTGACACTGATTACCCATGAGGACTCAAGGTTTAGTGCATTGTCTTGCATAATACCCTTGCTCCATACAGTTTAATCATGGAAAGATGGGTGTTTCACTCCTTTACTCCACCACATTGTCTAACTTCATCACATCTCATCAACATTCATTATCTTAGTGGCCTTCTCTCCTATATTTAAAACATTTTTTCATCAATTTGAGGCATTTACCTTGATGATTATTACCATATTTTTCCATGATAGTGGTTGAGTTTTATTTCCACATTTTTTATTAGATCCTACAGATTGAAACTCCATTTTTCATTTATTATAACCATATAAATGTGAGAACTCAATAAAATCCATCTCCACATTGAGAGAACATCGAAAAACTTCTTCATAACTAACAATGTCTCAAATAACTAGATCCTGTCAAAGGTGTAGTTTTAAACCACTAAAGAATCTATCTATTTTCTATTATTGTTGATAAGAAACCCAAGTCACACCTTTCAAGATTTTTGAAATTTTATTCATAATCCATGATATATTGACCTTTATTTTTTATTTATCTATAATAATTCTCTCTCCATCTTTGTATGAAGAGTTTTAGGGAAATACTTGTTAAGAAATATTTCATTAAAGTATTCCCACTTCATCTCTTTAATTTCATCCATTGTCTTGGTGTTATTAATCAACAACCACCATTGGTCAGCCTCTATAACTAAACAATAATTGTAAAGAGTCACCTTCTCCATCTCAAAACAATTAATCCTAAAAAATATCTTCTTGATTGAGTTGACCCTTTATTCTACAACTAGTGGATCTGAATATCCACTAAATTTAGGTGGTTGTTTCCACATAAAAAACTCAATAGCCAGTTTCTCCTTCAGTGAAGTAAGACATTCAACATTTTTCATGTTTTTGTTAATAAATTGAGACAACTAGTTAAGAATCTCCATGAAATTTTGAACGCCATCACCCAAGGAATTGGGGATGTCATTCGAGCGATCACTGCATTATCCCTCGCATGGGTTGTTGGCCTGGTTTCTCTTGGTTCCCACTATTTACTAAAATAGAAAAGGGTTGAACAAAACATATGTCAACAATCGATGAATAAATAATTTATTCCATTGCATAATAAACTCTAAAGGAATATCTTATGGGATCCATATGTTTATCATTTTTCTAAAACAAATCTTCTTAGGTTATTATCCTCATACTTATGGGTTTTTACTAATGTTCTATAATCATAATTCCCAAATTAATCAAACCATCCTCTTATACCAAATATAATGACCCTAATTTTTATTACATTAGTATTACATCATTTTAAAGATAAAAATTATAATACCATTACAAAACTAGGTTCCAAAGGTTTAGTATCTTGGGAAAATTAGGACCAAACAATAAAATTTACATAATAAGACATAAAAATTATAAAATTAATTATTCTCTGGCTTCTTAGTATCCCTCGTTTTCTCCTTATTATAAGTAATCACCTAAGGATATACATCAAAGAATGGGGTGAACTAAAAGCCTAGTAAAAGGATAAATAAGAACATGAATCAATATAATAAGGGTAACCGTAATCAACATAAACATAATATAATAATATTATTATAATAATAATCATGAGAGGAAGAATTAGATAAAGGAATGGAATGTAGCAATTCATAAAAATGAAACATCATGTCTTAGTTGTCAACTTCCACACATAGCTGTGAAAAAAGATATCATAATGTTCAAGCATAACATATCTGCATAATCAAAACCCCTTTACTTTTAACATATCTAGTATCATGTTCATGCATATTTCACCTTATCTCATGAGATACATCACATTATCTTATGCATTGCAGCAAAATATAATTTCGGGCACAGCCATCACATCATAACATTTTCATAATCATACATGAAACATAGAATGTATATCAATATTAGTCTTAAAATAACCCACAGAAATGAATGGGTTTAATTTTAAATATTCATGACTAAAAATTTGGGATTACCAAATGAGAAATGAAAAAATATATTTTGTATTAGATTCATCATTCTTGAGTG
The DNA here is from genome assembly GCA_963277665.1 of Viscum album. NCBI lineage: Eukaryota > Viridiplantae > Streptophyta > Magnoliopsida > Santalales > Viscaceae > Viscum > Viscum album. The sequence goes on from OY728135.1 coordinate 341,637,957, forward strand.
AAGAAGAAAAAACTCAAGAGGATTCAAAATGTGTTCTAGAAAGAAGAGTTCTTTTTGAAAATATTTGTACTTTTCATTAAGCCTGATTGTAAACATGTATATCCCAGAAAAGAAAAGTTATGAAAAATTACATAATATTTTAGGAGTATTAAATGCACATCCACACTGAAATTTTTCACAAAAGAGGAATAACCCAAAGAAAGGAAATTGGGTTCGAAAATCTCCTTGCCTTATGTATGAATGCTTTCTTCAATTTAATATCCTTGATAATAAAATTAGATTAATTAATTAATTAATAAATAACCTATTAAGTATTTATTTTATTTATTATAATTTTATTAAGTTCATTTATGTCCATTATGAAGAGTTATAGAGTTCAATTCTGTCGTTCTAGAGTGTTCATTTTCTCGGTTTTCATGATCAGTTCACTTGTATACATGTATGGAAGTTTATCTAAAATGGGGATAATTATTCATAATTGAGATTATATTTTATTTATTAAATTAAATAAGATTAAATGATCTTATATATCATCTTTTATATGGTATGGGAATGAATAATTAGATAAAATGTTAATGATAATTTTTTAGATTAATTTGGTGGTTTTTCGATCATCCTAAAATAGTTTGGTTTTATTATTTAAAATTTTTTATATAAGTTAGTTACATAACATAAAAAGGTTACAAAATAATTTTTACATTTTTTCTCAACCATTATAATGGTTTTATTTCCATCTTTGAAGGCGGTAAAATCAAATAAAAACACATCGTCCACGATGTTAGTAAATCAACACATCACATGTAATGATTTCATTTTTAGAATAAATGTGGGAGGACAAGAGGTTCAATGATAAATTATTACATTAACATAATAAAATTACAATATATATACGATAATGGAGTAATCATTCCACCTGGATAATGGAGGTTAGGATAGAATAAGAAAATAAAAGAAAATGAAAAGAAAATGAAAGAGGGTCTTACCTATTGAATTCTACTCCTTAATAACCTCCTTAGGGGAATTGGTTTTGGTATTTTGTTGAGGAAAAATCCTCCAAGACATGGGGGTTAGGATTTTTAGGAGTATTGGGTAGAAATTGGACAATATTCAAGGCTTTAGAGTTGTGAGTAGAAGAGGTGGTGAGGGATGTTTTTTTATTATTATATTCATTAGTTTATTATTCTAGATCAATAATATGAATAGTTTGAAACTTATAACTAAATATATTAAATAATGGATTGTTCTATATTATTGTGCTTACATAATAGATTATTTAAGAAATAATAAATTTAAATTATAATATTACATACTTTAAATTATCATATTTCTCTATTCACCAAAATTTCAACTATTTTAGAAAAATCCAAAAAATTAACCCAAACCATTTTTAAATGTGTATAATTAAAAAATAAAATCCATTTTTTTGAAAGTATTTATCTAAATATAATAAATTTAATTTTTATTAAAATAATCATTTACTTGGAAAATACCATTTTTAAAATTATTAATGATTTTATAACATTGAAAATTTATGTAAGCTCCCATAAAATTATTTTATATTCATAATAAAACAAAATATTAATTTATGAATATATTTTAGGAAAATAAAATATCTTTAAAATTATTATATTAATTATAAAAGTGTAAAAAAACGTTTGTGTTTAAAAAAATCCCAACACTTAATTTATCATTTAAAAAAATTTCATTACTTAAACAATGATATAATTATATTATATTATCATTTATAAGATATCTAAATTTTATTTATACTTTTATAGATGAGGTAACTTTTATATTGGCTGGGTTTAATATTCTTAAATGTCACATTACTATTCTAAAGGTAAATTTATTATTCTATTGGTATAAGTTCCTTAACTTCTAGAAATACCTCTAATTACATTAATTATTCATTTATCATGTTTTTCTTTTGTTTACCATGTTATTTTATATTATTTATACTATATTTAATAATTATTAGAAGGTATTTCCCATTGAAATAATTATGGGGTGTTACATAGGTCATATCTCACATCTCATAAGAGATATATCTTAGACCATCACCCAAAAGAGAACAACCCTTTCACACCTCACCTTTCCCTAGATGTCTTATCACTCTTAAAATGATTTTTAATACTCAATCCACCCTATTGATGTTTTCACTGATCAATCATGAGATTTATAGATGTTTCACTTACCCCACTAGGTCTAATCCTAAAAAAATACCCAACTAGCCCTAGGAATCCCACATAGGCTACCAATCCCCCATCTTAAAACCTGATAATTTATCAAGGTCTCTCATTAACAAAATTGACACCCTCACCCATTAGATACACCGTAATTAACCAACCATAAACATTACAGAATATCGAGTCTCAAGTCAAGAATTTATTATCTTATATTTGAGTATCATTATGGTTTAAAGTTTTACATAATTATGTCATAAATATTATATAAAAAACCAAAAAAATATATGTTTGAAACTTCCTATTAGTATCCATTCTACAATAGAAAGTTTTTAAGATACAAAATGTTTTCATTTCATGACCCATCTTCCAAATTTTTATTTTGATCCCATCCTTGTCCCTTCAGATCTTTAAACCTTATAAAAACATTATAAAATATGGTATGATTAAAAAAAATATTTTTAAGTTAAATATAAAAAATAAGAGATATTTTAGTCCCAAAATACTCATAAAAGTTTTCCGTTTTCAAAATAAACATTGATCTTAAAATAAAAATTATCTTACCCAAGAAATCAACTTCTCTACCTAATTTTTTTATAAATATTTTTATAAGAAATATTAAAGGAAAAATAAATCTCATAAAGGATTCTTAGAAAGAATGAAAACTCATGTTTTTTTTAAAAAGTTATATATTTAACCCTTAAGAAGTATAAAATAAATAACTTTAAACATAAACTCATTATCTTACCTTGTGAAATCCTGATATTTTCATAAAAACCATAGCAATGATAAATATATCATATAGTTAACTTGGGAAATAATTTTACATATATTGCTTAAAATTGGAATAAAAATATGGTCCAATTATATCAAAATAATCTAGAGAATGTTATTATTACCCAATCCATTGGACGATTATAACAGAACCATATGGATTTGTTTTTTAACATAACCACACACCCTTTGTTTTTAACAGAACCACCCTTCCTTGGTTTATAATGGACAACCCATCCTTAGTTTATAACATAACAACTTGTACTTGGTTTATAAAGGAGTAAACTCTCATCATAAATAATTCCCAAGAACCATAACATAATCATAACACATTAAAGCTTGTATACTTATAAAAATATTCCTTACACATATAAGAAAAACATTTGTAGATATCGATATGTCTATCCATATATTTTTTTTTCTTTGAAAATACCCTAAAAATAAGTAAAGATAGTTTTTCCTTAAATAAAACATGGAATATTATAAATGAATGCAAACATCCAATAATGGTTATGCTGGTAGGAAAAACTATTAACATTATATATATATTAAAATAGAACATTAGTTCTGTCTTTTAGAGACAAATTCAGAACGTTCTGTATAAAATACATAAAAATATTACTTTTCAAAACCTTTGCCCAAAATAAAAAATAGACCTAAAATTTACTTTATAATTCATTTATTTACATATAAATACATATATAAAATAATTTTATGAACATGTAAATGAAATATAAATATTTATAAAATAAATCTTTAAAACATCTAAAATAAGGTTTTTAAAGTAAAGTATCCCTTATGTAAAAATACAAAAATATTCCTATTTAAAAAAATTTGTAAAGAAAGTAATATATGGTAAAAAATGTGATTTATAATACATTAATGAATAAATAAGAATTTTTTGGTAACAATTAAAAGAACATGGAGGAAAAAGAGTTGGAAGGGAAAATTTAAAAGATGACTTTTAAAAAAAAGACCCCTAACTAGAGTCTAAATCGTCATGTGAATTTATTATATTTTGGAATGATAAAATTATGTCAATTATTTTCCTTCTTAAAAACCTTTTAAATTTTATTATTACTTTGTTTTTATTTAATACCATGTTTTATTTAATTACTTAATCAATTATGTTCACATTGTATGTTTTGACGATGTTCAACTCATGTGTCCAAAATGAATTAGGTAGGCTGTTTACGGTCAAAGAGGAAATTATTAAATAATATATATTATAATAATAATTAAATAATTATCATTTGTATACATAAATTATAGTTTTGAAACCAACCAATTTTTATGTTTATGAAAAATGAACCACGTTACAATTATAGAGATGATAAGTCGTACATACACATGAGTAATATTTCCATTTTTTAATGATCATGATGGAAATAAGTTAAGTATTGTTTTATCTATAAAAAACTATAATTATATAATAAATATAATATTATTTCTTTAAATACTCTTAAATATATTGCCTATGAGATGTGGTTATATAAAGGAATCATATCACTTCAGGAAGGTGGTAGTCCACATGTACGCCCAAATAACGTTATCATTTTTAAATGGATGTAAATAGATGATATATTTTATTTAAATAATTTTTATAAGTTCATTAATATAATATATATAATTTAAATCTATCATTATAACTGGAAATGGGTGGAAATGATGGAAAAAAAATTACATCGGTTCACGAGGTAGTAGTCTGTTGTACACACAAATGATGGTTTCATTTCCCATTTGATGGAAGAAGAGATAGATATATATTATTACATAATTATAACAACATATAAGTATAATTAAGATATTATTTTTATTATTTTATCTTGTTTGAAGAATATTTTAAGGAGTTAGAAGAAAAAATATAATGAAAACACTTGGTTAAGAACTATAACTCTTCTTCAAATAACCTCTTATGGTTTACAACAAAATATATATTGGTTGGTTTTATGATTAAACCAAAGACTCTAGTATGTTTGTATGAATTTAATTATGGTATTTGGGTAGGTATTTTCTGAATTAAATTTCTTTTTTATGTTTGAATAAAAGAGGAGAGGAGTTTCTCTATTAAAAGAGAGAGGAGGGGAATTCTTGGAATTTCCTCAATTATTAAATTAATATAAATTATTTATCAAGGAAAAAATATTGAAAATAAAATATTTATAATATATGATGAGTATTAATAAAAATATTATCATACAATAAAAGTTTTACAATTTTTGTTCCTGTTTTCACCATTATCATTTTGTTTCAACCCTTCGTTAACTCATATGATGATTACCATGATGACAATAGTTTTTACATTTTATGAGCCAAGATGTTACTATAAAAGGGAAATTTACCCATAAATGGACCATGGTTGATATTTTAATCCATATACCAATAATTTTTCTGAATATAGTATTTTTATTAATTTTATATCATTTAATAAAATATTATTTATTATAAAATATCATTAATGTAAATTTTGGAAGTTTTCATTTAATTTGACTTTGAAAACAACATGGAAGAAAATTAATTTGAATATAATACCTTAAAACATATATAACAAGTTATATTTATCTATTTTTTTGGAATACAATAATTTTGACAAATTATATTACTTTTAAAATTTTAAAAATCATTTATTTTATTTTTCTATTAATTGAATAAAAATGTGTCATCGTTGCATAAGAATTTGAGGTAATTATTTCATCAGTAAAATCTATAGATAAATTAACCAGGAAAAAAATTCAAATAATCACTTAGAACCAAAAATATCTTTTTTTAAAACCTATGTAAAAAATTTAGATATAATAAAACAATGAGAATGAAATTTTTGACTTTCCTTTACATAAAATAATATAAAGGTTAAAATCCAATATATATGGAACAAAGTTTTCATATTTTATAAGATTGGATCGAAATGGCTGAAATAATCTTTTTAAAAATAATAAAGGAATGTCTTAGGATATTTTTTTAATCCTTATTACTTTATTTTTAACCTTACATACCTAATTTACCCTTAATGTGGTGAAAATTATTTACTTTTCTTACTATTAATAATGACTAAAAATAAAAGGGGACTATTAAAAATATTTCAAAATACCGATTTTAATTTTATTATAATTATTTCATGATTTAATTTATTTAAGTGAAATAAATTAATTTATTATTAAAATTCAAAACACAATGAAGATTGGTTTTTCAAAAAAATCAGTTTATGTATAAAAATGTTTGTATACCAAATTATACAATAAATTTGATTCCAATGAAAATAGTTAGATCATTAATAACAGAATAGAACTAATTTTACTTTTAAACAATTGAAAAAAATGGAACTTTGTAAATTCTTGAAACGAATGTACAATTTTTAATAAAAATTAGTATTTTTTACTATTCACTATAAATCAATATTTTCAGAAAAAATTCCAAAATTTCACTCTATGATAATTTTGACATGATGATTTCAAAAAATATATAATTTTCATAAAACAATTTTGTTAAAATTTCTAGAAATTGATTACAACATTCACTCACAAAAACCAATAAAAACCATCTATGAAGAAAACATATGTTTGAAGAATAAAATGAATACTAATAATCATGTTCTTATTTCATAATAATTAATAAAAAAATTTGTATTGAGTTTAACATGTATATATATTTCATAGTGCGATTAATCCTATTCATACATAGCAATTCAATGACTTTGTTTATGATGATCACATTTAAATAATAATATTTTTATAGTATATCTTAATTTTCTTAAAGATTATTATTGCATCTTAATAAAGAAATAAAGCATAGTATTATTTTATAAACTTAGGGTGTTATATTCTACCACCATTTAATAATTTATTTCCTCATAATTTTAACATGATCTTGTTAATTAAGGGTTTGACATTTGAAAATACCTTTGTTGAAAACCCACATTATAAAAAGTGTTAGTAAAACTTCTTCTTGAAAAGAGGGAAATGAAAGTAGGAAGGTAATATGGTTAAACATGTAACTAGGCTTCCAAATAGGATAACATTATTGGGAAGTGAAAATATATAAAAGAAAAAAAATTAATGTCCAAATAAAAATGAAGAGTGATAGAGACCATTGATCACAAGAAAGTAAATTATGAGGAGAATATTAATGAACACAAAACCATAAATCTATAATATGTTAAATAGTCATCAATACATTGAGAATGATTGTAATAGGTTAATTTTTTTTATCAAGATCATTTTCTTATAGTTGAAAAATTCTTTTAACATATAGACTAAGAACATAAGAAAATATACTTACTTAACAAGTATAATTTCATCCTTTATCCAATTTCCACCCCAATATCTTCCTTTTTTTTAAAAGATGAGTATTTAAGATGAATTTTTTATAAATTAAGAACTAAAATTAAATTTTAACAGATCACATAATATTTAAGCTATTTCTAAAATAGTTATACTTTAACCAAAATCAAAATGGTTAGCACAAGTTAAGTGAATTACCAAAATGAATAAACCTTCATGTGATGAAATGATACATTAATCCCAAAAATTAAACAATAATTCCCAATGTTCGAACTCAATCATTATATAAATAAATTAACTTAAATTTTTTTCAAAATATACTATACTGAGATTGAAACCCTAAAATTTTATGTAATTGAACTCATCTTATTCCAAGATTAATTTAACATTTATACCGCATCAACATTAGTCACTCATAATGTCATACACCCAAAAATGTATATTCCATAATCATATAATATCCAAAATATACTTATATTTTACATAAATAAAATTAATCAACACAAATCTAAAATAAAATTATATATACTTAAAAATTATAATTCACCTTTATTACAAAAATAAAATTCCATCTTAACCAAAAATATTTCTATTTACCTTAATAATATAAGGTTCCCAAAATAGTGAACTTCTTCCGAAATAACATTTATAACTTAATCACTAAATCAATTTTCAATCCCATTATTATCTAAACTATAAAAAATATGTTAAAAATATGTAATAACTCTTAATTAACTAATTATAAAAGATAATATAAACCCTAAAGGTTATCAATAACTTTAAAATTATTCCCACAAAAGGTAAAGGAATTACTAAAATAAGTATTTCATATGTTAAACTGAATGGATAAATATAACTCAACCCAATAAAACAACTCCTAAAATATCATTAATCACCTTAAAATCCCATTAACTAAAAACTCAAAATGTGTTTTCTATGATTTTGATCTTATGATAAACCTTAAACTTATAAACCCACAACGGTATCTACAACTCTTAATTTATACTCACATGAAAAGATCCAAATCTCTTAAGTTATCTATACTTTTTCTCTGATACTAACTATAAGGAAAAAAATTTTAAAATTACAAAATATTGAGTTTTAATTCAATAATTCATTCTCTTATATTTTAGGGTCTTTACGATTTAGAGTTTTTAGAGAATTAGTTCACAATTCTTACATAAAAAAACATACAATACATATTGGAAACTTCCTATTACTATCCATTTTACAAATGAACTTTTAATATATAACAAGTTTTATTTTCATTCTACATCATCAAAATTTTCATATCGAACTCTTCCTTGTACCTACTCATCCTTATACACTCTGAAAAATATTTTAAAACATGGGTTGAGAAAAAAAATATTAATAAGGAAAATATAGAAATAAAGAATAAACATGTTAGTCTATAAATAATGATAAAAAATCTACATTTTCAAGATAAATACTAAGATAAAAATAAATATATTATTACCCAAGAAATAAACTTCTCTTCCCAAATATCATCATAAAACATTTCATAATAAATATTAAATGAAAAATTAAACTCTTAAAGGTTTTTTAGAAATCATAAGAACTCATGATTTTTTTTAAAAGGTATAAATTTCACCCTTAGTAAGTATAAAATACTTTCCTGGAAACATAAATTCATTAGAACCACCAATACTTGGTTTATAACATAATTATCTATCCTTTGTTTATAACGGGACCACCCATCCTTGGTTTATAACATAATTATCCATCCTTGGTTTATAACGGGACCACCCATCCATGGTTTTTAACGGAAGCACCCATCCTTGGTTTATAATGGAACTACATATCCTTAGTTTTTTATAGAACCACCAATCCTTTGATTATTATGTAAGTAAAAACCGTTATAAAAATTCCCAAGAATAATTAAATAATATCAACACCTGAATGAAATCATACTTATAAAAATATTCCTTGCAACCATAAGAAAAAAATTTCATATATCAAAATATCTATCAATTTAAAATATATTTTTTGAAAATAATTAGAACATAAGGAAGGAGGGTTTTTATTTGAATAAAAAATGGAATATTATAAATTAATAGAAACATAAAATAATTTTTTCTATGTCAACAAACCCCGTTGACTCCATATACATTAAAATAGAACACTCTTTTTTTTTATTTTATAAAGAAAGTAAAAACATTCGTTATAAAATACATAAAAAGTTTCCTTTTGAAAACGTTTTAAATATATTCAAAATAGAAATAAAATTCAATTATGTAAATATAAATTCATTCATTAAATAATTATATGAATATGTACATGGAAGATAAAGATTTATAAAATTAATCTTTAAAAATATTATAACGGGGTTTTTAAAGTAAAGAGTCTCTTATATAAAACCTTAAAAAAATTAATTTTAATTTTTTTTAATGAAAGTAAAATATTGTAAAAATAACCATTAACATATATTAAATCATAAATAAAATTTTTATTGAAACATTTAGAAGAACATAGACATGGAAGAAAAAGAGTAGGAAGAGAAACATTTAATGATGAATTTTAAAAGAAAGTCTCATACTTTGAGTCTGAATCATCACATACATTTCTTATATTCCTGAATAATAAAATTATGTTAATGATTTACTTTATTAATAACCCTTTTCAAGTTTATTATTAATTTTATATTATTTAATTCATGTTATATTTAATTACTTAATAAATTAATTTCACATCAGATGTTTGATGATATTTGACTCATAAGTCCAAAATGACTTAGGTAGGTTGAATATGGCCAATGAGGTCATTTTTATATAATATCATGAATACTTAACATGGTTTAATTATAATTTCTATTAATAAATTATAATTTGAAAACTAACCATGTAATATGGTTAAAAAAATGTAATATGTTACAATCATGGAGACGGTAGACCCTACGTATGAAGAGTAACATTTCAATTTTTCAAAAATTAGGATGAAAAAAGAGTTACTCTTATTTTATCATTAAAAAACTATATTTATTTCTTAAATATAATATTATTTCTTTAAATAATTTTAAATATAATCACATGTGATGTAGTTATGAAAAATAAATCAAATTTCTTCATGGGGGTGGTAGGCCACACATACACACAAATGATGTTTTCATTTTTCAATCAATAGAAATATATGATATATTATTTTTTAATATTGTTTTTAATATCATATATATACTTTAAATAAATCATTATAACTAGCTGTTAGAGGTGGTGATGAGAAATGAAATTCATCGGTTCGCAAGATGGTAGTCCATCATACACATGAATGATGGTTTCATTTCCTATTTGATGGAAGGGGAGATGAATATAGTTTCTTCCATTATTATAACAATATATAATTATATATAATATACTGGTGTTATTATTTCATCATTATTTAAGAATATATGAAGGAGTTATAAGAATAAATAAAACGAAAATTCTTGGTTAATAATGATACCGCTTCTTTGGAAAGCCTATTAATATTTACCCCAAAAGATTTCATAGGCCAAATTTATGATAAATAAAAGGCCTCTAGGAAGTTTTTGTTGATTTAGTTAAGGGATTTGGGTAGGTATTTTCTGAACAAAAAGGATTTTTATGTGTGAATAAAATAGGATAGGAGGTACCCTATTATAAGAGAGGGGAAGGGTATTTTTGGAATTTAATAAATTATTAAATAAATAAAAATTATTTTTCATAGGAAAATGAATAATTTTTTTATTTAGAATATAGGATTAAGATGAGTATAAATATTCATATCCAATAAAATTTGGACAATTTTAGGTGATGTTTTCACCAATATCCTTTTTTTAACCCTGTGTTAACTTATTTGATGATTAACATGATAACAAAATATTTTGAAATTTAAGGGTCACAATATTTATAATAAAAGGAAAATTGGCCCATAAATATACTATGGTTGATATTTTAAACAATATACCAATAAATTGAAAAAAGATATTATTTTTTGGCATTATAAATCATTTAATAAAATATAATTTACTATAAAATATCATTAATGTCAATTTTGGAACTATTCATTTTATTTGACTTTGAAAAAAATATGGAAAAAAGGAATTAGAATACAGTCCTTTAAAAATATATAAAATATTATATTCATCTAAAAAATTCACGAAACATGATAATTCCTTCAAATTATATTAGTTTTTATATTTTTAAAATCATTTATTTTATTTTTTTATTAATCAAATATAAAATTTATCAACGTTAGCTGAGAATTTATGGTAATTATTTGATCACTTAGAATTAAAAATAAATTACCATGAAAAAAATTATCTTTAAAAAACATAGAACTAAACATAATGTCTTTTTATCCCTACATAAAAAATTTAGAGATAATAAAACAAAGAGAATGACATTCTTGACATTTCTTTACATAAAATAATATAAAGGTAAAAATCAAAGACCTATGGATCAAAGTTGCCATATTTTTGACTTATTCTATATTATAAAGGTAATTGTTTGGGTCATTTGTAGTCCTTATCAAATTATTTTTAACATTAATTACCCAATTTACCTTTACTGTGGAAACAATTATTTACTATGATTACTATTCATAATGAAAAATAAAATAAAGGCATACAATTTTCCAAATTTTTTCCTCATAATTATAAATATGTAATCAATTTTTAAAGATTAAATTTATTTAAGGGGCATAAATTAATTTAATATTAAAACACATGATACAATGAAAAATAGTTTTTTAGAGAAAATGCATTTTTAAGTTTAAAAATATTTGTATACCAAATTCAACCATAAAATAGATTTAAAAGAACTTAATAAGATTAGGAATAATATAATAGAACTAATTTTACTTTGAAACTATTTTTTTAAAAAATTAACATTTTAAATTCTTTAAACAAAAATACACTTTTCAATAAAAATAATTATTTTCACTATTCATTAGAAAATAATTATTTTAAGAAAAAAATCCCAAAAATTCACCCTAAGATAATTTTTAAATGAGTATTTCAAAAATTATATCATTTTTATCAAATGATATTTCTAAAAGTTCTAAAACTTATTTTTAACATTTGTTCAGAAAATAAAATTAAAACAATTTTTTAATAAAACATATTTTTAAAGAATAAAACAACTTTACTCAAAATTAAGTGCTTATTTAATAATAATTCTTAAATAAATTTGTATTGAGTATGAATTTTCTATATATTTCATAATTTGGTTGATCCTATTTACACCTGATAATTCAACGACTAGGTTATGATGATCACATTTAAATAATAATATTTTTATAGTATGTCTTAATTATCTTAAAGATCAGTGTTTCAGGTTAATAAAGCTATCAAGCATAGTATTATTTTAAAAACATAGGGTGTTGTCGACATAATCATTGGACCATCCTGATTACCAAAAGTGCTAAATAGAACTTGTCTCATGTCTAGAAGGTCCAAAACCATCCTATATCCTTATTTACGGCACTCTCAGTCCTTATCTCTCTAAAAAACCCATGAAACATGCATGAAACTAACAGTAATGCATAAACATGCATATTTATTTATTTTACTGGGACCACTAACCTCAAACTCAGAGTTAAACCCTTTCTAATCTTGTAAAAAAACTTTGGCAAACCCATCAATGCCCTGTCTAAGATTATACCACCACCCAAGATATTATCACATGAAATGTGAGATAAATAATTAATTAATAAAAAATATAATTAATTATTTAATTCAAAACAAGGAGTCATATTCACCAAAACAATATTGAGTATCATTGTTTCACTGAAACCACATATAACTGCATGCGTTAAACCTTTTATAACCTTCTTTATCCAAGAAACATTAAATCCCCATAATCCAATCCTAATTCTACCATGATTAAGTGGAATAAACACAAAAACCCTATCCAAAATTAGCCTAATAGGCTTTTAAAAAATGCTTTTTTTTGAAGAAAACATAAACTGAAATAAAAGAAAATAGAGGGAGTGATGTGCCTGTAATCACCTCAAAATTACACCAAAAAACACCCCCTCTAAGGGGGATCCGAATGTGTAATAGAGGGGGAGTTTATGGATGAAATGGACCTCATGTAGTACCTATATTGACCTCAAACACGAAGGGGTATAATCCCAAAAAGTATGGGTTTACCCTAGATTAAAAAAAGACACACATGCATTAGTTAGAGAGTGACCATGAGGGTTTTAGTGCAATGCACATCTTCACCCAACAATAGTGCGACAAAAATATGTGTGTTGTGGTAAAACAAGCATGATAGAGGGTCTCCCCTCAGAATTGGCCTCTATCCTGACATGGCCTCTATGAGTCACAGAATGATGCCCTTTTATACAAGGGAGGAAGCACTTCCTTCTTACTTCTTTGTGTCATGCCTCATGCCTCAACGGAGAGATTCCCTATTGTTGGATATGACAACATGTCCTATGGGTTACAATGTGGAATACTATAGTAGTAACACTTTAATAAGGTCCCTCAACCCTTATCTGACACCCACCTAGGCACTTGAGACACCAATTATCCTCATTCCATATCCAAAATAATCTTCAAAAGATGTTCCAATTCTCAGATTCCTAATCCAAATTCCAATTCATTGAACAAACCATATTCTAGAACAAAAAATTCAATTTAATACAAAATTTAATGACCCTAAAATTCACAGGATATTATGTAATTCTTGATAAGTTATTTATTGATCAAATTCTTAAGGTAGACTCATTCAGAAGAGTTTGTTTGGTTTATGGAAGAAATAAATAAATATTATTGAAAAATATTATTTTGGGAAATTCATTTCTTCTATATATGAGTAATTCTCTAACTTGATATCATCTTTATTTGAGTGATTTGTTTTGTAAAAGGGGAAACATTGACAATTGAAAAAAGTTTACAACTGAAGGAAAACCACCAACCTGACCAGGCCATTACAGAGATAGTTCACTAAGCTCAAAGGTGAAATCCAAATGAGAGTGACTATTAAAGGATGTGGAGAGACTGAATGGTTCAACCAAAATAAGAAGAGTGTAGGGAAATACATATAAAGTTGTCTATCATGTGGGGAAACTTGATAGACCAGCTGGGTGGTGCAATCTAAAGATATTTTTTAGGAGGCTAAGGATTGTGAGGGTATTATTAAGAAGCGTTCCCCCTAATAGAGTTTTAATGTTGGACTATGAAGTGTGGGAGTTGTTTAAGTGTGAAAAAATGGAGTTTAAATGATATGAAGAAATTTTATTTATCCTCTACCTTTGGTCAGTGCCTGCATGCATGAGGATGATGATACTAGTTACTCTTTTTGAACTGGAAAAGTTTAAGGAATCATTTCCATTCTATAAATAAACATCATGGTCAATAAAGACTTGGACGAAGCATGAAATTGATGGAAGACACATCATAAGGATACGAGTTGTCCTGTAGAAGTTCATAGGGATGAACACCATAATGATCATTATAAGGATGAACATGTGAGATTCGTAAGGATCATCATAAGGATGATCATGTGGTTTTTATAAGGATGAATGATGATACAGTAAGGGTAACCACCATAAATATGACTAAAATAAGGGTCATCATAAGGATAAAGGATGTAATAAAAAAATATGAAGAAAGATCATTATAAAACTCCGTAAGGATGATTTGATATTTCTATAAGGATTATATTGGTTCCATGTTAGAATGATTTTTCATAAGCATCATTATGGTTCTTTATAACGATGAAACTATTCATACATATTAGGAAAAATATTTTTAAGGATCATTCTTTTGTGGATTTTTCTTCTAGGAGTTGTCCAATAATGGTAGTTAAGAATATATTTTATTAAATATAAAATAATATTAATAAATTAATAGAATAGAAAATAAATCCAAGAATTAATAGATGAATCAATCTACAATGTTTCAATCATTTTAAGAGATATTAAGGCTGATTTTGGGGAATTGTATTTGACCACTCACACCACATCATGGGAAATTAAGGTAGAGAGACAGATGATCAAAAATTGAAATACTAGGTGTATTTTTACAAACATGGTTTGATATGAGTTTTTGGTCTCAATTTTGGATGAAGTTATTATCATGAAAGAATTATTTTCTTGATTTAAGAAAAAGGAAATGTTGTATGAGGAAGGAGGAGTTGACTCAAATCTAAATAAGAGATTATGGTGGGTACCATGAAAATAAAATATTTCATTATCTTGAACCCTTCACTGAGTTTATTAAACCTATGTATTTGGGAGATAAGAAGAGGATATATATTTATATTTAAATATACAAGATATATCTTTCATATAAAGGAGAGATAAAATACATAGAAAAAAATATTATTGCATGACTATCAAAAAATGTGAAGTTCACTTCCATATCTGAAAAAACGAAATAGGTTTCTACTATACAATAAAATAAGAATAAATTCTAGTAGAAACACTAAAAATGTATGTTTTACAGTCTCATGTTGGAAAAAAGAGAGCATATAAGTTTCACCAAAAAAGAATAAGGTAATTACATTACATATCATGGAATATAGGTGATTTTTATTAAGGGGAACTTTATAATATGTCTACGAAGGATCATCATAGAGATAAAATTTCACAAACATATACATGGTTCAATTCTAAATTTATGAGAAGGTTTAGTTTCACCTGTATACCTGTTGTTTTACCTTTGGTGTAGTGAGAAAAAGGGGAGTAAGAAGTAGTGATCCTTGAGTGGTAGTGATCCAACCCAAAACCCTTATAAGGGTAGTGACCCTAAAAAGGAGTGACCTAGACTAAACCCTAACATTGATCAGTGAGGTTAGTTTATAATTAGTGCATTAACACACTATCAAACTCACGATCCGTGGATTATCTAAGTTTTGGTGAACCAAGAAAAATTAATCTATGTACTACATGATCTAAATTTATTTATTAACTATATGAAACACAAACTAATAAGTTGGGTTCAATAATTTTTGGTAATATATAAAAATTATAGTCAATTAACAATTATATCGATACGTCAAATAAGGTGAAAAATAAGATAACCTTATAATTATGAGGTTAAGATCACTTAATATTGTGAGTGAATTATGGAAAAATGATTAATTTGGAAAATATTATACATCCTAATTCACCCCCTATTAGGGTATCTCTTACCTAAGTCCCTTATGGTACTAACAATAGATATCAATGTATAGGTTATATATTTTTTGGATTTGTTTTTGTCAAACCTGATCTTATTGATTTGTGGAGTTAAATGTTTTATTTTATCATTACAGTATTTTGAGTCATGAATAAATAAATAATAAGAAGAAGAAAATCTCTAAAGGGTTCCAATTTTGTTGACAATGTTTTGGAAAACCTGAGATATAGATAAAGGATTCCAATAACTTTGAAAATAAATATAATTAAAATTCAAATTCTGAATCTATTTATTCATTTAATGATTCTTTGGAACGTACCAACAAATCAGACATAATAAGTGATGGGGAATCCATAGATTATGGGGATATCTCTATGATTCAAAAAATGGATGTTTTTCACTTATCAGAGGAGTTGGATTAATATATAAAAACATAAAACATAAAGTTAAAAGAGGGGGACAAGTATTAATAGTTTTGAATCAAAGTGTTGGAAATTGAAGTTGGCAAGATAAAATGTTTGAATAATTATTTTTAAGGTGGATACATACCTAAGGGAGAAAAATAACTCCCAATAAGAGGATTTGGAGAAGATTTCCACAAGAGTAGAGAAACTCAAATTTGATTCCAAGGGGAATAAATTGAACTTAATATAAGGTCAAAACCTGAAGGCTAATTAGGATGAACTCACTACACATATGATATAACTAGTTGATGAAAACAAAGGATAGAAAAGAAAAAGGTATACATTAAAGACATTATTTCTCAAATGAATATAAAGATGAAGGTTAAAAGTGACATACATTTCAACCTTTCGCATGAATTATAGGATGATATGTCTAGTGGGAAGTCATTCAGAGAATATATTAATGTTTAGTTAAAGATAAAGAGAAACAATTTCCATCAATTAGAAGAGGAGTTTATGTCAAACAAAAATCACTTGGAGAAATAAAATTATAAGGTTAGTAATACACATAAATATGATCAAATTTTTTTATTTGATTATCCTTTGATATGAAACAATGAGATGAAGGATTTATGATAACCCATATCCTTAATACACCTTAATTATTGATTTATTACATATAAAAACACATAATAAAATCACAAAATATCGAGAGAACTAGTATATTTTGGAAATTTTATACATAGCATAATAATAAAAAACATGGATATAATGACATTAAATAAAAAACTACACAATATGCCCATAATATCCATTAATCATATAAAAAAACACGGGATAACCTGAGGATTCACATAAGAATGGGGTGATCTAAAATTATAGGTAAGTTTATAATCAAATAATAAGATGGTGAAAGTAATAAAAGTTTGTCAAGAGTCATATTATGGTGATATAAAAGGACTGAGAATCATAAACATGAACATTGAATCATGATATAAGATCATAACATCAAGACAACATAGTAATGTGGTAACAACATAAAACATGAAATCATAAGCATAAGTCAGGGATAACCATAGAGAAATCATAACATAGTGTGCTTAGGATAAACTTACATGAACCATACATGAAATCTCACGTGATAAAATCATTACCAAATGCATTGGAGGTCTATATAATTTTAGTCCCACCCATCATGATCATATCATGCACATCCATTTGTGTTCCACATATATTAACATCATAAGAATGTATTTAATAAATTTTTATCCCATGATTAAAGTGTGTGGGTTACATCAATATAATTCCACAATAAATGAATTACAGGTAAATCTATGTGAATAAACTTTATTGGAAATGGGGATGGTATTCACAATATAAAAGTTTGGTATGGAAAATAAGGGGATAATTTATTTTGCATAATGGGTGTACATAAAGGTTCATAGAAGAGGTTAAAGAGAGTGAAATGTGTTCTATAATTACATGGGAACTATAAGAATAGTAAAATGGATGTGTAAAAACACATTACAACATTAAAAATTATAAATAAAAGGATTATTATAAAGAGAGAACTCAAAATAAAAAAGGAATAGTGAAGGATCTCTTACTTTCAGGGGCACTTCTATAAGCTTAGGAGAAGATTTTTAAGAGATTGAAAACACCTTGTGAGGGATTTATAGAGGTACATGGAGAATAAATTAAATATAAATGGGTTTCTAGTGAAGAGGATTGAGAGGATGGGTTATTCTTTATATAAAAAGAAGGGGTAATTCTTTATTAATTTCTAAACATAGGTTTTGGACTATATGATAGAATAATCACAAAAAAACAATCCCATGATTTTTACCATGTATTTTCATAATATGAGTGGTTTTAAATATTTTATAAGTAAAATAACTGATATCCTCAAAATATCACCCTAGGTGATGTGAAAGTGAGTCATGTTTATAAAGAATTGATTTTAAAACCATAATATAAAATATAGGTTTTGTAGGATTTATTAAGGGTTTATAAAATTAATAAAATAAATTAAAAACACATTATTTTAAAGGGGAAATATATATTTGGTCTTTCTTTACATTTATGTAATTTATTACATCACTTTTGAGCCATTATGATGCCATTATATAGACCGTATATTTATACCATATTTAATATTTACCCAAAAATTAAAATGTCTCAGAAAATTATAAAAAATTCCCCATTAGATAATTTAATCATTATTAATTAAAAATTAATATTTATTTTATCAAAATAATTTTTTTAAAATATGATAATTTACAATTTTAAGTAAAAATCCATATTTACGGAGAAATACTAGGTTTTATGATATTACTCACTTTCGGGTCTTTATAAGAATTACATTAGACTTCAGTAAATTATTTTAACATTTATATTTTAATAAGTATTATCTAATAATAATATTTTATTTAAATATCATTTATTTCATAAATCCTTGATTTTTTCAAAATATTGTCTTATTTGAAGCTATATATTTCCAAATAATACAATATTAATTTCTTTGTGTCAAAATTTACTTTTTATCAAACACATTATATAATTATTGATAAAGTTATGATAAAATTAGATAAATATGATAATTATTTTATTAAAAAAATAAACAAATTCATATTTCTAGGGTCTAGATACATAAACCCTTATTACACTAATGTATATTCTAAGGGTAAGGTGTGTGATGGTGACACTTTATTAGGTGGTTCGACGAATATGGTTTGGGATGTGATCTCGATAAGCTTGAAATTATCCCATAAAAAATTTAACTTATGTTTCAGTTGTTGGATATTATCTTGGTCTTGGTCAGGGGAAAACTCTAGTGATTCCATCTCCATTTCAATCTCTATTAAATGAGATTTATAGGGTACAATCCTACTAGTCAAGACCACCACTTCTTCCAGCTATGTCAATTGGATCTTATCATAACTTTTAATATATAATAATCATAATGATAAATGTATAATGACTATATTATCAAATGTTATGATTATTAATATTATTTTAAATCTTATAGGATATAACTTATAATAGTCCAAAATAACCAAATTAGTGCATATATTTTCAATAACTTCATTACTTAATAATGATTTTTTTTCATCTGAAAGGGGAATTTAATTTATAAAGAATATTTTTATTACAATAATTCCTCCTTCAGAAATTTGACCCTCGAAATTTCATTTCATACACTAAAAAAGATTTTGATTCTTTTTTTTCATATACTCTTCCTGTTGACAAGATGCTTCCTCAAACATGTGGTTCCACCACAACACTTTGGGCATGTGAGTTGTATTGTATCATAGAACTTTTTCTCTATCATCTAAGATATTCATCAGGTGTTCCCCTTATAAAAATAATTCTCCAAGGGATCCACATCTGGATTCAGTACATGTGAGTGGTTTGATATGTACTTACTAAATACAGGTACATAGAAAACGTCATATATTTGAGATATGATAGGTGGTATTTCATGTTGATAGGCTATAACTATAATGAAATCAAGGATATAAAAGGGTCTAGTGTATCTTGGACAAAGAAACCCCTTCTTCTCTAAAATCATGAATTTCTTCCATGGTGAGATACACATGAACACCATATCTCTAAACTCAAACTCTTGGTCTTGTTAATGATTATAAACATAGATTTTTTATCTAATTTATCAAAATTTCATATAATTATGAATGGTTTGAAACTTCTCTATCATATCTTAGATAATAACCTATACCATAATCATCTGCTCTCCAACTTCTTCCCAATATGTTTGAAGAATGCAAACTCTTTCCATATAGATCCTCAGAAAGTTCCATTTGAATGATATAATAGAAAACATTTTTATATGAGAAGTCCACTAGGGGAAGGTGGTTATCCCAATATCATTGTAAATCCATTCAATATGATCGAAACATATACTATAGAGTTTTAATAGTTCTCTTAGACTGACCATATTCAGAGAGTGATAAGAGGTACTGTAACTTAGCTCTATATATAATTATTTCTAAAGGATTATCTAGAACCTAGAGGTAAACCTTATATCTCAATCAAATATAGTAGAGAGTGGTACTCTGTAACAACCCGAAATTTTTAATAAATATTGTTTCCTAATTTTGTGTGATATTTTATTTTTTATTCTCAACAAAAATGTTTCATTTGATAACATGAGTATAATTAAAATGAGACCATTGGGATTTGACTGTTATATGACCATTGGTCAATATGACCACTAGAAACTAAACGTTTTGATTATTGCCTCTAAATACAATTAATATTGGTTAATTATTATAGAAAGAAGATTCGATGGCCTCACCCAGTAGTCTTGGACCGATCGAAGCCCATCTAACAGAACTCGGGAAGGAGGTAGAACCACTGGGCTTTTCTCTGGACCAAACCCAAGCCGAACTTCATCATGTGAAGCTAGAACGGAATCGCCTTTGCGAGAATTTCAAACTAATAGAAATTACTACTCGTGCGATGTTAGTCGAGCCTCCCTCAGATTCTCTCACCTTAGCACACCTTACACTTAGGTCTTATGCTGGTGTGATAAGGGGATATGTAAGGAGACCGTAACTGCCTTGTGTAATCCTTTGTTTTAAATAAAAATTGGGATTTCCTCTTATGATGATGTTTACGAATTTTCAAATGACCGGATAAATATAGTATGCATATTTTTGATGAATTTTAGAAAAAGGATATTTTAAAAATGGTTGTGAAAACCTTAAATAATTAAAAATGTGTAATGATTTTCGAAAAATGGTCTTCTACAATTATGTTCAGTATAAAATTTAGAGTCAAATAAGATCAACATAATTTTTGATGAATAGTAAATTATGAATAGTGATTTTATGATTAGGATTAGTAATGTGTCTAAATGGATTAGTAATCTCACTTAAAGAAAGTATTAATATAATCTAGGCACCTTGATTAAGTAATGTGATTCAATAAAATGGTTAAATAACGGTTTCATAAATTATTATTGAAGTATTAGTTTTTTAGGGTGAATAGTGTTTTTTAATTAAAAATTTAATTAAAAATATTTAGAAAATTATTTTTATAAAACGGATTTCATTTTTGAACTTAGAGCACTGATATTATGCTATGGTAATTTTTGGGGTTTTTTCTGAAAAAATGAATTTTCGGTGAATAGTGTTTTTATTTAAAAATTAAATTAAAAATATTTAGAAAATTATTTTTATAAAATGGAGTTCATATTTTTAATCAGAACGTTGATAATTGGTTAAGGTGAAATTTTGGGATTATTCTGAGAATGTTGAATTTTCGATTAATAGTGAAAATACAGTTTTTAAGTTACGGGTGTCTAATGACATCATTAAATGATGTATTAAGTATGTAATCAATATGGTCGACTTATGAATAGTAAGATAAGGTTTGAGGTGTCCCAAGTGGCCAATACCATGGGCAAATACCATGGGCAAGCCCATGGTTTTTCCAAAACCACTAATGAGGTGTCCCTTGGCCATTAATGCCTTGTCCCCTCACTTTCCCTCTAAATACCAAGCCATCCTCTCATCCATTCGACCCCCACTCTCCCCCAACGAATTTATGGTCTCATTACCTCCCAAGGAGTCCTCCCATGTGCCCCCAAGCACTCAAGGTCCCAACCTTTGAGTTTTAAGAGTTATGTTTTAAGGTAAGGGATCCGATCTCTCTTTTTCTTTTCAAGAAATATCTTTTATGTAATTTTTTTATGCTCCATGTTCTTATGTTAAAGGGTGTTCTTTTATAATCCTATTACTTCCCTTTTCATGTTAACATAATGAGAGATCCCCTCTTACTCTCATTATTTCGTTTTCTGAAGTTTTAAGTGGCGCCGTTAGGCTGCCGAAATTTTTGTAACAGATTCTTTCTCCCTTCTCATTTTTCAAGATCTATTATCATGTAAAGTATTTCAAGTTACTTTTTATTATGTTGGGGTATGATATATAAATTTATCATACTTATATTTTATGATCATATGATGAGAGAACCCATTTTATCTCTTCAATTCAGTATTTTGAAGTTTTAAATGGCGTCGTTAGGCTGCCGAATTTTTAAGTGGTTCTTCACCCTTCTCATTTTGAAGTTCTACTTTCATGTCAATTCATTCAAGTCCCTTTCTGTTATGTTGGGGTATGATATCTATATCTATCATAATGTACTCTTATGTTCATATGATGAGAGACCCTATTTGATCTAATCAATTCATTTTTTGTTGAAGTTTAAGTGACGCCGTTAGGCTGCCGAATTTTTAAGGGATTCTTTCACCCTTCTCCTTTTCAAAGTTCTAATTCCATGTCAAGTCTTGCAAGTTCCTTTTTATTATGTTGGGGTATGATATATATATATCTATCATACTGATATTTTATGTTCATATTATGAGAGACCCTATTTGACATCATCAATTCATTTTTGGTTGATGTTTATGTAACGCTGTTAGGCTTCCGAATTTTCATAAGAGACATCTTATTTTTGTCTTCCTTTCATGTTCTTCATTTCATATGGTATATTTTCAAATTTCATTACCATGTTCTTAAATCCCTTATATTCTGTCCCTATACTGTTTTATGGGTCATTTATGATTGTTTTCCCCATGTCCCCTCTCTTTTCAACGTTTTCTAAAACCCTGTAACGTAGCCCTTGTGCTGCAGAATTTTCGTCTCAAAATGCCTCTCTCTTTTTCTCAAAATTACTTCATGTTATTAAGTGAATACTAAAATCTCTTATTTATAAAGGGTTATTCACATATATACAAAAATTTTCTATTTTAAATTCTGGGATTTACATACACGAAACCCGCTCTCTCCTTCCGTGGGTTTAAAGTGACGTAAAGATCATGTCTTTAAAGCAGTTTTTAAAACGTTATGATTATGAAATGAAACCCATTTATTTTATGCTATATGGGTTATTTATGAAATTTTTGATGATGATATATGTGTATCACATGATAATAAAGGAAAATTTAAGGGTGCGCCCTGATAGCGCTCCAATGCATTGGGTAATGATGTAACCACTAGAGATTACAATTTTCACGATACCTTGGTGAATAACCTTGGTAATTTTCAAATGACACCTTGGGGATGGACCTTGGTGATATGTTCATGATTGTCGATGTTAAATGATGTAGCCACATCTTCAAGTTATGAAAATGTTATTTTTATTATGATATGCCTCCTGATTTCATTCTCATGCCTTAAAGTTCTTTTCATGACCTTATTGAAGTATCTCAAGTTCAAATGTAAAATGTTTCTCTTGTTTCCCTTACTGCGCTTTTTGCTCACCCTTTCTTTTGATGTATGTCCCCAGGTTATGTGATGCAGTAATGAACCTAGGATGAACATGAGGAGAAGCCATTCAAGTGTTTTATAAGGATGTTTTATGTTTTCATGTTTAAAGTTCCTGGTTTCTAAGACACTAAACCTTAAAGATCCTCGGTTTTGTAAAATGTAATGAATGTTTATGTGATAAAAAGGGCGGGATTCTATAGTTGGTATCAAAGGATGGTTTAGTTATTTGTGGAAATTAGGATATGAAAACTCTAGGAAGAACCCTATAGAAAAGTTAAAAAAAATAGGAAATCTTCCTGGTATTTTGGTGAGTATTGAGTAAGGGGTTGCCAAGCAAATACATCCTTGTCTGGATACGAGCAGGTAGAGGTAGCTCTGGAACAGATTTACATAGGGGTAAAACCCGAAAACACTGCTTTGAGGTAGACTCAAATGGGAACTGGTATAGGACAATGGTCCTTGCTGCACTCTTGGTTAGGACACTCCCAGGGGATATGCTTTGGTAAATTAATAAGCTTAGTATGATCCATTGTTAAAGGAACAAAGATAAAATAAAATAAAGATTCACATAATAATATATGATCATGGATAACCTAGATGGGAACCTAGGGGATCACAAGTTAGGGTATACTTTTCTCCTACAAGTTATCCTTATATGCTTTCAGTTCCTTTTCATGATTATTGGCTAAGTACTTAAGCCCCTAATTATGCTTTATCTTCTTAGTTAATGGTGGGAAATGGAAGAACATGTCCAAACAACCAATGTGATAGGAAATGCGACGATTGTCGTATTAATATGAAAGGGATGATTAGGGGATTAAAATATGATTATTATTTTGGAAGGTATTCACTATTTTGGGGACCCTATATGATCGAGGTAAATAGATTACTATGGTATTTTCATTGAAGAGTAAGGTTGACTTATATTTTGAAGAATCGATGAATTTAAGGAGGAATTATAGTAATTTAGGTTACTTATGGGAATGATTAACCTATCTTGGGTAAAATATGTTTAGGTCAGATAATTTTTTATAAGATGTTAGGAGTGGTTGATGTTTTTTAGAGATGAACAATGAAGTTTATTTTGGAAGACTATGTTGTCAAATCCTTCTTGTATTTGGGTTTCAATCTTAGTTTGGTTTATTTTGAGAAATTTTAAGGACCGTTATTTATGGAATGGACTATGATGAACTTTGGGTAGTACCATGGAACTTTGAAGATTTAAAAGTCGTTTCCATTCCTGTGGGATTATTTCTTTTTGAAGAGTTGTTTTACCTTACCCTTTCTGTTTTTTGGATAATGTTTAAAGATAGAAGAAATAGATAGTTAATCTTTTGTGGATTATGAAGATGATTCTTGCGTTTTGATGAGACCAAGTAGTTTTGAATGCTCATAGTTTGGAGAAAAGATTAGTTTTGGGTAGAAACTTATTAAAGGATGAAACTTTACATGAAGATAGGTATATTTTCATATGTTTTTGTTTTATGTTGTAAATGAATTCCTAAAAATTATGAAAAGGAATGTAAAACAAAAACGTTGTTGGTTTATGTTTCCTACATGGTAATCAAAGACCGTTTACACACATCATAAGTTTGGGATTTTCTTATGGTTAACGTTCTTCTAATCATGTTCTCTATCACTCTCCCCCCAAAAATTGACCCTTTGTTTTTCTTCCATGTCCATGTTTTCCTCCATGGAATCCTAGTATGGGTTAACTCGGGTGACCTTTGTACTTCCATTTCTTTCTTTTAAAGTAATAGTTTTTCTGACTCCTTTTCCGATGTGGGACTTTCAATGAAATTTCAAAACCCGTTTTTTTAAAAAAAAAAATTTGCGAGGACGCAATTTCTTAAGGGGGGAAGATTGTAACGACCCGAAATTTTTAATAAATATTGTTTCCTAATTTTGTGTGTTATTTTATTTTTTTTTCTCAACAAAAATGTTTCATTTGATAACATGAGTATAATTAAAATGAGCTCGTTGGGCTTTGACTGTTATATGACCATTGGTCAATATGACCACTGGAAACTAAACGTTTTGATTATTGCCTCTAAATAAATGTAATATTGGTTAATTATTATAGAAAGAAGATTTGATGGCCTCACCCAGTAGTCTTGGACCGATCGAAGCCCATCTAACAGAACTCGAGAAGGAGGTAGCACCACTGGGCTTTGCTCTGGACCAAACCCAAGCCGAACTTCATCGTGTGAAGCTAGAACGGAATCGCCTTTGCGCGAAGTTCAAACTAATAGAAATTACTACTCGTGCGATGTTAGCCGAGCCTCCCTCAGATTCTCTCACCTTAGCACACCTTACACTTAGGTCCTATACTGGTGTGATAAGGGGATATGTAAGGAGACCGTAACTGCCTTGTGTAATCCTTTGTTTTCAATAAAAATTCGGATTTCTTCTTATAATGAAGTTTATGAATTTTCAAATGACCGGATAAATAGAGTATGCATATTTTTGATGAATTTTAGAAAAAGGATATTTTAAAAATGGTTGTGTAAACCTTAAATAATTAAAAATGTGTAATGATTTTCAAAAAATGGTCTTCTACAATTATGTTCAGTACGAAATTTAGAGTCTAATATGATCAACATAATTTTTGATGAATAGTAAATTATGAATAGTGATTTTATGATTAAGATTAGTAATGTGTCTAAATGGATTAGAAATCTCACTTAAAGAAAGTATTAATATAATCTAGGCACCTTGATTAAGTATTGTGATTCAATAAAATGGTTAAATAACGGTTTCATAAATTATTATTCAAGTATTAGTTTTTTCGGGTGAATAGTGTTTTTAATTAAAAATTTAATTAAAAATATTTAGAAAATTATTTTTATAAAACGGATTTCATTTTTGAACTCAGAGCACCGATATTATGCTATGGTAATTTTTGGGGTTTTTTCTGAAAAAATGAATTTTCGGTGAATAGTTTTTTTATTTAAAAATTAATTAAAAATATTTAAGAATTTTTTTTATATAATGGAGTTCATATTTGTAATCAGAGCATTGATATTTGGTTAAGGTGAAATTTTGGGATTATTCTGAGAAAGTTGAATTTTTGATGAATAGTTAAAACACAGTTTTTAAGTTACGGGTGTCTGATGACATCATTAAATGATGTATTAAGTATGTAATCAATATTGTCGACTTATGAATAGTAAGATAAGGTATGAGGTGTCCCAAGTGGCCAATACCATGGGCAAATACCATGGGCAAGCCCATGGTTTTCCAAAACCACTAATGAGGTGTCCCTTGGCCATTAATGCCTTGTCCCCTCACTTTCCCTATAAATACCAAGCCATCCTCTCATCCATTCGACTCCCCACTCTCCCCCAACGAAGTTAGGGTCTCATTACCTCCAAAGGAGTCCTTCCATGGTGCCCCCAAGCCCTCAAGGTCCCAACCTTTGAGTTTTAAGAGTTATGTTTTAAGGTAAGGGATCTGATCTCTCTCTTTCTTTTCAAGAAATCTCTTTTATGTAATTTATTTTATGCTCCATGTTCTTATGTTAAAGGGTGTTCTTTTATACTCCTATTACTGAAATTTTAATGTTAACATAATGAGAGATCCCCTCTTACTCTCATTATTTCGTTTTATGATGTTTTAAGTGGCGTCGTTTGGCTGCAGAAATTTTTGTAACAGATTATTTCTCCCTTCTCATTTTTCAAGATCTATTGTCATGTAAAGTATTTCAAGTTACTTTTTATTATGTTGGGGTATGATCTCTAAATTTATCATACTGAAATTTTATGATCATATGATTAGAGACCCCATTTTATCTCTTCAATTCAGTATTTTGAAGTTTTAAATGGTGCCGTTAGGCTGCCGAATTTTTAAGTGGTTCTTCACCCTTCTCATTTTGAAGTTCTACTTTCATGTCACTTCTTTCAAGTCCCTTTTTGTTATGTTGGGGTATGATATCTATATCTATAATGATGGACTCTTATGTTCATATAATGAGAGACCCTATTTGATCTCATCAATTCATTTTTTGTTGAAGTTTAAGTGACGCCGTTAGGCTGCCGAATTTTTAAGGGATTTTTTCACCCTTCTCCTTTTCAAAGTTCTAATTCCATGTCAAGTCTTGCAAGTTACTTTTTATTATGTTGGGGTATGATATATCTATCTATAATACTGATATTTTATGTTCATATGATGAGAGACCCTATTTGACATCATCAATTCATTTTTGTTTGAAGTGTATGTAACGCTGTTAGGCTTCCGAATTTTCATAAGAGAAATCTTATTTTTGTCTTCCTTTCATGTTCTTCATTTCATATGGTATATTTTCAAATTTCATTACCATGTTCTTAAATCCCTTATATTCTGTCCCTATACTGTTTTATGGGTCATTTATTATTGTTTGACCCATTTCCCCTCTCTTTTCAACGTTTTCTAAAACCCTGTAACATAGCCGTTGTGCTGCAGAATTTTCGTCTCAAAATGACTCTCTCTTTTTCTTAAAATTACTTCATGTTATTAAGTGAATACTCAAAGCTCTTATTTCTATAGGTTTATTCACATATATACAAAAAATTTCTATTTTAAATTCTGGGATTTACATACACGAAACCCGCTCTCCCCTTCCGTGGGTTTAAAGTGACATAAAGATCATGTCTTTAAAGCAGTTTTTAAAAAGTTATGATTGTGAAATTAAACCCATTTTTTTATGCTATATGCATTATTTATGAAATGTTTGATGATGATATATGTGGATCACATGATAATAAAGTCAAATTTAAGGGTGCGACCTGATAGCGCTCCAATGCATTGGGTAATGATGTAACCACTAGAGATTACAATTTTCACGATACCTTGGTGAATAACCTTGGTAATTTTCAAATGACACCTTGGGGATGGACCTTGGTGATATGTTCATGATTGTCTGTGTTAAATTATGTAGCCACATCTTCAAGTTATGAAAATGTTATTTTTATTATGATATGCCTCAAGATTTCATTCTCATGCCTTAAAGTTCTTTTCATGACTTTATTGAAGTATCTCAAGTTCACATGTAAAATGTTTCTCTTGTTTCCCTTACTGCGCTTTTTGCTCACCCTTTCTTTTGATGTATGTCCCCAGGTTATGTGATGCAGTAATGAACCTAGGATGAACATGAGGAGAATCCATTCAAGTGTTTTATAAGGATGTTTTATGTTTTCATGTTTAAAGTTCCTAGTTTCCAAGACACTAAACCTTAAAGATCATCAGTTTTGTAAAATGTAACGAAAGTTTATGTGATAAAAAGGTCGGGATGCTATACACTCCATGTATATTTTCTACACCCCTTATGTATATCACGATGAGTTATTCAAGAGAGAAATATTCCTTGATAACAATGAAATGCACTGAATTTATATGGAGACCAGCTACCACCCAAATGATTTTATTTTCTTTAGATGTCCTAGGGATTCCTAGGATTAAATCAATGGTCATGTTTACCCATTTCCATAAAAGTGTGGGAAATGGTTGCATCATACCCATAGACTTCTATCATCCATCCTTGACTTGTTTTCGTACAAAGCATCAAGGTGAAAATTATACAATCTGTCTATTCATTTTATCCCACCATAAGTTTTTCTTTAAAACTCTATAGATCTTAGTGATTCCTGGATGAATAGAGAAGGATGATCTATGCACATTATCTATAATTTCCTCTTATGTTATGGTCATCTTCTGTTCAGGCCTCTTTGATCCTTTTAATAATGAATGGATAAGTTGTTATTTGAGGGTGGGAGGATTAAAATCCATTTATTATCACTATCTTCATCATTTTCATTTCAATAATATTATATCCCTTTTAATCATCATCATTTATAGGGTTACAACATTTTTTATACTTAGAATATATGCCACTTTTTTTACATCCCAAGATGGTAAAGGATTGAACAATCATAATTCTAAATCAACCCTAACCACATTCATTGGTTAATATTGAGATTCTTTTGTGTGAACATATACTTGTGGCTTTTATGATCCATATATATGCCACAATTTTCCTCATAGAGATAATTTTTAAAAATATTCAATGTGATGATCACTGTATCTAATTACAAATAATTCATTGTATAGTTGTTCTCATGGATATTTAATAGGCGCAAAGAAGAGGCTATCAAATTTTCATCATTAATGAGAGAACAAACTAAGACTGTTTTTGAAGCATCATTGTAGATCATAAATAATTCCTCACTAGTGGATAATGGTATCATAGGATCAGTGAGTAAAATATTATTTAACTATTTAATTCTTTCCTCAAATTTATCTTTACATAAAAACATCACCCTCTTCTAAATTTTCTTGGTCAAAGGGCTTTAAAATCATGAGTTGTTTCTTAAAAATTGATGATAATAACCAACTAATCCAAGGAAACTATGGATCTCTATAAACAAAGTTAGTCTAAACCATCCTTTAATCACATTTTTACAGGATCCAAAAGATCCATTTTCAGGTGATAACATTCCATAGGAATGTTACTCACTCTATCCCAAAATCACATTAACTATACTTCACATACAAATTTTATTTTTTCAAGGTCTTTAGTACATCATTAAAATAATACTCACGTTACTCCTTAATTTTGAGATTTATTAGAATTTAATTAATAAGTACTTCCAAAACTTTGTCAATATAATCCATTAATATTGTATTAATTATGTCCATGAAGATAACTAGAGAATTAGTGAGTTCAAATGGAATTACTATGAACATGTAGTGCATGTAACTTATAAAAAAATTAGTCTTCGGGATATCATATTTCATCAACTTTAACTGATAATATTCAAATGGAAAATAAACCTTATAGAAGTACTGTGTTCCATGTAGATAATTTAATAACTCATAAATCTATGGAAGAGGATACTTATTATTTTCCATTAGCTTATCGAGCTCAAGATAATCAATGAAATAGTGAATTGACCAACCTTCTTCTTAGAAAAGAGGACTGATGATCCCCATGGTGAAGCACTTGGGAATATAAACATTTTATCTATATTATCCTATAGTTTATTCTTTAAATATTAAAGATAAAAAGTGTCCATTTTATATAGAGCCTTAGATAATGGAAAAGCTCTGGGTATAAGTTTTATTGATAACTAAACCTCATGTATTGTATGGGGAGTAATAAATTATTTATGAAACACATCATCAAATATCCTTACAATGGGCATGTCATCTAGGATGATATTTTCTTTAGCATTAATCATTTAATCAAGAAAAACTAGCCTATAGGGTAATAATATCCATGATTTAGATGATGATACCAATGTGGATCCCTCATCCTCCTTGCACTTATATATAATTAGATGGTGATTTTTGTCTTTCAATATCTTATATAGGCTCTATATAAGGAAAGTCAATCCATACCTAGAATTCCATAATATTCAACTAAATGGGGTATCCCAAGGTTCGCTGGGAAGTTAAACCTAAAAATATGGAAAGGCTAGAAGTTATATAATTTTTATGCAATAATAACACCATTTTACATTTTCATATATAACTCTACTTTCATGTTTTGAGGATGTGTTTTAATAGTTCTTCTAAACATGCATGATATGAAATAATTATTTGAACCTTAATCAAATTATAAATTTACTATTCTTGAATAAATAAATAGTATACCTATCACCACATCATTTTCAGGATCCAATTCAATAATTGTGATGGAAGAAGTTCACCCTTGATCTCTATCCCTTGGAGGTTTTTGGTGTAGGTTATAACCATCAACACTTTTTTTATTTAATTGATTTGTATAGGGTCCTTATTTCTTATAGTTGAAACATTGGACAACATGATTAGGGTTGACCGGATAATTCCCTTATTTCATCACATTATTGAGTTTCTCTAATCAGTATTTGATATCTATGTGTCCTTCCTGAACCTAAAGAATTTCTTTTTCCCCTTCAAGAAATTTACAGGATTCTTCTTTCCACACTTTTTACATATGGGATATTAGACTTTATTTCCCCCATGATATTTCTCTATCAGACATCTAGAATTAATATCCATTTTCTTCTTCATATTTGAAGACCCATGAGACCATTGAGGTTAATTAGTCTCCATTTTAACATTGAGGGAACATCATAAATATCCTCATTGATGTTAAGGTCTCAAATTGCTAAAGCTTTTTATAGACTTGGATATAGCCCACCAAATAAGAAGTCAAATTTACTTTCAGGGTTAATGAAAATTCAAGAGGAATATCATTAAAGTATTATAATGTTGCCCTTATATGAACCAATGAATTCATCATTATTTTTATTGAGTACAAGGAAATACCTCTCTATTTTAGGTTGGTGAGTGTGAGGAATTTTTTTTATCAAAAACTATTTTCGAGAATTCTTTCCACTTCATTGCTTCAATATCTTACCCAAGATTCATAATTTTTCTCAATTTACACCATTTATCAAATTCTCCTTCCATATGATAAATATCCTATCTGAACTTATATTTCTTAGTGCATTGAAGGATGGAGAAAATCTTTTAAATGGAGTTGATAAATTCTTATATTATTAAGGGATCAAAAGATCAACTGAAATTCAGAGGTATTTGTTAATAAAGGTCTCAATTAAGACTTGTTATTTATTAGGAGGATGTTGGTTTCACCCCTGATTCAAGATTCTATTAATAACTTTAGTTAATCAAGAAATTGTTTTCATGAAGTTATTGACACATTACCCCATCAGTTCAGGAATCTTGTTTGGGAATCCCTTACATTTCTCATCAATTTGGTTGTTGATTGGTTCCTTATATTCCCAACCATTGAATAAAAATAAATGTAAAATTAGAGATGAGAATTTTACGACACATAAAAGGTATACTATTAACATTAATGGAGGAACTCATAAATGGCATATATTAATTAACCTATGAATTTATAGGTTTCATTATAAGTTATCCATGATCTATTTCCTAACATGAAATCTTATGGTCATTTTTATTCCCTTCATAATGGCTCATAAGTATCTTGTGAATTTAGAAATGCATATCCCCTGGTAGTTTCAAAGACTGTGTGAAACATGGCTTTTTTTCATG
Organism: Viscum album; assembly: GCA_963277665.1. NCBI lineage: Eukaryota > Viridiplantae > Streptophyta > Magnoliopsida > Santalales > Viscaceae > Viscum > Viscum album. The sequence continues at coordinate 341,671,032 of OY728135.1, forward strand.
TACTAGGTGATGACCAATTGAATCCTAATTCACAATTTTTAAGGTTAACACCCCTAGTTAAAAATATTCCATATTCTTATCAACTTATAGTATTCATAAAGGGATTTGGATACTTAGAAACCAATTTCTATATACCATACCAAAATTTAAGGATATTTTCTATTTTTTAGTCTTATTATGAAGGATTTCACTAAGGGGTTCTAATCCAAATTCCCCAAAACAACTAGACATTCCTCTGATACCAACCATGACAACCCATATCTTTAATACCCCTTAATCCACAATTTATTACATAAGGACACACATAAGACAATCATAAAAGATTTATGGGTGTAGTGTATTTGGGAAATTATATACACAACATAATAACTTGAAATAAGGATACAATTCCATTGTTTAAAAATTTCACAATATGTCCTCAATATCCATTGATCTTCTAAAACTGCAGGAGATAACCTGAGGATTCACATAAGAAAGGGGTGAGATATAAATCCAAAAAAGGGAATAATAAAATAATTAAATGATGAAACTAATAAATGTTAGTCAAGAGGCATATTGGGATAAAATAAAAGTGTAACAATCTTTAACAATAACACTGAATTATTATATAAGATGATAATATCAAGATAACATAGGAATGTAGAAACAACATAAAACATGACATCATAATAATAAGTCAGGGATAAACATTGAGACATCATAACATAGTGTTCTTAGGATAACCTCTCATGTAACATACATTTAATGTCATGAGATAAAAACATTGGCCAATTCATTGGATGGCTATATTATTTTGGGCCCACCCGTCATGATTATATCATGTATATGCATTTGGGTGCCACATATATCATACAAAAAAAGGGAATATTTCATAACTTTTAATCCCATGAATAAAAAGTTTGGGTTATATAAATGGAATTACCCAATAAATGAATGATATTTCTATCTAGGTGAATACCATTGAGTGGAAATGGGGATGGTATTCACAAAACAAAAGTTTCTCATGGAAAATCATAGGATAATTTTGGTAGCATAACATGCATACATAAAGGTCCATAAATGGGGTCAGTGAGTATGAAAGGTATTCTATAATTAAATATAAATGATAATGAAAGTAAAATGTATGTGTAAAAAAAATAAAAAAACGTAAAATTGGAAATCAAAAGGCTTAGTACAAAGAGGGTTCTCGAAATAAAAAGGGAGAGGAGAGGATGCCTTACCATAAGAGGAAAATTATAAAAGTTCTATAGGATACTATGAAGATATTGGGAACACCATGGGAGAAATTTAGAGAGGGAGAGGGATAATAAGTTCATTTTTAATGGGTTTTGAGTGAATATGATTGGGAGGATGGTTGGGTATTTATCGAAAAATAGGGGGAATTCATTATTAATTTCTAAACATGGGTTTTGGAATCTATTTGATAAAATAATCTCATACATAAACATTTACATGATTTTCTCATGGTTTTTAGAAATCAAAATTGGTTTTAAATATTTTATAATTTTAGGAAATTAACTCCTTAAAAAAATAACATTGGTGATGTGGAAGTGAGTCATGTTTAAAAATAATTGATTTTAAAACCTTAAAATATAATGTAAGTTTTGGAGGATTCATTAAGATAATATAAAATTATTAAATTAACATAAAAAATTTATTTTAAAGAATAAATATATAATTTTTCAGGGATTTCTTTTATGGAATTTATTACATCATTTTTTCCACTATGATGTCATAATATATGCCATATATTTTTTTATCATATTTAATTTTTATCGAAAAAAATTGATTGTCTCAATTTTTTTTTGAAAAATTAACCATTTCATAATTAAAAAATGATGATTTAAAAAATATTTTTATTTTATTAGAATAATTTTATAAATATGATAATCTTTACTTTTACATAAAAATACCAATTTACTAAGAAATACCGATTTTTAAGATATTAACCACTTTCAACCTCTATAAAACTTACATCAGACATCATTGAATCATTGAATAAGTTATAATTAAATAAATATTATCTAATAATAATAGTTTATTAAAATATAATTTATTTAATAAATCCTTTAATATATCAAAAGTTTGTCTTTTTTAAATTAAATATTTCCCAAAAATAAAATTTTGATTTCTTCATGTCAAAAATTAATTTTTATAAAGCTCATTATATAATAATTGATAAATAATGATAAATATAGATAAATATAATAAATATTTTATTAAAAGTAAAATATAAAAACTCATATTACTAGGGTCTATATACATAACCCCTTATTATACCAGCGTATTCCCTAAGGCTCATTTGTTTGATGGAGTCACCTTTTCAGGAAGGTTTAGTGAACATGGTTTGGGCAGTGATTTCAAAAATCTTGAAACTATCCCGTAAATAGAATTTCTTATATTTATACTATTGAATATAATCTTGGGATTAGTCAAGGTCAAATCCTAGTGATGCCATCTCCCTCAGAAGCTGTGATAAATGGGATTTATAGGGTATGATCTTAATGGTTGAGTCGATCTCTTCTTCCATACATACTAATTGTATTTTATCATAACCCTTAATATAATCTAATAATAACTGGAACTGAAAAATGACAATATTATCAATTTTTATGATACTTAATTGTCTTTTAAACTTGATAGGATATAATGTATAATGGTCCAAAATAACCAAAGCGGTAGACGTTTTTCCTATAACTTAATTAATTAAAAAGTAATTCATTCATTTTAAAAGGGAATTTCATTTATAGAAATTCAGGTCATTAAAGGAGAAGTATTATATTTAAAATTTAAAACATGAAAATATTATTACCTCAAAAGGACTCATTATGTGGGAATATCTAGTATTTTCTTTGATGAAATGTCTCTAAGAAATGAGATATAGGTAACCATGGATATTCCCAAGAAAAGGAAAAATTGAGGGTGTGCTATAATTACATGGAAAAGGTCCCTACAATAGGTAGGAATAATTGGATGAATTATCAAACAATGTATAAATAGATATGATTTTATCATATAATTAAACTTCATAAATATAATTGTTTCTATAAAGATTTAGAATATGCTTAATGTTATGAATTTGATAGTAAAAATACCAAACAAATGAACAAACCATGAGAACCAGGATATAAATTTAATTTCCAAAATTTCTAACATGATAACTATAATTATAGTGATGATTTTATGGGAATATCAACTAGGAAAAAACAAATAAACTAGCTTACATAAAAATACCAATATTTTCCCTTGAATGAAAAATTTCAAAGGATGCCTGAAGAACACAACTATGTTTAAAGTAGCATGAAGAGGAACTCTAAATATACTACTAAAACGAAGATGTCTTAAAGAAACAAGAAAAAAATTTAGAATATATAGATTCTATTGTTTATAAAACTAAAAATATAATTTGAAATAACTTTCTGAAGGAAACGTATTGTTGGATCATGTTTTAAAAAATATACATAGGGGGTTAATTTTGTCTTTCAAAACGTATTCGAGAAATATTGATGTCAATCAATTCTGTACTTTTATCTTTATCAGATTGTTTATGTAGTGGAAATAAATAGATGTCAATATGAAAATATTTATAGTTTTTTGTGGAACAAATATCCCCTAGTCCACTCCACCAACACTCTACCCCACAAGATTGGAGATTTTCTCTAGTTGGTCCTCTTTTCACAAGACTATCCATAGCTGAGTGCAGGAAGTTGACACCTTTACACATTAAGTCTAGAATAAAGCCTTCTGGTTCTAAACACAGAACCGATCAAACAACTTAGTACGAGAATCTGATACTACAAATAAAATATTATTTGATTTAAAATACTTTCTAGTTGTTTTTCATAGCTGTAGAAGTATGAAACTCACAGTAGATGGATCGTTGTCTTCAGAAAGGATGTTCTTCCGATAAGAGCAGTTCTGAATCGATCCGATTCAAAATGATCTTGAAATATATTCAGCAATAAATCAACAGTAGATTCACAATAGATCTCAAATGTAGAATAATTAAATCTTCAATGTTTTTCTTTCTGATATAAAATAGAATCTGATCATTCTTTGTAGTAGTAGATCTGTAAAAGATTCTTTTTAAAGAATCAACTAAACTCTATATTTCTAAAACTCAAATATCTCAATATTTGAATCTTGTAAAAACATTGAATTCAAGGGATATCTCCTCACCTATATATTCTTCAAAATTAAGATACACAAAATATATAGAATAAATAAGAGAACCTTATTCATAAATTTAGATCCAAAAAAGTCACCAAAGAGATCATAATATTCAAATGTTTGAATAACAGAGCAGTCGTAACTTACCTTAATAATTGGCACGAAATCCTCCTCTTAAATCAATCCTTTTAATCATGTATAAATGGATTTAAATTGGTTAAAGATGCGCTTTAATATTTTCATTTAAATATGTCTTGAAATCAGCCAGATAATTCACAAAAGGCCATTGCAAGATAAAGTCACAAATTTAAATCTCTGACACTTAGAGAAGGTAAACATAGGGTTCACTTTATAAGCAGTTCAAAAATAAAACGTAAGGTATAAAATGTAAGGTTGATCCCAAATTTAAGGTTGATGATCCATACTTTTGTCATCGAATTTCAAATGTATGATATATGTTCCATACTTTTCTCTTCCTCAAAATGTAAGGTTCATTACAAAAGTAGGGTTGATGATCCATAATTTTGTGAAGAAAACTTAAGGGTTCATACTTACGTAAGGTTCTTCATCCATAATTTTATCATATAAAAAACCTAATGTTTCTTCCAAACGTAAGGTTGATTAAACATACTTTTCTGAACTCTTGTAAAATAAACATAAGATGTAATCCTTATGCTATGCTTTCCAATGTATGGTATGAACAGTGTTTCCAGAAGACACTGAATAGCTTTCCAAACACTTTTACAAATATTTCACGCGAATCATATGCTTAATATTATTCCAAAATTTGGAATATAAAAAATATTAATTTATTGAAATATACTTAAAGTAAAATCATTAGAATAAAAATCAAGGGTATTTATGAGCATCAAAATCATCATTAAAATATAGAGTAGTGTTGAAAAAACATGATCAACAATCTCCCTCTTTTTTATGATCACAAAACCCATAAAAGTATTTAAATATAATTTAGAATTTTTCAAGGATAAAAATAATATTTAATTTTTACTTCCAAGTGTATCTTTGAAAATATACAATTCTGGTTTATCTAAATTTCGCTCCAAAGGTTCTCTAGTAAAAATATTTATTTTAATAGGTCTATTTAAAAGAAAATTTCTCTTCCTTTATAAAATGTTATATTTATCCAAATTTATCCCCCTTTTTGTGATGTCTTTAATAATTATAGAATAAAGAATATTACACTTTTAGTGTAGCATGGAACTTGTAATCAAGTGTTATGAGAAACTATTTATCAATAAAGGAATCTGAATTTTTATGGCAGTCTAACATAGTCACAAACAAAATAAAAACCCATAAAATTTTATAAACAAGAAATTTCATTGATAAAACAATATACAAGTAAATTAATGAACAAGAATCATGTTTTTTGGGATAATGGTTTGAAAAAGGGTATCTCAGCAATTCGGAATAACATCCTTCAACATTGCCAACCGTAACCTTAATCGCTTCATTACACCATCTCCCAGCTGTATTATTAGATCCCTTACTTCCTGGTTCAAATGAATATATTCAATGAGTTTTAATCTGAAAAATTCATTCAATATTTCTTCCTTCTCCATAAAATGATTTAGCATCTCAGTGAATCTGTTTAGTAATTATCCAATAATCAATTCATCTAAGGTAAGATGATCAACAAGGAATATCAGGTTGTCTAATAGAACATAAAAAGGATCACTATTACACTCTAAATCCTACAACCTGTCATTCATTTTTCTCATTACATATGTAATGGCTTGGAATCTCTTGATTAAATTAATAAAAGTAATTTATGTACTTGCGTGACTTCTTGTGATAGTTGCAAACTGTGACTCCATAAAAGTTTTCAAATCAACTAAATATTATTTCAAAACAACTTCGAATTTCAAATTTTCAACCTCTACCATCAAATCTTTCTTTAAAACATCAACTTGTTGCTTTGAAATAGAAGTATCTTTCAGATTTTAAAATATCCCTTTTTCTATCTTTAACTCACTTCTTAAAGCATCATTCTCTGCATTAGCTCTGTTAAATTTTCTAACAAGATCCTCAACATGATCATATATAGAATTAGAGGCACCATGTTCTTGATTCACAACTAGATTTACCAGGATTAATGGTAAATATTGAGCATATGATTTCGCTTCTTCATCCCACTCCACTAGTTTCTCAATTAATTTTTTTCCAGAAATCTCAACTAAGAAATATTCATTCAGAACATCTGTTTTAATTTCAAAGAAATTTTATTGAACATGTTGATCTTCACTCTCAACTTCCAAAGACAAGTTCTGTTCATGAGAAATTTCTTCTAGAATATTTTCTTGAGTCTGATGTAAAGTGTCAATTTGATCCACAGATTGATCTATAATTTCCATTTCTTGATATTTTTCAATATGATGTTTCTCCTCAGTTCTCGTCTCTACCTTAGCCTAAGGCAAAAATTCCATGTCTGTTTGAGAATCACCTTCCTCTTTTCTTTATTCTTGAATAGATTCTCACACAAAATTGTAACTTAAAAGATACCTGGTTTCAATAATTGTCTCTGTAGTAGGTTCCTGAACAAATCTTCTCTTCCTTGAATTCAGAATTCATCCCTAACTTTATTATTTAGTAGGTTCATCTTCTATTTCAAACTTGATTCTTCTTGATGTCTTTGAATCTTCCTCTTTTTTGGATTCATCCATACCTTATTTAGATTTTGTAGGTTACTCCCCCTGAGCAGACACCTGATCCTCTTCACCTCCAACATGCAAGATTTTACCTTTTACCGTTCACTAGAAAAATTTGAGGTTTCTCAAAGTTCCAACATTAAACACATTACTATGATGGCATCTGACTCTCGCACCAATCAGTCTTACTGTATCTTTCTAAAACAACAACTTTGAATCAAATATTTCATAAAGATAAAAATTCATTCGAACCTAAGGTTGACAATATTAATTCAAATATCTAATCATTAATCCTATAAAATTCAGCTTTATGTCACTTAAAAATAGAAACATTATATATATATATATGGGAAAATAATATTCTCCATATTTGTCATCCTTGGGGTATCCCGATATGAATAAACTTAACTAAATTTTTTGATGTGGTTCTAAATCTTGTACCAAAATTTTTCTTATGTTAGTAAAACCAAACAGAAAATAAATAATGTATTTATATTTTTGATTTCTATCCCCGATTGACTTCAGATCGAAATGAAAAACTCCCTCGTGAGGGTAGTTCAAAATCTTTTCTATTTTTATAAAAGAGATCGATAACTCCCGATCTTCAATCTTTGAAATAATCAAATCTTCTGTATCAGCCAAACTAAAATGACTAGTTTTAAAGAAACTTCTCAACTCAACTTCATATAGATAGTTAGTGTAGTCCTCACTGAATTTTGTTTGAATACCTTGAAAGGATAATGCTTTCTTCTGCATCAGATTCATCTGATACATCCATTCTAGATTGATGAATTTCCCCTGAAGGATTTTCCATCTAGTTGAACGCTAACGCATAGTATCACTGGGTTCTTCTTCTTTTATTCTCTTTGTTTTTTCCATTTCCATCAAAAATCTCAAAAGTTTTGAGGTTCTAGGGTTTTTAGGTGTGATCAAAGGAAGAAAAAACAGGTGAAGGGTTTCAGTAGTTTGAAAGGTTTTGAGAAAATGAGCAGTTTTGGAATTTGAACTAGGCTCTGATAGAGCCTTGATTGCCGTGTCATTGTGCACATGATAATCACTACAGAATTTAAAATAAATTAAACTATATTCGCCGTATTCAAAATTTATTGTAGAATAAAAATAAAAATAAAAGGTTAAGTAATTTAAAATATTAGTAACTAAATTATTTTAAATAGTTAAAATTTAAAATATTATGATTAAATAAAATTAAGAATAAAATTAAATAAATTTTAATTAAAAATAAATAAAAATATAATTAAAAAAATATATTTTAAATTAAATAAACCTAACTCCCCCTTAATAAAATAAATACTTGTAGCGGATGTCGTTTAGTAAAAATATATACTAATTGAATTTCAGTACTTATAAATTCTAAAAATATATCTTTTTTAAGAAAATGATCTCTTATAAAATAATATCGAATATAAATTTTGTTAGTTCTAGAAGGAGTTATAGGATTTTTTGAAATATTTATAGAACTAGTATAATCACGAAAAATAGGTGTATTACTAAAATTTAGTCCAAAGTCCATAACAGTTTTTTTTTTCATCCACACAACTTGTGCACAACAACTGCCTATAGATACATCTTCTGCCATGGTTTTTGACAAAGCAACTGAGTGTTGTTTCTTACTAAACCATGACACTAAAGATTTTCTTAAAAAGTGATAGGTTCCTAAGGTGATTTTTCTATCTAAACTATATACTCCAAAATCATCAACCTAATATGAAATTAAATTAAAATGAGAAGTTTTTGGATAAAGAAGAGATTAAAATATTGTTCCTTTTAAATATCTAAATATTCTTTTGACAGATATAAGATGAGATTCTTTGGGATTTTATTGAAATCCTACACTAAGACATACTGAATACATAATATATGGTCTACGGGTAGTAATATATAATATACTACCAATCATACCTCTATATAACTTGTTGTCTATTGGTTTTCCAGTTTCATCCAAATCAGGTTTTATATTAGTACACATAAGAGTTGTATATGTCTTTCTGTTTTACAGTCCAATTTTTTTTAGTAAATCAATAATGTATTTTCATTGATTCAAAACATCTCTAAAATCTTTTTGATATATTTGAAGTCCTGAAAAGAAATTTAGTTCTCCCATCATACTCATTTCAAATTATTTTTTCATTATGTTTGAAAAATAATGACAAATGTTTTTATTTGTTAATCCAAAAATTACACCATCAACCTAAATTTGAACTAATAAAATATTAGAATTTATAGTTTTCTGGAAAATTGTTGGATCTCCCATACCAACTGTAAAAATAATTTTTCAAAAGAAAAGAATTTAATATTCCATACCATGATCTGGGTGCTAGTTTAAGGCCATAAAGAGCTTTAGTAAGTTCAAAAAAAATCTGGTTTTTGAGAATTTTCAAAACCAGGAGGTTTCTCAACATAAACTTCTTCCATTAAATAAAAATTTAGAAAGGTAGACATAACATATATCTTAAATAAATTAAAATTCATATGATTCATAGTATAAAAGGATCCTAATGGCTTCTAATCTAGCTACATGGGAAAATGTCTCATCATAATCTATACCTTCTTCCTGATTATATCCTTTAGCTACTAGTCTTTATTTATTTCTAGTTATAATTCCTTGATCACATTGTTTATTTCTAAAGACCCATTTGGTTCCAATAACAGGATAGTTCTTTGTCCTTTTAACTAATTTCAAAACTTCATTTCTTTTGAATTGGATTAGTTCTTCTTGCCTTGCTATCATTAAGTTTTCATCAAAAAAGGATTATTCCATTAACTTAGGTTCTAATTGGAAAAGAAAAGAAGAAAACTCAACTAGATTTCCTATATTTCTTCTAGTTTTTATTCTAGTGTCTAGGTATCCAATAACATTTCCTAAAGGGTGATTCTTTAGTGTTCTATATTGTCTAAGTAAAACACTTTTAGGTTCATCAGTGACATGTTCTTATGAACTGGAATGAATTTTTTTATATCATTTTTAAAATCATCTTTTAGATATTCAAGTATCATGTTATCATTAGGGTCAGATTCATCAATCTGGTATTTCTTTTTTCAAAAGTGTATGATTAATCAAATTTTACATGAACTGATTCTTCAAAAATCCTTTTCTTTTTATTAAAAACTCTATAAGCTTTGAAAGTTTTAGAATATCCTAAGAAAATTCCTTTATCAAAATTTGGATCAAACTTGCCAAGATTTTCCTTGCTATTCAAGATATAAAGCTTGCATCTAAAATCTTTAATGAATTTTACATTAGGTTTTCTATTATCCCAAGGTTCATAGGGTGTATTTTTTGAAATTGTTCTGATTAAAACTCTATTCAATATGTAACAAGTTGTGCTTACATTTCTTCCTAGAAATAGGTAGGGAGACTGTATTCACTTAGCATAGTCATAACCATTTCATGAATATTTCTATTTATTTTTTCAATAATTCCATTCTGTTGAGGTGTTCTTAGTGTAGAGAAGGTGTGTTTAATACTATGATTTGAGCAATAGGAATTCAATTCCTGATTCTCAAATTATCCACCATGATCACTTCTTAATGAAATTATTTTAGAATTTTTTTCATTTTGATTAGATTTTAAAAAACATTCAAATATAGTAAAAGATTCATTTTTATATTTTGAGAATATATCCAAGTAAATATAGAATAGTCATAAACTAAAAAATATACATATAATTTACTAGCCAAACATTCTACTTTTGAAGTTCCAAAAAGATCTATATGGATAAGTTCTAAAGGTTTAGATGTAGCAATTTTGTTAATTGATTTGAAGGATGATTTTTTTGTTTTCCAATTTTACATGCATCATAGAATCTTTTATTATCAAATTTAAGACTAGGAAAATCAGAAATAAATTGTTTCTTGGATAATTTATGTAAAAAATAAATATTAAAATGCCCAAGTCTTCTATGCCAAAACCAAGATTAATTTATTTTAGCAGTTAAAAATTTACTTTTTTTACGCAATGATTTTATGTCTAGGGTATAAACGTTTTCAATTATTGGTGCTCTAAATTTAAGAAATTTATCTTTTAAAAAAGAACAATAGTTGTTAGAAAAATTAACAAAATAACCATCATCACATAGTTGATAAATACTTATTAGGTTATCTTTTAATACTTTTAAATAATGTACTTTATTGATTGAGAGAACTTCTATATCTACAATAGTTCCAATACCAATAATTTTTCCTTTAAAATTGTCACCAAAGGTGACTAATCCACCATCCTTTTGAGTTAAGGTTGTAAAGCTCGATGAGTTTCCACTCATATGACAAGATCAGCCACAATCCATGTACCATATTTATTTTCTACTTCTGTGACCTACTTCTTACAAAGGCATTTAAACAATGGTTTGTTTTGGTACCCATATTCTCTTGGGTCCAGCAGTGTTAGCTAGCAGTGATCTGGGAATCCAGATTTTCATTGTTTTTCTACAATATTTTGAGTCAAATAAAGTATTTAAAATAAAGGCCTTTTTAATTCCACTAATTCGTGGATTTTTAAATAACATTTTTTAGTTGTATGAACTTTTGTTCCACAATAGTTACAAATTTCACATTTTGTATTTGGAACAAAATTGTTTTTGTATAGTTTAGGTTTCACACCTTTTCTACATATTACATATCTTTATTTATTAATCATATTATTACCAATAATTTCATTTGAAGTACTTTATAATTTTTTAAAAAGAGATCCACACTTTGGTAGGTTTCTACTTCATCTTGTAATGTTTTGATTTTAGTTCCATGATCTGCACAGTTTGTGTTATATGAGTTATATTTCTCAATTAATTCTTGATACTATTTGAGAAAAGTGTCTCTTTATCATAAGATTTCATTGTGAATAATTTTTTAGTTTTTTATGCTTATTAAATAATGAATCATATTTTTCTTCGATCATATTATAATAGGATTCTATTTTGTCATTTGAGAAGCTAGGGTCAGAATTGGAATTGGAAGAGTAATAAGATTGTACCTCATTATCTTCATCCATGAAGCACAAGTTTTCTCATACATTAGATTTTTCTTTTTCTGGGTCAGACATGGATGAGCTACTGGAGTCTTTTGAAATAATCCTTATGGCTTTCATTGCTATTTTATCTTTCTAATCATAATCAGGATTTTTGAAAAATTTTCTTTTTCTTTTCTCTTTTTAGTAGTGAATAGTCAGGTCTTATGTGACTCATTTTATATCATTCATAGCATCTGACTTCATTTGGATCCTTTTAATATTTCTTGAATAATTTCTTGAATCCTTTATCCCTCTTATAAAATTTACTGAATTCTATGTCCATCTATTCCAATTCAATTTCTGAATCAGATGAGTCAGAACATTATTCCTTTTTGGTTTCTTGTTTCATCTTTTGGATCTTATTCTATGATATAATATTCAGAATAGTGTTTTCTCTTTTCATAAAAACTTTATACTCATTAGCTTTATTTTCCATATAATATTCATATATCATCAGGGTTCCATTCAATTCTCTCATGGTTATATTTTTAACAGGCGATGATTGTCTAATGGCTACTAATATCCCATTCTGTTGGGTTGGTAGTACTCTCAGTACATTTAAGGATTGATCTTCTTGGTTAATAGGATCTCCCAAGGTAGTAATGTTATTGAATATCCCTATAAACTTTCCATTCATTTGAGTGATGATTTCACCATCAAGCATTCTAAATGTATCAAATTTCAGTTTTGTTGTATTATACCTCATTTTTATGACATTTTCAGTACCTTCCTAAGAAACTGCAATTGTCTGCCACATCTCATATGCGTTAGGGAATTTTGATACTTGGTTAAATTTATCCATTCTCATACCACATATAATTGAATTCATTTCTTTTGAATTTATGTCATACTTTGCTTCTATAGCTGCACTCCATGTTTTAGGTTTCTTAGGAATTTCATAAGGAGTAAGAATTTTGAGTAGACTCTATATCCAAGATTCTTTAGGTATATGATCATTCTTGATTTTTAAAATCCATATTTTTCACCATTGAAGTATGGATCTTGAACCATTGACATTCCCTCTCATGTATTATCCATTGATATCTCTGTATATTCCTTTACTTTCATCTTTCTATAGCTTTAACAAAAAAGCCCAAACCTCTGATACCAATTGTTGGATCGTGTTATAAGAAATATACACAAGAGGGGGGGGGGTGAATTGTGTTTTTCAAAACATCTTCGAGACATATTGATGATAATAAATTCTATCCTTTTATCTTTATCAGATTGTTTATGCATCAGAAATAAATAGATATCAAGACGCAAATATTTATAGTTTTTTGGGGCATGAATATACCCTAGTCCACTCTACCAATTCTCTACTCCACTAGCTTGGTGATTTTCACTAGTCGGTCCTCTTTTCACAAGACCATCCACAACTGAGTGCAGGTAGTTGACACATTTACAATTTAAGGCTGGAACATAGACTTATGGTTCTAAACACAGAACTGATCAAATAGTTATGTACGAGAATCCAGTACTCAAAATAAAAGAGTATTTAATTTAAAATACTTTCCATTAGTTCTTCACAGTTGTGGTAGTATGCAACTGACAGTAGATGTATTTTCGTATTCAGACAGGATGTTCTTCAGATAAGAGTAGTTCAGAATCGATCCAATTGAAATTGATCTTGAAATATATTCAACAACAAATCAGAAGTAGATTCATGGTAGATCTCCAATGTAGAACAAGTAAATATTCAACGTTTTTATTTCTGATATAAAATTGAATTTGATCATTCTTTGTAGCAGTAGCTCTGTAAAAGATCCTTTTAAAATAATGAACAAAACTATTTTTTAAACTCTAATTTCTCCATATTTGAATCTTGTAAATACTGTGAATTCATGAGATATCTTTCCACCAATATATTCTAAAAAATTCAAATACATAGAATATATAGAATAAATACGAGCACCTTATTTATATATTAAATCCACAAAATTCGCATGACAGATCACAATATTCAAATGTTTGAATAACAAATTAGATATAACTTTGCTTAATAATAGACATGAAATACTCCTTTAATTTTATCCTTTGAATCACATATAAACTACTTTAAATTGATCAAATACGTGCTTTAAAAACCAGGCTTTAAATTTGTCTTGAAATCATCTTGGCAATTCACAAAAGACTATTGCACGATAAATTTGAAAATTCAAATCTCTGATTCTTAAAGAAGGTAAACGTAGGGTTCACTTTAGAAGTAGTCCAAATATCAAACATAAGGTTGATGATCCATACTTTTGTCATCGAATTTCAAACATATGATATATGATCCATACTTTTCTCTTCCTCTGAATGTAAGGTTCATTACAAAAGTAGGGTTGATGATCCATACTTTTTTAAAGAAAACATAAGGTTCTATAGTTATATAAGGTTATTTATCCATAACTTTCTCATATAACAAATTTAAGGTTCTTTCCAAATGTAAGGTTGGTTAACTATAATTTTTTGAAATCTCGTAAAATAAATTTATGATTTAAACCTTACGCTATGTTTTCTAATGTATTATATGAATAGTGTTTCCAGAACACGTTGAATAACTTTCTAAAAACTTTGAATAATACTTTATTTGAATCATATTCTTTAATATTATTCCAAAATTGGTAATAGAAATAATATTGATTTCCTGAGATATACTTAATGTAAAATCATTAGAATAAAAAATAAGGGTATTTGGGAGCATCAAAATCATCATAAAAATATAGAGTATTGTTGAAAAAACATTCTAAACATGTATGTGTGGAAAATTCTAATAATCCTGATAGGGTTAGAAAACTAAAAAAAAAGATTTCGATAAAAAAGTTCAATTTGTAATGATAGGAGAACTCTTTGGTGTTAAGGCTATCCATGGAAGAACAATGTGTGATTTGGGCCATGAGGAAAAGATCAACTGTAAGAATGTGAAAAGGAATTGTAATCCATTGAAACTACTTAAAATATGAAAAATGGATTCCAAAGTGAGTGGTAAATGAAAAATTAATGCACATAGTGAATCACATATTTCCTAAAATTATGAAAAGTGGATAGTACCCCTATCCCCTTATACTAAATTGTTACTAATTGAATTGGGAGTGGTGTGGAATTTTGGGGGAGATATAACCCATGAGAATAATTTCCCATAAAACCACATGGGATTAAACTAAATATAGGTCTAATTAGATCTGGAAAAGTTATTAAAACATGTGTAACAATTGGTGCCAAAATAATATGGAAACTAGATCTAAATTATATTTGCAGTGATGGAGTTCTCTTATTAAAACTAATGAGGAAATGATATATATGTATGAAATCTTTGTTATTAGGATATATATGATGAAATCACTGATTTAATGATTAATCTAGAATTCTACTAGTGTTTTTAGTTCGTTTGTTTAATTAAATCATCCTAATAAATGAGTGGAATAGATTGAAAACTGCTACATGATTGTACCGCTTTTTTATAAATTTATATTATAATAATTGGTATAATATATTAATTTTTATAGGATACTAAATGTAACAATTCAGGGGGAGTTATTATCAATAAATGGTATCCCAAAAATTAAATAGTTCTTTAATAAATTTTATTTTGTAATTAATTAGGACTTGGTGATGAATTGTAAGTATACCCAACATCTGTTGAGATTGGACAACCCTATAGAAGTGGAAGTACTTGAAAACTAAATATTATAACTAGTTCATCAGTAACTATTGGTATAAATTAATTAAAAAAGTGGCATGTTTCACACACATAGTGTTTTTTTCTCATATATTAATGGTCTTGTGTGAGAAAATGATATGATCAAAAGTTGATATTTGTTGAAGAAATTGAAAGGATCCAAGATATTATTGTTTTCCTAAAAACCTACTGAGTGAAATGAATTAATTTAAGGGAGTTAACTTAAAGTCTTTTATTCTACATAAATCCCAAGATTTATAGTCTTATAGTATCTTTTAACATCCCAAATGCTAAGAGGTGATCTCACTCACTGGAATGATTTTTTAGAGAAGTTAAAGTTGAAGAAGTGTTTCAAAATTGTCCAGGAAAAGTTTTTCTAGAGTTGGATAGTACAACTATAAATTTTTAACAAATTTTTAGCATAGATAAAGGTTAATCAATATGTGGATGAATTTATATTAGAATTATGTAATTAAATTATTAAAAAGGTGGAAATGTAATAGGATTAATATTTATCTCCCTGAAATTAAAAAATCAAGAGGGAGAAAGATTAATAGTGTGTCCCTATGGAGAAAAGGATAGAAGGGAGACAAACTTTTAATTTGAATGTGGATTGAGTCGAACCTTTATATTTCATTGACAATATGGCGAAGAAGGAAGTCACCTTAATTTAGTAAATCCAAATCAGTTTTTGGAGTTATAGGATTCATTGGATTTGATATTGTTTAAAATAAATCATATTGTTAACAAAATCCAAAGGGGGAAATATTTAAAAATTTATGGTTTATGTTTTATTTATTAAAAATACATTTTATTTTGGAAGGAGTTACCATTGTATGACATGATTGAAAAATAATGTTTTAACGAAAGTGGTTATTTTTAGAGGATTTTTATGGGTTACTACATATATGACTCAAAAGGTAGAGTTGTAATTAGATATCATTCTTGATAAGGTATTTATTGAATAAATTCTTATAGGTGATTTATCCATAAGATGTTTTCTAGTTTTTGGATGAAATAAAAAAAATATAGAAGAAATTGTTTTTTTCAAAGTGAATTACTCTATGTATTAGTCATTACCAGACTCAATATCATCTATATATGAGTTACTATTTTGGAAAAGGGGGAATAGTGACTATTAAAAAAATAATCCAACTCTAATCCATCCAGCCACCCAACCATCCACGCCATCATTGAGATATTTGGAAAAGATTAAAGGTGAAAGATAGTTGATAGAAGCTATTGATGGATATAGAAAGCCCGTGTGGGTCTGAATATGAAGAAAGAGTGTAGGGAGATTCATAGGAAGAGATCCATCGTGTGAGGAATATTGATGGACCTGATGGGAAGTGCATCCCTTATTCATTTTTTTTCTAGCTAAGGACCATAGGGTATTATTAATAAGAAACCTACCTTATAGATTTTTGATTTATAACTATGAATTTAGGGTACTATTAAAGTGATGAAACCTAAACAATTTAAATGATATAATGCTATTTTATCTTTATTACACCTTATATAGCACCTAAATATATTATTTTTATGATTATGATGACTTTTTTTGAATTATAATAGTTCATGGAATCATCTCTAGGTTATAGAAGTAAAATATGGTGTATGAAGACTTGCACGAATCATAAAAGTGATGTAACTTAATTTTTAAGGTTATTATTTCAAAAAAAAAAGGTTATAAGGATGAAAACTTATAAGGATCATAATAAGGACCACAAATTGGACTTCATAAGGATCATTATAAGGATGAACACATGGTTTTCTTTAGAAAAAATGATGATTTCATAAGGATCACCGTCAAAACAATGACCATTGTAAGAGTCATCATTAGGATAAAGGATGTGGAAAAGGAATGCGTGTAAGGATAATTAGAAAAAATTATAAGGTTTATTCCAAGTTTTTATATGGATCCTCTAGGTTTTGTGTAAGGTTAATTTTTATTAGAACGATTCTAGTCCTTTATAGGGATGAACCTACATGTATGGATTAGGATAAAGCTACATAAAGATCCTTTTTTTGTATATTTTTCTATAGGGATTATACCAAAAATAGAAGGTATGAATATAATTTTTAGATCTAAAATATGATTAATCAATCAAGAGTGTAGAAAATTAAGAAACTTTTTAAGGGGAGAATCAATCCATAATTCTTAGATTATTTTAAGTGAGATTAAGGATTATTTTTTGAATTGGATTTTACCATGAACACTATTTAATAGAATACAAAAGTGGAATCATGGAGAGTGAAATAATGTTAAGTTCAATATAATATTAAATACCTGGGATGGTAAAATTTTATGGGCTCTGTTTTGGATTATTTTCTTATTGTGAAGGAGTTGTTTTCTAGATTTAGTAAAAAGGGAATGAAACTTGAGGAATGAGGAGTTGACTCAACTCAAAATTGGATATTATGGTGAGTGTGATGGAATAACATATTTTCATGTCTTTAACATTTAGAGGAGTCGATTTTACCCAAGTTTTATAGATAAAATAGGAGGGGAAGTATTTATCCTAAAATATAAAATATATATCATTATCATAGAGGATATATAAAATATAGGAAATAAAAATGGTACTTCTTGACTATCAAAAAAGCTAAGTGCATTTCTATATCTAGAAAATAGAAAGAGGCTAATTCTATGATATAAAATAGGAAGAAATTATTATTGGATCTAGTTCTATAGAACAAAATTTTATATAATTTATGATTACATGTATTCATTGTTTTAAATATTAATAAAAATAATATTTCATCATGATTTTTATTTTGCATGATGTATTATGTGACAATTTCCTAAGAGTAACTGTCACACTAAAAGGTCCTAGTTGTTCCCCACTATGATGAGAACCTATAATTACTATGAAAATATTCTTAAAATATATATTTCATTGATGAATAATGTAATTTAATGTGATGAAAATGATATAGGATACCTTGGGTGGAGAATCATAGGACTTTGAAGCAATTTTTATAGTGTATTCCCTTAGTAATTTCTAGTGTAGGATATTCTAGGAACACAACCCACCGACAAGAAATCTACTTTTACGTGTGTCATTGGATGTTCCTATCTAAAAACATGTTTATTAATCATTAAACTTTAAAATCAATATTAATGGATATCATTAATCATGTAATTTGATTTATTGATGAAAACCGTGATGAATTATGTTCGTGGTGATGTAGGATATGTTGGGTACATCATGAGTGATATTTCATTAAGGAATAATGTAATAAATAATTTATCCCTTCTATTTTTTATTTAAAGTTGATATATTATTATCTTTTATGAGAATTAATAAAAATAAATAAATCATGGCTATGGATTTCTGTGGTAAAGTTCATTTTCTGAAAGTCAAAGAAGGTGATATCAAGCATATAGTTTGATGAACCCACCATGAAACCTTTTTGATTAGAGATATATGGATAAATGTATTATATTGAAAAATAATAATTTTCATTATCTAACATCCCATCCTTTTTTGGATGTGTGTGATTGTTTAAATTTTGGTTAAACTTCCTTTAATAGAGTAAATAAAGTTTTTTTAGAATATGAGGGGCCTTTGGGGTGTTCTAGGGGTTTGAGACTTTAAAGAGGGAGAAAATTTCCATCTATTATAGGCACATGGTTGGAGAATGGTTAGATTAACCATGAACCATAACCATGTGGGGTGTGGGGTCCTATATAGAATAGAGGGAATGTTCCTCATAGGTCAGACAACTGTCCATGCCTTCCCTAAAAACGTGTAGATGAACTCCTCCTTAGACAAAGCCTCGTGAATGGGAAACAAATTTTTTTTCAAACTATGAGGTTTCTCCCACGAGATCATGCAACCTAAACCCCTCTAAGATAGAGTGAGCCTCGCAGTTTTCTCATGGTTTAACCAACCGTGAATCCAAACTATGTTACCTTTTAAAAGGGGGGAAATTACCATTCCCCCCTCAAGATTTAAATGTTCTAACATGTTTTTCACCATATTTTTAAACTATTTCAGCTAGGTGATGAACTTATTGCTCCCAATATTCCCAATGGGTCATTATTCATCGATTCTTAGCTATTTAGAGTGTGGTTGGGTGAGAATTAAAGATCCATGTCAGTCTAACACTCCCTTCTCCATATTTTCTGGAATATGAATTTTTATTATCGTTATTATTCTTCCAAAGTCTCTAAAACCCTCTTTTTCTATAAAATTATAAGTTGGGGATTTTAAAGTTGTTTGAGTTCAAATTAAGGGATATGATTAAGCGATCCTTCATCTATTAACTCGAGTAAGTTGTTTACAAGTTATATCCCATAGTATTGAATCTTTTTATGTATATATGGTTGTGTTGTGGTATCGTTTCACTATCAATTTGATCACCTTGGAACAAAATGATAATTGGGATTATTTAATGATTAATTTAACCCATCATGATCCCCATGGGATCTGTTGAGATAGAATATACGTGGATAAAGTCCACCCATGGGGTGCTACACTCTATTGAACATGGAATTGGATAGCTAAATAATGAATTTAAGGGCTTATAAGATAGAACCTATGATAATTTTTTTAGAATGTTAACATGTTTTTGTGAAATGAAACCAATGGAAATTGTGTTTATCTTATTAACATGGAATAAGGGGGTATTTGTCCTAACTTTAATGTGTTAAATGAGTTATGGAATATAAATGGTAAATGTGTTAAATGGTTAAATAAGAATGTTCATATGAATAAGTGGTATGAGTGGGGTAATGAATTGAGTATCTACTCCCATATGTCTGGCTAGAATGAGGATCTTCGACTAACCACTGTATTCCATGGTTTAGGATTCCTGACTAAGGATCTATGCTTCTGAATAATGCACATGATATGATTACCTGGACTAATGATACTAGGTATGTTGATATTGTTTTGTAAAATTCATTCCATTATGATGCATGGATCTTGAATCCAAAATATATTGTTTAGTTGACTAGTATTGATTAAATCATTTTGATGAATATGGGTAACACATAAAAATAATGATGAAAGTGGATAATATTAATTCTATTAATTGATGGAACCTATTTTATCTTTTCTTATCTTATTGTACACCATTATGTTGTATACACTATTTATAAAAGATATTTTATAGACACCATTAGTGGTATCTTGTTGAGTTGTACTCACAACCTGCTTTGGCTATTCTTGGGTACCCGAGTAGACTTCATGGTTTTAGGCCAGGACAAGGGAAAGGCTCTATACTAGAGGGTTGATTTGGGGTTCAAGGATGTTCATGGATGAGGGAACCAGACATGGTGTCAGGAACCATTTTGGGGATTATTCATCTTGTTTTTATTTTTGGTTTCTCCTTTACACTTGGTACTATAAGAAATGGCACATCATATTTATTGATGGTTGTGGGAATATACCATGTTTTGGGAAATGGATTTGTGATGCATGTTTATTGATTATATTGTTTTGATTTTTTCTTATTTTTTTACTGTGGATTATTATGAAAAATAGGGTATAGTCTCCCCAAATGTCTCATTATATCCTTGTTGTTGGTTAGAAGACTCTGGAATATGGGGAGGTGTGCCTGAGGTCATGTGGGGAACTATTACGGGGAACTGAATTAATGGAACCTGGGTCAGGGTGTTAACAAGTGGTATTAGAGGTGTTTTTATTTTCTATTGTTTTACTATTTGGAATGTAAATGTAAGATTATGATGTTTAGAGCCTTGTAAATGGTCTTGTGCATGGGAATAGTTAACCCATGTGTGGGGGAAAACCCAAGTACCAAGGATGTGAATTGTTGTTTTGGATATTAATAGTTATAGTTGAATATTTTTCCACCTTAGGTGATGCACTTGATATGAGATTTTATTACTTTATAGACTTTTGATCATGGTATGGAATGTCCTGATGTTGTACATACATGAATCATTATAAGAACATATTTATTTATGTGAAATGCATCATGATAGGCACACATAGGAAAAAACATGTGATGTGTGAGGGATAAAAGGCTTTTTGGTTTCCATAAAATTTTAAATAAATGGTTTCTAATAAAGATTATGAACATAGTTAAATGGAAGGGATTAAATTTAATGATTAAAAAATAGTTCCTAATGAGAAAGTTTCAACTATTTAAATAATTAAATGATGTTGAATGAAAAAGGGTTAATATGGTGTATAATGTGAATCTGAAAATTTAAGGTATAGTTTCCCTATTTTATCCATGACCCATTATTGGGATTATTGAGGGTAGTGTTGGGGATGTGACTGTATTGGTTAGAGTAGTATAGAAGGGAATTTTGTTTGATTAGACGTGAGCCCTATCTTGGTGTATTTTTGGGAACATTATTTTAAGTGTTTTGAGACGTGCATTTTTAATTATAAAGAGATTCCTCAATAATAATGCCTATCGATTTCGAAATATGAGGATATCACTGATAATTTCCATAAGATAGTGAAACAAGATACCCCAGTGGTTATGGGTAATATAGGGGGGATATGTTCCATGGGAAGGTTTCTCATTTTATGTACATTATGGAATGAGACCCAAGAATTTTTTTCTGAGTATGTTTGACCTAACTAGAGGGTTTCCATTACAACACCCTATGAAATTTAATAGAGAAGGTGGAATTGAGGAAATAGATATTTGGATATAGTCTATCCAGATGATTCAAGATCACCTATAGACTCATTATGATAAGAGAGTCAAGATGGAATCCTATAAGTTGTGAGGACTGGAAAATCACTGGTTGAATATCTTGGTTCAAAATGAGCAGGAATATGGTATGCTATTGAAATATTCCCATGAAAATTTTCTTGAACATTTATATCCTGAGTCTCTAAGAAAAGAAAGATCTAAAAAATTTATAAGGATAACTTAGAGAACTATGTTGGTGATGGATTTTGCTGGTCACATCACTGATTATAAACACCTTTTCCAGCATTGGTTGGTGATAAGGAGATACGATGAGACATTTTTAGGATGGACATAGATATGAGATCATGTCCCATGTAAATATCTTTTGTTTAAAGAGTTTTTATTAGGTGGCCTATTAAGCTCTTAATTTTGAAGGGAACCTAAAGGAGCCTTCTGGTGGTGCACATGTGGTTTCATTTGGGCGGTCCTGTGGTATGACATACGATATAAGGAAGCACTATTTTGAGGGTTTTCACCAGGGTGGTGTTTGAAAGAGTAGACATGGAAGAGGATTGACCTCTCAGAGTAGTGATTAGGTGTTATATTATTAGTGTGGATGGTTGAGATGCATGATTAGTCAGTATCCCAAACCTCTAGGTTAGTGCTGATCATATTGAATGGTGGTTTATGTATAGAGGTTATATAGTAATACTCATTAAGTGGGAAGTTATGGAGGGTCAATACTGATTCAATTTTCTAAAAGGGGATCTACTACCCCATATTAGGTAGGAATTTGGATTTCTACTTGCTGTATCGGTCACGTAGTGGATGTGGTACACCGGTACAAGAGCATTCATATCACCAGAGTAGTGCAACACCAGGAATAAATAATATAGCCTAGGGAAGAAGGTCATGTCAGCTTCAGGCAATTCAGCCTACACTAGGTGGTGGTGAGGTTGGAACAATTACCATTCGAGGTATGATTCTTATATCTTCCACTATTTTTATTTTATTAATTAATACAATGACCTGTAATTCTTTAATATATGTTCAGTTTGTGAATTTTTTGCATCTATGGGTGGAATATATGTGTGGGGTTCTGTCGATTGACACACCGTTAGGAGTATGAGAATGAAATATCTAGAAATGTAGGGAGTCAACCCTTGTGGTTTATGGGTGAAGCTTCTGTTGAGACTTATTTGGGCTCGAGATGGTAGGTTTTAACGTAAGAATGGGGATGTATTGGTTGGTTACATAACAAGGTCATATTGATTTTTACCATCAGAGAGTGAGTTCCACATCCCTTAAAGGTGACACTTATGTTCACCATGGGTAATGAGATATTTTGTCAATCCATGAAGGGCTATTTCTCCCTCAACTAGTTGAGATCATAGACCAAGTTGAAAGTACTTTTATCGATAATGATGGAGTGGTAGGTGGTTTATTTCCTCCTATATTGGATCGGCTCTAGGATGTATTTCTAGAGAAATTATTTGGGCTTCCACTAGAAGTATAGGTTTAGTTCATGATTGACCTGATGCCTAGAGCAGATCCTATTTATATTCCTCCATATATAATGGAACTATAATAACTTCAAGATCTTAAGACATAGTTTGATTAATTACTGAATAAAGGGATAATCATCTATGTATGTCACCTTGGGGATCTCTATATTTTTTTATAAGAAAGTTGATGGTATGTTTTAGTTTTTTGTTGATTAACAAAAGTTAAATAAGATGATAGTTATGAACCAATATCCTCTTCCATGTATCGATGATCTTTTTGAACACTTGAAATGTGTTTTTATGTTCTTAAAAAATGATTTGAGGTCATGGTATAATCAACAGAGGGTGAGACCCTCTGATATACAACATACTTATTTTAGGAGTTGGTATGGGCTGTATCAGTTCGTTGTGATGCCTTTCGAGTTAAAAAAACTCCACCTATGTTTATGGACTTGATGAACCGAGTCTTTCACACATACTAGGATTAGTTTTTTATGTTTTTTGTATAATATATTGTTGTACTCCCAAACTCATGACGATCATTCCCAACAACTTGACATCAACCTTAGTACACTTAGAGATCATATGATATAGGTCAAGCTATCTAAGTGTCAATTTTGGATCAACAAGACACATTTTTTGTGTCAAATCATCTCTAAACGAGGTGTTTCAGTGCACCCAATGAAAGTGAAAGTAGTTTTATATTGTGAGAAGAATAATAATATTTTTTATATATGAATCTTTTTGAGTTTAGTGGGCTATTATCGAAGGTTCATTAAGGAATTTTCTCACATGGTAGAACAAATTTTGGGATTTCACAAGAAGGGTGTCATGTTTGAGTAGTATAGAGCATGTGAGAATAATTTTTAGGAGTTGAAGATGTATTTGACTACTACATCAATTTTGATCCTACCCGAGTTGCGTAAGGAGTAAACCATGTTTTGTGATGCACCTAGTATTAGACTTGGTATAGTGTTGATGCATAGAGATTGTGTTGTAGTGTATATTTCATGAAAATTGATGCCACATGAACAAAATTACCATATGAACTATCTTGAGTTGGCTATGGTGGTATTTTCTTTAAATTTTTTGTGGAATTACCTGATAGGTGAAAGGTTATTGTGTATATTGACCATAAAATTCTAAAGTACATATTTTCTCAACAATATTTAAATCTCTAAAAATAGAGATGGGTTGAGTATATGCAATCATTTTACATTGAGATAGAATATATGCACAAAAGAGAAATAGTGTTTTAGATGTATTGAGTCAGAGGTCATAGGATCAAGCAGTCCAGGAATCTAGTTCTGAGTGGAATATTATGGCCCTTTTCACTGAGATGTATATCGATGTTCTGGAGGGCCAACGACATATGGCCCTCATATTTTTATCACTTGAGTCTAAACTTACGATATAGATCAAGGATAGGTAGTATGGGGATCTATAGTGTTTTTATTTTAGAGAAATCCAGGATGTTTTAGAGTTATCTTCAGACTGGACTATCGATGTTGAGGAAATGTTTTATGCTTGTGGTCATGTTATTGTTCCTAAATGTATGAGGGAAGAGTTTATGCATGAGTTTAATGCCTAAAAGTGTCCATTGCACCCTGGTTTGGCTAAGATGAATGATGATCTTCATAGATAGTGTTGTTATCTAGAAATAAGAAAGGAGATTTCAGGTTTTCTGACAAGATTCTACACATATCAATAGGTGAAGGATGAGCATCAACTATTGGGTGGTATGCTACAACCATTACCCATTCTATAATGAAAGTGGGATAATTTCACCATGTATTTTTTAGTAGGTATCCTGAGGACACCTCAGAATCATTATGCAATATTGGTGATTATAGATCAGTTGACCAAGGTTGCATATTTTTTACTAATTCAAGAGACTTTTACCATTGACTAGTTTGATGACATGTATGTTCGAGAGATAATATGTTTTCTTGGGGTACCTCAGAGTATTATTTCAAATCTTGATATGAATTTTTCTTCATTCTTCTGGAAAGGGTTACATAAGGTGATGGTTATTCAGAAATTTATGAGATACTTTTCACCCACATACAGATGGGAGATCAGAACATACTATCCAGGTGCTAGAGGAAATGTTGAGGGAATGTTTCCTAGACCTTGGTGGATATTGGGAGAAACACTTAGAACTCATTGAGTTCTCCTATAAAAAGAGTAATCACATGAATATTCAGATGGAACCATTTTAGGCACTCTATATAAGGCCTTATAGATCTCTATTATGTTGGATTGAGGATGGGGAATTAGAGTTATTGGGATCGAGTCTCACGTAGAAGATTAATCATATTTTAGAAATAAAAATTATATTCATAACTTATATTGTTGGTATTATCCCTATAGAAAAATATATAAAAAATGGTCTTTACGTAGCTCTATCATAATCCATACACATAGGTTCATCCCTATGAAGGACCAGGTGCTAGTGGAAATGTTGAGGGAATGTTTCCTAGACCTTGGTGGATATTGGGAGAAACACTTAGAACTCATTGAGTTGTCCTATAAAAAGAGTAATCACGTGACTATTTAGATGGAACCATTTGAGGCACTCTATATAAGGCCTTATAGATCTCCATTATGTTGGATTGAGGATGGGGAATTAGAGTTATTGGGATAGAGTCTCATGTAGAAGATTACAGAGAAGGTTTAGTTTCTTAGGAAATGTATGGTTATGTCTTACAGTGGGAAGAGGTTTTATATTAATCGAATTCATAAAACTCTTTAATTTATGATGGGTTATTGTGTGTTTATTTGAGTTTCACCAAGGTTGGGTCACCGACCGATTAAAAAATAGGGAAATTTTTCAACTAGTTATGTGGGGCCATTTGAGATTGTGGTGGGGATCAGACCGATGGTGTATTAATTTTATCTTCCAAAATGTTATAGTGTCATGCATGATGTATTTCAAGTATAAAAACTTTGTAAGTACCACCCCATCCCTTCTCATGTGATTTATGTACATAATGTTGTGTTTGAGACATATTTCTTCTTTATGAAGAATCTGGTTAGGATTGTTTATCATAATGAGAAAGCCTTGAGGGGTAATACCTTGTTGGTGGTCTTAGTGTTATAATAGCATGAAATTGTTCAGAAAGAAAATTAGGAGAGGGAGATGGATATACAGACCCATTGGACCAATTTCTTTACCATAGATTCTTAGTGATGCTTGGGAGAGTAGATCAAGGACGAGCTATTATAAAGTGGGAAGGTTGTTAGATCCCAAATTTTCAAGTAGGTGTATACTTGTTTAAATTTTGGTTTAACATCCTCTAAAATGGTAAATAACGTTCTTTTTTAGAATACCAAGGGCCTTAGGGGTGTTCTGGGGGTTTAGGATGTGAAAGAGAGATAAAATAACCATCTAGTCTAGGTTCATGGTTGGCATATAGTTATCTAAACCATGGTCTGTAACCATGCATGGGTGTAGTGTTATGGTTAGAATCTATGGAACAACCAACATATGGGTTGACAACCATGAGATCCTCCCAAGACAACCATGGGGCCGCGATCCCCCTTAGATAGAGGATGGTGTATGGGCACCGCAAGGTTTATCAAACCGCATTGGTTCCCCCAGTAGACTGTGCGAACTGGACCCCTCTTAGATAGGGGGAGCCACACAGCTGGTGCATAGTTTGTCCAACTATGTGGTAAAACCATGTGCACACCTTGAAACCTGAGGGGGTGGATTTGGTTAGAGGGGATTCCCTTGGACTTCATTTTTTCCGACCTCCTTAGCGGAGTTTTTGTGGTTGGTGATCTTTTTTTTTATCTACCCTTTATAATAATAAAAATCTAATGTTGGATGGATGGTTAAGAAATATTTCATCTATAAACGTGAGGTAGGTGGTTTATAAGTTATATCCCATAGTCTTGAAGTTTTTTATATCTATGTAGTTGTCATGTGGTACTATTTCACTGTCCATTTAATCTTCATTGTAGGAAATTATAATTGAGTTAATTAAATATTGAATTAAAACCCTCATTATGCCCATGGGATCTATCGAGGTTGAATATACCAGGCTAAAGGCCACCCGTGGTGTGTACCACTCCCTCAAAAATGTAATTGGATTGTTAAATAAGGAATTGGAGGGTTTCTGAGAAAGAACCTTTGATAATTATGTTTCGTATGTTAACATGGGTTTATGAGATGAAACTAATAATAATTGTGTTTATCTTGTTAACATGGAACATGGGGGAATTTTTCTTTACTTGACTATGTAAAATTAGTTATGGAATAAAAATGGTAAATGTTTTGAGTGGTTAAAAAAGAATGATCAAGTGAATAAGTGGTAAAACTGAGGTATTTAATTGAGGATCTAGTCCCATTTGTCACAATAGACTATGGATCTAGGTCTCACCTGTAACGACCCAAATTTTTTAATTATATTTTTTTCATAAATTTGTGTGTTATTTTATTTTATACTCAACAAAACTACATCCTTTAATTAATGAAGTGGGTATAATTAAAATGAGACTTTTGGGTTTTGACTGTTATATGACCATTAGTCAATATGACCATTGGAAACTATAATCTTAACAGTGTATTTTTATAAATACAGTTATCTTGGTAAATTAATATAGAAAGAAGATTGAATGACCTCATCCAATAGACTCAGGCCATATGAAGCCCTTCTTTCGGAGCTTGGGAAGGAGGTAGCATCACTGGGATTTGCTTCGGACCAAGCCCAAGCCGAACTTGAACATATAAAGCTTGAACGTAATCGCCTAAGGGAGAAGTTCAAGCTGATAGAAATCACCACTCGGGAAACGTTGTCCGAGCCACCCCAAGATTCTATCACCATATCACACCTTACACTTAGGTCCTATGCTGGTGTTATACGAGGCTATGTAACGAGACCTTAGCTGCTTTGTGTAATCCTTTAATATAAATAAAATTGTTATTTCTTATTATGGAAAAGTTTGTGAATTTAAAATATCTGGATAAATATAAGATGTGTATTATTGATGAAGTTAGGAAAAAAGGGGTATTTTAAAATATTTTTGTATACTTTAAATTATTAATAATGTGAAATTATTTTCAAAAAATGGTCTTCTACAGTTGTGATCAGTGAAAAATTTAGAGTCTAATAAGATCAACTCGATTTTGAGTGAATAGTAAAGTATGAATAGTAACATACTAGTATGAATAGTAATTAATAGTAATAAATTGGACAAAAAAATTAGAAAATTCACCCATGAATGTATAAATACAATTTAAACATCTTAAAAGTGAAAAAACGATCATAATATATGTTTTGGTATTTTTGTATGTCATAAATTTTTATTTACAATTTTATAATTTAAAAGGGAAATATATTTTCATAAAACGAAATCATAAATTGTTACTTTATTGTATTATGGTTATAAGATAATTTTATGGGACCTTTATTAATTTTTTATGGAGTTACAAAACGAGTTATAGTTTTAAAGTTGTATTTTTGGAATAAAAAATAATATTATTTAAAAATTAAATTAAAAATATTTAAAAAATATTTTCGTAAAATGGAGTACATTTTTTAATTCAGAGCATCGATATTAGGTTTGGGTGAATTTTTGGGATTTTTTTGAAACAGTTGAATTTTCGATGAATAGTAAAAATACAGTTTTGAGTTTTGAGCGTTTAATGACATCATTAATGATGTAATAATAATGTAAGATTTCTGGTCCACTTATGAATAGTGAGATATACTATGAGGTGTCTCAATTGGCCAATACCATGGGAAAATACCATGGGCAAGCCCATGGTTTTGTAAATACCACCGGTGAGGTGTCCCTTGTAAATTAATAATTTATTCCCTCACTTTTCCTATAAATGCCAAGACATTTCCCTAATTCATTTAATTCCAAAATCCTCCTCAACTATGTTCTGGTCTCCTTACCTCACAAGGCGTCCTCCAAAGGATCCCTCAAGCCTTCCAAGGTTCGGACCTTCCATCTTTTGAAGTTACTCTTCAAGGTAAGGGAACCTTTCACCCTCTTCTTTTAAGTCATGAATTCCTTTATGTTATGTCTTATAGTTCCAAATTATTATGAGGGGTCTTGTTCTTATATATAATTAATACTGTCCATTTCATTTCCAAATGATGAAATACCCTTTCCGCTCTCATCAATTGATTTTCTGAATTTTCATGTGACGTCGTTAGTCTGCCGAATTTTCATAAAAGAAATCACACATTCTCTTCCCTTTCAAGTTTCCTTTACATGTAGTGTGTCATTCAAATGTCTAAACCAGGATATTATTTATTTTGATATGTATTTATACTTTACAATTGTTAATTTATGGATGGGATAACCTTGTCCCCTCACTTTTTATTATTTTCTTAATCCATGATATATAGCCGTTATGTTGCAGAAATTTCACCTCAAAATTTCTCTCTATTTCTCTCTTATTTTATTTATGTGAATACCCAGAACTATTATGTTTCTATGTGTGTTCATAAATATATCAAAATATATATATATATTATTCAATAATTTACATACATATAACCTTCACTCCCTTTTTATGGTTTATAAATGACATAATGATTTTTTAACTTTTAAAACGTCACAATTTTTAAATGAAACCCATTTCTTTTGTTCTCTATGGGCTATTTATGAAATGTTTTATTATGATATATGTGGATCACATGTAAATAAATAAATATTAAAGGTGTTCCCTGATAGAGCTCCAATGCATTGGGTAATGAAATTAATCACTAGAGATGACAAGTTTCACGATACCTTGGTGAATAACCTTGGTATTTTTTATGACACCTCAGGGATAAACCTTGGTGATATATTCATAAATTTCTAAATATGAGATGTAGTAATTGTACATAGGATGAACCTATGATTAAGCCTTATGAGTGGGTTAGAATAAATATTTATGTTGTTTTCATGTATTATGTTCCAGATTTCAAAGACACTAGACTTTAAAGATCCTCTGTTTGTAAAATGCTATGAAAAGTTATATAATAAAAAGGTGGGATGTCAGAGTTGGTATCAAAAGACAGTTTAGTTATATATGGAAATTAGGCTATGAAATAATTTGGAATAATCCTATAGAAAATCTTAAATATAGGAAAAACTCCTAGTATTTTGGTTAGAATTGAGTAACTGGTTTATCAAGAAAATACATCCCTGTCTAGATACGAGAAGGTAGAGGAGGCTCTGGCACAGAGGAACATATAAGTGAAAACTCTAACAAGGAGTTTTGGGCTTGACACAGAGTATCCTGGTACACGACAAAGGGCCTTTTTGCATGCTTGGTTATGACACTCTTGGGGGATATGTTTGGTTAATCATCATATTTTTATGAATCATTATGAAGGATTTATAGAGAAATTTAATTGTTTGAATAAATTTTATGACAAAAAATCCATTATTTTTAAAAGATTCGTAATTGAAATAAGTTTCTCACTATGGTTTTATTCTTTTAGAAATGGTGGGAAATAGTAGGAACCGTGTAAATGGTGACCAAAATGAACCATGTGCTGACGACTCTCCGATGGAAGCCGGAATGGAAATATTCATGTGAATGATGAACCAAATGACTCAAGTTATGGGAAATATCTTGAATCAAGCTAAGAGACTGATCTCACCGCAAAGGGAACAAAATTATATTGAGTCCTTTGTGAATCAACAACCACGAGCCTTCAGTGGATCAATCAACCCATTGATTTCTGAACAGTGGATCAGTAAAATCTATACCCATTTTCGAGGGTCAATGGAACTTTTCATACCCTCACTTGAGTTTATATGACCAAAAAATGAAACTTTTTGCATAAAAATTCAATCTTGGTACTTTTTAATACAAATTATCTTCCATTAGGGTTCAGTAAAATCTTTAATTAATATTTACACTCTTCCTTACTCTTTGAATAAATAATAATATCATCTATAATGAATACCAAAAACATATGAAGGTAACATCTAAACACTCTATTAATTAAATCTATTAAAGAAAACAGTGAATTATTAAGACCAAATGAAGTAATTATAAATTCAAAATGTCCATACCCTATACAGAATTTCATCTTGGGTATATCCCCCTTATTAACCTTCAATTTCTGATATCCAATATGAATATTAATCTTAGAAAAGTATCAATCTCCACACAGTTGATCAAATAAGTCATCAGTATAGGGTAAAGGATACCTTTTGTTGATAGTTTTCTTGTTATGTTATTGATAATCAATACAGAGTTTCATTGATAAATATTTCTTATTAAAAAATGAATAAATGTATGCAAAGGTGATTCAATTGAATAAATGAACCCCTTTTCATGATTCTCCAAGAGTTGATTCTTCAATTCCTATAACACAATCATGGAAATTATATATAGAGTCTTGAAAATAGGTTCAGAACTTGTTATGTGTTATATTTAAATCTAAAATTCATGATTCTATGAAAGAATAGAAACCTATTCTGGATATAAATAAAAAATCCCACAGAAGAGGTATATAGTCGATGTTTAGTTTCTCCCAAACCATATGAGATAAAAAAACCCTTTTGAATGGAAATTAGGACCCATATAATGGATGAAATTTCCATTGGATGAATGGCAAGAAGGCGTTATATTTTTTTATTCATTTTTGATAATCCCCCTTTTAAGGGTTGAGGGGAACCCTGAGGCAATTTCCATTGGAAGTTCATATTTTTAATCACACTAATAAACAATCATAGATTTATTCAGAATATAAAAGGTTAATCCACTTCCATAAGAATTTATGGGGTATTTATATAAATAAATCTAATCTATTCCAAATATAATATCAAGTTAATCTAGAGGTAGAATAACAAGATTTATAGGAAGACCATTCTCATTAACTTCAATCACATAAGAATCACAAAATTCAAATTTGATCATCATACCGTGAATATTTTTCATTTTTAATTAAACATCTATTCATTGAGGTGATATGGTTATACCCATAGAAAATTCTTTAAATATAAAATAACATGTAGATATTTAATTAAATAAGACATTAGTAGTTATAGTATGGTTGGTATGTGTACCTTTCACCACTTCATTACCCATATCCACAATAGTGATCATATGAGATATCAATTTTCTTTGGGATTAAAAGGATACTAATTTCAAACGTTATTATTAACCATTATATTTGAGAACTATTTAGTATAATTACCATACTCAATGAATTTGAAACACTAGAGTATGGGTGGTGAACTCAACGGAATTTTCTCTCTATTCGTATCATTTGACAACTTATGCCCATCTCTTTAGCATTCAATTTCATCATGACCTTACTTTACACACATAAAATATTTTAAATCCCCTTATTACAATTTCCTATATAATTAATTCCAAACTTAGAGAATAATTTAAATCTCATTTTATTATATATATGTTTTTTATAAATTTATTTTAATTCCATATTTCTTTTTTTATCAAAATCATGTGACTGATGAGTAATTCCAATATCAATTTCTACCTTGATAACACATCAAATGATTTATTCATATATATTGAATTAAATTATGACTAA
Organism: Viscum album; assembly: GCA_963277665.1. Taxonomy (NCBI): domain Eukaryota; kingdom Viridiplantae; phylum Streptophyta; class Magnoliopsida; order Santalales; family Viscaceae; genus Viscum; species Viscum album. The sequence continues at coordinate 341,704,205 of OY728135.1, forward strand.
CACACTTTTTATACTTGGTTTTAATCCATTAAATATTTATAAACCTTATTTTTAGGTTTGAAGAAAATACTAGAAGCATACTTCACCGATCTTGTAAAATTTACCTCATAGTTATGGATAGATTCATCATCCTTGTTATTTTTCTTAAGGGATTATTTATCCATTTTTATATGTTTAATATAATAAATTTACATAATGAAAAATAATATCCAAATCTCATCCCACTATATAATTTCAATTTCTTCCTATTGCCTTGTGTTTTTTATAAGAGTCTTGATTTCATTCACCTTTTAAATGATAAGCACCCAAAATGTCTTTTTAATGATTTGAACACTAGAGAACATAAAATATATTTTTAATAGTATTAATGCATTACTAAAAAACTATTGTATTAATAGATTCACTAAAATATTTGGATGCTTCTTCAAGAAGGACTTAATAGATCATTGTTCCCTCCTTTGCTAATTTCGAAGCTCTGTATGATTCATGTATAGATAAAGTTTAATAATAATAACAATGATATTTTTCATTCCACCTCCCATAACATTTTGTTTTTTAAGAGGACAATAATTTCATTTTTAATCATATTCAGCATTAACATGATTCTTTGAATTTCCCTTCATTGACTAAAACAAAAAATCATAGCGTGAGATAAAATAATCATTTTGAGAAACCTTATAAGGATTTATAATATGTCTAAATCACGACACCTTAATTTCAATCTAAAACACCTTAGGTTTAACCTAGATCATTCATGATCATAATTTATTCAAATCCTTCATGTTGGTTCACAAATAAATTGTGTATTAAGCTAATAATATCCCTCGAGAGTGTCAAACTAGGTGAATAGTAAGGGTACACTCACAATACACCAGAATGAAGTTCTAGATATACTCGACCAAATATTTTCATGGTTATTATCCCTAGATGCATCTATTTAAAAACCATGTACACTTTTTTGTTTCCATACATGGATTTTTTTCTTATAGAAAACCATACTCCTTTTTTACCATAACTTAGGATAATATTCTATAAATAGTATTATATTAAGGTTTATCACTAAAGTTTTCACTTCTTAGTTTTAAAAGGAAAATAAAAATTTCAACAATATAAACTATATTGAACCATAATATTAAAACACAGATATTAAATCTTATTTTATGAATATTCATTAAATAATTTTCCAATCCATTCAAGATTAGTATAAATCTTGTTCCTTTGGAAACATGGATACATAAACAATTGGTTCATAAGTGAACTACAACATCTCCCACTATGTTCTTTATAACTAGAACCCTTCTTAGAAATATCACACATAATACCTTTCTTCATAACTCAGGTAAAGTAAACATAATAACGGGTGATATATTATACTCATTAAGAGTAAAAGGGGGACTACAATGATTATATAAACATAGTAGAAGCATGTGGGCATGGAAACATGAGAATAACATTTGAAAACCATACCCAACATATCAAAGATCATAATATTGACTCATCAAAAAAATATTAGAATCTTTAAGACCTAAATAAAAAGGGAATAAAATAATATAATCCATGAGAGAATAAAATTAGCATAAGTCATTAGTTTTTGGAATACCCATAAGTATATAAAATCATCTCCTTTGTAGCCAAGGATTACATCCAAGACTATCATAACAGAATATTTTTACTCCCTAAACAGTCATATTAGTCAAGGTTCACTCCAAAGACTATTATAGTGGATAGATTATATTACTAAACTTGGTTCACTCCACATTTCAATCCTTATTATCAAATGATATATCCATATTTACCCAATTGTTTGGTTGGATATATAATTTTGATCCATCCCAGAACATAATGGAAATCATATATATGTATTCCAAAAGATGATAAATCATTTATCATATAATAACCCATGAAAATAAAATTGGGTTCTTAATCATTTCACCATAGAATAACCCATGTAAGAGAAACACATTTCATAAAAATTTCAACAATTCATGATAGCATAACCTGTAAAAAGTAATGGTTTTTATAACTTAATTAACATATGGAAAATGGAGGTTTCATAGAATCACCCTTCAACAATCATTATCATAATATATACAAATAATTAAATTGGATGGTATAATTGGATCATATCCATATTAAAAAGAATTAAAATCAAAGTATGTCATCATAGATAAAAATATATTTAAAAGATGTCTGGAATATTTCTAGAGGAAAATAATCTTTTCATTCTGAAACCACTTCTTTAAAATCTATAATTTTCTCAAATATGAAGGAAGAACTTTCCTTTGAAAATTACCAATGAAACTTGTAAAGTAATATTTAAATCATTTATTAGTCATGGTGGTGTAAAATTCCATTCATGCTGTTTAATTTAAAATAATGATTTCTTTCACATTTTATGTAAAAATTCAAAAAGTATATCATTCAAAAAATGACAAGAATATTCCTTTAAATTAATTTTATAAAAATTATAAAATGGGTAAAAATAAATTTCAAAAATCATATATGAATATTAAAGAATTCCTGAAAATAGTTTAGTGAAAACAAGGCCATGGAAGGAAAATTATTTTCAATAGAAGAGATAAATAATGTCAATTTTCCTTAAAAATATTCTTCCTGTCTCTTGAGTTTTTAATGAAAAGAAAATAAAATGAAAACATGTATTAAATTGAAATAAACAGAGTATAATAAAATTAATTATATTATCTAAAGTTATATCATGAATTTTCATTATTGGAAGTTAATCATAAATAATCCCTATAAACAATGAGATTTTAATATAAAACCCTTACCTCAAGTCTCTTTTATGCATGTTGAAAAATACCATATTATAAATATAGATTTATTATTCACATATGATATAAACATACTAAAATATATCATTAAATATTTTATTATCTTATAACATCTTATAACTCATTTATTAATAATTTTTTATTAAAATAATTGATCCATGTGATAACAGCTACATTTTTCATGCATGTTTCAGTATAGTAGTCTCAGTATCTATATATTGGTGACAGTTACATAATATCCATAATTTTATCCATGATATAAGTATAATATATATTAATTATATATATACATATATGCATATAAATATTTATTTATAAAATTTAGAGATAAAAAATGAATTACACTGTTTGTGGAGGTGGTTGGTCGTGCGTATGCATGAACGATGTTTCCATTTTTTAATAGACTGGAAAATATAAATTTAAACAATAATTAACCTTTATATAATCATAATTATATTATAAATAAAATATATATTTATTAATTCCATCATTATAACCATTTATGTAAACTGGTGAAGAAAAACAAATTAAATCTCTATGTGTAGAGGGTGAGCAGTACATAGACATGAGTGATGATTTTGATTTCATTAGGATGGAGATAAAGTCGTTAATGGTTGTTACATAATAATAATAATAATTAAATATATTAAATATTATTAATTCATTCTTTCAGATTGGATACCATTCATTTGGAATAGGTTGAAGAAAATATAAAATTTTAAATGCGCGGTAAAGAGTTATACATCTTTGTTAAGAACCCTCTTTTGGAATATAACTTAATCCTTAAAGAGATGATACTTTGGAAATAATATAAGTTATATGATATGGTGGAGGATTGTAGGAATTTATTATTTCACTTATTGTTCTAGATAAATAGATAGAAATGTATGTGGAATATAGGAGAAGAGGTGCCATTTTATAAGTAAGGGGAAAGACACTCTTTGAATTACAAAAATAATAAAATATAATCAAGTAATTCTCAAGAAAAATTCTTCAAAATAGAAATATATTTGAAGAAATATAATATTATATTGAAATATAATCCACCAATAGTATTTTGATAGGTTTTTATTTCAGTTTAAACATTATATTGTTTGTTAACATTTTGGTTAACCAATATTAACCTTAAATGTGATAAAGAGTTTTTCAATATTAAAGGGTTATAATTTTACTTATAAGGAGAAAATTGGATCATAAATGGACAAGGGATGGAATATTTGAACAAATTTTATCCACCTTGTTCTTGTTCAAGTTTTTTACTATTTATAAATAAATTTATAAAATAATATTTTCATAATATATCATTAATGTTAGTTTGACACAATTTATTTAATTAGACTTTAATGAAAGTAAAAAAATTATTATTATAATATAAAAATTTAAAATAAATTTAATATTTTATAGTAATCTATAAAATTTATTTAAAAAAAATCATTCACCAAAATTGTATTACTTTTAATATATTTAAAATCATTTTTTATATTTTTTTATTAATTGAATAAATACATATTGATGTTGAGTAAGAATTTAATCTAATTTTTCAGTTAAAAAAAACCATAAATAAATTCAATTGATAAAAAATTAATTTAGAGTCATGGATGTACATGGATGATCTCCACTCATAAAATTGGATAGAGGAAAGTTTTATAGAAATTTTAAAGCCTTATCTCAATGTTTTAATCATATTTTAACTCTTTTACCCTTATCAGAGTGACAAAAAGTTTCCAAGTATACTATTCGTAATGATAAAAAAGGGACCAATTTAGAAAATTTTAATGATCTTATTAAAAATATGGGATCCATTTTCAATACAAAATTTCTTTAATTGGTATAAATTCATTTTAAATTTGGTTCCCAAAATGCGATGAAAATCAATTTTAGAGAAATACATTTTTAATCATACAATTGTAGTTATTCTTTTCTAGTTCCTTTAGAAAATAATATATGATTGCTATTTTTTAATAATATATATATATATATATATATATGTATAATGAAAACAATTCACCAATAGTTATTAATTAATTTTATTAAGATAAAAACCCCTTGGGATTATAAAAATAGTTTTTTTAAAACATATCTTTTAATTTAAAATGTTTTTTATTCTTATTTAAATTTAATTGATAACCAATTAATTCCTTTTATATATGTGTAATAATTTTTTCATAATTTTTTTTATTTCTATTCATCCCCGCTAATCCAATTGGCTGGAGAAAACTGTCACATTAAATAGTTTTATTTTAAGAGTATATCAAAATTTTTAAACTTAGTATTGCATGTAAGCCAAGATATCAAAGAAATAAAATTTATTTAAAGTTAAATATATTATAAAATATCAGGGTGTTACAATCTGTATGCATTGTGTACTCGGTGTCATAGTTCACTTTCACGTAATTATATTACACATGTTTTACTTCTTATCAGAAACATGGTGGTTTCATGATATACACTTTCCCTTGTCTTTGTGTAACTATGCATATAAAAACTGAGAAAAGTCTTTTTATTCTTAAAATAATTAAATATAAAGATTCTCACATCTTATTTTTCTTGAAATTGAAAGTGTGTGGTTCTATTATCAGTGAACCAGTGAATCTCATGGTTCTGTGTCTTCACAAAAGCATGACTACTTTGTAGTATATTAAGGTCATCTACATAATAAAGTGTGTATGAAAACCCATTCTTGTTATTTGTGACTTGGATGAGCACAAAACATATTATTCCCAAATTTAAGTGGATCATGTGAGGTATTATTCTTAATCATGTAACCTAGGAGGCCCATGAAATCTATGATTCTCTTGTGAAAAATGAGAGCCTCTCAAAAATTATGAATGGAAATGAATCTCTCTCTCTGTCTCTTGATCTCGAGTGATCTAATTTTATAGGCGTGTTTCACCATCTTTTCTTCCAAGATTAATGTTTCATCTAATATAATTTTGATTTCATTAAAAGACTCATTTAATGACTCCCAAATATCAAATGATCTCATTAATTTTTAAATTCCATATATTTTAGTATTTTTAACTTCAAGTTACATACATTATACCTAAAATAGTGGTGTACCTTTTTATACAATATAGACTTCTTCTTTAATGATGAAAAACTCACATAAATACTGGATGATCACATGAAACTACTTGGATTGAACTCAGTATGAATCTAAATGCATTAATGAACTCTTAATAAATTACATTCATTTATCATTATCATAAAATTTGAATTATCCCATGCTGGTTTAAGCTAAATGGAATACGAGTTTAATGGAATATCATCATATGAAAAACATTTCATGGTATTATCATGAAAATGGTGGTCTTATAGCTTGATCGGTGTTTACTATCTCTTGACGAAATTGTGAGAAACAACCCTCATTAACCTATGGTGGAAGACAATGGTGTCGATGATAGAGGATAATCGATTCATTGGTGATCGAATAACCAAGATTATTTCTATATATTTTTAATATGGATTAATTTTTTCATAAACAAATTTCAACCTACATCTAACTTTATCTCATATGGGTTCCACTTTATAAGAAAAACTATTCTTACTGATTGTTCAAGTAATCTTTGGGGTCAACACCCAGACACATTACTCACACATGTCCATTACTTTCCGTTCCACACCATTTTTTTGTCCACTAGAGATCCCACCAATGTGTGTTGTGTGAATATACACACTTAATATGGGCACTATTCCCTCCCACTCCTAGATACCCCTGTAGGTGCACCCCTCTACTGCCATGGCTATCCATGCTCAAGATGACTCCCAAATAGTAGAGCCTAGCTCCCATATGTAGTTGACATGGACCTCCTTAGCCGGCTTTGGTTGGCCCATGTTTTTAATGAAGGCCCATCTCAACACTTAGTAAAAAATAAAGTAAAAAAAGAAATATTTCAAGTCTAATTACCTTAAAAAATTTTGTATGCAACATGAAAACAATATATATATATATATATATATATTCATGGTCTTACACCTTCATAAATATATAGCATAAACAATATTTATATGAAACCATCAATGAATGACTTATCTTCACTTATTATGTTGTTGTAAATAACGTGAAACACATTATGACATGTTCTTTGACTAATTAAGACAGGTTCATCAACCATCACTATAGTGACCCGAGCCTTTAACATATAACATTTCATGATTTTAAGCATAATTAATCATCTGAGTACAATCCAAGGATCGTTAAGTCTAGTGTCTTCGATGACTAGGTACATAAAACATAAAACATGGGGATAAAAAAAACTTCTTTATTTAATATATATAAAGAGATTATAACTTCCTTTGATCCCTTACATCTGTACAGGGTACCCTGGGAAACACATAAACAAAGGGATGAGCTGAAAAGCCCAGTTAGGGAATGAACATAAGGATACATCTTAAGCACATGAGTTAGGAGGCATGGCATATTGATACCCAAAACATGGAACATATGAAATAGTATTACATAATCATGGGATCATATAAACATGGAATCATATAAATGTTTCAGAATCATAAAATAGTTCTTTAGTATGAGTCAAGGCTAACCGCCAATCTCGTATCCCATTTTAGTATGGGTCAAGGCAAACCGCCAATCCCATTTCACATCGCATCTCATGAGACTTAACCTTACCTAATGCATTGGACCACTATCTGGGAGCACCCATATAAACATTTTCATGAATATTCTTGCGAAATAAATATTCTTACCACATATAAAATCATATACAATCAACCATACATAAACATAAGGGCACCAATGGAATGAATTGGGGTACCAAAATCATGATATAAAGCATAACGAATGAGTGTATCATGAAAGTGTCCATGAAATAAAGGGATAAGAACATAAATGGATGTTAATATGGTAAAATAGTCTTTTAACATGATATGTGATGTCAAAAAAAAAGTGAAAACATATAAAGAATGTATTTGAGAAACATTAGCATCAAAACATTTTTCTGTGGTTTTAAGGAAAATATTATAGAGCTTTTAAAATAGAAAAAAGAAAAATACTTTATATAAAACCAGTATTTAACCAAAGAGGTTTTCAGAATAAGAATACTGATTTGATAAATACAATGGTGTCTTAAAATAATGGATAGAGGGCACTTAAAATTGGGTAAAAGTTTGGGAAGTTCTTTTTAAAACGAGTGTGCTTAATGTGAAGTATTGAAGAGGGATTCACTTAAAAGAGTGTATATCCCCAAAAGAGAATAATAGATGGATCTTGGTACATTATTTTGGAGCATATAAACAGAATTTATATGTTTTAAATAAAAATAAAAGACAACTACATTTTGGTAAAAAGAAAGATAGAGCAACCTGAAGGAATAAAGGAAATTCGGGTAGAATCCATCACGGTTTATCGACATGGTATCAGGTGTAACTGAGAGATCTTGATGAGAGAGATAAGGGGCTTATCATCACTTATAAAACATTTGGACAATATGGGAGATGTGATAAAATATACCCCATCACGTGGTATTACAAAAAATGTCATAGCATAGAGAACAATCTTGACGAAGAGTGAAAAGGAGAGGATCCCTTACCTTAAATCTGCTGGTGTTGTCCACTTGTTATTAAAGACATGAATAAAAAAATTTAGGACTATTAATTAATAATTCAAGAACCTCTTATATATTTAATTTATTTATTATATCAATTTTTAGTTCATTCAAATCCTTTTTGATTAGTTTTAAGGTTCAATTTCATTGTTTGGGGTCGTTTGTTTACTTGGCTTTAAAAGATCAGCTCACTTATATTCAAGTTTGGAATATATGTAAGATGAAAGTGGTTATACAGAATTGAAGTTATATTATTTAGGGAACATCCATGATATTAAATGGTTTTAATTTTAATTAGGTTACTTAGAGTGAAGTCGAATTATTATATATATAACCTTAGTGATAACCGTTTTTGTTAATCGGTGGATTTGATTACAAAAAACATGTTCTTGTTTATAACTTAATAACATTTGTACAAAAGGATTAAAAAATAAAAAATAGGATATATTACATATATACTAATCTGTTTCAAGCATAACAAAAATTGTTTCAGGACCAGAATTAAAGATAATAATAGAAATTTATAAACTGTTGTCCTTGAATGTGCTAAATTAGCACACCTCAAACAGTACTTTCATTTCATTCAAATAAAAGGGCAGGGAAAGGAGAGAAGATAATGAAATATACCATTAGCATTAAAAAAATCTAGTACATGTATGTTATAATATTTATCATACTATTATGGTGAATGGAGGTGAGGAAATAAATAAAAAGAAAAGAACTTAAAAGAAAAGAAGAAATTGGGAAGATTAATTTTACCTCTTGATACTTTCTCCTTTGAGATCCGATTGAGGGGAGAGGTCTTGGTATTTTTAAGAGGATAGGAGATTTTGGACATGGGGTAGGATATTGGGGAGATATTTGGACAGAATAATGGCAAGTCATAAGGATTTAGAGGAGTGAAGAGAAGAGGAAGTGAAGGGGGTTTTATAGTGGAGGAGAGGAAGGATTTTCATAATATTATAATCATTAATTTATTATTTTTTGACAAGACAAGGAATAGTAAGTATTCAATGACCAATAATAGTAATTTTATCATGTGATCCAGATCTAAGTGGGTTTACAACAGCAGAACATCATCAATGACTCAATAAATCCTTTTTTAGCATTTATTGTAAATTATCATATTTTACTATTCATCAAAATAATTTCAAGTATTTCCGAAAAATAAAAAAACTTCACCCTAACCATTTTTCAATGTGTAGAATCCAAAAATGAAGTCCATTTTTCATTTTTTTTTTCAAAATATGATTTTTTTAACATTTAATTAAAATAATAATTTATTATCAAAACCAGTTTTAAAACATTCATTAACTTATTCTAAAATATAGGTATATCGTAATTCCAAATTCAATATTATCTTTATACATTAATATGTGAGGGTACAATTCATTAGGGTATATCACTATTAATAAAGGTATGTTACTATTCACCAAAAAATTAATTTTTCCTTATCAGCCTCCAAATAACTTACTGATTACAACCGTGCATGCCGGATTTTCAAAGTTACAAACACACAAGTTTCAAACTTATTTTTAAAGGTCACTTAGCACATAGTAGTTCATTATATTGTGTTTTCATGTGATTTTATAACATACTTAGGAGAAGGGAATTTCTATTTAAAAACATTGGGTCGTTATATTCTTCCCCCCTTATGAAATTTTTCCCTTGAAATTTCATGTTACATTTAAGCCAAAAACATGTGTGAGTACTTTTCCTTCATTGCTTCCTCCAGTTCCCATGTTTCCTCTTCGTACTTATGGTTTCTCCATAGTACCTTGACCAGATGAGTAGTCTTTTTGTGTAGAACTTTTTCTCTACGATCCAAGATCTTCACTGGCTGCTCTTCGTAAGAGAGATCATCCTCCAACTGTACCACCTCTGAAGAGAGTACAAGTGAAGGTTCTGGTATGTACTTCCTTAATATGGATACATGAAAGATATCATATAATTTCGACATAGTAGGTGGAAGTACCTGTCGATAGACCACAACTATGACTTGATCAAGGATCTTGGAGGGGATGATGTACCTGGGACTTAACTTCCTTTTCTTTTCAAACCTCATGACCTTCTTCCATGTAGATATGCGTAAAAATAACATGTATCCAACTTGGAACTCAAGGTCACGTCGATGGTTATCTGAATAAATATTCTGTCAACTCTGGGCTGCCTTGATATGCTACTGAATGGTTTTCACATTCTCCACCATTTCTTTGACCATTCCCGGTCCAAGCAGCTTACGCTCACTATCTTCATCCCAACACTCTGGTGTTTTTCACCTTTTCCCATGAAGGGCTTCATGTGGTGCCATTTGGATGCTCAAGTGGAAACTATTGTTGTAGGAGAATTCAACCAGTGGAAGATGTTGGTCCCATCCCCCTTTTAATTCCATTGAACATTCTCTCAACATGTCTTCCAATGTCTGAATAGTTTTCAAATATTGGCCATCAGTTTGAGGATGATATGCCGTAATGAAGTTTAGTTCAGTTCTTAGAGCAAGTTGGAGACTTTTTCCAGAACATCGAGGTGAACCTTAGACCACGATCAGATAAAACAGATATTGGCACTTCATTCAGCCTTACCACTTCTTTAATGTAAATCTGTGCAAGTTGATCCAATGAGAATTCCTCTTGAACCGCGATAAAGTAAGCTGTATTCATAAGATGATCCACAACGACCCATATAACATTGTTTTCTCTAGATGTATTTGAAGTCCATTGACAAAGTACATGGAAATATTCTCCCACTTTCATACTGGTATGGGTAGTGGTTGCATCATACCCATAGACTTTTGTCTCTCAGTCTTCACTTGCTGACATACGAGGCACTTTGATGTATATTCGATAATCTGCCTTTTCATATTGTGCCACAAAATGTTTTCTCAGAGATCTTGATACATCGTTGTGCTCCCTGGGTGGATAGAGAAGGTAGAACTATGTGCATCATTCAATAGATCCTTCTTTATCATTGGATCATATGGTACACATAATCGTGTCCCAAATCTTAGAACTCAATCGTCATCAATTTTGAAATCGGAAGATTTCCCATTTTTAACAGCTTCCACCCTTTTTTGAATTTCCACATCCTTTCTTTGAGCATCCTTTATTTTCTCTAAGAGGAATGGTTGAGCAATAATTTGAGAAATAATTGATAATGTTCCTCCCTTAATGATTCCCATGTCCATCCTTTTCAAATCTAAGAATATTGGATCCTTTTCAATTATCATCATTGATAAAGATGTAGGATCCTTTCTACTTAGAGCATTCGCCATCTTGTTATCCTTACCGGGATGGTAGTGGATTGAGCAGTCATAATCCTGGATGAGTTCTATCCATCTTCGTTGGAAAATATTAAGCTATTTATGTGTGAATATATATTTGAGACTCTTTTGGTCAGTATATATCTCACATTTTTACCCATAGAGATAATGCTTCTATATTTTAAACGCAAAGATCACAATCGCTAAATCCAGATCATGCATAGGATAGTATTGCACCTGAATTTTCAGCTGACTTGAGGCATAGGATATCACTTTATCATTTTTCATTAGCATACAACCCAATCCTTTATTATAAGCATCATTATACCCCACAAAGAGTTCTCCACTTGAAGGGAGTGTGAGTATTGGCGCAACGATAAACCACTTTTCAACTCCTTGAAACTGTCTTCACATTCCTATGTCCAGAAAAACTTTACTCCCTTCCGTGTGAGTTTGGTCATTGGGTTTGACAATCATGAAAAGTTCTTCACGAATCGTCGATAATACCCAGCTAGACCCAAAAAGCTATGGATCTCCATTACAGAAGTTGGCCTCGACCACTTTTCAATTGCCTTCGTCTTGGAAGGGTCCACAGATATCCCTTTCCTGGTGATAACATGCCCCAATAATGATACTTCCTCCATCCATAACTCACATTTACTATACTTTACATACAACTTCTCCCTTCACAAGGTCTTTAACACAGTTTTCAAATTCTCCTCATGTTCCTCCTTTATCTTGGAGTATATCAGAATATCATCAATAAAGACCACCAAAAATTTGACAAGGTAATCTCTAAATTCACTCTTCATTAAATCCATGAAAATTTGTAGAGCATTAGTGAGTCCAAAGGGCATCACTATGAACTCATAGTGTCCATACCTCATTTGAAAGGAATTCTTAGGAATATCTTCTTTCCTCACCTTTAATTGGTGATATCTCGACCGAAAGTCCACCTTAGAGAAATAACTAGAACCACAAAGATGATCGAACAAGTAATCTATCCGTGGAATGGGATTCTTGTTCTTTATAATGATTTTATTGAGCTCACAATAATTAATACAGAGGAACATTGATCCATACTTCTTCTTGATGAAGGAGCACCACATGGTGAAGCACTCGGGCTTATAAAACCCTTCTCTATATTCTCATGTAACTACTTCTTCAGCTCTTCCAGCTCTACAGTGGCCATTCTGTAAGGTTTATTTGAGATTGGCAGAGATCCAGGTATATGTTCAACTGAGAACTCAACCTCTTGGTTATGAGGAAGTCCAGAAAACTCTTCAGGGAATACATCAGTATAATCCCTCACGATGGGCATGTCTTCAAGCATGATTCTATCCATTGTCCCAAACATTTGAGGTAGATATTCTTACTCAAAAGGAAGAAGTATCCAAACTTGAGACAAAGAATCAAAAGGAGACTCATATTCCTCCTTACAATTTTAAATAATCCGAGGATACCTCAGGATGTGAAAAGTGATATCCCTTTCCCAATAACTGATGTTGTCCTTGTACAAAGATATCTGATCCATACCCAAGATAATGTCGAACCCCACTAAACAAATTATGATGAGACTTGCTGGGAGGTTCAATACACAAAAGTTAACCGGGGAGGAGTTATAAACCATGGATACAATAATTTCCCCATTCGCTGTTCTCATAGATACATTTTCCCCAAAATTTTGAGGTGGTGTTTGAATATTTCTACAAAACATTCATGATTTGAAAGAATGCGTATAACCAGAATCAAATAGTACGTTCTCTATTCTGGAATGAATAATAAGAGTACCGTTCACCACATCATTTTCTGGCTCCACCTTAGTAGTAGTGATAGCATAAGACCTTCCTTGTTGCCTTGGGGGTTGTTGCTGATTGACTCCGAAAACCCTCGGCTTAGGGCAATTGTTTTCATAATTGCCAAGCTCCTTACAGTTGTAACAATGCACTGCAGGCTGAGTGTTGATATGAACCTTCCTTTCTTCTTCATCATTAGTGGGATGTTTTATATCCCTTCATTAGTTCTTGGATAGATAAACAAACATTACACATTTGAATAAATTCTTGGTTCCCTTGATATAGTCACCAAGATGCTTCTTCCCACAATTTTTGCAAAGGGGAAAGTGAGGCTTCTTTCCAACAAGGGATTTGTTTGATGAAACACCCATGATGTTATAAATTTTCTTCTTCTTGTCACTAGACCCATGAGACCACTGAGAGTCTCCAATATCTATTTTAACCTTGAGGGTACAATGTAAAATCTCCTCATAACTGTCAAGGATTCAAATCACCAACACTTTTCGTAGACTCGGCTTTAGTCCACTAAAGAACCGATCCACCTTGCTTTCGGTATTCATGAAAAAGCTAGAGGCATACCTTGAGATCCTTGTAAAGTTTGCTTTATATGCTCCAAAAGAATCATCTTCCATCTACTTGAGTCTGAGGAACTTTTTTCCATATTGAGATGGAGGGATTGAGGTAAATATTTATTGAAAACATTTTCTTGAATTACTCCCAATCCATGGAATCAATTTCCTCCTAGGACTTTGTATTCATGATCAGTGTCCACCACTGATCAGCTTCCCCATCAAAATGATAGACCACCAGTACAACTTTCTCTTCTTCTGAGAACTGGAGGATAGATAAAATCTTTTTAATGGAGTTAATCCATTGTTCTGTGAGGAGGGGATCAGAAGACCCACTAAACATGGGAGGCCTTTGTTGCATGAAATATTCTACGAAAACTTTATCTTTCCTTAGAGGAGGAGGATGTTCTTCCTGATTCAAGTTACTATTCATAACTCGAGCCAGCTGAGGAAGTACAACAATGAAGTTATGAGCACACACTTCCATCACATCAGTCATATCATTAGGGCAATCATTAGATTACCTATCACATTGGTTTTTTGGACGTGTCCGTCTATTTCCCTCAACTAACTAAGAAAAAGAACGTATAATTAAAGGTCTTGAATACTTAGATATTGAGTATAAAAAGGAATCTTTGAACATATAAGTATAAAATTATAAATAAGAAGTATATCTTGACTTGTGATTCCTTAGGTTTATATCTAGGTTATTCCTGATCTATTTCTTAACTTATATTCTTATGGGCTTCTTTGGTCCCTTAATAATGGTTTGTACTAAGTTCATGAATATACCAAAGCATATCCCTCAGGAGTGATGTAAAAAAGAGTGAATCAAGGCCCATTTTCATGCACTAGTTCCCATTCGAGTCTAGCTCAAAGCGGTGTGTTCGGGTTTTACCCCTAGATACATCTTTGCTAGAGCCACCTCTACCTACTTGTATCCAGACATGTATGTATTTTCTTGATAAACCACTTACTCAATACTCACCAAAATTCTAGAATGTTTTCTTATACTTATTCTCATCCTTAAGGTTCTTTCTAAGGTGCTCTATTCTTAATCTCAAAAAATAACTAGACCATCCTCTGATACCAACTATAGAAACCCGAGCCTCTTACATATAACAGTTCATGTTTTTAAGCATAATTAATCATCAGAGTACAAGCCAAGGATCGTTAAGTCTAGTGTCTTGGAAGACTAAGTACATAAAACATAAAAATGAGGCTAAAAAACACTTATTTAATCTCCATAAAGATATTCTAACTTCTTTTGATCCCTTACATATGCATAGGTTACCCTGGGAAACACATGAACAAAGGGATGATCTAAAAAGCCTAGTAAGGGAATGAACATAAGGATACATCTTAATCACATGAGTTAGGAGGCATGAAATATTAATATAAAAACCATAGAACATATAAAATAATATCATATAATAATGGGTTCATATAAATGTGGAAGAATCATTAAACATTTCTTTAGTATGGGTCAAGGCTAACCGCCAATCCTGTTTCCCATCGCATCTCATGAGACTTAACCATACCCAATTCATTGGGGCGCTATTTGGGCGCACCCACCTCAAAATTTTCATGAATATTATTGACAAATAAATATTCTTACCACATATAAAATCATACATAATCAACCATACATAAACATAAGGTCACCCATGTAAATAATTGGGTACCACAATCCTGACATAAAGCATAACCAATGAGCGTATCATGAAAGTGTCCATAAAAGAAATGTATTAGAACATAAATGGATGTTCATAGGATAGAATAGTATTATAACATGGTATGTGATGTCAAACAGAAGTGAAAACATATAAAGAATGTATTTGAGAAATATTAGCATCAGAACATTTTTGTGCGGTTTTATGGAAAATATTATAGAGATTTTAAAATAGAAAATGGGAAAATCATTTATATAAAACCAAGATTGATCCAAAAGGTTTTAATAATAAAAATACTGATTTTATAAAGACAATGGTATCTTAAAATAGTGGATATAGTGCACTTGAAATTGGGTAAAAGTTTAGGAAGTTCTTTTAAAACATGTTTGCTTATTGGAAAGTATCTAGGAGGGATTCAATTAAAAGCATGTATATCCCCGAAAGAGAATGAGAGATGGATCTTGGAACATGATTTTTGAGCATATAAACAAAATTTAGAAGTTTTACCTAAAAATGAAAGACAACTACATTTTGGTAAAAAGAAGGATAGAGAAACCTGAAGGAATAAAGGATATTCGGGTAGAATCCATTACAGTTTATCGGCATGGTATCAGGTGTAACTAAGAGAGCTTGATGAGTGAGATAAGGGGTTTCTAATCACTTATAAAACATTAGGGTAGTATGGGGGATGTGATAAAATATACCCCATCACTTTTTATTACACAAAAAGGCATAGTATAGAGAATAATCTTGACTAAGAGTGAAGAAGAGAGGATCCCTTACCTTAAATCCGTTGGTGTTCTCCACATGTTATTAAATACCTGAATAAACAAATTTAGGATTATTAATTAACAAGTAAAAAACATCTTATATATTTAATTTATTTATTATAACCCTTTTTAGTTCATTCAATTCCTTTTTATTAGTTATAAGGTTCAATTTCATTGTTCGGGCTCGTTTGTTTACTTGTCTTTAAAAGATCGGTTCACTTATATTAAAGTTTCAGTTATAAGTAAGATGAAAGTGGTTATCCAAAATTGAAGTTATATTATTTAGTGAACATCTAGGAGATTACATTGTTTAAATTTTAATTAGGTTACTTATAGTGAAGTCGAATTATTATATATATAACCTTTGTGATAACTGTATTTATTAATCGGTGGATTTGATTACAAAGAACATGTTTTTTTATAACTTAATACCATTTGTACAAAATGATTTAAGAAAAAAAAATAGAATATATTAAATATATAATAATCTGGTTAAACCATAAAAAAATCCTTTCATGACCAGAATAAAATATAATAATAGAAATTGATAAACTGTTGTCCTTGAATGTGCTAAATTAGCGCATCTCAAACGGTGCTTTCATTTCTTTCAAATAAAAGGGTGGGGAAAGGAGAGAAGATAATGAAATATACCATTAGCATGAAAACATTATAGTAAATGTATGTTACAGGATTTATCATACTAATATGGTGAATGGAGGTGAGGAAGTAAATAAAAAGAAAAGAACTTAGAAGAAAAGAAGAAATTGGGAAGATGAATTTTACCTCTTGAGACTTTCTCCTTTGAGATCCTATTAAGGGGAGAGGTCCTGGTATTTTGAAGAGTCTAGGAGATTTTGGACATGGTTTAGGATATTGGGGAGATATTCGGATAGAATAATGGCAATTCACAAGGATTGATAGGAGTGAAGAGAAGAGGGAGTGAAGGGGGGTTTTATAGTGGAGGAGAGGAGGGATTTTCATAATATTATAATCATTAATTTATTATTTGTTGAAAAGACAAGGAATAGTAAGTATTACATGACCAATAATTGTAATTTTATCATGTGGTATAGAACCAAGTGGGATTACAATAGAATAATATCATCGATGACTCAATAAATCCCTTATTTAGCATTTATGGTAAATTATCGTATTTTACTATTCATCAAAAAAAATTCAAGTATTTCAGCAAAATACAAATAATTCACCCTAACCATTTTTCGAGGTGTAGAATCCAAAAATTAAGTCCATTTTTCAATTTTTATTTTCTAAATATGATTGTTTTAATATTTAATTAAAATAATAATTTATAATCAAAACTAGTTTTAAAACATTCATTAACTTATTCTAAAATATAGGTATGTCATACTTCCAAATTGAATATTATTTTTATACTATCATATGTTAGTTTACTATTAATTAGGGTATATCAATATTCATAAGAGTATGTTACTATTCATTAGGGTAGGTTACTATTCACTAAAAATTATGTTTTTCTTATCGGACTCCAAATAACTTACTGATTACAACCATGTATGCCAGATTTTTGAAATTCCAACCACAAAAGTGTCGAACTTATGTTTAAAGGTCACTTAGCACTTAGTAGTTCATTATATTGTGTTGTAATGTGATTTTATGACATACTTATGAGAAAGGAATTTCCATTGGAAAACACGGGGTCGTTACAATCACACTTCAACAAACATGTTGTGGAGCACTAATAAACTTGCAAGATGTTATTATTAACTAAATTCATATTGAAATAATGAATTTTAGAGATATTTTTATAATTTGTTTATGTATTATTGTATTATAAAATGTGATTAAAGGAAAAAATTGTATCTTTTTCATAGTAAATGTTTTAAAAATGAGATTTTTAAGAACATTATATTTTTTAGAAAATATTTTTGGACTTATTTGTGTAAATATTGTATGAATCAACATGATTGATTTAGAATGAACTATTTTAATGGGGACTTTAGAATGAAATTTTGTTATAATATTACATATATAAATGAGAAATTTTAAACTTGATGAATTTTAGTAAAAGTATACGGTAAGTGGATTTTGAGTGTCCTAAAATTGATTGATTGGATTCAATTAAAAATGGATAACTAAATTTGTTCTTATGTTGTTTTTTCAAAAATTTGAACTTATGTTTTGGGAATTTGGTATAGTAGTAAAAGATGAGGTATTTTAGATAAAAATATTTTTTTTAAATAATTGAATTTGTTAATGGGTGAATGATTTTTTAAAAATTTCCTGATTTAATGGAAAGTTTAAAATATATGGGACGGTATGGTGACCTAAAATATTTTTATAGCGAGTGAGTTCTACTTATTTAGTTCTAAAAAAGACACTTAAAATTATTTGTATATGTAAAATTTTTACTTAAATTTATTAATAAGAGCTAAAAATTGATTATTATCATTATTTGTCTGGGTATGGAAATATCATGGATGAGAAGTGGGAGGCTAGGGGACCCAGACCACTTATGGTGTATGTGTCTCGATGGATGATAATTGGAGTGATAAATCTTTGGGTATTGTGTTTATTCATGATATATAAACCCTATTTTTATTTAATATGATATGTATTTACAATGATTTCCCTAGAGCGAATTGAAACTATTTGATTAAATTTAAAAAATGGTCATAATAATTTTAAATTCAATATATTCTCCCTAGTGGTTATAATTATTATTTCCAATTTTTTATATTAATATTATCGATCCTCTATGTCTAATATTAGGACTCTAAAAAATTATAAATGTCTTAGCCCACTTTAAAATTTTCTAAAAAAACATACAAATGAGGTTACATTATTTATTTTTGTGGTGACTTAATTAGATGAGTGCATTCAATATACATGAAAGGAAAACATGATATTAATTCTTAAGTTGTGTTTTTTAGAAATCTTAAATGTTGGGTTTTTATTTTTTTCATTATTTTAATTGATTTTTAGAATTTAGATAAGAATTGATTTTATTTACTGGTTTTATAAGTAGTGGGAGAAGTTGAAAATGGTTTTTTATAATTAGTATGTTGGAAAAATATTATAATAAATTTAGATATTTAAAATTTATATTTGGTGACATGAGCTTAAATTTAGTTTTTGGTAATATGATTTTATTTTAAATCAATATTATTTTAATGGAACTAAACCTTTTTAATTGGTTTTTTATGATGAAGATAGTGAAAATTTAATGGCTGATTATTTAAAAAACATAAATTTGGATATATTGTATTCCAAAAAAGTTTATTTTTGAACAATTTATGGTTAAATTTTAGTGTGTTTTGAAAAAATGGTATTTATAATGTTTTGATTTATACAGACAAAAAATATTTATTTTAGGTAACTAGAATTAATTTTTATGGTCTGTGAGACTTTAATTAGTTTAAATATGAAGGTTTTAAACATGTTTCATGTTGTATATGCATGGATTTTAATATTATAACAGATGTGTTTTTTGAGTTCATTTAATACAAGGGGTGATATTTTTGAGTTCTTTTATTAAATTATGTTTTCCTAGAGAAAATTAAATTGTATATATAATTATATTTTTAATTTGTGAATATTAAATTGGGAATTTATATGTCAATTAATTTTATGTTTTTTAAAAATGTAAATGTTTACTTTGAGTTTATTTTGGTCAACTTTAGGATTTTGAGAGTCCTTGAGATCATGGATATTATTTTAGAAAAATGATTTTCAATAGAGGTTTTAATTGGGATTTATTATGAAGAATAAAATTATGATGTTATTTGGAGAGAGAGAGATTTGTATCCCATTTATTTTTGAATTTTCACATGGTGAACTTATACAAGAAAATAAATGGGTTATGAATAGAGTGAGTGTCTCATATCATCAGTTGATTTTTCTATCCATTTATCTCTTTATATTTACTGGTTGTGGTTAATGTTTTTAAGGAATATGATCAAAGATAAATTGGTGGGGTTAATTATCAATATATTATCATGGTATGTTCTAAAACTATTATTCATTGTTAAAAACACATCTATTTTATGATATAATCCATCCATATATCTCAAAACTCATATTTTGACATCTCCCTCAATCTATATAGAATTAATCTTGGATTTATGACTTTTGTAATGGGGTCCTTATAAATTTAATGACACTATTATAATTAATGGGGTTTCTACCTCTAACTCTTCTCCTTCATATCTCTAATTCTTAACAGTCGTGTTAAGTTTCATGGGGGTTGTTCTTCCCATAGGATGCCTTATATTACAATATTAATAGTTATGTGGGGCTACTCTAAACTATTATGGAGGTTTTTCTAACTATGAACTTTTTATTCCAATCTCTTTTGACTAAAACATTGTTTATCTAGGTTATAAACTATGATTTATAGTTGAATTTTGATTATAAGACTCAATAGTTTATATCAAAAGGATCATTAGTTTGGGAACTTATAGATATTTGAAGAATAAATTTGTGGTTGTTGAATCCTATTACATCCTCAATTGGTTTATATTACATGATATATGATTTAAATAAATTAAAATTATTGATTTAAAAATTATTATTTTTAAATCACTATATAGAATTCATTGGATAAAATTGTGGGTTATTTTTATTTTTGATGAATGGTGTATCATCTCTACTGATTCCTCCCTGAAGATTCCCAAAAAAATCATTACTTGTCCTCACTTGTGTGTCTCAGTATTCTATAGGCTATTAACTAGTGGAGAAGGGCTAAACTGACAAAATTAAGACTACTCTCTTAGAAGAATACCATAGAGGTTATTCATGAGTTTACCTAAAATTATGTATGACATGTATGTGTATCTAACCTACCAAAAACCCTTGGAAAATATAGGGGACCAGAATATATATCCCACTATCCAATATATCAAATGAAAAAAAATAAAGACATCTATAAAACATAATAATACACTAATATATATAACAAGAAGCATAAAAAACATATTGGTCCCTTAGATCATATATATAGAGTACAAATAAAGAAATAAATTCCACTAGCCTATGAAAAAACTAATAATAATAGCTTATCAAATCCTTGATATCCATTAAACTTCTCATCCTAATCCATAATTCCAACTCCATGTTGATACTTGAAATTATAATCAAACAATAATGTCTACCCATGCACATCAAAAACCATTTTATTTACACAGGTAAGGGTGAGTATAAAATCCTTTAATGATTCCCCACTTTTATTGATGTAGAGAGTTGTAGTAATCAAGTGGATACATGCGAAATTATATGGTGAGTGCTGCTAAACCCACCTAGAAACATAAACCATTCATCCTCATGAAGTGTTGTCTTCTCAAATGCCACTATGAAAAGGAAGACACATTTACCCTAAATAAACATATAATACTACCCAACTCTTGAAAGTTCCTATATAACTATAATGAAAGTCATATAAAACCTCATATTTTGATGAGTTATATCACTAGGTCACTCGGAAATCATTAGGCATGGTTACCAAATAATATCATCTCATAACTATGAGTCTCACTTAATAGAATCCAACATGAACCATCGGTCATAACACATCCCTTAAATAAAACCCAAAATATCATAGGAAATAATGATGGTAATATAAATTATAATAATGAATATTCAAATAGGGCCCAAACATCAATTTCAACTATCATGAAATAACAAAAACAAAAAAATGAAAGTCAAAGAATACTCAACGAAATAAATAACATTTGAACAAAAAACCAAGAAATAAAAAATAAAAAAATTAATGGTTCTAAACTAAATAAATTAATAGATATTGAACCTCCCATCCCCCAAATCTTATCATCTCACCAGTATTTTCAAAAACTTCTATCTAGAATAACCAAGAGTAGCTTTTGTACTGATCCTTGAATCACATGTTGTCATAGGGATTAGCTTCCTCTATATGATTGTGTATCACATCATGTAAACCTTGAACCCATTTATCTTATATCATCATAATCATAAATTAGTGTGTTAAATTCATACAGTCTTATCATATGAATATTCCTCGATAAAGGTAGTCTATATTGTTTAAATAATTTTATGAGTTCTATCGAACATCTTCCACCATATCACTTAGATCCCACTCAACCATCGTGCAACAATTGGTCTATCTAGGAGAGTGATTTTATAGAATGTGTTTATACATTATATTTTAATGTTAAATAATTCATAAAAAATTACAATAAAATATAAATCATTCTTACTAATCTCAACCCAAACCCTAAGGTAATCATATACACCTCCACTCTATAGGGGTCATGTCCTAGTAAAAGTAGTCTATTTTACAAGCATCACTTCCTTAAAGGATACATTCCCAATCTCTTAATCTCACATTGAAAAATATTTCTTCTACTAATTATGGAACACACTATCCTCATATCCTAAGATCATAGTCTTTACCATGGATTATTACAACACTGATACTACCCCTTATGATTCCATTCCACTACTTTAGTTCATCAAAATACATGTTATATCACTATGATTCTGGTTTTAAACATCAATAAAAATGATAATAGGACTATCTGACACATAATTTTTTAATTTATATAAGACGAAACACCCATAAGGAATGAATGACATTAACCACTTTCCAATAATTTTCATATCACTTCCCATGTTGCTGATGGCGAACAATCTTAATTATTACTTAGTCAATGAACATTGTCTCGTATAATCTAACGTTCACTATATATACCAATAAAAACTCATTTTTAATCACCCATAAAGGTATCACTATGGTATTTGATTCAATTCCAAGCATTCGGAAGCTTAATAGTGCTATATTTTATCACAAACCTAGAGGTTACCTATCAAGATCAGAAGTTTCACATAAAATGTTTGGGAAATGATGCATGTCACATCCTAAATAAACTAAACCATTAACAAAAGGGAAGGTTTATGTTTTAAGATGAATGATCATATATCATCACATAATAATGATATCAATGAAAGTTTATCATTATGTAAGATATCATACACACGAATATATCTTTTTAAATAAGGGAACCACTGATACATAGAAAAATAGACAAAAATATTTCATAAGACATTATATGTTTAATTTTATTAAAACATAAGACCAATACCTCTTTTATTAATCCCTAAAAAAGTGTCACATGATAAAAATTACATACTTCATTATCTTTTCCCAAGAACAAAGAAAAATTTTCTTCGTCGGTTCTATCATAGTGGTGGAGCTTGATCACTATTTATCTCTTACCAATTTATCATGTCCCCAATATTTCTTAATTATTTATGTCTATTACTTCTATGATCTATCCAAATAGAATAGTATCATACCAATTTCTCTATTGGATATCATGTGTAATGACTATGACCCATATACTCAAATGATACCCAAATTATGTCATTACAATATCTCAAGAGATCATATCGATCACCTGAAGCTAGAATAAATTTGAAGGAAAAAAAATAATAGTGTAGGATTTGATTTTACCTCTTAAAAAACCTTATTATAAAATATTCATAAAAAAAATATGTCATGGCCATTATATTCAAAGGATAAAAAAACGTATTAACATTTCCACTGTAATGGAATAATATGATTGGGATACCTAGATAGTTATATAAATATAGAAGCTACATAAAAATGAAACACCATAAATTAAAATCCAAAACTACCCATACCAACTATTACATAAATTTACCTATGTAGAAAAACATATATAAGTGTTATGTGAAGTAAATAGACTTTATAATATAAAATGGGATGTCTTACACGTGGGTCATTCTATATTGGGACAAACCCTATATCCTCAATAATATCATTCATAAAAAAATAAAAAATTTCCATCTTTAATATATACTACATCCATAGAAAACTACCATAATTCAGTGAATTTCCCATACTTGCATCATATATAAAAGATCCTCACACATCCTATGATGAAATATATAAGGTGTGATAATATCATACTCATTAGAAAGTCACACATGATCCCTAAAAACCTTTCATAAATTCAAGTTCATGTAGTGGTAATATTGTTCAAGTGAATAAGTAGAAAAAAAAATCAACACGTGCCATATATAAAACAAACCAAATATAATAATCACTAATAATAACTTCCTATAATGGGTGGATCTAAACCCACGACACCTTCTTCAAGAGTGGCTCAGAATTTGAGGAAATAATGTATAATGTATTCAGTTTGAAATACTTATCTCCTTATAGAAAGATAATAGTATATATAAGAGTCAAGGAAATCTTGTAGTGAATATCATTCAGAAAGTAATAAAGGATATAATTTATTTTGTGCATCATGATCCCATCCTATTTTATAAACTCGTCTATCAACATGGTTTTACCAGTTCAAGAAGTATATAAAACAACCTTATACCCCATTGAACATTCTCTATAAAATTCAAGTCAATAGAATACTTTAGAAACAATACTAGTCATAAACCCATGTATTATAATTTAATTAACTACGTTAAAAAATAATATATAAGAGGATGAATAATATTTAAAATTCATGTGGAATGTATCTAGAACATGGATATTAATCCAAAAAAATATTTAATTTAATTTGAATGATAAATAAAGAATTCCAAGTGTAATAATAAAGTATAAAGGGATTTATATGAAACCATAGAGATATAATATTATAAAAAACAAGGATTAATCTACCCAAACATCACTATGTATAAGAAAAATATTTTAAAAAATATTTATTAATATAAAATTAATTAATTTAATTGAATTCACTTAGCCCCAAATCACTACAAAACCAAATAGTACAAAAATATAAAATATAGGAGGGGTTACCTACATAAAATTATATTTAACCTTATTTTACTAACAAAAGGAAGAGGGTAACACCTATACCTTAGTTATTATACAATCTCAAGTTTAGTGAAAATATTTTTCAAGCTATTTACTTAATGATAATTTCCATATAGAAGAAAATACATGAAACCTTACCTCAATAACACAAATATATGCTTCCACTACCCCTTATTGTAATAATGATCTAATGATCCAATGGATTTTGAAACCTAGATCAAAGAGAATTTAGGTATTTGAATTTATATTAATATCATAAGAAGAAAATTGAGATTTATGATGATCCTACCATATATATTATAACTAGAACCCATTACATAGTCCAATGGAGAAATTTGATCTCCCTAGATAAAGATCCAACTTAGGAAGAATGCAAGGTGAGGGAGAGATCCCATATGATAGGTTGGATGAATGGAAAATAGGAAATATAAAGGGTTATTTTGGTTTTAATATCATAAGTTTTTAACTTATAAAATGAAAATTCTTTCGTTATTTATAAAAAATGGTGTATAACCCACCTAAACACCAGTGGGCTAACACTGAACTTTTAGTGCTCACAAATGGGCCACCAGAGTTCCAATGGGTTTCTACTAGGGTTTTAGTTCCCTTTTTTTTACACCAGGTCCCCTTCTGTATTCTTCCCCCCACTTAATAGAATTCCCTTATTCATCCATCCACAACTCTTGTAGCCTTCTAATACAATCATTTAGAAATTAAAATCATGAAAATAATAATTAAAACACATTTAAATAATGAGTATCATTACCAACTCTTCACTATAAGGCTTATAATCCTTGAGAAAATTCTAGTAAGGACTGAACAGGTGATGTAAAACATTGATAAGGGTTAAATCTCAGCTTATGTTATTCTTAAAAAAATCTACATTCAATTGTCCTTATTTGGTAGAAATATTATCAACCAAAATAATGTTAAATAGACATATTGATCAAAAAAATCTTGTTAAACATTTTCTCCTCCCTAAGGAATGACATGTCCCTAGTGCATGCTGATTTTCATCCCACTCACACAGAACTATTCATTTATTATCAACATAATTATAGGAAAGTGTATAATATTTTACCTTTTATTATACAATGGAACCAACTAGTGAAATAAAAACACTTTCTTGTTGAAATGAAATAATAAAATATATCTGAATAAAGATAAAAAATAAGGATTACATGTTCCA
Organism: Viscum album; assembly: GCA_963277665.1. Taxonomy (NCBI): domain Eukaryota; kingdom Viridiplantae; phylum Streptophyta; class Magnoliopsida; order Santalales; family Viscaceae; genus Viscum; species Viscum album. Next base: position 341,730,626 of record OY728135.1, read on the forward strand.
GTGGACTCCAAAATATTATATGATATTATTTTTTATTTAAAAATTTTCTTCTCTGACTGTTACCAATACTCATAATATATCTTTCACTTAGATACAAAAATATTTGAACACATCTTATTTTCTTCCTCTCATTTCTTTCATCTATATTCACCAAAACCATGTAAATATAGTCTCTAAATATCTATAGACATAAATTATCTTGAAAAATCAGCTTCATCACTTCCACTTGATTTTAGAATTATTATCTTATTATTTATTTCTCAATTATTTATTTTCCACAAAAGTATATGTGAAACTGTATGAGGATATATTATGAAATTTTTATGATCACAGAACCTCATGTTGTGGTATAAAGATATCCAAATATTCTTCAAATAATAATTTTATGAAAAATAAGTAAAAAACCTTGTGTTATTTTATTCTTTGAACAATCAACTTATATGGAATCATCATATTTAATTTCATTAAAATATATAATTCTTGAAGTTCAGATTTTATCTATTTTTTTCCAAAGTATAATATTTCCAATGAAATATATTATACAGGAATATAAAATATTCTACAAAATTATATCATATCATACACATATCTCAGACATAATAATTATATTCTAAAACATCAGACTTGACTCTTTAAGAATCGTACATGGTATTTAAACATTTTACATGGCCTTCAAACATCAGAACCAACTCTTCAAACATTGTACATTGTCTTAAAAGATCATATGCATCCTTCCAATATAACACATTAATATTTAAACATCATATGAGAAAAATGTCATACACAATACCAAATTTATATAGTACCTTTAATGAAAGTCTTACATGTATTTTAAAAGTCTTAAGTTACCTGAGAAAGATGTATGTGTTGAATAAAAGTCATATGTGAAACAAAATTTTCATATGTGGTTCTAAAAAGTCATAAACTTAATACTTGTCAATAATTATATTAGAACCTGTATATTCTATACTTCCATTAGTTATCCTCAACACCTCTTCAACTCATCTATAAGACTTCTCAAACACTTTAAAAACATCTTCAAAGATAATCCACAAAAATTCATTCACTTAATAGATCAGTTTGAATTCTTTGTTATCCATGGATATACAAATCACACATAATCTAAATTTAACTACATAAGAATAGATTATACAATTTTATCCACAAGATGGATCCATTAAACTTATATTTAATTTGGTAGAAAACACTTACACTTCTTTAGTATAATTCGACAACGTACAATTTCCCCCCAAGATAGCTTCCTCTAACGTCTATTAAATGTGGTAGACAACACTTAAGATTAATTAATATTATTATTTATTATTAATAATAGAAAATAAAGCATCCTTTTTAAAATAATATTTATAAAAAATACGAAATCATCCCCTAAAGGGTTTATAAATATCCCCCTTTGGATTTTTTAAAAATATTACTCATTTCTCTCCCCCACATTAATAATAAAACTGAAATAAAGAGTTTCCAGAGATCCATTAAATATTATAAAAGATAATATTCAAGAAATAATTAACTCTATTTTTATATGGGATAGGGCAGTGTAAAAAAATAATTATTAAATCATACATCAACATTTTCCTTAAAATATGTCAACTAAAATCCTTTAAAATAGAATAATCCTTAAAATTTTGAATCAGATTTGAAAAATTATATCATTGATAAATAAATAAAAATATTAAAAGAAATCACTAATAGGAAAATATATTTCTCCCCCTATATATAAAATATCATAAACAAATAAACATGATAAGATAGAGAAGGTAACTTGGAAATTTCAATACCTTTATGTTGGATATTGGGACACACTACCATTTTTTTCTTTAAATTCCAAAATAAATTTGTTGTGAGAGTATTTTTCAATTTATCTTCCACTTTATCCTTAAATGAAAAAAATTATAGCTTCAATATATCATCTTCCACCTTATCCTTTATAAAATGATATTTAAATTTATTGTATTTTATCTTGGAATAAGGCACTAGTTTTTAGATAGATTAATGAATCATTGATCATCAGATGTTATAATTAGTGGGTATCATGTTTAGACACACACATCCTAAAGTTGAGTATTAATCCACATAATTTGAGTAAATTATTATGATGTATCCTCATATTCTACCTTAGTTGTACTCAAATTTATTGATTTTTTTCCTTGAGTACCATGTAACATACTTTCTATAAAAAATACTCCACCTAATGTGGATTTCTTTCATCCAAACCTATTTCCTATCCAGCTTCTAAAAAATGTTTTCAAAATTAAACTATCATTATTTATTATAAAACATACTAAATATTTAAATATAATAAATATATTTTAGAATACTCATCACTGTAAAAAAATTATATTCCTTTAGATTTGACCAAAATATGGCCCAAAGTGTGAAAAAAAACACTATGTATTGTCTAGATGAAGTTAGTTATAAAAGACCACCTATAATCTATTTTAATTCCTTCTCATTCACTAATTTTCCTACATTGTATTTTATTAAAAAAATTCCACTTGTGTAATAATATATACTCCTTTTTATTACACTATTACAAAACTTTTAAAAATATCTTTAGAATACTTTTATGGAGACTTGAAAAGTTGTAAAAAAGCATGGATTATTTGTAAACCCAAGAATAACTTCCTTTACCTAAGAAGTTCCCCCCCAAAGTTATTCTTCATTTGAGTATAATACTATTTACCCACCTTTTGTTCATCACTGGAAAAAATGATATCAACAATATACACCTTCATAAGGAGTGTTTCCTTATTTGTCTATTTTATGTGTAGATTACTATGAATTTGTAACTTCTTTAACTCCATTTTTCTTAGGTTATCATCTAATATGAGGGACCGAGATCTAGGTTCACGGTTCTATCCATAAAGAGCCTTAAATTTACAAACTCTGCTGCCATCATTATCAAAAATACATCCCTTAGGCTATTGCATATAAACTTCATCATTAAGTTCTCTAGTAATAAATATTTACTTTACATCCATATAGTTGTTTTGATGTTTCTTTGAGTAGAAATTTGAAGTAAAATTATAATTGTTTTAACCCTGAAACTGGGAAAAATGTCCCATCAAAACAATCCACTCTACATATAAATATAATTTACAAACATGTTTGGCTTCATTTCTTAAGAAATTTCTATAGTCATTGAAATTGTTCCTAAACACCCATTGCGTCCTAATGATATTTTTCTCCATAGGTCTTGGGACAAGTTCCCATGTCTCATTATTCTATATTTGATCTAAATATTTGTTCATAGATTAGATCCATTTTTTAGAGTCTTTTTTAATACTTTTAGGATCTCATATGGAAAGTAGAATGGTATGTTTTGTTTCCATAACTCTTATTCGGATTTAAACAACCTAGATTTGGTCACCAATTTTATTTTTAGTTTCCGTATGATTCTTTTGGATTGAAATTACATCTGTAAGAATATTTCTTATATCACCATAAATGCTATATATATAGTATGATTTATCTTTTCGAGTATATGAAATTTCTTCTTTGAATTATTTTTATCCATCCCTAAAAACATAATTCTCACTATCTAACATAACATAAATCTTGAAAAATTATTCAATTTCAAACATTATAACATCATCAAAATCAATATTTTTCTCAGATTTGTTATTGTAACATTAGTTGGAACCTCCATTTGGTATGTAACCAAGGAATATTCCTTCATATTATTTCTTATAGAAATTACTTCAAGATATTCATTTGCTTTTGATTAATAATGAACTCACAATAAATATAACATGTTTTACACTTTGTTTCATCCTAAACCATATTTCATAGAGATACATGTAAAAGTTAGGCCTCAAGAAAAATTTGGTCTAAATAATTCTAGATATTTTAATTTCCTTTATCTAGAAGAGTCATGCGGTTTCATGTTTTGTAAGCATAGATCTGGCCATATCAACAAGACTCTTTTATTTCTTTTAGCTACTCCATTTTTATATATAGTGTAAGGAGAACCAAACATATACTTGATACAATATTTATCTAGTAACTTTATGAACAACATATTAGAATATTATATACCATTTTTTGACGTTAACCCTTTCAATGTAATTTATTTTTTCTTTTCAACCAACCTTATGAAGATTTTAATTTTTCCAGGTCTGGTGATTTGTGTGACATAAATATAATACATTTTATTTGGGTTTATTCATCAATATAATTTATGAAATACCTTTCTGAACTTGGTTATTTCTTTGAAATTATCCTACACACATCATAATATGTCATCTATAATTTTGTATTTTCCTAAATATTAACCCATATAATTTTTTTTCTTTATTTTACCTTTATTACAAGGCTTGAAAACCATGATGGTGTCTTCCTTTAGGATATTAGTATTTCTCACCACTTATTATTTGATCAACTTTATCATTTTATTTTATCCAAGATGACCCAAACTTTTATTCCATAAAATGACATTGATATAACATATCCAACATTTGTTTTATTTTTAAAGAACTTATATTTCTAGAAAATAACTTCATTTACATCAACACAAAGCAATTATAAACTCAATAGGTTATGATTTATTCCATAAAAAATGATATTACTTAGACTAATCTGATTCTTCCCAAGTCTTATAGTTTTACCACCATTAGCTTTAAAAGAGTTTCCACTACCAAAATTAATAGACCCATTATTATATTTATCTAACCTATTCATAATTTTTAGATATAATATCATATGTGAAGAGGAAATACTATCCAATTTTTTCTTAACTTTAATGAAACTTCTACAATATAATCTTAATGATTATGGTTCTGAATCTTCTTTATTATCAGATGATGATTATACTGTATTGGTATAAATGAAATATAATCATCTAAAATATGTCCATCCCCACCATATATTCCAAAATATTCTTCCATAAATTAAAAGATATTTTTATGTAAATATTTATTTCTGGATATTGATACACAAAACTATTTTTTACATTCTATTTCTAATGTCTCCACCTTAATATATGATCTTTCCTTAGACCTGTAAGAGTCTTATTATACCAGTTGTTGTATGAATTATGAAAATTTACACAATAGTAGTAAAAATATCCATAAATCATTATTATTAGGTTAAAATTATATGAATTTGAATAATTATTCATTTTTTTATTTCTAGGACAATTTAGTGATGTTTTCACTAGATCTTCTTATAAATTATTTCTCTATAAATATGATGCTACTAAAGAAATTTTCTTTGAAATTTTATCATGCTGAATATGATAATTTTTTTAATTTTCTTCAAATTTTATGCATACGACATATGAATATATTCTTTGATATCATGACAAAATAAGAGTTTCTTCTTCAATGAGTTTTCATCAGTGATTTTAATTTCATGTTCACTAACATGAATAGAAGAATTGACATATTTATAAAGGTTTGAACAATCACCTCTAACTTCAACATCCTTTTATAACTATAATAATTTTGCTCTTTCTCCTTCTGAAATGGATTTTTTTACTTCAATATAACATTCTTCTAATCCTTAAGGGTAATGTTAGAGGTCACATCATCGATAATACTCTTATTTTCTACATTCTCAAGTTTAAAAAATTTCACTTCTTTATAATATTTTCAATGTTAGTCTGAACATATTTGATTTAATCAAAATTATTATTGATTTGTGTATTTTCATTTATCAATATTCAAATTCTTTTTAGAAACATCTTAATCTCTATCCTTATGGTATAATATTTATTAGACTCACCTTCTTTATTATAATATTCTTTATCAGTATGTGAATCAGCATTTGATGAATTATTTTCATCCATATATTGATCCATGAGAACCTTATAATAATGTTTCAAATGTTTCTACTCACCATAATTATAGTTATCACTATCAAAAACCCCTTCTTAAACAAAGAATAGGTCCATTTTGAAAAAATAAAGTGGTTTTCTTCTTCCCTTTCTGTTATGATTGATTTATTTTCCATGATCATTCTTTATTGGTTGAAACATCATTAGTTTTCTTATCATCATATTCATTTTTGATCTTAAAAAAATAGGTTTTAGAGAAGAGACCAAGTTTTACATAGTTGATATAAAACCCAGAATTTTCTTCTTCTTAAGAAAATACTTATTTCAAAACTTTTATTGAATTAGATCATGTTTTGTTTTAATACTTGTGTTTTAGTGAGGATTTTTGAGGCTTCTAGGAGATTTTTCGATTGTTTATTTGGTACCATGTCATATCCCCCTTTTACCCACAACACTATGCACATCTTCCATTTCCTTATCCCCTACATTGTGCTAATGGTGTGTGAATTCTGCATGTGGTGTGAACATTTTTCACATGGTGTCAACATTGTGCCTAGGTGTGTGTATTGTTCCGATGATGAGAACATTAGGCCCATGGTTTCCACTTGGTGTCGTGGTGTGTGCATCATGACCATGGTGTGTTCCTTGTACCCACAGTGTGTTCCTTTTCCTTTAGGGGAGTACACCCTATGAAATGGACTTTGTACTAGGGAGATTATTCCATGGTTCCTTAGACGACACCCTAATGTTATTTCTCCATCAGTTATAAATACTCAGAATCTTATCTTTAACTATTTGAGGAGTCTTTACAACTTTTATTTGAAGGATTCATTTAATATGATTAAGAGGGAGATTTTACACTATGTTTGGTCCCTTTTATCCCTATAAATAACTTTTCTCCTCTACATTTATCATCAAAACCAAATCCAGAGAGCATTAAAGATTATCTCCACACCACAACCCCCTTGCTTATGCCATAGTCCCCGAGTTTCTAGTTTTTTCCATGACTATAGTTCACACCTTATTTACTTGGTGTGAGAATTATTCTCATGGTGTTAATATGTTATTACCTTGCTATCTCCCTTTTTACAATGTTGTGAATCATTGCTCCTATAGCGTGAACCATTGTGCACATGGTTTAAGCCTTGTGCCCATAGTGTGTAGCTTGTTCCTTGGAAACAATCTACAGCCTTTCCCAAGGTAAGGTTTTGTATTTTCTTTTATTACATTTATCCTCTCCTTTAAATATAATCCCCATTATGAAAACGTTTGTGGTTGTATAAGTCTTTGGAATTTTATCATTCTCTTGGTTGTTAAAGACATGGGTTTTAGTGAACATAACCTTGGAAACCTCAATGTTGAATTGGAAAAGCATGAGGTTGAATGTTCTTGACCATTATGGTCCTTGAATTTGGGATGTTATCTTTATATGTTGTTATTATGGACTAACCCAGGCTTCTTATGAAATTCATTTTGGTGTGTGAGTAGTTATGTGCTTACTGGATTATGACTTATGATTATGTGATTATTTTAAATTTGATCTTGGTGTGGCATATCATTCCTTACTATGTAATGTACTATTTATGTATTGAATAACCTATGGATTTTTGAAATAAGTACCAAGATACTCAGTTGGATCCTTGTGGTTGGGTGTATGTGATTATATAACCTAACACTATCCTGACATCCTTAAAGGTTGATGAAGCTACCCCTAAATAGGGGAAATCATAATGACTAGCTAGTAGGTACTGATATACATAGGTGGAGCCTTGAGGTTGGGATTTATATAGGTATAACATCCTTAAAGGTAGTCATGGATATACCTATAGAGGGGAATGAATTATTTTTTGGTTACCCAACCTAACATAGTACAAGCATCCTTAAAGGTGGATGTGGATACCATTGTAGATGGTAAAGCATAGTGGCTTGCTAGCACATACCTTTTATGGATTCCTACAAAGTTGGTTCATGGGTGATTAAAAGGACAGGTGGGTTGAAGATTAACATATAGGAACATGAAAAATTCCAATGAAAAACCACTTGAAGGGTTGGGTGAGTTGTATTTCCATGATGATATAACTCAAATTATTGATAGCCTTACAAGCATTGAGTCAAAGTTGTTGGGGCTGAGGTTTATGGTAGCTTGGTCAGTGCCTGATGACTCGACACATGTATGGATTTTTTATTGATAATTTAATTTTATCATTATATACATTATTATATATATTGTGTATATATGTTTGGGACACATTGGTGGAATCCTATTGAGTATTGTACTCACACCCTTGTATGTCATTTTAGTGTGCTTGTTGATTAAATGAACAAAGATCTAATGATGGGAAGGGTCCTTATAGTGGATGGTTGAGCAGTGGAGCATGGATCAGGAGAAGACTATATTGAATTTAAGGTAACACTAATGTTTTTTATTTACTTATCAATTATTTATCTACTAATATTACATTGGAGAGGCTTACCACAGTGGGAGCTACATTTATTATGTATTCCTTGTATTTAGTTTCAAATTTTTACTATGATTATTCATTTACTATTATATTGTTATCTATGGATGATCCAACATGATTACAGGTTACATCGTGTATAGTCTACCCACTATCAGGCTTAGATCATCATCGCTAGTCGATATCCTCTTGTGTATGGGGAGGTGTGCATGAGGTCATCTGGAATTCCGGCTCAGACCCAACACTTCAAGTTAGGATGTTAAAAAACGGTATCAGAGGAATAATTTTTTATTAACTTATCATTTACTTTTACTTAATTCTAGAACATGATATACATGAGTTATGATGGTTTTTTACTCGGTTAGAGGAACTATATCAGTGTCTATCCAACATTGTATAGTGAACCTTTGAGTTTCCACAGATGGGAATTTATGTTTTATTAATACAGTTGACTAAAATCACATTAGATGATGCACATGATGTTGAGATTTGATTTAGTATGTTCATACATCATGACTAGGCATTTATGTTCACATTACATGTATATATACCCATTGTTATGTTTTATTGTAGTTCTTTAATAGATTCCATGATTTATTATATCTCTATGAAATAGTTTTGATTACTATGTGATAAATTAGGGATTTCCTATGTTTTGTGATATATATTTTCTAGAATTTATTAGCATAACTAATAATTATAATGTTTTAATATATATATATGTGTGTGTGTTTTTTGTATGTGTGTTTGGATCATTGGTGATGTAAAATATGACCAAAGGGGTGGGTGGGTGAATAGACGTTTAAAAATTCAAGGTAAAAATTAATAAGAGTTTATAAGATATCAATATATAGAGAGTGAAGTGTTCTTTAATTGAGTTATTGATGAAATAAAAATGGAATAACACAATATTTATAGTGGTTCAAATCACAAAGATACTATTCCACTTCCCAATCTTATATACTCCTCAAGGAGACTATTAGCAACTAAGAAACATACTTTTAAAGGTGTGAGAGACTTGTTATAGACCCTGCCTTTTAAACAGCCTAGAGGCTCAACATATTCTTAACATGGGAGACCAAATTGAAATACTTACCCAAGTTTTGATCGGGAATCACAATGGTTAATTTCTTTTTAGGAGGTGGAATAACCATAAAAATAAAATATTTTCATTTAATGGAAAAATCATAAACCGAACAGGAAAAAAACCAGAATTAAAAATATTACACATATAAAAATTAATACAAGGAAAATGGAAGAATATAAACATGTTGAATAAGTTTAAGCTTGATGATAATTGATCATTTTAAGGAAAAAATGTGGAAGTTGAGGTCCCTTGGTGATCACAACCAAATTTTAGTAGTCACAGAAGTTTGTGAACAATTCATAGTAGTATGAATTTCAAAGATGTATCCCCCATTATCTAAAAAATGAATGAATCCGCACTGATATATGTTTTTATTTCTTTAAGAGATCTCCCATATAATTAGGAAGTATATCTTGTAGGAGTGTATCCATGTCCAATATCTATACAACACTTGTCAGAGAATAAAAATTAAAATATATTACCATTAACTTTTTTTGTTAAATCCATGCTTGAATAACATTGAACAAACAATATATATATTTTTTCAATAAATATTAATATAAAACAATTAATTTGTTTAATAAAATAGTTTTAAACAATTTAAAATTATAAATAATTGAAATTAATGTATAACATTGTTGATTATATAGATAACAAAAAACTGCAGTAAAATAAAGCACGATATGAACTTTAATCTGTAAAAATAAATGTTCATATAAAAATGTTACAATTATTTTTTTACACAATATACTAATATATTTCAACATAAAATAATAAAATTTTTAACATAATAATTATCTTAATAACAATAATTGAAACTAATAAATAAAACATTTAGAAATAGTTTTTTAACTAATAGATGACAATCAATCAAATGGTTTAGGACAAGTAATAATTGTTTTCGACTATTGTGTGTCCAATAGTGACTCATGACTCACCATTGCATGAATTCCAACAGTGATTAATGAATCAACACTACATTAATTCTAATGGAGATTCAAGAAATTTATTTCCAAACAATATGATGATAAATAATAAATAATAGAATGATGGTATTCTGATTAAAAAACAATAAAAAAGACAATAATAATCCTACTCTAGTTGATCGAAGAAGGAAGAGATCCTATGGGAGATTGATGAAGCATGTGTGAAGAAACTATATAGGACGAATAAGAAAATTGGTGGGTAGAAATACTCACTATTTTAAGACCAATGGTTACTCAACTCACAATTGGTGTCCAATAGTGACTCATATCACTATTGCTATCCAATGGTGACTCATGATTGAACATTGATATCCAATGGTGACTAAATGAGAAGCTAAAAATATACTTCTAAACAATAAAATAAAGCACATTCAAGGTGATATATAAGTTGAATATCCCTAAGAGACAAAAGGTATAAGATGAATTTGAGCTTACTATTTTCTCAATAAATGAACAATGAAGTGATGTCAGGACCAAATGATTCAAGATCAAAAAGATTAAAGAAACTTAAATAAAATTAGATGACACTATAAAATGCATCCATGGAATTGGAGAACATAGAATGAATAAAGAAGAATAAGAATATTCAAACATAAGAGCACAAGATTTAAAAAATGGTGTGCATGAGGAAGAAAAGACGATAAAAAAAGATGAGAAAAAAGAGATTACATGACAACAGATCTCACTACGTATTTCCAATACATTAAATAAGGATGAAATGTATAAAAATTACCTTATACTCTATTTAATTGTAAAAGTAGAGGGAAAGCGATATATTAACAATGTCACGTTGATCCTCAGTTTGAGGTGGATAATAAGGATCATCATCTATTTACACATGCACAAACATAGGCATTTGGACAAGCGGGTGACCTATGCAAAACCAATGCACCTAGGGGTGCACACTCTTTGGGACCTATACAAGGGCCCGCATTCAACAAGCATGTAGTATGCACACTGATATCCAATTCATGCTTATGGGATTCCTTGGGAAGTTCTACCAACAAGGTTGAACCAAAGGGTCCCCTATATGGTTGAGGGATAGACAAGTTACTTAATAAGGATGGCCAAATTTTTAAAAAAATAGACTTAATTAAATAAAATATATATTAAAATTATTATCATTAAAACATTAGGTAAACAATTAACATTCCAAAACATGCATTTAAAATGAATTAATTAATTAAAACACTATAAAATTTAATAAACTTTAGAGTTAAATAAAATATTAAAAGAGATTAATTTATAAAAAAATAAAAATACTGTTAAATTATTAAATCACTTTCAAATACTAAAAAACACTCTGTTATTGTAAATTAAAATACAAAACATTTATTAAATTTACAAAAACGTTTTCCCTTTTTTAAAATGTATCAAAAAGTACATTAGAACTTATTCTATAAAATAGAGTACCTTTTAATGAAAATATAAAAATTTAATAGTGTAAAAGTATTTTATTATCATTAGAGTACTGTAGCAGTGGCGGGGACTATAGCGGAGATGGGTATAGTGCAGTACAATAACAGTGTGGGTACTGTAGCAAAACTATTCATAGAATGGGATTTGAGCCAAAAAATTGGGCCTACGGGCCATGTAATGGGCTAAATGCCCACTGGGACTTCAGGCTATGTAATGTGTCTCCCTCTACCTAGTTAAAGAGGTCTTTTCTTTGCTTTAATAATAAATGAGGATTTGACCCCAACTTAAAAAAAACTAATTACCATTTGATCAAAATAGAAAATATTCATGTACATAATTCACGTAAAAAAAAATTAAGAATAGTTATCATATTAACATATATTTTAAGCTTCTAACATACCAAATTCAATTTTTAACTTTTCAAATTTACCTAAATCTAATAGTTTTTTGAAGATACAAACTAGTTGTTTCTTAGTGGGAATAAATTCCATGAATATATAACCTTTATTTACATGCTCTCTTAGAAAGTTAAATCTTACATCTATGTGTTTAGTTCTAGTGTGTTGAAGAGGGCTTTTAGAAATTGAAAAATTGCATTAGTTATCATAGTAAGTAGGAATTCTATCAAAATTTAAATTGAAATCATACAATGTTTTTTTTATCCATGTGGTCTATGAACAATAACTATTAGCAGTGACATATTCATCCTCAGCTGTTGATAGTGCTACTAGAAGTAGTTTCTTTTATATCTCTGAAATTAGTTTTTTTCCTAAAATGTGGCACAAACCTCTAGTTATTTTTCGGTGAGGGTTTCAACCTCTAAAGTAATAATTAGAGTAAGACAATAAATTAAAATATTTCTATTTATAACATAATAGTTTAGTAGAAATAGTAACCTTAATATATCTAACTACTCTTTTAGTAGATTTAAGGAGACTTTCTTTGGGTTTTATTAAAACCTATCATAAAATTAAACTGAGAACATGATGTTTGGTCTAGAAGTAGTGAGATACTATAGATTTCATATCATACCTTTATAAAATTTAATATCAACCATCTTACCAAATTCATCCAAGTCTAGATTTGAATTTGTACTCATTGGAGTTTTTATACTCTTACTAGAATCAAGTACAAACATATTTACAAGTTATTTAGCTTAATTATATTTATTTAAGAAAACAAAATATTTTCTTTATTTATGTCAAATTCACTTGTACTAGGCATAGAAAAATCACTTGAAACTCGTTTTATAACCAAGGATGGATCAACATTACCATTAAAAAAGTCATTTCACAATAAGAAAACATTTTAAGTCTTTTATACCAATCTCTTGGAGCCAGTTTAAGACCATATAAAGATTTATTAATATTTAAAACATGGTTCAAACAATTATCATTTTCAAATCCAAGGGGTTGTCTAACATATAATTCCTCTAAAATGATTCTATTTAAAAAGAAACTTTTTACATACATTTGAAATAAATTGATGTTATGAGAACTATAAAATTATAATACAATTATATGTTCATCCATCCTTGAAATAGGATAAAAAGAATCTTCAAATTCAATTCCATCTCCATGGGAATAACCTTGAGCTACTTGTCTTCCTTTATTTTTAACTATGTTTCCTAATTTATCAAGTTTCTAACAAAAAGTCCATTAATTTCCTATAAGAGGCTTACCTTTTAGAAAATTAACTAAATACCATACATCATTCCATTTAAATTAATTTAATTCATCATGTATAGAATTAATCTGATTAAAATAAATTAAATCATTTTCAAAATTGATAATAAAAAATTCAATAAAAAAATTTGGAACAGTAAAGAAAAAAAATTATGGTTTGAATTCCAGATTATACATTACAAATTAATTTTTCAATAGGGTGATCATTAAGAGTTTTTCATTCCTTTGGATCAGTTTTAGAAGAGATATGCTTCCCCTTAACTAATGCATTATAATAATATTAGTCATTATCTTAACCAAAGTTAAATTCTCTAAACTGAACATTTTCTTTAAAAGATTCAGATACGTGTAAATTAGATTTGTTTTCATTAAACATAACATGCAATTTTTTTTAAAAACTAAGGTTTTATTATTTAAAACTCTATAGGATTTATTTCCATTATAATATCTTAAAAATATACCTTCATCTAATTTAGATTCAAATTTATCTAAATTATATTTTATATTTAAGATGAAAAATTTACAACCAAAGACCCATAAATAACAAACTTTAGATTTAAATATGTTGAAAAGTTCCTCAGGGATCTTATTTAGGAAATTTATAATTGAGCTCTATTTAAAACATGGAATTATTTATTTATATCTTCTTCCAAAAAGTATTTTGGGACAGTAAATTCCATTGGTGTTTACCTAAATTTTTTTTAAATAGATATGTTCTTTCTTTCTACCACACCATTTTGTTGTGGTGTCTTAGGAGTTGAAAAATAAAGTTTATATCCATTTGATTCACAGAATCTATCGAATTTTAAATTAAAAAATTCACCACCTATATCAATTATGATAGAGACGATTAAATCATTTTTTAAATTTTGATTAAGATTATAGAAAAAATGGACAATGTTTCATTTTAATGATATAATAAATAAATCCATATGAATCTACTGTAATCATCTATAATTAAAAAACATATCTTTTACCACTAGAACTTGAAGGTTTCATGGGAAAAAACATTATAAGGTGAAATAATTCTAAAAATATAGCACTATTAACATCATTTATAGATTTAATTCTTTATTTGTGTTGTTTACCATTTAAACTATAATCTCACATGAAGTAATTAATTTTATGTAACTTGGATAACTACTGAAGGTGTTCATGATGTGAACAAATGTCCAACAATTTAAAATTTTCAATCTCAGGCCTACTATGCCACAAAAGTTTATCTTCTTCTATAGTATTCAGACACTGAACCTTTTGTTAGGTTAAATCCTAAAAATCAATAGAATATACATTTTCTTTTCTATTTGTAGAAAATAAAACTAATTTATTTTTTAGATCAGTACATTTGTCATTTTAAAAACTAAAATTTAATCAATTCTGGCATAATTGTGATATACTTTTCATATTATTGTTTATATCAAGTATATTAAATAATTTTAAAATATTGTTTTAGAATTTTAAAGGAGATTTCCTAAAATTAAACAATCAAATAGATTATTTTGGTAACCATGCCAACTTTGGTGTAACTGGTTTAATACCAGAAAACCTATGCACCCAAATTGATTTAAAGAATTTATTATTGTGATGATTAGAAATAAAATCATTATAAATAAAAGTTATACTATTTATCAAAGATTATGTAAATCTTTGTGAACACTCACTAAAATAAATCCCATTCACTCTACATTTAAAATTGTTCGAAGTTGAAATTATTCCTTTTTAACTTTTGACAAAGGTGGTATTACTTATACTTGGAAAAATATTATAGTATCTAAAACCATTCTATTTGGTGTTTTGTTTAATTAAATTAATTTTCTTATCATTTTTTTTACCATTTACAAAATTAGATATATCAATTTTAAGTTTAACATATTCATTTTTCAAATCTATATTCTCATTTTGAATAATTTTTAAATCTGTAATGTCTTTTTCATTGGATATAGAAGCTATGTTTCATAATTAGTTATTTTGTTGATTTAATTTATTAAATTTATTTTCAACTTTAGTTAGATCAACAAAAACTAAATTAAATATACTATCTTGATCTTTATCATTTATATTTAGAATGTTTTTAATCCATTCATAGTTTATCTTTTCATTTTAGAAATTCAAAAATACAATCCTTATTAGATTTATAATTCTGAAAAATATAGATTTTCATATTTTTACATTCCCTTTTAAATGTATCATTTTCTATAATAAAATTCTTATTATTGATTTTTAATTCAGTATACTTTTCAATTATTCTGATTCCATCATTATATAATTCATCATTTTCTTTAATTAGTTTCTTAATTTTGGATTTTTTTGAATCAAAATCAACACATGAATCAAAAATAATTTCACTTTTATTTCCAAATAAACGATTATGATAAAATTTTTCATAAGTTATTAATTGAATAAAGAGATCATCTTTTACCTCAAATTGAATACTCATCATGGAATCATTCCTTGTCTCTTTTTGAATTCTGAAATCACCACTTGATTTAGCACTATCTGAATAGTACCCCCCTCAAAACAAAGCTTATTTTTATAGTATTATTCTATCCTTTTTATTTCTTTGGATGTTTTAGTTTATGTTTGTTAGTTTTTATGTGACCTTTCATCCTACACTCATAAAAAATTAATTCTAAAACATCATTATTTTTATTTTTATTATCTTTATTACATTCATGTTTGGACTTCCTCTTGAACTACCTCTTTTTACTATTCTTTTTCATGAACATGAAAACATTATTACAGAAGTGATCCATATCATTGTCACTTTCCTAGAACTTAGATTGAAAAAAATTAGAGGTATCAATGAAATTGGATTTAAATGAAATACATTTTCTTTTAGTAATTCTTCATTAGGAATATTTTTCATCCCTAACTCATACTGAAGCATATAGCCTATACATTCATCTAAAGTATAATCCATAAAATCCTTACTCTCATCTATTAACTCCTTATTTTTATTCCATTTTTTGGTAGACATATATGTACTATTTCAAATTTAGCTATATTACCCAAGACTTATCATACCATTGGTTATACTAGTGACTTGATGAAAAATATGATTAGTAGATTCTTTATCTCCTTTATTGATGTCATGATATTCTTCTCGGAGCATTCATTGGTTGGTTTTAATGATCTTGTCAGTCCCATAATGAGTCACTTGAAGTATCCTCCATATGTCAGGGGTTGTGTTACTAGAGAAAACATGGATATAGAAACTTCTACTTATAACATAGAATAAAATATTTATAACTTTATAATTCAAAAAATATTTTACCATTTCATTTCTTAACAATGTCTCAGGATCAACTTTGGGAAGCTCATATGAATTATCCAAGATAGTCTAGTGATTCACAATATGTTGTTTCAAGTAGGATTCCATTCTGTCTTTCCATTATCCATAGTTACATCCATCATAGAATAGTGGTTTTGGAAGAATCTAGCCATCATTATCATTGACACCTTCCACCATAAAAGAAAACTTTTCTTTTGTTCCTTAGACTATTAAGTGTAGGATACCAAGTTAACATAGAGTTAAAAATAAGATACATAAATAATCAGAGAGGCTAACTATCCTTTAATGAATTTCCAACACTATGATACCAATTTTTGGATCATTAGTGATGTAAAATATTACTAGAATATGGGTGAATAGTATTTTTAAAAATAAATGAAGTAAATAAGAGTTTTTAAGATATTAATTTTTCGTGAGTGAAATGATATTGACTTCAGTTTAAATGGTAATAAATATTAAAGAACACAATATCGATATTGGTTCATATCACAAAGATCCTAGTCCACTTCTAAATCTCCTCCACTCATCATGGAGACTAGTACCTACTAAGGAAATCACTTTTAAAAGTGAGATAACCTTATTATAGACCATTAAAAACCCAAGGAAAAAACCTAGTCTTTATAAAAGAATACAACATGGTTTGCTTACTTAAATTTGTTTTTCAGTAGTCACAACCCTGAATTCTTTTTATGAGGTGGAATAATCCAAGAATGAAAATACTTTATTTTTATGGTGAATGAATAAAACAGACATTAACAAATACAAATAGAAATAAAAATATCACATGAATAAAAACTAGTACATGTATAATGTAATGTGATTAGAATGTCAAAGAAGTTTAAGATTTACGATCATTAATCACTTATAAGGAACAAATTCCAAATTTGAAGTCTTTTAGTGATCAAAGCAAGATCTCAAAAATTATAGAAGTTCATGAACAATTCTATATAGTAATAATGTTGAATATTTATCCCACATTATCTAAAAAATGAATGAATCTACACTGGTATACGCTTTTATTACATGAATATATTTCTCATATCATTAAAACATAGATCCTTTAAGAGCATGTCTGTGTCCAATAATTCTATGACACATTTTAGATAATCAAAATGAAAATATATGACTCATTCCTTTGTTTGTTATATTTGTTCTTGAATAACACAGAACAAACTAGATTTATAGTTCTTCATTAAATATTAATATATAATGAATAATATGTTAAGTGAAATAGTTTTAAATAATTAAAAATTAAAAAATATTTGAAATAAAGGTATAATCTAGTAGATTATGTAGATAGTAAAAACTGTAGTAAAATATAGTATGACATAAACTTTAATCATCACGAATAAATGTTCAAAAAATAATATTACAATTATTTTTTAAACACTCTTTAAATATATTTTAATATAAAATAATAAAACTTTTTACATAATAATTATTTTAGTAACATTAATAAAAAATAATAAATAAAAATTTTGGAAACAATTTTTTAACTAACAGTGGACTATTTTTTTTGGCTGTCACTCATAACCCACCACTGTAAATAGAGAGCAGTGAATCATGAATCAACATTAAAGATAGATAGTGGTGGTTCATGACCAACTGTTGGAATAGAGCAGATTCTACCATTTCTATTTCGAGAAAAAATGAATCTATCCAACAAAATAAAACTTATTCCAAGTACTGAAAAATGAAAGGATTTAGGGTAAGAAATATTTTTTTTCTATTTTTGGGTGTCAAATGGTTACTCGTTACTCGCCATTTCATGAATTCCAATGGTTACTCAATAAATTTATTTTCAAACAATTGGATGATAAATAATTAATAATATATATAATAATTTTTTGATAAAAAAATAAGGAAAAAACTTATAAAACAATAGGAATCCTACTACATCTGATGGAAGAAGGAAGAGATCATATGGGAGCTTGAAGAAGATTCTATAATGAAACTGTACAACAACAAGAAAAAACAACTATTGGGTAGAATCACTCACTATTTATGGACCAATAGTGACTCAACTCACCGTTGGTGTCCGAAGGTGAATCATCTCACCATTGGTATACAACAGTGACTCCTTAATCACCATTTATATCCAATGGGGACTTGATTAGAATCCAATAAAGATAATTCATACTAGTCAAAGCAATCTACGTCGAGATGATCTATGTGATGAGAATACCTAAGATACATAATGTAGAAGAAAAATTTGGGCTTACTATTTTCTTGATAAAAGAAACACGAAGAGATGTTGGGACAAAATAAGTCAAGATCGTCAAATTTGAAGAAACTAGAATAAAACTATATGATACTATAAGGAACTTCTAGGGAACTGGAGACCATGGATCACATAAATAATAAGAAGAAGAAGAAGAAGATTCCAATATAAGAGCATATGATTTCAAAAATAATGTGTAGGATCAAGAAAGAAGATCGAACAAATGAGAATAAAAAGAGATCAGATGACCATAGATCTCACCACTTCTGTTCAATATTTTAAAGATATATGAATATTAAACATATTACCACATTGAATTAGAAAAGAATATGGAGAGAGGTATATTAACCAAGCTGCCTTGATCCTCATTTCATGATATCTACCAGGGATCAACATCATTTTACACAAGCACACACATTGTCCTACGACCAATATGAGACCTATACACAACCGATGTGCCTACATGAAAACGTTTTATAGGCCTAATACATGGGCCCAAACATGAAAATAGTGCACTATAAAAATTGTTATCCAATGCCTCCTTATAAACTACCTTAGGTAGGTCTTCCCATGAGTTTTACCCAATGGGTCCCATATGTGGTTGAGGGAAAGCTAGGTTCCTTACTAAGGATGGATTTTTTTTTACAAAAGTAAAGTAAAAAAGATATAATAACATTATTATCATTAAAATGTTAAGTATAAAAATTATCAATTTTAGAACATGTAATTAAAAAGTATTAATTAATTAAAAAACTTAAAAGTTTAATAAAATTGATAATTTAATAAAATGTTAAAAGATCATAATTTATAAAAAAAATATTGTTAAAGGATTAAATTAATTTCAAATACAATCAATAGTATGAATAAAACTAATGCATAGGGACAAAGATCAGGGTTAGTCCCAATAGGGTATACCTTGGGTTATGAGTAGACTCTTAGGAGAACCCGGTGTGATCCCATAGACTGGTTATACCTTTTTACATTCATAATTTTTTTGATGAAGAGATACCTCCTAGTGATGTTGGATTGGACAACTAATTTAGGTAACCTAGGATATTATAGTACTACCACCCATAGTGTATGAGGATGATACCAAGAACTCTCTTGCATTGACAAATATATTCTAGGATGTAGAGCCCATGTATCCTAGACTCTTTCAAATAGTTCCATTCCAAGGATGAGTTTCTCATAGGACTATGATAGAACATGCTTTAGATTTCTATATTCAACAAACTCTATCATTCTAGGGTACCAATGGCCTAGAATATTTATAGGATTGTCTAGACTACATCGAGAGTATATTTTAGTTTGTCCAAAATTTTGAGGAAGGTTTAACTATTATGGAAACCTTTATGTTCCAAGGAACCGCTAGAAGATGGTGGACATCTATGAGTCAGACTAAGAGATGTTAAGGTCTTACTTGGATGACCTTAAAGGAGCTGTTTCTTGAGAAGTAATTTCTAGACATGATGAAGTTAGACAATTCCTAATAATTCATAGGTTTATAATAGGGTTTGAGAATTGTCTTTTTATACTATTTTTTATAGATTTAATTCTATTTTCTCATTTTTTGACTTAGAATGAACAAAATATGTCTTGGAAGATTAATATAGGCCTTCTAATAGAGATAAAGAATCAAGTTAGTGGCTTAAACTTAGTGATAATAATCGCAGGTGATTCAAAAAGAACAGACCTTTGAAAAGGTGATGGAAGAGGAAAAGGAACTAAACATAATTTCATCACATAGAGAGCCTGTATTTGAGTTTTCACATAATTCTATAGGAGTTTCCTTTGATGGTATAAACAGAAAGGTAGACCAGAAGTATCAGAGTGAATGAAATTCGATCTAGATAAAGACTTATTCAGTGTCCTTAATGAGAGAAAAGTGCTACAACTATGGTATAAGGTATTATATAAACTCTTATAGGATGGAAAAAATGAACTTCCATCATTGTGGTCATACTAGGCATCTTTGAAGCTTTTACATGAAGATATCTTAGATGGGTACAATAAAACCGGGTTAAGATTGGAATGGAGGACGCCAATAGAGGATATAGACTTCCCAAATGACAAAGACTTTGGGATTTGGTCATAGAGATAAATAAGACAAATTTATTCTTTGGGTTAGGTTCTAGTAGATGATGTAGAGGGACCATCTATCATTAAAGGTTAGTTTTTTTGATCACTTGTACCTTATCTATTACTTTATTCGATATTGGTACTTCCCATTACTTTATTTCTTCACAAGTAGCTCTGGAATTTACCAATTGGTTATGTTATCTTCTGATTTGGTGTCTCTTGACCCACCCTTGGGAACAAATGTGGACTATCTCTAGTGATTTTAAATCTACCCTATAGTTTTCACATGTATTCAGAATCTATGGGAGTTTAGGATATTGGAGATGAAGTCCCTCGATGTGATTCTTGGCATAGATTGGATAAATTGGTTCTGAACTCACATATACTATTATCAAAGGTGTGTGTCAATCACTTCACTAAAGGAGGAGAATTTATTGATGACTAGAGATTGGGAACAAGGAGAATGAAAAGTTTGAACAGACTTGTGTCAATAAAGGAAAATTATAATATAGATTCAAGGCTTGAGTCTCTTAGTAGGGCCAGTAGTAGCCCCCACATCTTTTCCTCCAATCATGGATATGTATTAGGATTTATTTCTAGATGAATTCAAAGGCCTTCCCCCTGATAGAGGATTTGGATTTGAGTTGGATCTTGTATCAGGTGCAGAACCCATTTTGATACCCACATATCATATGGTACCAACTGATCTAAAAGAAATGAATGTACCATCACCCAATATGAAGAGAAAAATATTTATCATTACATGTATTTCACCTTGGGGTTCACATGTGTTATTCTTCATGAAGGTGGATGGTATTCTTTGACTCTGCATCAATTTTCAGAAGGTAATACAA
Source organism: Viscum album (assembly GCA_963277665.1). Classification (NCBI taxonomy): domain Eukaryota; kingdom Viridiplantae; phylum Streptophyta; class Magnoliopsida; order Santalales; family Viscaceae; genus Viscum; species Viscum album. The sequence continues at coordinate 341,752,502 of OY728135.1, forward strand.
GTTACAGTGAAGAATCAATATCATTTTATTGGATCAAGGATCCTTTTTATCATCTATAGGGATCCTGGTGGTTCTTCAAGTCTAATATTTGATCGGGATATCATCAGTTATGAGTTATTGAAGAGGATATTCTAAATATGGTGTTTCAAAGAAGGTATGGGCTGTATGAGTATTTGGTGGTTCCGTACAGGATAAGGAATTATCATGCAGTGTTTGTGGCCCTCATGAATAAGATATTCCATCTATACTTATAATCTATTATCATGGTTTTTATTGAATACATCCTCATATATTCACCAACACCAGAGAATATTCTAGGCACCTAGCTATAGTCCTTAGTATACTTTGAGCACAAAGGCATTATTCTATGTTATCAAAGTGGGACTTATGGATTAGAGAGGGGAAATTACAAGGACATTTGGTGTCTGATAATAGTTTACCCATAGACCCATATGATGTTTAGGAAGTCATTTCATGGACACATTCTTGGATCATGTTTGATAATAGGGGAGTTCTGGCATTAGTAGGATATTACATATGGGTTATATAAGAATTGAAACGACTATCATCACCCGCAAAAATGATGATGAAGAAGGGGGTGACGTTCTAGTGGACGAATTACTGTGAATAGACATTCCTTATGTTGAATTGGAGGTTGAAAATAGTCCCAGTATTGACAATCCATGAGTTTAGGATTGGTTATCCAGTTCACGGTGAAGCATTAGAAGTCTTTCTAAGTGTAGTGACAATGTAGAGAGAGATGTTAGTAACCTATGAGTCTCGTCAGCTATGACCCCATGAGAGTAACTACCCTACACAAGAATTGGTGCTATAGGTTTTGGTTAATACATGAAATCATTAGAGACACTATCTCTTCAATGAGATATTTGTTGTGTATATATATAACTCAATAGCCTTAACTATATATTTACATAGAGGGATCTAAATCAGAGACATATGTATTGGGTAGAGTATTTGTAGAAGTTTGAAATTGAAATTTATTAAGAAACTTATAAGTGTAATTTTTTTATAGATGATATCTTTTATAAGTCACTGGTTAAGGATGAGGTTTGTGAGAAAACTACTGAGGAAAAGTTACACTTAATGAGCTAGTTAGATGATTGGAGTATGGACGCTTCTAAGGACCATGGGTTCAGTAAGTTAACTCTTTTGGTGTTCATATCATCACTTATAGATCGAGTGATGACTAGATAGTAGTCAGACATAGAGTCTTTTATTTTGAGAGAGTAGATGGTTAGTGGTGACTCAATACCTAGATGGTTGATGGATGATGACGATGTGATATTAGTACATGAGATAGTCATCTTAACTGATTTAATTGGATATGTTCTGATGAGATATTACCATACCTTTATATGGTTAGTACATCCATGTGCGACCATGATATATCTTGAATTTAGACGCTAGTTTTTGTGGCTGATAATAAAGAGGGACATTGATGGTTTTGGTTCCAAATGCCTTACTTGTCATAGGGTGAACACTGAACATTAATGACCTAGTGTTTTTGCTTCATCCGCTTACTATACATATGTTGATGTGGGAATATATTACCATTTAATTTTTTGTGGGGTTACCCAAGAACATAAGGAGCTGTGACACAGTATGGGTGATTTTTTATTAGCTAACAAAGATGACTTAATTATTACTGATATGAGAGACTAACTCAGTTAAAAAGATAAGAATGATCTATGTCTATGAGATCGTATGCCTACATAGTGTACCCTTGAGAATTGTATCATACATAAATGAATGTTTCACATTTTATTATGGAATGTATTTCAAAAATTCCTAGAGGTGTAGCTATGATTGATCACAACATACCATCCATAAATATATGGATAGTCCGAACAGACTATACACATATTGGAGGATATTATTTGAGATTTCTTCATGGATTTTGGTGGATCATGGGATGATAACCTAGCCTTGGTTGAGTTTTTTTATAACAAAATTTACATATATTTGATTCAGATGAAACCTTATGAGGTTCTGTATGGTAGTCCATGTTGATATCTACTAGGTTATTATGAGTTAGCAGTTGTCGGGCCTAGAAAGGTTCAAGTTTCATTCAAGAGAGTGTATATTATTCATAAGATTTTGATCAATGATCAAAGAATATTTAGATCATATTAATTCCATAGGATGTTAACTTTGTAGTTCTCTTTAGTAGATCAGGGTTTTTTAGGGTGACTCCTTTGTTAGGGAATCAACGTCTGAGGAAGAGGGGTAGATAGAACTATGTTTCGTGGGACCCTTTGAGATCATTAAGAGGATAGGGGAAGTGGGGTATCAGTTGTATAATCTGTATTGGTATTAATTTATAAAATATGTGTTTTAAGTGTCACAACTCTTGAGGTACATGGATGATCCTATACATGTCATTGGTTGCAAGGATTTGGTGTTTATGCCTAATACTATTTATATGAAAAAACTTGTGTAGATTATAGATTAGTGTGGGAATGTAATTTGTGGGAATATGGTACTAGTTGTATGGATTCATTGACAACATGGGAAAATCTAAGAGGAAAATTGGGAGAGATAGGATGACATCTGACTTCAGTGGATGGACTTGTTTCAGTAGGAAACATAGAGATCCATCTCAAGGATAATAAGTCTTTTAGGGGGTAGAATTTTAAAACAATGAATTTTATTGATCTTAATTAATAGTCTTGATTCATCTATGTATTTAGTTAGATCATGTTTCAGATTTATACTTGTGTCTTAGTGTGGTTTTTGGAGGCCTGGAGAGTAGTTTTGGCAAGTTTACTAGGTACCACGACATAAACCCTTTTTCCCACGCTATAGTGCACCTCATCCATGGATGAAACCCTAACATTATGCTAATGGAATGTGCATTTTACCCATGGTGTGAACATTATTCCCATTGTGTCAACCTTGTTCTGTAGTGAGTGCATTGTGCCCACGGTGTGAACATTGCACCCATGGTGTAAACCTTGTGTCATGGGGTGTGCATTATTCCCATAGTTTGTTCCTTGATCCCATGGTGTGTGCCTTACATCGTTGTGGCCTGCACCATATACCATGGCCATTAGATTGGATATATTGCACCATCGTTTGTTAGACCATACCAGAACATGCTTTTCGCATCCGGTACATAGATAGGTCTTGAATATTCAGTCTTCAACTGTTTAAGGGGTCGTTACAAATTTTATTTCAAGGATCTATTTCAGATTATTAAGAGGGTTCATTCATGCATATGGAAGTCCCTTATATCCCTATAAATACCTCTTATTCTATTCTTTTAGGATCAAACCCAGAGCCTGAGATCATTACAGATGAGATCCATACCATATCCCCTTGCCTGGGTCACAGTCCCCAGTTTTCAGATTTATTCGACTACTGAACATTTTTCATTGTGTGTAACACCGCAAGATTTTTTCGAAATATTTTCTTTTTGAATTAATTTAATCATTTCAATATTATTTATTTTACACAATACTTAATATATCTTGTGTTATATGAATACACTAGGTTTGGATTGCATTACATGTATCCCCATGTTATGATTTCACTACACCATCACATAGATTAGATTTGCGTACACAAAACACTATGTTTTTCTTATTTTCTACAAAATTCAAAGATCCTTTGATAGATTACATTATACTCAAGACTGAGTTGTACCAAAATACAATGTAATATGAATAATAATATTAAAATATTATTATTATTGTCACATAGCCATTTGAATGGTGGTTTTGAGTAAGATTAATTAAATTATGAAAATATGGTTTACACATGTATATAAGGATAATTATTTAGTGACAAATTAACTATAAATGAAAATAAACCCCTTTTGAAAATATAGAATATATTTTACTAGAAAACTATATTTATGAAATCAAACACATTTTACCTCAATAAATTAATTAAACCACCTTAGATAAATTATTTTAATGATATATATATATATACATTATTCATATAAATATTTAATGTTCATATTATGTGTTTTCTAGAAAATATATAAGAGTAAATCCAATTCTACACATAAAGATATGTATTTTTTTAAGAGGTAATTTGACCACCTTTTAATGGTTAATCTATTTTAAATATAATTTTTTGACAATTTTATAATTTTTATTTTATAAAATAAACTTCATATTTTGACTCATAGTTTTAAAATTTACTTTTGGTGAATTTTTGGATTTCTTTTGAGAAGTTTCATTTTTTGATGAATAAAGAACAACACTGAATTTTAATTAAAAACTGTATTTTTTATAATTTATTTATATAGTTATATTATATTTTAAAATAGTTTTAAAGTATATTTAGATCAATTATACATATATTAATACAATTTATATCATTATAATAAATTTCACAATGAAATTGGATATAAAAACATTTCAAACATTTGAACAGTTTCAATTAAATACCTATTACCTCATCCCATCTACGAGATTAATTATAAATTAAAATTTTCCACTTATATGTTTATAATTTATTAAAATTAATTAAATATTTTTATTAATTATAATTTAAAATTTCTAGTATGTTCATCTTAGTTTTTATGAATTTTTTTTAGTGAAAGTAGTTAATATTAATTAAAACAATTATGGTAAAAATGAGTTTACTTAGTGGTTAAATTTTAATTTAAGGGCCCAAATAACCTAGAAACATGTTTAAAATCTATTTTATAGCCATATATATAAACTAAATAATCCCTATAATAGAAAATTTACCATTATTGGAGGAACATTATTTAATGGAGACCTTTCAATAATTTTTACCTTTTTATATTTACAAGAAAACCACTCCTCCTCCACTATAGAAAAGAACTCACCCCTCCCTTATTCACACATATAAAAGACTTTTGGTCATCCAAAAACTACCCAAATAAACTCCAAACTTCTCTCATATCATCCTAGAAACCTAAATTTGTGCAGAAAGACAAACAAGTTATTCTTTTGGTGCAAACCAAAAGTAATTACATGGAGAAGAGGTAACAACATTCAAAAAGAAATTTTATTTTATTTCATTCTCAAAACCTCAATTATAATTATTACATGATTATATAACAAACATAGTATCATAAATATTCTGATATATTTTTATGTTAAGGGTATGACCTAAACTAAAACAAAAAATCATGAAATAAAAAACATAATCATCATTTGTGTATACGATAAACTACCGCCTTATGAACTGATGTTGTTTGTTCTTCCATTACTACCTATAAAGGATAGGAATAATGAATTAATTAATTATTTTATTTTATATATAGGAAATTTATGATGTATTTTTGATTCTTTAATTATTATATAACCCATAACCTCCTTCTTTCCATTTTGCGGGGACACAACAACCTCATTTGTGGACATGTGGACCACCGCCTCTTCAAATCGATGTGACCATTTGTCCTAAAATAAGTTCCACCAGATGGGATGAGGATTCTAGAAACATTTAGATGTGAATTAAACCTAAAAATTCTCAAAAACACTCATAATGGTGTGCTTTACATAGCCCTTTTATGAAGACCCCTTCCCCTCTACAAAGAAGTGAGGCACTGACGGAGCACTCCACGAGTCTAATGGCACTCTATGACCACATGAAAGGGTTAAAACTATGTTCTTCAAGTAGAAATCATACAATACCATTACATAATCTCCCAAAAACTTTTAAAAACCCCTCCCATCATCTCAAAACCCTCTTCCTATAAATATCTTTCTCATTCTGACTCAAATGAAGACTTCCTATGCTTTTGACTTCTGGATTTCTCCCAATTCATGAAGCACCTGAGAATTTCAAACCATACCTCAAATGATTCCCAACGGTAATAGATATTTGAAAAAAACCCTTCCCTAGATTCTTGAATACCTCCACCTTCAATGGATATACTTTTTGTGAAGGCCTATGCCTTTCATGAAGGAAGAAGGCACTCCATGGTACTTGAAGCTTTGTGAAGCATTATACCTTCATGGAAAACTATTTTCCTGATCCAATAATTCATCCTGAGGTAGTGTGAACATGATTCATGATGAATTCCCCTTTTATAATCCACTTTCCACCACAAATAATCTCTTTTTAAGTCCCTATTCATCGCGACCCCCCCTCCTAGACTTCTCTATGTTTCCTCCCTTATACCGACACCTCTCCACAAAGTCCGAGTTATTAAAGCTTCCACACCCATCCAGGATTAGTCTGGCAACACTCCAAATCCCTATTTTATATTTTATACCCATTATGGTGGACCACTCCAATTCAAATGAAAACAGAGACTCTTATTTACCTTTTTCTTCTAAGCATGTGTATGCTAATCCACTTTAAATCCTTGAATAGGGATGCTAATGTGGACTTTGTGAATGACCACTTCTCTACACCGTTATGACCTAGAGTTGTTGAATCCATTCCCCACCAACGTCTTTATGTGAAATTGTTATGTAATCACATAGGGTAATTAGTGAGTCCCCCAACATCCTAGATGCATGATGTAAAACTTCTTTACACCAACATCCTCAACACATGATGTTAAACTATGAACTTACCCTATGAAATAGGCATAAGATGATCGATGTATGATTAAAACAAGATGGCTTTCACACCACCTATCCTCATGGTGTATGGAATATTCCTCACATGGAATTAGATCCTCCCCACTTGAAATGATATCCTCCTCAGGTAGATTCCACGCATAAGCCTCACTCATAAAGAATGAGATCCTCCTCTCACAAAATGAGATCTCACTCAGGAAGCTTCCATTTGTAAGCCTGACACAATCTCTCATTGGTGCATCTTTCGAGACCTGCTTGTCAGGTCTACTTATTACCCTTGTTTCTTACACTGAGAATGACTCACATTGGATAAGAGGTTAACAACAACTATAAAATCCCACCTCCACTCCAATAGGAAGATCCAATGCATAATCTTCAACCAACCATGGGCATTTTTCATGCATAATCTCCAGCCACATGTTCCATTACCATTAGGCCTCCTCCTAAGGTGTAATCCCCAATGCCCTTCCTGAACAATGTGGACTTTTATTCCCACCTAATCGGGATATTTATGAAGCATTTTTTGGGTTCAATCCTATCACTCCATCCATTCCATCCATTTTATTCACTCTATCCACATCCACCCTGACTTTCCATGGGCTACCAAATCTTAGAAAGGCCATTCCATGCACCTGGGTCGCTCATACCTGTAATCCCCATCTACATCATTTCACTTGGGATGCTTGCATATGTAATACTAAAAAAATTAACCCATATAAATCCTCTTGAAAAGGCTATATTCCATGTATAATCCTCATAACATCCCTCATTGACACCACATTTGTAGGGAAAACATCATTACCGCATGATGTTAAACTATATGGACTGGTCTTGTCACACGACCTTTAACTATAGCATTCGACTACATGGTTTTTTATCACTACCTTCTATGTAAAATACATAGGACACCTCCTTGTGGTACAATCCCTTCCAATGTTAAACCATGGAATCCCCTTTCTTAGGGTGCATCTCTATGATCTACCTCGTGATCAACATGGGATGCCTTGAGTTTCATTCCCAAAATGCCTCCATGAGATCCCTCAAATGAGGAAGAATACAAGTGACCAATGTTCCAATATCCAATCATTCCATAGATGCCAAATGTGACTATTCCCCTGATTAAAGTTTGAAGCCTATTAAGACCCTTTGGAATGTCCGGACTGAATCAACATAATTAACCATCACCCAAAAAGATATGGCACCGATAATGAGTTACAAAAACATACTTAACTATATGATGGAGACCCAGAATAGGTGAAAAGTTCTAATTATGAATCTATAGAAGGAGAAACTGATATCCCATCATCCTTTTTTGATCAAGAAGTATACATCACCAATGAATGTGATGAAAGCCACCCACATTTGGAAAGCGAGAATGTGGGGAAATAGATTGTGATGCCAGTGCACATTCACACATAGGAGGTGCACCACAACAAATGTGTCAGAAAAATAAATGGTGAACCTGATGTTAAATTATTCTCTTCAACATTTGGAATAGTATATTTTCAGACAACAATATATTAGCATTTTATTAGATCTAGCTATCTGGTTCCATGACCCACTAAATAAATAGTGGGTCTGATATGGACTCACCCAAAATTAGGGAAGTAAAATGTAGGGAATCTTGGTCTGAGACATTGTTAGAATGTATCTCTCTCTCCAACCATAGAAGATTGGATGACGTTGGGGAATTGGGAATTTATTTCCTTTTATCCCTACTGATATTGGAATCCTCCTACTTTTTATGACTCTAGTTGTAATAAATCAATCACCATATTCTTGCATATATAGGGCGTAAGAAATATCAACACAATAGTCCCGCACAACCCCTCCTTCATAAGATGGTGATAGGTCCCATAAAAACCAACAATGGAAGGTCTTCTTGGAGGAGAAATAGGTGGACCTTTAAACTGCCTCACAGGCCCTGGTTGAAGCCACCCGAAGCCAACATCAGGCACAAGCTCAGGAGGATTCCCAATGAGGGGAACTAATTTCCTCAACATTAGTGTCTCATTCCACCCTTGGAACATTCTTCCAAATCCCTTCCACTACGGAGTAGGTACCCATTAATGTTTAGTTGGGATCGAGATATCAATTGCCACATATGTAGGTTGGGATGACTCTACCAAATTTTTTTGTCATAAAAAACCATTACGGGTCAACCCGTGATGATGAGATCAGGTATTTAGGACCTCCCTATACATTTACCAGCTAGAGTGATGTCCCTACACACTCTCACAATCAAAATAATGATCCTTACTATGTTCCCATAATCAATCATAGAAGAGGCCCTCCCCACTTCATCGACATTTAGTGAAAATTTACTCTCCATAATAATGGTGCCCAGTATGGTGGTCCTCTCCATTCCAAATACTATTTGCATGAAGGTCCTCCCTGCGCCATTCCTAGCTTGAGAAGAGGCTCTCCCTACTCCAGCACCAATCACCGTAGAGGCCCTCCCTGCTCCATCAATTATCAATATGGATGTCCTCCCCATGATTTCACCACCAAAAAACACGTAGGTCCTACCCATTCCACAACCAAACCGAGTGGAATTACTACCCATTCTTTCACATAAAAACACAGAGGCCCTCCCTATGTTTTTACCATCCAAAAAAGAGGTCCCCCCATTCATCTATTAACCAGTATGGAGGTCCTCCCCATATCCATTTCAAGCAGTGAAAATGTCTTCCTCACACCCCAGCACCCACCTTTGAGGTCCCCCCCATGTCCATTTTCGGTAGTGTGAAGGTCCTCATCCCACCTCAAACTACCAGTAGAGAGGTCCTCCATTGTTACCCACAAAATAATTAGAGGTCATCCCTGATATGTTGAGAAATAGAGTAGACATTTTCTCTACTCCTACAACAACCAATATTTACCCCCCCCCCCGATCTGATGAAAATTGATGTAGAGGCCCTCCTCATATCTCAACCAACCACAGTGGAGGTCCTCACCATGATAAGACTCACCAATATTAGGGTCCTCCCCATGGAGAATAATTTCCCTACCCTGAAGAACCACCCCATGGTAGAAGGGTGAACCACCTCCGCCAAAGGAAAAATTCACGGAAGTTCCAAATTTTTGTTAATCTAATTCTCTTCTTAGAACTTGAAGTAATGTGTGATTCAATGATGGTGCCTTCACCCTAGTCCCTTGCATCAGAATCTAGGGTAGGATCCCAACATATGAGGTTTTCCATCCCAGAAGTTGAGATCTACAAGATTCCAGAATACCTTTGTAGATACATTAAGGTCAAGGATGATTTCGCACCCTTACAATGTCTCACGATGCAATCATCGTTACGATCACAAGTTTCATTCTCTACCTCTACCTAGGATCCTAGAGAACGATTATTGGGTTTTATAGATAATGAGAATCTGTTATACCCATAGATGAGTGCCTCCAACCTCGCACATGGGGTGATTATAAATAACCATTCCCAAATGGGTGTAATGATTTCGCTGATGCTGCCTTCGAGAGATGACATAGCGTGTAGTGGAAATCAGCTCATACAACAGCTACTCTAAAGCATAACCCACCACCACACTAATTTGAATTATTTCCACCACTGATTTCTTATCCATCACCGATCGAAACATGGTTTAAATAAGATCTAGGCACTACCTATGAACAAGGAATCCTATGGAACTCACTACTTTGTCTTCAATTATAAGTAGTGTTCTGGACAAATGTGGTTCCCAGCTTTGACATCCCAAGTCCCCCCACTGATGTTTAGGTCATATATTTTATCTAGTATTCTGGTGATGAGTTTTCAACTATGTGATCATCGTTTGGTCTATCCAAGAAGCTGAAAGAATTTTAATGACAACGATCAACATTTCTACATGGTCAAGATGGCATCAATCCTGATAGTCCAGTATCCCATGTCACCTAGCTACCACTAGACCCTATAGCATAGATGCATTCTAAGCTTCATAGTGCTCTACAAAATCACTTAGGCATCATTCCCACGTGTTCAGATCATAGGATGGGGACAATATGCTTATATCCACTTCGTTGATATCCTATGAAAATGTGACCTACCTAGTGATATTGGGGATATGCCTCCAGGTATTTCTATGGTGAACATGGTCACACCTGATATAATTAATAAGAAAGGGGACAGTTGTGTTCAACCTAATAGAGAAAACCCACCCCCAAGGGTAGTGTAGTATCATGAGGACCCTCACATATGTGTTTTCACATGCTAGTAAAGGGAGATCCATGGCCTATAAGAACACTCTGTATCATTTCCTTCTGATCGAAACACCAAAAACATTTAAGAGATGGTTGTGACCTCTAAGAACTATGATCCATCTAAGATTGGATAGAAAATAGTTAATGTTCCAAAAATATTATCCTTATGTCAGCAGATCACCGATCATAATAGGATCATTGAGGTTCTCCTTGCTGAGAAAAACTTAGATTATGGTGATCCTTAAAAAGATCGTGTCTCTCCTCCACTAGGGAATCAAGGGAATCCACAATTAATTCTTGTCTAGGTACCCCAAATTGAGCCTGATGATTTCATATAACCAAACAGAGTGGAGGTAAGAGTTTAAAACAAACAACCATGGAACGCATCATCGAATCTACCTGAGCAGCATAGTAATCCCCATCGAGACCCAGAGAAAGCCATTTCTCAAGAATCTCCATGATTTTCTGAGCCTACATACCATGTTGAAGATCCTATCAACACATTTTTGGTTCAAGAACCTTGTCAAGATAGGAACCCCCACCATGATGATCTTATTTCTACTCTCACTGCTCACCTCAAAGCCCTTCAAACATGACAGGTGAAATCCCACCAGATAATAAGTCCTACCCAGTGTGGGTGGATGATATGAGAGAACCCTAAAAATTTGAGAATCATACATTTTAACCCTTAAAAAGGATGGGAGACCCACTACAACATCTATCACACTTCACTCAAGGTGAGGACCCAGGATGGGAACCCCAGAGTAGTAGGCGGCTTCCAATCTTGGATGTTTTATTCATACATTGTAAGGGATTGATTTTTTCAAGTATAAACAGCTACCCATTGGGTCTATCACTGGTTGGGAATACCTCCACAGGTATTTTCTCTATCAGTTTAGTTATACTACCCACAAGATAAGTATTTTTGTCCTATTAAAGTGTAAACAACTAACCGATGAACGAGTCACAGACTTTTTCGCCCAGTGGGAAGGACTCACTTATTCACTCAAAATTCCAATGACTCAAGAGAATATATTAATGATATTCATGGGGAATTTCAAGACTAAGCTGGTCCCCAACATCATCACTCAAAAAATCCTTGGTGGATTCTAGTATTTCTCTGACAATGCACAATTCCTAGAGGAATACTTACATAGGCCAAGAATGCATGTACATTTACTTTTCTAGCTCTTTCAAGAAAATCTGCGAAGGTAAATACTATTGTCACTGTATAGGTAGAGGCCCCCCAGACTACTACTGTTGTTTACAATAGATCCTTATCAAGTGAATCCTCATCGAATGCAGTATCCTAAATAAGTGTAGCCTCACCCAATACAAAATCGGTGAGCACCACCTCACCAACCACACCTACCCAGGTTGTAGAATCATGACCTATAACCTCTTCAAGATCTATCCCCTCATTAAGGAAAAACACTCAGAGTTCCCTTCCTAGAGAATAGAAACTAGACCTATTCATTTAATGAGGCCTAGCTCCCTGGTTATATATGCAATTCTACATAGAAAAGGATTATGAAGCTTCCAGAGTGAATGAAACCCCCAGAGGCTGAGATCACTGATCATAATAACTATTTCCCTTACTATTAGAAACTTTTAAACACTATTAATCAATTCTACATGTTCAAGGATTAGATACAAGACCATGTGGATAACAGCGTGGTCATGTTTGAAGATTCCCCAGTATAGGTGAAACATGTCTCCACCTTGCCCAATGATAACAGTGAAAGTTCTTGTGAGTGGAAAAATGTTTATAACCATGGGACATATAATAATGATGATTGTTTGGCTCACAGATTAGTTGATCCCACCCATTGAATTAGTCTATTCCTCTTACGATGTCATGAACCTCTTAAAGTCTCTATATCTTCTCCACATGAGGATAATACATCCACATCATAGTCCTCTATGTATCAAAAGAATAGGCACTGATGAAACAAGATAAATAAGATCCCCCCATCAATTCAAAATATGTCATGAACACTATGTGATTTAATGCCTCCCGAGTTGGGAATCTTCCCTAAGGCAATCCCAACATTGGAAGACCAATTTTATGAGGATAAGGTGTATGAATTTGTGAATACCGTTGATATGGTGAACCCATTTTTGGTACCCAAAGCTAATAATTACACTGAAAAATCTCTAAGAACCTCTAGATGATGATATCAAATAGAAATTTGGGGCCATGAAAACCAATGGAATTCTCAGGATAGTGCTTCATGTCAGGTCGTTCTTGTTACCAAGACTAGACAACAAACATTATGCAGATCTGATCGGGAATATTCCTCCTGTCTGCCTCCATTAGACATGCCACCACATTTTACCATGACTGAGAAGAATACCCACAACCGTATTATGATAGGTTGTACTGAGATAAATCCATTATCAGTTAAATAATAGTTAACCATTAGTGTTTTTTGACTGATAAGTAGTAGGACATTACTAGAACCTGCCAGAATCTAGTGGTACATCCAGTAGTGATCGTTATGCCTTATTTCAAAAAACAACAGCCATTGGTAAAAAAAGTGCACTAAGAACATAAGTACAATGTGTTGAAGAACCTCACACATATACATGTTAAGATCTTAATATTATAGGGCCTCTTTCTAGAATAACATATGTGTTAGATTCTCACAGAATCCTAAAGAATCCCCCTATAGTTCCAAACAGAGGTAGTGGTTGTTGAGAATTTCTATGTTGAGGAGGTCGAGTGGGAATACTGACAAGATGTCATCTCAATATCAGGAGATTATGATAGCTCCCCAATGTAGGGGAACCTATTTCCCCTATAACTAACAAATGAAATCAATAGTGTGGAAGTATGACACTGTCTAGTTGAAATATGTTCCATGATTAATCTCATTATAACTTAGATTCTCTGCAATTTTGGATTGTCTAAAGAATATTTGAGTCCCTCTAACATGAATATTCAGTGTTATGATAGGAATGAGTAGAGAACATGTGGAATAATATGGTTGAATACCCGGTTTGTTATCTTGATATAAAGGTTCAATTTCATGGTTGTATCATAGGATACTACATACAATGCATTGATGGGTAGACCCTAGCTCCATATGCATGCAATAGTTACCTCCTCGTATCTCCAATTTCATAAGCACCCCCTTTATAGTCAAGTATCCATGCTTCAAGGTGATGAATCTCCCTTAAGCTCTTGTGAATCAATCTTTCCAGATGATGAATATTATAAGAGAATGGAAAAATAAGTTCAGGCTAATGAGGTTGAACACAAAACCATTGTGTCTGATCCATGGATAGATGTGAAAAATGATTTTATCCTCCCAATTCACTAGTTGGAGGGCACAAAACCAGACTTGGGAAACAACATCATCATTTCCAAGAGGAAGGGGTGACGTGTCCCAAGGTATGAGGAATGTAATGTGATTACGTCATGTTTCTACACAAGACATGATTATGCAATTCAAGAAACCCTAACCCCAATAATGTATTGAGATATTCACCCAATGTTTTCCATTCTGTGGTGCCTTCAACAGTTCCATGGTGCTGGGCTAAGTTTCCCGAAACTGACCCACCAGTATTTCTTTGACATCAAACATGTACCCTGTGGTCGAAGGACTGATAGAATCAGTTTGACAACCTCTATAGACATGGTTTTACTATATTAGGAGTTACCAAGTGAGGATTTCACATCATCCCAATTAGGGACAGGTATTTCCACAGAATCATTCCATATGAATGAATTTCCTCCTCCCACTGATTCCCCTACCTCATATGATGAATATGATTTTGAATATTATCCTCCCATATTTGAAGAGGGCATCTCTACCACCATTTACAAGCTGGTATAGGTGAACTATAACAACCCTTCTCTTTATTACACACTTAAACATGATTTACTACATAAACAATTCACTTGATACAACATGGAAGATCGAGAGGTCTAGTGTCTTTTGGGATTAGGAACATTAAATAACGACTAAAAACATGAAACACAACATATTTATTGAAAAATTCCTTTACATAACCATGAAATGTTTTCATACTTAGTATTGCATGGGATACCCTAAGGACATACATGTGAAAAATGTGAGCTATAAAACCCAGTAAGAAAGTAAACAAGGCATAACATGAAAAATACAATACATGTTAGGAAATAGTCATGTCAATGGAGCATAAAAGAACATGAACATAAAGGCATGATATTTCATGATTATTATAACATGAAAATGTGGTAGCAATACTTAACATGGAATTATCATGAGCCAAGGCTCATTGCACATGGTGCATGAGTAAACCCTCATCACAGTTGAATTATCATGTGTAATTACCCATTGCACATGAATTAGAATGAGTAAATTTTCATGGAATTTGATGTATCATGATACTAATATTTACCCAATGCATTGGATCATTATCGGGGCACACCCTTCTTAAACATTTCATTTCATGCATAAGTGTGCCACAAGATCATACAACATAGATTTATTAAACATCATAATTTATTCCATGTTAAAAGAATGTGGAATTAATACAAGAAACTATTCCATAAATAAGTAAATGTGCATAAAGGTGAATACCCATGAAAGAGAAATGGGCATGATATTCACTACACAATGATTTTGGATTGGAAAATGGCGGTACAATTTCGGCAGCATAACAACATGACATAAGACTTCATAAGAAAATTTGATGAGATAGAAAAGTGTGTCTCATCATATGTACATGAAATGGATATTAAGGGGGTACTATCGATACATTTTTTTAACATAATTAATGGAATTTGGATTCATAATACAATAGAATTTCTTGAATGTAAACTAAGAGAGAGAAATTCCTTACAGAATTTCGTTATGGTAATGGGTGTACATGGGTGGAATTAATGAGAGAGAAAAGGGGTCTCTCATCATTAAAACATAAATAGGGTAGTATGGGGGAGGTGAAAAATCATACCCCAACTATTATAATTGAAAATAAAAGGGCATAACAATATTAAGAAACTTGGATAAAATGAGAATGGAAGGAAACCCTTTCTTGGAAGTGTGATCCCAAAGGCTTGGGAGAGGATTCTTGGAAGCTTGGGGCACCTTGGAAGGATTATAGATAGAATAGGGAAGAGGTTGTAAAAATTCTAAAGACTTTGAGTTAAGAGGAAGTGGGAGATTGGGTGGGTTAATATAAGAAATGAGAAGAAATTATTTATTATTTAGGTTTGGGTCACCACACATTAAGCTAATCCAAACCACAATCCTGCCCATGGTTTTTTCCCAAGGGGAGAGGATAACAATATTTTATAAGGTCAATAGACTAAAATCTTAAAATAATTGGGTTGCTTATGTGGAGGTGAGTCACACTATCAAGTAAAACAATTTAAAACGTTAAAATGTTTTGTAAGTCTTGGAGGGTCCACTAAGGCATTGTGAAATAAATAAAACAAAACTAAAATCACATTATTTTAATGGTAAAACATATATTGTCTGAACATAGTGTTTATAGTATTTTATTAAATCACTATTGTGTCATTATGATGTCATAAAACACATTATATATTTAAACGGTATTTAATTTTTACCTAAAAATTCAACTGTCGCAGAAAATTATGAAGAATTCACCATTGGATAATTTCTAAATATTTATTTCAAAAATAATATTCATTTTATCTAAATATTTTTCTAAATATGTGAATTTTTACTTTTAAAATAAAAAATGGAATTTATCGAAAATTCATGGGTTTTGACAAAAACAGCTTTCAAACTTTAATAAATATTACAATTGTATTCCTAAAAATTATACGATCATTTATATTAAATAAAAATTAAATTAGTAATAATAATTTATTTTAATTAAAAAATCAATTAATTCATCAAAATATAAATTAACTAAAAATACTAATTGTGCTTTAAAAACTATTTACAATGTAACAGTAATAAAACAAATGTATATTATTTATTATATACACAAATAATGAAAATAATCATAGAGCTAAGGTCTTGTTAAATGACCCTTATAACACCTACATAGGACCAAAGGGTAAGGTGTGCGATGGTGATAGACTCTTGGGGTGGCCTAGATAACATCGCTCAGGTGGTAATCTCTATCCACTTCCACATCTCCCGTAGGTGGTACCGTTCGAGTATAAAATGTTGAAGCTCATCTGGGGATCAGTCAAGTGCGAAGACCAATGATGAAACCTCCTTTATGAGCTTCTAAAAATGGGCTTCGTATGGGGAAAGTCTACTGGATGAGTCCATCACTTCCTTTGTCTAAGTAAATTGGACTTGTTAAAGACCTATATTTATTCTAATAATGTGATTAGTGTTCAAAGGCTATATTAGCAACGATCACAAATCTTAACTATATTTTAAAATCCCAAAACATAAAACTAGGTAAGTGCATATATTATATAACTATCTTACATAATAATACATTTAATTAGATCAAGATGAATGTTCATTAATAAATGTTTGGGTCATTACAATATTCCCCCCGTAAAAATTTCTCCCTTGAAATTTCGTTTTCCACAATAAAACATATGTGGGTAACTCTACTTCATCACTTCCTCTGATTCCCACGTTGCCTCTTCAAACTTGTGGTTACACCACAACACCTTGACGAGGGGCATTGCCTTGTTTTTTAGAACTTTTTCTCTATGATATAAGATTTTCACTGGTTTCTCCCTGTAAGAAAGATCATCCTCTAACTATACTACCTCTAAATAGATTAAATGTGAAGGGTATGGTATGTACTTCCTTAAGAGGGATACATGAATGATATCATGTACTTTGGACATGGTGGGTGGAAGTGATAGTCGATAGGCCACATCCCCAACATGATCAAGAATCTCGAAGGGGCTGATGTACCTAGGACTTAACTTTCCTTTCTTTCCAAACCTCATGACCTTATTCCATAAGGATATGCATAGAAATACCATGTATCCAACTTTGAACTCATGTTCTCACTGATGGTTATCTGCATAACTCTTCTATCGACTTTGGGCTGCCTTAATATGTTGCTAAATGATTTTCACCTTCTCCACCATTTCTTCGACCATTTCAGGTCCTAGAATATTACGCTCACCAAATTCATCCCAACACACCGAGGTTCTGCACCTTTTCCCATAAAGGTATTCATATGGTGCCATTCGGATGCTCAAGTGGAAACTGTTATTTTAGGATAATTCAACTAGTGGAAGATGTTGGTCCCATCATCCATTGAAGTCTATAGAACATGATCTTAACATATCTTCCAGTGTTTGAATAGTTCACTCAGATTTTCCATTAGTTTGAGGATGATATCCCATACTGAAGTTCAATTTAGTGCTTATAGAATGATGGAGGCTTTTCCATAACATTGAGGTGAAGTTAGAATCACGATAGGATACAATAGATAATGGTACTCCATACAGCCTTACCACTTCTTTTATATATATTCGTGCTAGTTGATCCAATGAGAAGTTCTCTCAAATTGTGATAAATTGAGCTGTCTTCATAAGACGATCCACAATGACCCATATATAATTGTTTCCCCTAGATTTCCTTGGAAGTCCAATGAAAAATTCCATGGTACTTTTGTCCCACTTCCATGTTGGCATGGGTAGTGGTTGAATAATCCCATTAGACTTTTGTCTCTCATCCTTCACTTACTGACATACCAAAAAACATTGATGAATATTCAAAAATCTCCCTTTTCATATTGTCCCATCAAAAGTTTTCTAGGAGATCTCGATACATCTTTGTGATCTTCGGGTGAATAGAGAAGGTTGATCTATGTGCATCATTTAAAAGCACCTTATTTATCTCTGGATCAGATGGTACACATAATCATGACCCAAATCTCACAATTCCATGCTTTCCAACCACAAACTCTAAGGATTTCACATTTATGACAGCTTCCACCCTTTTCAAAATTTTCACATCCTTTCTTTGAGGGTCCTTTATTTTCTCCATGAGGGACGATTGAGAAATCATTTGAGAAATTATTGATGATGTTCCTCCCTTAATGATTTCCATGTCCATACTCTGTAAATCTAAGAAGATTGGATCCTTTTCAATTATCATAATCGATGATGATGCATTATCCTATCTACTTAGTGCACACACCACCTTGTTCGCTTTCCCAATGTGGTAATGGATTGAGCAGTCAAAATCCTTGATGAGTTCTATCTATCTTAATTGGAGCATATTAATCTCTTTTTGTGTGAATATAATTTTGAGGTTCTTTTGATTAGTATATATCTCACAGTTCTCCCTATAGAGATAATGTTTCCAGATTTTCAATGTGAAGATCACAACCTCCAACTCCAAATCGTGTGCGGGATAGTTTTGCTTAGGGATTTTTAGCTTCCTTGAGGTGTAGGATATCAATTTATCATTTTGCATCAATACAAAACCCATTCCCTTCTTCGAACCATCACTGAATACCATAAAATGTTCTGCACTTGTGGGTCAAGTGAGAAAAAATGCAGTGATAAGCCTCCTTTTTAAAAACATGAAGCTCTCTTTGCATTCATCGGTCCAAGAAAACCATACCCCCTTCCTAGTTAGCTTTGTAAAATGGTTGGACAATCATGTGAAATTTCTCACAAATTGACCATAATATACAGCTAACCCTAAGAAGCTATGGATATCCGTTACCGATGTTGGCCTCGCCCATCCCTCATTTGCAGTTATCTTGGAGGGATCCATAGATATCCCACTTCTTGTGATTATATGACCCAAGAATGAGACCTCATTCAACTAGAACTGACAATTGCTATACATTTCATAGAGTTTCTCCTTCCTCAAGGTCTCTAGTACAATTTTTAGATGTTCCTAATGATCCTCATTGGTTTAGGAGTATATTAGAATATCATCTATAAAGACTATCAAAAAATTTCCGAGGTAATCTCTAAATACCCTATTCATCAATTCCATAATGATTTGGGGAGTATTAGTGAGTTTGAAAAACATTACTATGAATTCATAGTGCCCGTATCTTGTATGAAAATGAGTCTTGGGGATATCTTCCATCTTCACCCTTGGTAATATCCCGACCACAAATCCACCTTGGATAAGTATTGTGCTTCACGTAGCTGATCTAACAAGTCATCAATTCGAGGAAGAGAATACCTATTCTTTATCATGATTTTGTTGATCTCACGATCATCAACGAAAAAGAACATTGATTTGTCCTTCTTCTTGACGAAGAGGACTGGAGCACCCGATGGTGAAGCAGTTGGGTGTATAAACCCTCCATCCATATTCTACTATAGTTGTTTCTTCAAAACCTCAAGATCTACAAAATCCATTCTATACAGAGTCTTGGATATTAGAAACACTATATGTATAAGGTAAATTGATAATTCAACATATCTTCTAGGAGGAAGACCATTAAATTCCTTGAAAAACACTTCAGCAAATTCACTCACAATAGGCATGTCTTTAAGGATTGTTGCTTCCTTGGACTCAATCATCTGAGCCAGATAAACATGCTCATAGGGTAGTAATATCCACACTTGAGATGATGGTGATAAAGAAGATTCATCCTCCTCCTTGCACTTGTATATAATTGGGGGTCAATTCTCCATATGGAGAGTGATTTCCCTCTCACAGAAATTTATGTTGTCTCTATATAAGGAACTCCAATCAATGCTGATAATTGCATCAAATTCTAGAAGAGGTAGTATGATGAGGTTCACTGGGAAGTTCAATACAAAACTTATGACATGGGAGGAGTTATATTCATGGTATGCAATGATTTCCCAATTTTCCGTACTCACCGAAATCTTTACATCCATGATTTTTGGTGGTGTTGGGATTGTTATACTAAAATTTCAGGATATAAATGAATGCATAGAACTAGAATCAAAATGTACATTCTCTATTATTGAATGAATAAATAGCGTACACTTCACCACTTCATTGTCAGGTTTTACTTCAGTGAAGATGATGGAAAAATCTCACCCTTGCTACCTTGGAGGTTCTTGGTTGCCTTCAAAAAAGCTTGGCTTATGGAACTAATTTGAAAAGTGCCCTGGTTCTTTGTAGTTGAAGTATGAACAATGTGTTGAAAGTTGAATGGAGAGTTCCTCTCCTCTGTCGCAGCCGTGAGTTCCTATAGTCTTCAATTAACGGCTAGGTTCCCTTCTCTTCCACACCTAAAGCATTTATTCATCCCCTTTAGGCAATTTTCGGGGTTCTTCTTTCCACACATTTGTCAAGTGGGATGATTTATTTTCATAGAACCATTGGATTTATCCATCAAATTTCCATAATTCAATTCCACATTATGCTTCTTATCCATATGATACCCCAAAGATTATCTGATTTCCATTTATACCTTGATGACACATTAGAAAATCTCTTCATAGCTGTCAAAGTCACAGATCGCCAGGGCTTTCCGCAGGCTAGGATTCAGCCCACCGAAGAAGCGGTCATCATTGTATTCAGGGGTAACGACAAAGCATAAGGTGTATCATGCAAGCCTTGTGAAGTTTTCCTCATACGTTCCAATGGATTCATCATCTTTTTTCTTGAGGGAAAGGAAGTACCATACCATCTTACGTCAAAGGGTGTGGGTAAAATATTTATCAAAAAACATTTTCTAGAAATCCTTCCATTCCAACACCTCAATCACCTCCTTAGGATTCATATTTTTTATCAATGTCCACCATTGATCAACTTTAACCTCTATACAATAATCATCCATAAGAACCTTCTCTTTTTTGGAACATTAAAGGCTAGAGAAGATCTTTTCGATGGAGTTAATCCATTATTTGGCGATTGAGGGATCAAATGATCCATTAAAAGTAGGAGGACCTTGTATCATGACTCTCTCGATAGTGAATTTTTATTTATTAGGTGGGTTGAATGTTTCTCTTGACCCATATTTCTATTCAAATCATTAGTTAACTGAGAGAGTATCGTGAAACATTTTTTGATTCCTACTCCCATTGGATTGGGAATCTCATTAGAATAGTCATTACACCAGTCTTCTAATCAGTTGTTAGCATGAGTCCTCATATTACCGGCCATTGGATAGAATAAGTGGAATGTTAGTGGTAACACATAATGGGTAAAATAAGGACAAAACATATGACTTAAAAATTAATTTTATTTCATTAAATTATGAATCTATAGGTTTAAATCTATGTTATCCATGATCTAATTTCAATCATATATTCTTAGGGAAATATTATTTAATTCTCTTAATAATGGTTCATACAAAGCTTTTGAATTTACCAAAGAATATCCCTTAGGAGTGTCCTAACCAAGAGCGCAACAAGTATTTTTTTTCATGTACCAAGATACCTTGGGTCAAGCCCGAAACTCCTGGTCGGTGTTTTCACTCCTAGGTATATCTGTGCCGGAGGCGCCTATACCTACTCATATCCAGACATGAATGCATTTTCTTGATAAACCACTTACTCAATACTCGCCAAAACTTAGGGACGTTTTTATTAGACTTAGTCACATCCCTAAGGCTTTCACTAGAGGTTTCTAATCCTAATCCCAAATATAACTAAACCTATCATCTGATACCAACTACCATAACCCTTATCTTTATTACACACTTAAACATGATTTATTACATAAACTCTTCACTTGATACAACATGGAAGATCGAGAGGTATAGTGTCTTTGGGAATTAGAAGCATTACATAATGACTTAAAACATGAAACACAACATCTTTATTGACAATTTCCTTTACATAACCATGAAATTACCTCGTACTTAGTATTGCATGGGATAGCCTGAGGATATACATGTGAAAAGGGTGAGCTATAAAACATAGTAAGGGAGTAAAAAATGAATAAAATGAAGAATAAAATACATGTTAGGCAATAGGAATATCAGTGGAGCATAAAAGAACATGAACATAAAGTCATGATATAGCATGATTATCATAACATGAAAATGTTGCTACAACACTTAACATGAAATTAGCATGAACCAAGGCTCATTGCACATGGTGCATGAGTAAACCCTCATTGCACTTGAATTAGTAAGAGTAAATCCTCATTCCACTTGAATTATCATGAGTAAATTATCATTTCACTTGACTTATCAAGATATTAATCATTACCCAACGCATTGGATCGCTATCAGTGCACACCTTTCTTAAACATTTCATTTTATGCATAAGTGTTCCACAAGATCATACAACATGGATTCATCAAACATCATAATTTATTCCATGGTAAAAGAATGTGGAATTAATACATGAAACTCTTCCATTAATAAGTAAATGTGCATAATGGTGAATAAAATTGATAGAAAAATGGGCACGGTATTCACTACACAATGATTTTGGATTGGAAAATGGCGGTGCAATTTCAGCCGCATAACAATGTGACATAAGACTTCATAAAAAATGTTTATGAGAGATAAAATTGTGTCTCATCATATTTACATGAAATGGAAATTAAGGGGGTAATATAGATACATTTACCAACATAATTAATGGAATTTGGATTCATAATACAAAATAATTTCTTGAATGTAAATGAGGAGAGAGAAATTCCTTATAGAATTTCAACATGGTAACAGGTGTACATGTGAGGCATTAATGAGAGAGAAAAAGTTTCTCTCATCATTCAAACATAAATACGTCAGTATGGGGGAGGTTAAAATCATAACCTAATATATATAATTGAAAATAAAAGGGCATAACAATATTAAAAAACTTGGATAAAATGAAAAAGGAAGGAATCCCTTACTTTGAAGTGTGATCCCAAAGGCTTGGGAGAGGCTTGAGAGAGGTTTCTTGGAAGCTTAGAGAACCTTGAGAAGATTATAGAGAGAGTAGGGAAGAGGATGGGTGAAATCCAAGATCTTTGACTGAATAAGATGTGGGATCTTGGGTGGTTTTATATAATAAAGGAGGGAGAATTCTTTATTATTTAGGCCTGGGTCACCACATAATAAACTAATCCAAACCGGAAACCAGACCTTGGTTTTTTCCCATGTTTTTTTACAAAGTGGAGTGGAAAAAATATTTTATAAGTCCAATTACATAACTTTTTAAAATAATAGGATTTATTATGTGAAGGCGAGTCACACTTTCAAGGAAAACAATTTAGAAAGTTAAAATGATTTATAAGTCTTGGAGGGTCCACTATGGCTTTCTAAAATAAATCAAACAAAACAAAAATCACATTATTTTAATGGTAATACATATATTGGCCGAATATAGTGTTTATAGTTTTTTATTACATCACTATTGAGTCATTATGATGTTATAAAACATATTATATATTTAAACTGTATTTAATTTTTACCCAAAAAGTCAAATGTCTCAGTAAATTATAAAAAATTCAACATTGGATAATTTTGACATCCTGATTACAAATATAATATTCATTTTATCTAAATAAATTTCTAAATATGTGAATGTTTACTTTTAAAATAAAAAATTACATTTATCTAAAATTCAAGGGTTTTGACAAAAAAATGGCTTTCAAACCTTAATAAATATTACAATTGTATTCATAAAAATTATACGATCATTTATATTTAATAAAAAGTAACTTAGTAATAATATTTTATTTTAATTAAAAAATCCATTAACTCATCAAAATAGATTTCATAATTGAATATTAACTAAAAAAATATTTGTTCATTAAAATCTATTTACAATGTAACAATAATAAAATGAATGTATATTCATTATTATATACAAAAATAATGCACATGATCATAGTGTTGCAGTATTTTTTAGTAACCTCTTATACAGAATTGAAGTTATATTATTTAGGGAACATCCATGATATTAAATGGTTTTAATTTTAATTAGGTTACTTAGAGTGAAGTCGAATTATTATATATATAACCTTAGTGATAACCGTTTTTGTTAATCGGTGGATTTGATTACAAAAAACATGTTCTTGTTTATAACTTAATAACATTTGTACAAAAGGATTAAAAAATAAAAAATAGGATATATTACATATATACTAATCTGTTTCAACCATAACAAAAATTGTTTCAGGACCAGAATTAAAGATAATAATAGAAATTTATAAACTGTTGTCCTTGAATGTGCTAAATTAGCACACCTCAAACAGTACTTTCATTTCATTCAAATAAAAGGGCAGGGAAAGGAGAGAAGATAATGAAATATACCATTAGCATTAAAAAAATCTAGTACATGTATGTTACAATATTTATCATACTATTATGGTGAATGGAGGTGAGGAAAGAAATAAAAAGAAAAGAACTTAAAAGAAAAGAAGAAATTGGGAAGATTAATTTTACCTCTTGATACTTTCTCCTTTGAGATCCGATTGAGGGGAGAGGTCTTGGTATTTTTAAGAGGATAGGAGATTTTGGACATGGGGTAGGATATTGGGGAGATATTTGGACAGAATAATGGCAAGTCATAAGGATTTAGAGGAGTGAAGAGAAGAGGAAGTGAAGGGGGTTTTATAGTGGAGGAGAGGAAGGATTTTCATAATATTATAATCATTAATTTATTATTTTTTGACAAGACAAGGAATAGTAAGTACTCAATGACCAATAATAGTAATTTTATCATGTGATCCAGATCTAAGTGGGTTTACAACAGCAGAACATCATCAATGACTCAATAAATCCTTTTTTAGCATTTATTGTAAATTATCATATTTTACTATTCATCAAAATAATTTCAAGTATTTCTGAAAAATAAAAAAACTTCACCCTAACCATTTTTCAATGTGTAGAATCCAAAAATGAAGTCCATTTTTCATTTTTTTTTCAAAATATGATTTTTTTAACATTTAATTAAAATAATAATTTATTATCAAAACCAGTTTTAAAACATTCATTAACTTATTCTAAAATATAGGTATATCGTAATTCCAAATTCAATATTATCTTTATACATTAATATGTGAGGGTACTATTCATTAGGGTATATCACTATTAATAAAGGTATGTTACTATTCACCAAAAAATTAATTTTTCCTTATCAGCCTCCAAATAACTTACTGATTACAACCGTGCATGCCGGATTTTCAAAGTTACAAACACACAAGTTTCAAACTTATTTTTAAAGGTCACTTAGCACATAGTAGTTCATTATATTGTGTTTTCATGTGATTTTATAACATACTTAGGAGAAGGGAATTTCTATTTAAAAACATTGGGTCGTTATATTCTTCCCCCCTTATGAAATTTTTCCCTTGAAATTTCATGTTACATTTAAGCCAAAAACATGTGTGAGTACTTTTCCTTCATTGCTTCCTCCAGTTCCCATGTTTCCTCTTCGTACTTATGGTTTCTCCATAGTACCTTGACCAGATGAGTAGTCTTTTTGTGTAGAACTTTTTCTCTACGATCCAAGATCTTCACTGGCTGCTCTTCGTAAGAGAGATCATCCTCCAACTGTACCACCTCTGAAGAGAGTACAAGTGAAGGTTCTGGTATGTACTTCCTTAATATGGATACATGAAAGATATCATATAATTTCGACATAGTAGGTGGAAGTACCTGTCGATAGACCACAACTATGACTTGATCAAGGATCTTGGAGGGGATGATGTACCTGGGACTTAACTTCCTTTTCTTTTCAAACCTCATGACCTTCTTCCATGTAGATATGCGTAAAAATAACATGTATCCAACTTGGAACTCAAGGTCACGTCGATGGTTAT
Organism: Viscum album; assembly: GCA_963277665.1. Taxonomy (NCBI): domain Eukaryota; kingdom Viridiplantae; phylum Streptophyta; class Magnoliopsida; order Santalales; family Viscaceae; genus Viscum; species Viscum album. The sequence goes on from OY728135.1 coordinate 341,778,843, forward strand.
CTGAATAACTATTCTGTCAACTCTGGGCTGCCTTGATATGCTACTGAATGGTTTTCACATTCTCCACCATTTCTTTGACCATTCCCGGTCCAAGCAGCTTACGCTCACTATCTTCATCCCAACACTCTGGTGTTTTTCACCTTTTCCCATGAAGGGCTTCATGTGGTGCCATTTGGATGCTCAAGTGGAAACTATTGTTGTAGGAGAATTCAACCAGTGGAAGATGTTGGTCCCATCCCCCTTTTAATTCCATTGAACATTCTCTCAACATGTCTTCCAATGTCTGAATAGTTTTCAAATATTGGCCATCAGTTTGAGGATGATATTCCGTAATGAAGTTTAGTTCAGTTCTTAGAGCAAGTTGGAGACTTTTTCCAGAACATCGAGGTGAACCTTAGACCACGATCAGATAAAACAGATATTGGCACTTCATTCAGCCTTACCACTTCTTTAATGTAAATCTGTGCAAGTTGATCCAATGAGAATTCCTCTTGAACCGCGATAAAGTGAGCTGTATTCATAAGATGATCCACAACGACCCATATAACATTGTTTTCTCTAGATGTATTTGAAGTCCATTGACAAAGTACATGGAAATATTCTCCCACTTTCATACTGGTATGGGTAGTGGTTGCATCATACCCATAGACTTTTGTCTCTCAGTCTTCACTTGCTGACATACGAGGCACTTTGATGTATATTCGATAATCTGCCTTTTCATATTGTGCCACAAAATGTTTTCTCAGAGATCTTGATACATCGTTGTGCTCCCTGGGTGGATAGAGAAGGTAGAACTATGTGCATCATTCAATAGATCCTTCTTTATCATTGGATCATATGGTACACATAATCGTGTCCCAAATCTTAGAACTCAATCGTCATCAATTTTGAAATCGGAAGATTTCCCATTTTTAACAGCTTCCACCCTTTTTTGAATTTCCACATCCTTTCTTTGAGCATCCTTTATTTTCTCTAAGAGGAATGGTTGAGCAATAATTTGAGAAATAATTGATAATGTTCCTCCCTTAATGATTCCCATGTCCATCCTTTTCAAATCTAAGAATATTGGATCCTTTTCAATTATCATCATTGATAAAGATGTAGGATCCTTTCTACTTAGAGCATTCGCCATCTTGTTATCCTTACCGGGATGGTAGTGGATTGAGCAGTCATAATCCTGGATGAGTTCTATCCATCTTCGTTGGAAAATATTAAGCTATTTATGTGTGAATATATATTTGAGACTCTTTTGGTCAGTATATATCTCACATTTTTACCCATAGAGATAATGCTTCTATATTTTAAACGCAAAGATCACAATCGCTAAATCCAGATCATGCATAGGATAGTATTGCACCTGAATTTTCAGCTGACTTGAGGCATAGGATATCACTTTATCATTTTTCATTAGCATACAACCCAATCCTTTATTATAAGCATCATTATACACCACAAAGAGTTCTCCACTTGAAGGGAGTGTGAGTATTGGCGCAACGATAAACCACTTTTCAACTCCTTGAAACTGTCTTCACATTCCTATGTCCAGAAAAACTTTACTCCCTTCCGTGTGAGTTTGGTCATTGGGTTTGACAATCATGAAAAGTTCTTCACGAATCGTCGATAATACCCAGCTAGACCCAAAAATCTATGGATCTCCATTACAGAAGTTGGCCTCGACCACTTTTCAATTGCCTTCATCTTGGAAGGGTCCACAGATATCCCTTTCCTGGTGATAACATGCCCCAATAATGATACTTCCTCCATCCATAACTCACATTTACTATACTTTACATACAACTTCTCCCTTCACAAGGTCTTTAACACAGTTTTCAAATTCTCCTCATGTTCCTCCTTTATCTTGGAGTATATCAGAATATCATCAATAAAGACCACCAAAAATTTGACAAGGTAATCTCTAAATTCACTCTTCATTAAATCCATGAAAATTTCTAGAGCATTAGTGAGTCCAAAGGGCATCACTATGAACTCATAGTGTCCATACCTCATTTGAAAGGAATTCTTAGGAATATCTTCTTTCCTCACCTTTAATTGGTGATATCTCGACCGAAGGTCCACCTTAGAGAAATAACTAGAACCACAAAGATGATCGAACAAGTAATCTATCCGTGGAATGGGATTCTTGTTCTTTATAATGATTTTATTGAGCTCACAATAATTAATACAGAGGAACATTGATCCATACTTCTTCTTGATGAAGGAGCACCACATGGTGAAGCACTCGGGCTTATAAAACCCTTCTCTATATTCTCATGTAACTACTTCTTCAGCTCTTCCAGCTCTACAGTGGCCATTCTGTAAGGTTTATTTGAGATTGGCAGAGATCCAGGTATATGTTCAACTGAGAACTCAACCTCTTGGTTAAGAGGATGTCCAGAAAACTCTTCAGGGAATACATCAGTATAATCCCTCACGATGGGCATGTCTTCAAGCATGATTCTATCCATTGTCCCAAACATTTGAGGTAGATATTCTTACTCAAAAGGAAGAAGTATCCAAACTTGAGACAAAGAATCAAAAGGAGACTCATATTCCTCCTTACAATTTTAAATAATCCGAGGATACCTCAGGATGTGAAAAGTGATATCCCTTTCCCAATAACTGATGTTGTCCTTGTACAAAGATATCTGATCCATACCCAAGATAATGTCGAACCCCACTAAACAAATTATGATGAGACTTGCTGGGAGGTTCAATACACAAAAGTTAACCGGGGAGGAGTTATAAACCATGGATACAATAATTTCCCCATTCGCTGTTCTCATAGATACATTTTCCCCAAAATTTTGAGGTGGTGTTTGAATATTTCTACAAAACATTCATGATTTGAAAGAATGCGTATAACCAGAATCAAATAGTACGTTCTCCATTCTGGAATGAATAATAAGAGTACCGTTCACCACATCATTTTCTGGCTCCACCTTAGTAGTAGTGATAGCATAAGACCTTCCTTGTTGCCTTGGGGGTTGTTGCTGATTGACTCCGAAAACCCTCGGCTTAGGGCAATTGTTTTCATAATTGCCAAGCTCCTTACAGTTGTAACAATGCACTGCAGGCTGAGTGTTGATATGAACCTTCCTTTCTTCTTCATCATTAGTGGGATGTTTTATATCCCTTCATTAGTTCTTGGATAGATAAACAAACATTACACATTTGAATAAATTCTTGGTTCCCTTGATATAGTCACCAAGATGCTTCTTCCCACAATTTTTGCAAAGGGGAAAGTGAGGCTTCTTTCCAACAAGGGATTTGTTTGATGAAACACCCATGATGTTATAAATTTTCTTCTTCTTGTCACTAGACCCATGAGACCACTGAGAGTCTCCAATATCTATTTTAAACTTGAGGGTACAATGTAAAATCTCCTCATAACTGTCAAGGATTCAAATCACCAACACTTTTCGTAGACTCGGCTTTAGTCCACTAAAGAACCGATCCACCTTGCTTTCGGTATTCATGAAAAAGCTAGAGGCATACCTTGAGATCCTTGTAAAGTTTGCTTTATATGCTCCAAAAGAATCATCTTCCATCTACTTGAGTCTGAGGAACTTTTTTCCATATTGAGATGGAGGGATTGAGGTAAATATTTATTGAAAACATTTTCTTGAATTCCTCCCAATCCATGGAATCAATTTCCTCCTAGGACTTTGTATTCATGATCAGTGTCCACCACTGATCAGCTTCCCCATCAAAATGATAGACCACCAGTACAACTTTCTCTTCTTCTGAGAACTGGAGGATAGATAAAATCTTTTTAATGGAGTTAATCCATTGTTCTGTGAGGAGGGGATCAGAAGACCCACTAAACATGGGAGGCCTTTGTTGCATGAAATATTCTACGAAAACTTTCTCTTTCCTTAGAGGAGGAGGATGTTCTTCCTGATTCAAGTTACTATTCATAACTCGAGCCAGCTGAGGAAGTACAACAATGAAGTTATGAGCACACACTTCCATCACATCAGTCATATCATTAGGGCAATCATTAGATTACCTATCACATTGGTTTTTTGGACGTGTCCGTCTATTTACCTCAACTAACTAAGAAAAAGAACGTATAATTAAAGGTCTTGAATACTTAGATATTGAGTATAAAAAGGAATCTTTGAACATATAAGTATAAAATTATAAATAAGAAGTATATCTTGACTTGTGATTCCTTAGGTTTATATCTAGGTTATTCCTGATCTATTTCTTAACTTATATTCTTATGGGCTTCTTTGGTCCCTTAATAATGGTTTGTACTAAGTTCATGAATATACCAAAGCATATCCCTCAGGAGTGATGTAAAAAAGAGTGAATCAAGGCCCATTTTCATGCACTAGTTCCCATTCGAGTCTAGCTCAAAGCGGTGTGTTCGGGTTTTACCCCTAGATACATCTTTGCTAGAGCCACCTCTACCTACTTGTATCCAGACATGTATGTATTTTCTTGATAAACCACTTACTCAATACTCACCAAAATTCTAGAATGTTTTCTTATACTTATTCTCATCCTTAAGTTTCTTTCTGAGGTGCTCTATTCTTAATCTCAAAAAATAACTAGACCATCCTCTGATACCAACTATAGAAACCCGAGCCTCTTACATATAACAGTTCATGTTTTTAAGCATAATTAATCATCAGAGTACAAGCCAAGGATCGTTAAGTCTAGTGTCTTGGAAGACTAAGTACATAAAACATAAAAATGAGGCTAAAAAACACTTATTTAATCTCCATAAAGATATTCTAACTTCTTTTGATCCCTTACATATGCATAGGTTACCCTGGGAAACACATGAACAAAGGGATGATCTAAAAAGCCTAGTAAGGGAATGAACATAAGGATACATCTTAATCACATGAGTTAGGAGGCATGAAATATTAATATAAAAACCATAGAACATATAAAATAATATCATATAATAATGGGTTCATATAAATGTGGAAGAATCATTAAACATTTCTTTAGTATGGGTCAAGGCTAACCGCCAATCCTGTTTCCCATCGCATCTCATGAGACTTAACCATACCCAATTCATTGGGGCGCTATTTGGGCGCACCCACCTCAAAATTTTCATGAATATTCTTGACAAATAAATATTCTTACCACATATAAAATCATACATAATCAACCATACATAAACATAAGGTCACCCATGTAAATAATTGGGTACCACAATCCTGACATAAAGCATAACCAATGAGCGTATCATGAAAGTGTCCATAAAAGAAAGGTATTAGAACATAAATGGATGTTCATAGGATAGAATAGTATTATAACATGGTATGTGATGTCAAACAGAAGTGAAAACATATAAAGAATGTATTTGAGAAATATTAGCATCAGAACATTTTTGTGCGGTTTTATGGAAAATATTATAGAGATTTTAAAATAGAAAATGGGAAAATCATTTATATAAAACCAAGATTGATCCAAAAGGTTTTAATAATAAAAATACTGATTTTATAAAGACAATGGTATCTTAAAATAGTGGATATAGTGCACTTGAAATTGGGTAAAAGTTTAGGAAGTTCTTTTAAAACATGTTTGCTTATTGGAAAGTATCTAGGAGGGATTCAATTAAAAGCATGTATATCCCCGAAAGAGAATGAGAGATGGATCTTGGAACATGATTTTTGAGCATATAAACAAAATTTAGAAGTTTTACCTAAAAATGAAAGACAACTACATTTTGGTAAAAAGAAGGATAGAGCAACCTGAAGGAATAAAGGATATTCGGGTAGAATCCATTACAGTTTATCGGCATGGTATCAGGTGTATCTAAGAGAGATTGATGAGTGAGATAAGGGGTTTCTAATCACTTATAAAACATTAGGGTAGTATGGGGGATGTGATAAAATATGCCCCATCACTTTTTATTACACAAAAAGGCATAGTATAGAGAATAATCTTGACTAAGAGTGAAGAAGAGAGGATCCCTTACCTTAAATCCGTTGGTGTTCTCCACATGTTATTAAATACCTGAATAAACAAATTTAGGATTATTAATTAACAAGTAAAAAACATATTATATATTTAATTTATTTATTATAACCCTTTTTAGTTCATTCAATTCCTTTTTATTAGTTATAAGGTTCAATTTCATTGTTCGGGCTCGTTTGTTTACTTGTCTTTAAAAGATCGGTTCACTTATATTAAAGTTTCAGTTATAAGTAAGATGAAAGTGGTTATCCAAAATTGAAGTTATATTATTTAGTGAACATCTAGGAGATTACATTGTTTAAATTTTAATTAGGTTACTTATAGTGAAGTCGAATTATTATATATATAACCTTGTGATAACTGTATTTATTAATCGGTGGATTTGATTACAAAGAACATGTTTTTTTATAACTTAATACCATTTGTAAAAAATGATTTAAGAAAAAAAAATAGAATATATTAAATATATAATAATCTGGTTAAACCATAAAAAAATCCTTTCATGACCAGAATAAAATATAATAATAGAAATTGATAAACCGTTGTCCTTGAATGTGCTAAATTAGCGCATCTCAAACGGTGCTTTCATTTCTTTCAAATAAAAGGGTGGGGAAAGGAGAGAAGATAATGAAATATACCATTAGCATGAAAACATTATAGTAAATGTATGTTACAGGATTTATCATACTAATATGGTGAATGGAGGTGAGGAAGTAAATAAAAAGAAAAGAACTTAGAAGAAAAGAAGAAATTGGGAAGATGAATTTTACCTCTTGAGACTTTCTCCTTTGAGATCCTATTAAGGGGAGAGGTCCTGGTATTTTGAAGAGTCTAGGAGATTTTGGACATGGTTTAGGATATTGGGGAGATATTTGGATAGAATAATGGCAAGTCACAAGGATTGATAGGAGTGAAGAGAAGAGGGAGTGAAGGGGGGTTTTATAGTGAAGGAGAGGAGGGATTTTCATAATATTATAATCATTAATTTATTATTTGTTGAAAAGACAAGGAATAGTAAGTATTACATGACCAATAATTGTAATTTTATCATGTGGTATAGAACCAAGTGGGATTACAATAGAATAATATCATCGATGACTCAATAAATCCCTTATTTAGCATTTATGGTAAATTATCGTATTTTACTATTCATCAAAAAAAATTCAAGTATTTCAGCAAAATACAAATAATTCACCCTAACCATTTTTCAAGGTGTAGAATCCAAAAATTAAGTCCATTTTTCAATTTTTATTTTCTAAATATGATTGTTTTAATATTTAATTAAAATAATAATTTATAATCAAAACTAGTTTTAAAACATTCATTAACTTATTCTAAAATATAGGTATGTCATACTTCCAAATTGAATATTATTTTTATACTATCATATGTTAGTTTACTATTAATTAGGGTATATCAATATTCATAAGAGTATGTTACTATTCATTAGGGTAGGTTACTATTCACTAAAAATTATGTTTTTCTTATCGGACTCCAAATAACTTACTGATTACAACCATGTATGCCAGATTTTTGAAATTCCAACCACAAAAGTGTCGAACTTATGTTTAAAGGTCACTTAGCACTTAGTAGTTCATTATATTGTGTTGTAATGTGATTTTATGACATACTTATGAGAAAGGAATTTCCATTGGAAAACACGGGGTCGTTACAATCACACTTCAACAAACATGTTGTGGAGCACTAATAAACTTGCAAGATGTTATTATTAACTAAATTCATATTGAAATAATGAATTTTAGAGATATTTTTATAATTTTTTTATGTATTATTGTATTATAAAATGTGATTAAAGGAAAAAATTGTATCTTTTTCATAGTAAATGTTTTAAAAATGAGATTTTTAAGAACATTATATTTTTTAGAAAATATTTTTGGACTTATTTGTGTAAATATTGTATGAATCAACATGATTGATTTAGAATGAACTATTTTAATGGGGACTTTAGAATGAAATTTTGTTATAATATTACATATATAAATGAGAAATTTTAAACTTGATGAATTTTAGTAAAAGTATACGGTAAGTGGATTTTGAGTGTCCTAAAATTGATTGATTGGATTCAATTAAAAATGGATAACTAAATTTGTTCTTATGTTGTTTTTTCAAAAATTTGAACTTATGTTTTGGGAATTTGGTATAGTAGTAAAAGATGAGGTATTTTAGATAAAAATATTTTTTTTAAATAATTGAATTTGTTAATGGGTGAATGATTTTTTAAAAATTTCCTGATTTAATGGAAAGTTTAAAATATATGGGACGGTATGGTGACCTAAAATATTTTTATAGCGAGTGAGTTCTACTTATTTAGTTCTAAAAAAGACACTTAAAATTATTTGTATATGTAAAATTTTTACTTAAATTTATTAATAAGAGCTAAAAATTGATTATTATCATTATTTGTCTGGGTATGGAAATATCATGGATGAGAAGTGGGAGGCTAGGGGACCCAGACCACTTATGGTGTATGTGTCTCGATGGATGATAATTGGAGTGATAAATCTTTGGGTATTGTGTTTATTCATGATATATAAACCCTATTTTTATTTAATATGATATGTATTTACAATGATTTCCCTAGAGCGAATTGAAACTATTTGATTAAATTTAAAAAATGGTCATAATAATTTTAAATTCAATATATTCTCCCTAGTGGTTATAATTATTATTTCCAATTTTTTATATTAATATTATCGATCCTCTATGTCTAATATTAGGACTCTAAAAAATTATAAATGTCTTAGCCCACTTTAAAATTTTCTAAAAAAACATACAAATGAGGTTACATTATTCATTTTTGTGGTGACTTAATTAGATGAGTGCATTCAATATACATGAAAGGAAAACATGATATTAATTCTTAAGTTGTGTTTTTTAGAAATCTTAAATGTTGGGTTTTTATTTTTTTCATTATTTTAATTGATTTTTAGAATTTAGATAAGAATTGATTTTATTTACTGGTTTTATAAGTAGTGGGAGAAGTTGAAAATGGTTTTTTATAATTAGTATGTTGGAAAAATATTATAATAAATTTAGATATTTAAAATTTATATTTGGTGACATGAGCTTAAATTTAGTTTTTGGTAATATGATTTTATTTTAAATCAATATTATTTTAATGGAACTAAACCTTTTTAATTGGTTTTTTATGATGAAGATAGTGAAAATTTAATGGCTGATTATTTAAAAAACATAAATTTGGATATATTGTATTCCAAAAAAGTTTATTTTTGAACAATTTATGGTTAAATTTTAGTGTGTTTTGAAAAAATGGTATTTATAATGTTTTGATTTATACAGACAAAAAATATTTATTTTAGGTAACTAGAATTAATTTTTATGGTCTGTGAGACTTTAATTAGTTTAAATATGAAGGTTTTAAACATGTTTCATGTTGTATATGCATGAATTTTAATATTATAACAGATGTGTTTTTTGAGTTCATTTAATACAAGGGGTGATATTTTTGAGTTCTTTTATTAAATTATGTTTTCCTAGAGAAAATTAAATTGTATATATAATTATATTTTTAATTTGTGAATATTAAATTGGGAATTTATATGTCAATTAATTTTATGTTTTTTAAAAATGTAAATGTTTACTTTGAGTTTATTTTGGTCAACTTTAGGATTTTGAGAGTCCTTGAGATCATGGATATTATTTTAGAAAAATGATTTTCAATAGAGGTTTTAATTGGGATTTATTATGAAGAATAAAATTATGATGTTATTTGGAGAGAGAGAGATTTGTATCCCATTTATTTTTGAATATTCACATGGTGAACTTATACAAGAAAATAAATGGGTTATGAATAGAGTGAGTGTCTCATATCATCAGTTGATTTTTCTATCCATTTATCTCTTTATATTTACTGGTTGTGGTTAATGTTTTTAAAGAATATGATCAAAGATAAATTGGTGGGGTTAATTATCAATATATTATCATGGTATGTTCTAAAACTATTATTCATTGTTAAAAACACATCTATTTTATGATATAATCCATCCATATATCTCAAAACTCATATTTTGACATCTCCCTCAATCTATATAGAATTAATCTTGGATTTATGACTTTTGTAATGGGGTCCTTATAAATTTAATGACACTATTATACTTAATGGGGTTTCTACCTCTAACTCTTCTCCTTCATATCTCTAATTCTTAACAGTCGTGTTAAGTTTCATGGGGGTTGTTCTTCCCATAGGATGCCTTATATTACAATATTAATAGTTATGTGGGGCTACTCTAAACTATTATGGAGGTTTTTCTAACTATGAACTTTTTATTCCAATCTCTTGTGACTAAAACATTGTTTATCTAGGTTATAAACTATGATTTATAGTTGAATTTTGATTATAAGACTCAATAGTTTATATCAAAAGGATCATTAGTTTGGGAACTTATAGATATTTGAAGAATAAATTTGTGGTTGTTGAATCCTATTACATCCTCAATTGGTTTATATTACATGATATATGATTTAAATAAATTAAAATTATTGATTTAAAAATTATTATTTTTAAATCACTATATAGAATTCATTGGATAAAATTGTGGGTTATTTTTATTTTTGATGAATGGTGTATCATCTCTACTGATTCCTCCCTGAAGATTCCCAAAAAAATCATTACTTGTCCTCACTTGTGTGTCTCAGTATTCTATAGGCTATTAACTAGTGGAGAAGGGCTAAACTGACAAAATTAAGACTACTCTCTTAGAAGAATACCATAGAGGTTATTCATGAGTTTACCTAAAATTATGTATGACATGTATGTGTATCTAACCTACCAAAAACCCTTGGAAAATATAGGGGACCAGAATATATATCCCACTATCCAATATATCAAATGAAAACAAATAAAGACATCTATAAAACATAATAATACACTAATATATATAACAAGAAGCATAAAAAACATATTGGTCCCTTAGATCATATATATAGAGTACAAATAAAGAAATAAATTCCACTAGCCTATGAAAAAACTAATAATAATAGCTTATCAAATCCTTGACATCCATTAAACTTCTCATCCTAATCCATAATTCCAACTCCATGTTGATACTTGAAATTATAATCAAACAATAATGTCTACCCATGCACATCAAAAACCATTTTATTTACACAGGTAAGGGTGAGTATAAAATCCTTTAATGATTCCCCACTTTTATTGATGTAGCGAGTTGTAGTAATCAAGTGGATACATGCGAAATTATATGGTGAGTGCTGCTAAACCCACCTAGAAACATAAACCATTCATCCTCATGAAGTGTTGTCTTCTCAAATGCCACTATGAAAAGGAAGACACATTTACCCTAAATAAACATATAATACTACCCAACTCTTGAAAGTTCCTATATAACTATAATGAAAGTCATATAAAACCTCATATTTTGATGAGTTATATCACTAGGTCACTCGGAAATCATTAGGCATGGTTACCAAATAATATCATCTCATAACTATGAGTCTCACTTAATAGAATCCAACATGAACCATCGGTCATAACACATCCCTTAAATAAAACCCAAAATATCATAGGAAATAATGATGGTAATATAAATTATAATAATGAATATTCAAATAAGGCCCAAACATCAATTTCAACTATCATGAAATAACAAAAACAAAAAAATGAAAGTCAAAGAATACTCAACGAAATAAATAACATTTGAACAAAAAACCAAGAAATAAAAAATAAAAAAATTAATGGTTCTAAACTAAATAAATTAATAGATATTGAACCTCCCATCCCCCAAATCTTATCATCTCACCAGTATTTTCAAAAACTTCTATCTAGAATAACCAAGAGTAGCTTTTGTACTGATCCTTGAATCACATGTTGTCATAGGGATTAGCTTCCTCTATATGATTGTGTATCACATCATGTAAACCTTGAACCCATTGATCTTATATCATCATAATCATAAATTAGTGTGTTAAATTCATACAGTCTTATCATATGAATATTCCTCGATAAAGGTAGTCTATATTGTTTAAATAATTTTATGAGTTCTATCGAACATCTTCCACCATATCACTTAGATCCCACTCAACCATCGTGCAACAATTGGTCTATCTAGGAGAGTGATTTTATAGAATGTGTTTATACATTATATTTTAATGTTAAATAATTCATAAAAAATTACAATAAAATATAAATCATTCTTACTAATCTCAACCCAAACCCTAAGGTAATCATATACACCTCCACTCTATAGGGGTCATGTCCTAGTAAAAGTAGTCTATTTTACAAGCATCACTTCCTTAAAGGATACATTCCCAATCTCTTAATCTCACACTGAAAAATATTTCTTCTACTAATTATGGAACACACTATCCTCATATCCTAAGATCATAGTCTTTACCATGGATTATTACAACACTGATACTACCCCTTATGATTCCATTCCACTACTTTAGTTCATCAAAATACATGTTATATCACTATGATTCTGGTTTTAAACATCAATAAAAATGATAATAGGACTATCTGACACATAATTTTTTAATTTATATAAGACGAAACACCCATAAGGAATGAATGACATTAACCACTTTCCAATAATTTTCATATCACTTCCCATGTTGCTGATGGTGAACAATCTTAATTATTACTTAGTCAATGAACATTGTCTCGTATAATCTAACGTTCACTATATATACCAATAAAAACTCATTTTTAATCACCCATAAAGGTATCACTATGGTATTTGATTCAATTCCAAGCATTTGGAAGCTTAATAGTGCTATATTTTATCACAAACCTAGAGGTTACCTATCAAGATCAGAAGTTTCACATAAAATGTTTGGGAAATGATGCATGTCACATCCTAAATAAACTAAACCATTAACAAAAGGGAAGGTTTATGTTTTAAGATGAATGATCATATATCATCACATAATAATGATATCAATGAATGTTTATCATTATGTAAGATATCATACACACGAATATATCTTTTTAAATAAGGGAACCACTGATACATAGAAAAATAGACAAAAATATTTCATAAGACATTATATGTTTAATTTTATTAAAACATAAGACCAATACCTCTTTTATTAATCCCTAAAAAAGTGTCACATGATAAAAATTACATACTTCATTATCTTTTCCCAAGAACAAAGAAAAATTTTCTTCGTCGGTTCTATCATAGTGGTGGAGCTTGATCACTATTTATCTCTTACCAATTTATCATGTCCCCAATATTTCTTAATTATTTATGTCTATTACTTCTATGATCTATCCAAATAGAATAGTATCATACCAATTTCTCTATTGGATATCATGTGTAATGACTATGACCCATATACTCAAATGATACCCAAATTATGTCATTACAATATCTCAAGAGATCATATCGATCACCTGAAGCTAGAATAAATTTGAAGGAAAAAAATAATAGTGTAGGATATGATTTTACCTCTTAAAAAACCTTATTATAAAATATTCATAAAAAAAATATGTCATGGCCATTATATTCAAAGGATAAAAAAACGTATTAACATTTCCACTGTAATGGAATAATATGATTGGGATACCTAGATAGTTATATAAATATAGAAGCTACATAAAAATGAAACACCATAAATTAAAATCCAAAACTACCCATACCAACTATTACATAAATTTACCTATGTAGAAAAACATATATAAGTGTTATGTGAAGTAAATAGACTTTATAATATAAAATGGGATGTCTTACACGTGGGTCATTCTATATTGGGACAAACCCTATATCCTCAATAATATCATTCATAAAAAAATAAAAAATTTCCATCTTTAATATATACTACATGCATAGAAAACTACCATAATTCAGTGAATTTCCCATACTTGCATCATATATAAAAGATCCTCACACATCCTATGATGAAATATATAAGGTGTGATAATATCATACTCATTAGAAAGTCACACATGATCCCTAAAAACCTTTCATAAATTCAAGTTCATGTAGTGGTAATATTGTTCAAGTGAATAAGTAGAAAAAAAAATCAACACGTGCCATATATAAAACAAACCAAATATAATAATCACTAATAATAACTTCCTATAATGGGTGGATCTAAACCCACGACACCTTCTTCAAGAGTGGCTCAGAATTTGAGGAAATAATGTATAATGTATTCAGTTTGAAATACTTATCTCCTTATAGAAAGATAATAGTATATATAAGAGTCAAGGAAATCTTGTAGTGAATATCATTCAGAAAGTAATAAAGGATATAATTTATTTTGTGCATCATGATCCCATCCTATTTTATAAACTCGTCTATCAACATGGTTTTACCAGTTCAAGAAGTATATAAAACAACCTTATACCCCATTGAACATTCTCTATAAAATTCAAGTCAATAGAATACTTTAGAAACAATACTAGTCATAAACCCATGTATTATAATTTAATTAACTACGTTAAAAAATAATATATAAGAGGATGAATAATATTTAAAATTCATGTGGAATGTATCTAGAACATGGATATTAATCCAAAAAAATATTTAATTTAATTTGAATGATAAATAAAGAATTCCAAGTGTAATAATAAAGTATAAAGGGATTTATATGAAACCATAGAGATATAATATTATAAAAAACAAGGATTAATCTACCCAAACATCACTATGTATAAGAAAAATATTTTAAAAAATATTTATTAATATAAAATTAATTAATTTAATTGAATTCACTTAGCCCCAAATCACTACAAAACCAAATAGTACAAAAATATAAAATATAGGAGGGGTTACCTACATAAAATTATATTTAACCTTATTTTACTAACAAAAGGAAGAGGGTAACACCTATACCTTAGTTATTATACAATCTCAAGTTTAGTGAAAATATTTTTCAAGCTATTTACTTAATGATAATTTCCATATAGAAGAAAATACATGAAACCTTACCTCAATAACACAAATATATGCTTCCACTACCCCTTATTGTAATAATGATCTAATGATCCAATGGATTTTGAAACCTAGATCAAAGAGAATTTAGGTATTTGAATTTATATTAATATCATAAGAAGAAAATTGAGATTTATGATGATCCTACCATATATATTATAACTAGAACCCATTACATAGTCCAATGGAGAAATTTGATCTCCCTAGATAAAGATCCAACTTAGGAAGAATGCAAGGTGAGGGAGAGATCCCATATGATAGGTTGGATGAATGGAAAATAGGAAATATAAAGGGTTATTTTGGTTTTAATATCATAAGTTTTTAACTTATAAAATGAAAATTCTTTCGTTATTTATAAAAAATGGTGTATAACCCACCTAAACACCAGTGGGCTAACACTGAACTTTTAGTGCTCACAAATGGGCCACCAGAGTTCCAATGGGTTTCTACTAGGGTTTTAGTTCCCTTTTTTTTACACCAGGTCCCCTTCTGTATTCTTCCCCCCACTTAATAGAATTCCCTTATTCATCCATCCACAACTCTTGTAGCCTTCTAATACAATCATTTAGAAATTAAAATCATGAAAATAATAATTAAAACACATTTAAATAATGAGTATCATTACCAACTCTTCACTATAAGGCTTATAATCCTTGAGAAAATTCTAGTAAGGACTGAACAGGTGATGTAAAACATTGATAAGGGTTAAATCTCAGCTTATGTTATTCTTAAAAAAATCTACATTCAATTGTCCTTATTTGGTAGAAATATTATCAACCAAAATAATGTTAAATAGACATATTGATCAAAAAAATCTTGTTAAACATTTTCTCCTCCCTAAGGAATGACATGTCCCTAGTGCATGCTGATTTTCATCCCACTCACACAGAACTATTCATTTATTATCAACATAATTATAGGAAAGTGTATAATATTTTACCTTTTATTATACAATGGAACCAACTAGTGAAATAAAAACACTTTCTTGTTGAAATGAAATAATAAAATATATCTGAATAAAGATAAAAAATAAGGATTACATGTTCCAGTGGACTCCAAAATATTATATGATATTATTTTTTATTTAAAAATTTTCTTCTCTGACTGTTACCAATACTCATAATATATCTTTCACTTAGATACAAAAATATTTGAACACATCTTATTTTCTTCCTCTCATTTCTTTCATCTATATTCACCAAAACCATGTAAATATAGTCTCTAAATATCTATAGACATAAATTATCTTGAAAAATCAGCTTCATCACTTCCACTTGATTTTAGAATTATTATCTTATTATTTATTTCTCAATTATTTATTTTCCACAAAAGTATATGTGAAACTGTATGAGGATATATTATGAAATTTTTATGATCATAGAACCTCATGTTGTGGTATAAAGATATCCAAATATTCTTCAAATAATAATTTTATGAAAAATAAGTAAAAAACCTTGTGTTATTTTATTCTTTGAACAATCAACTTATATGGAATCATCATATTTAATTTCATTAAAATATATAATTCTTGAAGTTCAGATTTTATCTATTTTTTTCCAAAGTATAATATTTCCAATGAAATATATTATACAGGAATATAAAATATTCTACAAAATTATATCATATCATACACATATCTCAGACATAATAATTATATTCTAAAACATCAGACTTGACTCTTTAAGAATCGTACATGGTATTTAAACATTTTACATGGCCTTCAAACATCAGAACCAACTCTTCAAACATTGTACATTGTCTTAAAAGATCATATGCATCCTTCCAATATAACACATTAATATTTAAACATCATATGAGAAAAATGTCATACACAATACCAAATTTATATAGTACCTTTAATGAAAGTCTTACATGTATTTTAAAAGTCTTAAGTTACCTGAGAAAGATGTATGTGTTGAATAAAAGTCATATGTGAAACAAAATTTTCATATGTGGTTCTAAAAAGTCATAAACTTAATACTTGTCAATAATTATATTAGAACCTGTATATTCTATACATCCATTAGTTATCCTCAACACCTCTTCAACTCATCTATAAGACTTCTCAAACACTTTAAAAACATCTTCAAAGATAATCCATAAAAATTCATTCACTTAATAGATCAGTTTGAATTCTTTGTTATCCATGGATATACAAATCACACATAATCTAAATTTAACTACATAAGAATAGATTATACAATTTCATCCACAAGATGGATCCATTAAACTTATATTTAATTTGGTAGAAAACACTTACACTTCTTTAGTATAATTCGACAACGTACAATTTCCCCCCAAGATAGCTTCCTCTAACGTCTATTAAATGTGGTAGACAACACTTAAGATTAATTAATAGTATTATTTATTATTAATAATAGAAAATAAAGCATCCTTTTTAAAATAATATTTATAAAAAATACGAAATCATCCCCTAAAGGGTTTATAAATATCCCCCTTTGGATTTTTTAAAAATATTACTCATTTCTCTCCCCCACATTAATAATAAAACTGAAATAAAGAGTTTCCAGAGATCCATTAAATATTATAAAAGATAATATTCAAGAAATAATTAACTCTATTTTTATATGGGATAGGGCAGTGTAAAAAAATAATTATTAAATCATACATCAACATTTTCCTTAAAATATGTCAACTAAAATCCTTTAAAATAGAATAATCCTTAAAATTTTGAATCAGATTTGAAAAATTATATCATTGATAAATAAATAAAAATATTAAAAGAAATCACTAATAGGAAAATATATTTCTCCCCCTATATATAAAATATCATAAACAAATAAATATGATAAGATAGAGAAGGTAACTTGGAAATTTCAATACCTTTATGTTGGATATTGGGACACACTACCATTTTTTTCTTTAAATTCCAAAATAAATTTGTTGTGAGAGTATTTTTCAATTTATCTTCCACTTTATCCTTAAATGAAAAAAATTATAGCTTCAATATATCATCTTCCACCTTATCCTTTATAAAATGATATTTAAATTTATTGTATTTTATCTTGGAATAAGGCACTAGTTTTTAGATAGATTAATGAATCATTGATCATCAGATGTTATAATTAGTGGGTATCATGTTTAGACACACACATCCTAAAGTTGAGTATTAATCCACATAATTTGAGTAAATTATTATGATGTATCCTCATATTCTACCTTAGTTGTACTCAAATTTATTGATTTTTTTCCTTGAGTACCATGTAACATACTTTCTATAAAAAATACTCCACCTAATGTGGATTTCTTTCATCCAAACCTATTTCCTATCCAGCTTCTAAAAAATGTTTTCAAAATTAAACTATCATTATTTATTATAAAACATACTAAATATTTAAATATAATAAATATATTTTAAAATACTCATCACTGTAAAAAAATTATATTCCTTTAGATTTGACCAAAATATGGCCCAAAGTGTGAAAAAAAACACTATGTATTGTCTAGATGAAGTTAGTTATAAAAGACCACCTATAATCTATTTTAATTCCTTCTCATTCACTAATTTTCCTACATTGTATTTTATTAAAAAAATTCCACTTGTGTAATAATATATACTCCTTTTTATTACACTATTACAAAACTTTTAAAAATATCTTTAGAATACTTTTATGGAGACTTGAAAAGTTGTAAAAAAGCATGGATTATTTGTAAACCCAAGAATAACTTCCTTTACCTAAGAAGTTCCCCCCCAAAGTTATTCTTCATTTGAGTATAATACTATTTACCCACCTTTTGTTCATCACTGGAAAAAATGATATCAACAATATACACCTTCATAAGGAGTGTTTCCTTATTTGTCTATTTTATGTGTAGATTACTATGAATTTGTAACTTCTTTAACTCCATTTTTCTTAGGTTATCATCTAATATGAGGGACCGAGATCTAGGTTCACGGTTCTATCCATAAAGAGCCTTAAATTTACAAACTCTGCTGCCATCATTATCAAAAATACATCCCTTAGGCTATTGCATATAAACTTCATCATTAAGTTCTCTAGTAATAAATATTTACTTTACATCCATATAGTTGTTTTGATGTTTCTTTGAGTAGAAATTTGAAGTAAAATTATAATTGTTTTAACCCTAAAACTGGGAAAAATGTCCCATCAAAACAATCCACTCTACATATAAATATAATTTACAAACATGTTTGGCTTCATTTCTTAAGAAATTTCTATAGTCATTGAAATTGTTCCTAAACACCCATTGCGTCCTAATGATATTTTTCTCCATAGGTCTTGGGACAAGTTCCCATGTCTCATTATTCTATATTTGATCTAAATATTTGTTCATAGATTAGATCCATTTTTTAGAGTCTTTTTTAATACTTTTAGGATCTCATATGGAAAGTAGAATGGTATGTTTTGTTTCCATAACTCTTATTCGGATTTAAACAACCTAGATTTGGTCACCAATTTTATTTTTAGTTTCCGTATGATTCTTTTGGATTGAAATTACATCTGTAAGAATATTTCTTATATCACCATAAATGCTATATATATAGTATGATTTATCTTTTCGAGTATATGAAATTTCTTCTTTGAATTATTTTTATCCATCCCTAAAAACATAATTCTCACTATCTAACATAACATAAATCTTGAAAAATTATTCAATTTCAAACATTATAACATCATCAAAATCAATATTTTTCTCAGATTTGTTATTGTAACATTAGTTGGAACCTCCATTTGGTATGTAACCAAGGAATATTCCTTCATATTATTTCTTATAGAAATTACTTCAAGATATTCATTTGCTTTTGATTAATAATGAACTCACAATAAATATAACATGTTTTACACTTTGTTTCATCCTAAACCATATTTCATAGAGATACATGTAAAAGTTAGGCCTCAAGAAAAATTTGGTCTAAATAATTCTAGATATTTTAATTTCCTTTATCTAGAAGAGTCATGCGGTTTCATGTTTTGTAAGCATAGATCTGGCCATATCAACAAGACTCTTTTATTTCTTTTAGCTACTCCATTTTTATATATAGTGTAAGGAGAACCAAACATATACTTGATACAATATTTATCTAGTAACTTTATGAACAACATATTAGAATATTATATACCATTTTTTGACGTTAACCCTTTCAATGTAATTTATTTTTTCTTTTCAACCAACCTTATGAAGATTTTAATTTTTCCAGGTCTGGTGATTTGTGTGACATAAATATAATACATTTTATTTGGGTTTATTCATCAATATAATTTATGAAATACCTTTCTGAACTTGGTTATTTCTTTGAAATTATCCTACACACATCATAATATGTCATCTATAATTTTGTATTTTCCTAAATATTAACCCAT
This sequence comes from Viscum album, assembly GCA_963277665.1. Classification (NCBI taxonomy): domain Eukaryota; kingdom Viridiplantae; phylum Streptophyta; class Magnoliopsida; order Santalales; family Viscaceae; genus Viscum; species Viscum album. The sequence continues at coordinate 341,799,067 of OY728135.1, forward strand.
ATAATTTTTTTTCTTTATTTTACCTTTATTACAAGGCTTGAAAACCATGATGGTGTCTTCCTTTAGGATATTAGTATTTCTCACCACTTATTATTTGATCAACTTTATCATTTTATTTTATCCAAGATGACCCAAACTTTTATTCCATAAAATGACATTGATATAACATATCCAACATTTGTTTTATTTTTAAAGAACTTATATTTCTAGAAAATAACTTCATTTACATCAACACAAAGCAATTATAAACTCAATAGGTTATGATTTATTCCATAAAAAATGATATTACTTAGACTAATCTGATTCTTCCCAAGTCTTATAGTTTTACCACCATTAGCTTTAAAAGAGTTTCCACTACCAAAATTAATAGACCCATTATTATATTTATCTAACCTATTCATAATTTTTAGATATAATATCATATGTGAAGAGGAAATACTATCCAATTTTTTCTTAACTTTAAAGAAACTTCTACAATATAATCTTAATGATTATGGTTCTGAATCTTCTTTATTATCAGATGATGATTATACTGTATTGGTATAAATGAAATATAATCATCTAAAATATGTCCATCCCCACCATATATTCCAAAATATTCTTCCATAAATTAAAAGATATTTTTATGTAAATATTTATTTCTGGATATTGATACACAAAACTATTTTTTACATTCTATTTCTAATGTCTCCACCTTAATATATGATCTTTCCTTAGACCTGTAAGAGTCTTATTATACCAGTTGTTGTATGAATTATGAAAATTTACACAATAGTAGTAAAAATATCCATAAATCATTATTATTAGGTTAAAATTATATGAATTTGAATAATTATTCATTTTTTTATTTCTAGGACAATTTAGTGATGTTTTCACTAGATCTTCTTATAAATTATTTCTCTATAAATATGATGCTACTAAAGAAATTTTCTTTGAAATTTTATCATGCTGAATATGATAATTTTTTTAATTTTCTTCAAATTTTATGCATACGACATATGAATATATTCTTTGATATCATGAGAAAATAAGAGTTTCTTATTCAATGAGTTTTCATCAGTGATTTTAATTTCATGTTCACTAACATGAATAGAAGAATTGACATATTTATAAAGGTTTGAACAATCACCTCTAACTTCAACATCCTTTTATAACTATAATAATTTTGCTCTTTCTCCTTCTGAAATGGATTTTTTTACTTCAATATAACATTCTTCTAATCCTTAAGGGTAATGTTAGAGGTCACATCATCGATAATACTCTTATTTTCTACATTCTCAAGTTTAAAAAATTTCACTTCTTTATAATATTTTCAATGTTAGTCTGAACATATTTGATTTAATCAAAATTATTATTGATTTGTGTATTTTCATTTATCAATATTCAAATTCTTTTTAGAAACATCTTAATCTCTATCCTTATGGTATAATATTTATTAGACTCACCTTCTTTATTATAATATTCTTTATCAGTATGTGAATCAGCATTTGATGAATTATTTTCATCCATATATTGATCCATGAGAACCTTATAATAATGTTTCAAATGTTTCTACTCACCATAATTATAGTTATCACTATCAAAAACCCCTTCTTAAACAAAGAATAGGTCCATTTTGAAAAAATAAAGTGGTTTTCTTCTTCCCTTTCTGTTATGATTGATTTATTTTCCATGATCATTCTTTATTGGTTGAAACATCATTAGTTTTCTTATCATCATATTCATTTTTGATCTTAAAAAAATAGGTTTTAGAGAAGAGACCAAGTTTTACATAGTTGATATAAAACCCAGAATTTTCTTCTTCTTAAGAAAATACTTATTTCAAAACTTTTATTGAATTAGATCATGTTTTGTTTTAATACTTGTGTTTTAGTGAGGATTTTTGAGGCTTCTAGGAGATTTTTCGATTGTTTATTTGGTACCATGTCATATCCCCCTTTTACCCACAACACTATGCACATCTTCCATTTCCTTATCCCCTACATTGTGCTAATGGTGTGTGAATTCTGCATGTGGTGTGAACATTTTTCACATGGTGTCAACATTGTGCCTAGGTGTGTGTATTGTTCCGATGATGAGAACATTAGGCCCATGGTTTCCACTTGGTGTCGTGGTGTGTGCATCATGACCATGGTGTGTTCCTTGTACCCACAGTGTGTTCCTTTTCCTTTAGGGGAGTACACCCTATGAAATGGACTTTGTACTAGGGAGATTATTCCATGGTTCCTTAGACGACACCCTAATGTTATTTCTCCATCAGTTATAAATACTCAGAATCTTATCTTTAACTATTTGAGGAGTCTTTACAACTTTTATTTGAAGGATTCATTTAATATGATTAAGAGGGAGATTTTACACTATGTTTGGTCCCTTTTATCCCTATAAATAACTTTTCTCCTCTACATTTATCATCAAAACCAAATCCAGAGAGCATTAAAGATTATCTCCACACCACAACCCCCTTGCTTATGCCATAGTCCCCGAGTTTCTAGTTTTTTCCATGACTATAGTTCACACCTTATTTACTTGGTGTGAGAATTATTCTCATGGTGTTAATATGTTATTACCTTGCTATCTCCCTTTTTACAATGTTGTGAATCATTGCTCCTATAGCGTGAACCATTGTGCACATGGTTTAAGCCTTGTGCCCATAGTGTGTAGCTTGTTCCTTGGAAACAATCTACAGCCTTTCCCAAGGTAAGGTTTTGTATTTTCTTTTATTACATTTATCCTCTCCTTTAAATATAATCCCCATTATGAAAACGTTTGTGGTTGTATAAGTCTTTGGAATTTTATCATTCTCTTGGTTGTTAAAGACATGGGTTTTAGTGAACATAACCTTGGAAACCTCAATGTTGAATTGGAAAAGCATGAGGTTGAATGTTCTTGACCATTATGGTCCTTGAATTTGGGATGTTATCTTTATATGTTGTTATTATGGACTAACCCAGGCTTCTTATGAAATTCATTTTGGTGTGTGAGTAGTTATGTGCTTACTGGATTATGACTTATGATTATGTGATTATTTTAAATTTGATCTTGGTGTGGCATATCATTCCTTACTATGTAATGTACTATTTATGTATTGAATAACCTATGGATTTTTGAAATAAGTACCAAGATACTCAGTTGGATCCTTGTGGTTGGGTGTATGTGATTATATAACCTAACACTATCCTGACATCCTTAAAGGTTGATGAAGCTACCCCTAAATAGGGGAAATCATAATAACTAGCTAGTAGGTACTGATATACATAGGTGGAGCCTTGAGGTTGGGATTTATATAGGTATAACATCCTTAAAGGTAGTCATGGATATACCTATAGAGGGGAATGAATTATTTTTTGGTTACCCAACCTAACATAGTACAAGCATCCTTAAAGGTGGATGTGGATACCATTGTAGATGGTAAAGCATAGTGGCTTGCTAGCACATACCTTTTATGGATTCCTACAAAGTTGGTTCATGGGTGATTAAAAGGACAGGTGGGTTGAAGATTAACATATAGGAACATGAAAAATTCCAATGAAAAACCACTTGAAGGGTTGGGTGAGTTGTATTTCCATGATGATATAACTCAAATTATTGATAGCCTTACAAGCATTGAGTCAAAGTTGTTGGGGCTGAGGTTTATGGTAGCTTGGTCAGTGCCTGATGACTCGACACATGTATGGATTTTTTATTGATAATTTAATTTTATCATTATATACATTATTATATATATTGTGTATATATGTTTGGGACACATTGGTGGAATCCTATTGAGTATTGTACTCACACCCTTGTATGTCATTTTAGTGTGCTTGTTGATTAAATGAACAAAGATCTAATGATGGGAAGGGTCCTTATAGTGGATGGTTGAGCAGTGGAGCATGGATCAGGAGAAGACTATATTGAATTTAAGGTAACACTAATGTTTTTTATTTACTTATCAATTATTTATCTACTAATATTACATTGGAGAGGCTTACCACAGTGGGAGCTACATTTATTATGTATTCCTTGTATTTAGTTTCAAATTTTTACTATGATTATTCATTTGCTATTATATTGTTATCTATGGATGATCCAACATGATTACAGGTTACATCGTGTATAGTCTACCCACTATCAGGCTTAGATCATCATCGCTAGTCGATATCCTCTTGTGTATGGGGAGGTGTGCATGAGGTCATCTGGAATTCCGGCTCAGACCCAACACTTCAAGTTAGGATGTTAAAAAACGGTATCAGAGGAATAATTTTTTATTAACTTATCATTTACTTTTACTTAATTCTAGAACATGATATACATGAGTTATGATGGTTTTTTACTCGGTTAGAGGAACTATATCAGTGTCTATCCAACATTGTATAGTGAACCTTTGAGTTTCCACAGATGGGAATTTATGTTTTATTAATACAGTTGACTAAAATCACATTAGATGATGCACATGATGTTGAGATTTGATTTAGTATGTTCATACATCATGACTAGGCATTTATGTTCACATTACATGTATATATACCCATTGTTATGTTTTATTGTAGTTCTTTAATAGATTCCATGATTTATTATATCTCTATGAAATAGTTTTGATTACTATGTGATAAATTAGGGATTTCCTATGTTTTGTGATATATATTTTCTAGAATTTATTAGCATAACTAATAATTATAATGTTTTAATATATATATATGTGTGTGTGTTTTTTGTATGTGTGTTTGGATCATTGGTGATGTAAAATATGACCAAAGGGGTGGGTGGGTGAATAGACGTTTAAAAATTCAAGGTAAAAATTAATAAGAGTTTATAAGATATCAATATATAGAGAGTGAAGTGTTCTTTAATTGAGTTATTGATGAAATAAAAATGGAATAACACAATATTTATAGTGGTTCAAATCACAAAGATACTATTCCACTTCCCAATCTTATATACTCCTCAAGGAGACTATTAGCAACTAAGAAACATACTTTTAAAGGTGTGAGAGACTTGTTATAGACCCTGCCTTTTAAATAGCCTAGAGGCTCAACATATTCTTAACATGGGAGACCAAATTGAAATACTTACCCAAGTTTTGATCGGGAATCACAATGGTTAATTTCTTTTTAGGAGGTGGAATAACCATAAAAATAAAATATTTTCATTTAATGGAAAAATCATAAACCGAACAGGAAAAAAACCAGAATTAAAAATATTACACATATAAAAATTAATACAAGGAAAATGGAAGAATATAAACATGTTGAATAAGTTTAAGCTTGATGATAATTGATCATTTTAAGGAAAAAATTTGGAAGTTGAGGTCCCTTGGTGATCACAACCAAATTTTAGTAGTCACAGAAGTTTGTGAACAATTCATAGTAGTATGAATTTCAAAGATGTATCCCCCATTATCTAAAAAATGAGTGAATCCGCACTGATATATGTTTTTATTTCTTTAAGAGATCTCCCATATAATTAGGAAGTATATCTTGTAGGAGTGTATCCATGTCCAATATCTATACAACACTTGTCAGAGAATAAAAATTAAAATATATTACCATTAACTTTTTTTGTTAAATCCATGCTTGAATAACATTGAACAAACAATATATATATTTTTTCAATAAATATTAATATAAAACAATTAATTTGTTTAATAAAATAGTTTTAAACAATTTAAAATTATAAATAATTGAAATTAATGTATAACATTGTTGATTATATAGATAACAAAAAACTGCAGTAAAATAAAGCACGATATGAACTTTAATCTGTAAAAATAAATGTTCATATAAAAATGTTACAATTATTTTTTTACACAATATACTAATATATTTCAACATAAAATAATAAAATTTTTAACATAATAATTATCTTAATAACAATAATTGAAACTAATAAATAAAACATTTAGAAATAGTTTTTTAACTAATAGATGACAATCAATCAAATGGTTTAGGACAAGTAATAATTGTTTTCGACTATTGTGTGTCCAATAGTGACTCATGACTCACCATTGCATGAATTCCAACAGTGATTAATGAATCAACACTACATTAATTCTAATGGAGATTCAAGAAATTTATTTCCAAACAATATGATGATAAATAATAAATAATAGAATGATGGTATTCTGATTAAAAAACAATAAAAAAGACAATAATAATCCTACTCTAGTTGATCGAAGAAGGAAGAGATCCTATGGGAGATTGATGAAGCATGTGTGAAGAAACTATATAGGACGAATAAGAAAATTGGTGGGTAGAAATACTCACTATTTTAAGACCAATGGTTACTCAACTCACAATTGGTGTCCAATAGTGACTCATATCACTATTGCTATCCAATGGTGACTCATGATTGAACATTGATATCCAATGGTGACTAAATGAGAAGCTAAAAATATACTTCTAAACAATAAAATAAAGCACATTCAAGGTGATATATAAGTTGAATATCCCTAAGAGACAAAAGGTATAAGATGAATTTGAGCTTACTATTTTCTCAATAAATGAACAATGAAGTGATGTCAGGACCAAATGATTCAAGATCAAAAAGATTAAAGAAACTTAAATAAAATTAGATGACACTATAAAATGCATCCATGGAATTGGAGAACATAGAATGAATAAAGAAGAATAAGAATATTCAAACATAAGAGCACAAGATTTAAAAAATGGTGTGCATGAGGAAGAAAAGACGATAAAAAAAGATGAGAAAAAAGAGATTACATGACAACAGATCTCACTACGTATTTCCAATACATTAAATAAGGATGAAATGTATAAAAATTACCTTATACTCTATTTAATTGTAAAAGTAGAGGGAAAGCGATATATTAACAATGTCACGTTGATCCTCAGTTTGAGGTGGATAATAAGGATCATCATCTATTTACACATGCACAAACATAGGCATTTGGACAAGCGGGTGACCTATGCAAAACCAATGCACCTAGGGGTGCACACTCTTTGGGACCTATACAAGGGCCCGCATTCAACAAGCATGTAGTATGCACACTGATATCCAATTCATGCTTATGGGATTCCTTGGGAAGTTCTACCAACAAGGTTGAACCAAAGGGTCCCCTATATGGTTGAGGGATAGACAAGTTACTTAATAAGGATGGCCAAATTTTTAAAAAAATAGACTTAATTAAATAAAATATATATTAACATTATTATCATTAAAACATTAGGTAAACAATTAACATTCCAAAACATGCATTTAAAATGAATTAATTAATTAAAACACTATAAAATTTAATAAACTTTAGAGTTAAATAAAATATTAAAAGAGATTAATTTATAAAAAAATAAAAATACTGTTAAATTATTAAATCACTTTCAAATACTAAAAAACACTCTGTTATTGTAAATTAAAATACAAAACATTTATTAAATTTACAAAAACGTTTTCCCTTTTTTAAAATGTATCAAAAAGTACATTAGAACTTATTCTATAAAATAGAGTACCTTTTAATGAAAATATAAAAATTTAATAGTGTAAAAGTATTTTATTATCATTAGAGTACTGTAGCAGTGGCGGGGACTATAGCGGCGATGGGTACAGTGCAGTACAAAAACAGTGTGGTTACTGTAGCAAAACTATTCATAGAATGGGATTTGAGCCAAAAAATTGGGCCTACGGGCCATGTAATGGGCTAAATGCCCACTGGGACTTCAGGCTATGTAATGTGTCTCCCTCTACCTAGTTAAAGAGGTCTTTTCTTTGCTTTAATAATAAATGAGGATTTGACCCCAACTTAAAAAAAACTAATTACCATTTGATCAAAATAGAAAATATTCATGTACATAATTCACGTAAAAAAAAATTAAGAATAGTGATCATATTAACATATATTTTAAGCTTCTAACATACCAAATTCAATTTTTAACTTTTCAAATTTACCTAAATCTAATAGTTTTTTGAAGATACAAACTAGTCGTTTCTTAGTGGGAATAAATTCCATGAATATATAACCTTTATTTACATGCTCTCTTAGAAAGTTAAATCTTACATCTATGTGTTTAGTTCTAGTGTGTTGAAGAGGGCTTTTAGAAATTGAAAAATTGCATTAGTTATCATAGTAAGTAGGAATTCTATCAAAATTTAAATTGAAATCATACAATGTTTTTTTATCCATGTGGTCTATGAACAATAACTATTAGCAGTGACATATTCATCCTCAACTGTTGATAGTGCTACTAGAAGTAGTTTCTTTTATATCTCTGAAATTAGTTTTTTTCCTAAAATGTGGCACAAACCTCTAGTTATTTTTCGGTGAGGGTTTCAACCTCTAAAGTAATAATTAGAGTAAGACAATAAATTAAAATATTTCTATTTATAACATAATAGTTTAGTAGAAATAGTAACCTTAATATATCTAACTACTCTTTTAGTAGATTTAAGGAGACTTTCTTTGGGTTTTATTAAAACCTATCATAAAATTAAACTGAGAACATGATGTTTGGTCTAGAAGTAGTGAGATACTATAGATTTCATATCATACCTTTATAAAATTTAATATCAACCATCTTACCAAATTCATCCAAGTCTAGATTTGAATTTGTACTCATTGGAGTTTTTATACTCTTACTAGAATCAAGTACAAACATATTTACAAGTTATTTAGCTTAATTATATTTATTTAAGAAAACAAAATATTTTCTTTATTTATGTCAAATTCACTTGTACTAGGCATAGAAAAATCACTTGAAACTCGTTTTATAACCAAGGATGGATCAACATTACCATTAAAAAAGTCATTTCACAATAAGAAAACATTTTAAGTCTTTTATACCAATCTCTTGGAGCCAGTTTAAGACCATATAAAGATTTATTAATATTTAAAACATGGTTCAAAAAATTATCATTTTCAAATCCAAGGGGTTGTCTAACATATAATTCCTCTAAAATGATTCTATTTAAAAAGAAACTTTTTACATACATTTGAAATAAATTGATGTTATGAGAACTATAAAATTATAATACAATTATATGTTCATCCATCCTTGAAATAGGATAAAAAGAATCTTCAAATTCAATTCCATCTCCATGGGAATAACCTTGAGCTACTTGTCTTCCTTTATTTTTAACTATGTTTCCAAATTTATCAAGTTTCTAACAAAAAGTCCATTAATTTCCTATAAGAGGATTACCTTTTAGAAAATTAACTAAATACCATACATCATTCCATTTAAATTAATTTAATTCATCATGTATAGAATTAATCTGATTAAAATAAATTAAATCATTTTCAAAATTGATAATAAAAAATTCAATAAAAAAATTTGGAACAGTAAAGAAAAAAAATTATGGTTTGAATTCCAGATTATACATTACAAATTAATTTTTCAATAGGGTGATCATTAAGAGTTTTTCATTCCTTTGGATCAGTTTTAGAAGAGATATGCTTCCCCTTAACTAATGCATTATAATAATATTAGTCATTATCTTAACCAAAGTTAAATTCTCTAAACTGAACATTTTCTTTAAAAGATTCAGATACGTGTAAATTATATTTGTTTTCATTAAACATAACATGCAATTTTTTTTAAAAACTAAGGTTTTATTATTTAAAACTCTATAGGATTTATTTCCATTATAATATCTTAAAAATATACCTTCATCTAATTTAGAGTCAAATTTATCTAAATTATACTTTATATTTAAGATGAAAAATTTACAACCAAAGACCCATAAATAACAAACTTTAGTTTTAAATATGTTGAAAAGTTCCTCAGGGATCTTATTTAGGAAATTTATAATTGAGCTCTATTTAAAACATGGAATTATTTATTTATATCTTCTTCCAAAAAGTATTTTGGGACAGTAAATTCCATTGGTGTTTACCTAAATTTTTTTTAAATAGATATGTTCTTTCTTTCTACCACACCATTTTGTTGTGGTGTCTTAGGAGTTGAAAAATAAAGTTTATATCCATTTGATTCACAGAATCTATCGAATTTTAAATTAAAAAATTCACCACCTATATCAATTATGATAGAGACGATTAAATCATTTTTTAAATTTTGATTAAGATTATAGAAAAAATGGACAATGTTTCATTTTAATGATATAATAAATAAATCCATATGAATCTACTGTAATCATCTATAATTAAAAAACATATCTTTTACCACTAGAACTTGAAGGTTTCATGGGAAAAAACATTATAAGGTGAAATAATTCTAAAAATATAGCACTATTAACATCATTTATAGATTTAATTATTTATTTGTGTTGTTTACCATTTAAACTATAATCTCACATGAAGTAATTAATTTTATGTAACTTGGATAACTACTGAAGGTGTTCATGATGTGAACAAATGTCCAACAATTTAAAATTTTCAATCTCAGGCCTACTATGCCACAAAAGTTTATCTTCTTCTATAGTATTCAGACACTGAACCTTTTGTTAGGTTAAATCCTAAAAATCAATAGAATATACATTTTCTTTTCTATTTGTAGAAAATAAAACTAATTTATTTTTTAGATCAGTACATTTGTCATTTTAAAAACTAAAATTTAATCAATTCTGGCATAATTGTGATATACTTTTCATATTATTGTTTATATCAAGTATATTAAATAATTTTAAAATATTGTTTTAGAATTTTAAAGGAGATTTCCTAAAATTAAACAATCAAATAGATTATTTTGGTAACCATGCCAACTTTGGTGTAACTGGTTTAATACCAGAAAACCTATGCACCCAAATTGATTTAAAGAATTTATTATTGTGATGATTAGAAATAAAATCATTATAAATAAAAGTTATACTATTTATCAAAGATTATGTAAATCTTTGTGAACACTCACTAAAATAAATCCCATTCACTCTACATTTAAAATTGTTCGAAGTTGAAATTATTCCTTTTTAACTTTTGACAAAGGTGGTATTACTTATACTTGGAAAAATATTATAGTATCTAAAACCATTCTATTTGGTGTTTTGTTTAATTAAATTAATTTTCTTATCATTTTTTTTACCATTTACAAAATTAGATATATCAATTTTAAGTTTAACATATTCATTTTTCAAATCTATATTCTCATTTTGAATAATTTTTAAATCTGTAATGTCTTTTTCATTGGATATAGAAGCTATGTTTCATAATTAGTTATTTTGTTGATTTAATTTATTAAATTTATTTTCAACTTTAGTTAGATCAACAAAAACTAAATTAAATATACTATCTTGATCTTTATCATTTATATTTAGAATGTTTTTAATCCATTCATAGTTTATCTTTTCATTTTAGAAATTCAAAAATACAATCCTTATTAGATTTATAATTCTGAAAAATATAGATTTTCATATTTTTACATTCCCTTTTAAATGTATCATTTTCTATAATAAAATTCTTATTATTGATTTTTAATTCAGTATACTTTTCAATTATTCTGATTCCATCATTATATAATTCATCATTTTCTTTAATTAGTTTCTTAATTTTGGATTTTTTTGAATCAAAATCAACACATGAATCAAAAATAATTTCACTTTTATTTCCAAATAAACGATTATGATAAGATTTTTCATAAGTTATTAATTGAATAAAGAGATCATCTTTTACCTCAAATTGAATACTCATCATGGAATCATTCCTTGTCTCTTTTTGAATTCTGAAATCACCACTTGATTTAGCACTATCTGAATAGTACCCCCCTCAAAACAAAGCTTATTTTTATAGTATTATTCTATCCTTTTTATTTCTTTGGATGTTTTAGTTTATGTTTGTTAGTTTATATGTGACCTTTCATCCTACACTCATAAAAAATTAATTCTAAAACATCATTATTTTTATTTTTATTATCTTTATTACATTCATGTTTGGACTTCCTCTTGAACTACCTCTTTTTACTATTCTTTTTCATGAACATGAAAACATTATTACAGAAGTGATCCATATCATTGTCACTTTCCTAGAACTTAGATTGAAAAAAATTAGAGGTATCAATGAAATTGGATTTAAATGAAATACATTTTCTTTTAGTAATTCTTCATTAGGAATATTTTTCATCCCTAACTCATACTGAAGCATATAGCCTATACATTCATCTAAAGTATAATCCATAAAATCCTTACTCTCATCTATTAACTCCTTATTTTCATTCCATTTTTTGGTAGACATATATGTACTATTTCAAATTTAGCTATATTACCCAAGACTTATCATACCATTGGTTATACTAGTGACTTGATGAAAAATATGATTAGTAGATTCTTTATCTCCTTTATTGATGTCATGATATTCTTCTCGGAGCATTCATTGGTTGGTTTTAATGATCTTGTCAGTCCCATAATGAGTCACTTGAAGTATCCTCCATATGTCATGGGTTGTGTTACTAGAGAAAACATGGATATAGAAACTTCTACTTATAACATAGAATAAAATATTTATAACTTTATAATTCAAAAAATATTTTACCATTTCATTTCTTAACAATGTCTCAGGATCAACTTTGGGAAGCTCATATGAATTATCCAAGATAGTCTAGTGATTCACAATATGTTGTTTCAAGTAGGATTCCATTCTGTCTTTCCATTATCCATAGTTACATCCATCATAGAATAGTGGTTTTGGAAGAATCTAGCCATCATTATCATTGACACCTTCCACCATAAAAGAAAACTTTTCTTTTGTTCCTTAGACTATTAAGTGTAGGATACCAAGTTAACATAGAGTTAAAAATAAGATACATAAATAATCAGAGAGGCTAACTATCCTTTAATGAATTTCCAACACTATGATACCAATTTTTGGATCATTAGTGATGTAAAATATTACTAGAATATGGGTGAATAGTATTTTTAAAAATAAATGAAGTAAATAAGAGTTTTTAAGATATTAATTTTTCGTGAGTGAAATGATATTGACTTCAGTTTAAATGGTAATAAATATTAAAGAACACAATATCGATATTGGTTCATATCACAAAGATCCTAGTCCACTTCTAAATCTCCTCCACTCATCATGGAGACTAGTACCTACTAAGGAAATCACTTTTAAAAGTGAGATAACCTTATTATAGACCATTAAAAACCCAAGGAAAAAACCTAGTCTTTATAAAAGAATACAACATGGTTTGCTTACTTAAATTTGTTTTTCAGTAGTCACAACCCTGAATACTTTTTATGAGGTGGAATAATCCAAGAATGAAAATACTTTATTTTTATGGTGAATGAATAAAACAGACATTAACAAATACAAATAGAAATAAAAATATCACATGAATAAAAACTAGTACATGTATAATGTAATGTGATTAGAATTTCAAAGAAGTTTAAGATTTACGATCATTAATCACTTATAAGGAACAAATTCCAAATTTGAAGTCTTTTAGTGATCAAAGAGAGATCTCAAAAATTATAGAAGTTCATGAACAATTCTATATAGTAATAATGTTGAATATTTATCCCACATTATCTAAAAAATGAATGAATCTACACTGGTATACGCTTTTATTACATGAATATATTTCTCATATCATTAAAACATAGATCCTTTAAGAGCATGTCTGTGTCCAATAATTCTATGACACATTTTAGATAATCAAAATGAAAATATATGACTCATTCCTTTGTTTGTTATATTTGTTCTTGAATAACACAGAACAAACTAGATTTATAGTTCTTCATTAAATATTAATATATAATGAATAATATGTTAAGTGAAATAGTTTTAAATAATTAAAAATTAAAAAATATTTGAAATAAAGGTATAATCTAGTAGATTATGTAGATAGTAAAAACTGTAGTAAAATATAGTATGACATAAACTTTAATCATCACGAATAAATGTTCAAAAAATAATATTACAATTATTTTTTAAACACTCTTTAAATATATTTTAATATAAAATAATAAAACTTTTTACATAATAATTATTTTAGTAACATTAATAAAAAATAATAAATAAAAATTTTGGAAACAATTTTTTAACTAACAGTGGACTATTTTTTTTGGCTGTCACTCATAACCCACCACTGTAAATAGAGAGCAGTGACTCATGAATCACCATTAAAGATAGATAGTGGTGGTTCATGACCAACTGTTGGAATAGAGCAGATTCTACCATTTCTATTTCGAGAAAAAATAAATCTATCCAACAAAATAAAACTTATTCCAAGTACTGAAAAATGAAAGGATTTAGGGTAAGAAATATTTTTTTTCTATTTTTGGGTGTCAAATGGTTACTCGTTACTCGCCATTTCATGAATTCCAATGGTTACTCAATAAATTTATTTTCAAACAATTGGATGATAAATAATTAATAATATATATAATAATTTTTTGATAAAAAAATAAGGAAAAAACTTATAAAACAATAGGAATCCTACTACAGCTGATGGAAGAAGGAAGAGATCATATGGGAGCTTGAAGAAGATTCTATAATGAAACTGTACAACAACAAGAAAAAACAACTATTGGGTAGAATCACTCACTATTTATGGACCAATAGTGACTCAACTCACCGTTGGTGTCCGAAGGTGAATCATCTCACCATTGGTATACAACAGTGACTCCTTAATCACCATTTATATCCAATGGTGACTTGATTAGAATCCAATAAAGATAATTCATACTAGTCAAAGCAATCTACGTCGAGATGATCTATGTGATGAGAATACCTAAGATACATAATGTAGAAGAAAAATTTGGGCTTACTATTTTCTTGATAAAAGAAACACGAAGAGATGTTGGGACAAAATAAGTCAAGATCGTCAAATTTGAAGAAACTAGAATAAAACTATATGATACTATAAGGAACTTCTAGGGAACTGGAGACCATGGATCACATAAATAAGAAGAAGAAGAAGAAGAAGATTCCAATATAAGAGCATATGATTTCAAAAATAATGTGTAGGATCAAGAAAGAAGATCGAACAAATGAGAATAAAAAGAGATCAGATGACCATAGATCTCACCACTTCTGTTCAATATTTTAAAGATATATGAATATTAAACATATTACCAAATTGAATTAGAAAAGAATATGGAGAGAGGTATATTAACCAAGCTGCCTTGATCCTCATTTCATGATATCTACCAGGGATCAACATCATTTTACACAAGCACACACATTGTCCTACGACCAATATGAGACCTATACACAACCGATGTGCCTACATGCAAACGTTTTATAGGCCTAATACATGGGCCCAAACATGAAAATAGTGCACTATAAAAATTGTTATCCAATGCCTCCTTATAAACTACCTTAGGTAGGTCTTCCCATGAGTTTTACCCAATGGGTCCCATATGTGGTTGAGGGAAAGCTAGGTTCCTTACTAAGGATGGAATTTTTTTTACAAAAGTAAAGTAAAAAAGATATAATAACATTATTATCATTAAAATGTTAAGTATAAAAATTAGCAAATTTAGAACATGTAATTAAAAAGTATTAATTAATTAAAAAACTTAAAAGTTTAATAAAATTGATAATTTAATAAAATGTTAAAAGATCATAATTTATAAAAAAAATATTGTTAAAGGATTAAATTAATTTCAAATACAATCAATAGTATGAATAAAACTAATGCATAGGGACAAAGATCAGGGTTAGTCCCAATAGGGTATACCTTGGGTTATGAGTAGACTCTTAGGAGAACCCGGTGTGATCCCATAGACTGGTTATACCTTTTTACATTCATAATTTTTTTGATGAAGAGATACCTCCTAGTGATGTTGGATTGGACAACTAATTAAGGTAACCTAGGATATTATAGTACTACCACCCATAGTGTATGAGGATGATACCAAGAACTCTCTTGCATTGACAAATATATTCTAGGATGTAGAGCCCATGTATCCTAGACTCTTTCAAATAGTTCCATTCCAAGGATGAGTTTCTCATAGGACTATGATAGAACATGCTTTAGATTTCTATATTCAACAAACTCTATCATTCTAGGGTACCAATGGCCTAGAATATTTATAGGATTGTCTAGACTACATCGAGAGTATATTTTAGTTTGTCCAAAATTTTGAGGAAGGTTTAACTATTATGGAAACCTTTATGTTCCAAGGAACCGCTAGAAGATGGTGGACATCTATGAGTCAGACTAAGAGATGTTAAGGTCTTACTTGGATGACCTTAAAGGAGCTGTTTCTTGAGAAGTAATTTCTAGACATGATGAAGTTAGACAATTCCTAATAATTCATAGGTTTATAATAGGGTTTGAGAATTGTCTTTTTATACTATTTTTTATATATTTACTTCTATTTTCTCATTTTTTGACTTAGAATGAACAAAATATGTCTTGGAAGATTAATATAGGCCTTCTAATAGAGATAAAGAATCAAGTTAGTGGCTTAAACTTAGTGATAATAATCGCAGGTGATTCAAAAAGAACAGACCTTTGAAAAGGTGATGGAAGAGGACAAGGAACTAAACATAATTTCATCACATAGAGAGCCTGTATTTGAGTTTTCACATAATTCTATAGGAGTTTCCTTTGATGGTATAAACAGAAAGGTAGACCAGAAGTATCAGAGTGAATGAAATTCGATCTAGATAAAGACTTCTTCAGTGTCCTTAATGAGAGAAAAGTGCTACAACTATGGTATAAGGTATTATATAAACTCTTATAGGATGGAAAAAATGAACTTCCATCATTGTGGTCATACTAGGCATCTTTGAAGCTTTTACATGAAGATATCTTAGATGGGCACAATAAAACCGGGTTAAGATTGGAATGGAGGACGCCAATAGAGGATATAGACTTCCCAAATGACAAAGACTTTGGGATTTGGTCATAGAGATAAATAAGACAAATTTATTCTTTGGGTTAGGTTCTAGTAGATGATGTAGAGGGACCATCTATCATTAAAGGTTAGTTTTTTTGATCACTTGTACCTTATCTATTACTTTATTCGATATTGGTACTTCCCATTACTTTATTTCTTCACAAGTAGCTCTGGAATTTACCAATTGGTTATGTTATCTTCTGATTTGGTGTCTCTTGACCCACCCTTGGGAACGAATGTGGACTATCTCTAGTGATTTTAAATCTACCCTATAGTTTTCACATGTATTCAGAATCTATGGGAGTTTAGGATATTGGAGATGAAGTCCCTCGATGTGATTCTTGGCATAGATTGGATAAATTGGTTCTGAACTCACATATACTATTATCAAAGGTGTGTGTCAATCACTTCACTAAAGGAGGAGAATTTATTGATGACTAGAGATTGGGAACAAGGAGAATGAAAAGTTTGAACAGACTTGTGTCAATAAAGGAAAATTATAATATAGATTCAAGGCTTGAGTCTCTTAGTAGGGCCAGTAGTAGCCCCCACATCTTTTCCTCCAATCATGGATATGTATTAGGATTTATTTCTAGATGAATTCAAAGGACTTCCCCCTGATAGAGGATTTGGATTTGAGTTGGATCTTGTATCAGGTGCAGAACCCATTTTGATACCCACATATCATATGGTACCAACTGATCTAAAAGAAATGAATGTACCATCACCCAATATGAAGAGAAAAATATTTATCATTACATGTATTTCACCTTGGGGTTCACATGTGTTATTCTTCATGAAGGTGGATGGTATTCTTTGACTCTGCATCAATTTTCAGAAGGTAATACAAGTTACAGTGAAGAATCAATATCATTTTATTGGATCAAGGATCCTTTTTATCATCTATAGGGATCCTGGTGGTTCTTCAAGTCTAATATTTGATCGGGATATCATCAGTTATGAGTTATTGAAGAGGATATTCTAAATATGGTGTTTCAAAGAAGGTATGGGCTGTATGAGTATTTGGTGGTTCCGTACAGGATAAGGAATTATCATGCAGTGTTTGTGGCCCTCATGAATAAGATATTCCATCTATACTTATAATCTATTATCATGGTTTTTATTGAATACATCCTCATATATTCACCAACACCAGAGAATATTCTAGGCACCTAGCTATAGTCCTTAGTATACTTTGAGCACAAAGGCATTATTCTATGTTATCAAAGTGGGACTTATGGATTAGAGAGGGGAAATTACAAGGACATTTGGTGTCTGATAATAGTTTACCCATAGACCCATATGATGTTTAGGAAGTCATTTCATGGACACATTCTTGGATCATGTTTGATAATAGGGGAGTTCTGGCATTAGTAGGATATTACATATGGGTTATATAAGAATTGAAACGACTATCATCACCCGCAAAAATGATGATGAAGAAGGGGGTGACGTTCTAGTGGACGAATTACTGTGAATAGACATTCCTTATGTTGAATTGGAGGTTGAAAATAGTCCCAGTATTGACAATCCATGAGTTTAGGATTGGTTATCCAGTTCACGGTGAAGCATTAGAAGTCTTTCTAAGTGTAGTGACAATGTAGAGAGAGATGTTAGTAACCTATGAGTCTCGTCAGCTATGACCCCATGAGAGTAACTACCCTACACAAGAATTGGTGCTATAGGTTTTGGTTAATACATGAAATCATTAGAGACACTATCTCTTCAATGAGATATTTGTTGTGTATATATATAACTCAATAGCCTTAACTATATATTTACATAGAGGGATCTAAATCAGAGACATATGTATTGGGTAGAGTATTTGTAGAAGTTTGAAATTGAAATTTATTAAGAAACTTATAAGTGTAATTTTTTTATAGATGATATCTTTTATAAGTCACTGGTTAAGGATGAGGTTTGTGAGAAAACTACTGAGGAAAAGTTACACTTAATGAGCTAGTTAGATTATTGGAGTATGGACGCTTCTAAGGACCATGGGTTCAGTAAGTTAACTATTTTGGTGTTCATATCATCACTTATAGATCGAGTGATGACTAGATAGTAGTCAGACATAGAGTCTTTTATTTTGAGAGAGTAGATGGTTAGTGGTGACTCAATACCTAGATGGTTGATGGATGATGACGATGTGATATTAGTACATGAGATAGTCATCTTAACTGATTTAATTGGATATGTTCTGATGAGATATTACCATACCTTTATATGGTTAGTACATCCATGTGCGACCATGATATATCTTGAATTTAGACGCTAGTTTTTGTGGCTGATAATAAAGAGGGACATTGATGGTTTTGGTTCCAAATGCCTTACTTGTCATAGGGTGAACACTGAACATTAATGACCTAGTGTTTTTGCTTCATCCGCTTACTATACATATGTTGATGTGGGAATATATTACCATTTAATTTTTTGTGGGGTTACCCAAGAACATAAGGAGCTGTGACACAGTATGGGTGATTTTTTATTAGCTAACAAAGATGACTTAATTATTACTGATATGAGAGACTAACTCAGTTAAAAAGATAAGAATGATCTATGTCTATGAGATCGTATGCCTACATAGTGTACCCTTGAGAATTGTATCATACATAAATGAATGTTTCACATTTTATTATGGAATGTATTTCAAAAATTCCTAGAGGTGTAGCTATGATTGATCACAACATACCATCCATAAATATATGGATAGTCCGAACAGACTATACACATATTGGAGGATATTATTTGAGATTTCATCATGGATTTTGGTGGATCATGGGATGATAACCTAGCCTTGGTTGAGTTTTTTTATAACAAAATTTACATATATTTGATTCAGATGAAACCTTATGAGGTTCTGTATGGTAGTCCATGTTGATATCTACTAGGTTATTATGAGTTAGCAGTTGTCGGGCCTAGAAAGGTTCAAGTTTCATTCAAGAGAGTGTATATTATTCATAAGATTTTGATCAATGATCAAAGAATATTTAGATCATATTAATTCCATAGGATGTTAACTTTGTAGTTCTCTTTAGTAGATCAGGGTTTTTTAGGGTGACTCCTTTGTTAGGGAATCAACGTCTGAGGAAGAGGGGTAGATAGAACTATGTTTCGTGGGACCCTTTGAGATCATTAAGAGGATAGGGGAAGTGGGGTATCAGTTGTATAATCTTTATTGGTATTAATTTATAAAATATGTGTTTTAAGTGTCACAACTCTTGAGGTACATGGATGATCCTATACATGTCATTGGTTGCAAGGATTTGGTGTTTATGCCTAATACTATTTATATGAAAAAACTTGTGTAGATTATAGATTAGTGTGGGAATGTAATTTGTGGGAATATGGTACTAGTTGTATGGATTCATTGACAACATGGGAAAATCTAAGAGGAAAATTGGGAGAAATAGGATGACATCTGACTTCAGTGGATGGACTTGTTTCAGTAGGAAACATAGAGATCCATCTCAAGGATAATAAGTCTTTTAGGGGGTAGAATTTTAAAACAATGAATTTTATTGATCTTAATTAATAGTCTTGATTCATCTATGTATTTAGTTAGATCATGTTTCAGATTTATACTTGTGTCTTAGTGTGGTTTTTGGAGGCCTGGAGAGTAGTTTTGGCAAGTTTACTAGGTACCACGACATAAACCCTTTTTCCCACGCTATAGTGCACCTCATCCATGGATGAAACCCTAACATTATGCTAATGGAATGTGCATTTTACCCATGGTGTGAACATTATTCCCATTGTGTCAACCTTGTGCTGTAGTGAGTGCATTGTGCCCACGGTGTGAACATTGCACCCATGGTGTAAACCTTGTGTCATGGGGTGTGCATTATTCCCATAGTTTGTTCCTTGATCCCATGGTGTGTGCCTTACATCGTTGTGGCCTGCACCATATACCATGGCCATTAGATTGGATATATTGCACCATCGTTTGTTAGACCATACCAGAACATGCTTTTCGCATCCGGTACATAGATAGGTCTTGAATATTCAGTCTTCAACTGTTTAAGGGGTCGTTACAAATTTTATTTCAAGGATCTATTTCAGATTATTAAGAGGGTTCATTCATGCATATGGAAGTCCCTTATATCCCTATAAATACCTCTTATTCTATTCTTTTAGGATCAAACCCAGAGCCTGAGATCATTACAGATGAGATCCATACCATATCCCCTTGCCTGGGTCACAGTCCCCAGTTTTCAGATTTATTCGACTACTGAACATTTTTCATTGTGTGTAACACCGCAAGATTTTTTCGAAATATTTTCTTTTTGAATTAATTTAATCATTTCAATATTATTTATTTTACACAATACTTAATATAGCTTGTGTTATATGAATACACTAGGTTTGGATTGCATTACATGTATCCCCATGTTATGATTTCACTACACCATCACATAGATTAGATTTGCGTACACAAAACACTATGTTTTTCTTATTTTCTACAAAATTCAAAGATCCTTTGATAGATTACATTATACTCAAGACTGAGTTGTACCAAAATACAATGTAATATGAATAATAATATTAAAATATTATTATTATTGTCACATAGCCATTTGAATGGTGGTTTTGAGTAAGATTAATTAAATTATGAAAATATGGTTTACACATGTATATAAGGATAATTATTTAGTGACAAATTAACTATAAATGAAAATAAACCCCTTTTGAAAATATAGAATATATTTTACTAGAAAACTATATTTATGAAATCAAACACATTTTACCTCAATAAATTAATTAAACCACCTTAGATAAATTATTTTAATGATATATATATATATACATTATTCATATAAATATTTAATGTTCATATTATGTGTTTTCTAGAAAATATATAAGAGTAAATCCAATTCTACACATAAAGATATGTATTTTTTTAAGAGGTAATTTGACCACCTTTTAATGGTTAATCTATTTTAAATATAATTTTTTGACAATTTTATAATTTTTATTTTATAAAATAAACTTCATATTTTGACTCATAGTTTTAAAATTTACTTTTGGTGAATTTTTGGATTTCTTTTGAGAAGTTTCATTTTTTGATGAATAAAGAACAACACTGAATTTTAATTAAAAACTGTATTTTTTATAATTTATTTATATAGTTATATTATATTTTAAAATAGTTTTAAAGTATATTTAGATCAATTATACATATATTAATACAATTTATATCATTATAATAAATTTCACAATGAAATTGGATATAAAAACATTTCAAACATTTGAACAGTTTCAATTAAATACCTATTACCTCATCCCATCTACGAGATTAATTATAAATTAAAATTTTCCACTTATATGTTTATAATTTATTAAAATTAATTAAATATTTTTATTAATTATAATTTAAAATTTCTAGTATGTTCATCTTAGTTTTTATGAATTTTTTTTAGTGAAAGTAGTTAATATTAATTAAAACAATTATGGTAAAAATGAGTTTACTTAGTGGTTAAATTTTAATTTAAGGGCCCAAATAACCTAGAAACATGTTTAAAATCTATTTTATAGCCATATATATAAACTAAATAATCCCTATAATAGAAAATTTACCATTATTGGAGGAACATTATTTAATGGAGACCTTTCAATAATTTTTACCTTTTTATATTTACAAGAAAACCACTCCTCCTCCACTATAGAAAAGAACTCACCCCTCCCTTATTCACACATATAAAAGACTTTTGGTCATCCAAAAACTACCCAAATAAACTCCAAACTTCTCTCATATCATCCTAGAAACCTAAATTTGTGCAGAAAGACAAACAAGTTATTCTTTTGGTGCAAACCAAAAGTAATTACATGGAGAAGAGGTAACATCATTCAAAAAGAAATTTTATTTTATTTCATTCTCAAAACCTCAATTATAATTATTACATGATTATATAACAAACATAGTATCATAAATATTCTGATATATTTTTATGTTAAGGGTATGACCTAAACTAAAACAAAAAATCATGAAATAAAAAACATAATCATCATTTGTGTATACGATAAACTACCGCCTTATGAACTGATGTTGTTTGTTCTTCCATTACTACCTATAAAGGATAGGAATAATGAATTAATTAATTATTTTATTTTATATATAGGAAATTTATGATGTATGTTTGATTCTTTAATTATTATATAACCCATAACCTCCTTCTTTCCATTTTGCGGGGACACAACAACCTCATTTGTGGACATGTGGACCACCGCCTCTTCAAATCGATGTGACCATTTGTCCTAAAATAAGTTCCACCAGATGGGATGAGGATTCTAGAACCATTTAGATGTGAATTAAACCTAAAAATTCTCAAAAACACTCATAATGGTGTGCTTTACATAGCCCTTTTATGAAGACCCCTTCCCCTCTACAAAGAAGTGAGGCACTGACGGAGCACTCCACGAGTCTAATGGCACTCTATGACCACATGAAAGGGTTAAAACTATGTTCTTCAAGTAGAAATCATACAATACCATTACATAATCTCCCAAAAACTTTTAAAAACCCCTCCCATCATCTCAAAACCCTCTTCCTATAAATATCTTTCTCATTCTGACTCAAATGAAGACTTCCTATGCTTTTGACTTCTGGATTTCTCCCAATTCATGAAGCACCTGAGAATTTCAAACCATACCTCAAATGATTCCCAACGGTAATAGATATTTGAAAAAAACCCTTCCCTAGATTCTTGAATACCTCCACCTTCAATGGATATACTTTTTGTGAAGGCCTATGCCTTTCATGAAGGAAGAAGGCACTCCATGGTACTTGAAGCTTTGTGAAGCATTATACCTTCATGGAAAACTATTTTCCTGATCCAATAATTCATCCTGAGGTAGTGTGAACATGATTCATGATGAATTCCCCTTTTATAATCCACTTTCCACCACAAATAATCTCTTTTTAAGTCCCTATTCATCGCGACCCCCCCCCCCCCTCCTAGACTTCTCTATGTTTCCTCCCTTATACCGACACCTCTCCACAAAGTCCGAGTTATTAAAGCTTCCACACCCATCCAGGATTAGTCTGGCAACACTCCAAATCCCTATTTTATATTTTATACCCATTATGGTGGACCACTCCAATTCAAATGAAAACAGAGACTCTTATTTACCTTTTTCTTCTAAGCATGTGTATGCTAATCCACTTTAAATCCTTGAATAGGGATGCTAATGTGGACTTTGTGAATGACCACTTCTCTACACCGTTATGACCTAGAGTTGTTGAATCCATTCCCCACCAAAGTCTTTATGTGAAATTGTTATGTAATCACATAGGGTAATTAGTGAGTCCCCCAACATCCTAGATGCATGATGTAAAACTTCTTTACACCAACATCCTCAACACATGATGTTAAACTATGAACTTACCCTATGAAATAGGCATAAGATGATCGATGTATGATTAAAACAAGATGGCTTCCACACCACCTATCCTCATGGTGTATGGAATATTCCTCACATGGAATTAGATCCTCCCCACTTGAAATGATATCCTCCTCAGGTAGATTCCACGTATAAGCCTCACTCATAAAGAATGAGATCCTCCTCTCACAAAATGAGATCTCACTCAGGAAGCTTCCATTTGTAAGCCTGACACAATCTCTCATTGGTGCATCTTTCGAGACCTGCTTGTCAGGTCTACTTATTACCCTTGTTTCTTACACTGATAATGACTCACATTGGATAAGAGGTTAACAACAACTATAAAATCCCACCTCCACTCCAATAGGAAGATCCAATGCATAATCTCCAACCAACCATGGGCATTTTTCATGCATAATCTCCAGCCACATGTTCCATTACCATTAGGCCTCCTCCTAAGGTGTAATCCCCAATGCCCTTCCTGAACAATGTGGACTTTTATTCCCACCTAATCGGGATATTTATGAAGCATTTTTTGGGTTCAATCCTATCACTCCATCCATTCCATCCATTTTATTCACTCTATCCACATCCACCCTGACTTTCCATGGGCTACCAAATCTTAGAAAGGCCATTCCATGCACCTGGGTCGCTCATACCTGTAATCCCCATCTACATCATTTCACTTGGGATGCTTGCATATGTAATACTAAAAAAATTAACCCATATAAATCCTCTTGAAAAGGCTATATTCCATGTATAATCCTCATAACATCCCTCATTGACACCACATTTGTAGGGAAAACATCATTACCGCATGATGTTAAACTATATGGACTGGTCTTGTCACACGACCTTTAACTATAGCATTCGACTACATGGTTTTTTATCACTACCTTCTATGTAAAATACATAGGACACCTCCTTGTGGTACAATCCCTTCCAATGTTAAACCATGGAATCCCCTTTCTTAGGGTGCATCTCTATGATCTACCTCGTGATCAACATGGGATGCCTTGAGTTTCATTCCCAAAATGCCTCCATGAGATCCCTCAAATGAGGAAGAATACAAGTGACCAATGTTCCAATATCCAATCATTCCATAGATGCCAAATGTGACTATTCCCCTGATTAAAGTTTGAAGCCTATTAAGACCCTTTGGAATGTCCGGACTGAATCAACATAATTAACCATCACCCAAAAAGATATGGCACCGATAATGACTTACAAAAACATACTTAACTATATGATGGAGACCCAGAATAGGTGAAAAGTTCTAATTATGAATCTATAGAAGGAGAAACTGATATCCCATAATCCTTTTTTGATCAAGAAGTATACATCACCAATGAATGTGATGAAAGCCACCCACATTTGGAAAGCGAGAATGTGGGGAAATAGATTGTGATGCCAGCGCACATTCACACATAGGAGGTGCACCACAACAAATGTGTCAGAAAAATAAATGGTGAACCTGATGTTAAATTATTATCTTCAACATTTGGAATAGTATATTTTCAGACAACAATATATTAGCATTTTATTAGATCTAGCTATCTGGTTCCATGACCCACTAAATAAATAGTGGGTCTGATATGGACTCACCCAAAATTAGGGAAGTAAAATGTAGGGAATCTTGGTCTGAGACATTGTTAGAATGTATCTCTCTCTCCAACCATAGAAGATTGGATGACGTTGGGGAATTGGGAATTTATTTCCTTTTATCCCTACTGATATTGGAATCCTCTTACTTTTTATGACTCTAGTTGTAATAAATCAATCACCATATTCTTGCATATATAGGGCGTAAGAAATATCAACACAATAGTCCCGCACAACCCCTCCTTCATAAGATGGTGATAGGTCCCATAAAAACCAACAATGGAAGGTCTTCTTGGAGGAGAAATAGGTGGACCTTTAAACTGCCTCACAGGCCCTGGTAGAAGCCACCCGAAGCCAACATCAGGCACAAGCTCAGGAGGATTCCCAATGAGGGGAACTAATTTCCTCAACATTAGTGTCTCATTCCACCCTTGGAACATTCTTCCAAATCCCTTCCACTACGGAGTAGGTACCCATTAATGTTTAGTTGGGATCGAGATATCAATTGCCACATATGTAGGTTGGGATGACTCTACCAAATTTTTTTGTCATAAAAAACCATTACGGGTCAACCCGTGATGATGAGATCAGGTATTTAGGACCTCCCTATACATTTACCAGCTAGAGTGATGTCCCTACACACTCTCACAATCAAAATAATGATCCTTACTATGTTCCCATCATCAATCATAGAAGAGGCCCTCCCCACTTCATCGACATTTAGTGAAAATTTACTCTCCATAATAATGGTGCCCAGTATGGTGGTCCTCTCCATTCCAAATACTATTTGCATGAAGGTCCTCCCTGCGCCATTCCTAGCTTGAGAAGAGGCTCTCCCTACTCCAGCACCAATCACCGTAGAGTCCCTCCCTGCTCCATCAATTATCAATATGGATGTCCTCCCCATGATTTCACCACCAAAAAACACGTAGGTCCTACCCATTCCACAACCAAACCGAGTGGAATTCCTACCCATTCTTTCACATAAAAACACAGAGGCCCTCCCTATGTTTTTACCATCCAAAAAAGAGGTCCCCCCATTCATCTATTAACCAGTATGGAGGTCCTCCCCATATCCATTTCAAGCAGTGAAAATGTCTTCCTCACACCCCAGCACCCACCTTTGAGGTCCCCCCCATGTCCATTTTCGGTAGTGTGAAGGTCCTCATCCCACCTCAAACTACCAGTAGAGAGGTCCTCCATTGTTACCCACAAAATAATTAGAGGTCATCCCTGATATGTTGAGAAATAGAGTAGACATTTTCTCTACTCCTACAACAACCAATATTTACCCCCCCCCCCCCCCCCGATCTGATGAAAATTGATGTAGAGGCCCTCCTCATATCTCAACCAACCACAGTGGAGGTCCTCACCATGATAAGACTCACCAATATTAGGGTCCTCCCCATGGAGAATAATTTCCCTACCCTGAAGAACCACCCCATGGTAGAAGGGTGAACCACCTCCGCCAAAGGAAAAATTCACGGAAGTTCCAAATTTTTGTTAATCTAATTCTCTTCTTAGAACTTGAAGTAATGTGTGATTCAATGATGGTTCCTTCACCCTAGTCCCTTGCATCAGAATCTAGGATAGGATCCCAACATATGAGGTTTTCCATCCCAGAAGTTGAGATCTACAAGATTCCAGAATACCATTGTAGATACATTAAGGTCAAGGATGATTTCGCACCCTTACAATGTCTCACGATGCAATCATCGTTACGATCACAAGTTTCATTCTCTACCTCTACCTAGGATCCTAGAGAACGATTATTGGGTTTTATAGATAATGAGAATCTGTTATACCCATAGATGAGTGCCTCCAACCTCGCACATGGGGTGATTATAAATAACCATTCCCAAATGGGTGTAATGATTTCGCTGATGCTGCCTTCGAGAGATGACATAGCGTGTAGTGGAAATCAGCTCATACAACAGCTACTCTAAAGCATAACCCACCACCACACTAATTTGAATTATTTCCACCACTGATTTCTTATCCATCACCGATCGAAACATGGTTTAAATAAGATCTAGGCACTACCTATGAACAAGGAATCTTATGGAACTCACTACTTTGTCTTCAATTATAAGTAGTGTTCTGGACAAATGTGGTTCCCAGCTTTGACATCCCAAGTCCCCCCACTGATGTTTAGGTCATATATTTTATCTAGTATTCTGGTGATGAGTTTTCAACTATGTGATCATCATTTGGTCTATCCAAGAAGCTGAAAGAATTTTAATGACAACGATCAACATTTCTACATGGTCAAGATGGCATCAATCCTGATAGTCCAGCATCCCATGTCACCTAGCTACCACTAGACCCTATAGCATTGATGCATTCTAAGCTTCATAGTGCTCTACAAAATCACTTAGGCATCATTCCCACGTGTTCAGATCAGAGGATGGGGACAATATGCTTATATCCACTTCGTTGATATCCTATGAAAATGTGACCTACCTAGTGATATTGGGGATATGCCTCCAGGTATTTATATGGTGAACATGGTCACACCTGATATAATTAATAAGAAAGGGGACAGTTGTGTTCAACCTAATAGAGAAAACCCACCCCCAAGGGTAGTGTAGTATCATGAGGACCCTCACATATGTGTTTTCACATGCTAGTAAAGGGAGATCCATGGCCTATAAGAACACTCTGTATCATTTCCTTCTGATCGAAACACCAAAAACATTTAAGAGATGGTTGTGACCTCTAAGAACTATGATCCATCTAAGATTGCATAGAAAATAGTTAATGTTCCAAAAATATTATCCTTATGTCAGCAGATCACCGATCATAATAGGATCATTGAGGTTCTCCTTGCTGAGAAAAACTTAGATTATGGTGATCCTTAAAAAGATCGTGTCTCTCCTCCACTAGGGAATCAAGGGAATCCACAATTAATTCTTGTCTAGGTACCCCAAATTGAGCCTGATGATTTCATATAACCAAACAGAGTGGAGGTAAGAGTTTAAAACAAACAACCATGGAACGCATCATCGAATCTACCTGAGCAGCATAGTAATCCCCATCGAGACCCAGAGAAAGCCATTTCTCAAGAATCTCCATGATTTTCTGAGCCTACATACCATGTTGAAGATCCTATCAACAAATTTTTGGTTCAAGAACCTTGTCAAGATAGGAACCCCCACCATGATGATCTTATTTCTACTCTCACTGCTCACCTCAAAGCCCTTCAAACATGACAGGTGAAATCCCACCAGATAATAAGTCCTACCCAGTGTGGGTGGATGATATGAGAGAACCCTAAAAATTTGAGAATCATACATTTTAACCCTTAAAAAGGATGGGAGACCCACTACAACATATATCACACTTCACTCAAGGTGAGGACCCAGGATGGGAACCCCAGAGTAGTAGGCGGCTTCCAAGCTTGGATGTTTTATTCATACATTGTAAGGGATTGATTTTTTCAAGTATAAACAGCTACCCATTGGGTCTATCACTGGTTGGGAATACCTCCACAGGTATTTTCTCTATCAGTTTAGTTCTACTACCCACAAGATAAGTATTTTTGTCCTATTAAAGTGTAAACAACTAACCGATGAACGAGTCACAGACTTTTTCGCCCAGTGGGAAGGACTCACTTATTCACTCAAAATTCCAATGACTCAAGAGAATATATTAATGATATTCATGGGGAATTTCAAGACTAATCTGGTCCCCAACATCATCACTCAAAACATCCTTGGTGGATTCTAGTATTTCTCTGACAATGCACAATTCCTAGAGGAATACTTACATAGGCCAAGCATGCATGTACATTTACTTTTCTAGCTCTTTCAAGAAAATCTGCGAAGGTAAATACTACTGTCACTGTATAGGTAGAGGCCCCCCAGACTACTACTGTTGTTGACAATAGATCCTTATCAAGTGAATCCTCATCGAATGCAGTATCCTAAATAAGTGTAGCCTCACCCAATACAAAATCGGTGAGCACCACCTCACCAACCACACCTACCCAGGTTGTAGAATCATGACCTATAACCTCTTCAAGATCTATCCCCTCATTAAGGAAAAACACTCAGAGTTCCCTTCCTAGAGAATAGAAACTAGACCTATTCATTTAATGAGGCCTAGCTCCCTGGTTATATATGCAATTCTACATAGAAAAGGATTATGAAGCTTCCAGAGTGAATGAAACCCCCAGAGGCTGAGATCACTGATCATAATAACTATTTACCTTACTATTAGAAACTTTTAAACACTATTAATCAATTCTACATGTTCAAGGATTAGATCCAAGACCATGTGGATAACAGCGTGGTCATGTTTGAAGATTCCCCAGTATAGGTGAAACATGTCTCCACCTTGCCCAATGATAACAGTGAAAGTTCTTGTGAGTGGAAAAATGTTTATAACCATGGGACATATAATAATGATGATTGTTTGGCTCACAGATTAGTTGATCCCACCCATTGAATTAGTCTATTCCTCTTACAATGTCATGAACCTCTTAAAGTCTCTATATCTTCTCCACATGAGGATAATACATCCACATCATAGTCCTCTATGTATCAAAAGAATAGGCACTGATGAAACAAGATAAATAAGATCCCCCCATCAATTCAAAATATGTCATGAACACTATGTGATTTAATGCCTCCCGAGTTGGGAATCTTCCCTAAGGCAATCCCAACATTGGAAGACCAATTTTATGAGGATAAGGTGTATGAATTTGTGAATACCGTTGATATGGTGAACCCATTTTTGGTACCCAAAGCTAATAATTACACTGAAAAATCTCTAAGAACCTCTAGATGATGATATCAAATAGAAATTTGGGGCCATGAAAACCAATGGAATTCTCAGGATAGTGCTTCATGTCAGGTCGTTCTTGTTACCAAGACTAGACAACAAACATTATGCAGATCTGATCAGGAATATTCCTCCTGTCTGCCTCCATTAGACATGCCACCACATTTTACCATGACTGAGAAGAATACCCACAACCGTATTATGATAGGTTGTACTGAGATAAATCCATTATCAGTTAAATAATAGTTAACCAGTAGTGTTTTTTGACTGATAAGTAGTAGGACATTACTAGAACCTGCCAGAATCTAGTGGTACATCCAGTAGTGATCGTTATGCCTTATTTCAAAAAACAACAGCCATTGGTAAAAAAAGTGCACTAATAACATAGGTACAATGTGTTGAAGAACCTCACACATATACATGTTAAGATCTTAATATTATAGGGCCTCTTTCTAGAATAAGATATGTGTTAGATTCTCACAGAATCCTAAAGAATCCCCCTATAGTTCCAAACAGAGGTAGTGGTTGTTGAGAATTTCTATGTTGAGGAGGTCGAGTGGGAATACTGACAAGATGTCATCTCAATATCAGGAGATTATGATAGCTCCCCAATGTAGGGGAACCTATTTCCCCTATAACTAACAAATGAAATCAATAGTGTGGAAGTATGACACTGTCTAGTTGAAATATGTTCCATGATTAATCTCATTGTAACTTAGATTCTCTGCAATTTTGGATTGTCTAAAGAATATTTGAGTCCCTCTAACATGAATATTCAGTGTTATGATAGGAATGAGTAGAGAACATGTGGAATAATATGGTTGAATACCCGGTTTGTTATCTTGATATAAAGGTTCAATTTCATGGTTGTATCATAGGATACTACATACAATGCATTGATGGGTAGACCCTAGCTCCATATGCATGCAATAGTTACCTCCTCGTATCTCCAATTTCATAAGCACCCCCTTTATAGTCAAGTATCCATGCTTCAAGGTGATGAATCTCCCTTAAGCTCTTGTGAATCAATCTTTCCAGATGATGAATATTATAAGAGAATGGAAAAATAAGTTCAGGCTAATGAGGTTGAACATAAAACCATTGTGTCTGATCCATGGATAGATGTGAAAAATGATTTTATCCTCCCAATTCACTAGTTGGAGGGCACAAAACCAGACTTGGGAAACAACATCATCATTTCCAAGAGGAAGGGGTGACGTGTCCCAAGGTATGAGGAATGTAATGTGATTACGTCATGTTTCTACACAAGACATGATTATGCAATTCAAGAAACCCTAACCCCAATAATGTATTGAGATATTCACCCAATGTTTTCCATTCTGTGGTGCCTTCAACAGTTCCATGGTGCTGGGCTAAGTTTCCCGAAACTGACCCACCAGTATTTCTTTGACATCAAACATGTACCCTGTGGTCGAAGGACTGATAGAATCAGTTTGACAACCTCTATAGACATGGTTTTACTATATTAGGAGTTACCAAGTGAGGATTTCACATCATCCCAATTAGGGACAAGTATTTCCACAGAATCATTCCATATGAATGAATTTCCTCCTCCCACTGATTCCCCTACCTCATATGATGAATATGATTTTGAATATTATCCTCCCATATTTGAAGAGGGCATCTCTACCACCATTTACAAGCTGGTATAGGTGAACTATAACAACCCTTCTCTTTATTACACACTTAAACATGATTTACTACATAAACAATTCACTTGATACAACATGGAAGATCGAGAGGTCTAGTGTCTTTTGGGATTAGGAACATTAAATAACGACTAAAAACATGAAACACAACATATTTATTGAAAAATTCCTTTACATAACCATGAAATGTTTTCATACTTAGTATTGCATGGGATACCCTAAGGACATACATGTGAAAAATGTGAGCTATAAAACCCAGTAAGAAAGTAAACAAGGCATAACATGCAAAATACAATACATGTTAGGAAATAGTCATGTCAATGGAGCATAAAAGAACATGAACATAAAGGCATGATATTTCATGATTATTATAACATGAAAATGTGGTAGCAATACTTAACATGGAATTATCATGAGCCAAGGCTCATTGCACATGGTGCATGAGTAAACCCTCATCACAGTTGAATTATCATGTGTAATTACCCATTGCACATGAATTAGAATGAGTAAATTTTCATGGAATTTGATGTATCATGATACTAATATTTACCCAATGCATTGGATCATTATCGGGGCACACCCTTCTTAAACATTTCATTTCATGCATAAGTGTGCCACAAGATCATACAACATAGATTTATTAAACATCATAATTTATTCCATGTTAAAAGAATGTGGAATTAATACAAGAAACTATTCCATAAATAAGTAAATGTGCATAAAGGTGAATACCCATGAAAGAGAAATGGGCATGATATTCACTACACAATGATTTTGGATTGGAAAATGGCGGTACAATTTCGGCAGCATAACAACATGACATAAGACTTCATAAGAAAATTTGATGAGATAGAAAAGTGTGTCTCATCATATGTACATGAAATGGATATTAAGGGGGTACTATCGATACACTTTTTTAACATAATTAATGGAATTTGGATTCATAATACAATAGAATTTCTTGAATGTAAACGAAGAGAGAGAAATTCCTTACGGAATTTCGTTATGGTAATGGGTGTACATGGGTGGAATTAATGAGAGAGAAAAGGGGTCTCTCATCATTAAAACATAAATAGGGTAGTATGGGGGAGGTGAAAAATCATACCCCAACTATTATAATTGAAAATAAAAGGGCATAACAATATTAAGAAACTTGGATAAAATGAGAAGGGAAGGAAACCCTTTCTTGGAAGTGTGATCCCAAAGGCTTGGGAGAGGATTCTTGGAAGCTTGGGGCACCTTGGAAGGATTATAGATAGAATAGGGAAGAGGTTGTAAAAATTCTAAAGACATTGAGTTAAGAGGAAGTGGGAGATTGGGTGGGTTAATATAAGAAATGAGAAGAAATTATTTATTATTTAGGTTTGGGTCACCACACATTAAGCTAATCCAAACCACAATCCTGCCCATGGTTTTTTCCCAAGGGGAGAGGATAACAATATTTTATAAGTTCAATAGACTAAAATCTTAAAATAATTGGGTTGCTTATGTGGAGGTGAGTCACACTATCAAGTAAAAAAATTTAAAACGTTAAAATGTTTTGTAAGTCTTGGAGGGTCCACTAAGGCATTGTGAAATAAATAAAACAAAACTAAAATCACATTATTTTAATGGTAAAACATATATTGTCTGAACATAGTGTTTATAGTATTTTATTAAATCACTATTGTGTCATTATGATGTCATAAAACACATTATATATTTAAACGGTATTTAATTTTTACCTAAAAATTCAACTGTCGCAGAAAATTATGAAGAATTCACCATTGGATAATTTCTAAATATTTATTTCAAAAATAATATTCATTTTATCTAAATATTTTTCTAAATATGTGAATTTTTACTTTTAAAATAAAAAATGGAATTTATCGAAAATTCATGGGTTTTGACAAAAACAGCTTTCAAACTTTAATAAATATTACAATTGTATTCCTAAAAATTATACGATCATTTATATTAAATAAAAATTAAATTAGTAATAATAATTTATTTTAATTAAAAAATCAATTAATTCATCAAAATATAAATTAACTAAAAATACTAATTGTGCTTTAAAAACTATTTACAATGTAACAGTAATAAAACAAATGTATATTATTTATTATATACACAAATAATGAAAATAATCATAGAGCTAAGGTCTTGTTAAATGACCCTTATAACACCTACATAGGACCAAAGGGTAAGGTGTGCGATGGTGATAGACTCTTGGGGTGGCCTAGATAACATCGCTCAGGTGGTAATCTCTATCCACTTCCACATCTCCCGTAGGTGGTACCGTTCGAGTATAAAATGTTGAAGCTCATCTGGGGATCAGTCAAGTGCGAAGACCAATGATGAAACCTCCTTTATGAGCTTCTAAAAATGGGCTTCGTATGGGGAAAGTCTACTGGATGAGTCCATCACTTCCTTTGTCTAAGTAAATTGGACTTGTTAAAGACCTATATTTATTCTAATAATGTGATTAGTGTTCAAAGGCTATATTAGCAACGATCACAAATCTTAACTATATTTTAAAATCCCAAAACATAAAAATAGGTAAGTGCATATATTATATAACTATCTTACATAATAATTCATTTAATTAGATCAAGATGAATGTTCATTAATAAATGTTTGGGTCATTACAATATTCCCCCCGTAAAAATTTCTCCCTTGAAATTTCGTTTTCCACAATAAAACATATGTGGGTAACTCTACTTCATCACTTCCTCTGATTCCCACGTTGCCTCTTCAAACTTGTGGTTACACCACAACACCTTGACGAGGGGCATTGCCTTGTTTTTTAGAACTTTTTCTCTATGATATAAGATTTTCACTGGTTTCTCCCTGTAAGAAAGATCATCCTCTAACTATACTACCTCTAAATAGATTAAATGTGAAGGGTATGGTATGTACTTCCTTAAGAGGGATACATGAATGATATCATGTACTTTGGACATGGTGGGTGGAAGTGCTAGTCGATAGGCCACATCCCCAACATGATCAAGAATCTCGAAGGGGCTGATGTACCTAGGACTTAACTTTCCTTTCTTTCCAAACCTCATGACCTTATTCCATAAGGATATGCATAGAAATACCATGTATCCAACTTTGAACTCATGTTCTCACTGATGGTTATCTGCATAACTCTTCTATCGACTTTGGGCTGCCTTAATATGTTGCTAAATTATTTTCACCTTCTCCACCATTTCTTCGACCATTTCAGGTCCTAGAAGATTACGCTCACCAAATTCATCCCAACACACCGAGGTTCTGCACATTTTCCCATAAAGGTATTCATATGGTTCCATTCGGATGCTCAAGTGGAAACTGTTATTTTAGGATAATTCAACTAGTGGAAGATGTTGGTCCCATCATCCATTGAAGTCTATAGAACATGATCTTAACATATCTTCCAGTGTTTGAATAGTTCGCTCAGATTTTCCATTAGTTTGAGGATGATATCCCATACTGAAGTTCAATTTAGTGCTTATAGAATGATGGAGGCTTTTCCATAACATTGAGGTGAAGTTAGAATCACGATAGGATACAATAGATAATGGTACTCCATACAGCCTTACCACTTCTTTTATATATATTCGTGCTAGTTGATCCAATGAGAAGTTCTCTCAAATTGTGATAAATTGAGCTGTCTTCATAAGACGATCCACAATGACCCATATATAATTGTTTCCCCTAGATTTCCTTGGAAGTCCAATGAAAAATTCCATGGTACTTTTGTCCCACTTCCATGTTGGCATGGGTAGTGGTTGAATAATCCCATTAGACTTTTGTCTCTCATCCTTCACTTACTGACATACCAAAAAACATTGATGAATATTCAAAAATCTCCCTTTTCATATTGTCCCATCAAAAGTTTTCTAGGAGATCTCGATACATCTTTGTGATCTTCGGGTGAATAGAGAAGGTTGATCTATGTGCATCATTTAAAAGCACCTTATTTATCTCTGGATCAGATGGTACACATAATCATGACCCAAATCTCACAATTCCATGCTTTCCAACCACAAACTCTAAGGATTTCACATTTATGACAGCTTCCACCCTTTTCAGAATTTTCACATCCTTTCTTTGAGGGTCCTTTATTTTCTCCATGAGGGACGATTGAGAAATCATTTGAGAAATTATTGATGATGTTCCTCCCTTAATGATTTCCATGTCCATACTCTGTAAATCTAAGAAGATTGGATCCTTTTCAATTATCATAATCGATGATGATGCATTATCCTATCTACTTAGTGCACACACCACCTTGTTCTCTTTCCCAATGTGGTAATGGATTGAGCAGTCAAAATCCTTAATGAGTTCTATCTATCTTAATTGGAGCATATTAATCTCTTTTTGTGTGAATATAATTTTGAGGTTCTTTTGATTAGTATATATCTCACAGTTCTCCCTATAGAGATAATGTTTCCAGATTTTCAATGTGAAGATCACAACCTCCAACTCCAAATCGTGTGTGGGATAGTTTTGCTTAGGGATTTTTAGCTTCCTTGAGGTGTAGGATATCAATTTATCATTTTGCATCAATACAAAACCCATTCCCTTCTTCGAACCATCACTGAATACCATAAAAAGTTCTGCACTTGTGGGTCAAGTGAGAAAAAATGCAGTGATAAGCCTCCTTTTTAAAAACATGAAGCTCTCTTTGCATTCATCGGTCCAAGAAAACCATACCCCCTTCCTAGTTAGCTTTGTAAAATGGTTGGACAATCATGAGAAATTTCTCACAAATTGACCATAATATACAGCTAACCCTAAGAAGCTATGGATATCCATTACCGATGTTGGCCTCGTCCATCCCTCATTTGCAGTTATCTTGGAGGGATCCATAGATATCCCACTTCTTGTGATTATATGACCCAAGAATGAGACCTCATTCAACTAGAACTGACACTTTCTATACATTTCATAGAGTTTCTCCTTCCTCAAGGTCTCTAGTACAATTTTTAGATGTTCCTAATGATCCTCATTGG
This sequence comes from Viscum album, assembly GCA_963277665.1. Classification (NCBI taxonomy): domain Eukaryota; kingdom Viridiplantae; phylum Streptophyta; class Magnoliopsida; order Santalales; family Viscaceae; genus Viscum; species Viscum album. The sequence goes on from OY728135.1 coordinate 341,836,211, forward strand.
TTTAGGAGTATATTAGAATATCATCTATAAAGACTATCAAAAATTTTCCGAGGTAATCTCTAAATACCCTATTCATCAATTCCATAATGATTTGGGGAGTATTAGTGAGTTTGAAAAATATTACTATGAATTCATAGTGCCCGTATCTTGTATGAAAATGAGTCTTGGGGATATCTTCCATCTTCACCCTTGGTAATATCCCGACCACAAATCCACCTTGGATAAGTATTGTGCTTCACGTAGCTGATCTAACAAGTCATCAATTCGAGGAAGAGAATACCTATTCTTTATCATGATTTTGTTGATCTCACGATCATCAACGAAAAAGAACATTGATTTGTCCTTCTTCTTGACGAAGAGGAGTGGAGCACCCGATGGTGAAGCAGTTGGGTGTATAAACCCTCCATCCATATTCTACTATAGTTGTTTCTTCAAAACCTCAAGATCTACAAAATCCATTCTATACAGAGTCTTGGATATTAGAAACACTATATGTATAAGGTAAATTGATAATTCAACATATCTTCTAGGAGGAAGACCATTAAATTCCTTGAAAAACACTTCAGCAAATTCACTCACAATAGGCATGTCTTTAAGGATTGTTGCTTCCTTGGACTCAATCATCTGAGCCAGATAAACATGCTCATAGGGTAGTAATATCCACACTTGAGATGATGGTGATAAAGAAGATTCATCCTCCTCCTTGCACTTGTATATAATTGGGGGTCAATTCTCCATATGGAGAGTGATTTCCCTCTCACAGAAATTTATGTTGTCTCTATATAAGGAACTCCAATCAATGCTGATAATTGCATCAAATTCTAGAAGAGGTAGTATGATGAGGTTCACTGGGAAGTTCAATACAAAACTTATGACATGGGAGGAGTTATATTCATGGGATGCAATGATTTCCCAATTTTCCGTACTCACTGAAATCTTTACATCCATGATTTTTGGTGGTGTTGGGATTGTTATACTAAAATTTCAGGATATAAATGAATGCATAGAACTAGAATCAAAATGTACATTCTCTATTATTGAATGAATAAATAGCGTACACTTCACCACTTCATTGTCAGGTTTTACTTCAGTGAAGATGATGGAAAAATCTCACCCTTGCTACCTTGGAGGTTCTTGGTTGCCTTCAAAAAAGCTTGGCTTATGGAACTAATTTGAAAAGTGCCCTGGTTCTTTGTAGTTGAAGTATGAACAATGTGTTGAAAGTTGAATGGAGAGTTCCTCTCCTCTGTCGCAGCCGTGAGTTCCTATAGTCGTCAATTAACGGCTAGGTTCCCTTCTCTTCCACACCTAAAGCATTTATTCATCCCCTTTAGGCAATTTCCGGGGTTCTTCTTTCCACACATTTGTCAAGTGGGATGATTTATTTTCATAGAACCATTGGATTTATCCATCAAATTTCCATAATTCAATTCCACATTATGCTTCTTATCCATATGATACCCCAAAGATTATCTGATTTCCATTTATACCTTGATGACACATTAGAAAATCTCTTCATAGCTGTCAAAGTCACGGATCGCCAGGGCTTTCCGCAGGCTAGGATTCAGCCCACCGAAGAAGCGGTCATCATTGTATTCAGGGGTAACGACAAAGCATAAGGTGTATCATGCAAGCCTTGTGAAGTTTTCCTCATACGTTCCAATGGATTCATCATCTTTTTTCTTGAGGGAAAGGAAGTACCATACCATCTTACGTCAAAGGGTGTGGGTAAAATAATTATCAAAAAACATTTTCTAGAAATCCTTCCATTCCAACACCTCAATCACCTCCTTAGGATTCATATTTTTTATCAATGTCCACCATTGATCAACTTTAACCTCTATACAATAATCATCCATAAGAACCTTCTCTTTTTTGGAACATTAAAGGCTAGAGAAGATCTTTTCGATGGAGTTAATCCATTATTTGGCGATTGAGGGATCAAATGATCCATTAAAAGTAGGAGGACCTTGTATCATGACTCTCTCGATAGTGAATTTTTATTTATTAGGTGGGTTGAATGTTTCTCTTGACCCATATTTGTATTCAAATCATTAGTTAACTGAGAGAGTATCGTGAAACATTTTTTGATTCCTACTCCCATTGGATTGGGAATCTCATTAGAATAGTCATTACACCAGTCTTCTAATCAGTTGTTAGCATGAGTCCTCATATTACCGGCCATTGGATAGAATAAGTGGAATGTTAGTGGTAACACATAATGGGTAAAATAAGGACAAAACATATGACTTAAAAATTAATTTTATTTCATTAAATTATGAATCTATAGGTTTAAATCTATGTTATCCATGATCTAATTTCAATCATATATTCTTAGGGAAATATTATTTAATTCTCTTAATAATGGTTCATACAAAGCTTGTGAATTTACCAAAGAATATCCCTTAGGAGTGTCCTAACCAAGAGCGCAACAAGTATTTTTTTTCATGTACCAAGATACCTTGGGTCAAGCCCGAAACTCCTGGTCGGTGTTTTCACTCCTAGGTATATCTGTGCCGGAGGCGCCTATACCTACTCATATCCAGACATGAATGCATTTTCTTGATAAACCACTTACTCAATACTCGCCAAAACTTAGGGACGTTTTTATTAGACTTAGTCACATCCCTAAGGCTTTCACTAGAGGTTTCTAATCCTAATCCCAAATATAACTAAACCTATCATCTGATACCAACTACCATAACCCTTATCTTTATTACACACTTAAACATGATTTATTACATAAACTCTTCACTTGATACAACATGGAAGATCGAGAGGTATAGTGTCTTTGGGAATTAGAAGCATTACATAATGACTTAAAACATGAAACACAACATCGTTATTGAAAATTTCCTTTACATAACCATGAAATTACCTCGTACTTAGTATTGCATGGGATAGCCTGAGGATATACATGTGAAAAGGGTGAGCTATAAAACATAGTAAGGGAGTAAAAAATGAATAAAATGAAGAATAAAATACATGTTAGGCAATAGGAATATCAATGGAGCATAAAAGAACATGAACATAAAGTCATGATATAGCATGATTATCATAACATGAAAATGTTGCTACAACACTTAACATGAAATTAGCATGAACCAAGGCTCATTGCACATGGTGCATGAGTAAACCCTCATTGCACTTGAATTAGTAAGAGTAAATCCTAATTCCACTTGAATTATCATGAGTAAATTATCATTTCACTTGACTTATCAAGATATTAATCATTACCCAACGCATTGGATCGCTATCAGTGCACACCTTTCTTAAACATTTCATTTTATGCATAAGTGTTCCACAAAATCATACAACATGGATTCATCAAACATCATAATTTATTCCATGGTAAAAGAATGTGGAATTAATACATGAAACTCTTCCATTAATAAGTAAATGTGCATAATGGTGAATAAAATTGATAGAAAAATGGGCACGGTATTCACTACACAATGATTTTGGATTGGAAAATGGCGGTGCAATTTCAGCCGCATAACAATGTGACATAAGACTTCATAAAAAATGTTTATGAGAGATAAAATTGTGTCTCATCATATTTACATGAAATGGAAATTAAGGGGGTAATATAGATACATTTAACAACATAATTAATGGAATTTGGATTCATAATACAAAATAATTTCTTGAATGTAAATGAGGAGAGAGAAATTCCTTATAGAATTTCAACATGGTAACAGGTGTACATGTGAGGCATTAATGAGAGAGAAAAAGTTTCTCTCATCATTCAAACATAAATACGTCAGTATGGGGGAGGTTAAAATCATAACCTAATATATATAATTGAAAATAAAAGGGCATAACAATATTAAAAAACTTGGATAAAATGAAAAAGGAAGGAATCCCTTACTTTGAAGTGTGATCCCAAAGGCTTGGGAGAGGCTTGAGAGAGGTTTCTTGGAAGCTTAGAGAACCTTGAGAAGATTATAGAGAGAGTAGGTAAGAGGATGGGTGAAATCCAAGATCTTTGACTGAATAAGATGTGGGATCTTGGGTGGTTTTATATAATAAAGGAGGGAGAATTCTTTATTATTTAGGCCTGGGTCACCACATAATAAACTAATCCAAACCGGAAACCAGACCTTGGTTTTTTCCCATGTTTTTTTACAAAGTGGAGTGGAAAAAATATTTTATAAGTCCAATTACATAACTTTTTAAAATAATAGGATTTATTATGTGAAGGCGAGTCACACTTTCAAGGAAAACAATTTAGAAAGTTAAAATGATTTATAAGTCTTGGAGGGTCCACTATGGCTTTCTAAAATAAATCAAACAAAACAAAAATCACATTATTTTAATGGTAATACATATATTGGCCGAATATAGTGTTTATAGTTTTTTATTACATCACTATTGAGTCATTATGATGTTATAAAACATATTATATATTTAAACTGTATTTAATTTTTACCCAAAAAGTCAAATGTCTCAGTAAATTATAAAAAATTCAACATTGGATAATTTTGACATCCTGATTACAAATATAATATTCATTTTATCTAAATAAATTTCTAAATATGTGAATGTTTACTTTTAAAATAAAAAATTACATTTATCTAAAATTCAAGGGTTTTGACAAAAAAATGGCTTTCAAACCTTAATAAATATTACAATTGTATTCATAAAAATTATACGATCATTTATATTTAATAAAAAGTAACTTAGTAATAGTATTTTATTTTAATTAAAAAATCCATTAACTCATCAAAATAGATTTCATAATTGAATATTAACTAAAAAAAATATTTGTTCATTAAAATCTATTTACAATGTAACAATAATAAAATGAATGTATATTCATTATTATATACAAAAATAATGCACATGATCATAGTGTTGCAGTATTTTTTAGTAACCTCTTATAACACCGACATAGGACTGAAGGGTAAGGTCTGCGATGGTGATAGACTCTTAGGGTGGATCCGATAACATCGCTCAGGTGGTAATCTCTATCAACTTCCACTTCTCTCATAGGCAGTACCATTCGATCTTAACATGTTGAAGCTCGGCTTGTGCTTGGTCAAGGGTGAAGCCCAATGATGCCACCTCCTTTCTGAGATCCGAAAAATGGGCTTCATACGAGGCAAGTCTACTGGATGAGGCCGTCACTTCCTTTTTCTGAGTTAATTGGATTTGTTAAAGCCCTGTATTTATACTAATCATGGGATCACTGTTCAATGACTATATTAACAACAGTAAAAATTCATAATGGTATTTTAAAATCCAAAAACATAAAACCAAGGAATTGGATATGTTATATAAGTATCATACATAATAAGACAATTAATTAGATCAAGAGGAATTTTCATTAAAAAAAGTTTGGGTCATTACATGAACCATGGCAGTGAGGTAGATCTAAGGCTAACACTGATCAGTGAATCCATGCCTCTATAGGAACAAAAACTGTACATAGACTTCCTAAAGCAAGACAAAAATTTATTTTTATAGAGTTATGACGAGATAATGGGACTAAGACCTTATGTCTCCATCCACCATCTTGGTCTCCTAGTAAACCATCATGGGTTCAAGAAGCCTCCCAGGAAGATGAACCCCCCTCACTGTGCCATGCTCGAGGTCAAAGTTGTTAAGTTCATCAAATCCAACATCATCAAGGAAGTTCAGTGCCCCAAATGGATGGCCAACATCATACTCGTTAGGAAGAAGAATGGGGAAAATCAGAGTCTGTAATGACTTCTGGGATTTCAATCACTATTGACTGAAGGATGAGTTTCCCCTTCAAGTGACGAAGTTGTTGATCAATGCCATAGCTGGGTTCCAGGATTTCTCTTTCATGGATGGATACTCCAGATATAATTAGTTCTGGATGGCCCCTGAAGATGAAGATTCTGCCACCTTCAAAGTGTCATAATGGAATTTTTTCTATCATGTGACACCCTTTAGTCTGAGGAATATCGATTCCACTTATCAATAGGCCATGTACCATATCTTCAAACTGATCCTTAGGACACTAGTGGAATGAAACATGGACGATTTGGTGGTCAAATACTGTCTGATTCAGAACTATCTTAGGGAATTAGATAAAATGTTTGACTTCCTCCAATATTGATAGTCACTACTACAAAATTGGATTTTAACGTCAATGGCCTTTATTAGTTCTAGAAAAAAGAATGGATAAAGGTAGCCTTTATAGGTGCTAAAACAAGTGCTGATTAATGGTACCTTTTATCAGTAGTTTTTTAGCACTGATAAACAATACCCTTTATTAGTTATTTGTTTATAACATTGAAAAAGGTTACCCTTTATTAGTGCTTTATTTTTAGTACTCATAATGAGATCAATTATCCGCAATTTTTAGCACTGATAAATGTCTAAATAAATTGAAATAATTTAATAAATAAAGAATAAAAATGAGTTTATTAAAAAATATAAAAAATATTATTAATTAAATAATTATTAATAAAAATGAATAAATTCATTACACTATATATAAATTATAAAAAATAATAAATAGTATATATTAAATATAAAGATATATTAAAATGGGTAATTAAATAAATGAAAATAAAAAAATAAAAAATAAATATAAGTAAATTGAGAAAAATATTAAACATTTTATTAATAAAATAATTATTGATAACGCTCAAAAATAGTATATAATAAATATATAGATATGTATGAATGTATATAAATATGATTTATATAATAAAAAATATCTATTATTTATATTAAATTTTCATATATTTATTGAATAATGGTTTATAATTAAAAATTAATATGAATAAAAAATACTGACCAATTTCATTTAGTAATGGAGACAATTGAATGTTATTTTATTTTTACGCATAAAATAGATCAAATGTGTTATATTGATTTCACATATACGTAATTAATGCATTTTTATTTTATATATATTTATTTACTTTGTTTAAATATTTTCAATAAGAATTCATCTTTATTTTAATATATGCCCACATTTTTTCAATAATTTATTATTAATTAATAAATCTTATTCCTTTTTTCAGTATTTTTAAAGGGTGCTGATTTTAAAATTTTTCACTTTCACTCATATTTAACATGCATTCAATTAATATTAAATATTCATTAATAGTGTTCAAAATATATTTATAATAAAAATTTATAAAAAAAATATATTTATAAATGTACATTTACTATATTTATACATTTAAATGTTTATATAAATAAATAAATACATGTTATTTTTTCAAAAATTATTTATAAAATTATAAATTAATAATTATATATATTTAAATAATTATTAAATTTATAATAAATTTATTTAAATAATGTATATATTTACTATATTTATATTTAAATATATTTATTATATATATAATTAAATATAATGATATAATTTTGTTAAGAAGTATTAAATAATTATTAAACATATATATTTAAATAATTATAAAATTATAATAAATATATTTAAATAACGAATATATTTAATATATTTATATTTACATATATTTATTAAATATATATATATAATTATATAATCATACATACATTTTTTTATAAGTATAACTATAAATATTTTATCAATGCTTAAGTAATAAGATCTGATAAAAGGGATCTTTATCACCATTTGTTTGGATGCACTGATAAAAGTGTCCTGATCTATTTAAAAAACCATAACCAGTTGTGAACTCATCGCAATATCCTAATATTTTCATAAAAGAAAACCTCTATCGGTGCTCCTCCTTGGTGAATCAAAGTTCAAATCAGGGCTCGAACAAATCCAAGGGTCAAATCCATGGCTTGGACGATTCAAGGGCCGAATGAATCCAAGGCCCAAATGTAATTCCTTGTCTAATTGTTCTCAAATTTAAGTCTTTCTCTACTTTCTCTTAGGGAACTCATGGTGTAACAAATCAATAGTTCTGGATGTGGTGGATACTTTTTTGCAGTCGTGACTATGAGAAGTTTTCCATTTTGGAGATTTGGATGTGGAGATTTTCCATTTTGATGTTTGTAATTTTTAGTGTGTAAAAAACTTATATTGTGAGCCTTCCCAACTTCACTCCTAAGCCATACTAGCATCTCCTTCTTAATTGTATATGTGAATTAATGTATGAGATTTGTGAACTACTATTTTATTTATGTAAAATTGTGGATGAATCATGATTTATTTATTTTTTGGATAAATAGTGGAATTAACCATATGATATAAGTACCATACCATTTTACATCATTTGTATAACATTTTATGTATTGATTTACATTATGGTGGTTGGGTATCCTATGAGACTACTTCCTGGTGTATTAAACTAATTATTTATTTTCATATTTTGGTAGTAGAGACTTTAGATGGGGAGTGACGTTTTATAGATCTATTAATTTTGTAATTCCACTAATATTTATGAGTGAAGAAGGGTATTCCCCTTAGAAAATGTGACCTCATGAGAGTCGTTCCTTCTGATAAGTGGCTAGTGTGTATGGGATAGATGTTGTAAGGGTTGGTGTGTTTTTCTCCCTTATTTTTTATATATCTTGTTGATGTGTATTATTTCTTTATGCCAACTTATTTTTGACCTACCTAGAATTTTAATGATAGGTCAATGTGTATTAGATAACATCCCAAGAATCCTTCAGATGGGTAGATGTAATGTGATGACCTCACGAGAATCCTTGCAATTATTTAGTTTGGCGATATGACATCCGATGAGTCTTGAGATGTTTTCAAATATTTGATATACCATTAATATTAAATATAAAAATTCATTAGGTTGTTACATCACTTGTTCCAAAAAATAGAATATAGGTTATCAAATTCTAGATATTATAAATTATTTTTAGGTATTCATCATTTTAGGACTACATGTATTGGTTCCATATCTAAGAATCTCTAATTACTATCCATGTATATGAAATAACTCATTGTTTATTAATTTTTTTTATCAATACATTTTTATATATTATTGTTTATTAAATGGGATTTTATTATTCTTGTTTATCATATTTTGGATTCTTATTACTACTTAAATTTATATATTATATTTTCATTTGTTTAAGTGATTTAAGAAAGACTTGATTTGTGTCAAACAATAGTTATCATTACAATTTTTTCATGGGATTCATCCCCCATATCTTTTATAGACAATTGTCATCCTCACTAGTTTTATCTCTAGAATAGTTATTGAATTTTGTTTCATGAGACACATCCCCCATCTCTTTTATGTTACTTTTACTAATCTATGCAGTAGTCATCCCATTGATTACTAGCTCTTAGATTATTTCAATTAACATAGGTGAATTTTCAAAAGATATGGTGATTGTGTGTCAAAAAACAAAATGAAATGATAAATGTTTATGAGATGATATAGTAAGAATGATATTTTTCTATAACATTCATGTTTGAATGAATATAGAGGATAAAATCTACCATAGTGGAGTAATTATTTTCTTAAATTCAATTACATAATTTCTTCAAAGAATATTGGAATTCATTAAAATAATCAAATGTTGGGTTTCCCTTATTTGAATTGTCTATAAATTTCACCTTTGATAATGAATATCTTATGTGTATTTATTTATTTATTACAAAAAATTAATATTTTACGAACCCATTAGAATGGATATGAATTGAAAATGGATGCACACTAATCGTTTGAAAAAAATGTTGGAATATGGAGTTAAATAGTTCATCATGTTTCTAATAGATCATGAATACAACCGTTATTAAATCATTTTCCATGTCTATGTTGTTTTTACTCAGGAAAAATTAGTTCATAGGAGTTCGAAGAACATTTGATTTCTCATAGAATAGATAAGATCTTTAAATGTTTTACAAAACACAGGTAGAAACAGAATGTGCAAACTGATAGGGATGATACAGTTGTTTATGGATCATTTGATATTAATACTTGTGTATATTATGATGCATATCACATAAAAGAAATGAAAATGGAAATTTAAAATGAAATTATTGATTGTAAAAATTTGTTTTAGAAGTTAAATAGTTTTTCCATGAGACCATTGTATATCAGTTATACTAAATACATAACATTTTTAGCCATATTGAAGTTATATAATTTGAAAAAGTCAGCGGATGGAGTGACACCAGCTTTACCAAACTACTTGGTCTCTTGAATGATATTATAACAAAATAAAATGAACTACCATGTGGAACATATGACGTTCAATGAATTATATATTCAATAGGAATGATCTCTAAAAAAATGTGTGCTTGCCTAAATAATTTCATATTGTTTCGCAATGACCATGAATCACTAATAAAATTACCTAAGTTTGGATCATATTGATACAAGAAAAATGAATCAATTCCTTTGAAACTTTTTCGGTACATTACTATCATTCCATGGTTTAGAAAACTATATGGGTGTCAGGAAACCACTAGAAAATTAACATGGCCTATAGATTCAATAATTAAAGATGGGAAGCTATTTCATCCAATATATTCTCCTCAATAGAAGGAAATTTATTATGGGTATCCGGAATTTGGAAATGAGTCGAGAAAATTTCATGTTGTGTAATCTATAGATGGAATAAATCCTTATGGGTCATAGACTAGTACTAATATTACATCGCCCATCGTGTTATTAAATTATAGCTTTCCACCATGGTTATGCATGAATAAAAAATACATTATGTTGTCTATACTTATATTTGGGCCAAAGAAACCTAGTAACAATATTGATTTTTATTTGAATCCATTGATAAAAGATCAAAAATTGATATGGGATATAGGAGTTATATTGTATGATGCTCATAGAAGTAAAGAATTCACATTCATGACCATGTTTTATGGGATGATTAATGACTTCCCCACTTATGGAAATTCATTAGTCTATAACATTAAAGAGATGTTCGGGTGTCCCATTTTTGAAAAATTATCACACTCAATTTCACTGAAACATTCCTCTAAGACTGTGTTTTTAGGAAATCAGAATCTTTTTCACTCTATGACATAAAAACTGATCCTGGATGACAGCATTTGATAAGAATATAAAACAAAAAACAACACCTTCTCCAGTAACAGTAGATCAAATGTATGATAAATTAAAATCTATTGACACTGTTTTCGTTAAACCATTTTTGAAAGACCTTATGAAATCAGGTTAGAAGAAGAGATCAATTTTCATTGAATTACCATATTGGATTTGATTGTATGTTAGAAATTTTCTTCATGTCATTCATGTAGAAAAAATGTATTCCATAGTGTTATTGGAACCTTACTAAGTGTTCCTGAAAATAAAATGAGAGATAGAATCAAGCCTAGGTTGGACATGATTTACATGTGGATAACGGAAGATTTGGCGCGAGTGAAGGGTAAAAGGTTTAATTTTTTTCCTCTAGAAGCTTTCACTCTATATAGACATGATAAATTAAATTTTTTTATTTTCCTTAATAGTATAAATGTTCCATATGGGTATTCATAAAATATCAAGAATTTTGTGTCAATGGCTAATTTGGTGTCTCAAGGACTAAATTCACAAGACTATCATTTTTTAATAACAGATTTGATGCCTGTTTCTTTCCATTACATTCTACTTCAAAATGTATGACATACATTAACCATACTCTGCTTCTTTTTCAAAGACATATACAGTAAGGATATAGACCCAAAAAGGTTTCAAATCATGAATAAGGAAGTAAAAGTCATATTATGAGAATTTGATATGTCATTTCCACCATCATTCTTTGATTTAATGGTCCACCCGATAGTTCACTTGGTTAGATAGGTTCAACTATGTGGTCCTTTCCATTACAGACAGATGCACCCCATTGAACATTATATAAATATTTTGAAAGGTTATATCAAGAATCAATGTAATCATAAAGGTTGAATTGTAGAATGATATACTATTGAATAATCTATTGAATTTTGAAATTATTACCTATCAGATGTTGAAAGCATCGGTCTGCCAAAGAATCATCATAGTTGATGCCTTTTGGGAAAATGTATTTTTGGAAGAGAATTTTTCAAAATTACCTTTGTAGAGCGGGAGAAAGCACACCTTTATATTTTATATAATAGTGAAGATTTTGATCTATACATTGAAGCCCACAAAGAAATTTTTATATATTTGAATTCATGAAGGGTTTAAGGATGGATATCAAATACACATAATCAACAGTTTATAGGATAATTATCAAATCAAATTTATAAAGAGTTAAATAAAAATATTAATTCAATTCTTGAATGACTTCAATGTCTATCCAGAGAACCAAATGTAAATGCTATATCTTACATTGGTTTTATAATAATTGGTTATATGTTGTATTCAAAAGAACACGATTACTATAGTATGATGAAAAATATGGTGTTATTCTTGTAGAGGAAGCGATGGACATATCTGGTCCCATGGATTGAATTTGAATTTATAAAAGTATGTCATATTTTGGAATTATCGAAAATATATACGAGTTTCACTATATAACATTTCAAGTGCCCATTTTCTATTGCAAATGGGTTGAAAATATTAATTTAGTGAATGTTGATGAAATTTAATTCATAAAGTTAATTTTTGTGTGTAAGGGAAAAAAGATGATTCGTTCATAATAGAATCAAAAGCAGTGCATTTTTTCATCAGAAATATAAAACAATAATTAGTTGATTTTCCTACTGGGAACTAAAACAAATGTCGGGATAAATGAAAATTAAATTGAAGATGACCCTTTTATTGAGATCACAATCTGTTCATACTAATCCCAATGTATAAAAATTTATATAAATTGGAGGGGACCACAAATAGTGGATTTGGATACATGATATAGGAAAAAATCCATAACAATGTTATAAAAAATAAATAGAGTTCAATGAAAATGAAAATGTGTTTTTAATATACAATGTTTTACATCAAAATATTATATATTCTCTACTACATTAACATAATCTCAATTAATTGTTTCATAATTTATGATGAAAACGTGTTCTCCACATGATGATGTTACCAATCTCTTATAAGAACACAATATAATGGAGGAAACCCTTTGGGAAGATGTAAAGGTAATGTTATGACATAATTTCTCTATTTCAACGAAAAATAATATTATGAAACATTGATTTAATTTTCATTATTACTTGCAGTGTTTATAATATTTAATAATATTTATGTCCATATTTCATGGATTTCTTCACCAAAACTTTTATATAATTATCCCTCAAAACCTTTTGACCCCTGTAGTGTTGCATTTATCAATTTCCTTCAGGTTCCCTCCACTTCCTTTGCAGGAAGAGAAATGCCACATCCTATGCTCAATCACAAAGGTAATCATTTTGTTTTCATAGTAAACCATTTTTCGTAGAATTAATGTATTGCTTAATATTTATGTTTAGTTTACTTATTTTTATTATTAATCACATAAGAATTGTTTTCTTATATAGGTGGATTATTATTTTTTGAGTTGGGGTTGTCTGTCCATTTTCATGCCTTTCTCCACCAAAACATACATAGACATCTTCTCCCTCAAAACCTTTTCATCCTTGCAGTATTGAAATATATCATCTTCCTTCATGTTTCCTCAACTACCCATTCGTATAGGTAATCTATATGTTAGTACAATAAAATAATTTTCCATATAATTATTATATTGTTTTTTATTTATGTTTGATTTATTTATTTTTAGTATTACTCTGTAGGGTCTTGAAAATTCCACAAATGGGAAATTCAATTACCACAAGACTTGGAAAAGGACTGAACCGGTTCGCGCGCCGGCTCCCAGCAACAGCACGCGGCCGGTTCTGCAGACCGCCCTCCCTCAATTCCGCGGACCAGCATCATCCGTGAAATAGAGGCAGGGACCCTCCGCGGACTGCTGTCGTTCGCGGGATAGAGGCGGAGTGTTTTACAGCCACCGAAAAATCCCTCGAATCTCGGTTCCAAAAATCTCCGGCTGACCTAGTCGTTCGTATGTGGGGATTCCTTCATGGGCTTCCACCAAAAGTTTTGTGTGCCATATCCCCTTCGTGAAATATTCACAGAGAGGCACCAAAAATAAAGGGGATGAAGGACGGGTGAAAACCCGTGGGGAGACGCTGGAGAAATCACTTCCAGCGGTAATGTTCCGTGACCATCCGCGGACACCATATCGTTCGCGGATGCACACTTCCACATAGAGGAGAAACCAAACCACGAAACACATGCGGCCATCTCCTTCATGGACGACCGACTCCATTGCGGCCTGCTCCTTCGTAGACAACCTCCTTCACGAACGACCACCCCCTCCGCGGACTAGTGTTGTTCACGAAATGGAGGTGGGAACCCCTCCGCGGGCGCGAAGTAGGATGGGCGCCAGCCCCTTTGCAGACGCCCTTCACAGCTATTTCATCTGCGGACGACATCCTTTGCGGACAGCCTCCTCTGCGGACACCCTTCCCGGACAACCAAACCGCGAGCCACATGCGGCTAGCCCTATGCGGACAGATCCTTCGCGAAAATCCCCTCTACGGCTGTCTCTTACACGACCCACCCCATGAGGAAAACCCCATGCACTCGCTGGTCCATACCGCGGGGGCTGCGCCCCCGCACCCCCGCTTGGATTCGGTGTCGGACTGTATTCCCGTACCTCCAGGCCGGTCCCTTCGCTATCATCACTGACCCCCATGAAATATGGAGTTGCACAATGAACTTCTCGGGCAGGGTCAATAGTATTTTACATTGCACCCTTGTGCCACCCCAACATCTTTCCTATATATGTCATGAGTCCAGCTACTCCTCATGACTCTCCAATAACCCCATTTCCTAGGTGCTTTTGATAGGTTCTTCCGGAAAGGGCCGCCCTTGCATAAGTCCCACACCAACCAGTCGTAGGTATCTCCTACCAAGTAGTCCTGACTACATGAAGTTAAACTGTATGGAAAGAGTCCTCTCTACATGAGATGCCTAATTCCATGATTACAGTGGTGTATTTTCAAGAACGTTGGAATCCATTCAAACATTCCATCACTCCACCCCACGCTTTGCGTGTCCTTAATTTGGATCTTCATACTCTTCCATGTCTGAAGGGACCCCCTAACGGCCTGGTCCCATGCCGCATCGGATCACCTACCGTCCTGGGCGAACACCCCGGAAGACTTTGGACAACACTTCAATACAGGTCCTGTTTTTCGAACACGATTAGCAGTCTACCTTCATTTGTTCGTCCCCATTTTAGGATAATGTGATGTTTTTCGAACATGGTCAACAATTATCCTACATCACCATGCCACCCTCATTGCGTTCCGAATGCCGGGCATGTAATTCACACTTTTCTTCTCCCTTTGTTCAGACTGATTCCAACGCCCTTGGCGTTATCCCGCTTGTGCACTTCTACATAGGCGTTGGCCCCCATTATATTCTTCAACCCACCAATGGGTTGGGATTCCCTCATGGCATGACGTGAGGAAGACACCATGGGAATCTGTCTTGGAGTAAGCCCTGACCTTATGGGCTGCCCTATGCATAAGCCCCACTCCACTTCTCATGGACGCACCTTTCACGACGTGATCGTCTGGTCCCTATTGCCTCTTGCTTCTCACACCGAGCATGACTCACGTGGGCTTAGAGTAAGCATCGACCATGACATCCTCTTATGGGCCTCCCCAGAGTGTAAGCCCTAATCCACAGCATGGGCCTCCTCAGAGTGTAAGCCACAATCCACACCATGGGTCTCCTCAGAGTGTAAGCCCCAATCCACACCATGGACCTCGTCAGAGTGTAATCCCTAATCCACATCTTGGGCCTCCTCAGAGTGTAAGACCCCAACCCTACATTAACTGCGAGGACTTTGATCCATGTTAAGGCATGGTATGTAGGAAGCCTCTCTAAGGTTCAAGCCCGATCACCATCGGACCGCCGGTTCAACCTTCACGTCGGTTCTCCGACACCCCGATTCGGACTACGTGGACTTTGATCCATGTCTCCTAGGCAGGGTACGTAGGAAACCTCTCTGAGGTTCAAGCCTAACAATCGGTCGATCTGACTATCTTCACATCAGTTCACCGAGCTGCTCCTACCACCGTCTCAATGAGTCAAAATTCTTCAGGGTCATTAATCCAATGAGGGATGGTATACCTTCGGCCTAAATGATTCTGAACCCTTGCGTGCAGCTGACCATTTCCAACCAGGAGTAATCCGTGGATACTATGCTTGGGTATAAACCAATGATTCGTGAACATATGAATACGTCTTAAATCTATAAGAGAGTCCCATAACATGAAATAATTTCCCCCCAAAAGCGTGCGATGAGCCTGACTTCTCATCCTCTCGACCAATGTGAGTTCTTAAGTGTCATTGGCCAAATCGCCCGGCAAACGCCTACGTTTGGAAAGCATGTCCATGTGCCATCGGATATAGAACTGTTGGTCGTTTCGAAACTGAGCCGAAACAAAAATGGTGAACCCAACGTGAATCTTTAACCAAGAATGAAGAATTTATCCAAATACCACCATGTGCCCCCTTATACTCTCAATGAGGGCCAATCAAGGTCATTAAATACGCATGGTATCATGAGATGCTGCTTTGATGGGTTTGCTGTTTGTATTTGTTAAAATGTTTTACAGGTACCACAAAAAACTCTCTTCGATCCAATGGCTCCCTGAAGGAACTCACAAGTGTGTGCATCCAACAATGCAAGGACTAGACATCCTCACCTACAGAGGACCCCGTCACCCACCTGACATCTTCAACACTGTGTCTCAGACGCGTTGATCCGAGAGTACCACATGAATGGTACTCTCCCGACGGTGGAGGCAGCCGTGCACGCCCTCCAATCTGCCAGGAATCGCTGGTCGCCTACCCAGCAGCGGCCGCAAAGGCAGATATAGATAGGACCTATCGCTGTCTCCAACCACTTCGGGAGTCTATCTCCAGAACGGGACAACGCATACCTCCCTTATCTTAGGGAAGCAGATAAGGTCGACGCTGAGGACCTCATCCCCGCTGAATGGGGGTTCCGCTACAAGGCCCCCGCTGGCAGACGACGTCGCAGTCATGCCATGACTCAACATCCTCACACTCAGGGGGATGTACCCCTGAGGATCCAAGCCCACACTCCCCGAGCTCCGGCCCCTCAGACCGCCCGACGAGTGCGGAAAACATACAACCGGGGACCAGTCATCACCCTTGTCCCCAAGGAGGAGCTCTGCTGCCCAGTCACGGAGACGCATCACGAACAGGCACATACACCTGTTCACTCCTCCCAATCCTGCCATTCAGATATGGTGGCATCATGCGAGTAGGAGCGCATCCCCGCTGAGCTCCATCAAGCTTGTCGCTCATGCAGGACGACATTTACCAGGCAGGCACCTCTCCCTACCCAGGGTCGTGAAGCCCACCAACCTGACGTGGTGGCGACCCAACGTCTGTAGGGCCAGCTCCTAGAAGATCCCCTTGAAGCCTACCATCCCAGCATGGTGACGATCAACAAAGCCTGCCACCCAGATGTGGCGGCAACTTATAGGTGGACACGTCTCCCCGCCAACCAAGGCCACCGACCCGATACGGTGGGAAACCAATATATACAGGGCCAGCTCCCTGTGGAAGCAAGTAAAGTACACCATCCTGATGTGTTGGAAAATAGGGAGACAAACTGACGTATCCTGGTATAGGAGAAGATTCATTCACCTACCCTGACCTAGGAGAATTGTCAGTACCCACTGACCACCGGAGGACCGGAGCAGGATATTCCTACTCTGATACCGGAATGGGCCTTCATACCCATTCTAGCCAAAGAGGTATCTCTACATATCCTGGAAATGATGGAGGAGCAGGTATCGATCCCAGATCATATCTTACAGACTTTCCAGAATGTAATTGCATCAGTGGCAACAGCAAGGATTCGGCCCCATGATCCCATCTCCCCAATTGAGGTTACTCATCTAAGAAACAAGATAGCCGACTCGGAGTAGATCTGCATCCCTACTTTAGCCCAGGAGGGTCACCGTCTATATTCTACAACGCAAGGGAAGACGGATCGAGCAACTTCACTTGTTCCTACTAGGGGACACCTGTCCATCACGGTGGATGCTCTAGAATAGGCATATATCCCTGCTAAAAGCCAATATGTTCATCATCATTTCCTAGAAGCATCACAGGACCCAATTATACAGGGACCCAAAGGTGAAGGTTGTTGTCAACAGCAGATGGTCACCGCTGCACACAAGAGAGTGCCCCGAACGCACCAAAGGTAGCCGAAAAATAAAGAGAGGGTCCATGAATCCACACTTCTAGAAGATGGGGTTCCCAATGCCAATAAATGTATATCATAGGCTTAGAACCCTGCCTAGGCATTACCATATTATGGGAGTGGCAATAGTAGTTGCGAAGTTCCTCCCCGCAATGTTGCTACCAGCAGCTCTGAAGGTCCTCCCCAAATAACCTGTGGGGGCCTCCCCCACGGGCATATAACGATCGATCATGAGAGCTCCTCTTTTGATGCGAGTCATGGAAACCCTCCACGTGACCAGAAGATCGAGGAGCAGTAAGGTCCTCCACTTGCTGCGGTCCACCCTGAAGGTCCTCCCCGTGGTATACGCTGCAAACACTCTCCATGTAGTGGGACCATAGATTATGATAGTAGTCCTCACTATCATATTCACAACTACAGAGGCCCTCCCCACAGTGATGTCTCATCATGACAAGAAGGCACTCCCCTTGTCGTAGCCTTCCCTGAAGGTCCTCCC
This sequence comes from Viscum album, assembly GCA_963277665.1. Classification (NCBI taxonomy): domain Eukaryota; kingdom Viridiplantae; phylum Streptophyta; class Magnoliopsida; order Santalales; family Viscaceae; genus Viscum; species Viscum album. Next base: position 341,854,836 of record OY728135.1, read on the forward strand.
CAGGGGTTACGCTGTAATGACACTCCGCGTAGCTGGGCGTTAGATCACGGTGGTAGTCCTCGCCACCTTAATAACGGAGGTCCTCCCCATAGAGACGTTAAACAACGTGAAGGTCCTCCCCTCATTGCGGTACATTCTGAATTCCCTCCCCAGGGTGTACCCCGCAGATATTCTCCCTACGGCAGGTGTAATGGTAGTCATCGCCATTGCAGCAGTTTTGATGGTAGTCCTCACCACCATGGCTGCCATTGCGAAGGTCCTCCCCGCAGTGGCCCCAAGCAAGAAGAAGTTCCTATACTTGTTTTAGTGTGTCCTGAAGGTCCTCCCTAGTATGCATGTGGGACGTTAAACCATGATGGTCATCCTCACCATGATGGTTGTTGTTGCGAAAGCCCTCATCGTAACAATGCTACGCAGCCAGAAGGACCTCCCCTTTCTACGACACGCCTTGGCGGTCCTCCCCAGGGTAGGCACTGCAAAAGTACTCTATCCAATGAGGCGTCAAGCAGTAGTGGTAGTCCTCGCCATTACGACAGTCATTGCGAAGGCCCTCCTTGGAATGAAAAATTATATCGATAGGAAGGTCCTCCCCCTGCAGAATCAAGCATAGAAAATCCCTCGTATGTCGAGACACTCAGAAGGATGGGATCGAGCATGTCAGATTCCCAGCTAGTCTCCAACAGCACCCTTCTTCAATCAGGAGACGTTCCGGGACCACGTTCATCTTCTGAACCACCTCAGAATCGCCCACATGATAATTCAGCACTAACCAGTCCCACTGCCTCCGACCACACTATCGACGGGCAGCTTAGTTGGGCCGACCATGTAGAGGAGTCACTAGCGGAAGAGTATGCCGACATGTTGCACCTGAGGAAACGACTGGCTAGGGATGATATACCAGTTATGTTTTGGCCCACGACCACCTCTCAATTCGACATACCCAGGGAGTTGTCTGAAGAATGTGTGCATGACATCCACCAAAATATATAGACGACCCTCCGCCGGCTGAAATTATGTTTCCTACCCTACAACAGGTATGCAGACCACATCAAGACAATAGGAGACCTCCTGCATCACATCGACCTGGAAGCTCTTCCTTTGGCGCGGCAACAGCGACCCGAGAGGCGCAAAGGAAACATAGAGATAGTCTTCCTCTGTGCGCTGCACCAGCTACACCGCCTCATTAGTGACGCTCTGATGGGAGTCCATATCAAAGGTTGGGGGGAACATAGAGATTTGTATTTCACTCCGTTCCCCACCCAGAAGAACCCGTTCATCATGGTGTGTTGCAACGTCATCACTTCAAGACGTAAATCGGGTGGTCTCTCTGTTTGCGAAAGGCAATAAACCCAATAGAGTTGGGCCATGAGTATGTCCCAGAAGCATCAGGCCCGATAGGAACAAGCTATTAAAGAACTCCTAAATCAGGCAACCGAGAGCATACAACAGGCTTCTCACCTAAGGGAGGCCAATAAACTATCTTTGCCTGCATCCCCAGAAGGGATTGATTCACAGAAGAACTTGGCACCAAACCCAGTTCACCCCCGAATGGGGGCACGCAAGATCAGGCAGGTAGCGATACCTGAAACCACTACCGCATTCCAAGTTCAACCCCAGCCTACAGGGCTGGGGGAATTTTTAACAACAAATGCCCCCAAAAGACCAATAGAAATGGGAAGAGACCCAACATCCAAGGAACGAGGCCAACCCTAGCCCTCAGGGCTAGGGGCATTATTACCCCCTCAACAACTACCTCCCCCAAGAGAGTCAGTATTCTCTTATCTAGGGAGGACAGTCAGAAGAGGAGGTTCCTGGACTATCCTGTCATTCGAATCATTATCCCCTCTGAGAGGAAGGCGCACCTTAAGGTCACATCAAAGAACTCTTCGTGTCACCCTTCATCAAGAAGTCAGAAGCCATTCCCAGGTCACAAAAGGGAAGGCCAGCAGAAGATGTCGGAGATCCTATTACTATTTGGAAGATTACACCATCTCTACCCCACGATATGCATCTATCTACGTCATAGAGGTTAACCCCATGGGTGACATCAGAGATGATGCAAATCAGGATGGATTGGGAGACGATGGTTCCGGTCAGGCTGTGACTCACTACAAACCACCAGGTGTGCACACCCGGAACCAGAGGGCTGCCCTAAATATGGCTGCCCCTTCAGCTAACCTTCCTCTGATTACCCTGCGAGCTTCCAACAAGGATAAGAACAGAGGTCTTGTTACCCTTAATCTGTCCCCTCCTCTTGACAAAAACGAGCCACTCACACTCGAAGAGAGGTTTGCTTGACAGGAATAGGAAATGAAGGAATTGAGGTGTCTTAACACCGAGCTACTCCAGAGGAACCCCCTTATTGAAAACGCATCCCAAGAAGAGACACATATTGCACTCTGAGTAAGTGTAGCTCAAAGACCTAGGCTTACACTGCCCAATGATGCGCCTGGTCTGTCCAACTACCTAAATGTGGATCCGTATGAACACCAAGACTTCCCTCCACTTAGGAAGCAACCTGAGCGGGCACGCCTGAACCCTCCGAGGGTGCCCTGAATGGAATATGCACCCTTGGTTTCGGCTGAGCCGGGCCCTCAAGCAATGCCTCATGCTACACCTGCCAAGGACCGGGCCCAATAGGATGTAAACCAGGGTCTCACCAACACCATTGAGGCACTCACAGCTCGATTGGAGGCGATGGAGGGCCGACACACTCCGATACAGCAAGAGCAGAAGCCCTACTCGGATTGGGTAGGCAACATGCCTCCCCGGCCCAATTTTGGGAGCCCTGTATTCCCTATCTTCAATGGATCAGGCGATCTGGAACAACATTTGATGCACTACGCATCCTATTGCGACACTATGATGGGAACTCCAGAACAACAAGAAGTAGTGAAACTCAGATGCTTCGTACCAACCTTGCAAGGATCCAGCTTTGTCTGGTATACAAGTCTACCAGCCCCGTCAATAAAAAGCTGGGAAGACCTTCGGCAGCATTTCCTATTCCACTTCAGCTCAACGTTTCCTAAGACAACAGTCAGCGACCTCATGAACTTTAAACAGAGGGAGAACAAAAGGGTCTCAGATGTCATCTCTAGATAGAGAGGTCTAACCTACTCTATGAATATGCCAATTCCACAAGATGAGTTGTTTGCCATATGCATTGACAATCTTCGAGATAAGCTGCGAACACCACTCATACCGGTGGAGTGCACCACTGGCTTTCGCCATCTCTCAGCCATTGCCCATGGAATTGAGGACTCCCTTCAGTGGACCAATTTGGAGTCCCGAATAGCCTCACAGGCTCCCACAAAGAGAGCAGCCATAGCTGAAGCATCTTCTTTCACACTCAAGCCGACCCCTGTAACTGCTCCACCGCTCAGGCCTCCACCAAATCATCAAGGGCCCCCTGTATATCAGCGGCCGCCTCCACCCAGGCAGGACGATCAGAAAGGGGCGAAGCGGAACCAATTCGAGGAACGAAGACATAAAGTATACTCATTCTGAGAGGACTAAGTCCACCGCTATTTCATTGCCGCCATGAATTGAAACTTTCTCCGCCTCCCAGAGCCGAGGAAACCCGAAGAAGATGGTCGTGATGACAGGCCAGAATATTGTCCTTACCATCAAATGTTGGGAAACAATATTCGGGAATGCTTCTTCTTCAAAGACGTCTTGCAAAGAATGGTTGACTCTAGGCAGGTCGAGCTTGGACCACCCCCAGCACATGTGACGTATATTTCAACCACCGACTCTGACAAAGGGGAGGGGTGGCAGGAAGTCACCAGCAAAAATGGGCAGAAATTCGATAACTGGATGACTCGAAAGACTATCAACCAAGCCCAGGGCATACTCTAAGCTCAACTACGGTAGCCAGTATTGCCGCCAACAGCCCCTAAAGTTGTAGAGCCGATAGTATCGGCCTCAAAAACCTCCACGAGTCGGTCATCCAGGTGTAATAGAAGAAAGAAGAAACAATCGCAAGAGGAGCAGTCCACAATGGGACTAAGGTTAGTACCGACCCTGGAAAATTATATGCCCTCGAACTTGGTACCACGGGCACCAACCCACCAAACATCACCTTCAGGGACAACCGACCAGGTTGACCTGTCAGAGTATGAAGAGCCAATCTTTGGTTCCATCAACTTCATCCATATTATAGAATCATTCCCTAAATAAGGGTATGGTTATGAACCCATGTTCCCAACATGAGTAGTTGGGATGAGGAATTGTAGAGGCATGGGATACCAAGGGAGGCATAGTCGCGGCCGAAACCAACCCTACGGTTGGACCTCAGACCAAACCGTCAATATCGCAGAAACCCGTGGGAGAGCTCTCCAACAGATTCAACAGGAGAAAGAATACCACCCCACCTCCACAAGCGGCCAACTTGGCCCCATTATTCTGCGATACCCATCAGAGGAGGAACAAGCATCTAGCCGGTTAATGCGCACAAACAAACCTGCTGTGTCGAGTCCCTAGAACCTGGGATCATCATCGACACCTGACCCCGCAGTGGGTCCCTCCTCGTCACATACTCCAACTCCCAAGACACATTCTAGAACTCTCATTCCAACAGAGAAGCATTGTCCGTTGGAGCAAAAGTACGACATCCTTAAGCAGCTGGCGTTAGTACCAGCCAATCTATCCATCCTGGAGGCCCTGGGTTTGTCAGCCGACCTCAGGGAGGCACTTATTGAAGCCTTGCTCATCCCCTAGTAGTTTCAAGCTGAGGTAGCTGCCGCCGAAGTTTACCGAACAGAGATAGGTCCGGATGAATGCAATGCGGTGATTTCCTTCATAGATTAGGATGAAGATGCCATCATGCAAGGACACATAAAACCACTATATGTGTCCAAAACATTAGATGATGTTGAGATCCGCAAAGTCCTCATTGACAATGGTTTTGGAGTTAACATCCTTCCCCTACAGACACTCTATAAGTTGGGCTACAGTGAGGGTGATTCAATACCCTCAGCCACCACTCTGCTAGGTTATGACTAGAGCGAGAAGAAGCCAATGGGACAAATTAATCTAAAGACCCATTTTGGCGACCTTGTGGCCTACTCAGAATTCCTGGTGGTTCGGCAGAGCACAACATTCAATGCCCTGCCCAGAAGTTCATGGCTCCATAAGCACATGTCCATTCCTTCATCATATCACCAGTGTATTAAGTACTGCGTCAATGGGAAAAGTGAGACAATGTATGCCAACAAGGCCCCTTTAATGCTCTCTGAGTCACACTAAATTGACGCCAGATTTTATGAGTAAATGAAGAAGAAGCCTCTGGCCGATGGTGTTGACTGGATCCCCACTCCAAATGGTCTGGAAGTGGTTCCTGACGACCCCCTCAGGCAGCTTGGCAGAGATTACGTACTTCCCATCAACCATATTGAGAGAAGGGTTTCGAGTTCGGACTCACAATCAACAGCCCTGATGACTTCACCCACAACGGATGAGCTTAACAATGCTGGAACGTCATCCAACCCACAATATGGGGAAGAAAACTTGAGTGGGGATTCCCACGATGCCTCACCCTTGCCGCCGGACTCCCAAGAAACTGCGATGGGGGCTCTCCCTCAGTCAGATCCAGAAGACGAGGGTTTGGGAGAAGAAGAGGAGGAAGATACCAGGGATGCACCTCCCGCATTTGAGGGAGGTATCTCTACCACGGTGGATGATCTTAGGGAAATAAACCTGTGTACCGAGGAAGATCCAAGGCCTACTCTCATTAGTGCGTCCATGACCCCCAAGGAGCGTGAGGTATATACCTCCTTATTGAAGCAACACCAGGATGTTTTTTCCTAGAATTATACAGAAATGCTGGGACTCAACCTCGAAGTGGTGACGCATCACCTGGGTCTCCCCAAAGACCACCGGGGCTATAAACAGGCCTCCAGAAGGACACATCCTTCACATGCTGCCAAAATAGAGGCTGAATTCGATAATCTCATTAAAGAAGGCTTTATTCGGGAGGTCCAATACCCCATCTGGTTGGCCCACATCGTCCCCGTCAAGAAAAAGAGTGTGAAAATATGCATCTACATTGAATTCAGAGATCTTAATCGGCATTTCACGAAAGATGACTTCTCGGTCCCAATCACCGAGTTATTAATCGATGCGAAAGCTGGGTATGAGGATAAATCCTTCATGGATGGATATTTTGGGTATAATCAAATCCAAATATCCCAAGAAGACGAAGAAGCCACTACCTTCAGAGCCCCCCAAGGAGTATTTTATTACAGGGTTATTACCTTTGCCCTCAAGAACGCTGGCGCCACATATCAACGCCCCATGCATCATATCTTTAAACCATTCCTAGGGAGATTTGTCAAATGTTACGTAGATGACTTGGTGATTAATTCCATGCAGTGGTCGGATCACCTGTCAGATCTTGAGACCGTCTATAACAAACTCCGACAACATAGCCTGAAGATGAACCCCTTGAAGTACGCCTTCGGGGTTACCTCATTGAAATTCCTTGGCTTCGTTGTACGACATCGCGACATCGAAGTCGACCCTGAAAAGACAAATGCTATCCTTGACTTGCCTCCTCCCCACAATCTCACTGATTTGAGAGGATTCTAAGGACACTTGGCCTATATCAGGTGGTTCATAGCCAACCTGGCGGGAAAATGTTTGCCCATTACCAGGTTAATGAAGAAGGGAGTCACATACCAATGGAAAGATGACTACTAGGAGGCTTTGACAGCCTAAATAGGTACCTCTTAAGCCCACCAGTGATCATGCACCTGGTTGAAGGAAGACCTCTCCTCCTATACGTGACGGCACTAGAACGATCACTAGGAGCCTTCCTCGCACAAAAGAATGACGCCGGTAGTGAAAAATGTATCCATTACCTCAGCCAAACAATGATTGATGCTGAGAATCGATACTCAAACATAGAGAAGAGCTATTTGGCCTTGGTCTTCGCGGTTCAAAAGTTGTGACATTATCTGTAGCATCATGAAGTCCATTTGGTCTCATGAAATAACCAGCTAAAGTACATCCTTAGCCGCCCGATGCTGATTGGGTGCCTAGCTCGATGGGAATTCATCCTGCAACAATTTGACATCTAGTTTGTGCCTCAGATGGCCATCAAGGGCCAGGCATTAGCATACTTTCTAGAAGAGCACCCCTCAACAGGGACTACCACACCGGACATCAAACTACTGGATGAAGACTTCCTTATGGTTCAAGAGGAGATCCCAACATAGGAAATGTACTTTGACGATGCATCCCGAAGCCTATCCGGGAAAAGGATGGAAGATCCCAAATTCAACAAGGTGGGTTTGGGGATAATAATCATGTCCCCAGAGAAGGTAGTTTTTCCATATTCCTTCCTTCTGTCAGAAGGATTTACAAACAATGAAGCGGAGTATCAAGCCCTCATTGTAGGCCTGGAACTCATACTACATGCACAAGTATAACACCTTAAGGTAAAAGGTGACTCGGAACTGGTAATCAAGCAAGTCAATGGTGACTATGCTATCCAAAAGGAGGAGTTGATTCCCCTATTTGACCATGTACGGGGGTTAATGACGGAATTCTCTACAGAACCAACATTGACCTATATTCCCCAGTCCCAGAATTCTTTGGCCGATGCATTGGCCAATGCGGCCACAACTCAGGATGACCCAGACCGGGATGAAACATACATCAGTATTGCTCACTACCGAATGTTCTCACCATATGTTCAGACCAAGACAGAGGAAATCCATGAAGTCAGTCCTATCTCTGAGCCGTATACTCCCACCACCGGTTGGATGACCCCCATGGAAAACTACCTTCAATGGGGAGAACTTCCATCAGACAGGGATGAACGAGAGAAAATACGTAGAAGGGTAATCAACATTGTCCTATATGGAGGCATGTGTCATCAAGAAGTCCTCTACAAACGAGGCCTCAACGGAGTCCTCCTCAGATGCATTGATGGAGAAGAAACTGCCGCCGTCGTGACTGAAGTGCATGCCGGAGTATGTGGAGCACATCAGCCAGGGACCAAGCTTTCCCATCAGGTTCGAAGACTCGGGTACTATTGGCCCACATTGGCACGAGATTGCGAGCGCTTTACCACAAAGTGCCACTCATGAAAAATATATGCCAACTTCATACACCAACCCCCAGAGTTACTTCATCAGGCCAAGTACTCTTGGCCATTTTCCATCTAGGGAATGGACGTTGTGGGACCATATCGCCCCGCAACAGCCAAAAAACAAAATTATATCCTCACGAAAACTGACTTCTTTTCCAAATGGGTAGAAGCCATACCCCTTATGGAAGTCGGGGCAAGAAGCATTGTCAGCTTCATGAAAACCAATATCATCACCAGATTTGGTGTACCTCATACCATACTGATGGATAATAGCACCAACTTTTGCTCTGCTGAATTGAAAAAACTATACCAAGAATTTGGTATCAAGGCTAACCACTCATCCTGCTATCATGCAGTGGCCAACAGACAGATAGAGGCTTTCAAAAAGACCTTTTCCAACATTCTCCAGAAAATGGTGGAAAAATACAAGAAGTCATGGCCAGATAAACTCCTCCATGGGTTGTGGGATTATCGAACCACAATCTGCACTGCTACTCGGGCCACCCCGTACTCATTGGTGTATGACACAGAGGCGGTCCTACCCATAGAACTCCAACTCCCCTCACTTCGTGTTTCCATCTATGATCAATTATTCAACGATGTGCAATCAGAAAAGCGACTGGGTGAATTGGAACAGCTGGACGGGAAGCGGCGGCACACTTTGCACCATCTGGAAGTATACCAGAATCGGACTGCATGATCCTTCAATAAAAAGGTCCATCTTCGGTCTTTCTTAGAAGGAGAATTGGTATTGGTCCTCCGGACCCCAATTATACCTAGAAGGAAACCTCCAAAGCTGGAGCCCAAGTGGGAGGGACCATACGTGGTACACAAGGTCTACTCCAACGGAGCATATACCATGATCTCCAGGGATAAGAAATTCACATCGACTCCTACCAATGTGAGATTCCTGAAGAATTATTTCACATAGAGACCAAGTACTTCGTCCTTACCTCACGACGATAAACTGCACGGACAAGAAAAAAAAGAAAAAAAGAGAGAGAATAGGATCGTCCTAGCTGTATGACGTTAAAGTAAAAATCACCAAACATTCCATACTCTATGACCTTAAACTAATAGCATTTCTTCCTTACCTCACAATGTTAAACTGCATGGATAATAATGGATAATAAGAGTTAAGAATGCCCCTTCCCCTCATGTATGGACCAGACCTGCATGGGGTGTATTCTTCGTCCGAGATGCATGACGTTAAACTACCAAGCACCCAACAGTCCAACCTCTATGACCTTAAACTATGATAATTTCGTCCTCACCGCACGACGTTAAACTGCACAGACAAGAAGTTTTAGAAATTCCATCTCCCCCCCGTGTATGGAACAGACTAGTACGGGGTGTACTCATTTCAGAGAACTACGTACGGATTGATTCCTTCCCTCACAGGATACGTAGCGACGTCAGGGTTCCACGTCCTAGCCCAGCCACCTCTCTAAAAAAAATCCATCTTTCCCCCATGTACGGACCCGAACTACACGAGATGTATCCTTCATCATTACTGCACGACGTTAAACTGAACGGATTTCAGAGAACTACGTACGGCTTGATTCCTGCCTTCACATGATACGTAGCGATGCTAGGGTTCCCAGTCCTGGCCCAGCCACTCCCGAATTAAAGTTAAAATGCCCTCTCCCCCATGTATGTACTACACCTACACGGGATGTATTGTCTTTCAAAAAACTACGTACAGCTTGATTCCTTCCCTCACAGGATACGTAGCGATGCCAGGGTTCCTCATCCTGGCCCATACACCTCTCAATTAAAAAAAATGCCCCCTTCCCCCATGTAAGGACTAGACCTACACGAGGTGTATTTGGAAGAGAACTTCGTACAGCTTGATTTCTGCCCTCGCAGGATACTTAGTGACGTCAGGTTTCCCTGTCTGAGACTAGCCACCCCAAATAAAAGATAAAAATGCCTTTTCCCCTTATGTATAGACCAGACTGGCACGGGGTGTACTCCTCGTCCTTACCGCACGACATTAAACTGCATGGATAGCAAGGTTTAAAAATACCCCCTTTCCCCCATGTAGGGGATAGACCTGCACGGGGTGTATTTTTACGTCCTCTCCGCATGACGTTAAACTGAATGGATAATGAAAGTTAAAAATGACCCTTTCCCTCGTGTATGTACCGGACCTACACGGGTGTGTTTTTCGTCCTCACCGCACGATGTTAAACTGCATGGATTTGGTCATGAACCACTTAAGATATATGGAAAAATGAGGTGGAAATACTCCATGCACATTCGGATTCATCCTCCCCATACATCAGACTCCACGACCTAGATGATTATGGATCTTCATAACCATTCACGACCATCGGAAGTGGAAAGTCATCGACCCGTTGACACCTTTTCATGACTATGCATACCATACCCTTGGTGGATCTATATATTGATAGCCCCTGGCCTGTCTACCAAATGTAAGATTTCCACAGGTGACACTCTTCCTAGCTCTGTACGATTACCGGACCCAGAGTCCCATAACATACCTCCCAATCCAGAAGTTTATGGCGCAGGGGTTTACAAGTTCGTCCCCTTTTCACATCCAAAATCGCTAGGGTATCCCTACCCAGTAAGCCTATTTATCCGCCCATGGTTCACATGACGACCTGCGTCTATGAACATCAAGACAAGACTAGGCTACTGTGACTCAACGGACAATTGCAGTGATAATGTTTCTTATATACCCGGACACCACTATCCCCACATACCGACCTCCGTGCTATGATAAATCTCAGATTTTCATAATCATTCCTGGCATCGGAAGTGGAAAGTTATCGACCCAGGGAAACCTTTGTACGACTATGAATACCATGCCCTCAGCAGCTCTGCAAAATGATAGCCCCTGGATTGTCCATCAAATGCAAGATTTCCTTGGGTGGTACTCTTCCTTGCTCCGTACGCTTACCAGCCTTAGATCCCCCACACCACGTCTCCTGATCTGGGAAACCTTAGAGTTGCAGTTTAAAACCTTTGTACCCCCACCCTATTCTGAGTATATCAGATCATGTTAACCCATTTGTCTTTCAAATGACTGCAGCAATATTCACCCAGTGGTCCGAGCTCTATGACCACTAAACTAGGAGTACTTTGTCCTTACCGCACGACGCTAAACTGAATGGAGTGGAATTACACCCCCACGCGAAGAATAAATTAGTACGGGGAGCCCTCTAAGATTTAACAGCAACCAGGGCCAAGTCTGCCTGACATGTCCAGACATTTCCTTCCCGAATGACAAACTTCGTGGCCGGGATAATTGCGTATCTCCATAACCACTCATGGCCATCAGAAGTGCAAAGTTATCAACCCATGGACACCTTTGCATGACTATGCATACCATGCCCTCAATGGCTCTTCATATTGATATCCCCTGACCTATCTACCAAAGGCAAGATTTCCCCAGGTGATACTCTTTCTAGTTCCATACGCTTACCGGCCTCAGGGCTCCCATATCATTTCTCCCAATCCAAGAAGCCCTTGAACCATGATTTACACCAATCGACCCCTCTCCATGTCTTGGACATGCCGAGATGCTCGAGCCCAGTTACATCCTAATAAAGAGTGGCCTTTGCAACTACGTCCTTACCGCATGACGTTAAACTGCACGGAGCATCTTGTCCGCTTGACGTAAAGTTGCAAAGATTGAGCATTGAACATCTAGGAAAATGCCTCTAACCACGAGCATTTTCACTAGTTTAAAAATACCCCCGTCCTTAACGCATGATGTTAAACTTCACGGAATCTAATAACACTCCCCGTCCTCACTGCATGACGTAAAACTGCACAACATCCTTTAAAAATGCTCCCCATCTTTACCGCATTACGTTAAACTGCACAGAAGTTGTCCTCACCACACGACGTTAAACTGTGCAGACCCCCTTTCCTTTCACATCGGGTCACCTTCGTCCTCACCGCATGATGTTAAACTGCATGGAGTTCATCCTTACCGCATAACGTTAAAATGCACGAGCTTCGTCGAGACCCACCCAAGATATATGGTGAAATGGGAAAGGAATACTCTTGGTGCATTTGGATGCATCCTATTATTACACCAGACTCCATGACCCGGATAATTGTGGATCTCCATAACCACTCATGTCCATAGGAGGCGGAAGGTCATTGACTCGCGGAAACCTTTGTACGACTATGCATACCATGCCCTCAATATCTCTTCATAATGATAGCCCCTAGCTCATCCGTCAAAGGTAAGATTTCCCTAGGTGATACTCTTCCTATTTTCGTACGCTCACCGGCCCCAGCGCCCCCATGTCATATCTCCCGATCCAAAAATTTATGGAGCAGTGGTTTATAAGTTCATTCCTCACCCGTATCCAAGTGGTGTCAGGGCACCCCTACCCGATGAGCCTATGTTTCCACCCGCGCTTCACATGAAAATTTGCATCTACAAGCATCAAGCTAGAACTGGGCTACTCTGAATCAGTGGGCAACTACCGTGAAGATGCCTCCTTTGTGATTGGGACACCACTATTCCCATATGCTGAACTCTGTACTATGAGAAATCTCAAGTTTTCATAACCATTCATGGACATCGGGAGTGGAAAGTTATCAAACCATGGACACCTTTTTACAACTATGCATACCATTCCCACAGCGGCTCTGCATAATGATAGCCCTTGGCTCGCCCATCAAAGGAAATATTTCCCCAGGCGATACTCTTCCTAGCTTCATACGCTTACTGGCTTCAGAGCCCCCATATCATCTCTCTTGTTCTGGGAAACCCCAGAGTTGTAGTTTAAGCCTTCATTCCAACACACTTGTTCAGACCATTCTAGAGCATCCTAACTCAATTGTCCTCCAAGTGATTTTAGCAATAGTCACCCAATAGTCTGAGCTCTATGACCATTAAACTAAGAGCACTTCATCCTTACAACATGGTGATAAACTGAATGGAATGTAAAAATGTCCCTTGTCCTTACCGCATGACGTTAAAATGCAAGGACTCCGTCTTTACTGCATGATGTCAAACTGCACGGTCAAACTCTGCACGAGTCCATTCAGGGATAGGGGTTTTCCTCCCCTCTTTAGTGCAAGGGCCAGACCTGCACAAACTACCACCTCACATCAGCGTGGGGAGGGATGACTTCACCTGTTACCAGAAATTTAGTCGAGATGTTTCTCCCATGTCCAAGAATCCTCTTTTCATAAACCATACTCTGCACCCAGAATGAGCCAAACCCTTGTAAGCCACCCCTAGTGGCCCTGAATCTCAACTTCCTTAAAGTTTCTCAGCTATTTGAAGAATAAAATCATTAACCTAAGGACACATTTTCATGACTATGCATACCATGCCCTCAGCGGCTCTGTATATTGATCTCCCCTAGCACATCTACCAAAGGCAAGATTTCTTTAGGCAATGCCTCTCTCCGTACGCTTGGTGGCCTCTGAGCCCCCATATCCATTCGGAAACCCTCTGAGCTACAGTTTACTATTCACTTTCACAACCCTGCCTGAATATGGTGGAACGTCTCAGAAAGGATTACTGAGGACCTGGAGAAGCCATTCCATTCTAGATGATGTCCCAACTGCATGACTTTAAACTGCTCCAAGCCCCAAATGTCCCTTACGCTAGATAAATGCATAGGGAAGGAACCTTTCTTCCACACTCTTGATTGATACCGATGTTCTCAAAACCCTTCATATGTCACATACCTGTTTCCAAGACACCCCCGGTTGTTTTCCTAATTCTCCAAGCCACCCATGGTGGTTTCCATAGGCCGGAATTTCATGATTTCCTATGTCCATCAGAAATGGAGAGTCATTGACTTAAGGAAACCTTTGCACGACTATGCATACCATGCCTTAGTGGCTCTGCATATTGATCGCCCATGGCCCATCTACCAAAGGCAAGAATTCCTTAGGCGATTCTCTTCCCACCTCTACACGCCTATATGGCTACCATGCCTCTAGACATGCTCTCCATGTCATTCAAATATAAACACACTCCCTCCACATGCGTCTGAAGGACACTGAGACATCTTTTAATCAACCAAAACTCATTGGGGTCGTTTCCCCACTATATTTGGTCAAAGATGTTCGACCTAAAACATTAGTAATGATAGTCTTGATGGTGGGAATTTAAACCGCCACAAAAGAGGCACAAAGCCTGTTTGGCCGGAAACCCGAAAAGGGCGACCTAAGAAAAAGTCAGGTCGTACCCACTAGGTTCACACTAAATGATCCCATGAAAAATTAGGGAATTAAAAGAAAAGACAAAAAGTTTGTAGGGTGTTTCTACAAAACCCTAGAAAAACTCAAACTGTGTTCACTGAGTCCCTTTGCTCAAGAAAAATTTAGAGCATTGTCCAATCACTCATCAATTTTCAAGACCACTCTACATCGGAATGGACTCCTATTCATTCTGATCGGACACCATTCTGATGGGGGGGAATTTGTAGGGTACTGAAAATTCTGCAAATGGGAAATCCAATTACCTCAAGACTTGGAAACGGACTGAACCGGTCCGCGCACCGGCTCCCAACAACAACATGCTGTCGGTTCAGCAGACCACCCTCCTGCAATTCTGCGGACCAACATCATCTGCGAAATAGTGGCGGGGACCCTCCATGGATTTCTGTCGTTCATGGGATAGAGGCAGATTGGTGCATAGCCACTGAGCATTCCCTTGAATCTCGGTTCCAAAAATCATTGGTTGACCGAGTCATTCGCGGGTGGGGATTCCTTCATGGGCTTCGGCAAAAAGTTTTGTGTGCCATATCCCCTTTGTGACTCTATAAATATTCATCGAGTGGCACCAAAAATAAAGGGGAGGAAGGACGGGTGAAAACCCGTGAGGAGACACTGGATAAATCACTCCCAGCGGTAATGTTCCGCGACCATCTGTGGACCCCATATCATCCGAGGATGCACGCATTCATATAGAGGAGAAACCAAACCGTGAACCACATGCAGCCATATCCTTCACGGACGAGCGACTCCTTCGTGTCCTACTCCTTCATGGACAGCCTCCTTCGTGGACGACCACCCCCTCCGCAGACCAGTGTCGTTCGTGAAATGGAGGCGGGAACCCCTCCGCGAGTGCGAAGTAGGATGGGCGCCATCCCCTATGATGATGCCCTTCGAGGCCATTTCATCTGCGAATGACATCCTTCGTAGATAGCCTCCTCCATGGCCAGCCCCTTCATGGACAGCTCCTTCATGGACAACCAAATGACGAGCCACATGCAGCCAGCCCTACGCGGCTGAATCCTTCACAGAAATCCCATCTGCGGCCATCTCTTATGCGGTCCACCCCATGCAGAAAACACCATGCACTCGCTGGTCAATATTGCGGGGGCTGCGCCCCCACACCCCCGCTCGGGATCGGTTTTGTGCTGCCGTCTCGGCCCTCTGGGCCGGTCCCTTCACTACCGTCACTGATCCCCATGAAAAATAGAGAGTCGCATCGCGGAATTTTCAGGCTGGGTCAATAGTATTTTACATTATAGACTTGTGCCGCCCCATCATCCGTCCTATACATGTAATGAGTCTAGATACTCCTCATGACTCTCCTATAACCCCATTTCCTAGATCCTTTTTCTAGGTTAATCTGTAAAGGGCCTCCCTTGCATATGTCCCACACCAACCGCAGCTAGGTATCTCCTACCTAGTCATCCTGACCAGATGAAGTTAAACTGTATGGAAACAGTCTTCTCTACATGAGATTCCTAATTCCATGATTACAGTGGCGTAATTTCAAGAACGTTGGAATCCGTTCAAACATTCCATCACTCCACCCCACGCTTTGTGTGTCCTTCATTCGGATCATCATACTCTTCCATGTCTGAAGAGACCCTCTAACAGCCTGTTCACATGCCGCATCGGCTCACCTACCATCCTGGGCCAATGCCCCAGAAGACTTTGGACAACACTTCGAGACATGTCCTGTGTTTCAAACATGGTCAGTAGTCGACCCTCATTTGTTCGTCCCCATTTCAGGCTAATGTGATATGAATGATGTGATTCGAACATGGTCAACAGTTATCCTCCATCACCATGCCACCCTAATTTTGTTCTGAATATCAGGCATGTAATTCCCACTTGTCATCTCCCTTTGTTCAGACTGATTCCAACGCCCTTGGCATTATCCTCCTTGTGCACATGCGCATAGGCGTTGGCCCCCATTATATTATTCAACCCCCTAATGGGTTGGGATTCCCTCATGGCCAGATGTGAGGAAGACACCATGGGCGTCCATCTTGGAGTAATCCCCAACCTTATGGGTCACCCTATGCATAAGCCCCACTCCACTTCTCATGGACGCACCTTTCGCGACGTGATTTTCTGGTCCCTACTGCCTCTTGTTTCTCACACCGAGCATGACTCACATGGGCTTAGAGTAAGTATCGACCATGACATCCTCTTATGGGCCTCTTAAGAGTGTAAGCTCCAATCCACAACATGGGCCTCCTAAGAGTGTATGCCCCAATCCACACCATGGGCCTCCTCAGAGTGTAAACCCCAATCCACAGTGTAAGCCCCGATCCACATCTTGGGTCTCCTTAGAGTGTAAGCCCCAATCTACATCTTGGGCCTCCTCAGAGTTTAATCCCCAAGTCTACGTTAACTACGAGGACTTTGATCCATTTTATGGCATGGTTCGTAGGAAGCCTCCCTGTGGTTCAAGACCGATCACCATCGGACCCCTGGGTCCACCTTCACGTCGGTTCTCTGGCACCCCAATTCGAACTACGTGGACTTTGATCCCTGTCTCCTAGGAAGGGTACATAGTAAGCCTCTCTGAGGTTCAAGCCCAACAATCGATCGATCTGACTATCTTCACATCGGTTCACCGAGCTGCTCCTAGCACCGTCTCAATGAGTCCAAATACTTCAGGGTAATTAATCCAATGAGGGATGGTAAACCTCCAACCAAAATGATTTCGAACCCCTACATCTAGCTGACCATTTCCAACCAAGAGTAATCCATGGATACTATGCTTGGGTATAAACCAAAGATTCACAAACATATGAATACTTCTTAAATCAATAAGAGAGTCCTGGAATAGGCAATAATTTCCCCCCAAAAGGGTGCGATGAGCCCGACTTCCCATCCTCTCGACCAATGTGAGTTCTTAAGTGTCGCTGGCCAAATCGCCTGACGAACGCCTGCCTTTGGAAAGTCGGTCCATGTGCCATCAGATATAGAACCGTTGGGCGTTTCGAGACCGACCCAAAAAATACTCATATACTAATTATTTTCTTATACATGAGGATTATTTTGTTCAATTTGGTTTGTTTTTTTTAAATATGCTCATGCTTGTGAGATATTGTACTTCGATCCTATAACTGAGATAATGAAAACAAAGAAATTCATCAAGAATTAATAAAACCATCCGAAAAATGTGAATTCCTACTATATATTTAATTAATTTAGTCATAATTTTATCTATTATTTATATGTTTATTTATTTATCATTTTTATCTAATAATTATTTATTTATTTTTCATAAATATTTTGGGAAGTCATTTTTTTCTTTCAACTATCTGTAATAATCCACAAAAGAGAAAAAATGTTTCTTTGTACAAATGTTTCCATGATTTCCATTTCCATTGCCTTTATTTTTCAAACATCCAAAACAACATATTGACTTGATGTCCTTATCTGAACAATCGTTCTTCTTTTTTTAAATTCTGAAGATTAGAGGAAGCTAATATGCCCCTTATGGTGACTTCTCATGATATAATGGGCACATGACAGTCCCCTACAATTCTGTCTTTCAACAACAAGAATGGGTTTTCAGCTAAGAACTTCGATTCAATATGAAGTTTTGGTAGATCGACAAATAAATGAAATGTAAATTGTGGAATTTTTTTAGTTAGGATTTTTTGAGACTTTGGGTTGAGCTGCACCTCAATCTGACATAGAGTGTGACTGATATGATTACAAGTGATTATTTTTAAATAAAATTGACATTAATTTTATTAAAAAGGACAAATGACATACTCAAAACTAATAAAAAATATTCTGATTGTTCTGATACTTTAAAAAAACAATTCATAAGTCATTTGGGATGTATAATAATCAGTCGTACTACAATATGATGCATTATGTGACCGATATGACTCAAAGTGTGTCTTTTAATTTAAAATTGGCATCAATTTTAGTTAAAATGATAACTAACATACTCAAAACTAGGAAAAAAAGTGTATATTATTTTTATACATTAGTTAAATTATACATAAGTCATTTTTTACATGTAGTAATTATCCTCACCTTAATCTGATACACGATGTTCCTGGTATGACTTGATTTTTCTATTATTAGATTAAAATTAAACGTTTAGTTCAAAAAATGTCACTCACTAAAAACTAAGAAAACACACTCAAATTTTTCTAATAATTTATAAAAGCTATAAATATGTTATTTATGATGTGTAGGAATCATTCTTACATGAAACTGATATACAATGTGATCAGTATGATTCAATGTTATTGTTTCCAGTTTAAAATGTCATTTTTTGTAAAAAAAAACACGTGACATACTAAAATAAAAGAAAATTCATTATGATTGTTTTTATACATTATGGAAGTGATCCATAATTCATTTGATATGATTTGGAATTATCTATACCTCAATATGACGTACGATGTGACCGTTATGACTCAAAGTGCATATTTTTATTTAAAATTGACATCAATTTTAGAAAAAATGACAACTGACCTACTATAAACTAAGAAAACAAATTTTTATTGTTTTATAATTTAGTAAAATCATCCTCAATTAATTTTTTATGTGTAGGAATCATCTTTACCTGGATCTGATATAGGATATTCCATGTATGACTCAATGTGTCCATTATGAGTTTAAAATCAAAAGTTTAGTTCAAAGGTTTTAGTCACTAGAATCCAAAGAAGAACACTAAAATATTATTGATAATTTAGTACATATATTAATAAATAATTTTTTTTGTGTAGGAATCATTCTCACATCAAACCAATACCTGATGTGATCGATATGAGTCAAAGTGTGTGTTTCTAGTTTAAAATGTCATTTTAATAAAAAAGAAAAGTGATGTGCGGAAAACATAGTAGATGAAATATTATTGATTTGATACCTTAGGAAAAAAATTAATAAGTTATTTGGGATGTGTATGAATCATCCTAACCTCAATATGATGCATGATGGGACCAGTATGACTCCAAGTGGTTTTTATTTAAAATTGACACCAATTTTAGTAAAAAGGACAATTGGTCTACTCTAAACTAAGAAGACCCATTAATATTATTTTGAAACATTATTAAAATGATATATAAGTAATTTTTATGTGTAAGAATTATCCAAACTACAATATGATGCACTGTGTGATCGGTATGACTCAATGTGCATCTTTTTATTTAAAATTATCATCAACTTTAGTAAAAATGGACAACTGACCTACTCAAAACTGTCCAAACACATTCATATTATTTTAAAACATTAAGAAGATGATACATAAGTCATTTTTGATGTATAGTAATAAATCACACCTCAATTATATACATGATGTTCCCAATATGACTCAATGTGTCTGTTATTAGTTTAAAATTGAGATTTTAGTTCCAAAAGTGTCACTCACTGAAAACCAGGAAAACAAACTCAAATTGTATTGATAAATCTAGTACAATGATTTATAATTCATTTCTGATAAATAGGAATTGGTATCATGTCAAATCAACACATAATGTGACTGGTATGAGTCAAAGAGCGTGGTTTTAGTTTAAAATGACATTTTAGTAAAAATGACAAGAGATGTACTAAAAACTAAGAAAAAAAGATTTAATTTATATTTATACTTTAGGAAAATGATCCATAAGTAATTTGATATGTGTAAGATTTATCCAAATATCAATATGATGAATAGTGTGACTGGTATGACTCCAAGTGTTTCATTTCAATATATAAGTTTCATTCTACTTTAAAGCACCCATCACATCACCAAAATTGAGAAAACGAGACCAAATTTTTTTCTCATCATTATATATTAAATTAATTAATAAATTTCATTATAATTTTTATCTTATAATTATTTAGTTAATTTTTATAGAGATAATTCTTAAATATGAACAATAAATGGTGTGACGTGCAATAATTAGCCACAACTCAATCTGATACATAGTGTCCCTAGTATGACTCAATGTTTTGTTTAAAATTAGCATTTTCTGTAAATTGATTTATTTATATTATTACTAAAATAATATTTTTTTTCTTATATAGGTGTATTTGTTTCTCTAGTAGGGGTTAGGATCAAAAGAAAAAGAAACAATGATGTTTTTAATGTATGTAATAAGTTTGTACTTATGTAATTGTATAAAAAATATATTAAGTGTCTAAAATATAGTGATTTTTTCTTGTATCTGTGTTTTAAATTTTATTTATATTTAAATTATATATTGGTACTAAATTTTTATGATTTAATTGTGTTTTTGGTGATGCAGTGTGCTGTTACAACACACAACAACATGTGCCTTTATCAGCAACAGTACAAAGCAATGAAAAAGGCTACCTCTATCGGTGCATTTAGAAGTGACGATAAAGGTCTAATTTATCAGTGCTTAAAATATTCTGATAAAGGACTACATTATCAGTACTTCTAGAAGCATTGATAAAATACTGGGGATTTTAATCTCACTATAGTAGCTAGCACTTCTCTAGCACTGATAGAGGCAATTTTAGCACTATTATAGGATTCTTTGGAGTAGTGAGTTGAAGATGAACTCCTTGAAGTGTGCCTTTGGGGTTACCTCTAGGAAGTTTATCTATTCTACCTTTAGATATAGAGGCAATGAGATTGACCTGAATAAGATGAATGCCATCGGCCAAATTCCTCTTTTAAGAAACCTCTAGGAGCTCTGAGCTCTCTATGTCCACTTAGCCTACATACTCTAATTCATTGAAAATCTGGCTAGCATGTGTAATCCCTTTTCACAAATCATGAAGAAAGGAACCATAAACTAGTGGGATGAAGAGTGTTACACAATAATTGTGGAAATCAAGAAGTATTTGTTACAATTTCTGGTTTTGATGTCACATGTGTCTGGTAATCCCTTGGTCCTCTATGTGACGACATTGGAATGATCCCTCATCACACTGCTCACTAGAAGGACAATGAAGGGACAAAGAACAGTTTGTATGATCTCTATCATATTCTCCTCGATTCATCAACCAGTTATTATCCTATTTATATGAGCTACCTGTTTTTGGTTTTCACAGTACAGAAATTGCGGCGCTACCTGGAACATCACAAGATACAACTGGTATCCCTCATAGAAACATTTAAGTATATCATGTACCACCCCATGTTGATGGGATGAAAATTGTGTTGGGTGGTGATTCTTTAGGAGTTTTACATTAGGTTATTTTAGAAAAAATATGTTAAGGGTCACATATTGGAATACTTCCGAGCCGCACATATTTACCGCATAGAACATTCCTTGGACCTTGAAATCCCAGATGAGGACATCCTCTAAGTGGACCAAGATATACTGTGTTTGAAGCTGTATTTTCATGGTTCATACTAGATCCCTACTGGTAGAAGGATCAAAAATCCTACGGTCAATAGAGAATGTATTGGGGTCCTCTTCATCACTCTGAACTAGGATGTTCTTCCATATTAATTCTTACCATCAGAAGGCTACACCAACTATCAGGTAGAGTGTCAGGATCTCATTACTAGTCTTGAGGTGGCTCTTGAGATTGACATTTCCCACTTGCATGTGAAGGGAGACTCTGAGTTAGTCCTCAAGAGAATCAATGGTGACTATAACTCCTTCCCCTATTCGAGAACACTCTTGAGATGATGGCCTAGTTTACTTATCATCGATAAGTGACTCATATCCCTCAACCACTCAAGCTAATTCCCTAACTGGTTTAGCCGCATCTATTTTAGATCTTGACCAGGATGACTTTTTCATTCATGTGGAACATTAGTGAGTCATCACACCCATTTCCTCAGACGATGATGACCATTATCAGGTAAACCAACTAACCACCAATGCATCCACATTAGGGCCACCATATCCCCCTTATGTAGAAGAAATCACTAATTGGACAACTCCATTCACCGATTATCTCAATCATAGTTTTATCCTATTATAATGAGCCAAACACGAGTGAATACAACAACAAACATCATAGCACACCATATAGAGTGGGGACAACCTTGAACAGACTCTCTAAATATGTGGTTATGATTGAATTATCCTCTATTGATTCCAATGAGATGAGATTCCCTAGGTTATGCAAGAAGTTCATTCTGGGTCATATGGTGACCATCAGCTATGGTTAAAACTCTCTCACCAGATTTTCATGCTGGGATACTTCTGGCCCACCATGGTCCATGACTGTATCAAGTTTTTCAAGATGTTCTATTCATGTCAAATCCATGAAATCATTGTGCATCGACCGTCAGATCCCCTCCATACCACCAAGTATTCTTGGCCCTTCCATGTATGCAGAATCAATTTCATGGGACCTTATCCACCAGCAATAGCTTTCCAATTTAGGTTTAATATAACCACAATTTATTTATTGTTTAAGTGGGAAGAATAAATTCTTCTCAAAGAGTTCATGGCATGATCAGTTGTAGAATTTATCATCTCCAATATAATCTACTAATTCAAAGTTCATCACACTATTATAACCAACAAAAACACAAAATTTTGGGTTGATGAAATAATGAATTTGTATTCAATGTACATAATCTGGTTTAACCATACTTCCCACTACCATGTGTAGGAAAATGTATATTTTTAAGAAATCAATAAGACTCTCTCAATATTTTTTTAGAAGATGGCGGCCGAGAACAATAAGAGTTAGCAAGAAAAGATCCCTATCTCTATATAAGATTATCAGACAATAACCTTTAATTCCACCCAGGTGACTCCATATTACCAGGTGTACAGAATAGAAGCATCCATGTACATTGAGATTTAGTTACCATTGCTCCAAAAATCTATCTATGAACATCAGACGTCAGAAAAAGTAACAGAAGTTCATCTGGATGATCTTGAATCCCTCAATGAGAATAGGCTGTAGGCCTTACATAATCTAGAGAGGCACTAGAACAAGATATCAAGAGCATTAAAAAAGGTTTTCCTTTAATCTTTCCTATAAGATGATTTTGTTTTATCTCTCTTAACACTAATGATACCTGTAAGGAAGCCACCAAAATTAGAGCCCAAGTGCTATGGAAAACACATCATTTACAAGGTTTATCCCAATGATGCATACTTTCGGGTCACCGTGGATGGGTAGAGAATCTCCCATACTGTAACGACCCAAAGTTTCATTAATAGAAAATCCATCTTGATCCAGTTAAATGTTTCTTTATGAATTTTTTTTTTATAATATGTCAACTTATTTAGATTTACGTTAAGATCTGTGACCGTTACTTTTATAGCCGTTGAACAGTGATCATCTGAGTAGTATAAATATAAGTCTTTAACGAACCCATTTCTACTCAGAAAAAGGAAGCGATGGACTCATCCAGTAGAATTGCCCCTTACAAAGCCCATTTGTCAGAGCTCGGAAAAGAGGTCGTGTCTTTGGGATTTACCCTTGACCAAGCCCAAGCTGAGCTTCATCAAGTCAAGTTCGAACGTGATCGTCTATGGGAAAAGTGGAAGTTGATTGAAATTACAACTCGAGCGATGTTATCTGAGCCACCCCAAGAGTCTATCACCATCGCACACCTTACCCTTAGGTCTTATGCGGCTATTTTAAGGGGTTATGTAACAAATAAGTAGCACCATGTTCATGTACATTATTTTTGTATATAATAATGAATATAATTTCTAGTCATTTTTGATACATTGTAAATAGTTTTTAAAGTACAAATGGTGTTTTTAGTTATTATTTAATTAAGAATTATATTTTATTAAATTAAAGGATTTTTGAATTAAATAATATTTTATTAAAATATTATTATTAATATTAAATTAATTTTTATTAAATATAAATGATCTTATAATTTTATGAATGCAATTAAAAGTTTTATTAAGGTTTGAAAACAATTTCTGTCAAAACCCGTGAATTTTTTTATAAATGTCGGTTTTTATTTTAAAAGTGAAAATTCACATATTTATAAAATTATTTAGATAACATAAATATTATTTTTGGAATCAGGACGTCGAAATTATCCAACGGTGAATTTTTCATAATTTTCTGAGACAGTCAAATTTTTGGGTAAAAATTAAATACCATTTAAATATATAATGTGTTTCATGACATCATAATGACACAATGGTGATGTAATAAAATATCATAATCCATATGTTCGACCAATATGTGTTTTATCATTAAAATAATGAGGTTTTCGGTTTGTTTGACTTACTTTTCAAAGCATTAATGGAGCCCTCAAGACTTATTCAACACTTTGCCTTTTTAAATTAATTTCCATGGGAGTGTGACTCACCTCCACATAAGCAACCCTAATTTTTTAATAATTTCGGACCATGGACTTGTAAAATATTGTTTTCCTCTTTCCGTTTCCAGAAACCATGGGCAAATACCATGGGATGGTTTGTGGTTTGGATTATTTTAATATAAGGGGTCCCAAACCTAAATAATAAAGAATTCTCTCACCTTTCCTATATAAACCCACCCAAGTTCCCACTTCCTCCTCACTCAAAGCCCTTGGAGTTCTTCCAAAATCTTCCCTACTATCTCTAGAATCCTCTCAAGGTTCCCCAATCTCCAAAGAAGCCTCTCACAATCCTCTCTCTAGCCTTTGGAATCACACTTCCAAGTAAGGGTTTTTTTTATTCCTCTCTCATTTTTGTCAATTTTCTTTAAGTTGTATTGCCCTTTTAATTTCAATTATGAATGTTGGGGTATGGTTTCGAACCTCTCCCATACTGACCTCTTATTTTTTGAATGATGGGATTCCCCTTTCTCTCTCATTAAAAGGCTCCCATGTACACCCGTTACTATGCCGAAATTCCGAAAGAAACCTTTTTCTCCTCTTTTATATTCAAGCAATACTTTTGTATCATGAACCTAAATTCCTTTTCAATTGTTGGGACATGTATCTATATGACCTAATTACTGTACATTACATGTAAATATGATGAGGAACCCATTTCTCTCTCATCAACCTTTTTTTATGAATTCTTATGTCATGCCGTTACGCTGCCGAAATCACACCGATTCTCTAAGCCAATATCATTGTGTAGTGAATACCATGACCATTTCTCCATCAAGGGTATTCACCTTTATGCACATTTACTTATTGATTATAATGTTTCATGTATGAATTCCACATTCCTTTATCGTGGAATAAATGATTATGTTTTATGAACCCATTTTTTATGATCCATGTGGCACACTTATGCATGAAATGAAATGTTTAAGAAGGGTGTGCCCTTTATAGCGCTCCAATGCATTGGATAAAGTATAGTATCATGATACGTCATGTGAAATGAGTGTTGAATCATTCTAATTCAAGTGAAACGAGGGTTTACTCGTGCTTCAAGTGCAATGATGGTTTACTCATGCTCCATGTGCAATGAGCCTTGGCTCATGCTAATTCAATGTTAAGTGTTGTTGCCACATTTCCATGTTATGGTTATCATGCTTTATCATGACTTTATGTTCATGTTACTCTAATTCTCTATTGATGTTCCTATTTCCTAACATGTATTGTACTCCTCAAGTTATTCATTGTGTACTCCCTTACTGGGCTTTATATCTCACCCTTTTCTTATTCATGTCCTCAGGTTATCCCATGCAATGCTAAGTACGAAGGAATGTAGTCGTCATGTAAAGGAAGTTTTCAATAAATTTGTTGTATTTCAAGTTTAATGTTTTTATTTAATGATCCTAATCCCCAAATACACTAATCCTCTCGATATTCTTTGTTGTATCAAGTGAAGTTTTATTTAATAATGCATGCTTAAGTTGTAATAAAAAGCAGGGTTGTCATAGTTGGTATCAGAGGATAGGTTTAGTTATTTTTGGGATTAGGAAACCCTAGTAAAGCCTTAGATACAAGAATAAGTATAATAAAAGCATCCCTAAGTTTTGGTAAATACTAAGTAAGTGGTTTATCAAACAAATACATCCCTGTCGGGATACGAGCAGGTAGAGGCGGCTCTGCACAGATGTATCCTAGGGGTAAAACCCGAAAACACCGCATTGAGCTAGACTCGAACGGGAACTGGTGCATGACAATGAGCCTTGATGCACTCTTGGTTACGACACTCCTGGGGGATATGTTTTGATAAATTCACAATCTTAGTATGAACCCTTATTAAGGGAAAATGCCCCTAAGAATATATGTTAGAAGGAAGATCATGAAAAGCCTGGATTGAATCCTATAGACTCAAGAGTTAAAGAGATTAAAGTTTATTTATAAGTCATCAACTTTTGTCTTTGGATTACCCATTATGTGTTACCCCTAAATTTCCTTTTATTCCATCCAATGGCCGGTAATAGGAGAACTCGGGCTAACAACCGTTGTGAAGATCAGTGTGATGATTGTACTTATGAGATGCCCAATCCAATGGGAGCAGGAATCACGAACTTTGTCACGCTTCTCTCTCAGCTAACTCATGTTTTGAATAGAAACACTGGTCAAGAGGAACGTTCAACCCCCCCCCCCCCCCTAAGAAAGAACAAGTCACTATCGAGAGCTTCATGAGACAAAGGCCTCCTACTTTTAGTGGATCATCCGATCCCACGATCGCTGAAAAATGGATCAACTCCATTGAAAAGATATTCTCTATCATCCAATGCTCTGAATAAGAGAAGGTTCTCCTGGAAGCTTATCGTATGGAGGGTGAAGCTGATCAATGGTGGACGTTGATCAAAAATACAAATCCTGAGGAGGAGATCGAGGCTTTGGAATGGAAGGAATTCCGGAAGATGTTTTTTGATAAATATTTTCCTCGCACCCTCCGTCTTAAGATGGAAAGGGACTTCCTTTCCCTCAAACAGAAAGATGAAGAATCTGTGGGAGCGTACGAGGCAAACTTCACAAGGCTTGCACGATACGCTTCCGGCTTTTTCATTACCCCCGAATGCAAGGTTGACCGCTTCTTTGGTGGGCTGAAGCCTAGCTTGCGGAAAGCATTAGCGATCCATGACTTTGACAGCTATGAGGAAATTGTCTGATGTGCCCTTAAGGTTGAAATGGAGATCGGAGAATCACAGGGGTATCATGGGGACAAGAAACGTAAGGTGGACTTCAATGCTGGTGGTCCGATGGATAAATCCAACAGCGCTAAGAAGTTCCAGCACCCCACTTGCCAAATGTGTGGAAAGAAGCACCCTGGAAATTGCCTTAGGGGGACAAGAAAATGCTTCAAGTGTGGAAGAGAAGGGCACCTAGCTGTTAACTATCAGCAAGAAGGACCCGTGGCTACGACAGAGGAGAGGAACATTTCGTTTGAACCTCAACGCGTCGTTCAATGCTACAAATTCAAATAACTAGGTCATTTTTCAAATCAGTGCCCTAATCCAAGGGTTATCGGAGGCAAATAGCAACCTCCAAGACAACATGGAAGAACTTTTTCCATCACTTCTGCCGAAGTGAACCCCGACAACGAAGTGGTGACAGTTACGCTAGTTATTCATTCAAGAATAGCGAACGTACTTTTTGATTCAGGTTCTACACATTATTTTATATCTCAAATGTTTAGTAGAACAATCCCTGCACCACCACAAATCATGGAAGTAAAGATGTCGGTGAGTATGGAAAATGGGGCAATCATTGCATCCGATGAGTATAAGTCCTCCCCTGTTATAATCTGTGGATTGAATTTCCCAGCGAACCTCATCATACTCCCTCTGGTGGAATTTGATGCAATTCTTGTCATGTATTGGATTTACTTATATAGAGCCAACATAAATTGTCGGGAGAGGGAAATCACACTCCATATGGAGAATCGACCCCTGATTCTTTACAAGTGTCAGGAGGAAGATGAATCTCCTTTAGCTCCATCATCTCAAGCATGGATATTACTACCTTATGAGCATGCATATCTGGCTCAGATGATTGAGTCCAAGGAAGAAACCACCCTTGAAGAAATGCCTATTGTGAGGGAATTTGCTGAAGTATTTCCCGAGGAACTTCCTGGTCTTCCTCCAAGAAGAGATGTCGAGTTCTCAATTGAACTTATACCTGAGGTGCTACCAATATCCAAGAATACATATAGAATGGCTGTTGTTGAGCTTGAAGAGCTGAAAAAACAACTACAGGAGAATCTGGATAAAGGGTTTATACGCCCAAGTGCATCACCATGGGGTGCACCAGTCCTCTTCGTCAAGAAGAAGCATGGGTCAATGCGGCTTTGCATCGATTATCGTGAACTTAACAAAATCACGATAAAGAACAAGTATCCTCTCCCAAGAATAGATTACTTTTTTGATCAGCTGCGTGGAGCACAATACTTCTCCAAGGTGGACTTGTGGTTGGGATATTATCAAGTAAGGGTGAAGAAGGAAGATATCCCCAAGACTGCTTTTCGTATAGGGTACGGGCACTATGAATTCATAGTAATGCCTTTCGGACTCACAAATGCTCCAGCAATATTCATGGACTTGATGAATAGAGTCTTTAGAGATTACCTAGACAAATTTGTGGTAGTCTTTATAGATGATATTCTAATATACTCTAAAACCAAGGAGGACCATGAGGAGCATTTAAGAACTGTACTGGAGACTTTGCGCAAGGAGAAGCTCTATGCCAAGTACAACAAGTGTGAGTTCTGGTTGAAGGAGGTCTCATTCTTGGGCCATATCATCACAAGCAATGGGATATCTGTGGACCCCTCCAAAATAGATGCAATTTAGGGATGGTCGAGGCCAACATCGATAACTGATATCCGTTGCTTCTTGGGGTTAGCTGGATATTATAGACGATTTTTGAGAAATTTCTCACGATTGTCCAACCCTTTTACCATGCTAACTCGAAAGGGAGTAAAGTTTTCTTGGAGTGATGAATGCGAAGAAAGCTTCAAGGAGTTGAAAAAGAGGCTTATCACTGCACCCGTGCTCACTTTACCCACAAGTGGGGAGCTTTTTGTGGTATTCAGTGATGCTTCGAAGAAGGTCTTAGGATGTGTGCTGATGCAGAATGATAAAGTGATATCCTATGCCTCAATGTAGTTGAAAATCCATGAGCGAAACTATCCAACGCATGATCTGAAGTTGGTGGCGGTGATCTTTTCCTTGAAAATCTGGCGACATTATCTCTATGGAGAGAAATGTGAGATATATACTGACCACAAGAGTCTTAAATATATATTCACACAGAAAGAGCTTAATATGTGCCAGAGAAGATGGATAGAGCTCATCAAGGATTATGACTGTTCAATACATTACCACCCTAGGAAGGCGAACAAGGTGGCAGATGCCCTAAGTAGAAAGGATCCAACAATTCTATCAATGATGAGAATTGAAAAGGATCCAATCTTCTTAGACCTGATGAAGATGGACGTGGGAATCATAAAGAAGGGAAAATCATCAATCCTTTCAAAAATGATTGCTCAACCATCTCTTTTGGAAAGGTTAAAGGATGCTCAAAAGGATGATACGGGAATCCAAGAAAGAGTGGAATATATCAAAAAGGGAAAATCCTCAGAGTTTAATGTTAATGAAGAAGGAATTGTACGGTTTGGGAAAATACTATGTGTTCCATCAAGTTCGGAGATGAAGAAGGAACTTTTGGATGATGCACATAGTTCAAATTTCTCTATTCATCCAGGGAGCACAAAGATGTATCAAGATCTCCGAGAAAACTTTTGGTGGGATAATATGAAGAAGGAGATCGCTGAATATACATCAAAGTGCCTGGTGTTTCAGCAAGTGAAGGCAGAGAGGCAGAAGTCTAAGGGGATGATGCAACCATTGCCCATACCAGAATGGAAATGGGAGAACATCACCATGGACTTTGTCACCAGACTTCCAAGGACATCCAAATGCAACAATGCAGTCTGGGTTGTTGTGGATCATCTTACAAAGACTGCACACTTCATTTCTATTCGAGAGGATTTCTCTTTGGATCAACTGGAACCAATATATATCAGGGATGTGGTACGGTTGCATGGAGTACCACTATCTATCATTTCTGACCGAGATCCATGATTTACCTCTAAGTTTTGGAAGAGTCTTCAACATGCTCTGAATACTGAACTGAACTTCAGTACGGCCTATCATCCTCAAACTGATGGCCAATCTGAGCAGACTATCCAAACACTTGAGGATATGTTGAGAGCATGCTCAATGGACTTTAAAGGAGGATGGGATCAACATCTTCCTCTGGTTGAGTTCTCTTATAATAATAGTTTCCACCCGAGCATCCAAATGGCACCATATGAAGCCCTGTATGGGAAAAGGTGTAGAACACTGGCATGTTGGGATGAGGTCGGTGAACGTAAGCTGCTTGGACCAGAAATGGTTGAAGAAGTGGTGGAGAAGGTGAAAACCATTCAGCATCATATCAAGGCAGCCCAAAGTCGACAGAAGAGTTATGCAGATAATCGTCGACGAGACCTTGAGTTTAAAGTCAGAGACATGGTGTTTTTACGCATATCTCCGTGGAAGAAGGTCATGAGGTTTGGAAATAAAGGGAAGTTAAGTCCAAGGTACATCGGCCCCTTCAAGATTCTTGATCGTGTTGGGGCTGTGGCCTATCGACTAGCACTTCCACCTACTATGGCCAAGGTGCATGATGTCTTTCATGTATCCCGCTTAAGGAAGTACATACCAGACCCTTCACATGTACTCTCTTCTGAGGTGGTACAATTGGAAGATGATCTTTCTTATGAGGAGCAACTAGTGAAGATCTTAGATCATAGAGAAAAAGTTCTACGAAATAAGACAATGCCCCTCGTCAAGGTGTTTTGGAGAAACCATAAGTTTGAAGAAGCAACTTGGGAGTCAGAGGATATGATGAAGCTGAGTTACCCATATTTGTTTTAGTGTGGGAAAAGGAAAATTTCGAGGGCGAAATTTCTTAAGGGGGGAATATTGTAACGACCCAAAGTTTCATTAATAGAAAATCCCTCTTGATCCAGTTAAATGTTTCTTTATGAAAAATGTTTTTATAAGATGTCAACTTCTTTATTTTTACGTTAAGATTTGTGACCGTTACTTTTATAGCCGTTGAACAGTGATAATCTGAGTAGTATAAATATAAGGCTTTAACGAACCCATTTCTACTCAGATAAAGGAAGAGATGGCCCCATCCAGTAGAATTGCCCCTTACAAAGCCCATTTGTCGGAGCTCAGAAAAGAGGTGGCGTCTTTGGGATTTTCCCTTGACCAAGCCCAAGCTGAGCTTCATCAAGTCAAGCTCGAACGTGATCGTCCACGGGAAAAGTGGAAGTTGATTGAAATTACAACTCGAGCGATGTTATCCGAGCCACCCCAAGAGTCTGTCACCATCGTAAACCTTACCCTTAGGTCTTATGAGACTATTTTAAGGGGTTATGTAACAAATAAGTAGCACCATGTTCATGTACATTATTTTTGTATATAATAATGAATATAATTTCTAGTCATTTTTGATACATTGTAAATAGTTTTTAAAGTACAAATGGTGTTTTTAGTTATTATTTATTTAAGAATTATATTTTATTAAATTAAAGGATTTTTTAATTAAATAATATTTTAATAAAATATTTTTATTAATATGAAATTAATTTTTATTAAATATAAATGATCTTATAATTTTATGAATGCAATTAAAATTTTTATTATGGTTTGAAAACCATTTCTGTCAAAACCCGTGATTTTTTTTATAAATGTCAGTTTTTATTTTAAAAGTGAAAATTCACATAATTATAAAATTATTTAGATAAAATAAATATTATTTTTGGAATCAGGACGTCGAAATTATCCAACGGTGAATATTTCATAATTTTCTGAGACAGTCAAATTTTTGGGTAAAAATTAAATACCATTTAAATATATAATATGTTTTATGACATCATAATGACACAATGGTGATGTAATAAAATACCATAATCCTTATTTTCGGGCAATATGTGTTTTATCATTAAAATAATGAGGTTTTGGGTTTGTTTGACTTACTTTTCAAAGCATTAATGGATCCCTCAAGACTTATTCAACACTTTGCCTTTTTAAATTAATTTCCATCGGAGTGTGACTCGCCTCCACATAAGAAACCCAAATTTTTTAATAAGTTAGGACCTTGGCCTTGTAAAATATTGTTTTCCTCTTTCCTTTTCCCAAAACCATGGGCAAATACCATGGGATGGTTTGTGGTTTGGATTATTTTAATATAAGGGGTTCCAAACCTAAATAATAAAGAATTCTCTCACCTTTCCTATATAAACCCACCCAAGCTCCCACTTGCTCCTCACTCAAAGCCCTTGGAGTTTGTCCAACCTCTGCCCTACTCTCTCTAGAATCCTCTCAAGGTGCCCCAAGCTCCCAAGAAGCCTCTCACAAGCCTCTCTCTAGCCTTTGGAAGCACACATCCAAGTAAGGGTTTTTTTCTTTATTTCTCATTTTTGTCAATTTTCTTTAAGTTGTATTGCCCTTTTAATTTCAATTATGAATGTTTGGGTATGGTTTCTAACCTCTACCATACTTCCCTCTTATTGTTTGAATGACGGGAGACCCCTTTCTCTCTCATTAAAATCCTCCCATGTACACCCGTTACTATGCCGAAATTCCGAAAGAAACCTTTTTCTCCTCTTTTATATTCAAGCAATACTTTTGTATCATGAACCTAAGTTCCTTTTCAATTGTTGGAACATGTATATATATGACCTCGTTACTTTCCATTACATGTAAATATGATGAGGAACCCCTTTCTCTCTCATCAACCTTTTTTTATGAATTCTTATGTCACGCCGTTACGCTGCCGAAATCACACCGATTTTCTTAGCCAATATCATTGTGTAGTGAATACCATGCCCATTTCTCCATCAAGGGTATTCACCTTTATGCACATTTACTTATTGATTATAATGTTTCATGTATGAATTCCACATTCCTTTATCGTGGAATAAATGATTATGTTTTATGAACCCATGTTTTATGATCCATGTGGCACACTTATGCATGAAATGAAATGTTAAAGAAGGGTGCGCCCTTTATAGCACTCCAATGCATTGGGTAAAGTATAGTATCATGATACGTCATGTGCAATGAGTGTTGACTCATGCTAATTCAAGTTCAATGAGGGTTTACTCGTGCTTCAAGTGCAATGAGGGTTTACTCATGCTCCATGTGCAATGAGCTTTGGCTCATGCTAATTCAATGTTAAGTGTTGTTGCCACATTTCCATGTTATGGTTATCATGATTTATCATGACTTTATGTTCATGTTACTCTAATGCTCTATTGATGTTACTATTTCCTAACATGTATTGTACTCCTCATGTTATTCATTGTGTACTCCCTTACTGGGCTTTATAGCTCACCCTTTTCTTATGCATGTCCTCAGGTTATCTCATGCAATGCTAAGTACGAAGGAATGTAGTGGTCATGTAAAGGAAGTTTTCAATAAATATGTTGTATTTCAAGTTTAAAGTTTTTATATAATGATCCTAAGCCCCAAAGACACTAATCCTCTCGATCTTCTTTGTTGTATCAAGTGAAGTTTTATGTAATAAAGCATGCTTAAGTTGTAATAAAAAGCAGGGTTGTCATACATACAACCAATTCCAACTTCGTTAATTATTACCCTGTATAAGTCACACAATACCCTTAATTCATGTTGTTAAACTGTAGTTTTACCCCATATAAAACTTGGAATCATCTTTTAATAAATATGGGATGAAACATCTTCATTACATGACATTAAACATCAATCTTCATCCCTACAACATGACATTAAATTGTGTTGCTATAGTCTAAGTTATAAAAATTTAAACTATATTTGGGTTTTCTTAGAATGTTTCATAAGTTGGATGGAATTATAATACATCATTAACATAAGGTTTTTTTACTTGGCCACATTGCGTGAATTCCTTTAATGAAATACCATTCACTATGGAAAAAAACTCTATAACTGTAAACAAAGAGTTTTTGGTCCATATTCTATTACCTTAAACTAAGAGAAGGTGGTCCAAAATCTATGACCTTAAACTCGGAGCTACATTTCCAAACTCTATAGACATAAATAGAAGTTCACATCCTCAACACATGATGTTAAACTATAGCCTTACCCTGGATGTTTGACACAATATTCCCAATACAGTATGTATGAGACGAATCCACATCCTCATCACATGATGTAAAACTATGTAATTCCACAACCTCCAACATGAAAGTGTGCTCCACATTTGGTACCGGTATACTACCATTCAACATTCATTTGATACCTTAGGACCCTCGTCCTTGAGAAAGGGTTTGAAACCCTCTATATGATACACTCCATTGATGTGTTCAAATTCATTGTGTAATAGAACCTACCATATTGTGCCAAGGCCCCAGAAGTTATTGGAAGACATTTCGAGATAAGTCCTATGTTTCAAACATGTTCAGCCGTTGACCCTCAATTTATTTTCCCATCCTAAGTAACATGATATGGATGCTGTGTTTCGAATAAGGTTAGTATTTATCCCCCATAGTCATGCCTCCCTCATCGTGATCCATATCTCGAGCATCATGATTCACACTTTCCACCTCCTTATGTAAAGGTGGAAATCTAAAACTCTTGGTGTTACCCCTCCATGAATCCATGTGCATAAAGTAATAAATC
The DNA here is from genome assembly GCA_963277665.1 of Viscum album. Taxonomy (NCBI): domain Eukaryota; kingdom Viridiplantae; phylum Streptophyta; class Magnoliopsida; order Santalales; family Viscaceae; genus Viscum; species Viscum album. The sequence goes on from OY728135.1 coordinate 341,889,625, forward strand.
CAGTGTCTCTTGGATATTTTCTACCCCGCATATCAAGGCCCCTTATTCTCACTTCCATGTGTCTGAAAATCCCACCATTACTCCTTGTTTACCACACCAAGCATGAATCATGTGGGATTAGTAGTTTTGGTAGGATGTGTATTAATATGTTTTAGCCATAGAATGTTCAACATATAAGGAATATGACATTAAACTAGGAAACTAGTCCATTCTCTATGACCTTAAACTATAAGTTAATGTTCATACATCATGATGTTAAACTATGTATAAGTCTTCCAGGGGAGAGTATGTCATGATGCGAGCCTCCTTGGTCCTTATTGACTTCATATTGTAGCTACCGTTTTATATAAATTTTTCTTGGAGCACCTCCTCTGTAGCATCTAAATTTCATGATGATAAACTATGTTACAACTATTTTCCTAGAAGCATGATGACAAACTGTGTAGAAACCAGTGTCCTTACCACACGACATTAAACTATATGGATCGGTCCCATCACATGGCATTAAACTGTGGAAACATTGTCTTATCCACACAATGATAAGCATTCTAGAATATAAATCCTAGTTGTCTGACTTTAATCTATGTAAAAATCAATGAAATAGTCTTGTGGCTTTAAACTATGTAATAATTATAATCCTTGACTCATGAAGAAAAATAGAACAACATCGTGATGTTCTCACCTGAGAGGATGTCACTTTTGGAAACAACCATCTACCATGTCATACTAAAGAACTACATATGGTTTGATTCCTACTCTTTCAATATATGTAGCAATTCCCAGATTTTCTATTGTATTCCAGCCACTCAAAAAATAAACACACACAAAAAAAGGCCCCACCCTCTGTATGTGTTTGACTTATGCAAGGACATTTCCTTCAATGACTACAAGTGACTGAATTCCAATTCTTAAGAGATTTGTTGAGACACACTTACACTTTGTCTTTGGGCCCATCTTAAAATTCATCACCTCTTATGTTCTTTTCCCCTATGACCCATTTTTGGAATGAAAGCCTCCTTAAAACAACTCTCATGGTGTTTCTTCTATCCATTATATATAGGTGTTCATAGGAACAACCTATCAAGTATCCTTAAAAATATGTGAGTGTGGTACAAGGCCTCCTTACCCCATTCATGATGGGTTTTTCAATCCACCACAATACACATATTTTTCAAGGAGAACATGGTCTGAACTCCATGACTATTAAATAAGAGCATATTATCTGAGCATCACAAATTTAAACTATATGTTGGTCTTCACAGGGTTGTGTTGTGTGGTGTCAGGCCTCCTATTCCCTCATTCAAAACGTGTTTTTTCATAACATTACACTACACATTCCCATTTGAGATACTAGCCCTCATGTTCTGAACTCTAGGACCTTAAACTATTATCCAATGACCACAACACATGACGTTAAACTGAAACCATGCCCAAAAAATGTTTTGAACACCCCCATGATAATCACGGAATGCCTTTTTCCCATCACTAGAGAGTAGTTATCCAATATGTGAGGGTTTTCTACCACAAAGTATTCTAAAACTATGCGTGTCTTGATTCCAGCCTTATGGGATATGTAGTGACGCCCATACATTTTTTTCTACAGATCCGACCAATAATTTACCAAAATTTCAACTCATTGGCCTCAATTATGGTCTAGGTACATGGTCATAAATTTTACATAGTCTATTTCAAGTTATGTTAGTGGTAAAAGGGACTCCTTGGATCCATTAACATCGAGTTATGCCTCTCTCCAACCACATATATACAATAGAAGTTCGACCTTTCCTATTACACATGTCATGAATTGAAATCGATTACCCCTATAGTCTAGACCGTATGACTTTTAACTGTGTGAAACTAGTGTTAGGGTCATTTTACATAGTACATGACCTCCTTGGATCATTCACGTGATGTTTTAACTCTAGATTCACATGAACGTCCTTGAACACCCCTTTTGTTCATGTTCCAGACCATGTGACCTTAAAATATGTGAATCCATATCCAGAAATATGTGTAGTTTTCTTCCCATCTTTATGGGATATGTAGTGATTCCCATACATTTTTTCTTTGGGCCCAACCATGAATTCTTCCAACATCGACCCATTGGCCTCAATTTTTGTCCATGCATTATGTCCTTAAACCTTATGAAAGTCCTATATAGAAAATGCAGTGTGGTGCATGGCCTCCTTTTCTTATTCACATAGGGTTTATCAGAACACCTAACTATAGATATATTCTTGAGATAATCCCCTCTCTTCATGATCGATGCAACAAGACCTTAAACTATTTTCACTAGTTCCAAGCGTTATTCCCTTAAAATGTTTACAACCCCTATAGTTTGTTTTGTACAACATTAAACTACATTGAATAACATCCTCAATATGTGACATTAAAATGTTGTCTTACCCAATTATTTGAATGTGGAATGCCTCATGATAACCATGATATGCTTTCATTTCTCTCTTTATAGATCATCACACTAAAAAGTGTTAGCATTTCACAACACTATGTCTTAGAAATATGTGTGAATTGATTTCCATCCTTATGGTATATGTAGTGGCGCCAAAAATGTTTGTATTTTATGCCCAGATGGGAATCAATTAACTATATATCCCCTTTTCCGAAATTATTTCCAATGAAATACGACCTCAAACAACATAGAATTCATATTAATATTTTTATGTGGAATCAAAGCCTCCTTAGCTTCAATTCAAAAAGGATTTTTCCTATCAGATGCCATATATATACCCTAGGAATGATTTTTCCCTCTGTAGTAAAAGAAAAAAGACTTGAAACCATTTGATATAGTCCAACCAACAAAACTTTAAACTATTTTACATAGTCCAAGCAACATTAATTGAAACCATTTTTCATAGTACAAGAAGCATGACTTAAAACTGTTTTCCATAGATAAAGTGACATGATGTTAAGTTGTTTTCACTACCAAGGTTTGGATCCCCCTTTCCAATGCAATCTCATTCAATACATAAATTCTTTCTCCGTTTGGATTCCCATCATATTTCAAATCCATACGGACCCCCTAAAAGTAAAAATATCATTCCATTTTTGGATCACCTCCCTTCATGGTCCAATTCCGTAATGGATTCCTGGGTAATTGACTACATATCTAGTATTTTAGACACTATCAAAATTCATTCTTACATTTTATCAACCCATTCTGGACTAACATGGTCAGGGTCCCTGTGTTTTGAAAATGGTCAAAAGTTGATCCCTTCCTATCAATCACCTCTGAACTAGATTTTGGAAACCTAAGATTAATTCCTTTCCGCTTCTCGGTATATTAGTGGAATTCAATTACCCTTTGTATCACCACTAACGTGTGCTCCCAAATATCAGGTAGACCCCCTATAACATTCCATGTTCCCACACAGAGCATGGATTACATGGGATTAAGAGTTCTAGTAGGGTCTGTACTAATATGGTTGGTCCATACAATGGATCCCTATGGTCCAAAATTGATGAACTTAAACTGGAGGTTCAAGTCCAAGAATCATAAGTTTATCTCTGTGAAGGTTATCTCCCCAAGAATATATAGTGTGGAATTTGGGTCTCCTAGACCCTCATTTGTGTCATTTTTTTTCACTCTGCCACAATACACATGCCTGTTTGGGAAGAATCCTTCCCCTTTGGTAAAAATATCCATGAACGTAAACTAGAATTCTATGTCCATGCATGTATTTAAACTGAATACGAGTCGCTTAGGGATTCTGGTGTGACATGGAACCCCAATCCTCATTTTCATTAACATAGGTCTATTTACTAATAATTATGATGTATGGAAATTTTTTTTGACTCATTCGTGTCAGGTTGGTTTCCTATTTACCAAAAAAATATACTAGGAATATATATTTCCATAGTCCATGCAAAACCAATGTAATTTGTTGGCTATGGTCAAGGCATCATGATGTTAAATTTTACCATGCATCTTCTTTACCGTACGATGAAAAACTAGTTGTCTATCATCATTTTTTCATGACATAATAGTGTAGGAAATATTTTTCCCTTTTTAGATACCCCTTAATTCAGTGTCGGTCATCTACCACATCACACATGTTCTTTCAAATTTCGATCTATATTTAAGAAGACGATCCCCTGTATGACATGTTTGATCTTTCTTTAGACCAATATGCTGACATCAATGTGCTCCAAGACATGGTGGCATAATTCAAAAAGTTTTGGAATCCATTCAAACAATCCATCACATAATTCACATGATTCAAGTGCCCCTTATTTGGATCATCATCCTCTTATATGTCTGAGGGGACACCCTAACAACCTTGAATCATGCTGTAGTAGCTCACATACTATCTTGGTCCAATGACCCGAATGAATTCAGATGACATCCTGATATAGGTTTCGTGTTTTGACCATGGTTAGTAGTCAAACCTCATTTGTTTGTCCCCATTCCAAGATAATGATACAGATATTGTGTCTCAAACAGGTTCAATAGTTATCCTATATTTCCATGACACTTTCCTTGTGTTTCAAATGTAGGGAAATGTGACTCACACTTCCCATATTCCCTTTATTCAGGTAATTTCAACGCCCCTAAAATTGTCCTCTTCATGTGCTAGAGCATGTGGGAAAATAAAGATGGCTATTATAAGAGCCATGTACTCTAGACACAACCTCTATAATTACAAACACTCTATGTGTCTAGTTAGTAGTATTATACCACAAGTGTTTGATGATTATCCGACACTCTCTTACAAAGTGAACAAATAAGTTTTCATCCCTTATTTCTCACCATGATAATGACCCACGTGAGCTTAGAGAATGTTCACTGGTTGTTTTACAAATATAATTGAAGTTATATAGTTAAAGATATAAAAATAATGTGTCCATGAACATAGAAACAATATCAATAATGAGCCAACAAACTATGTCAATAATAGGGGATATCCACATGTTGGATCCTCTTATGAATCCTAGAAAAATAACTTCTATGGATCTGCCCCATCAATCGAGCATTGCATCTCTAATAACCTTTGGAGTGTGGCCGACAAGAACTTATACTGCTCTCTGAGCTCTTTTTATTCCTCATTAGCCATTGAATGAAGATTATTGGCCATGATCTACACCTGGTCCTACTCTTGTTGAATATCATCCACTTGACGTGATTCCTATCTTATTTTCTCCTCTTCCACCCCTAGATGAGACTTAAGTTGGATGACAAGCCTTAATTGAGTTTCTATAAAGGGGGAATTCTTTTCCATTTATTATTCCATGAAATAGATCTTTTGATTAACCTTATAAAGCTTTTGGAGGGAACCCATCCATCCCACTATTAGAGGATCCGGGTTATGTTAAATGAAATGTTTGAGGCATTTACATTCTTGGATCTAGATGATGCAATTCTACTCAAACACATCGAAGTTGGAATCATCTAGATATTCAGGATCTACAAGATTGTACTCCAAAAATGTAGTTAAGAGCTCATTAGTAGGATTATCCTATGGAATTCTCTCAGATAGCCTTGGATCCATCCATGATCATGGTCATCCTCACTTTACCCCACCTCAAAAATTATGTCCCTATCAGACGTGAGTTCCACCCCACCAATGGTGTTACTCACCGCCATAATGGACTATTCACTAGAGGATGTGGCTTGGTTAGCTAGAATGGCCGGCTCCGCATGGACTGGAACCCCTGTCTGAAAAGTGACCCTATATTCTTTATCCATTTCTGATAGTATAGAAAATAATACCGAAAAAACATATTTATAAAATGATAATGTTAGCAAATATGATCAGTAAATGACCAGTATGACTCTATAAAGATGGGGGACTTACAAAATCTGAGCACTGACATATCTGAAATCTTGGACTCCATCATCTTAATAAAAATGTGTGACCCTCATAGATGGATTCAAGATATGGAGGTTCTGGGGTGGGATTCTCTAACCTACTCCAGTACGGTCTACCTCACAAACATTCTTGCCTAGGTGTGGGCTTTTGATCTTGCTCCCCCACACCTTTCAGTTCAATTTCATCCCCATTATTTGGGTTCTCTTGTTTTCTATTCTGCTACACAAAATATGTTTTAGTTAGAGGATCCATATGTTAAAAAAGGAAAAGTGAAACAAAGGATGGTGAGATAGAGATTTGTAACACCCTTTGATTTTTTGAGATATATTATTTTTAATTTCATTTATGTCTTTTGTTGTATTCTACACTAGAGTTAGCTTGCACTATACACTACACTACATTATCTTGTAGGAGACGCAACACTATACTTGGCTTGTGTTACACACAATTTCAAGTGCATTTGACAGAATTAATTTCATTCAAAACTGAGTACAGATTTTTTTCAATGTATAAAAGAACTGTGTTTGGATTATGATATATGAAAACCCAATCGAATACTTCACTAAACACAACACTGACTTGGCTTGCATTACACGCAAGAGCGGCCATCCTCGATAGCTTGCGTTACACACAATAACGAGTTTCAAAGAAACACTGATATGTTATTAAAATATTATTATTTAAAGGGATATAAACCATCTATTATGAATATAATTTACAACATTTTGAATATTAACATTCATATTATTTATTTTATAGAACATTATATAAGAACAAATTCATTTTTTTGGATAAAAGATGTATTTTACAAAAAATGTATTTTTTCCACCATTTGACGGCGCACCAATTTTTAATCTAGTTTTTAACACTTTTATATATTCTATTTGAAAAAATAAACTTTTTCTTTAGAACCAAGACATCAAAATTTACCTTGGTTGAATTATTTGTATTTTTCTGATGAAATTCATATATTAATGAATAGTGAAAATTACTGTATTTTAATTCATAACATCCTTTTAGTTTAATTTATTTATATTGTTAGATTATATTTTTAGTTGGTTTTAAAGTGTAATTTAATTATTTTTTTAACATTTAATCCAATTATGTTCATTGGAAGTAATTTTTCATAATCACATGACAATATTTTGATATGTTTTTGCTTCTAAAAAATATACCTTTTGGTTTTTGACAATGGGAATTAATTTTAAATTAATTTTTCTCTAATTCTATGTTTTGAATTATGAAAAATGGATTCCATATTTGGAATCAGTGGGTCCAAATTATGTTAATAGGTTACTTTATTTTTGATATTATGAATACTAACTATGGTAATTTTTATTTACCACAGTTAAATGTAAATCAAGTAAATAAGGATAACTAACATTATGATAAGGATAATAAAATTACCCTAAAATGAGTAAAAATATTATTGGATGAATTAAAGATGACTAATATCACCTATGGGTGAGAATTGATTCATTTAATGGACTTTTCCCATGAATTTGATGTAAATATAACTAAACCAAAAGAATGTGACAACATCTCACTCTCATATATCTTATAAGTATAATAATTTTAATCCAGTGATAAACATGATAAAACATAGAACATTAATAGTCTCCAGAAATATAATGAAATATTCTATATTGTGTGAATATATTTTGAAATTTTATATATTAAATAATTACCATTAAATATGACATAATTGTGATGTACAATTATTTTATGGATAGAAATATCAAATAAATGGTTTTAAAAATATTAAAATAAATATCATATGAACTAATGTGATATAAGAATTTTCTATGTGAATATGACATGTTTGTAGTGAATTAAATATTTTGGTTTCAATTTATCTTTAGTGTGTATTTTCTTTAAATTAAAATAAATAAATAGTGTCAAAATTGACACTATTGATATTTTATAAAAATAACATGTTATTAAATTATTTAAAAATCAAAAAAATATTTAAAAATTAAAAAGTGAAAATTATATGGTCTAAAATGTCATTATGTATCCAATTATGGACAATTTACAACAAAAAAGTAAATATTTATAACCACTTAATATTTAGAATATTATTACCCCAAATAAAATTAAATAGATTAAATAAGGATAAATCAAAATGATAAGGTTTAAAATAAAATCAAAACATGTCAAAAGTTTATTGGATGAGATGATTTAGACCCATAATCATTGTATATTCTAAATAAATGAGTTTGAGAGAATTATAAAATGAAAATGAATTTATAATAACTTAATATTTCAAAACATTCCAAAGGTGCCCCTCCCCTCTCTTATAAAAGGGCACCTTTCCTTCCCTTTTAATCACACCTCCAAAGACCTTTGTCTTGGAAAACACCTACCAAAAGCTCCTCCCAACTTCCCTCAATTCATCCTAGAATCCACCATTTTGAAAAAAAACCACCTTAATGAGTCCTTTTGTGCATACCAAAAAGAGATACCCGAAAAAGAGGTAATTGTTTTATCATCTCTTTCAAAATTATTTTCTTTTCCTACTTCATCTTATTATGTTGTTTCCATAATAAAGTAATAATTAAAGAAATTTCTACATGATGAGATGTTATTAAATTATGTAAAAACTTTATAACTCCTTTTAAACATCATAGGAATAATAATATCTCCATGCGTGTGAATGTACGGCTTACTGTCTCCACGTTGTGGTGTAATTGTTATTCAATAATAATTAATTTTTATGGGTATATTGATGAGTATATTGGATTTAAATAATTAATATAACATAATAATTATTCAGTAAAATTCATATACTATCCAATTGTATACTATTTAACCATCGAGGAATGATATCATCGCTCGTGCGTACGTAGGGCTTACCATCTCCACGACGCGATGAGATTCATTCTCTACATTAACCATTCAATATTGATTATAAGGCACATATAATAAATAAGTATGAAATATATGACATAATAATTCTACTTTATTTATGTATATATATATTTCTTTTACTTTCTTCCATTCACTTCAATAAGGAAATAGAAACAATGTTCATGCATACGTACAGCCTACTGTCTCCACGAACGGTGTATTACATTTCATTTATCTATCTATTATATATATATATATATATAATGAATATTTATGAAATATAAATCAATTTCTACATTATTTAAGTTATTAAATCATTATCTACGTAATAATATCCTGAATAACAAGTCAAAACACATACGATAAATAAAACGATTGTTACCCAAAACGTTGCTTTAACATGGAATTGATAAATACACGAGTAATATAAAGTCATAAGTAAATAATATATGATATGATAAATATTATTATGGTTCTTTTACAAGTTTAAACACACTATACAAGAGTTTCAGACACATACAGAATGAATCGGACCTGCGGTAAGGGATAATTTTGCTATCTGATTTTTATCTGAGATTGTTTATACGTAAGTATTTACTAGGAGTATATTTATCATCCATGTAAATTTTTCTAAAAATGTTTTCATAATATGGTTAATATTATTATATGTATGTTTAAATTCAATTTTACCCATTTTTTACTTTTACTACATGGTTTGGAAGTAATATTTCTTTGACTGACAATTAACATTTTTATTGATTTTTGAAAAGGCCACCGTACAAAAACCCCAAGAAAACAAAACCTCATGGTGGTATATAGTTATATAATCCTAGATAAAAATTGACAAAAAACTTCATCCCCTCCTTAGGAAAAGAACCCAAGATAAAGAAAGAAAACATACTTTGATTTGATGATTCCATAGATGCAAAAAAGTCTACAACCATGTTCCCCTCCCACCATGTATGAGAGACCTACATGTGGTTACCCATGAGAGAAATCTACGTTCTAATAGTATATGTGATATTCAATGGGATACTTACCTTACCAAACAGATATTTACACAGAACCATGGAGTCCTTATCTACCATCTTATGATTGATCTTCCTTTGCTTGCATACCTCCATCCCGGTCGTGATTTCCATTGTCTATGCCTGCAATACATCTCCCCTTCCATAAGAGGTAGTGAACGCTGCAATGACTGAACCCATATGATCCCTCATGACCTTTCCCCCCTCACATCTCCCCCATGAGAAGCAACCCATCTATATTAATCTTGAATCACTGACTTGGCAGATTCCATCGAACCATTCTTCCCTGCCCTGGAATATCCTCCTGGTTGTCATTTGAGAGATTCAGAACAATATATTTCAGTGAAAACGCTGAATAAATATCTAGGCATAGTCGAAACAAATCCAGAATGATTTTTTCATTCAAAAAATAACACTTACCTGAGACCTCAAGTCGTGGTTATGGAGCACCGTGTTTCAGGCCTTTCAGCTAGTCTAGAAAACAACAACAAGGATGATGGTTCTATCCTTCCTCTCAGCCCCATGGTTATCTGTACCCCTAAACCTTGAGATTAATTTTTTTTGAACCCCTCCAGATGCATCCCATCCAAAGAACGCCCCAAAGGTCTTCCAAATACCCTTATCCCAATCACTGTCGTAAAATAGATGACCCACTGTTTCGTGATAAGGGGACCTACACCACCAGCACCTACAGGCTATATTCACACCCATACGTTGTAGATTTTCATTAGTAGGAATTTATTTTTTCCACACATGCCACAACATAAAATTCAATTTCGATAGAATCTCCTTGCACCATAGAGTCTCTCCCCACAGGAATTTATTTTACATGTCCCTTGTCACATGAATGAAATTCTTTATAGAAAAAGTATTCGATGTCAAACCTGTGAATATAAGTTTATCAGGATATTCACTTGTAACAACACTATTAAAAACAACAAGTTTATTCTCATCAAGGATGTCCTGAAGAAAATGAGGATAACCACAAGCCTCACTAAAAGAAATTTCTAGGGTAGGGAATCCTGGGAAATACAGACTCCCCCCCCCAATCGTGCTTCTGGAAATTGATGTTCCCTGTTCCCACTAACCACCAGGAGTGATGATGGAAAACCTCCATGAAATGATGAATCAGATTCTATATCCTAAGTTAACCTGGTCTCTTATCCCACATATTCTTTCCATATATGTCTTGAATTGTCCTGCACCAAAGGGTCTGACCTTCCAGATATTCCCATGCAAGATCTGCATGAAGCCCCTGTATGGTTGAGGAGACACTCCTCAGGTTAATACCCCCTTCGGAGAGAGGTCTTGCAAAATGTTTTCCAAAAGCCCAATAATGTCTTCCCTCCATCTTACCATCCCATATAGATGACACCATACTCTTATCCAGTTTATAATTACAATTTTGGGAACCTTCAGGGTAGAGATAATATACATGGTAATAGAGGCCCAGACACGATTCACTAAAATTATACGACCATCGAAGGATAGGAATCAATTTTTCCAGTTATAGATTTGCCTAGATATTTTGATGATGAGTTTATCAAAGTAATGGAGCCTAAGAGATGAGGGAATAACCAGAGCCCCAAGGTGCTCCATAGGACAATATCATCTCTCCATACTCAAACTCGCCCCCACATTCCTCACCCTCTTATCATATCAATTACTAGTTATATAAAAAGAACTTTTCTCTTTGTTCACCAACTGTTCACTCCACTTACAATATTCCCCTAGAAGACCATTTAATCCCTACATAGAACGTATACATCCATTGATAAAGAAAATTGTGTCATATTCAAACATCAAGTGTGAGATACCCCTTGTAGCATACCTATTATGGTAGGATAGAATTTTAACCATGTTGAGGCCTTGGTTAATAAAAAATCAAAATACGTTTTGAGAAAGAATGAAAAGAGTGGGGGACAAAGGATCCCATTTCCGGAGACCATGACACGTCTAGAAAAAACCAAATATTTTACCCATAAAAGAAGTTAAAATCCACATCGAGTTGAAACAACAAAAAAGTAGGTCAGTAGTCCAAATAGAGAATACCATGCTAGTCAAGACTCTAATAACAATGACCCATTCCACCCTGTCATATGCCTTATTCATGTATATATTAACCACAAAATTTCCCCCGAAGGGCCTGTTGTTGATGCCACTAACCATTTCCCGAACCACTCCTATTTCACCCGGTATTGACCTCCATTTAATGAACCCATTTTGTTCCAGGGCCATCCAAGAATCTAGGTGAATAGCAAGTCTTTTATTTAGAATGTTGGACAAGGTATTTTATGGTATATTTCACATACTAATGGGTTGATACTAATCAATAGACTGAGGATTACCCACCAAAGGAATAAGACCCATCTTGGTTGCACAAGCAATAGGCGGCAAGTCCCCACCCTAGAAAAAATCTTGGACAAATCTCACTAGGTATCCATTAACAAAGCATCACATCACCCTTTAGAAAGATACAGGGAATCCATCAGGCCTTGGTGTACTATTCGGGTTCAAAGACCAAATCGCCTCACAAACTTTAGCATCATCCAGAGTCCTACTCAAGACCTCATCAATGACCTCCAAAATACATCTTGTAATTCCCTCAAATACATCAACAACACCGTTCAGATACCCCCTCCCATAAATTAATTGGGTGAAGTCAATAGGGATTTGAGGGACCCATTAACCATGGCCCCAACCTCATCACAACAAATGGTGAATGATCCATATTCTCTAAAAATATTGGGCCACTGAACACGACAATGTTCTCTAATCCAGGCATGAAAATAGCCAGAGTTCTGATCTCCCTCCTGGAGCCATCTGACTCTAAAAACCTCTCTGGACAGCCACTCTTATCTCAGAAGACTATCATAAAGAATATCATTTTTAATTATCATTTCCTTAAATAGAAAATCATCCTAGTATTGTTCAAGGAGATTCTCTTAAACTTGAACCTCTTTACTAATCTCGACCAGGTCGTGATCATTAGTCAGGATCTTCTTTTTCCAGGTGCTGAGAATATTTTTGAGCCATATCAACTTGTTATAAAGATTGATCCATGGGTTCCCCTTGGGATGATTATCCCAATATTCCCTGAAAACATTTGAGAAACCATGTTCCTCCATCCACATTTGGGAAAATAAAACACGGTCTTCCCTACTCTGCCCTGCTCCTAGAGAAACATAGATAAGATAGTGATCTGATAAACACTGGACCAGATGAACGACTCTAGAGTCCTAGAACATTGAAATAGCAGCCTCATTCACCAGGAATATATCAAGACAACAATAGGTGCATCTCATTCCATGTTGGTTATTGCACCAGGTATATCTTCTTCCCTCAAATATGGCATCCAGAAGGCCATTTTTAACCATGAAGGAAACGAATGCATGACTGAAATTACTTCACACCCCATTGATTCTCCTCTAGACTTGCGATAATATTGAAATCACCCCCAACAAGCCAAGACACATCATAAGGGATAACACCATCTAAATCACACCACAAATATTCTCTGACCTGAGCATCGCACTTGGCATTGACGAATGAGAAAATAATCACTTGATTCCCAACTGCAATTACGGTCGTCAAAGACTAATCTAATGCACTCAAAAGATAAAAAATAACACGATCCTTCCAAATCAGTCAAATATGGGAGTTAGGAGGATTTCTATGCAAAAATTCATCAACCATGAGCCTCTGTGCATGCTCATTTATCTTGTTAAGAACCTGTTTTGGTTCCAGGATAAAGACCATAGAAACCTGATTATTACTGAGCTTGTTAATGATGAAGTCAAACTTCTCATTAGCCCCGAGACCATGAGTGTTCCAAATTAAAACTTTAGAAATTGAGTCAGGAATGTCTGTCTTTGGCCCCAGACTCCTAGGCATCTGTAATATGAGGTGAGGTTGTACTTACCATCACTCCTGATTTTGAGTGAGATCTTGTTCGAACACCAGTATGCACCTATGAGGAAATTTCCCCTGAAGAGACCACTCCTCTAAAAGAAACCTTGACAGTAACTTCTGGATAAATAAAAGACTACCATTACATAGAAATGACAACCAACATCGAAGGCGATAAAGGAGAGAAAGGAGGCGAAGGAGATGAAACTAGTGATGGGGAAGACAGAAGGGAGGACACCACTAGAAGAGAGATCCAGGCCGGAGGAGGAAGATTCCTATTCATGGAGAGTGAGTAGTCTTCAAGATCACTCGAGTCTGAATCCAACATGGTGATCTTTGATATAAAAATATGGGATATAACCCAATCCCCGACAGACAGTGATTGCAGAGAAGAAGAATTATTGAGGGTCATCCCCATTGGATATAGATCCTTCTCTAGAACCTAAACCCCAAAGGCATTGCCCATTCCATCATAGAACGAAACCAGATCACGAGAAGGGGTAGCCCACCCAACAACTAAGACAAAAGGCCTTGAAAAAGAAGCCTCTAACATCTGAATAGAGGGAATAGAAACAATTTATTTTCCTTGATCACGTTCCTCAGGACTTGAAGGGACCTGCATGCGATAATGGTGAGGGAAGGAAATTGAAATCCCCCCAGAATTAAAATCCTCCTAGAGAGCTTTGCGGAAAACCTATAAGGTATGACCAGAGATATGAAAAAGAGAAAAAAACCAGAGAAATTTTGGATAGAATAAAGGCTGATGACGATCCTTCATTCCTTTAATCTTGATCACAAGATGATCCTGGAGCGACCAAGAAATATCCAACTCAACACAAATTATAGAAACCTAATCCCCTGTCATGCGAGAAGTCTGATCATCATCACACAAGAAACATCCCAAAGAATCTGCAATTTCTTTAAGAAAATACATGTTCATGAGGGGAAAAGGAAACCCTGGAAGCAAGAACCAGAGAGATTCCTTGGAGAATTCACAACTGAAATGAGCATCCACTGAGCAACGAGAGAGGGAGAACCTCCAGCACCCCATAGAGCGTGTGCTCCAGCACCAAGCCTTCATGAGATATTCCCAAGATTCCATGATGATTCTAAATTCTTTCCGATCCAGAATAGACACTATCACCAGAATATCTAAACCCTAGTGCCTAACACAATCTTTAAATAGGGTTATGTCTCTACCCCTATAATTACTATAATTTGATTTTTTAATAATGGAATGATATTTTATATAGATTATGTTATGATAGAATTATTTTTAAGAAATCCATTTTATTTCTTGGGTTATGCTATGATGAATAATTTATGTTTTTGTGGCAGATGTAATAATAATTTCATAATGAGTTTGGTGGGACCTATATCTCCCTAAAATGAATTAGGTAATGATTTATATCTCCTGAGAGTGACATTATTGGAATGTCAATAAAATATGGTTTAGTAACCTACTTTTTCTATTATGATTGTCCTGGCAGCAATGGATGGGATACTATGGAAATACTATTATGTGATTATTCTTTTTCCACAATTCCATGTTTTATGCCAATTTTATTTTATCATGGTTTATGTTATTTTATGATCTATGCCTTTTTTATTGACTATATTTATTTTCTGACTCAATATTTTGATATTTAAACTTTATGTTCATGTTTTTACATTATTATGTTTATGGTTTGTTTTATGTTCTCCATGTTAACCCTTAATGAGCATTTGAGCTCTCCATTTTTATGTTTTCATTTCACCAGGATATAAAGAATGGTTTTAGGTAGGGAAAAAAGGGGAATATATTTATGGGAGATGTTTAAGATCTTTCACCAAGTTAGAATATTATGTTCCAAGTTTCCAAAGACACTAAAATAATATGGAATTTGGTATTATATTTGTTTAATGTATTAATTATTCTACAAAATAAATGCAATTTCCATGTATGTCAAGCATGGGTTGTTACAGTTGGTATCAGAGTGAAGGTTTATTTATCCTTTGGAAACTAGGATGTGAAAAATTTTGTGAGATCCCTATAGATATTTCTAAGGTATGTCTAGGGATGTCCTTAAGGTTAAGTATAACTATAGGTTACAGTCCTAAAATTATAGTAAGGATCATGGATAACCTAATATTAACCCTTATATATACAAGATTGAAAGTACTCCCCCTCAATTATATTATTTTCCTAGTATGATTTTTTCCTCTCACACTATTCTTTTTGGGTTTTAGAAAATGGCTGGAAATAGAAGGAATCATGTTAATAAAGAATATGAAGGAAAATGAAATGATATTATTCATGAGAAACCAAATTAAATGGGAGTTTTAAGGCAAAACATTTTTATTTTTCCTAATAAACAATCTCATAATATGATCAACAATATCAACTTTAGTGAGTTTCCTGCCCAGATAATAAGAGAAAGATAGAGTTTCATGGTTATCATAGATGAAATAAAGTTCCATTTTCCTAATTTAAATCATGTGGGAAGATTCATAAAGGATATTGTTTCAAAGGAAATGGAAGATGCTTTGGGTGTGGAAAAGAAGGGCCCAAAGCTATTAATTTCAAATTAAAAGGTTCAGTTAACACAATGAACAAAGATAATGGTATTTGTAAGACATCAATGATAGTTTAATGTTTTAAATGTGAAATGTATTGGGATTTACATAATTATTCCCTAAGATAAAATCTCATGAAGAGAATAATCATGGTCATATGGGTAGTATTTATGCTGCTGATGATGAAGAGACTACAAATGATATTTGAGAGAAAAGTAGTGTTAAGGAATAAAACGATGAAGCGTAGTCCATGGTTTAAGAAGATATTGGAATGATTTCATGTTCATAAAGATTAATGTTGTATAAGTAATTTTATGGTACTATGGAATAAAGAAACATCTAAGGATTGTTACACTATTTTTTTCCTTAAGTATTTGAAATTATATGTTGAATGGTACCGGTAACCATGAAAAGTTATTCAGATATTTTTGGAAAACACATGATGTGTTAATAATGATGGGATAAAGAGATAATGAGATATTAGATGGTATTAATGACCTCATGAATGATATAAGGAAAAAGTGATATCATGGTCTGAGTATATAGAATATTTGGTATTTTTGGTGTGTGGAAAGAGTTAATTTTGACAGAATGAATGCTTTCACTAATGTTCTATGGTAATTCATGTTGTTATCATGTTTCAAGAGAATACATGATTAAGGTATTCATATATTTGGAATGTAAAAACCAAGAACTACCCTATGAGATATGGGAGATAAATGTTAAGTTGATTTAGTTCACCTCTTTATAAAGTTTTAGATTTTTAGTTCTTGGAAGGATTTTAAGGTAATCCAATTATGGATAGTATAATTTATACTCCAGTTGATTTTTTTTAGATTAATGTATTATCTCATTATAGGTAGACTTATGCCTATTTGATTACCTGTGTAACCATTTTTTTGATACATATGGAATGACCTATCATTCTATCGCATGATCTACTAACACTTAAATAATAAGAAATTCAACTTCATTTCATTAAATAAAATATAATGTAGAAACTGTTCAAGGCAAGAACAGCGGTGAGATTGTACCAAAATCAAGTAAGTATTTATTCTCAGGAAATATTATTCAAATTTAGTGAATGGAACTTGAAAAACAAAAATTTTATCTTAATACCATCTTATCTGATGAATCATATGGTCCCTTAAATCATCGCATATTTATGGATTTATGGTTGTTAGCTTTCTTCAAACATTGTTCTCTGTCACTATCCATCAGAACATGATGGTTATAGTTTTTTTTCCATATCTATGTTTTCAATGCCCACCCATGTTCTCCTATGCAAAAACCAAGTGATGAGTTAATTTGGGTAAAAATTACGTTTTTATCTTTACTTTTTAAAATGAAGTTTTAGTATTCATTTTTACAGTGTGGGTTTCCATGAATGAAAATTTCAAGTAGTAAACCTTTTATAATCTAGAAAAATGTGAGTGAGAAATCCATTTTAAGGGGGTATAATGTAACACCCAGATATTTTATGAGATATATTCTTTTTAATTAATTTGATTTCTTGTGTTGTATACTACACCAAGATTACCTTGCGCTATACGCAACATCGTATTATCTTGTAGTATACGAAACACTATACTTGTCTTATGTTACACACAATTTCAAGTTCATTTGATAGAATTCATTTCATGAAACATTGAGTATATTTTTTTCAACGTATAAATGAACTATGTTTGGATTATGTTATATGAAACACCGAAGTAATCTTGCACAAAATACAACATTGACTTGGCTTACATTACACACAAGAGCAACCTTCCTCTTAGCTTCTGTTGTAAGCAATATTGAGTTTCACGAAACAATGATATACGATTAAAATATTATTATTTAAAGGGATATAAAAAAGATTTTAGGAATATTATTATCCAAATTTTTAATTTTAACATTAATATTATATATTTTCAAGAACATGATATAAGAACAAATTCAATTTTTTGTATAAAAGAAGCATTTCTTAAAAAAATAAATTTTTCCTCCTTTTAATGGAGAACAACTTTTTAATATAGTTTTTAACACTTTTATATATTCTATTTGAAAAAATAAACTTCTTATTTAGAAGAGGGACATCAAAAAATTTCTTGGATGAAATTTTGGTTTTTTTTAATGAAATTCGTATTTTAATGAATAATGAAAAAAAACGATCTTTTAATTCAAAACAAAATTTTCATCTAATATATTTATATAGATAGATTAGATTTTTAATTGGTTTTAAAGTGTTATTGGATTATGTTTTTATCAGATAAACTAATTTTGTTCCTTGGAAGTAATATTATATAATCACATGATAATCTTTTGATAAGTGTTTACTTTTAAAAACCCTCTTTTTGGTTTTTTACAATAAGAATTAATTTTAAATTAATTTCTGCCAATTCTGTGTTTTGAATTATGAAAAATAGATTCCATATTTTTAATCAGTGGGTCCAAATTATGTTAATAGGTTACTTTTATGTTTTTTGGACATTATTAATAGTAACTATGGAAATTTTTATTTACCACAATGATAGGTAAATCAGGTAAATTTGGGTAACTACAATACGATAAAGATAATAAAATTTCCCTAACACCTACCCAAATTCTATTAGATGAATTAATGTCTACCAATACCACCTATGGGTCTGAATTAATTAATTTAATAGTCATTTTTCAATGAAAGTGATGTAATTATAATTAAATCAAAAGAAGGTGACATGATGTCACTCTCATATTTCATATAAGTATAATAATTTTAATAGAGTGACAAATATTATAAAACATAGAAAATAAATAGTATCTAGAAATATAATGAAATTATCTAAATTATGTGAATTTATATTGAATATTTAGATATTAAATAATAACCATTAATGATGACACTATAGAGATGTAGAAATTATTTTATTGATAGAAATATCAAATAAATGGTTTTAAAAATATTAAAATAAATATCTTATGAACTAATGTGATACCTTAATTTTATAGGTCACTATGACATGTTTAGAGTGTATTAAATATTTTTGTCTGAATTTTTCTTCGGTGAGGATTTTCTTTCAAGTCAAATAAATGAATAGTGTAAAAATTGACACTATTGATATTTTATAAAAAATATGATTAAATAATTTAAAAATCCAAAAAATATTTAAAAATTACAAAATGAAATTTATATGGTCGAGAATGTAATAATGTATACAATTATGGACAATTTAAAACACATAATTAAATATTTATAACCATTTAATTTTAGAATATTTTGACAACAAATAAAAAATAAATAGATTAAATAAGGATAAATCCAAATGATAAGGTTTAAAATAAAATCAAAACATGTCTAAATTTTATTAATTGAGATTATATCGACCAATAATAAAATTATCTTATAAATAAATTAGTTTTTGTGTATTATAAACCAAAAATTAATTTAAAATAAATTAATATTTCATGACTTTCCAATGGTGCCCCTCCCATCTTTTATAAAAGGGAACCTCTCCTTCTCTTTTAAACCCACCTCCAAAGCCCTTTGGCTTGGACAAAACCTACCCATTTCACCTCCCAACTTCCCTCACTTCATCCTAGATGCCACTTTTTTGGAATAAAGACATCTTAAAGAGATCTTTTGTGCATACCAAAAGAAGATACCCTAAAAGGAGGTAATTGTTTTATCATCTCTTTCAAAATTATTTTCTTCTTCCACTTCCTCTTCTTATGTTGTTTCAATACTAAATTAATAAATTTATTAAATTATACATTATGATATATTATTATAATTTGGGAAAACCTATTATATCATTATATCTATCCTACAATTAACAATATCACGATCAGTACGTACGTACGACTTACTGTCTCCACATCGTGGTGTAATTGTTATTCAACAACACATAATTTTGATGGGTATATTGATGAGTATAATGGATTTAAATAATGAATATAAAATAAAAATTATTCTGAAAAATTCATATACTATCCAATTCCATACTATTTAACCACCAAGGGAATGATATCGTTGCTCGTGCGTACGTACAACTTACTGTCTCCACGACTCGATGAGATTCATTATCCACGTTAACCATTCTAGAATGATTATATGGTATTTATAATAAATAAGTATGAAATATATAACATAATAATACTACTTCATGTTTGTATATATATATATATATTTCATTTACTTTCATCCATTCAATTCAATAAGTAAATGAAAACAACATTTATGCGTACGCACGACCTACCGTCTCCATGAACGGCATATTCCATTTCATTTATCTATATATTATATATATAAATGTATATATTTATATAGTAATATTTATGATATATAAATCAAATTTTACATTCTAGAAGTATTTAAATCCTGTTATATGTAATAATATCAAGAATAATTAGTCAAAACATGTATGATAAATAAAACAATTATTACCCAAAACATTGCTTTAACATAGAATTGATAAATAAATAGGTAATATAAAGTCATAAGTGAGTCATATATGATATGATAAACATTATTTAGGTTCTATTACAAGTTAATAATATGTTTAAACATGGTATACATGAATTTCTGACACATATGGAAGAAATTAGACCTAAGGTAAGAGATAATTTTGCAATTTCATTTTTATCCAAGATCGTTTATACGTAAGTATTTATTGGGAGTATATTTATCATCAATGTCCATTTTCATAAAAACTTTTAATATAATTATATGCATTTTTAAAGTTATTTTTACCCATTTTGGACTTTTACTACATGTTTTGGAAGTAATCTTTCTTTCTTCTACCATACAAGTTATTTTTGACTTCACTGACAAAAATATGAGGAGAATGTTTTTTAACTTATATTTCATTAACAAGTTTTCACATATATATAACACCTTATTTAAATGAAGCTTCCTCTACATAATTTAAAGTTTATTTTCAACTAAATTATTTTCTTTTAATGTTGTGCGGAATTTTGAGAAAATAAAACATTTTTGAATAAGAAAGGATATCTTACTCAATAATTAAGTTCAAGTGTTTTGTCAAAATTATTTTCCATATAATATGACTCTATTTAAATAGGTTTGTATTTCTATCCCTATTATTACTATGATTTGATTGTGTTAATTAAGTAATGATATTTTATATGGATTATGTTATGATAAAATAATGTTTAAGAAACCCGTTTTATTTCTTGGATTATGCTATGATGAATTCATTATGTTCTTTTGTAACATGTAAGAATTATTTCATTATGATATGGGTGAGACCTATAGATCCATACAATGAATTGAGTAAAGATTTATATATCATGATATAGACATGACTAGAACAGAAATAAAATATGGTTTAGTAATATATGTCTGGAATGACAAGTAAATCTGATTCAGTAATACATTGATATAATGAAAAGTAAACCCAATTTAGTAGAAGAATTTGTCCACTATGATGGTCTTGGAATAAATTCCTTGGATACTATGGAAATCATATATATGATTGTTTTTTCCCACAATTCAATGTTTTATGCCAATGCTATTTTATCATGATTAATGTTCCTTTACGATCTATGCCTTACGTACTGGCCAGATTTATTCATTACTCAATATTTTTATATTTAAACTTCATGTTCATGTTTTTACATTCTTATGTTTATGGTTTGTTTTATGTTCTCCATGTTTACCCTTATTGAGAATTTGAGCGCACCCTTTTTATGTTTTATTTTCTCCAGGATATAAAGAAAGGTTTTAGGTAGAAAAAAGGGGAAGATCTTTATGGGAGATGTTGAAGATATTTCCCCAAGTTAGAATATTATGTTCCAAGTTTTCAAATACACTAAAATAATATGGTATTTTGACATATATTTGTGTAAGGTACTATGTATTCTGAAAAAAATATAATGTCCATGTATGTTAATCTTAGGTCTGTACAAGCTTACCTTGAGAAGTTCATCCCATTCTTCCACAGAGGCTCCAATATCTCCACCATCTAGTGGGATCCCTTCATGAGAATCTTACCCATAGGTTTATTCGGATTCCTTAGGAAAGGTATTACATGAAGACAACTTTGAAACTGACATTTTGAGAGTAGAAGTCCTTTCTAATTGCACCCTCACATAGTTCTTCATGAGATGCATAGTGCCCCAGGAATGACCTAGGTCCTCCAACTCTATCACATACCACTCAACCTCTTCTTGAGAAACGAGGAATACAACACTGAACTAACCAATCAAAAAAAGATTCATACCATGCCAATTGAGGTGGTACCACATCCTTCAAGTGTCATGTAACTTCTTGTAGATGTCTCAGTTGTCGCCATACTTAGGGAATATAGAGTCATTGGGAATGTCCATGCCACATAACTCCTTCTAATGAGCCTGGATGAATATCCAAAAAACCCCCTAGATAGCTTCCCTTCCTCCCAGCCCTTCCTTCCCATGACAGTTGTGCCTAACATTAGTACTCTGATTCCCTATTATCTTGATCACTTGGGACCATGAACCGTTGGTCCCTCTGTTATTGTCCTACCCCCCGACCTAGCACTACCCACCAGCCAACACTACCCACTAGACCACCTCTGCCCACCAGGCCAACATTGTTGCCCTGATGCACTCCAACTACTACTCTGACACTTCCTTATGGTGGAGGGTTCACCCCTGGATTTGTTTGGATGATCTGCTATCTCAACATGACCCCATGATTGGCAACCACCTAGATCTTCACATACACATGGATTATCCCATACAAGGTAGTGGATGGAGGAAGTTAATTCTATATCTTCCCTTATTTAAGTGTGAACAAAATCCAAATTTTCCTCATTAACGAAGGATGAAACTCATGACATACCCTCGAGTACAACTTCAGGGTCATCCTTTGTATACATCTAAACTACCTTGTGAATTGGTGCAGGTTGTATGGCTTACAGATCTTCTTACTAAAAACCTTTCCAATGGAACCCTGCCTTAGAAATCTAGGGGATATGATCGTTGGTCCTTACTCCTTGTGTCGTCATAAGTCACCACCCCGACAGGCAGGGAAAAATGGTGGAAGGTAAAATAATCTTCCATCATGACCTTTCTCAGTACCTGTACTAGACCCAACATGAGGGGGAAACATCTTGTGATTTTCTGAATCACATTTTAGAAGTTTTATCTAAGAGGGGAAATCTTATTTGGATATTCATATCCCCCCATGTGTGCGATCACCCATCTATATAATAGATGTAAAAAACCACTAATGCATAGTTATTTCTTCCCCATACTGATATGATGAATAAAATTTTATAGATTCACCAATAATGGTATTTAGAGGCTGAAACACTGCTATATTTCTTACATCATCTCCCTTATAAAGGTTCTTGGCCTCACCCCAATGTCTGCATCCCTCACTGGGAGCATCCATCCACAGATCAACACTAAAATAAATCCTACCAATCTCAGTATGGGTTGAGGATCTGTCTTGATTCTATATCCCCATAGTTTCCATTGTCTTTCTTCTAGTAGATTCTATTAGGATCATTCCTTTCCCTTTTGTGGTTCTATGGGGAATGTACCTGGCCTCGTCAGCAATTTCCTTGATGGATCCTATCCTTTATAAGTTCCCTCTATCGGATTATTCCAAAAAATAGTTGATCCATTGCATGAAGTGGGAATCCCTCATCCCCAATTTCTCTTTATCAATTCCTTGAACTAGATCTAGTAGTGACTTCACTGGAGCCAATATATAATCCCGATACTCCCACAAATTCTCCATGGGGAGAAACTCATCGTACATCACACCTTGAATTGGGATTCCAGAGATCTGATGAAGGTCTCAGAGGCTGATGCCAACTTCCCCATGATACAAATGAAATGTTATGGGGCCTAGAGACCACATTCAAAATAGATCCAAAATGATCTCCTATGGCCTTTAGACAAGTAACTGAGAATCTCGTGCAGCTTAACATAGGTCTACCCGCTATAGGTCTACCCTGAATTCAAGGTATGACACACATTCCTAGTTGGCCCAGGCCCATTCATCAATGAAGCTTCTTCCCTAGCATATATCCCAGCCATCATTACATACTTTCTCTAGGTTCCTTAATCCCTCTTTTATGATCATTTCATACTATGGTGGAGATTCCTTTTTGTCCAGCTTCTCACCATCAATTTTATTGATGTGGTTATAGATAAAGTTGGCTATGATGGGTTCATGATCCTTCTATATATGGCCTGCTTCACCCCTATGCCACTGCTACTACCCTAGTATTCTTTTAAACTAATAGGATGTTTTATCCCTACTTGCAGAGTGGATTAAAACATCATCCCTCATACCAAATCCATACAGAGGCATCCTCTTGCATAGAGGGTACTTCTTTAGAGCCTTTGACAACAGCTACATCAATAAATCATGATATAAATTTCTATGAGAATATTACTCAATCGAGTTGTTGTTTTCATCATTTACCTCTGAGAGGAATCCATAAGGACTTCCTGAGTAGCTTCTTGAGTAGCCATTGAAAATTGTACTTAGATGTTTTTCAAGAATGGTTCATGGCGCTCGTTAATGAAGCTCATTCATGGAGACCGATTCACAATGCTCGGAGTCATAATACTTTCTTTGCAACAATTTGGTGCACGATTCTAGGTTCAATAAGTTGTGTTCACAATGTAAAGGCATAGATGGATAGTTAAAAATGATGCACTCAACGATCAAGAATCATGGAGGTAATGATATTTTTGAAAATAAAGCACTGTCTATTATAGTTGTGAAAGTTTGTACTATTTGAGTCCCCTGACACTATTTATAGGAATTAAATAGATAAAGGCTTCATGATGGCCATATCTTACACACCCATCATGATTCAGTCATGATGAGATAACCTCGTGAATGATTGTTTTGAAAGGGAGTAGATTTCTAAATGTTTTGGTGACTATCCCTTGGAATCCGACCCTCCTTTTTCCATTCAACTCCCATTCTAAGGGGAGAATTTTTTGTTGTTAAAATATGTGACACATGATTTGTCAATAAGACCACAACCATATGAATATGAATCCAAATTCAGATAGCCCAAAAAAAACTCATAACGTTCTACTTCATGAATCCATTTCAAGAAGACCCCATTCTCCTTCATGAACACTCGAGGCCCCCATGGATTTATCTTCGATTATAATGATCCTTTGTGATAACATGAAAGGGTAAATAGTGAGATATGTGAGTTCAAAACAACTACAACCAATTTTTAATCCCCCACCCATTTCTTGAAATACCTCCTAGAATCACAAAACACTATTCCTGTAAATAACCGGCTCACCGCAAATCCTCTATTCACTGCAAAGCCCCTATTCACCACAAAGCACCTCTATGCAAGGAATAATGATTCATAAATCCACCTCCAATTCTTCTGTATGTTCCCTCTCTTCTCATGAAACCTCCTCACAAAGGTTGAGTGCCCCATGCTTCCAAAACTATCCAAGATTAGTCCAGCTACACTCCAAATCCTTATGTGATGTGTGCTACCCATTCCTATGGACCACTCCACTTAAAGTGGAGCCTACAACTCCTATTAACCCTTTTCTTCTTAGTATGGGTATGCTAACCCATTTTCATCTCAATATAGGGACACTAACATAGACCTCATCATTGAACACCCCTTCACACTATTATGACCTAGCATTTTTGAAGCCATGACCCTCCTTGGGTTTCATGTGTGATGGTTATGGAATCCCAAGGGTTAAGGAGTGATTCCCCCCTTGTCTGGGATTCATGATGTAAAACTACCTAGCACCAACATCATCGACACATGATGTTAAACTATGAAATTACCCTGTTAATTAGGAATAGGACGATCCTTGCATGAGTTACACATGATGGATTCCACCTTGCCTATCCTCATTAGGGATGGGATCTTCCTCACATAGAATTTTATCCTCACCACATGGAATGAAACCCTACTCAGGTAGATTCCATGTGTAATCCCTACTCATAGAGAATGTGATCCTACTCACACAGAACGATATCACACTCTATTAACTTCCATGTGAAATCCCCACACCATCTCTCATTGGGGAACCTTTCACAAACCAAGTGTTAGGTCTACCGCTTCCACTTATTTCTCACAATGAACAAGACTCACATGGGCTTTGAGGTTAGTAGAAACCATGAAATCAGACCTGCAGTATAATGGGGAGATACCATGTGTAAGACCCATATAACCATGGTCAAAATCCATGCATAATCCCCAACCAGATGTTCCATTTCTATTGGGCCTCTTCTAAAGGTTTAAACCATAATACCCTTTCTAAACTACGCATACTTTGACATCTAACTTATGGGGATATGTAGGAAGCCTCCTTGAGGTCCAAGCCTTGAACTTCATACATTTCACCCATTTCATCCACTCCATCCACAACCACCATGAATTACCCCAAGCCTCCATATCTCAAAAATTTCATGTCATCCACCTGGTCCACTACTACACGTAATCTCCATCCACATAATCATCTTCAGGCAACTTCCACACGTCCACCCCACCAAATCCAACCATGATAAATCATCCTGAAAAGGGAATATTTCATTCATAATCCCCACACAATCCCTCACTAACACACCTTTTGTGGAATTATTTTCATTAACTCATGATTCTAAACTACATGGACATGTCCTTCCACATGACCTTAAAATGAGGCATCAAACTATGTGGATTTTGATCCCTGTATTCAAATTAGGGTATGTAAGATGCCCACTAGAGGTTAAATACCAACCAATGGTAAAACATGGTGTCCCATTTCTCTATATTCACCTCCCTAATCTACCTCTTTATTGACACAATATTTCATAGGGTTATGTACCCATTATTCCTACATGAGATTCCCACTTATAATAAAGAATACATGTGACCAATGTTGAAGCATCCAGACATGACATTGATTCCCAACGTGACTGCTCCCTAGAATGAAGGTTTCTTCCCTATAAAGACCCTTTGTAATTTCTAGATATAGGTAGAATAATTAATCAAATTCCAAAAAAGTGATGAATCCAAGAATGACTTCCAGGAACATACATAACTCTATGAGAGAGACGAGGGCCAGGCGATGAGATCCAAGGAGGAATCCATGGAAGGAGAAAATGGTATACCATCATCCTATTTCAATCAATGAGAAGAAATCCCCAATGAATGTGATGATATACACTTAGATTTGGAAAGTAGGAATGTGGGATAATATAATTCAATGCCAGTGCACATTTAATTGCAGGCAGTGCGCCCTGACGAAAGTATCAAAAACAGTGACTCATTCACACTTTAACTGGAATTTATTAAGGACAGGTTTAATAAAAATATGTGAAATATATGAAATAATAATTCTAGTGAAATAATAATATATATATATATATATCATTTAATTTATTTCTTTTTAAATTTGACAATAAAATAGAAACAATGATTATGCGTACGTATGACCTATTGTCTCTATGAACGATGAATTTCATTTCATATTTCAATCATTAATATATTATAATAATTAATTGTATACTAAAAATATATGACATTTATATCATGTTTTACATACTAGTAATAATTAATCATGTTTTAAGTAAGATTACCAAGAATATCAAGTAAAAACATATATGAAAAACAAAGTCGTTATTACCCAAAAGCGTAACATTAACATGAAATTGTTAAAAAATGGGTAATATAAAGTCATAATCAAATAATATGTGGTATTATATTTAATAATATGGTTCTTTGGTATATTTATAATAAACCTATATTTATTATACAAGATTTTTGAATGTGTATAAATAAATTCAAGACTTAAGGTAATGGTTTTCTCATCTCACTTTTATTTCTGTGAGATATACGGTATATTCACCACTTACAATTGTCGTGTGCGTAATATAGTAAACAATGACATGTTATATAATTAACTTTATTTATTTAAATATTTTAAAAATTCTAATTGAATTTATTCTTTCATGTATCTCACAATTGAAAAGTTACTCAAGTAGTAAGGAGATTTCTAGTCTCCCTTTTATATTTGTAAAACTTAGGACATATTCACACCCATTTCTTTTGCATGGTGTATATACCACCATATGACATGTCATATCATGAATATGATTATTTTAATGATACGTTAAGATATATTAAATGTTATTATTTCATGTGTATTGGGATTCAATGTTATTAAAATGGTAATATTTTATTGCTAAAATCTCAGCATTTATGAGGAATGTTTATGATATTGTATCCATTAATGAAATATTATGATCCATCTCTCAATAATACTCGTGATTTTTCTTATCCTTGTATTATTCATGATATATTCAAGTTATGGTACCATTTTTCCACTCTTTGGTACTTATGATAATTAAGAAAAATTTTTTAATGGAATCTGAGTTTATCTCTCTCTTCGGTTGGAAATATGTGTCTTTCAAAACACTGTTTCTTATTTTTTTTCAAAATTTTTTTAATTACTATTTTATGAAAATTTTAATGAAAAATGATTTTTAAAATGTTTTATGTTTTATAGAGTTTTTAAAATAGTTTTTAAAATAGTTTTTAAAATATTTATTTATAAGTTTTTAAGGTTATTGTTTATAAAATAAAATGGGATTTAAAATGTTTTAGGTTTTAAAAATCATTTTTTTCTAAGCAGAAAAGATATTTTCCTAAATAAATTTTTAAAAATAATATTTTAGAATAATTTTCCATCTAATTTGGAATCTATTTCTGTTACCTATTACTGAATATGGTTATGATCCAATGGTTCCAATCATATTCTTTCTCTAAATGTTTTATGATAATAATAACAAGTTGTTTATGAAACCCGTTTCTCTTCCATGGGCTATACCATGTTAAAATTCTTATGAAACCTATTTATTTTTCTAGTTTATTATACGATGAAATTATTATGAAACCTTTATATTTTACCTAGGTTTTGATGTGATGAGAATTTTATGATACCCATTTCATTTCATGGTTTATGATATGAAGGTTATGAAACCCATATCTTTTAATGGGTCATGATATGATGAGTGTTTTATTATCTTGTGGATCATGTATGTATGATTTCATTATGCGATGGGTGGGACCTATATCTCTCTAAAATTAATTAGGTAATGGTAAATTTTATTTGAAATAAAGGGTACATGTGTGGTCATTCCAATCCTATAATTAGTCGGTATACGGAAGGGTATCTCAAGCACGTAACAAGAGGTTACATGAGAGGGAATCCCAAGCCCGCAATAAAGGAGTATATGGGAGGAAATCCCAATCCCACAACAATAGGGTATACGAGAAGGAATCCCAATCCAAGGATAATAATTTATAGGTGAGTTAATTCCATGATCGTAATAAGACTGTATACGGGAGGGTTTCACAAGCCCGTAACAAGAGGGTTTATAGGAGGGAATTCTATGCCCGTAATAAGAGGGTACATGAGAGGGCATCCCGATCCTGTAACAAAAGGGTATACTGGATGGAATAAAAAGCCTATAAAGAGATGGTATGTGGGAGTTCATCCCAATCTCGTAATAATATGGTGAATTGGAGGTCATCCAAATCCCATAATAAGAGGGTATACAAGAGGGTATCCCAAGCCTGAAACAAGACTGTACATGGGAGGTCATCCCAAGGTGAAGAAGGAACACGGGTTATTATCCCAAGCCTAAAATGTTATGTGGGTCTTGGTTGGTATCCTTGAAATAAGATTTTTATGTTTCTTAGTATCCCATAATTTCATATCTTATTCCTACGTTATTAACTCATGGATTATAGTCTTGATTCCCTTATGATTCATGTTTTATGAACTGCCGATCTTTATTCCATGAATCTTGATTATGATATTTGATATGAAGGGTGTGATACTATAATGTTATGATTATATTATTATACCCTTATGATCATATTATACTTACATATCTCCCATTTTTACACTTACTAATCTTCTTATATCACCCCTTTTTTATGTTTCCTTTCCCCATGTTATGATGGAAGGTTTTAAGTAGGAGTACAAAAGGGGAAGGTCTTTAAGGATGATGTTGAAAATCTTTAACCAACATAGAAGATTATGTTTTAAAATTTCAAGGATACTAAAATATTATGGTTCTCACTTTTACTTTTATAATGTGATGAATATTCATCTAAAATGATGTAATATCCATATATGTTAATCAAGGGTCTCTATAGTTTTTATCAAAAGATTTTTTTTAAACATTAAAAACTAGGATGAGAAAACTTAGTGAGATCCATATGGATATTTATTTGGATATTTATAGGTATGTTTATAAGTATAATCCAAAGGATTCATAAATTTAAAGGGAGGTTTCCTGATATAGACATCCTATATTTAATTTTTCATGAGTATGTGGTTTTATTACATACTAAGTATTTCTCACACTATGCTTTCAAGTCTTAGTACATAGCAGGAACTAGAAGGAACTAGGTTAACATAGAATGATTCAGATGTGGAAAGTATGGCCATTTTGAAAATCTATGTCCTTAGTGGGAATCTCAGGAAGAGATTTAGGAAGGTGTAATGAGCATTGGTAATACTACTAAAGATAAAGAGACCGTGAATGGAATATTAATGTTATGGGATGTTATACCAATATTGTTTAGATCAAACATAAGAAGCATGATAAAATTGAGGTTAAGGAACTTTAATACATGGTTCATATTTCATATTCTATGAAAGGGGTATTAAGGGATGAGATTATGAAGCCTAAGTAAGGGTTTAAGAACAATGTTAGATGATTGAAGTGTATATGTATTGGAATTCAAGGATTATGTTATATGAATAATGAAGTATATAAGGATTTTTTGTAGAAGTTTTTCTTTATGTATTTCTTGGAATATGTTAAATGATATAGATTACCCATAAAAGTGATTTAGTGACAAGGTTACATTAAGGAAAGGTAACCCTTTACATGTTCCTGATTATGATAGAATGAAATTTAGTATAGATAAAGAGATGATGATATTGATAAAGTAAATTAGATAGTATTTTTGACCACTGAATTGATAAAGGATTTGTTTAAAAATTTATTAATTCTATTTTCCATGATGTTTACAGATTTTTTTTGAGATTTAAGAAAAATATCCAATAATATTTTCAATAAGAAAGACTGAATTTTTTCAATAAGGTTTTATGGTAAATTAGGTTATTACCAAGTTTCCAGAGATTACATGATGATGGTATTCACATGTTTTATATGTGACAAAAACAATATACTTTATGACAAATGGGGGATCAATGTTAAGATGATTTTGAGAAATATAGTCACTTTCTTTCAAAAGTTTTGGGTTTTCATCTTTATTAAGGGTTACAAGGTTAACCATTTATGGAATTTTTTAAGTTAAACTTTGGATGAGGTTTTAGAGATTAAAGTATTATCTCCTTATATGTGAATTTATTCACATTAGATTACTTTTTATAACCATTATTTTTGTTCTAAAGGTAGATGAAATGACCTATCATTCTATTTATGGATCTCATGATCTAATAATGCGTTAGGAATGAAAAATTCACCTCCATTTCATAGAATAAGATATGAAGTGAAAATTTAAAAAGGCACAAAAATGGTTAAGAATATATTTAAATAAACTTATTAAAACTTTTCATGATAGTTATTCAAATATATGAAAAGGGTTTTGAAATAAAATGTTGTCCTATTATCATCATTTTTTATTATATCAATGCTGTTTTCAAGCGTATTTGGGTTATGGATTTGTGATTTCTAACTTTCTCATGACTAAGTTCTTAATCACTCTCCATCATAACTAGATAGTTATATTTCTCTTCTGTGTCCATCTTTTCATTTGACGCCTATGTTCTCTTATGTGGAAACCAAGTTAAGAGTTTTTTTGGGTGAACATTATGTTTCCAGATTTCCATTTTTAAAGGAATTTTTAGATTTCATTTTTATTATATGGGTTTCTATGAAATTAAATTTCAATTATTAAACATTTGAGGAGCCATATGAATTTATATTGTGAAATTAGTTTTAGGGGGGTAGAATTTTACAGAAATAGGTTCTATGAAATGTTTTTTGAATTAATTTAATCTTTTTGATATTTTTCATTTCACAACATTGAATATAGATTTTTT
Organism: Viscum album; assembly: GCA_963277665.1. NCBI lineage: Eukaryota > Viridiplantae > Streptophyta > Magnoliopsida > Santalales > Viscaceae > Viscum > Viscum album. Next base: position 341,921,843 of record OY728135.1, read on the forward strand.
ATATTTAATCAATGGATTTGGATTGTATTAAATGAGAACCCAAGTTAAAATTTCACTAAACGAAACACTTATATAATCTTTTGGTATATAAAACACTATGTTTATCTTGTGTTACACAAAACATTAAGTTCATTCGAAAGCTTGCGTTACACACAAGACCTAGTTTTACCAAACTATAATGCACTGTTAATATTATTATAGTGGTCTCTAAGATATTGGAATGGGAGTTATGAATTATAATAATTAAATTATGAAAATATTTTTTACACAAGTATATAATAATAAGTCGGTGACTAATTGAATATAAATGAAAATAAAACCCTTTTGAAAATATAGGAAATATTTTCCGGGAAAACTATATTTATAAAATCAAACACATTTTACCCCAATAAATCAATTAAAACAATTTTTATAAATTATTTTAATGATATATATAGTATATTAATTAAACTATTTAACATGTATATTATGTGTTTTCTAGATAAGTGATAATAATACAACTAATTTTATAGATGAATATATGTATTTTTCTAAAATTCAATTTTACTACCTTTTAATGGAACACTTATTTTAATATAATTTTTAATATTTTATATCTTTTATGAAAAAAAAATTTAATTTGTGAAATAGTAATATCAAAATTTAATTTGGGTGAATTGTTGGTATTTTTGGACAATTTTTAATTTTTGATAATTAGTAAAAACACTGAATTTTAATTGAAAACTTTATTTTAATATAAATTATTTAAATAGTTAAATTATATTTTAATCTAGTTTAAAAGTATTTTTAGATAAATTATAAATCTATTAATAAAAGTTATTTCACTAGAATCAATTTTATGTGGGAATTGGAAATAAAAACATTTCAATCATTTGAACATTTTCATTTTAAAAAATCGTTGTCTCATCCCTTATACATTATTAATTTTAAAATAATTTATAGAAATTATATGTTTATAAATTGGTAAAATTTATCCAATATTTTTAATCTTCGTAATATAAAATGTCTATTAATGTCAAATTATTTTTTTTACCAAAAATATTAGTGAAATTAGTTAAAATTAATTATAGCGATTAAGGTAAAAATGAGTTTACTGAGTTGTTAAACTCTAACTTATGTAGAGAAATATACCAGAAACAATTCCAAAAGAAATTTTCTTGGAAACTTTAGACCATATACTCCATTTTATTAAAAATGTACTATTATGGGAGGCACATTATGTAAGGGATACCTCTCAATAGATTTTACCTTTTTGTATTTACAAGATTTACACTCCTCCTGCCCTATAATAGGGCGTCCACCCCCACACTTCTTCACACCTCTCAATGAATATGGATCTTCAAAAAACTACCCAAATAAACTCCGAAATCCCATATTATCATCATATAAGCATTAATTTTGGAATAAATAAATCTAATTCAGTCCTTTAGTGCAAGCCAAAAGGAATTAACTATAGAAGTGGTAACATCCTTCACCAAGTAATTTTGTTTTATTCCTTTCTTGACCCACTAAATTATTATTATTACATGATTATATAAGAAAATAAATATAATAAATATAATTATATTTTTATATGTTAATGTTATAGACTACAATGATACACACATCCATCAAATGGGATATACAATAACCATTTGTGTGTGCGGAGGACTACAACCTTGCGAAACGATGTCGTTATTTCTTCCATAAAAACATATTATGGTTGAGAATAATGATGTAATTATTTTTTTATATATTATATATATATGATATTGTTGGAACCTCTATGATATAATGGTTTTCATAAGCACAAATAATATCAATCTACAGATTCTATTATTTCATGCCACTTAATATCTCTAAGTAAATCTATTATGTCATACTGTATAACACATTTCAATAACTCAATAAAATATATTTATGATTAAATATATTTAAAAGTGTATATTTTCCTGTATTTATGGATGTCACTTAATTTATTAGTGTTCTATGTAAGATAGACACTTCATAAGTTCCTTAGAAGTCCCTGACACCGTTAGTTCAGATCGACTCACTGATGGACAACACACCGATGAATGACTCACCGATGGATGAAACACTGATGATTGAAAAAATAATGATAATTACACTGATATAAGAAACACTAATGATTGACACACCGATGATCGACACACTGATGATCGACTCACCGATGGATAACACACAGATGATCGACTCACCGATGGACGACATACCGATGATTGACTCACCGATAGATAAGTCACCAATGAAACACTCAACAACGGGTGATAGAACGACAACAAAAATGAATCACATATACTCTGAGTCACTGATACTGATGGAAATAACTCAATGATACTCTGATTCGCCGATACAGATAGAAATAACTCATCGATACTCGGAGTCACCGACGCTGACAGACTGATGCTGACATACTGATGATGTCTGATCGACGATGACAGACTGATACAAATGAGTCTATGATACTTATTATTCACCTATAGTCATAAATAATATTTTAAATTAATTAATTTAAATTTCTTTATAATGTTCATATTTATTCAAATTATTGTTTCTGAAATCATTTAATGTTGTCTCTAGGAAAATCCATAGACAGTACGAGGTACATGAACATGGGGAGATATTCATGCCTACTGCACCTTGAATTATAAAAGGATTAAAAGATAAACCATGAAAAAAAGTGTGTGTGAGATAGAACAGGAAAATTTGAAAAATTGTGAAAACAGAAGAACTGGAAAAGCTGTGTTCAAAATTCCAAGAACTCAAAGCTAGAGTTCACAAATGAGTTCAATAAGACAAGCAAGGATGTGCTGAATTTATCTGAACATATTAACATCGATAAGCTGAACGTTTCAAACTTGAAAGCTAGAATACAGAGGCTACAATACTCTGTTCTGAATCCATATTCTAGAAGAGGACTCAAATATCATTTACTCTACTTGAATATAGTCCAGATATTCACTGCATAACACCTAGATATTTCGAAACTACATTCTTTGTTTATAACTTTGTTTTGGTCTTATGTTTACATTTTTTAGAAATGTGTTCACTTGTTTGGTTCACACACACTGTCTCCTATGCATAAATGGAAGATACTCAATATACACTGTTTTTTCTATTATATCCCACGTAGAATTATGGAAGAGATCAAGTGTGATCTGTTTGTGGTTTTCCCCTCGAATAACTATGGTAGAGTTCAAGTGTGACCTGGAAAACCTTGTGTGTTTTTTTTGAACCCCAATACAGGGTGTGCATCCGAAAGTTTATTAATATAAACTTCTTTGTGGAAGGTTATCACCAAGTGGAGAGTACTAAGTCTCAGCTTGAGACTGATCCTCTTGTCTTTATCTGCTGCATATTTATCTTTTAGTTTAATCTGATATGTTTTTATTTCATTTCAAATGAAACTATATTGAACTTTGATAGTTATTTGTGCAAGTGTTTATATCTGTTTTGAATCAATAAATAAGTTTCAAAAGTTTGACTAATCTTTATATTGGTAAAGCTGAGAACTAAAAAATCTTCTGAGAAATTAATTAAACATTCAGTACTTTTATAAATTCACTAAAAACTGACATTAATTATATTTTAATTGATGGATATCATTCAAATAACCTTTATGATAGAAATTTTTATAGATACTCAATTCATCCCCTCTTTAGTAATCTACTCCTACCAACATTTGGTATCATAGGAACGTTTAAAAATTATAGTCAGCTTTCAAATCATTTCAACTGTGATTTTACTTTTTTTAAAAGATATTAAAATTTAAGTTATTTATAAATTTTTATCTCATTGAAATTATTTTACAATTTATATAATGGATAATATATTATATGGTGCTGCTACCAATAGAACACCTTTCATTAATGAAACTAAATATGCTCAGTGGAAGCTTAAAATGAAAATATATCTAGAAAGCATGGGGTTTGAAATATGGACTGCTATTGAAAGTAAATATGCAATTCTTGAAACTACTAGAAACACTTAGGATGAACTTACCAAGACTTCCTATAATAATAATTGTAAGGAAATGAATGCTATTTACTGTGCACTAGGATATGAAGAGTTTAATTGTATTTCTTCTTGAAAAACTACACATGAGATTTGGGACACTCTGTCTGTTTCTCATGAGGGAACATATAATGTTAAAGAAATGTGATTAAATAATTATACTCTCATATATGAAAACTTCAGAATGTAGCATGATGAATCTATTTATGATATATATCTCAGGTTCAATGAAATTGTGAATACCATGATTTTTTTAAGGAAGAGAAGTTACAGCCAAAGTGAAAATTATGAGGATTCTGCAATTCTTACCAGAGAGATGGAGAGGGACATATGTATCTATTAGAAAATCATGCGACATAGATAAGATGCCATTGAAGGAATTGATTGGAAAATTAATGAATTATGAAGAGTAATTGAAGGTAAATAAAGAAGAGGGCAAACCAAAATGAAAGTATGCAGCCTTCAAGACCACTGCCTCTAAAAGTAAAGACAAGGAGAAAGTTTAAGTCACTATTGAAAGATTATTAGTGAAGAATCAGTTTTAGATAGCGATGAAGAAATGGCCCAACTAGCAAAAATATTCATGAAATTTTATATGACAAATAAGTTTTTTCAGAAAAAAAAATTACAAAGGAATGTATCATAACAAGGGAAACCGAAAAAAGTATTGGAAGTGAAATGATAAATCAGAAGAGATAATTTTCTATGAATGTAAAATGAAAGGATATGTCAAGGCCGACTGTCCAAATATGAAATACAATAAGAAGTATGAAAATAAGGATATAAAGTATAATAAAGCAATGAAGGACACCTAGATTGCCTTTGAGGACAACTCTATTGAATCTGACTCTTCTCATGATGAGAAGGATGATATGTCTAATACGTGTTTTATAGCAAACACAACTGAGCTAACCTTAGACTCTCTAGTACATAATTATTATTATTCTAAAAAAGAAAGTGAGTTTGAGAATATAAAAATAATGAATTATTCGAATATTGAAACATTCCAGAAGAAACATGCAATGAGTTAAAAGATAAGTATATATATTTGAATAAACAACATGCTCTTTTTGTGACTATTAAATATGATCTTACAACTGAAAAAGGGAAAAAATTCTCAACTGCTCGAGGAAAACATTGAGTTAAAAATGTCTAATGTGCAATTGAATAAGGAATTAGAAAATTTTACTAATGGAAAACATTCCCTTACTCAAATTCTTGGTAAACAAATAGCTCCTATGTATAATTCTAGGATAGGATATCAACCAGGTCAACATAATTTATCCAAACCACATTTTGTAACCAAATCTAGAAAATTTTCTTCTTTCTTTGAAAACCATAATTTTACTACAAGTTCTAGTTACATGAATTTTTTGCTGCGTTCAATTATTCGGGACCAAACAATGTTTATTTTTCAAAAACTCTATATTATACATATAGTAATCCCATAAGGAAATTATGGATTCCTAAAAAATACATTACTAATATATGTGGACCCAGACAAATATGGGTACCAAAATCATTTCATGGATGAACTATTTTGTAGGTAAACTACCTAAAGAGCTACTGTATAAATCTATGGTACTTGGACAGTGGGTTTTCAAGACATATGAAAAGGGGGTTATTCAATCTTTAAAAGTATTATCAAGATTTATGAACGACATGTCACATTTGGTGACAATGGTAATGGTAAAATTATCAGCCTAGGCCAGATTGGTAACCCAAACTCTATTTAAATTTCCAAAGTACTTTATGTTGATGGATTAAAGTATAACCATCTTAGCATATCTAAATTGTGTGATGATGTATTTAATTTTAAATTCCAAAATCATTCATTCAATTTTTTTATGCTAAGAATAACTTAGTATTTACTACTTTTAGAAATGATAATGTATATACTATAAATTTAGACACACCAGCCTCATAGAATGTTTCTTGTCTAAATACCTATAACAAAGAGTCTTGGATTTGTCATAGAAGACTAGTACATTGCAATATAAACTATCATAAGAATTTAACTAAAAAAGTCTTTGTTAAAGACCTACCCAAATTATATTTTCCAGACAATAAGGTGTGAAATCTTTGTCAAAATGGAAAGCAACATAAAACCTCTTTCAAACCAAAGAAATAAGTAACTACTTCTCAACCTCTTGAGTTGGTTCACATGGATTTGTTTGGACAATCTAGTGTTTTGAGTATCAATGGTAGGAACTATGTTTATATTCTTTTAGATGATTTCTCTAGGTATACCTGGACCTTTTTCTTAGCTCACAGGAGTGAAGCTTGTTCTCACTTTACAAAGTATTCTAGGACTGTAGAAAATCTCAGTGGACTTAAGATTAATTCCTTAAGAGGTGATCATGGCCATGTGTTTTAGAATCATGATTTTGATTATTTTTTATCACAAAATGGCTATAATAATAACTTCTCCACCCCTAGGATGCCTCAACAAAATGGTGTGGTGGAACGAATAAATAGAACCCTACAAGAAATTTCCCAAACTATGCTAAATGAATATGACCAACCGATTTATTTCTGGGTTGAAGCTATTAATACATATTATTACATAATAAATATAGTCTTAATCAAACACATCCTTAAGAATCCCCCTTATGAGTTTTGGAACAATAGGAAACCCAAAGTAAGTTATTTTAAAGTGTTTGGATGTAAAGTTTATATTCTGAACACTAATGAAAATTTAGATAAATTTTCCCCAAAAGTGATGAAGGAATATTTATTGGATATTCTACATCAAGAAAACCCTATAGATTCTTTAATATGTAAAGAAACTGTGTGGAAGAATCCGTACATGTCAAGATTTATGAAACATATCGACATGAGCCTAAGACCTCACAAGACAATATTGAAGAGGATATATCCAATCTGGATATTAATTATAAATCCTCAAATCATCATATGAAGGAATATGTGAAAACTCTTAGTTCTAGAAATTCTTCAAGTCCTAAACATAATGAACCATATCAAAATAAAGAACCTAAAATAACTAGTCTTACCTTTACTAGACTAACTAGGACACTTAAAAATTATCCCTTATATACTGTTGTTGGAGATTTAGATAGAGGAACACAAACTAAAGCTTCCTTGAGAAACCTGGTTGAACGTCAAGCATTCTTGTCACAACATAAACCCAAAAATATCGATGATGCAATCAATGATGAATTTTGGGTAATGTCCATGAAAGAATAACTTAACCAATTTGAAAGAAATAACATTTGGAAACTTGCAGATAGAACAAAGGATATTTTGACCATAGGAACCAAATGGGTGTTTAGAAATAAAGTGGATAAAGCTGGAAATATTATTAGAAACAACGCTAGGTTAGTTTCACAAGGATATAATCAAGAAGATGGAATTGATAATGAAGAAACCTTTGCACTGGTAGATAGGCTTGAATCCATTAGAATCTTACTTTCCTATGCAGCACATTTGAATTTTAAAAATTTCCAAATGGATGTCAAAATCGAATTCTTAAATGGTCATATAGTTGAGGATGTTTTTGTTGAGCAACCCCCAGGTTTTACAAATACACATTTTTCAAATCTAGTGTTCAAATTATCTAAGGCTTTATATGGGTTGAAACTTGCTCTAAGATCTTGGTATGAAAGATTAAGTAATTTTCTTATTTCTAAAGGATTTACAAAAAGACTTGAAGATCCTAATTTTTTTATAAAACTAATTTCAAAATAAGTGTTAATATCTCAAATATATGTAGAATATATTTTATTTAGATATTCTGAAAATTATTTATGTATTGATTCTTCTAAAATAATGCAAAGTGAGGTTCAAATGAGTTTGATGGGTGAACTTAAATATTTTCTTGGATTTCAAATATTTCCAAATAATGATGTTATTATTATAAATTAATTTATATACACTAAATATATCTTTAAATCATATTTATTTGATTGCATAAAGAGGAATGAAACCCCTATGAGTTCTACATGTAAGTTATATTTTGATGAAAATGGAAAATCTGTTGATCAAACAACATAAAGAGGAATAATTAATAGTTTGTTGTATTTAACTGCTAGTAGGCCGGATATTATTTTTAGTGTGTGTATGTGTGAAAGAATTCAAGAAAACCCAAAAGAGTCTCATTTAAATGTTGTTAAAAGAGTTTTCAAATACCTCTAGTTTACAACTAATTTAAGGCTATTTTATCCTAAAGGAAAACCTTTTGATTTAGTAATTTATTCAGATGAAGACTTTAGTTGATGTATGTTAGATATAAAGAGTACCTCTAGAACATTTCACTTTTTGGGAAAGTCTTTAATATCATGGTGTAGTAAAAAGAAAAATTCAGTTTCTTTATCAAATGTAGAAGCAGAGTACATTGCTGCTGGGAGTTGTTGTGCACAAATTTTGAGGATGAAACACACCTTATTAGACTATGGATTTCAATTCATACATATCCACATAAACCGTGACTACAAAAGTGATATTAACATTTCTAAAAATTCAATTTCTCATTCTAGAACAAAAAATATTGATCTAAGACATTACTTTTTGAGAGATCATTATAAAAAAGGTGATATAACTCTTGAGTTCATTGGGACTGAGCATCAAATTGCTGACAAATTCACTAAACCCTTAAACTCTGAGAGAATGAACTACATCATACATGAACTAGGTATGATAAATCTCTAATGTCCTTTCAAACCACTGTTTCCTTTGAAAATATATACCAATCTGTGAAATCGATCTGTGAAACCGATCACTAGAAACTGATCATGTAAAACTGATCCTATGAAACTGATGTCTTAAGAACCCATTACTAATTCTGTCTCTTTTAAGTAAAACATCACAGTTTTGTGTTCTTTTTACCAATTTTCATTTTTTTGTGCTTTAAGGTTTACAATACCTAAATGATATAACATATTCAATCCACTTTGACCTTTCACATTCCCTATGCCGTAAAACCTTCGGCTCATTGACACTCTACCTCTCTATCATCAGCCTTTCAACTCCCTTTGAATCCAAAGCCTCACAATGGCAAGGAAGAAGCATGCGATGGAAGAGACGTGGTAATATCCATAAACTAAGCATCATAAGGGTGAGTATAGTGGTACTGTAAATCTAGGTTTAGGAATTCAAGTTGTTACAACCGAGAAAGAAGTATTTACAGAATGGATTTTGTCAAGCACTGCACTTTTTCTAAGGATGCTAAAATCTCATGGATGGCTAAGATGGTCCTCAAACATTGAATAAAAGTTCTTTCCCCAGCTTGTACATGAGTTTTATCTCAACCTGAAGATATTTTTGGATGGAGATGAATAAGTTAGGATGAATTCTGTAGTAAAGGTAAAATAGATATATTTTTCATCCAAAGAATAGGATGAATGTTTGTAAATTCCTCATGAAGGATTCTTTGCTGATTATCAGTGTAATATTCCACCTTCTACTAATTGTTTTTCTTATGAATATGCTTTGAAGGGGATAACTGGAAGAGATTAATTGAGAAGAGCTGTTTCCCGTGAATTTTATGGAGAGGCAAGATTAATTTTTATGTTTATACAACATCAAATCGGACCAAGGGTTATTTCTCTACTATGAAGATTCAGGATGTATTCCTGATTTACATATTAAAAAATGGGATAAAGTGAATCTATGTAGGTATCTAATGGTGCACATTTCAGATTTGATAAAACCCTACAAGAAAGCAACATGTTTGTACTATCCTAGGATGATCTATGAAATGATAATCAATTTGGGGTATGTGGAAGATGGAGATGAAATGATTAGTGCTTGTATTAGGTTTTTGTCTTCAGAAAGAGATTTGTAGGAGAATGAAGATTTTCTAGATACCGTGGAAGAAATGTTGGGTAGGATAGGAGGAAAAACTGTATGAGGATTTCAATCTTATTGACCATCCTACCAGACCAAAGGATCAAGTTGATCTAGGACTAAAACAAGAGATGAAGCTGTCTATTAATATGTGGAAGCTGAGGACGATTTTCTAAGGGAAAGAAGGATCTTTTTTATGACAGTAGTGATAATGATATTGATAAAATCCCAAAATATATTTCTTATGGACCTGCTAGTACACCTTTGGATTTAACCTCAATGAAACCTTTGTTAGGTGATAAGGATGAGGAAGAGATAGAGGTCATTGGCATAGAAGGATATGTAAGTAATTCATATGAGGAGTTAGATGATGATGATGATGAGGGAGATGATAAGAATGTCAACGATTCATTAAAAGTGGGACAACAAGTAGTTGAAACATCCAGTGAGGAATCTATACATGGAGATGCAGATTGTTCTAATCTTTCTAGACATGAGGTTGTTGATCGTGGTGATGCTGGTAATGAGGTGATACCTCATCATCCTAATGATGAAAATCACGAAATCATCTAGTAGTGGAATGAAATTATGGCTAGTGTCCATGAGGAAGAGGTTGAGGATTAGGTGCCTCAGATTAAGGAGTATTCTATAGATTTTGAAGTGGATGTAATTCATGAAGAAACTCAAATTCAGTTGATACCTATTCCCAGAAATGTTATTTTGGATAGAGGTTAGGATGAAGAAGTAGATGAAGATGAGATTGTAACTGAGCCTCAAGGAAGAAGATTCATGATTGACACTGTTGATCCAAGAGACTGGACATGTAGTCATTATTGTAATAGAGATCCAGGATACATTCTATTTGGTTTAGAATATATCTCTCATGAGGAGATAGAAGCAATTCCTCCTGCTCCTTGAGTTCAAGATGAAGAAGAACCGGTTTCACCTGCTTCACAGGTTGTACCTCCCATAGTTGAGCCAGTTTCACAACCAGTGCCTAGTGACTATGTCACTAAGGATGATTTAGATAATTCCAAAAATGATATTTGTGAGTCAGTGAGAGCCTCCGTTAGATCCAAAAGTGAAGCCTATAATTCTATGAGTAATTCATATATTGATGCTATAAAAAATTGAAAGGTTGGTAATCCATGATATTCAACCTAATCTCATCACCACAGCTGAAAAAATCATTAGACATAATACTTTTCTGAGAGAATAAGTAATGAAGATGAGCAATGAGTTAAATTATCTAACCACTGATTTTAATACTACTTTTAGTGGTGTGATGGAATTTTATAGGAACTTAGTGACACATCTATTGAGTGTATATTTAAATAAATTGAATACAGATATTGGGAATATTATTAGTGGTCCATCTTGTTCTAGAGGTGGAATAGGTGATGTTTCTGATTTGGAATCCCTGAAGTCTGTAATAAAAGAATAACTCAAGAATTTTTAGACTGATTTTAAAAAATAAACTCTTGAAAAGGATCATAGGAATACAGACCTGGTTTATAACATGGTAAGGCAGTGCACAAATTAATCCTCTGCTGCTTAGAAATATATTATAGAGAAAGTGGATAATTACTTTACTCGGATTTATACCAAGCTTGATCTCATCAATAGCTTCATGTTTTATGCCTAAAATCACAGAATTGCTTCAGTAACAGAAGCCTTCATAAAACAAGTGGCATAGTTGAATGAATTTACACCTATTTTGAATAAATTTCTAGAGAATAAGGATGATTTCGGGAAGACAATGGAATATGGTGGTGAAATCATTAATGATTTCATCAATATCATCAAGCCATATCTGCATGTTCAAGTTGAAGTAATTGTGGTTCCTCCTACTGCTTCCATTGGCACTACCTCTCAACCTCCTACTCCGATGACTATCTCTCAGGCCCTTTCTTAGATTCGACCATTCATTACTGAGCAACCTCAGAGCCATGTGTTGTCAGAAAAAAGACCTAGCCTTATAGAAAACGTCCCTATAGGTGTTGCCTTTCATGGTGTTGTCTTCAAACCAACTCTTCCCAGTGCCAAACCAAATCCTTCTGATCCTACTCTTGATCCTTCAGATAAAGGAAAAATACCTCAGAAGCCAAACCCTTAGTGGTGGATTGTGTATTTTATAGGGATTTTCCCCTTTATTTTGCTGATTGTGCCCTTTTGACCCTTAATGGAAATCCTTTTTGTCTTCAATATGTTCCTCATTTTTTTTATATTATTTCTCTTTCTTTTGTCTCCTTCTCTTAACCTTTTTTGCTAATCCCAAAAGGGAGAGAAAGGAATAGGAATACATTATTAATTTCAGGGGGGAAATTCTGGCATATACCACATGGCATGTACTCACCATAATATATATATATAAACATATATATTTTCTTTGATCCAATAATTGAGGAGGATATTTTTTTTAAAAACACAAACAAGGGAATGTTTTAGTTATATTGAAAAATCACATTCAGTGAGGTATGCTAAGTCAAGTAATTATTATTCCTTAACATCACATGTATTCCATAATTTGTGATTATCAAAAAGGGGGAGATTTTTGGACCCTCTATAATATAATGGTTTTCATAATCACAAATAATGTCAATCTATAGATTTTATTATTTCATGCCACTTAATATCTCTAAGTAAATCAATTATGTCATACTGTACAATACATTTCAATAACTCAAAAAACTATATTTATGGTTCAATATATTTACAAGTGTATATTTACATGTATTTATGGATTTCAATTAATTTAGTAGTTCTCTGTGTAATACAAACACTTCATAAGTTCTTCAGAAGTCCCTGGCACCATTAGTTCAGATCGACTCACCGATGGATGACACACCGATGAACGACTCACCGATGAATGACACACCGAATATCGACACACTGATGAATGAAACACTGATGGATAAAAAACCAATGCTTGACACAACGATGATCAACACACCAATTATCAACACACCGATGATCGACACACCGATGGACGACACACTGAGGATTGAATCACCGATGGATAACATAATGATGATCGACTCACCGATGGATAAGTCACCGATGAACGACTCACCAATGGGTGATATACTGATACTAAAAACAACTCACTGATACTCTGAGTCACTTATTCCAATGGAAATAACTCAGCTATACTCTTAATCACAGATATTGATGGAAATAACTCACTGATACTCAGAGTCACCATGCTGACATACCGATACTGACAGACTGATGCTGAAAGAATAATGATGACATACCAATGAAAATGAGTCACTGATACTTATGACTCAATGATAGTGATAAATAATATTTCAAATTTATTAATTCAAATTTATTTCTAATGGTCATAATTAGAGAAATTAGCATTTTTGATATTATTTAATGTTGTATGTAGGACTATCTATAGATAGTACGAGGTACATGCACGTGGAGAGATCTTCAAGCCTGTTGTACCTTGAACTATAAATGGATTACAAGCTAAACTATGCAAAAAAGTGTTTGTGAGATAGAATAGGCGAATGTGAAAAATAGTGAAAACAGAAAAAAAGGAAAATATGTATTCAAAATTCCAAGAACTCAAAGCTATAGTACACAAATGAGATCAATAAGACAAACAAGGAAGTGATAAATTTCTCTTAACATCATAACATCGATGAGCTGAATGTTTCACACCTGAAAGCTAGAATACAGAGGCTGCGATATTCTATTCTAAATCCATCTTCTAGGAGACGACTCAAAAATCAGTTAGTCTACTTAAATATATTCCAGAGCTTCACTGCATAACACGCATAGATTCCTAAACTCCATTCTTGGTTTATAACATTATTGTGGTCTTTTTTTTACCTTTTTGAGTAGTGTGTGCATCTGTTTGGTTCACACACACTGTCTCCTGTGAAAAATTGTAGGATACTCAATATCCTCACACTAAATCTCTTTTTTCTATTGTATCCCACAGTGAATAGTGGAAGAGGTCAAGTGTGATCTGTTTGTTGTTTTTCCCATGAATAATTGTGGTAGTGGTCAACTGTGACCTGGAAATCCTTTTATACTGTTGTGAACCCCGATCCAGGGTGTGATAATCCAAAAGTTTATTAATATAAAGTGATTGGTGGAAGGTGATCACCAAGTGGAGTGGACTAAGTCTCATCTTGAGATTGAACCTCTTGTTTTTATCTACTGTGTATTTATCTTTTAGTTTAATCTAATCTGTGTTTATTTCATTTCAAATAAAACAATATTGAACTTTTATAGTTAGTTTATCAAGTGTTTATATCATTTTTAATCACTATATTAGTTTCAAAAGTTTTACTAATCTTTAAATTGGCATATATGAGAAGTAATAAATCTTCTGAGAAATTTATTGAACAATCATTACTTGTATAAATTCACTACAAACTGATTTTGATTTTATTTAAATTCGGGGATATCTTTCAAAGAACCTTTTTTTTACAGAAAGTTTTATAGATACTCAATTCACCCCCCCTCTTGAGTAATCTACTCTAAAAATAGATATGTATGATGTATTTATTCATATTTAATTATTATATAACACATTCCTTCATGATTTCTATTTTTTTGGGAATATGAAAACTTTTTTTGTGGACATGTAGACTTCCACCTCCTTAAAGCAATGTGGCTCGTTCACACTTTACATGGAATGTATTAAGGATGAGTTTAATAAAAATATGTGATATATATACAATAATAATTATTTTAAAAATATAATACACACACACAAACATATATATATATATATATATATATATCATTTACTTTTATTTCTTAAAAAATATAACAAGAAAATGGAATCAAAGTTCATGCGTATGTACGGCCTACCGTCTCCATGAATGGTGTTTTTCATTTCATATTTATATATTTAATATATTATTATAAATAATTATATAATAAATATATATGATATTTATATCAGGTTTTACATTCTTGAAATTAGTAAATCGTGATCTAATTAAGGGGAACAAGAATAACAAATCACAACATATATGAAAAACAAAGTGATTATTACTCAAAACGCAACTTTAACATGAAATTGTTAATAAAAGGGTAATATAAATTCATAATAAAATTATATATGGTATTATATATAATATTATGGCTCGATTATATATTTATAATAAACTTATATTTATTATACATTAGGTTTGAATGTGTACAATGAAATTCAATACATAAGGTAAGTGTTTTATCATCTCACTTTTATTTCTATGAGATATATGATCTATTCACCACTTATACTTGTTTTGTGGGGTATATACTGACCTATTACTTTTTATATCATGAATTTAACTTATTTTATTATATTAAAAGTTTCAATTGATTTTATTCTTTCATGGATCTCATGATTCAAATGTTACTCAAGTAGTAACTGGATTTTTTGTCTCCCTTGTATTTCTTTGAGAATTATGCCATATTAACCACTCCTTTATTTTTTGTGGTGTATATACCATCGTATGACATGTTATACCACGAATAGTATTATTTTAATGATATTTTAATCTTCATTTAATGTTATTATTGTAGGTTTATTAAGATTCAACATTACCAAAGTTGTAATTGTTTATTGCTACAATCACATCATTTATCAATATTATTTATGAACATGATTCCACTACTGAAATAATATGAACCATCTCTCAAGAATACTCATGAATTTTATTATCCAATGATTATTAATGACATATTAATGTAATGGTACAATTTTCCCCCCTTTGTTATTTATGATAATTAAGAGAATATTTTTATGGGAATCCAACTTTAATTCTCTCTTCGGTCAGAAATATGTGTTCTTTGAAAACCATGTTTTATAAAAAAAAATTTCAAATAATATTTTATAATAATTTTCAAGGAAAATAATTTTTTAAAATGTTTTATGCTTTAAAAATGTTTAATGGTTTTTTCGAAGCTTCCTATATAAGTTTTTAATGTTATCTTTTAAAATAAAAAGGTTTTCAAAATGTTTTATGTTTTAGAAAGTATTTTTCAAATAATAAAGGATATTTTACTCAAAAAATGTTTTAAATGATATTTTAGAATTACTTTCCATCAGTGAAGACATCCTTTAATGTCACATATTCCTTAATAGGGTTTTTATCCAATGGTACCATTCATATTATTTCATTGAATGGTTGATGTTTTCAGTGAAAAGTTTTTTATGAATTCCATTTCAATTACATGTGTTAAACTGTATTAAAATTATTATGAATCCAGATTCATTTCATTGGTTATTATATGATGAAATGATTATGAAACCTATATATTTTCCACATGTTATGATATCAGAAAATGCTAATGATACCCATTCCATTTCATGGTTTATGATATGATGTTTATGAAACCAATCTCTTTTTATGGGTCATAATATGATAAGTGTTTTATTATCTTGTGGAACATGTATGTAGCATCTCATTATGTGATGGATGGGACCTATATCTCCCTATAATGGATTGGGTAATGGTAAAATTTCTATAATTTCAAAGGGTACATGAGAGGGAATCCAAACCCCATAACAAGAGGGTATATGGTAGGTAATCCCAAGATCATAATAAGAGGGAACATGGGAGGGAACCCCAATCCCATAAAAAGACAGTATATAAGATGGAATCACAAGCTCGTACAAAGAGTGTATTCAGAAGGTCATCTAATGCCTAAAATAAGAGGGTATATGGGAGGGCATCCCAATCCCATAACCAAAATCTATATGGGAGGGAATACAAAGACCACAACAAGAGTGTATATAGGAGGGAATCCTAAACCTATAACCCAAGGTTACACAAGAGTGCATCCAAATCCCATAAAAGGAGACTATATGGGAGGATATCCTAAGACTGTAACAAGAGTGTGTATGGGAGGGAATCCAAAACTTGTAATAATATGGTATATGGGAGGAAATACCAAGCCTATTAGAAGAGGGTAAATATGAGGTCATTCCAAGCCAGTAACAAGAGGGTACATGGAAGGGAATCCCAATCCCAAAACCAGAATGTACATGGGAGGTCATCTCAAGCCTTAAGAAGTTACATAGGTGATTATCACAAGACTAACATGTTATGAGGGTCTTGGTAGGTATCCTTAACATGGTATTTTCTATGATTATGTGTATACAACAATTATATGTCTTATTAATATGTTATGATCTCATGAATTATTCTCTTAATTACCTTATGATTCATTTCATAAGAACTATCAATATTTATAACGTGACTCATTATTATGTTCTTTGATATGCAGGGTGTGATCTTCTAATGTTTTGATCATGTTCTTAGACCCATATGCTCATATTATGCTTATATATCTCTATTGTTTACCTTTACTGAGCATCTGAGCTCACCCATTTCTTATGTTTCCTTTTACTGGGTTACGAATAAAGGTATTAAGTAGTAGTACTAATGGGGAATATATTTAAGGGGGATATTTAATATCTTTAACCAATTTATAAGATAACATTTCCAAGTTTCCAAAAACAACAAACTATTATGGTTATTGGGAAAGTACTTTTGTAATGTGCTGAATATTCATATAATATAATGTAATGTCCATGTATGTTAAGCCTGGGTCACTATATTATGCCCATGGTGTGAGAATTTTTCCATGGTGTGAATACGTTATTCCCACGATGTGAATCATTATGCCAATGGTGTGAACCTTTTTCACCATGATGTATGAATTATGACTATCCCATGTATCCTACATCGCGGAGTCCTTCTGTATCCTATCCCAAGTTTCTGTTTTGGATCAACGTTGTATTATTTCTTCCTGAATTACTTCAGTAACTTTGTTATTATGATTTGGATGTTCTAGGTGTCTCTTTCATGTGAATATTAATCTAGTTGGTATAGACATGGGTTCAGGTGATGGAAACCATGTAAACATCGACATCGAATTGGAAATCCATGAGTTAGGAGGTTTATAACCATTATGGTCCTTGTATAAAAAATTTTATCATGAAATTATGTTATTATGGACTAAACTATTATTTTTATAAGATTCTTTTGGGTGTGTGAGTAGTTGTGGGACTTATTGATTATGACCTGTGATTATGTGATTATCTTAAATTTTATCTTGGTGTGTATTATCATTCCATGTTATTAAATGTACTATTTTTGTGTTTCATACACTATGAAATTGAGATATAAGTACCAAGATACTCTATTGGGGATCTGGGGATGGGTGTATGTGGTTACCCAACGTGATGTTACCCTAACGTCGTTAAGGGATGATTTGGATACCCTTGTAGTGGGGAAAACATAGTGATTATATGGTAGGTTCTGATATACAGATGTGGAGCCTTGACGTTGGAAGTTATGTGGTTATAAAATACTTAAAGGGGGGTGTGGATACCCCTATAGAGGGGAAATAATTTTTAGCTAATTAACCAACACGACAATGTTTTTTCTAACACTTTTATAATTAGGGAACATATCATTGTAATGATGTTTATTTCATTCCCCGTATTCCCTCTTTCCATAGGTGGGAGCTTCCACCATCGTGGTTTGTGAAGTTGGATCCTTGATCAAAATAGGTTGATGGAATGACAGTTCTTCATTCCATGGATTACTATTTGGATGTCGTTTCCTAGTCCGAGTCTCCCTCACAGATTTGTTTCAGGTTCATGAACCTTATTCCATATTCTATCCGAAGGTGGATGATAGTTAATTACACTTCTTCTATATTCATAAGAAAACATCCTTTGCTGGGATTAGGTGATAATTTTAGGCATTTTGGTGAATTTTTGTATATTGAGTGTGTCGGGAACCTACAAAGTCTTCTCCTATTGATGATTTAGGCATCTCATATGAGGCATTTTAGGCATGAAACCCAAGGCATCCCATTTCATCTATAAGGTAGATGATGGAAGGAGTGTAAGTATTCTAAGACCATTTATCTTGGGCTTACAATGATTATTATATGGGGTAGGGATTCTTGATTAGGTCACAAGGTTAACATCTTGTGGAGATGATTGTGGTGAATGTTTATCATCTTGTGAGGACATAATGTGCGGTAGAGCCTATCCTAAAGGGGGAAGATTTCACACTCAGTATTTGGTGGAGTGTGTCCCCTAGGGGGATGAATTTACACTTGTATTTTTCAATATTAAATCCAATGTAGGCTTTCTATGTAACCTATAGTTAAAAAAGGATCAAAATCTATATAGTTTAATGCTAAAATTTATTGTCATGTGACTGGACCAATCAATGCAGTTTAACGTCGTGCAGTTAGGATGCTCATGTCACAGAGGGGGAAATGATGAGGGGTGGTGTGTGGTTTACACATAAAATATTACTAGTGGATACTAGGAGTAGAAATGATGTGAATAGGGCTTACACATGGGAGTTTCATAAGGTGTTTATAGAAGAGGAATTGGTTTGAATGGGTCATATGTGTGGGAGCGTCTTGGGTGCCACTATGGAAAAATAACGATCTTATTGGGAATTATGAGTTGGATATTACTGGGTGATGGGGTATAGCCTCATTCATACCAGTTAAGTCATCATAGGATTCTCTTATGAATAATCCTTCAATTATTACATTGGCCATCAAATGTTCATTTAACATGGAATGTTTAAAGTTTAATGTTATGTGAAAGGACATGGTGTGCATTGATTATGGATTGAGATGCCGATATTTTCATCTTAGTTCTGGTTAATAGGGAACCTTGACCAACTGGTGGTTTTAAGAATATGATTGGGTCTTACTACTGATGGGGCGGCCCATTGGGGGCTTCTTGGGTGCAACATGGATATATGTGGGGCTTTCACTCTAAGGATTCCCGTTCATCTTACTCTTGTCAGGCTATGAGGGAATATGGACTCATTGATGGGTCATGAGATATGATTGGGGAATACACCTAATATATAGGCACATTTTGGATATTTGGTGGTCATCTCATTAACATGGAACTATTCATCTTACACTTGGTGCCTATGGAATCTCATGTGTTCCACAAAAGGATTCCATTTTTTTCATTTAGGGTATAATATAGTTTTACATCATGTAGAGGGGAAAATGGGTGTCATCTCATGATCAGGGAATGAGGAATATTTTTCTTGATGCGTAAGGCATCTCTTGTTTGTCATAGGAGGCATCACTACTACAAAACGGGCTTTATCAGCACTCAAAATGGGATTTAACAGCGCTAAAAAAGTGTTGTAAATCTCAGCACTAATAGGGGGGTCCCCTTTATTAGTGCTAAATAAGCACTGATAAAGGGATACATTATCAGCGCTTAGAAAGTGATGATAAAGGATTCCTTTATCAGCTCTAAAAACGCACTGATAAAGGGAGACATTATCAGTGCTAAAAAAGAGATGATAAATGTCTTATTTATCAGTGCTCCTTTAGCGTTGATAAACTGATATTTTATCAGAACTTTTTTAGCACAGATAAAGGCTTCATTTATTAGCACTAAAAAATCACTGATAAATTCCCTATCTACTGTAACAAAAAATTCTGCAGCAGTACACCCAAACAACACATGCAAAAAATTCATCATCTCAACAAGTATACCCATACAAAAGTAACACATAATTCATAAGGTAATTACACCATGTATACCCATAAAACAAGTATAACCATACACCATTAACACATAATTCATTAGTTAATTGAATACATAAATAATTCAATTCAAAATTTAGGTGGTTGGGGGGGGGGGGTTGTTCAGGGGTTTGGTGTGGCTGTCTAAGGAGGGTAGGGGTGTCCGGAGGGATGAGGGTGCCCAGGGGGATAAGGGTGTCTAGGGAGGTGGGTGGCGGTCCAGGAGGTTGGGTGATGTCCAAGGGGGTGGGGTGGTGTTCAGTGGGTGGTGGGGGCTTTCAATGAGGGTGGGGTGTCTAGGGGGTGGGGGTGTCTATGTGGTGGGGTGGTGTCAAGGAGGGGGGGGGGGTGTCCCGGTCGGGGGGAAGCATCCACGGGGTGGTGGGGTGTCGGGGGGGGGGGGGGGGTTGTCCATGGGGGTGTCTAGGGGGGTGGGCTGCTGTCTAGGGTGTCAGGAGGGGGGGGGGGTTCCAGGGGTAGGGGTGTTCGGGGGTGGGATGGTGTCCAGGGGGTGGGGGCAGTACATGGGGTTGTTGAGGCTGTCCAAGGGGGGTGGGGTGGTGTCCAAGAGGGTGGGAGTGGTCGTCCATGGGTGGGGGATGTCCAGGGGTGGGGGGTGTCCAGGTGGTGGGGTGGTGTCTAGGAGGGGTGGGGGTGCCGTCCAGGGGGTTTGTGGGTGTCTAGGGGGTGGGGGGGGGGGGGGCTGTCCATGGATGTTTCTAGGGGGTTGGTGGGGTTACAAGGGGTGGGGTGTGTTCAGAGGGGTGGGGGTGTCCAGGGGGTGGGGTGGTGTCTAGTGGGTTGGGGGTCCATGGGGTTGGTGGGGATATCCAAGGGGGGTGGGGTGGTGTGCAAGGGGGTGGGGGTGACTGTCCATGGGGGTGGGGGTGTCCACGTTGTGGGGTGGTGTCTAGGGGGGTGAGGCTGTCCAAGGGGGTGGGGTGGTGTCCAAGGGGGTGGGGGTGGCTGTCCGTGGGGGTGGGGGTGTCCAGGGGGTGGGGGAGGTGTCCAGGTGGTGGGGTGGTGTCTAGGGGGGATGGGGGGAATCCAGGGGTGGGGGGGGGGGGAGTCCAGGGGGTTAGGGGTCCATCCATGGATCTTTCTTCTAAAGGATCAACACAATCTGAATGCATTTGGTCAGATTTTCGTAGGTCAGTTGTTGTTTTCACTTAAAATTATGTTCATTTTAAACAAAAGAGAGACACTCTGAGTGATACCGGCCACACTGTACCTTTTATTGAAGTGAGGTTGACTCATACATGTCACAAATGACCCATGTATTTTTCTTTTAAAATATCAACACAATCCGAATGTTTTTAATCAGATTTCTGTAGGTCAGTAGTTGTTTTCACTTAAAATTCTATCCATTTAAAACAAAAGAGAGACACTTTGAGTGATACCAGCCACACCATTCCTCAGATTAAGGTAGGGTTGAATCGTAAAAATTTAAAATGAACCATGGATCATTCTACTAAAGTATCAACACACGATGATTTCATTTGGTCTGATTTTCGTAGGTCAGTTGTTGTTTTCAAATAATATTCCATCCATTTTAAACAAAAGAGAGACACTTTGAGTGATACTGGCCACGCCGTGCCTCATATTGAGGTGGTGTTGACTTTTAAATATCACCAACGCACCCAAAGGATCATTCTATTAAAGGATCAACACAAATCAAATGCGTTTGATCATATTTATGTAGGTCAGTAGTTGTTTTCACTTAAAATTTTTCCATTTAAAATAAAGAGAGACACTTTGAGTGATACCAGCCACACCATGACTCGGATTGAGGCGAGGTTGACTCGTACACATAAAAAATGACCCATTTATTTTTATCCAAAAGGATCAACACAATACTAATGCGTTTGGTTGGATTTATGTAGGTCATCTATTGTTTTCACTTATATTTCTGTCCATTTTAAACAAAAGGGAGACACTTTGAGTGATACCGGCCACACCGTGGCTCAGATTGAATTAGGGTTGACTCTTACATGTCTCAAATGACCCATGTATATTTCTTTTAAGTATAAACACAATCCTAATGCATTTGGTTAAATTTCCGTAGGTCAGTTGTTGTTTTCACATAAAAGATTTTCCATTTTAAACAAAAGCGAGACACTTTGAGTGATACCGGCCACACAGTGCCTCGGATGGAGGCGGGGTTGACTCATACATGTAAACAATGACCCATGTATATTTATAATAAAGGATAAACCAAATAAAAATGCGTTTGGTCTTATTTCTATAGGTCAGTTGTTGTTTTCACTTAAAATTTTGTCCATTTTTAACAAAAGAGAGACACTTTGAGTGATTCCGAACACACCGTGCCTCAGATTGAGGAGGGGTTTACTTGTACTCATTAAAAAGGACACATGTATTGTTATAATAAAGGATAAACACAATCCGAATGCGTTTGGTTAGATTTCCATAGGTTAGTTGTTATTTTCACTTAAAATTCTGTCCATTTTAAACAAAAGAGAGACACTTTGAGTGATACCGGCCACACTGTGCCCCCTATTGAGGCAGGGCTAACTCATAAATGTGACCAAAACACCCAAAGGATTGTTATATTAATGGATCAACACAATCTTAATGAGTTTGGTCAGATTTACATAGGTCAGTTGTTGTTTTCATTTAAAATTTTGTCCATTTTAAATAAAAGAGATACACTTTGAGTGATACCGGCAACACCATGCCTCGGATTGCGGTGGGGTTGACTCTAACACATCACCAACATACCCAAAGGATCGTTATACTAAAGGATTAGAATAATCTGAATGTGTTTGGTCATATTTCTGTAGGATAGTTTTTGTTTTCACATAATATTTTGTCCATTTTAATCAAAAGAGAGACACTTTGAGTGATACAGGCCACACCGTGCCTTAGATTGAGGCGGGGTTGACTCATAAACAACCAAAATAACACATGGATCATTATTCTAAAGTATAAACACAATAAAAATGCATTTGGTCGGATTCCCTTAGGTTAGTTGTTGTTTTCACATAAAATTTTGTCCATTTTAAACAAAAGAGAGACACTTTGAGTCATACCAGCCACACCGTGCCTCAGATTGAGGTGGGGTTGACTTGTAAACGTCAAAAACACACCCAAAGGGTTATTACCCTAAAGGATCAACATAATATGAATTCTTTTGGTTGGATTTCTATAGTTCAGTTGTTGTTTTCACTTAAAATTCTGTCCATTTTAAACAAAAGAGAGACACTTTGAGTGATACTGGCCACACCGTCCCTCAGATTGAGGTGTAGTTGACTCTTAAATGTCACCAAAGAACCCAAAGTATCGTTCTTCTATAGGATAAACACAATATGAATGTTCTTGGTCGGATTTTTTTAGGTCAATTGTTGTTTTCACTTAAAATTTTGTCCATTGTAAACAAAAGAGTGACACTTTGAGTGATATTGGCCACACCATGCCTCAGATTGAGGAAAGGTTGCCTTTTACACATCACAAATGACCCATGGATCTTTCTACTAAAGTATCAACATAATACGAATGCGTTTGTTCAGATTTTTATTGGCCAGTTGTTGTTTTTTCACTTAAAATTCTGTCCATTTTGAACAAAAGAGAGACACTTTGAGTGATACCAGTCACACCATGGCTCGGATTGAGGTGGGGTTGACTTGTACATGTCACAAATGACCCATGGATCATTCTAATAAATGATAAACACAATATGAACGCGTTTGGTCAGATTTCCATAGGTCAATTGTGGGTTTCACTTAAAATTCTATCCATTTTAAACAAAAGAGAGACATTTTGATTGATACCAGCCACACCATGACTCTGATTAAGGTGGGGATAACTCATACATGTAAAAAATGACCCATGGATCATTATCCTAAAATATAAACACAATCCTAATGAATTTGGTTGGATTTTTGTAGGTCATTTGTTGTTTTCACTTAAAATTTTGTCCATTTTAAACAAAAGAGAGACACTTTAAGTGATACCGGCCCCACCCTGCCTCAGATTGAGGTGGGTTTGACAGCTCTATAGATTATCCAAATCCCTTCATTTTTGTCTTCTCTAACATAAAAACATAATCTAAATTGGGACCACTGCAAAATTATTGCGGCGTACCACTGAAAGGATCATCCTCAACATACCCTTCAGTAGTTTTAGACGATAACAGAACAATCGACCAATTTCAGTTTGCAGGATCTGGAACATAAAAAACTTGTACCACTTGTGATTCAATTATAATATATTCGTCTTTTTACCCTTATTTACTAAAATAAACTTTCCCAAATCCCCATTCATATATTTTAACACCACTTTTGTTATCAACCCATTTTCATTGAAAAATCATCAATTGGATTGTCGTATAATCCAACTCCCATATTTGTTTGATAATGACAATGTATGACATATTTGCATAAATTGGATTTATGTACTTACTACCAGAAACATGCATCACTTCAGTCACAAGTGCAACTACACTATTTTTCATGGTATTATCTTTATCATGTTCATCTGTATAGAATGTATAACCATTAATTACATAACCATTGTAAGATAATTCATACACACTTGGTCTGGAGGTGAATCAAAGTCTTTCTGAAATTAAATTTGGATTTTCATCCAACTCCTTAAAAATATGGTCCTGAAACCATCCTATAAACTGGTGATTATGTGTATTTGATATCCATTTTTCAGCCCTTGATGGATTCAACTGCCTAATAATTTCTTTGTGAGTTTCAATATATGGAGCAACCTACCAACTGTTATGAAAAACATAAAGGAGGGCCTGCTCCCGATATGTAATAGAGATTGTCACAACATCTCTTCCAAAAATTCCCTTACCCTCAATGCACCCAGTGTGACGAGATTTCAGGAGACCAATGCTTTCCACATCATATAAGTTTTCAGTACAAAATTCAATGGCTTCCTAAAAAATATATCACTCCACTATACAACCCACTTCCCAACTTCAATTTTTGACATACCCTTTCAAAATCTTCAAATACCATTCAATGGGGTAAATCCATCTATAGTGCACAAGATCACAAAGTAAAAACTCTTTCTGCAAGTGAATAATCAAAAGAACCATCATATAAAATAATTTTTTCAGGAAGAACATTTCTAATTTACATAACATGATGACAATTTCTTTTTCCATAGCTGGAAATTTCGCCGGGTCTAAAACTTTGCTACATATAGCTTTGAAAAGGAAACAAAGTTTGATTAATATATGACCAACATTGTTGGAAAAAATGCAGCATAAAGATATAGGAATTAGATCTTGCATCAAAACATGGTAGTAATGTGATTTCAAACATTTTAACTTCAAATAATTCATTGAAACAATGTTCTTGATATTTGATGAATACCCCTATGGAACCTTTACATCATTGAAGAAGTCGAAAACTGATATATCTCCTCCCTAGAAAGAGTGTAAGCATCTTGAGGAAGAGACATTCGATTTTCACCCTTCACGGGAGCAAACTCTTCTCGTATTCCCATGTCAACCATGTCCAACCTTGCCTTAATTCCATCCTTTGTTTTTTCATGGGCTTTAGCAGCGTTCCGATAACACTATCACATAAAGTTTTTTCCAAATGCATCACATCGAGAAAATATCTGATGTAGAAACAATTCCAGTATGGTAATTCAAAAAAAATGATCTCTTTTTCCAACTGATTTTCATAAGGTTTTTTCAAAAATGGTTTACCGAAAATAGTGTTAACATATTTTACTTTATCAAATAGTTGATCACCTATTAGTGGAGATGGTTCTGCATGTTGTTCTGAACATCCATTGAATTATGTCATCCAAGATTCGTACTTATGCTGAAGAGGTAGAAATATATGATATCCTATAAACACAGATTTTGATGAATGTTTCAACCTAATTGATTATGTATCTTCTTTACACATGGGACACCCTTGAGTTACTTTAATGTTATAACCTTAAAATTTTCCATAAGTAGGGAAATCGTTTTTTGTGCCATACAACATCACTCTCAATGTGAAGTATTCACTTTTATAAGAATCATAAACATAAAATCCGAATCCCATAATAACGTCAAATCCTTGATCAACGGAGCCAGATAAACATCAATATCGTTACCTGGTTGTTCTGGTCCTAATATAAGCATAGATAACATGATGAATTTCTACTTTATACATAACCAGGGTGGAAAGTTATAATTTACCAACCTAACAGGCGATGTACAATGAGTGCTGGTTTGAAAACCAAAAGGATTCACTCCATCTATAGATAACGCCAGACGAAGGTTTCTTAGCTCTTTTCCATATTCAGGATACTCATGATCAATTTTTTTCCATTGAGGAGAGTCAACCGAATGACATAATTTCCCAACATTATTTCTTTTATCTAGAAGCCACGACAATTGTCCATCAGTTTCTTCACTTCTATATAGACGCCTAATCCTTAGAATGATTGGAAAGTACCATACAACTTTGGTAGGAATGGATTCATCTTTCTTTTATCGAGAAGAACCACACTTTGGGCATTTTGTAAGTGATTTGTTCTCCTTTTGAAACAATATACAATCTTTCAGGTAGGCATGTATTCTTTCATAAATCATTCCCATCGAGCATAACATTCATTTAGCTTCATATGTCCAGATAGGGAGCTCATTATATTCCAAGAGCATGTAATTCAAGATATCAAGTAGTTCCGTAAAACTGATATCACTCCATCCATTTCCTGATTTCAATTTATAAAACTTCAGTACAGCTAACAATGCTGTATATTTAGTGCAACCAGCATACAATGTCATCTTTGCACAACTCTTTAACTTCTCAAAAAATTTTAGGCAATCACAGAGTTCATCTTCAATTGTCGATTTCATTTCCTCAATAAAATCTTCATCCTCATTAACATCTGTAATAACATCCTCCATATGTTCTTCTACATTATCCATATTTTATTCATATTTGATGATCCATAAAATGCAGGTTTATCCAAGCCAGTACCTACATTCACCTTTTCTCCGTGTTTATTCCAACATTTATAACTCCGATCAATTCCGTGACATCTCAAATGTTTTCCAACTCCTATGGAGTAATTAGTATAGAATAACAACAACGTAAACATAGAAAAAGTATTTGAGAAGGATCCTTTGCGTTATCCTTTGCAAACTTGATGAACTCTTTCACTCCATTCTCATACTCTATTGTCAAACGATTAGCATCCATCCAATCTTTATTCATCTCCATCCAATTTGAATCTCAAATATTATTATTTATGGTTCAAATACAAAAAAAAATACTTCCAGATAAAGTATAAGAGAACCAATTCCTTATAAAAATTAGAGATTAATAGATCCTATCTATTTCTAATAAAGATTTGGAAATCAATAGAACCAGGATAGATCCCCCATCAGAATCAACATAGTTTCCAAACACAAAGGGGTTCGCAGGGATAATCACATATGCCATAGATGGTAAAACTCACACGTCATCATCCTCTATGGCTCATCCTCCTCTATCAGGTCAACCCTTCTATGGTCAACTAGTCCATCCTTTTATACCTCACCAACCTAAAATACATATGGATGAAAACCAGTAGCCATCTATATAAGTAAAGAAAAGATTCTTATAATATCTACAATATTGAATTAATTAAATATAATTACTTTAGATTCATTATATTTTCCTTAAATCACCCCAGTCCAAACACAAGAATAATAAAATATTATACATCTACAACTCCTAGGTCTCTGCCCTATATTCAATATCATCATGCCTAATATTTTTGGTAAGCTCAAGTTACTTACAATAAATCACAGGGTGGATAATCACTTGTGTTATAGATGGTCTCCCATGTTATTCCATATGAAAATTTTAACAAATATTATTGACCTATCATCCCTTTCAATCCTCATTAGTTTCTAATTCCATACTCCAACTTAAGTGTAATATCAAAGGAATATATATTAATAAGTTACCCCACATCCACTTCCCCTCTAATATGGCCATTATCACACTCTAATGCAATATTTCTTATGCTTCCACCACTTCTATATAATCTCATAACCATATATCCACACATACACATGGCACAAACACATAAAAAACCATATCCACATCACAACCACACATCAAATCCTCATCACAGTATGATATCGTGAACATGAAGGACATAAACATCATACTCTCCTCATACAATGCACAACCCCCACTATGTATCCACACCAAATACACATAATCCTATCAATTAGAATATATATACACCAAAAAAAATAAAATCATTATAGGTTGTATATATACACACACTGTGAGCCATTTAAACTCATACTAAGTGTGAAGGGGGAGAAGAGAAGAGGGAGTAGTTCTATATGTGTTCCCTCTATAACCTAGATGTTGAGAAAAACACACTGAACCAAAGTACCATATGGATTTGAATTAGGTTACTCGACTCAAGTGGTGGTGTGTAAGAAATAATAAGAAAATATAATAAGTATATAGTCACACATAATTCTTTCCTAAGGGTTTACACCAAACTAACACTAAAAACACCCTCGTCAACCATTGCATTGTTACTACCAACCTCTATTAACCAATTCCATTATAATTCCAAAAATAATCCCCAATAAATCACATAAGCATCCATATCAACATTACCAACTTCTCATTTGATTTAACATTATAATTTCTTGTATTTTTATTACCATATGCATTTCAATTGTTAACCATTCTAATGTAAAACCAATCATTAAATAACTACCCACTATAATCCATTCATTAATCATTAATAACATTTATTCTATCTTTCACCATTTATTAAAAATAATTATTCGAATCATTATCAGTAATTGTTTCACAAACCATCATTTATCATTTCCAACACATCACCCATTACTATTTTCATTTATTCCAACCATATTCCATGCCAAAAGGAAACTATAACACCACCCAATAACAAATAAATTTTCATGACATAAAATACCACTAAACACATTCTAAAATCCATAAAACCGCTTATTTTCTTCCTAAATATCCATATCATTTCTATCATAACAACACAACAATCCATCCGTCACTACTCTATTAATTACCACACCACATGCTCCACACCACATAAATCATCCACTACACCTATAATCATAGTGATAAATACCCCATAAATAGTAGCATGAAAGGGAAACCATATAATAAATTCACACTTAAAACCCCCCTTAAACATTCTTTCATATTAAAGTATAATTTATAGTTTAAATATAACAATTTAATTACAGATTTCCATAAAACCAATTCATTACCTACCATAAGTGACTAGAAAATAATGAAAGGTTATTGTAACATATTATTAGCAGTAAGAAATTTCAATCACAAAATCAAGAATAAATATCATTGCAACAACACCAATAAATCCATAAATATATAAGAAATATTATGGAACTTCATAAATCAAATGCAAAACTCCCTCTTCACTTTAATTTACTTTAGTGTAATTCGTTATAGTATTTAGGTTAATCAGTACTATACATCCAATGGAAACAAAATAACAAGATAATTCCACAATTTACACATAATAAAGAAGCAAGAATTTCCTGACCCCAACCACAACTAAATATTTAAAAAATATTTCATAAGAATGAGAAGAATAGTCAAATAAAATAGGACTTAACACATTAAGGTAATCTAAAAGTCGTATGTATGACCATTAACCATTAAAAACATAACAAAAAAACACAAAAACCGAATCACCATTGTTGTCGCATCCTTCCTAAGAAGAAAGTTCTAGAAGATAATCAAGAAGAAGAGAAAAGAAATTCACCTTAGAGGAGGAGAAGTAGGGAGACTTATGTGCTACGTCGGGAGGGGAAGGCGCGATCACCAGAGGGGGAGGTGCATGGGAGGAACCTCTAACCATAGGGAAATGGAGGATTAGGGTTCACAGGGAGTAGGGTTGAGTAGATAGGAGGAAAATTAGGGTTTGTGGGGAGGATAAGGAGTAGGGCTAGTAGCGTAGGTCCATCAATGCAAAGATCAGGGGGGGAGGTTTGGCAACACGATTTTTGTGGGGAGGGAGGTCCGACAAGGCGAAGATCGGGGGGGAGGGGAGTTGTTTCAGGGGTACAGTACCGTGAGATCCTTAGGGTGTGATAAACAGAGGACACTGTGTAGCCGATTTTATAAAATATGGGAATATGGTTTTATCAGTGCTAAAAATGCGCAGATAAAGGTTGCCATTGATAAGCGCTAAAATTTTAGCACCGATACATGGATTATTTATCAGCGCTTTTCTAGTGCTGATACATGGCTTCTTTATCAGTGCTAGAAAAGAACTGATAAAGGCCTTCTTTATCAGTTCCAAAAAAGCGCTGATATAGGGATTCTTTATCAGCGCTTTTTACTTAGCGCTGATAAAAGGTGGTGCTTACCATTACCATTTTTTTATTAGTGCATCCTATGGTTTTCATATATGTTATAGTACAGGTTAACATAACTTAGTGTGTACTATTAGGTAGAAGATTCTTAAAAATGGCTGTTATGGGACTGGCATAAAAGAATCCCTCTTCGGTTTGACCTAGAATTGGAGTTAAGAGATAGGATTTCATGAGTTTCTTGAAGATTATTTTTACTCAAGGTACTCAAGAAATACAAGAGGAGAATCTCAACACGTGATACGGGGAAGGGAACAAGAGTAACATTTCAACTTAGGGTATTCCAAGGAGTGTGTAAGAGTATATAGACGCATGGTATTATATGGGGTTGTTGTTGCAGATATACAGGGGTCAACCCAAAATTTCCATGACCCAAATAAAATTGATTGCAGTTTGACTCTCCACTTTTAATAGGGGTTTATGAGGTAGTGAAGGGATCAGGTAGGAGACCCATGACTATATCCTGACACCGATCCTGATTAGGGGTAAGGGGTGTGGCCCCTGGGGTATAGACTAGAGGCAATGTGTCTGAACACTATTTTGTGCAACTAGGTGAGGGGGCACACCACTATCCACTAGGTTTCTCAACTTTTCACTATGTCGTGCAACACTACTGTTTCATGAAAAAGTGGATTTATTAAGGCATAGCCTATAAGACCAATTTTGGAAAACACCATATCACAAAAAAAATCAGTTGTATGTAGATATAGTTACATGACATATTGTGTAACATCCCAGGTAAATGAAGAATAAGACATATTTTATATGTATTAATATTTGTGAATTAAATATTAATTTTACTTTAAAGGGGTTTATATGTTCGATAGTGTACCTGATACGCAACAGCGGGTTTCTTTGGAATCTTACATTCCACACTAATAATATAATATTATTATTTTAAATTGTAGTTTAACTCCTAGCTGTTGTATTGGCAGGAATGAATTAAACTAACTACAATATGATTATAAATGATTGTTAAATGTATTTAAATTTATCCAATAAAAAGTTAGAGGCTTAAAATATGAATGTATCTAATTTTAAGCATAATTTACATTAAAAGGACGATTTACCTCCTTTTAATCACAGAACCTCTTTAAATATATTTTTGGTCACTTTAATACATTCTAATTGACCAAATATAATTATTATTTAGAATTGGGATATCAAATTTTACATCGGGTAATTATTTGGTATTTTTCTGATAAAGTTTATTTTTTAATGAATAGTGAAAATACTTTATTTTAATTCAAAAGTGCCTTTTAATATAATTTATTTATATGGTTAGATTATCTTTTTAGTTGGTTTTAAAGTGAAATTGAAATATATTTTTACCATTTAAACCAATGTTGTTCATTGGAATTAATTTCACTTTGAAATTGGACATAAACAAGTATCAATCTTTTGATAGTTATTGTTTCTTAAAAACACGCTATTTGTTTTGATAATGGAAATTAATATTAAAATTAATTAATTCCACTTCTTAGTTTTGAATTAGAAAAAATAGACATAATTTTTGAATTCGGAATATCAAATATAGCTTAGGCTGAATTTTTGGTATTTTTCTAAAAAACTTCAATTTTTGATGAATAGTGACACCACTTAGTGGTAGTTAAAAAACCATCTTTATCATTTAAATGAGATTTAACACTTTTGAGAATTGAATTTCAAAAATCCTACATACATGTTTGTTATCAAGAAGTATAATGTGGTTCATTAAGCTGAAAATAATCTTTGGTGAATAGTAACTTTTGACTTTTATTTACCACAATTAAAGGTAAATATGGTAATTCAAGGTTAAAAGAATATTATAATAATTAAAAATTACCTTAACACTTGTCCTAACCTTATAGTTTGAGTAGTGTCTGACCATGGACATCTTTGGGTCGATTTTGGGACCACATGGAGATACTTATGAAAGATAATGACACTTTAGATTAATTAATTTAATGTAAAGACAAAATTGACAATAACAAACATCCTTTAGTAAGTAAATTTTTATATGCTTTTATATAAGTAATATTTTAGATTATAAATATTCATTAGAAACCTAAAAATATTTCCTACATGATAGTATTTTTTTATAATTTTTAAAAATCGAATAAATTAAATTATATATGACACAATAATGATGCAGTATTTACCTCATTAATTTATGATTTAAATAAATAAGATTATAATATAATCCAAAACATGTAAAATTCTGATTGGATGATTTTATTTCGACCATGAGTCATCTTATATTCGACTATAATGATTCTTGGACCTTTAGAAACGGAATATAATTATATAATAAAATAATGTTTTCACACTTTCCTAAAGAGCCCCTCCTCTCCCTTATAAAAGGAGACCACATCTAACCAATTCCACACACCTATCAAGCCATTTGGCTCGTCCAAACTCTACCCAATTAATCTTCCTACATCCCTCTCCTCCTCTTATAAGCCTTAAATTAGGAATAAGGCACTTCAGGAAGTCCTTTGGTTCAAACCAAAGGGAGTTACCCAAATTAAAGGTAACAGTTTCTCTTAAATTGTTTTATTTTATTTTACTTCTCAAACCCCTAAACTCTTTTTATTCATTTCTTTTGTGAAAAAACCAGTATACTCATAATACTATGATGTTTTTATGAGAATAATTATAACTACACTTACACACACCTCCATCTAATGGATGATGAACATAGTGTTTCTGTGGATGGAAAACTAAGGCCTCACAAAACGATGATTGTTCAATTACATCTTACAACCTCTCATGGTGGAAATTATGATGGTACTATATTTATATACGATATATATTATGTTTATGATTTCCTTATGCTTCTCTAATTCCCATTTATAGCATGACTTTATGGTTTCCATAGTGGGTAAATACGATAATCTCATTTGAGGAAGTGCGGACAACCGCCCCCTCAAAGTGATTTGATTCGTTAATGCCTTATGTTGGATGTATAAAGGATGGAGTTATCGATATTATAAATGATATTATACTGGAATTATAATATACCTATGTATCATTATGTTTTATTTCCATTAAAATACGAAATAGAAATGAATGTAGCGTTCATGTGTACGTACGACTTACTGTCTCCATGAACGGTGCATTTAATTTCTTACCTCTAAATGTTATGTACTATTATAAAAACATGTATATACTGGATATATATGATATATATGATATCCAAATCATGAATATAATTTTTGATATAATGAAACTTTGACCACATGGACAACTTGTAAATATAAGGTGTTCATTTTTACTCAAGTACCAAATATCGACAAAATGAATGTTATTAACTTAAATGATTGCATAACATTTATAACATGGTAATAAGTGATATAAAATGAATAATAAAATTGAAAAAGGTTCTTAAGAAAGTATAAATCAACTTTAGTTTATTATTTAGGAGATTAATGAATGATCGAGTCATGTCGGACACAAGGTAAGGGACATCATCTCAATCTCCTTTCATTGAGGCATTTTTAGTTTTATACACAACTTTATTTTATATGGTGTATAAACTCTTCTGAATTTTCATTTTATTCAAAGGGAATATTTTTATACGAAGAGTTTTACTAAAATACAAAAAGGAATGTTTTTTTAACGTAATCGGTGACAATGACCTTTCCGCCGCCGTGAGTATTATTTGATATTTGGCTTCAACAACAAGCTGTAATGTTTTTAAAATGATAAATAAATACCAAATACTCTTTTTATGTATTTTGGTATCGAAAATGATTTTGAGAATGGATTTATTATTTCAATATCTTGAAATAATATTTTCTTATTGCAATGTGGGAATGTTATTTGTAGAGACTCGAAGCTTGACGTACATGGAAAACACATTACTTTTGCGGAATACTTAATACATAACAAAATTCAAAACTCAAGGACTGTAATAGTTTAGTGTCTTTGGAAACTCGAAACGTAATCTTCTAATCGTGGTGAAAGATCTTCAACATCTCCCATAAATATCTTCCCCTTATGTTTTCTTACCTAAAACCTTTCTTTATATCCTGGGGAAAAGAAAACATATATAGGGTGAGCTCAAATGCTCAGTAAGGGTAAACATGGATAAAATAAAACAAACCATATACATTTGAACGTAAAAACCTGAACATAATGTTTAAACATCAAGATCTTGAGCAATGAAATAAAACATGGCAATACGTAAGGCATAGATCATAAATAAACATTAATCCTGATAAAATAGAATGGGAATAAAACTTGTAATTGTGGCAAAACATTATGATTTAAATAGTAGCCAAGGCATTGCTGCCAGGACCATCTTAGTGGACAAAGTCCCTTTCTGAATCGAGTTCACTCCTCACGTTAGTCCTGTAACACTGAACCGGATTAACTTACCATTCCAGCCATGTCTATCTCATGAGATATAAATCTTTACCCAATGCATTGGAAAGAGATATAGGTCTCACCCATCTCATAATGAAATCATTCTTACTTGTGCAACAAAATAAACTTGAAACATTCATCATAACCCAAAGAATAAAATGGGTTTCATAAACATCATCCCATCATCACATAATCCATATAAAAAAAGGATATATCAACATAAGAAAAGTGAAACCATGTAAATAATAGGAACATTATACTTGAAACATACACATATAAAATAATGTCATCTTAGATGGAAAAATGGTTTTGATAAAACACTTGAAATGAATTCTTGAGGAAAATATCCTTTCTTCTTTAAAATAAATTTCTTTTCACAAAACATCAAGGAATTTTAAAAGAAAGAATTTTTTTTAAAATAGTCATGAAATATTTTGGTGGAATCTTCATGAAAATAAGGCTTTATAAAATCATAAAAATCCTTTCATGCCGTATAAGTTAAAAACCATTCTCCTCGTACTTTTGTCAGAAAAGTCAAAAAGTACCTCGTAACATAAAAAAAAGAAACATCCCTTACATATCATGTAGTAAACAAAAAATGGGTAAAAAGGAAATTAAAAATACATAAAAACACTTTTTGAAAACTTGGACTTGGATGATAATAAAAACCCCAGTAATTACTTACGAATAAACAATCTTGGATAAGAACGATATTGGAAAAGTTATCCATTACCGTACGTCTGATATGCTTGGTATGTATCTGAACCTCCTATATAATTATTTAAATAATGTCATTGACTTATTACAGAATCATATTCATTGTTATGATATCATATATGGTTCACTTATGACTTTATATTACCCATTAATTTGTAAATTAATGTTAAAGTTGTGTTTTGGGTAAAATCATCTTATTTATCGTACGTGTTTGAACTTCTTGTTCATGAGGTTATTATTACTTATATCATGATTTAATTAATTAAAAAATGTAAATAATGATTTATATATCATATAAATTCATTATATATCAATCATATACAAGCATTTATAATAGTACATAACATATGGAGGTAAGAAATGAAATGCAGCGTTCATGGAGACGGTAAGCCGTACGTACGCATGAACGCTACTTTCATTTCTATTTATTATTTTCATAGAATTAAAATATAATGATACATAGTTATATTATAATTCCAGTATAATATCATATATAATATCATTAACCACATCCTTTATACATCCCACATAAGGTATTAACGAATCACATCACTTTAAGGGGGCGGTAGTTCGCACTTCCTCAAATGAGATTATCATATTTACCGACTATGAAAACCGTATGGGATTGATATAATTGGGAAGTAAAGAAGCATAAGGAAATCATAAAATTAATATATATTATATATAAATACAGTTCCATCATAATGGCCACCATGAGAGGCGGTAGGAGAAAATCGAACAATCATCATTTCGTGAGGCGTTAGTTTTCCATCACAGAAACATTATGTTCTTCATCCATTAGATGTAGGTGTGTGTAAGTGTAGTTAGAATCCTTCTCAAAAAAAATCCTAGTATATTTAGGATATTGGTGTTGTTACAAAAGAATGGATTAAAAAGAGTTTAGGGGGTGGAGAAGTAGAATAAAAGAAAACAACTTAAGAGAAACTGTTTCCTTTAATTTTGGTAACTTCCTTTGGTTTGAACCAAAAGGACTTCTTTGAGATTCTTAGGCCTAATGTAAGGCTTCAAGGGGGATGAGAGGGATTTAGGTAGATTATTTGGGCAGAGTTTGGACGAACCAAAAATCTTGAGAGGTGTGAGGAATTGCATAGAATTGGTATCCTTTTATAAGGGAGAGGAGGGGCTCTTTAGGAAAGTGTGAAAACATTATTTTATTATAAACTTATCTTCGGTTTAAAGAAGTCCAAAACACATTAATGTCAAATATAAGATGACTCATATTCGAAATAAAATTATCCAATTGGAATTGGACAGGTTTTGGATGATATTTTAACCATTATAATCTTATTTATTTAAATCATTTATTAATGAGGTAAACACTACATCATTATTGTGTCATAAATAATTTAATTCATTTGATGTATAAAAATTATGAAACAAATAGCATGATGTAGGTAATCTTTTTATATTTCCAAAGAATATTTATAGTCGAACATATAACTTATATAACCCCTTATAAAAATTAATTACTAAAAGATTTTTGTTAAAGTCAATTTTGTCTTTACATTAAATTAATTAATCCAAATTGTCATTTTCACTACCAAGTGGCTCATTGGGGTCCCCAAATCGGCCAAAGGATTCCCATGGTAGGCCACTACTCATCCAATAAGGTTAGGACAAGTTTCAAGATAATTTTGAATTATTATAATATTCTTTTAACCTTGAATTACCCTATTTACCTTTAACCGCAGTAAATAAAAATTACTGTAGTTACTATTCATAATATAAAAAAATACAAGTAACCTATTGAAATAATTTGGACCAACTGATTCCAAATATGGAATCCATTTTTAAAAATTCAAAACACCGAATTTGTACTAATTAATTTAAAATTAATCCTGTTGTTAAGCGAATAGGTTTTAAAAGTTTAAACATTGCCAAAGATTGAATTGATTTAACCTATGAATTCAATGTAGAATCAATGATAATGACATACAGTATATTAAATGGTAAAAATATATTCTATTTATAATTTAAAACCATTCAATATTATAATTTAACCATATAAATTATTACGATGAAAAAAGTTGTTTTTAATTAAAATATAGCATGTTTTTACTATTCATTAAAATATGAAAGTTCTTAGAATAATATGAAAATTTTTTCCAAAGTAAATTTTTATATCTTGATTCCAAATAAGAATTTTATTGTGTCAAATTGAACTTAAAAACATGTCAAAAACTATATTTAATGTGGGTGCGCCATCAAAAGGTGACAAAACTGCATTTTTTGAAAAATACTTATTTTACCCGAAACATTTATTTTGTTCTCATACCATGTTCTAGAAAATGTGTAAGATGGATAATAATGTTATAAAATTCAAAATTTTGTTAATAATTTTCATAACGGATAGTTCATAATAATATTATAATAATATATCATTGTTTAGTAAAACCCGGTATTGCGTACAACACACGCTATCGAGGAATGTCGCGATTGCGTGTAATGCAGGCCAAGTCAGGGTTGCGTGTTGTGCAAGAATCCTTTGTTGTTTCATATAACAGAATCCAAACATATTTCATTTATACATTGAATATATATATATATATATATATATATATATATATATATATATATATATATAAACACACTCAATGTTGCGTAGAATGACTATTATAAAACGAACATGAAATTTTGTGTAACACGATCCAAGAATAGCGTTGCATATACTGCAAGCTAATACGGTGTTGTGTATAGTACAAGCTAAACTTGGTGTGATTTATAATAGAAGACATCAATGACATTAAAAGAATATTTTTCATAAAATCTCAGGGTGTTACATTCTACCCCCCTTAAAATGAATTTCTCCCTCGAAATTCGTTGGGGTTATAATTTTTTTACTATTCATAGAAACCCACATCGTAAAAAGGAATACTAAAACATAATTTTAAAAACTAAAGTATGAAATGTAATGATTACCCAAAGTAACTCATCACTGGGTTTCTATATAGGAGAACATACGTTAAAATATGGATATGGAAGAAAAATCTAACCATAAAGTTCTGATGGAGAGTGGTAGAGAACATGGCTATAAAAAGCCAACAATCACAAAGACGTAAATTTGTGATGATCTAAGGTACCATCTGATTCATCAGATATAAGAGCACTAGGACAACATTTTTTGTTTTCAATATCATTTCCCTAAAGTTGATGAATTAAAATAAATACTTACATGATTTTCGTACAATCTCACTATTGTTCATGAATTGAACAATTTCCACTTCATCTCTTAAATAAATGAAGTTGAGTTTGTTATTCGTGAAGCGTTAGAAGATCATGTGATAGAATGATGGGTCATTCCATCCATTTCAAACAAAAGTTTAGCAAGAGTTATAAGTCCATCTTATGGAGAGATTAAACATATATGGTTCCAAAAATGGACTTATACTTTATTTATCATACCGCTTAATAAAATAAAACTACTTTCCACTAACTAGGGACTTCTTGTAGGCCATTGGTATGCGATAAAGGCCAGTCACACTTCAGTTGTGGGTTTGATTCCCACAGCCTTATCTGACGCGATGGGCTGTCACTCGTCCTGCAGGTTGTCCTTTTTCTAAAACTACATTACTATAACATCCCATCAATAATATCAAAAAAAATTCTATCCTTAAACAATACTAACTTATGTCCAACATAATCCATTCCAATCTTTAGGCTTATCTAAAATACTTCGGTCCAAGCTCATAGTATAAAGAAAATGATTACTTGAAATTTCATTAACCAACCATCATTTATCCCCCATTATCTTGTTGGTCACATTTTAATCATGTGAATACCTTAATCATGTATTCTCTTGAAAAATGAATACCCATTAAACCTTAGTGAAAACATGAATACTGTCAAAAGTGAACTCTTTCCACATACCAAAATTAAAAAATTCTATATACTCAAACCATGATATAACCTTCTCCTTATATCAGTCATGAGCTCATGAATACTTTCAAACATTTAATTTTCTTCTTATCCCTTCATTATGTGCATATCATCTACTTTCCAAAAATACTAGTACCATTCATCACACACTTTCAAAACATAAGGAAAGAAAACATTGTAACAATCCTTAGATGTCTCTTTATTCCATAGTACCATGAGATTACTTATACAACAGTACACTTGATAAACATGTAATCATTCCACTACCTTCTTAAACCATTGACCGAGCTTCAACAATTCTTTCATCTCACATATCATTTGTAGTCTCTTCATCATCATCAACATAAATATTACCCATATAACCATACTGATTCTCTTCATGATACTTTCCCTTAGGGCATTGGTTTGCATAATTCCTGTACATTCCACATTTAAAACATTTAACCATTGTTGATGTCGTAGCAATACCATTATCATCAACCATGGTGTTAACTGAACCTTTTCCTTTGCACTTACTGGATTTATGTCCTTCATTTCCACACCCAAATCATCTTCCAGTTCCTTTGAAACATTCTCCCTGATGCCTCTTCCCACAAGATTTACATAGGGGAAATTGAACTTTCTTTCCTCTATGATCATCATGAAACTCCATCTTTCTCTTATTAGCAGAGTCAGGAAACTTACCAAATTTGAGTTTATTGATCATATTATGAGATTGCTTATTTGGAATAATAATGATTTTTGGACTTCCAAATTCCATTTCATTTGGTTTCTCATAACGAATATCATTCCATTGTCCATCATATCCTCCATTATCGTGAATCATCTTGTTTCCATCCATTTTCTAAAACCCAAAAAGAATAGCGTGAGAGGAAAAAATAATAATAAAGGGGGTGTAACATCAATATATAACATCTTAGGTTTAATATAATATCGTTACCATAATTCTAGGACTATAACCTATACTTATACTTAATGTTAGGGACATCCCTAGACATACCTTAAAAATATCTCCAGATATCTCACTAAAGTTCTCGCATCCTAGTTTCCAAAGGTTGACTAATCCTTTCCTCTGATACCAACTGTAGAGACCCGAAGCTTAACGTACATGGACAACACATTACTTTTGCGGAAAACTTAATACATAACAAAATTCAAAACTCAAGGGCCGTAATAGTTTAGTGTGTTTGGAAACTCGGAACGTAATCTTCTAATCGTGGTAAAAGATCATCAACATCTCCCATAAAGATATTCCCCTTATGTTTCCTTAACTAAAACCCTTCTTTATATCTTGGGGAAAAGAAAACATATAAAGGGTGAGCTCAAATGCTCAGTAAGGGTTTCCATGGATAAAATAAAACAAACCATATACATTTGAACTTAAAAACATGAACACAATGTTTAAACATCAAGATCTTGAGCAATGAAATAAAACATGACAATACATAAGGCATAAATCATAAAAAAAAACAATAATCCTGATAAAATAGAATGGGAATAAAACTTTTAATTGTGTCAAAACATTATGATTTCCATAGTAGCCAAGGAATTGCTTCCAGAACCATCTTTGTGGACAATGTCCCTTTCTGAATCGAGTTCACTCCTCGTTTCAGTCCTGTAACACTGAACCAGATTAACTTACCGTCCCATCCATGTCTATCTCATGAGATATAAATCTTTACCGAATGCATTGGAGGGAGATATATGTCTCACCCATCTCATAATGAAATCATTCTTACTTGTGACACAAAATAAACTTGAAACATTCATCATAACCCAAAGAATAAAATGGGTTTCATAAACATCATCCCATCATCGCATAATCTATATAAAACAAATGGATATATCAACATAAGAAAAGTGAAACCATGTAAAACATAGGGGAATTATACTTGAAACATACACATATAAAATAATTTCATCTTGGATGGAAAATGGTTTTGATAAAACACTTGAAATGAATTCTGGAGGAAAATATCATTTCTTCTTCAAAATCAATTTCTTTTCAAAAAACATCATGCAGTTTTAAAAGAAAGAGTTTTTTTTAAAATAGTCATGAAATATTTTGGAGGAAGCTTCATGAAAATAAGGCTTTATAAAATCGTAAAAATCCTTTCATGCTATATAAGTTAAAAAAACATTCTCCTCGTCCTTTTGTCAGAAAAGTCAAAAAGTACCTCGTAACGTAATAAAAAGAAAGATCCCTTACATATCATGTATTAAAAGACAAAATGGGTAAAAAGGAAATTAAAAATACATAAAAAAAAATTTAGAAAACATGTACTTGGATGATAACAATAACCCCAGTAATTAATTACGAATAAACAATCTCAGATAAGAACAAGATTGGAAAAGTTATCCCTTACCGTACGTCCGATATGCTTCGTATGTATCCGAACCTCCTATATAATGATTTAAATAATATCATTGACTTATTAAAGAATCATATTAATTGTTATGATATCATATATGGTTCAATTATGACTTTATATTACCCATTCTTTTGTAAATTAATGTTAAAGTAGCATTTTGGGTAAAATCATCTTCTTTATCGTACGTTTTTGGACTTGTTGTTCTTGATGTTACTATTACATATATCATGATTTACTTACTTCCAAAATTTAAATAATGATTTATATATCATATACATTCATTATATATCCAGCATATACAAGCATTTATAATATTACATAACATATGGAGGAAAGAAATGAAACGCACCGTTAATGGAGACGGTAAGCTGTAAGTACTCATGAACACTACTTTCATTTCTATTTTTTATTTTAATGGAATTAAAACATAATTATACATACTTATATTATAATTCCAGTATAATATCATATATAATATCATTAACCACATCCTTTATACATCTCACATAAGGTATTAACGAATCACATCACTTTGAGGGGGCGGTAGTCCGCACTTCCTCAAATGAGATTATCGTATTTACCGACTATGGAAACCGTAGACGCTTGATATAATTGGGAAGTAAAGAAGCATAAGGAAATCATAAAAATAATATATATTATATATAAATACATTTCCATCATAATGACCACCATGAGAGGCGCTAAGAGAAAATCGAACAATCATCGTTTCGTGAGGCGTTAGTTTGTCATCACAGAAACATTATATTCTTCATCCATTAGATGGAGGTGTGTGTAAGTGTAGTTCGAATACTTCTCATAAAAGAAATCCTAGTTTATATATGATATTTGTTTTGTTACAAAAGAAAGGAATAAAATGAGTTTAGGGGTTGGAGAAGTAGAATAAAAGAAAACAACTTAAGAGAAACTGTTACCTTTAATTTTGGTAACTTCCTTTGGTTTGAACCAAAAGGACTTCTTGGAGAATATTATGCCTAATTTAAGGCTTCAAGGGGGAGGAGAGGGATGTAGGAAGCTTAGTTGGGTAGAGTTTGGACGAACCAAAAAGGCTTGAGAGGTGTGAGGAATTGCATAGAATTGGTATCCTTTTATAAGGGAGAGGAGGGGCTCTTTAGGAAAGTGTGAAAACATTATTTTATTATAAACTTATCTTCCGTTTCAAGAGGTCCAAACACATTAATGTCGAAGATAAGATGACTCATATTCGAAATAAAATCATCCAATTGGAATTGGACAGGTTTTGGATGATATTTTAATCATTATAATCATATTTATTTAAATCATTTATTAATGAGGTAAACACTACATCATTATTGTATCATAAATAATTTAATTTATTTGATGTGTAACAATTATGAAAAAATTACCATGATGTAGGTAATAGTTTTAGCTTTCCAAAGAATATTTATAGTCGAAAAGATAACTTATATAACTCATTATAAAAATTAATTACTAAAAGATTTTTGTTAAAGTCAATTTTGTCTTTACATTAAATTAATTAATCCAAATTGTCATTTTCACTGCCAAGTGGCTCATTGGGGTCCCAAAATCGGCCAAAGGATGCCCATGGTCGTCCACTACTCATCCAATAATGTTAGGATAAGTGTCAAGGTAATTTTGAATTATTATATCATTCTTTTAACTTTGAATTACCCTATTTACCTTTAACCGCAGTAAATAAAAATTACCGTAGTTACTATTCATAATATATAAAAAATAAAAGTAACCTATTAACATAATTTGGAACCACTGATTCTGAATATGGAATCCATTTTTCAAAATTCAAAACACTGAAGTTTTAGTAATTAATTTAAAATTAATCCCGTTGTTATGCGAATAGGTTTTAAAAGTTAAAACATTGCCAAAGATTGAATTAATTTAGCCTATGAATTCAATGTAAAATCAATGATAATGACATAAATTATATTAAATGATAAAAATATATTCTATTTATAATTTAAAACCATTAAATATTATAATTTAACCATATAAATTATTACGATGAAAAAAGTTGTTTTTAATTAAATTATAGCGTGTTTTTACTATTCATTAAAATATGAAAGTTATCAGAATAATATGCAAATTTTATCCAAAGTAAATTTTAATAACCTGATTCCAAAGATGAATTTTATTTTGTCATATTGAACTTATAAAAATGTCAAAAACCATATTTAATGTGGGTGCGCCATCAAAAGGCAGCAAAACTGCATTTTTTTTAAAATACTTATTTTACCCGAAAAATTTATTTTGTTCTCATACCATGTTCTAGAAAATGTGTAAGATGAATAATAATGTTATAAATTTTAAAATTTAGTAAATACTATTCATAATGTATAGTTCATAATAATATTATAATAATATATCGTTGTTTAGTAAAACCCGGTATTGCGTACAACACACGCTATCGAGGAAGGTCGCGATTGCGTGTAATGCAAGCCAAGTCAGGGTTGCATTTTGTGAAAGAATCCTTCGTTG
Organism: Viscum album; assembly: GCA_963277665.1. Lineage (NCBI taxonomy): Eukaryota > Viridiplantae > Streptophyta > Magnoliopsida > Santalales > Viscaceae > Viscum > Viscum album. Next base: position 341,966,420 of record OY728135.1, read on the forward strand.
TTTGGTATAACAGAATCCAAACATATTTCATTTATACATTGAATATATATATATATATATATATATATATAAACACACTCAATGTTGTATAAAATAACTATTATAAAATAAACATGAAATTGTGTGTAACACGATCCAAGAATAGCATTGCGTTTACTGCAAGCTAATATGGTGTTGCGTATAGTACAAGCTAAACTTATTGTGCTGTATAATAGAATTCATTAATGAAATTAAAGGAATATTTTTCATAAAATATCGAGGTGTTAGATTATCTTTTCTTTATGCTTATGTTGTGTGTTATGATCATGTTATGGTTCTTGGGAATTATTTACATATATGGGTGGTTCCGTGATAAACCTAGGGCGGGTGAGCCTGAGATAGCTCTCCAATGCATTGGGTAATGTGACAGAGGTAAACGTGAATGTTTCTCCTAAGAGATTTATGGAATTACTGTGATGGATATTCCAAAGTAACTCCCTATTTAGCTGTGATAGCTACAATGTAAGTATGATATGGATGCCACAAGTTAACAATATGATTAATGTTTTTTATGTGTCTTTCATAAATCTTATGATTTCATGAGGTAAGTAAAAGAGTTCATGTTTTTTATGTATTTATGAAAAAATGTTTTCATTCATTGTTTTATAACCCTCACTCAGCTTTTTATGCTCATCCCAATTTTTGAAATCTTTTCACAGGACATAAAGATGAATAAGGTCAAGGATGGGATCAAGGAAAAGTCATTCTATCTAAATGAATCTTTTTTAAGAGTTTTTATTTTATGAAAAAAATGGAAACTATGTAGATATGTCTACCTTGTAATCTTTTGAGATGTAATAGTTATGTCCTAATTCTCTAAAACTCTAAAACTGAAAAGATCCTCAATGTAAATTATTCATTTAATTCAATATTATGTAATGTTTAAGATTGGGTCCTTATAGTTGGTATCAGAGGTCGGTTTAGATAAATTTAGGAGTTAGGGTATTGTTAAATTAATATCCATTAAGTAATTTTTGTTAATATTGATATCATATAGAATTTACTGATTACCATGTTGCTTTGCCTAAGATATTTCTATGTTCAGAATTTTTTTCTACATAGGAAACATGGTAGCTTTGTTGGGACGACATCAGGAGGAAGACAACCTTCCAAATCAGTAACTTGGGATGGTCGGAATCAGAACTGAATAGTTTGTTGTAGTGATGGCATAGTTGACTCAGGCTATAAATGGTGGTGGTATCCATGTATGAGATCAGCTAGACCAACCACAGAGGAACATGTCAGTAGTGGAGCATTTCATGAGGCAACATCCACTATCATTCAGAGGATCATCTGACCCATTGCTAGCTGAAGAGTGGATTAAATAATTAGAGAAGATTTTTGATCTCATGGGTTGTTCAAAACATTAAAAGGTTAGTCTTGCTATTTACCATTTTGAAGGTGAATCTGATCAGTGGCGGTTGATGGTGAAAAATATCAGGGATAGTGATGAGAATGATGCTCTCGATTGGGATGAATTCAAATGTATGTTTCTTGAGAAATATTTTCCAAAGGTGTTTTGTCTTATTATGGAAAAACAATTCCTGGAATTGTGGCAGGAGGATGACTCAGTGGCTTCTTATGAAGAAAAATTCACTTGATTGGAAATGTATGCTCCAAATTTCATATGAGATCTCGATAGTAAAATCAACCATTTTCACTCAGGATTAAAGCCAGATTATCGAAGGGATTTAGCTACTCGTGAGCTCAAAAGTTATGAAAAACTATTTCGTTGTGCATAGAAGGTGGAAATTGAGTTTTTCGATGATCAGGTATTCTTTGACAAACAACAGAATAAGAGAACGAGGTGGCAGGAGAAAGGGAATAACTCTTCAAAAAAGTATGATGGTAAGAAACTTAAGTTTACAGTTTGTGAAAATTGTGGTAAAAAGAATGTTGGGGAATGTCTTGAATTTTGGTAAGTGATACCGATGTGGTAAAATGGGACATAAGGCTCATAATTTCACTGAAAAAGATCAGGGTAATGGTAAGACAAAATCTTATTTACAGTCAGTAAAATGTTTTTAGTGCAATGAAATGGGTCATTATGCAAATGAGTGTCCAACAAAGAACTCAACCGAAGGAAAGCAGCCAGACTACAAACAGAAAGGGGTGGATAAATCCTTTGAAACTAATTCAGAAGATGTTGGGCCATCAAATGTAGTTGTATCAGGTACACTGTTTGTTTTTTCAGATTATGCCAATGTGTTGTTTGATTTGGGGTCTACACACTCTTTCATTTCTGAGAAGTATTCTAGTAAATTGGGAATTCCAACTCAAGATATGAATATAGAACTTATGGTAAAAACACCTGGAAGAAATGTTGAGATAAAAAGAAAACTTAAGAACATTCATGTCCTTGTGTGCGGAAAGAATATACCTTCAAAGCTTATTGTTTTGACTCTAGTAGAGTTTGATGTTATTTTGGGCATGTATTGGATTTCTATTTATCATGCTAAGATTGATTGTAGAGATAAATAGGTTTGTTTTCAGAATTATTTTCAGTTTTTATACAAAAATGAACCCTTGCTATTGATAACATATCAGGAAGCTGAGAAACTAGTAAAAGATGGAAATAAATGTTACCTTGCACATATTGTTGAAAACAAATAAACTGTTCAGATTATTGATGTGCCAGAGATAAACGAGTACCTGGATGTTTTTCCTGATGAGTTTCATGGTATTATACCTGATCGAGAAGTTGAATTTACTATTGACTTAGTTCCTAATGATAATCCAATTTCAAAACCCCCTTATCGAATGGCTAAAATTGAACTTTTCGAGTTAAATAAGCAATTGCAGGTGTTATTAGATAAAGGTTTCATTCAACCTAGCACGTCACCATGGGATGATCTTATCTTGTTTATTAAAAATAATGATGGTTCAATGAGACTTTGCATTGATTATAGAGCATTGAATAACATCATTGTTAATAATAAGTATCCTTTGCCTCATATTGATTATTTGTTTGATCAACTCCCGGGAGCTCAGTATTTTTCAATGATTGACTTGAGGTCGGGGTACCATCAGTTGAAATTAAAGGATGCAAACATTCCTCAGACCGCGTTTCGTACTAGATATAGCCATTATGCATTTGTAGTTATTCCTTTTGGGTTAACCAATGCACTTGCTGTATTTATGGATCTTATGAATATAATTTTCCATGAGTTCTTGGATAAGTTTGTGGTTGTGTTCATTGATGATATTTTGGTTTATTACAAAAGTAAATAGGAACATGAAAGTCATTTAAGGGTTGTCTTACAAACCTTAAAAGAAAAGAAACTATTTGGGAAATTCAGAAAGTGTGAATTTTGGTTACAACAGATTTCTTTCCTTGGTCACATTGTTTCAAAAAAATGTCATAACTATTGATCCTACTAAAATGAAATTTGTTGAAGAATGGTCAAGACCCACAAATATAACCTAGATTCATATTTATCTTGGTTTTTCTGGTTATTAATAGAGGTTTGTTGAAAAGTTTTCACGGTTATCTATTCCAATGACTAAGTTAACTTGAAAAGGTGTTAAGTTCATCTGGACAAAAGAATGTGATGATTGTTTTTAGGAATTGAAAAGAAGATTGGTGAATGCTCCAGTTTTGGCACTTCCTTTCAGAAATGGTGAGTTTGTTATCTATAGTGATGCTTCATTGAAATGAATGGGTTGTTTCCTAATGAAAAATGATCAGGTAATTGGTTATGCTTCATGTCAGTTGAAACCAGATGAGTTAAATTGCCCTACACATGATTTGGAATTAGCTGCAGTTGTTTTTGTTTTAAAAATTTGGATGCATCATTTGTATGGAGAGAAGTGTGAAATATATACTGATCAGAAAAGTTTGAAGTATATAACCAATCAGAAAGAATTGAACATGAGATAGAGGAGATGTTTGGAATTAATCAAGGATTATGATTGCATGGTCCTTTATCATCCAGGAAAAGAAAATAAAGTGGCTGATGCATTGAGTCGAAAAAGTAATTCTTCATTAACCATGTTACATTTGGAACGAGATCCTTTGGTTTTTGATTTGATGAACTTTTTCATAGAAGTTGTTGTTGTAGGAAATTCTTCAGTTTTGTTTCAAGTATCAGTGATATTATCTCTATCAGACAGAACTAAGCAAGCGTAGAAGGAAGACAGTGAGTTACAGAAAAAGGTTATGTTGGTTTAGAAGGGTAAGTTTCCTGATTTTAACATTGATAATGATTGTGTTTTGAAATTTTTAAAGAGATTATGTGTGCCTTTTGATTCACAGTTGAAGAATGAGTTCTTATGTGAAGCTCATAGTTCTCCGTTTTCAGTTCATCCTAGCAGTACAAAGATGTATAGAGATCTTCGAGAGTATTACTAGTGGGATGGAATGAAAAGAGATGTTGCTGATTTTACTATGAAGTGTTTGACTGATCATCATGTTAAAGTAGAGCGATAGTTACCGAAAGTAATGCTTCAACCTTTACTAGTTCCAGAGTGGAAATTGGAAAATATATCCATCGACATTGTTGTGGGATTACCAAAGAAATCTCGAGGTAATAATGCAATCTGGGTTATAGTTGACCAAATTGACTAAATATACTAATTTCCTTCATATTAGAGATACTTTGTCTCTAGATCAACTTGCTCGGTTGTATGTTAAAGAGATAGTCAGGTTACATGGACTTCCCCTCTCCATTGTATCTGATCGTGATCCCAGGTTCACTTCTAACTTTTGGAAAGGCCTTCAAAAGTCATTGGGTGCTAAATTAAATTTAAGTACAACTTTTCATCCTCAATCAGATGGGCAGTCAAAACGAACAATTCAGATCTTGGAGGATATTTTACCTGCTTGCTCAATGGATTAGCAGGGAAGTTGGGACCAACATCTATCTTTGGTTGAATTTTCTTATAATAACATCATTCATTCCAGTTTATAGATGGATCCATTTGAGGCATTATATGGAAAAAATTGCCAAACTCAATCAATCTGGGATGAAGTAGGTGAAAGGAAGCTGATGGGACCAGAATTGGTAGAAGAGATGGCAGAGAAAGTTCAGTTGATTTAGAATCACATGAGAACAGCTCAGAGCAGACAGAAAAGTTATGCAGATAACCGTAGGAAGGATCTTTCCTTTGAGGTAGGTGATCATGTCTTTATCAAAGTTTCTCCATGGAAAAGTGTGATGTATTTTGGTAAGAAGGGAAAGTTGAGTCTGAGGTTCATTGAACCTTATGAAATTTTAGAGAAAGTTGGATCAATTGCGTATAGAGTGGCTTTACCACCAAGTTTATCCCAGGTACACAATGTTTTTCATGTTTCGATGTTGAAAAAATATATTCCAGATCCATCTCATGTTTTGAGCCCAGAGGTTGTTTAGTTTGAAGAGAATCTCTCTTATGAAGAACAACCAGTCCAGATTCTTGACCGTAGAGAGAAGGTGTTGCGGAATAAGGTAATTCACCAGGTAAAGGTTTTTTTTTGGAAAAACCATATGGTTGAAGAGACAATGTGGGAATCTAAAAATGCTATAAAGGATAAATACCCCCACATATTTTGATAAGTGAATAAAAATTGTGAGGACAAAATTCCCAAAAGGGGGTAAGGATGTAACATCCCAGGTAAATGAAGAATAAGACATATTTCATATTTATTAATATTTGTTACTTAAATATTAATTTTAATTTAAAGGGGTTTCTATGTTCGATAGCATACCCGATACGCAGTAGCAGGTTTCTTTGGAATCTTACATTGCACACTAATAATATAATATTATTATTTTAAATTATAGTTAACTCCTAGTCGTTGTATTGGCGGGAATGAATGAAACTAACTACAATATTATTATACTTGATTGTTAAATGTATTTACATTTATCCAATAAAAATTTAGAGGCTTAAAATATGAATGAATCTAATTTTAAGCATAATTTACATTAAAAGGCCGATTTACCACCTTTTAATGGCGAACCCTCATTAAATATAGTTTTTCTCACTTTAATACATTCTAATTGACCAAATTTAATCTTTCTTTAGAATGGGGACATTAAATTTTACTTTGGATAATTTTTTGGTATTTTTCTGATAAAGTTCATTTTTTAATGAATAGTGAAGAATACTTTATTTTAATTCAAAAGTTCCTTTTAATATAATTTATTTATATGGTTATATTATCTTTTTAGTTGGTTTTAACATGAAATTGAAATTTATTTTTACCATTTAAACCAATTTTTTTCATTGGAATTAATTTCACTTTGAAATTGGACGTAAACAAGTATCAATCTTTTAATAGTTATTGTTTCTTAAAAACATGCTATTTGTTTTGATAATGGGAATTAATTTTAAAATTAATTAATAACACTTCTATGTTTTGAATTTTGAAAAAATAGACATCATTTTTGAATTCGGAATATCAAATATAGCTTCGGATGAATTTTTGGTATTTTTCTGAAAAACTTCAATTTTTGATGAATAGTGACACCACTTAGTGGTAGTTAAAAAAACTGACTTTTTCATTTAAATGAAATTTTACCACTTCTGTTAATTTAATTTCAAAAATATGACATACATGGTTATTATCAAGAAGTAAAATGTGGTTCATTAAGATGAAAATAATTTTTGGTGAATAGTAACTTTTGACTTTTATTTACCATGGTTAAAGGTAAATAAGGTAATTCAAGGTTAAAAGAATATTACAATAATTCCAAATTACCATAAAACTTGTTTTAAACTTATTGGTTGAGTATTTTCCGACCATGGGCATCCTTGGGTCGATTTTGGGACCCCATGGAGCCACTTATGAACGATAATGACACTTTAGATTAATTAAGTTAATTTAAAGACAAAATTGACAATAACACAAATCGTTTAGTAAATTAATTTTTATATGGTGTTATATAAGTCAAATTTTCTACTATAAATATTAATTATAAATATAAAAATATTTCCTACATGATATTATTTTTTTATAATTTTTAGACATCGAATAAATTAAATTATTTATGACACAATAATGATACAGTATTTACCTCAATAATAAATAATTTAAATCAATAAGATTATAATGATTAAAATATTATCCAAAACATTTTCAATTCTGATTGGATGATTTTCTTTCAATCATGAGTCATCTTATCTTTGGCTGCAATGATTTTTGGACCTTCAGAAACCGAATATAATTATATAATAAAATAATATTTTCACACATTCCTAAAGAGCCCCTCCTCTCCCCTATAAAATGAGACCACTTATATCCAATTCCACACACCTCTCAAGCCATTTTTCTCTTAAAAAATCTGACCAATTAAGCTCCCTACATCCCTCTCCTCATCTTATAATCCTTACCTTAGTCAGAAGGCACTTCAAGAAGTCCTTTGGTTCAAACCAAAAGAAGTTACCCAAATTAAAGGTAACAATTTCTCTTAAATTGTTTTCTTCTATTTTACTTATCCATCCCCTAAACACTTTTAATTCCATTATTTTGTAACAACACTAGTATAATAAATATACTACTATGTTTTTATGAGAATAATTCGAACTACACTTACACACACCTCCATCTAATGGATGAAGAACATAATGTTTCTGTGGATGGAAAACTAAGGCCTCACGAAATGATGATTGTTCAATTACATATTACCGCCTCTCATAGTGTCCATTATGATGGAACTATATTTATATATGATATATATTATGTTTATGATTTTCTTATGCTTCTGTACTTCCCATTTATAGCACACCTTTATGTTTTCCATAATAGGTAAATATAATAATCTCATTTGAGGAAGTGCAGACTACTGCCCCCTCAAAGTGATTTGATTCGTTAATTCCTTATGTAGGATGTATAAAGGATAGAGTTAATGATATTATATATGATATTATACTGTAATTGTAATATAACTATGTATAATTATGTTTTATTTCCATTAAAATAAGAAATAGAAATGAAAATAGCGTTCATGTGTACGTATGACTTACCGTCTCCATGAACGGTGCATTTAATTTCTTACCTCTAAATGTTATGTACTATTATAAAAACATGTATATACTGGATATATATGATATATATGATATACAAATCATGAATATCATTCTGGATATAATGAACCTTTGACCACATGGACAACTTGTAAATATAATGTGTTCATTTTTACTCAAGTACCAAATATCAACAAAATGAACGTTATTAACTTAAATGATTGCATAATGTTTATAACATGGTAATAAGTGATATAAAAGGAATAATAAACTTGAAAAATGTTCTTAAGAAAGTATAAATTATATTTAGTTTATTATTTAGGAGATTAAAGAACGATCGAGTTAAGTCGGACGCGAGGTAAGGGACTTCGTCTCAATCTCCTTTCACTGAGGAGTTTTTAGTTTTATACAGAACTTTATTTTATACGGTGTATAAACCCCTTTGAATTTTCATTTTATTCAAAGGGAATCTTTTTATAAGAAGTGTTTTACTAAACGACAAAAAGGAATGTTTTTTTAATGTATACGGTGAAAATGACGTTTCCACCGCCGTGAGTATTATTTGATCTTTGGCTTCTTTAAGAATCCGTAATGTTTTTAAAATGAAAAATAAATACCAAATAATCTTTTTATGTATTTTGGTATTGAAAATGATTTTGACAATGGATTTATTATTTCAATATATTGAAATGATATTTTTTTATTACAATGTGGGAATGTTATCTTTTCTTTATGCTTATGTTATGTGTTATGATCATGTTATGGTTCTTGTGAATTATTTACATTTACAGGTGGTTTCGTGATAAACCTAGGGAGAGTGAGCCCGAGATAGCTCTCTAATTCATTGGGTAATGGAACGGAGGTAAACGTGAATGTTTCTCCTAAGAGATTTATGGAATATACTGTGATGGATATTCCAAAGTAACTCCCTATGTAGTTGTGATAACTACAATGTATGTATGATATAGATGCCGAAAGCTAAATTTAAGATTAATGATTACTTTGTGTCTTTCATAAATCTTATGATTTCATGAGGTAAGTAAAAGAGTTCATGTTTTGTATATATTTATGAACAAATGTTTTCATTCTTTGTTTTATAACCATTAGTGAGATTTTTATGCTCATCCTAAGTTTTGAAATGTTTTCACAGGACATAAATATGAATAAGGTCGAGGATGGGATCAAGGAAAAGTCATGATGTCTAAATGACTCTTTTTTTAAGAGTTTTTATTTCTTGAAAAAATGGAAACTGTGAATATTGTATCCCGCCTTTTTATCACATAAACTTTCATTACATTTTACAAAACTGAGGATCTTTAAGGTTTAGTGTCTTGGAAACCCGGAACTTTAAACATGAAAACATAAAAGATTCTTCTTAAACACTTGAAAGGCTTCTCCTCATGTTCATCCTAGGTTCATTACTTCATCTCATAAAATGGGGACATACATCAAAAGAAAGGGTGAGCAGGAGGCCCAGTAAGGGAAACAAGAGAAACATTTTACATGTGAACTTGTGATACTTCAGTAAGGTCATGAAAAGAAAATTAAGGCATGAGAAAGAAATCATGAGGCATATCATAATAAAAATAAAATTTTTCATAACTTGAAGATGTGGCTGAAACATTTAATATAGACAATCATGAACATATCACCTAGGTCCATCCCCAAGGTGTCATTTGAAAATTACCAAGGTTATTCACCAAGGTATCGTGAAAATTGTAATCTCTAGTGGTTACATCATTACCCAATGCATTGAAGCGCTATCAGGGCACACACTTAAATTTGACTTTATTATCATGTGATCCACATATATCATCATAAATAATTTCATAGACAACTAATATATCATAAAAGAAATGGGTTTCATTTCATAATCATAACGTTTTAAAAACTGCTTTAAAGACATGATCATAATGTCACTTTAAACCCATGGAAAGGGAAAGCGGGTTTCATGTATGTAAATCCCAGAATTTAAAATAGAACATTTTTTTATATATGTGAATACCCATATAGAAGAGGGAGATTTGAGTATTCACTTAAAAATAAATAACTTTAGAAAAAGAGAGAGACATTTTGAGACAAAAATTCTGGAGCATAACGGCTATGTTACAGGGTTTTAGAAAACATTGAAAAGAGAGGGGACATGGGTAAAACATTCATAAATGACCCATAAAATAGTAGAGGGACATAATATAAGAGATTTAATAACATGGTAATGAAATTTGAAAATATACCATATGAAATGAAGAACATGAAAGGAAGACAAAATAAGATTTCTCTTATGAAAATTCTGCAGCCTAACAGCGTCACATAAACTTCAACCAAAAATGAATTAATGAGATCAAATAGGGTCTCTAATCATATGAACATAAAATATCAGTATTACAGATATAGATATCAGACCCTAACATAATAAAAAGGAACTTTCAAGACTTGACATGGAATTAGAACTTTGAAAAAAGGAGAAAGGTGAAAGAACCACTTAAAAATTCGGCAGCCTAACACCGCCACTTAAAACATCAAAATACTAAATTAAAGAGATAAAATGGGGTCTCTCATAAGATGATAATAAAAGATCAGTATGATAGATATAGAGATCATACCCCAACATAATAAAAAGGAACTTGAAAGACTTGACATGAAAGTAGAACTTGAAAATGAGAAGGGTGAAAGAACCACTTAAAAATTCGGCAGCCTAACGACGCCACTTAAAACATCAAAATACTGAATTGAAGAGATCAAATGGGGTATCTAATCATATGATCATAAAAGATCAGTATTATAGATATAGAGATCATAAAACAACATAATAAAAAGGAACTTGAAATACTTGACATGAAAGTAGAACTTGAAAACGAGAAGGGTGAAAGAACCACTTAAAAATTCAGCAGCCTAACGGCACCACTTAAAACATCAAAATAATGAATTAAAGATATCAAATGGGGTCTCTAATCATATGATCACAAATGATAAGTATTATAAATATAGATATCATACCCCAACATAATAAAAATAAACTTGAAATACTTGACATGAAAGTAGAACTTTGAAAAATGAGAAGGGTCAAAGAATCCGTTACAAATATTTCGGTAGCCTAACGGCGCCACTTAAAATTTCATAAAATGAAATGATGAGAGTAAGAGGGGGTCTCTAATCATATTAACATAAATAGGAAAGTATAATGAATATAAAATAACATCCTCCATCATAAGAACGTGGATCATAAAAGAAATGACATAAGAGAGATTTCTTGAAAAGAAAGAGAGAGGTCGGATCCCTTACCTTAAAACGTAACTCTTAAAACTCAAAGGTTGGGACCTTGAGGACTTGGGGGAACCTTGGGAGGACTTCTTGGGAGGTAATGAGACCATAAATTCGTTGGGGGAGAGTGGGGAGTCGAATTTATGAGAGGATGGCTTGGTATTTATAGGGAAAGTGAGGGGACAAGGCATTAATGGCCAAGGGACATCTCATTAGTGGTTTTGGAAAAACCATGGGCTTGCCCATGGTATTTGCTCATTGTATTGGCCACTTGGGACACCTCATACCTTATCATACTATTCATAAGTCGACCATATTTATTACATACTTAATAAATCATTTAATGATGTCATTAAACACCGATAACATAAAAACTGTATTTTCACTATTCATCGAAAATTCAACTTTCTCAGAATAATCCCAAAATTTCACCTTAACCAAATATCAATGATCTGATTTAAAAAATGAACTCCATTTTATAAAAATAATTTTCTAAATATTTTTAATTTATTTTTTAAATAAATACACTATTCACCGAAAATTCATTTTTTTCAGAAAAAACCCCAAAAATTACCATAACATAATATCGGTGCTCAGAGTTCAAAAATGAAATCCATTTTATAAAAACAAATTTTTAAATATTTTTAATTTAATTTTTAATTAAAAAACACTATTCACTCGAAAAAACTAATACTTGAATAATAATTTTTGAAATCGTTATTTAACCATTTTATTGAATCACATTACTTAATCTAGGTGCCTAGATTATATTAATACTTTCTTTAAGTGAGATTACTAATCATTTGTACACATTACTAATCCTAATCATAAAATCACTATTCATAATTTACTATTCATCAAAAATTATGTTGATCTTATTAGACTCTAAATTTCGTACTGAGCATAATTGTAGAAGACATTTTTTGAATATCATTACACATTTTTAATTATTTAAGGTTTACATAAACATTTTTAAAATATCCTTTTTCTAAAATTCATCAAAAATATGCATACTATATTTATCCGGTCATTTGAAAATTTATAAACTTTATCATAAAAAGAAATCCCAATTTTTATTTAAAACAAAGGATTACACAAGGCAGTTATGGTCTCCTTACATAGCCCTTTCTCACACCAGCATAGGAACTAAGTGTAAGGTGTGCTAAGGTGAGAGAATCTGAGGGAGGCTCAGCTAACATCGCAAGAGTAGTGATTTCTATCAGTTTTAACTTCTCGCAAAGGCAATTCTGTTCTAGCTTCAGATGATGAATTTCGGCTTGGGTTTGGTCCAGTGCAATGCCCAGTGGTGCTACCTCCTTCCCAAGTTCTGTTATATGGGCTTCGATCGGTCCAAGACTACTTGGTGAGGCCATCGAATCTTCTTTCTATAATAATTAACCAATATTACTTGTATTTAGAGACAATAATCAAAACGTTTAGTTTTCAGGGGTCATATTGACCAATGGTCATATAACAGTCAAAACCCAATGGTCTCATTTTAATTATACTCATGTTATCAAATGAAACATTTTTTTTGAGTGTAAAAAACACAATAAAATAACACATAAAATTAGGAAACAAGATTTATTCAAAATTTCGGGTCGTTAAAATCTTCCCCCCTTAAGAAATTACGTCCTCGCAATTTTTAAAATTGGGTTTTGAAATTTCATTGAAAGTCCCACATCAGAAAAGGAGTCAGTAAAACTATTACTTTAAAAGAAAAAAAGGTAAGTACAAAGGTCACCCGAGTTATCCCACACTAGGATTCCATGTACGAAAACATGGACATGGAGGAGAAAACAAAGGGTCAAGTTTTGAGGGAGAGTTATAGAAAACATGATTAGGAGAAAGTTAACCAAAATAAAATCCCAAACTTATGATGTGTGTAAACGGTCTTTGATTACCCAGTAGGAAACGTAAACCAAAAACCTTTTTGTTTTACATTCCTTTTCATAATTTTGAAGAATTCATTTACAACATAAAACAAAAACATAAGAATATATACCTATCTTCATGTAGAGTTTCATCCTTTAATAAGTTTCTACCCAAAATTAATATTTTCTCCAAACTATGAGCATTCAAAACTACTTGGTCTCATCAAAACACAAGAATCATCTTCCAGAGAATCACATAATCCACAAAATATTAACTATATATTTCTTCTATCTTTAAACATTATCCCAAAAATAGAAAGGGTAAGGTAAAACAACTCTTCAAAAAGAAATAATCCCATAGTAATGGAAACTACTTTTAAATCTTAAAAGTTCCATGGTACTACCCAAAGTTCATCATATTCCATTCCATAAATAACGGTTCTTAAAATTCCTCGAAATAAACCAAACTAAGATTGAAACCCAAATACAAGAAGGATTTGATAACATAGTCTTCCAAAATAGACTTCATTTTTCATCTCCAAACAACATTAACCACTCCTAACATATTATAAAAAAAGTATCTAACCTAAACATATTTTACCCAAGATAGGTTAATCATTCCCATAAGTAACCTAAATTACTATAAGTCCACCTTAAATTCATCTATTCTTCAAAATATAAGTCAACCATACTCCTCAATGAAAATACTGTAGTAATCTATTTACCTCGATCATATAGGGTACCCAAAATAGTGAACGTCTTCCAAAATAATAATCATATTTTAATCCCCTAATCATCCCTGTCATATTAATACGACAATCGTCGCATTTCCGATCACATTGGTTGTTGGGACATGTTCTTCCATTTCCCACCATTAACTAAGAAGATAAAGAATAATTAGGGGCTTAAGTACTTAGCCAATAATCATGAAAAGTAACTGAAAGCATATAAGGATAACTGGTAGAAGAAAAGTATACCCTAACTTGTGATCCCCTAGGTTCCCATCTAGGTTATCCATGATCATATATTCTTATGTGAATCTTTATTTTATTTTATCTTTGTTCCTTTAACAATGGTTCATACTAAGCTTATGAATTTACCAAATCATATCCCTCGGGAGTGTCGTAACCAAGAGTGCAGCAAGGATCATTGTCGTGTACCAGTTCCCGTTTGAGTCTATATCAAAGCGGTGTTTTCGGGTTTTACCCCTATGTACATCTGTTCCAGAGCCACCTCTACCTGCTCGTATCCAGACAAGGATGTATTTTCTTGGCAACCCCTTACTCAATACTCACCATAATACCAAGAAGATTTCCTATATTTAAACTTTTCTATAGGGTTCTTCCTAGAGTTTTCATATCCTAATTTCCACAAATAACTAAACCATCCTTTGATACCAAATATAACATCCCGCATTTTTATCACATAAACTTTCATTACATTTTACAAAACCGAGGATCTTTAAGGTTTAGTGTCTTGGAAACCAGGAACATTAAACATGAAAACATAAATGATTCTTTTTAAAAACTTGAAAGGATTCTCCTCATGTTCATCCTAGGTTCATTACTGCATCTCATAACCTGGGGACATACATCAAATGAAAGGGTGAGCAGAAGGCCCCGTAAGGGAAACAAGAGAAACATTTTACATGTGAACTTGAGATAATTCAATAAGGTCATGAAAAGAACATTAAGGCATGAGAAAGAAATAATGAGGAATATCATAATAAAAATAACATTTTTATAACTTGAATATGTGGCTGCAACATGTAATATAGACAATCATGAACATATTACCAAGGTCCATCCCCAAGGTGTCATTTGAAAATTACCAAGGTTATTCACCAAGATATCGTGAAAATTGTAATCTCTAGTGGTTACATCATTACCCAATGCATTGGAGTGCTATCAGGGCGCACCCTTAAATTTTCCTTTGTTATCATGTGAGACACATATATCATCATAAATCATTTCATAGACAAACCATATATCATAAAAGAAATGGGTTTCATTTCATAATCATAACGTTTTAAAAACAGCTTTAAAGACATGATCTTAATGTCACTTTAAACCCACGGAAAGGGAAAGAGAGTTTCATGTATGTAAATCCCAGAATTTAAAATAGAACATTTTGGTATATATGTGAATACCCATATAGAATAGGGATCTTTGAGTATTCATGTAAAAATAAAGTACTTTAGAAAAATAGAGAGACATTTTGAGACGAAAATTCTGCAGCATAACGGCTATGTTACAGGGTTTTAGAAAACATTGAAAAGAGAGGGGACATGGGTCAAACATTCATAAATGACCCATAAAACAGTAGAGGGACAGAATATAAGAGATTTAAGAACATGGTAATGAAATTTGAATATATACCATATGAAATTAAGAACATGATTGGATGACAAAATAATCTTTCTCTTATGAAAATTCAGCAGCCTAACGGCGCCACTTAAAACATCAAAATACTGAATTGAAGAGATAAAATGGGGTCTCTCATCATATGATCATAAAAGATCATTATGATAGATATAGAGATCATAACCCAACATAATAAAAGGGAACTTGAAAGACTTTACATGAAAGTAGAACTTGAAAACGTGAAGGGTGAAAGAACCACTTAAAAATTCAGCAGCCTAACGACACCACTTAAAACTTCAAAATAATGAATTGAAGAGATAAAACGGGGTCTCTCATCATATGATCATAAAAGATCATTATGATAAATATAGATATCATACCCCAAAATAATAAAAAGGAACTTAAATGAATTGACATGAAAGTAGAACTTTGAAAAATGAGAAGGGTGAAAGAATCCGTTACAAATATTTCAGCAGCCTAACGGCGCCACTTAAACATTCATCAAATGAAATGATGAGTGTAAGAGGGGGTCTCTCATCATATGAAAATAAAAAGTACAGTATAATGAATATAAAATAACATCCTCCAACATAAGAACATGGAGCATAAAATAAATGACATAAGAGAGATTTCTTGAAAAGAAAGCGAGAGGTCGGATCCCTTACCTTAAAACGTAACTCTTAAAACTCAAAGGTTGGGACCTTGAGGGCTTGGGGGCACCTTGGTAGGACTCCTTGGGAGGTAATGAGACCATAACTCTGTTGGGGGAGAGTGGGGAGTCGAATGGATGAGAGGATGTCTTGGTATTTATAGGGAAAGTGAGGGAACAAGGCATTAATGGCCAAGGGACCCCTCATTAGTGGTTTTGGCAAAACCATGGGCTTGCCCATGGTATTTGCCCATGGTATTGGCCACATGGGACACCTCATACCTTATCTTACTATTCATAAGTCGAACATATTGATTTAATACTTAATACATCACTTAATGATGTCATTAAACACCCGTAACTTTAAAACTGTATTTTCACTATTCATTGAAAATTCAACTTTCTCAGAATAATCCCAAAATGTCACCTTAACCAAATATCAATGCTCTGATTTCAAAAATGAACTCCATTTTATAAAAATAATTTTCGAAATATTTTTAATTTATTTTTTTAAATAAATACACTATTCACCGAAAATTCATTTTTTTCAGAAAAAACCCCAAAAATTTGTAACACCCCAAGCTTCTACGGTACGTTTCCCTTCGAATAATGTGATAGCGTGTGTTGTACGCAACACCGAGTTCTAACACACCATAACTAATCAAACTAGCCGTTATGAATAGTAATACCTACTTTTTGAAATTATATATTTGAAAATGGACTTCATTTTTGGATTCGGAATATCGAATTTAGCCTAGGGTGAAATTTTGGTACATTTCGGATAACTTTCATATTTTGATGAATAGTGAAAATTTCTAAATTTTAATTAAAAACAACTTTTTTAATCAAATTAATTACTAGTGATAAATTATGAATTTGAGTGGTTTTAAAGTATATTTAGAATATATTTTTACCATTCAATTTAATGTTTATCATTGGACATAATTTTACAATTAAACCGAACATAAACAAGTGTCAATCTTTTGATAGTTATTATCTCTTAAAAACACGCTTTTTGTTTTGACAGCGGGAATTAATTTTAAATTAATTTCTGCCACTTCTGTGTTTTGAATTTAGGAAAATTGATTCCATATTTGGAATCAGGATGTTCAAATTGTGTAAATAGGTAACTTTTATTTTTAGACATTTTGAATAGTTACTGTGGTAAATATTTTATTTACCATGGTTAAAGGATAAATCCGGTAAATAAGGGTTAAAAAATAATATTATAATAATACAAAATTACCCTAAAACGTGTCCTAACCTTATTGGTGGACACATACCCGACCATGGGCATCCTTGGGTCAATTTGGGGACCCCTTGGAGCCACTTGTATGTGGTAGGGACACTTTATATTAATAAAGTTAAAATAAAAATAAAAATGGCATAAGCTTACATCTTTTAGAAGAACAATTTTTACATAGAGTTATACATGTTGGATTTTCGATTATAAATATTCATTAGAAAGCTAACAAGAGTTCCTACATAATGATATTTTATTTATAATTTTTAGACATTATATAATATATTTTATTTATGACACAATGATGATGCAGTAATTACTAAAATAGTGAACAATAAAAATAATTGATCTTATAAATACCCAAATAATTATAATATGAAACTTTTAATGAATTAAACTAATTTTCTATGATAATATGATATATTAGGATTGATTTAATTGACTTTTTTCGAAGTAATCAATCTGTTAGGAGTTTCACAAAAATCAACTATTGAATAGTGTCAAAATTGACATAAAAGAGTTCTTAAAACAAATATTATATTATTAATTGATATTAAATTCCTAAAAATCTAAGGTTCGGCCAAGAGACTTATATTATGATAGGTTCCTCATTAATGGACCACTTGGGGGTCGCTTGGATGTATATAGTAAGTTTATTAATCATATTATATAAAAATACAAAGAGACATTGTAAAAGTGAAACTAATTAACTTAGAGTTAATACTTAAAGATAAGGTTAATATAAGTACCCAAACCTGTCTAAATTCTATTGGATGAGTTGTTTTCGACCTATCCACACCTCATCCTTTGAATAGTCAACTTTGGAGCCTTTGTAAACCGAATATGAATTTATTATAAATTAATATTTCTAACTTTTCCAAAGGTGCCCCTCACCCCTCTTATAAAAGGGCACTCCTCCTTCTCATTTCTTCACACCTTCAAAGCCTTTTGGTTCGGCCAAACTCTGCCCAAATACTCTCCCAACATCCCTCAATACAACCTAGAGGCCTTAGTTTGATCAGAAAGCCAACCTAAGGAGCCCTTTTGATCAAATCAAAAGGAAGAACCCGAAGAAGAGGTAATGATTTCACCACCCTTTTCTAAGTTCATTTCTTCTTCCACTTCTTCTTCCTTTGTTCTTACCATTATGAAATAATAACTCCAGTATCTCACATATACTGTGATGTTATTATAAATATGGTACAATCATATTCAGTATTCTATCCACCCTTTGAATAACATGTCACCATACGTGCGTACGTACGGCTTACCGTCTCCACGTCGTGGTGTAATTGTTATTCAATATAATATTATTTGGATGGGTATAATAATGATGTGTAACTCATGTAAATAATAAATATAACATGTTAATGATTCTGTATATATGATATACCATCCATTTATATATTATTTTAATATCAAAAGAATGATATTGTCGCTCGTGCGTACGTACGGACTACCGTCTCCACGAACGCGATGAGATTCATTCTCCATCGTATCCATTCAAGTATAATTATCATTTGATGATTTAAAAATGATGTTTAAGGACTGTATATCATTCTGGATATGAATAAGATACAACAACCATGGCTTATGTAACAAAACATATAAAAGAAAATGAGTAAGTTAACTCCCGAAACGACGATAATTCTAAGATATTATTAACAAATCAATGTTAAAAGATCATATATGATATCATATTAATATATATGATTCTTGTATAATTTAATAACAACTATTTCACCATTATACAGGAGGTTAACCTACCCCAACCAAGGAAAAGTACAAGGTAAGGGTTATTTCACAATCTCTTCATTATCCGAGGTTGTATTATACGTAATAATCTACTGGGATCTCTTTATCATCCACATCCATGTTTCTTCGAAATGTATTTCAAAACATTTTTACTATTTACAAGAATATGGGTTAAAGTCATTTATACCCTTTTTTGACTTTTTATAAGAGGTTTATAAAGGAATCATTCCGTCGTTTTCAAAACAAGGTCCTTTTTAACCTTTTCGACATAATTGAGGTAAGAATGTTTTTTTAACTTATACGGCGGGTGCGGTTATTTTACGCCGTTATAAAATCTTCAAAGATTTCCTTACAAGCTTATAAGAATATTTTCAAAGAAAATGTTTTATTTTATATGGATCTTAAATGATTTCAAAATAAAAGGAGATATTTCTTTAAAAAGAATTTTGATTTCATCTATGTCAACATCCTTTGATGGATTTTAAGATTATTTGAAGTTGATTTATTATGATACAAAACTTCTATATTGTATTGAAGGTTTTGTGATATGTTTGACTGTGGATGTGCTATTTTTATACCATTCATAGTTTATTGTGAAAGTATTGACATTTCGTATGCTAGTTTTAATACGAATGTTTATGTTATGTTTAAACCTTTTCATATGGGAATGCATTGGACTTAATAAGTGACGGGTGGAGCCCGCTATAGCTCCTCGATGCATCGGTAGGTCTCATGAGACAAACTAGTGTCTTGGCACAAGGCCTTGACAAAATCTTATTTGTAGTCTTGGCACGAGGCCTTGGCTATGTGGTTATGATAGTCTGGCATTATGCATTCCAACATTATGAAAGTGGTTATTTATTTTTGCATGTGATTATTCGATTAGTGGAATATACATGTGAATAAGTAAATGGCATTATTTCATTTTATTTATGCCATACCATGTTGAAAGTTCATGTTTAAAAGGCTTTTGTTTTAGTTATACATTGCCTTAAATGTTTATTCTTATTGATGAAAGTTTCCGCTATATTGTTATCCTTACTGGGCATTTGAGCTCACCCCTTTTCTATGTTTTATTTTTCCCAGGAAGTGAAGATGTAAGTTATGAATGACCTGCAGGGATATTATGAGGGGATTGTAGTGTGGACTGTGGAAACATTATGTTGTTGTAGTAGTTTTTGATTTTATGATGTAATGTAAAACTTATGAATATATCTAGTGTTTCCAAGGCTACTAAACCAATCGGTCTTTCGAGATTTGATCTTTCTTGTGATCATGCCAATGTTATGTAATAATGCACCGACTCTAGGAAACTAGGGTCGGGGCGTTACAGTTGGTATCAGAGGAAGTTTAGTACAAACCTTGGAAGCTAGATTTAGATAAACTCTGATTAGAGCACGTAGACCTAAGATGAACTTTGAGGATTAGTATAGAAGAACTTCCTAGAATTTTGGTATTGTAGAGACTTTGTGAGTTTTGCGAGCAATACATCCCTGTCTGGATACGAGCAGGTAGAGGCGGCTCTGGCACAGATGTACCTAGGGGTAAAACCCGAAAACACCGCTTTGAGCTAGACTCGAACGGGAACTGGTGCACGACAACGGGCCTTGCTGCACTCTTGGTTACGACACTCCCGGGGGATATGCTTAGGATAACTCTCACTTTCTTTACAAATCATTATGAAGGGTTTATGAGTATATACTTCCTCAAAGAAAACATATTTATGATTATGGATTATATCCATAGATAGTTCAATTTATGTTAAGTGTTTTATAAGTATGGGATTATGTATTTTGATTCATAAACTGATCTAGTTTATGCCATTGTTTAGAAATGGCGCCTAGTGGAAGAAATGGAAACCGTATCAATGCACGCACTCCATGTAGGGATTGCCCTCCTGCTCAAGATAATTATAGTGGGGCTGGTGATGCAACTGGTGCTGATCAGCTAATCACCGTACTGGGACAACTTACTCAGGTTATGAATAATAACCTTACCCGTATGGAGCACCCTGATCCGCAGCGTGGAGGATCAATGTTAGATCGATTCATGAGACAACAACCACCAACGTTCAATGGAACTACAAATCCCTTAGTAGCTGAGCAATGGATATTTTCCCTAGAGAAAATATTTCAGGCTTTGGGGAGTAGTGAAAGGGAAAAAGTTACCATGGCAGTTTACCGCCTCACTGGAGATGCTGATCAATGGTGGTCATTGATTCAAAACATGAAGGAAGATGATGAAGTATCAAACATGGAATGGAGGGAGTTCAAAGATCTGTTTTTAGAAAAATACTTTCCTCGCGACCATCGAGCAGATATGGAAAGGCAATTTCTGAGTCTGAGACAAAAGGAGGATGGGAATGTCACAAAGTATGAGGCTAACTTTACAAGGTTAGCGAGGTATGCTGGAGATTATATTCGCAACCCAAGAAGTAAGATTGATCGTTTCTTTGATGGGTTAAAACCATTTCTCCGTCGAGCATTAGTCTCACAATCCTTTTCATCGTACGAAGACATTTTCTCATGTGCTATCAAGACCGAAAAGGAATTCTCTAAGTCTTATGACTTTAAAGCAAAGCAAGAGAAGAAGAGACCTGCTGATCAATCTGGGAATGGAAATAAGGGGAAGAAGGGAAAGGTTGAATATCCATCTTGTGGTAAGTGCGGGAAGAAACACCCCGGTGCTTGCCTGAAGGGAATGGGAGTCTGTTACAAGTGTGGTGAAAAAGGCCACCAAGCTCATGATTGCAAGGGGAAGAAGGAAGCTACCAATGTTCAGTGCTACAATTGCAGGGAGATGGGGCATTATGCAAATGCATGTCCTAAGCGTCAGGAGAACTTACCTCAGAAAAGGCCAAGGGATCAAGGCCAGGCTTATGCTATCACTACTGCTGAGGTAGAAACTCCGAAAGACGTGGTGGCAGGTAATTTAATGGTTTCCTCAAGTTTAGCAAATGCATTATTTGATTCTGGATCATCGCATTGTTTCATATCTTCCCAGTTTGCTAAGAAAATTAGATATTTCCAATTTGATTTAATAAGGGAGTTGTCAGTTAAAACTCCTAAGGGAAGTATCGTTGCAACAAAGTTTTGTGAATCAGTCCCCATTAGAGCACATAAATTTTCTTTATCTGCTGATTTCATCGTCATACCTATGATTGAGTTTGATATAATCCTCGGTATGGACTGGCTTTCGGACTATGATGCGAAGATTTATTGTAAGAAGAAATAGGTTACGATTCTTGATGATAATGATAAGGAACACCTTATTTTTAGAGCAGAATCGTCACCACCTAATTCTTATTTAGACCCACCCCCAGTAGCTCAACTTAATTCAATTATTGGGGAGGAAGAGAATGAAATAACTATCGGTGAGGAAAGGAATGTTCAAATAGAGGATGTACCTGTTGTGAAAGAATTTGTAGATGTATTTCCGGAAGATTTACCTGGACATCCTCCAGAACGAGAAGTTGAGTTTTCTATTGATTTGATTCCTGGATCAAGGCCTATATCGAAGACCCCTTATAGAATGGCCACTGTAGAGTTAGTCGAACTAAAGAAACAACTAGAGGAATTGAGTAATAAGGGATTTATTCGCCCTAGTGTTTCTCCATGGGGAGCCCCTGTTCTTTTTGTTAAAAAGAAAGATGGATCCATGAGGTTATGTATTGACTACAGGGAGATCAATGCTATAACGATAAAGAACAAGTATCCCCTACCTCGTATTGATGATTTATTTGACCAACTGCATGGAGCTCAATACTTTTCAAAGATTGACCTTCGATCTAGATACCATCAGTTGTGTGTGAAGAAGGAAGACATTCCGAAAACAGCATTTCGAACTAGGTACGGGCATTACGAGTTTACTGTAATGCCGTTTGGATTGACCAATGCACCCTCTGTATTCATGGATCTGATGAATAGAGTTTTCAAGGAGTATCTCGATGAATTTGTGGTAGTATTTATTGATGATATATTGGTATACTCCAAAACCTATGAAGATCATGAAAATCACTTGCGCATTATCTTGAAGACTCTGAGGAGGCATGAATTATATGGAAAGTTTAGCAAGTGTGAATTCTGGCTTCAGGAGATTTCTTTTCTTGGCCATATTTTCTCTAAAGATGGAATCTCTGTTGATCCTTCTAAGACCAAGGCAATCCAAGAATGGCCAGCACCTACGAGTATAACTGAGGTACGTAGTTTTATTGGTTTGGCAGGTTATTATCGACGTTTCGTCCAGAATTTTGCCCGATTGGCAAACCCATTAACGAAGCTCACACGTAAAGGGGTTAAATTTGTTTGGACAAAAGAGTGTGAAGAATGTTTCGAAGAACTGAAGAGAAGATTAGTCAATGCTCCTATATTGACTCTACCATCGGGGAATGATGGGTTCGTTATTTATAGTGATGCATCAAAGAAAGGACTTGGCTGTGTCCTTATGCAGAATGATAGAGTTATTGCCTATGCATCACGACAGTTGAAAATTCATGAACAAAACTATCCTACTCATGATATTGAGTTAGCAGCTGTGATCTTTGCTTTGAAGATATGGAGGCACTACCTCTATGGTGAAAAATGTGAGATTTATACTGATCACAAGAGTTTGAAGTATATTTTCTCACAAAAAGAACTCAACATGAGGCAAAGGAGATGGCTTGAATTACTCAAGGATTATGATTGTACGATACACTACCACCCGGGGAAGGCAAACAAGGTGGCAGATGCTTTGAGTAGAAAAGACCATGGAGTTTTGAACAATATGAGAATTGAAAGGGATCCAATTTTCATGGATCTAGTGAAAATGGACATGGGAATAACCAGGGAAGGTGAAACATCAATGCTTTTTCAAATGGTTGCCAAACCATCTTTACTAGAAAGGATTAAGAGTTCTCAGACCGATGATGAAGAATTCCAAAAGAAGATTAAAGCTGTGAATGATGGGAGATTGAGAGACTTTGTGTATGAAGATGGAATTTTGAAATTCGGGAAGAGACTTTGTGTTCCCAATATACCTGATCTAAAAAGGGAATTGCTGGATGATGCTCATAGTTCCAATTTCTCTATACACCCTGGGAGCACCAAAATGTATAGAGATTTGAAGGAACATTTTTGGTGGGACAACATGAAGAGGGAGATTGCTGATTTTGTGTCAAGGTGTATGGTTTGTCAACAAGTGAAAGCTGGAAGGCAACAGCCTGGAGGAGTCATGCAACCTCTTCCCATACCGGAGTGGAAATGGGACAATATTACGATGGACTTTGTCATGGGGCTACCAAAGACTCCTAGAAGGAACGATGCAATATGGGTTATTGTTGATCGTCTTACCAAGTCAGCACATTTTCTTGCTATAAGAGAAGATCTACCCCTGGAACGTCTAGCAAGACTATACATTAATGAAGTTGTGAGACTTCATGGAGTTCCCCTATCGATTGTTTCTGATCGTGATCCCCGTTTTACTTCAAGATTTTGGAAAAGTCTTCAGAAATCCCTGGATACTGAACTTCATTTGAGCACTGCTTACCACCCTCAGACAGACGGACAATCAGAACGGACTATTCAGACCTTAGAAGACATGTTGAGATCTTGCTCACTTGATTTTCAGGGTATGTGGGATCAATATTTACCTCTGGTAGAATTTTCCTATAACAATAGCTTCCATTCGAGTATACAAATGGCACCATATGAAGCGTTATACGGAAAGAGATGTCGTACACCAACCTGTTGGGATGACGTTGGTGAAAGAAAACTTGTAGGCCCAGAACTGGTGGAGGAAACGGTGGAAAAGGTGAAGGTAATCCAAAATCACATCAAAGCAGCTCAAAGTAGGCAGAAGAGCTATGCCGATAATCGAAGGAAGGATTTGGAATTTCAAGTCGGTGATCATGTTTTCCTAAAGGTATCTCCGTGGAAGGGAGTCATACGTTTTGGTAAGAAAGGTAAATTGAGTCCCAGGTACATCGGACCTTTCGAAATTCTAGAACGAATTGGGGCTGTAGCTTACCGATTGGCAATGCCGCCAAGTCTCTCCAAAGTTCACGATGTGTTCCACGTATCTCTGTTGAGAAAATACATGCCTGACCCAACGCATGTACTCACCTATGAGGAATTAGAACTGGAACCCGATCTGTCTTATTGCGAAGAGCCCGTCAGGATTCTTGATACAAGAGAACAAGTACTGAGAAGCCGGACGACGCGTCTGGTAAAAGTTTTGTGGAGAAATCATAAAATGGAAGAGGCAACGTGGGAACCCGAGGAACTTATGATGAAGAACCACCCGAGTCTTTTTATGCAGTAATACCCTAGAAATTGCGAGGACGCAATTATTTGAAGGAGGGGAGAATGTAACACCCCAAGCTTCTACGGTACGTTTCCCTTCGAATAATGTGATAGCGTGTGTTGTACGCAACACCGAGTTCTAACACACCATAACTAATCAAACTAGCCGTTATGAATAGTAATACCTACTTTTTGAAATTATATATTTGAAAATGGACTTCATTTTTGGATTCGGAATATCGAATTTAGCCTAGGGTGAAATTTTGGTACATTTCGGATAACTTTCATATTTTGATGAATAGTGAAAATTTCTAAATTTTAATTAAAAACAACTTTTTTAATCAAATTAATTACTAGTGATAAATTATGAATTTGAGTGGTTTTAAAGTATATTTAGAATATATTTTTACCATTCAATTTAATGTTTATCATTGGACATAATTTTACAATTAAACCGAACATAAACAAGTGTCAATCTTTTGATAGTTATTATCTCTTAAAAACACGCTTTTTGTTTTGACAGCGGGAATTAATTTTAAATTAATTTCTGCCACTTCTGTGTTTTGAATTTAGGAAAATGGATTCCATATTTGGAATCAGGATGTTCAAATTGTGTAAATAGGTAACTTTTATTTTTAGACATTTTGAATAGTTACTGTGGTAAATATTTTATTTACCATGGTTAAAGGGTAAATCCGGTAAATAAGGGTTAAAAAATAATATTATAATAATACAAAATTACCCTAAAACGTGTCCTAACCTTATTGGTGGACACATACCCGACCATGGGCATCCTTGGGTCAATTTGGGGACCCCTTGGAGCCACTTGTATGTGGTAGGGACACTTTATATTAATAAAGTTAAAATAAAAATAAAAATGGCATAAGCTTACATCTTTTAGAAGAACAATTTTTACATAGGGTTATACATGTTGGATTTTCGATTATAAATATTCATTAGAAAGCTAAAAAGATTTCCTACATAATGATATTTTATTTATAATTTTTAGACATTATATAATTTATTTTATTTATGACACAATGATGATGCAGTAATTACTAAAATAGTGAAAAATAAAAATAATTGATCTTATAAATACCCAAATAATTATAATATGAAACTTTTAATGAATTAAACTAATTTTATATGATAATATGATATATTAGGATTGATTTAATTGACTTTGTTCGAAGTAATCAATCTGTTAGGAGTTTCACAAAAATCAACTATTGAATAGTGTCAAAATTGACATAAAAGAGTTCTTAAAACAAATATTATATTATTAATTGATATTAAATTCCTAAAAATCTAAGGTTCGGCCAAGAGACTTATATTATGATAGGTTCCTCATTAATGGACCACTTGGGGGTCGCTTGGATGTATATAGTAAGTTTATTAATCATATTATATAAAAATACAAAGAGACATTGTAAAAGTGAAACTAATTAACTTAGAGTTAATACTTAAAGATAAGGTTAATATAAGTACCCAAACCTGTCTAAATTCTATTGGATGAGTTGTTTTCGACCTATCCACACCTCATCCTTTGAATAGTCAACTTTGGAGCCTTTGTAAATCGAATATGAATTTATTATAAATTAATATTTCTAACTTTTCCAAAGGTGCCCCTCACCCCTCTTATAAAAGGGCACTCCTCCTTCTCATTTCTTCACACCTTCCAAGCCTTTTGGTTCGGCCAAACTCTGCCCAAATACTCTCCCAACATCCCTCAATACAACCTAGAGGCCTTAGTTTGATCAGAAAGCCAACCTAAGGAGCCCTTTTGATCAAATCAAAAGGAAGAACCCGAAGAAGAGGTAATGATTTCACCACCCTTTTCTAAGTTCATTTCTTCTTCCACTTCTTCTTCCTTTGTTCTTACCATTCTGAAATAATAACTCCAGTATCTCACATATACTGTGATGTTATTATAAATATGGTACAATCATATTCAGTATTCTATCCACCCTTTGAATAACATGTCACCATACGTGCGTACGTACGGCTTACCGTCTCCACGTCGTGGTGTAATTGTTATTCAATATAATATTATTTGGATGGGTATAATAATGATGTGTAACTCATGTAAATAATAAATATAACATGTTAATGATTCTGTATATATGATATACCATCCATTTATATATTATTTTAATATCAAAAGAATGATATTGTCGCTCGTGCGTACGTACGGACTACCGTCTCCACGAACGCGATGAGATTCATTCTCCATCGTATCCATTCAAGTATAATTATCATTTGATGATTTAAAAATGATGTTTAAGGACTGTATATCATTCTGGATATGAATAAGATACAACAACCATGGCTTATGTAACAAAACATATAAAAGAAAATGAGTAAGTTAACTCCCGAAACGACGATAATTCTAAGATATTATTAACAAATCAATGTTAAAAGATCATATATGATATCATATTAATATATATGATTCTTGTATAATTTAATAACAACTATTTCACCATTATACAGGAGGTTAACCTACCCCAACCAAGGAAAAGTACAAGGTAAGGGTTATTTCACAATCTCTTCATTATCCGAGGTTGTATTATACGTAATAATCTACTGGGATCTCTTTATCATCCACATCCATGTTTCTTCGAAATGTATTTCAAAACATTTTTACTATTTACAAGAATATGGGTTAAAGTCATTTATACCCTTGTTTGACTTTTTATAAGAGGTTTATAAAGGAATCATTCCGTCGTTTTCAAAACAAGGTCCTTTTTAACCTTTTCGACATAATTGAGGTAAGAATGTTTTTTTAACTTATACGGCGGGTGCGGTTATTTTACGCCGTTATAAAATCTTCAAAGCTTTCCTTACAAGCTTATAAGAATATTTTCAAAGAAAATGTTTTATTTTATATGGATCTTAAATGATTTCAAAATAAAAGGAGATATTTCTTTAAAAAGAATTTTGATTTCATCTATGTCAACATCCTTTGATGGATTTTAAGATTATTTGAAGTTGATTTATTATGATACAAAACTTCTATATTGTATTGAAGGTTTTGTGATATGTTTGACTGTGGATGTGCTATTTTTATACCATTCATAGTTTATTGTGAAAGTATTGACATTTCGTATGCTAGTTTTAATACGAATGTTTATGTTATGTTTAAACCTTTTCATATGGGAATGCATTGGACTTAATAAGTGACGGGTGGAGCCCGCTATAGCTCCTCGATGCATCGGTAGGTCTCATGAGACAAACTAGTGTCTTGGCACAAGGCCTTGACAAAATCTTATTTGTAGTCTTGGCATGAGGCCTTGGCTATGTGGTTATGATAGTCTGGCATTATGCATTCCAACATTATGAAAGTGGTTATTTATTTTTGCATGTGATTATTCGATTAGTGGAATATCCATGTGAATAAGTAAATGGCATTATTTCATTTTATTTATGCCATACCATGTTGAAAGTTCATGTTTAAAAGGCTTTTGTTTTAGTTATACATTGCCTTAAATGTTTATTCTTATTGATGAAAGTTTCCGCTATATTGTTATCCTTACTGGGCATTTGAGCTCACCCCTTTTCTATGTTTTATTTTTCCCAGGAAGTGAAGATGTAAGTTATGAATGACCTGCAGGGATATTATGAGGGGATTGTAGTGTGGACTGTGGAAACATTATGTTGTTGTAGTAGTTTTTGATTTTATGATGTAATGTAAAACTTATGAATATATCTAGTGTTTCCAAGGCTACTAAACCAATCGGTCTTTCGAGATTTGATCTTTCTTGTGATCATGCCAATGTTATGTAATAATGCACCGACTCTAGGAAACTAGGGTCGGGGCGTTACAAAATTACCATAACATAATATCGGTGCTCTGAGTTCAAAAATGAAGTCCATTTTATGAAAATAATTTTTTAAACATTTTTTATTTAATTTTTAATTAAAAAACACTATTCACTCGAAACAACTAATACTTGAACAATAATTTATGAAATCGTTATTTAACCATTTTATGGAATCACATTACTTAATCAAGGTGCCTAGATTATATTAATACTTTCTTTAAGTGAGATTACTAATCCATTTGGACACATTACTAATCCTAATCATAAAATCACTATTCATAATTTACTATTCATCAAAAATTAATTTGATCTTATTAGACTCTAAATTTCGTACTAAGAATAATTGTAGAAGACCATATTTTTGAATATCATTACACATTTTTAATTATTTAAGGTTTACATAAACATTTTTAAAATATCCTTTTTCTAAAATTCATCAAAAATATGCATACTATATTTATCCAGTCATTTGAAAATTCATAAACTTCATTATAAGAAGAAATCCCAATTTTTATTTAAAACAAAGGATTACACAAGGCAGTTATGGTCTCCTTACATAGCCCCTTACCACACCAGCATAGGACCTAAGTGTAAGGTGTGCTAAGGTGAGATAATCTGAGGGAGGCTCGGCTAACATTGCACGAGTAGTAATTTCTATCAGTTTGAACTTCTCACAAAGGCGATTCCGTTCTAGCTTCACACGATGAAGTTTGGCTTGGGTTTGGTCCAGAGCAAAGCTCAATGGTGCTACCTCCTTCTCATGTTCTGTTAGATGGGCTTTGATCGGTCCAAGACTACTGGGTGAGGCCATCGAATCTTATTTCTATAATAATTATCCAAGATTACTTGTATTTAGAGACAATAATCAAAATGTTTAGTTTCCAAGGGTCATATTGACCAATGGTCATATAACAGTCAAAACCCAATGGTCTCATTTTAATTATACTTATCTTATCAAATGAAAAATTTTTGTTGAGTATAAAAAACAAAATAAAATAACACATAAAATTAGGAAACAAGATTTATTCAAAATTTCAGGTCGTTACAGTGAAGATTTGTCTACCTTGTAATATTTTGAGATGTAATAGTTATGTCCTAATTCTTTAAAACTCTAAGCCTGAAAAGATCCTCAATGTGAATTATTCATTTAATTCAATATTATGTAATGTTTAAGTCCGGGTCCTTATATATTGTATTTTCATGAAATTGAGTTCCGTATGCAAGAATATCCATGAAAATGTCTAAGCATAAGCCTATTCTTTGAGGGACTTCACTGAGTTAATTTCATGCAAGTTCAGGTCTTAGGGGATGAGTGATTCATGCAAACCCGAGTTGTGAAACAGAGAGCTCTAACACTTGAATACCAGAGTTCCTCACTCAAAATTATGGGTTTAGTCCATATTTATAGGCATTTTTTATGTGTTATAAAAATTAGCCCGTGTTGTGAAACTCTGTATAGTTATGTAAAAATGCTTTCTTTTGGAGAATATACCACGTATGTATGGAGCCTCTTCATTTGACGTATCCTTTCTCATGAAACTCAATTGTGAAAATATGATGGAGTTTTACAGACTTTTTGAATGGTGTGTGTAATTCCATAATTTTATCTAGAATCACCCCAACTAGATATTGTCATATGTCTAACTTAGAATGAGAAAAACTTTTTATCCATAAGTCCATTTGGGCTCAATGAATAGTCAAATCAAATTCTAAAAAAAGAACTATGACCAGAGAAAATTATTTTAATCATTTGGTCTATCATTGAATGATTTTTATTTCAATTCCAACAATATCCCCATTGTACGTAAAGGTGGGTGTGGCTACCCCTATAGAGGGGAAATCACAGTGTATTGCTGGTATATACTTGTCATAGATTCCAACAATATTTTGTTATAGGGGATAAAATGGATAAGTAGACTAGGAATCAATATGGTGGAATTTCTGAAATTCTTATGATAAAACACCAGAATGGTGGGTTGAGTTGTCTTTCCATTATGGCGGTGCTTAACTTATTAATAGGTTTATCGGTAATGAGCCAATATAGGTAGGTCTGTGGTTCTTGGTGGCTTAGTAAACACAAGATGATTCAACTCATGTATGTTTACATGGTTATTGATAATTGACACTTTTCATTCTATAAAATGTTATATATATTATGAAATTATGGTAATAACAAATTAGTGGAATGATAAGAACCCATTGGTGGAGTTATACTAAGTCTTGTACACACAACATACTTTTGGATTTCACTAAAATTGTAGATTTCATAACTAGATATCCATTGAAGGGAAAGGTCCCTATTGTATATGGTTGAGTAGCGGAGCATGGAGATTGAGTAGATTGGGGTATATTTTTTAGGACTGATGATGTTTATTTATTTATTTATCATCTATTTATTTTCTTCTATTATACTAGACATACATAAAACTATGGGATATTTCTTTACTATATATTCCATGTATTTATTTTCCACAATTTAATCTGATTATTCATTTTTATTATTTTTTATGTATGATCCTTCTTGATTACATGATACATATGGTATAGTATACCCACTACTAGAATTAAACCATCATTTCTATTTGGTATCCTCTTGAATACTAAGAAGAATACATGAGCTCATGTGGTATTCCAACTCGGACCCAACACTTTGGGTTGTGAGGTTACATTTTATGAATTTAAAAGGAAAATTTCCTATCTACTTACCACCTCTTCATTTATTTAATTATCTTAACATGATAGAAATAATCTCAAAATAACATTATTTGTTTTATTCTTGATATAAACATATTTTTTCATAGTCTATATACAATTCCATTAAATAATTGTAATGAATTTCCTTCTATTTTTTTCCTTCAGTTTTAAGAGAAACTCTTCTTCTCAATTTATAATTAATTTTAATAGTATGAAAAGAATCAATGGTGAATTTGTCATTATCTATTTCTTACAATAATAATATCAGGGAATCTATCTTTTTTTGAAACTATTCTCATGAGATAATTTACCATAATGAAACCTTTAAGTATATCTCCAAAAGATATATTGAAAATTTCAATAACATTGAATATTATGAAAAAATAATGATAAAATTTATCTTCTTACATTCTTATATATTCATACTATAGTGTATTAGTTTTTTTTTTACTTTTTCCCCTTATTAAATTCTATGAAGTTTTCCCCAGATTTAATTAGATGTTTTCAACCCATAACATTGGTTTACTCTATCATATATAATGACGAGTGTAGTGAATTCCTATATATTTCATCATTTTCAATACATTTATTTTTTAGATAGAGAATATATAATAATATTCCATGGAATTTTTAGGAATTTAATAGAAGAATCAATAACATCCCATTCTAGTTATAAATGATAACTCATGATCCTCTCCTTGTATAATTGATACATTCTCCATGAAATGTTGCAATACATTTTTTATTACAAAAGTTATGGTGTTCCATAATATAACAAAAAGAGATCTTAAAGTAAAGTCTTGGCTCTAATACCAATTTTAAAGAATCAAATAGGCATTGGAAAACACTTAAAGTGTTGGTGAATCAACACTTATATTAATTTTTCAAAAACCTATAATCCATACATCTTATTCAGAAAAAATATCATCAAGAAAAATAATTATAATAGAAATGTGAAGAAAAACATATGTATTAATAAGTTTAAACTCTCTAAGGATGGATAATTCTATGGTGTGTGATTTTTTTTATCCCACTCACTTAAATATATTATTTTATTATCTAGATAACTACTAGAAATTATAGGACCCTATATCTACTAAATGATACTCGAACCAAATCACAATGTATAAACACTTTCTTTTCGAAAGGAAAACCACACTAGATCTTTGAATAATGATTGAATATATTTATATATATATATTGAGATCCAATAGACCTGATAGGATTACAAGATCTTATTCTTCCCACAACAACCTTTTATGATTATTCTTAACACTAATTCTTTTTTACCACGTAGATGCTAGAATAGATGAACATATCTTATTTTTACCTCTATATTATTTCACCTATATTCACCAAAACTACATGATTATAATATACACATATTTTGACTCTTCAAATATTCTAAAGAACCAACCTCATCACTTCCACAAAATATTAGAATTATTATCAGGGGACTTTATCTCTGAATTTTCTATTTTTTGAAAATACCATATGAAAAACTGAATGAGGACATGTTTTGAACATTCTATGATCATAGACGTCAAGATGTGGCCCAAGGTGTAACATATTGATGCTTTCTATAAGGTATTTCACTTGGTTATTTTCAGTTTCAGATATGTTATAGTTTAATGGTTGCTTAATTTTTTTAATCTTTTTAGGTTTAAAATATCCACGAAAATGGATATGGTAGAGGCCATGGTCTCCCTTGGAGCCCCTGTGTGAAACAGATGGAGGCACTATGCCCAATGTTGGGTGCGGTCTTCAACATAGTGTGTAGGGTGTCCTCTAGTCCACCAGAACAAGTATTTCTATTACCACACCATGTTTGTAAGTGTGGTGAGCCAAAATAGCCTAAATTAGTACGCCATGCCATGGATGGAATCCATGGTTCTT
This sequence comes from Viscum album, assembly GCA_963277665.1. Lineage (NCBI taxonomy): Eukaryota > Viridiplantae > Streptophyta > Magnoliopsida > Santalales > Viscaceae > Viscum > Viscum album. Next base: position 342,000,246 of record OY728135.1, read on the forward strand.
CATTTGGTTGTATCAACCATGTTGTGGTGGACAAAAACAGTGTGTGGTGAAGATGGTTTAAAAATTTGTAATACCAAAAATGATCCTCATAATTTAGGAGAAATTATTACTCCTACAAAGAACATTAACGAAGGGTTTTAATGTATCCTTTATATTTTTAACTTCTATTAAATCATTTTAACCCCTCTATTTAGCTCTGATTCTAGACTAAGGGTGTTCTGTAGGTGGTTTGGGAATTTCATGTCAAGCAATGATTCAGGGTTCCTCCCTTTATTCTTATCTTTACCTTTTTAGAACTATGTTCATAATAAACTAGATATATTCCTCCCCCATCACCAGTCTTGAAGGAAATAAGTTCTTCTTTATTTAATAAGTAGGTGGTATTGCGATCTAGTCCCAATCAATTGAAATTATTATTGCTTTTATGATTTGAAATATATTTATAAATTATTTCTAATCCATAATTTGATATTCATGATAAATGTTTTCAAATTGAATGGTGTTTGTTGAAATTCATTAATTATGGATTTTCAAATTAATTGTTGATTTTATGGAAAATGATTTGAATTTAAAAGAATGATTTGAAGAAATAATTTGATGTTGAGTTTTTTAGTAAGATTGGATGAAATGTTCTATGAAATAAATTATTGTGAAAATTAAGTGTTTTGATGAAAACAATTTGATGTTTATTTTTTAAATGAAATGTCATGTTATAAATATTGATTTAGGGATACATTAATGATGATTTATGAACTTATTTTAGATAAATTAATTCCCCCTTGATTGATTTAATTGACTCACATGGGATCCTAGTTAGTTGGGTGGATATTCTAAGATAAGAACCTTATATATGTATTTTCTCCACATATCCATGCATTAATGATGAAAATAATACTAATATCTGATTGGGGAAGAGAGTTAATTCATTAGGGAGGAATCGTCTTCACCTGAGGCCTAATATCTAGGGAAGTGTGCACACATAGATCCATTTCAACTAATATTTGTGAGGATTATAAATCCTTGAACTAACTATCCTTGGGAGTTTTTTACCCATGTGCTATGATTGAAAAATATTTATACATTTCAATGTTGATGAAATGAATTATTCATGAATATCTTATAGAAACACTAACTCATTCCTATTTTGATGGAAATGTTTATTTAAAATTTCTTTATACATACCGTTTAAATGCTTTGAAATACATTTTTTAATACGAACTATGAAAATATTACCATTCCATTGATCATATTTGGATTATTTGATATAGAATACATATAAAATAATTGGGCGGGATACTACTAGGATAGTGTTTTTCACACACTAAATATTCCTATGGGTATATGTATAAATTTTGTTTTAGTTATAGGAAATGGGAAAGAATCACTTGGAGTTGGTGGGTGTTCTTAATAGTAGAACCTTGGGAGTTGGTTGTTAAAGGAAGATTAATTGAGATAATTATTATGAGGAGATCTTATTGTTGATGTTTTAATTGGTTTTTATAATTCCTTGGATGGATGTGACATTTGAATAATTTTACTTGTCTACTTTGTGATCCTTTTCTCATGATGACTGTATTGACATTATGACTTATTATATTTTCTAATCCATTTTTTAAATTCTTTGTATTTCGTTTAGTGAAATATTTCCCCTTGTTGGTTTTGGATACCCAAGTGCTAGTCATCGGCCCATGGAGATCAGGAACACCCTTTGGGATATGTTTGGATAGATTCAGAAACCAGTTTAGTAGGTTATCCTTTTTGGTTCATGAAAAAATGATATCATAGGACCTTTTATCTCTTCTTGGATGTTAGTATATAGTTTTGGATGTATTGGTAGATAAGAGACATGATTTTTAGGATTTAAGGGGAATTCACAGTGGGGTTCTGGACATCTCTCATCATAATAATCCTTAATATACCATGGGTGGTTATGAAAAAGTGTATTTGAGGAGTTTATAGATCTGATTCTTAAATTTTCCCAATCTTTAATCTGAGATTTGTTTTCTTGATTTGAGTTATTACTAATACAGTTGATGTTCTTATGTCTCCTAAATTATGTTTCCTTATTTTTATTAATGTTGTGTAGTACCATGCCCCCAATAAATAATCTAATTTTCATTTAAGAGAGATCAACTAATGAACCAAATCAATTAAACCCTCATGTTGACCAGAACCTCATAGAGGTAGGCGTGTATGTGAAATTACTAGTTTTGAGATATTTTTAACATTAGGGGGTGAATTAGTTTGGGGGAATTTATAAAATTTATACCTTTACCTTTTTGACCTCTTAGGACCTTGATTCTATTACTATGTTTTTCCTGTCTCATGAATGTATATGAATGTAGCAGAGAATAGAAAATGATGTTTTGAAAGGTTCACTACTCAACAAGTGTAGATAGTCCTTGATATGGTATTGAAATGATCTAACCACAAAACTGATAGAATGAAATATTATAAAAATGGTTACAACACGTAGGAAATACCATTCATCTTTTAATTCACTATAGTTAATTTATATTTCATGTTTTATAGCTCTTAGATGGATCTTTATACAATCTATGAAGATAGTTTTCAATCTGTTGATAAGGTTCATTATAACACCAAGAAAGTCTTCCACCTATTGAGACTACTATTGGATTTCATAGTGCTAATTTTTTCTTCCACATACTTCTTCAGATTATTACTTTCACAACACCAGGAAAGCAACCATCCTTTTCTTCACATTAGGAAACTATAAGATATATTTTCTTCTACTTATATTAGTTATAATGATATGAATATGGTCTATATAAATGAAAAAAATTCTCCCTAAACCAAATGATAATCAACTGAATATATATTGGTCATTCACTTCATTTTCCACCTCTAATCTTTGACATAATATAATATGAAATAGTGTATATCAATGTCTTGATAACTTTATTCTATAATTATAAACAAAATGAAATTAATAACCTTATTACAATCTTTTTAGAATAAAAAATTTCATTTTGAATATCAAAACACTGAAAGCTCAGCTTAGTATAGAATCATCACACTTAATTTGGCTTTGATAATAATAAACTGAGTATAGATTTTCCACTATATTATTATATGAAAAAAATAATATGGAATAGACCATCCATGTTAAATTCCTTATCATTCATACTCAATAAAATCAAATTAGTATGTATAAGTTCACTTTTTTATGCCTATGTGTAGTCAATATTTATGAAACTGTATTTCATCGTACTTACAAGAATGATCTCTCTAACATTCAAATTATTATAATCTTGATTTCTAAACATGGATTATTTGAAATAATTTCATTCATAAAAATGATGCATTTATTTTTAATAAACCTTAAAAAATATATTATTTGTTTATAATTTTATCTATTTTTCTTTTTATAATTTTTTTACCCTATTAATTCTCATATGGATGAACACATGCACAAACAATTCACATTCTTTTTCTAAAAATAGGTATTTTATCACACTGTATTTTTTTGTCACTATATCCTCTAAAATACACTTTTTACCTTTATGAAAACAAAAATAAATGGTTGATATATAATTTAGGAATGTTTTTCTTCATGCATAGAATTGTTTAGCTCTTTTGACTTTTGTGCATTTATTCTAATACTATGCACAAAAAAATCAATGCAACTTCCTTATTTTTATTAAAATCATGAAAATAATCATATAATAATTTCTTCATGAAGAAAAGTGAGAGTTCAAAACTAAATCAATATCTTGCGGTATCAATCTACTTCAAAAATATTTAAGAGGGGATGGAAACTAGTCATATATCTATAGAACATATTTTCATGGGATGTGCACCGATATTCTTCACACAACCAACTTTTTGGGAACTCCCCTCCTTCATGAATTCTGGAAGGCTCATGAGACACTATTGGTTCACATGAACGATATAAATAGATTATCTATTTCTCATGAAAAATGGTAGCTCTTGAAATATATGAATGATAGAACAATTTATAGAATCAAGGATTTGGTATTTATAGGTATATGATCATCACATCTTCCTTATTAAATCTCCGACTAAAATCGATGTTTTAAGGCATGTAAATCATAACTTTAAATACTCTAAGAACTCAAATATGAATTCCTCAAATGTGGGATCCTTGATGCGTAAAATGGTGGTGTATTTTATTTACATTAGGATTTATTTTTAGTGGTTTTTTTCTCACATTAATATGTTCTTAAATGAGTGAATATCATTTTCCCAAACTATCAAAGTTAATCTGTCATGATTGACTAATAGGATAACCTTCAGTAATTTTTTTTTCAGTTCAGACTAGGCATATCTATAGAAATCATGAAAAATGTTTCATGATTTAATTGACCACTCATAATTTTGACCTTATAATGTTTATAGAAGCCTCAGGTTTTATTGATATTCGTTTGGACTTCTTCTTCGATGAAACATAGTGGCACCATAGAGTGGAGGGTGAAGAAATATATATGTGAATTTAAAAAAAATGTGTAGCATAACTAAATCCATGAGAATTGGAGATCTGATGGACAAGATTTAATCGATCGGATGGTCAACGTTATATGTGTATGCTTAAACATTTGTGGGCAGTGTGTGCTACCCTGCCCTACCACATCAAACTTTTTATATGCCTCATATCTGGTATATCATCTAATCTATGAACATTCACCATTCGAGCTGGAAAATGGGTCAATACCTTAATAAAACTATACCTTATACCCTCACTGTCCATGACACGTGTGGACCATGTGATTTCTTATGGTTAGCTATCCCAAGCCACGCGCGACTTCAACTATGATACATGTGGGCCCACATGCACTTTTCTTGTACTATTCTTTCCCTCCGCTACCTTTCAAGGTAGCTTGAACGGACCTACCTATGTAATGGTATACCTCTATGTCCTACAAGTTCCATGGTTTATGTTGTATTTGATATAATGTGAATTATCCACACTTTTTAATTTAATCACAAAAAATGACTTCTTAAAATAATAAATATAGAATAAAATCCAAAAAACTCATGGCCAACTCTTCTTCACCTTCAAATAACCCTTTATGGAAAACTATATTTTTAATTATCTTAAAATCATATCTTGCATGGTACTTATGAAATAAGGAAATATTGTATAAAATTATTCAACTCATGTTCTTATATTCCCTTTTAAATAAAAATTTAAAAGAGATTCTTAACATAAAAACCTCATGAAAATTAACATTTACACGGTCTTCAACTTCTCTTAATCCAGAAATGGATGGTAATTAAATAATATTCATTATTATAGATAATGGGTCATCTTTAAAATAGGTATTTCGAACTTAGAACCAGGTAAACAATAATTAGAGTTACAAGGATATTTACTCAAGCATGACATCCAATTTTATTTAATGAAACCATAAATATTTTCCAGGTATCTCCTTTGAAACTCAAGGACTTAAATAGATGCTTCTTAAAATATCAATACTTGAGGACTTCATCCATACTACATTAACTTTTAAATTCTTCAACATAATGACATAAATGAAATATTACTACTTCATTGATAACCATTTTTATCCAATAAAAATCATTAAGAACATATACAACTCTTACAAAAAATGGTCTCTTTAATCTCCAACTTTTTATTTGTTAAAAATACCATCAAAGTTCTTTCCAAATTAATGTGTAAATATGTGGAATCATTTTATTCTCTCTCTTATTTAATTTTCAACCTTTCATTTTACTTTCTATCCCCCTTATTGGCAAGAAATAAAAAGTTCATGGGAAAATGGTATCAATTCATACTTAAGAAATATTTCATCAATCATTTCTCACTAAGTCTACTTGAGCAATGCTCAGTGTAGAAAACAAGAGTATTTGATTTAGGAAAAATCTACCCCTTAAAAACCGATCATGATTCATCATGAAATGATCACTGATATAATTTTATTCAAGGGTTTACCATTTTATTATATGTTGAAGATACTATAACTGATATGAAAATTTTATGAATAATCAACCTAAAACTCATTCCTTCACTTCAACAAATAGACAAATAACATTCCAGTTCAATAAGTAGGATACGTGGCCTTATGGAACTTCGACATTTCTTATTCCATTGACTAACTAAATTACTACCTCTTTTTAAAAACATTTATATTTTTGATAACCAAGAATGTGATTCTAAGAGAGAAAAACATTTGATAATGAAAGGATCTTCATGAAATTTATAGAATAATCTTGTTTGTTACCAATTGAAATAATGATTCTAAAATATTATTTATTTTCTAAAATTTTCAACCCATTAATAGAAACACTTTATAGAACATTTATAAAGATGGAAATATTTATGAATGAATTTAAAGATGTTTAATTTGGAGGATATACTAGAACGAATCGTCAACTTGTGACTATCTAGATTGAAAATTTTCACAACATCGTCAAGGATGATCTTCTTGAACTCTTGTTCTTCAGAATTCAATCTAAGATGATATTTTCTTTATCCTAAAATGTCTAGAATATGAGATCAAATTTTTCATTGATTCTCAGGTTCTCACCTAACAACGTTATTCATCTTCAATTCCCTATATTAAAATAACAAATACAATACACAATGGTTTAATGGAATAAGGTAGATCCTAATTGATTCATCAATGTGAAAAAATAGTTTGAGATTATTTTCTCAAGAATGTTTCTCCAGTTATTTTACTAATAACACCAGCACATTAAATATTAAATTATGATTGAGCCTATGTGGATCATATCACTTCTTTAATGTATTTGTGTTTCATCCTTATTTCTTTAAGATATTTTAACCAGCTATTTTCCCATAATGAAACTTTTAACTTTTTATAGAATTATTCTAATGCCTGAGTAATTTCAAGGAAACTTATAATAGTATGTACAACCATGTTTCACAACACATAGAGAGATTATTTATCCTCATTTATAATATTTTCTTTTCCTTTTTCACTAGACTTCGCTTATGTATCTTCCATTTTTTTCATTATTTCCAAATCTTCCAAAAAGATAACCAATAGATCATAAGGAGCTATGGTAGAAATTTTGGATCTTCCACATAGATTATTTTCATTTCCATTCAACTTAGTCATTATTTTGGATGGTGTAAATTTATCCAACTTCTTTTATTTTTAATCCAAGGTATTATTATCTATCTTTCAAGGAATTTTCTTAGGGTAAATGTTTCTCAAAGTTTTCTTCTTATTTCTTACCAATGTATCTTCTACATTTTTATCTAGATTCTCTTGTATTCTTTTATTATTAACATTTGATACATGTTCACATGAGCATGTACCAACCTTGTAAAAAATTACTTTTCATACATCATAGATGTCATCTATATTTCCGAATATTTTTATAGTATATAGATTCTTATGGACCAGTGGATATTGATTATTCTTATATGGACTACTACCATTGAGATGAGATTCCTTTATGCTTTTTAATTAAGAGGATTGTATAAACAATATAATGTACAAGTCCTAAATCTGTTACAACACCAACATTGACCAAAAAAACATTATTTTATGATATATTTTGTATAAGGTTTTTGGGTCTTCATTATATTTTTTTTTCTCTGTGGGGAACCATATTTCATACTCTTCTTCATTTCCACCCTAATTACGATGATAGGTTTCTTATAACCTTTATTCATCCATAATAGTTATTTATTTATGTTAAAACAGGAAATTTTAATTATAATTTGATTATAATAATTAATAAAATTTTGCATGGATAGTACCAGTTTCTTATCAAATTATTGAGATAGATCATCAAAAGATTTCATGATCTTCTTATCACATGTTATAGTTCTTTAAACGTCATTTTAAGCAAGTGATAATTATGCTGAAGTAAAAAAATGTTTCCATATTTTTTGAAGTTTCAATATCTTTCTTCTCAATATAGGCTGACTAAAATTCTAATTCTACAAATTTCATATTTTGTATGATTTTCTAATATTTAATCATAAGAATCTTCTCTTCACAATCCTTATTCATTATTTCAACTTTATCTTCATACAGCTAAACTTTTTTCTTAATCAAAGAGTCAAGTTCCCTAATATTCATGGATTTTTCTTCTAATTGTAATCCACAAACATCAGTGGTATTATTCAATTCTTCTTCTAGTTCATTAATTTTTTCTTCTAGAGTCTTATTGATTCCCTATTTCTCTTTAACTACTTTGAGATATTTTTGAGGAAATTATTTCAAGTTTCAAATTGTTTCTTCAAAACTTCCAACATATATAGATAGATTTAAATATTCTACAATTTTTCCTTATAATCCATTCTCTAGCATATTAGATTCCTATTTTAGCTAGGTGATTTCATCCTACACAAATAGAATGACTCCCCAAACAATGGAGGAAATTTCTATAGGAATAAAATAGAGGATATCTCTTAATATATCAACTAATATATCATGAGTAGTTGTAGATTGATCATCAACACTTTTAAAAGAATATTTACCTAGGTTATTACATCATAGAAAAATAGAAATACTCCAAAAATAGGAGATACTATTTTTTTAGGAACTCAATGAAGAATATATATTAATCTATCAACTGATATACCATGAGTATTTATATATTGATCATCCCACATGTAATAGAATCATCAGTTTGAAGGAAATTTTCCAAGGAGCTAACATACGCTTCCTGATCAACTGAATATCATAATTTACTTTAGTAGGGATTGTTTTTCATCTCCTTGGTTGATACATGAACCACATTATATTCAATTTCCATACATGATGTGAATTCACTGATTAAAGGGAGATGAGGTACAAATACTTCCAATTATTCAGATGAGAGGGAACACTTCTTTAAATTTATATTCTCTTTCTTTTTTATGTTCATCACGATCTTAGTAGATATAGACTTATACTTAAAGATAACTGAATCTCCACCAAAAATTCACTTCATTGTTGAATTAGGAAAGAATCTAAAATATTAAAAATAAAAATGGCTTCACTATAGAGAATCAAACTGAGGTGAAACTATTATTTGATACGACTTGAAATGACTAGTATGGGATATTTCTAACAATAGAAGGTCAATTAGTGTTGTGGATTTTTTTAAAATTTTATCCCTTACCCTCTTTGACCTGTTAGGATATATATTCTCTTATTCTTTTTTCCATGTCACATGAAAGTATATGAAAGCATTAAATAATAGAACCTAAATTTTTAAAAGGTTCATTACTCAATAAGAGTATCTAGTCCATGGAATTGTAGAGAAATGATCCAAACACTAAACCACTAGATATTAATCCTTTTAATGTGGTTATAAAATTTAGGAAACATCCTTTCAATTATAATTCACTATATTCAATTGGAAGTTCTTGTTTTACTACTCTAAGATGGATTATTATACCACCTCTGAAGATAGTATTCACCTCTTTTAAAAGGTTATTTTTATCACAATGAAATATTTACACATTTTGAGACAAATATTGTATGTCAGAATTCTACATTTTCTATCCTCAAACTTCTTCACTTTATTACTTACACAATATTAAACAATCAACCTTTATCACCTTCACTGTAGAAAACTATAATCTGAACTTTATTCTTCATTTATCAGTAATAATGATATGAATATGGTATGGAAAGATGAAGTAAATTCTCCCTAATCAAAATTATAATCAACTGAATATAGATTGTCTAGTCACTTATTCTTCTTCCTCTTATCCCTGACATATAGTAATATACAATAGTGTATATCAGTGTATTAATCACTTTATTCATTAGTGAAAAAACTACACTGAATAACCTTCTTCTAATCTTGCTAGAATCAGAAACATCTCTTATGATCATAAAAAAATGAAATCTTATGTTATCATACCATAATCACACTTAATTTGGCATTGATAATATTCAAATGAGTATATATTGGCCACTATATTCTTACATGAAAAACAGTAATAAAGAACAGTGCATTAGTGTCAAATTATCTTTTTTGACACTCAATAAAAATGAGTATGTATCGGTTTGATTTTATTATATCTTTGTGTATGCAATATTTATGAAACTGTATTGCATTTTACTTTCAAGAATGTTCTTGCAGACATTCAAACTGTTCTCTTTAATAATTCCAAAAATGGTTTATTTAAAATCACTTCATGAATTATCATGATGCATGGAACTTTAATAAAAATTAAGACATATATTTTTTGTTTCTTATTTTATTTATTTTTATTGTTTATTATATATTCTCCCATTCATTCATGCATTCATGAACATATCCACACAATATTTACTTTATCCATAAACAAAAAGGTATTTTTACTCACTGTATTTTGGTATTAAATTTCTTCTATGAACTCCTCCTCTTATTAACATTACAAAAAACAAAATGGGTTCTTAATATATCATGTTTATTTTCTTATTAATGTAGTGTATTATTAAGATCTTCCCACTTGTTCAAAACTATTATTCTCAAAAAAACACAATAGAATCAGTGGTCCTTATTGATTCTTCTTGAAATATTGAAAAGCATTGTGGAAAAAGTTCCTCATGAATCATAATGGGATTTCATAACACAAACACTAGGTTATTGTATCAATATCCTTCATGAATAATGTCAAGGATGTGAAAAATAGTCAGGATTCCATGGAATATATTCGAACAAGATGCGAGGAGATCTTCTTTTATGTAACTAGAATAGTTTGATGGGGCCCCATTTTTCTTGAATCGTTGATGTCTCATTGGACTATATTGGTTTGCATAAAATATAAGTATAAATTCTCTCTTTTTTTTAACTATAACATGATCTTGTGAAATATGATAATGGTATCACACTTCATGGAATCACTGATTTAGAATTTATAGAAAGATGATCATCTCATCTTCCTCTTTTAATCCCAAACTATAATCCAAGTTTTTATTCCAGGTAAATAATATCTTTAAATTCCTAAAAGAATTATCTATAAATTATTAAAATACGGGATCCTTGAGATAAAAAATGGTGGTGTCTTTACTTCATGATGGTCTTCTCTTTTGTGGTAGTTTCCTCATGTGTATGCATTCATAGACATGATAAATTAATTTTATTGAACTCCCAATGTTTATCCATGGTGATCAAATACTCGGAAAGCCTTATAAAAACATGTTCGTAGTTTGGATGAGGTGTCTCCACATAAATCAGGAAAATAATGTTTCATGATTCTTTCAATCATGTTTTTCTTGTCGTTTCATCCTTCTTTACTGGTGAAACATAGTAGCACTATCGAGTGGAGGGATAAGAAGGCGACAACACATTTCAAAAAATAAGTGGATTAATTAAATACATGAGTTGGGAAGATAGTATATATTAGATTTAATAGGTTGGGGGGTCAACGATATATGCATATGTTTTAAAACACATGAACAATGTATGATACCCCGCTTCCCCACTTTAAATTTTGAATGCAACTCCATTTCGGTATATTAGCTAATCGATGACTGCTCACTATTTGAGATGGAATTGGGGTATGCAGCTAGATAAAAATGCACCTCAGGACCTCATGGTCCATGAAACATGGGTTTCAGGGTCTTTCCTAGAGGATATTGGCCCAAGAAATGCATGGATTCAGCCATACTATACATGGGACCACATTCAATTTGTGGGAACTATTCCTACCCTCTTCTACCTTTCTTGGTGCCCAAGATGACCTACCAATGGCATGGTAGACCTCTTGGTCCCAAAAATTCCATAGTTGAGGTTGTATTGGATACTTGGTTGGTTGACCTATCTTTTTAACATAATCCCATAAAAATAACATAGTAAAATACTAAGTATATAATTTAATCCAAAAAATAAATGGACAACTCTTCTATAACTTTTAACAACCTTTCATGTAATAATACTAATATTTTATTATTCTCCTTGATGATAAATAATATTTTTCATTCTATTAAAATCATCTCTTCCATTGTTCATATGTAATAAGAAAATACTTTATAAACTTCTTCAACTTATCTTATTCAAATATTTTTGAAATATATATTCCAAATATCCTATTAACATAACACCCCATGAAAAACGTTTTCAATGTCTTCAACTTACCTTCATCCAAAAATGTATGGAACTTTAATCATATTCATTATTGTACATAGTGTGTCACCATTGGCACATATATTTTTAAATTAGAACTAGTTTAATCATCATTAGAGTTACTAGGATAATTATTCAATCATGACATCCAATTTCATTTATTTAATCCATAAAAATCCTATAGGAATCATATTTGAAACTCAAAGTCTTTATTTTAAGTTTTTTAAAATATCAAGTCCTGAGGTATTTATACATTCATTATTTCATTTTAACTTCATAATATTGAAATTAATGAAATATTATTATTTTATTGATCATCATCATAACTAATGAAAATATTTGTCAGAAAATAAAAATCATACAAAATGTGGGCTCTTCATTATGAATTCCATACTCTGGGCCAATGAGCCACACCTATTCCCATATAATCTGCAAAGGTAGAACCTTGAAATGTTGATAACATAGATAAATCCTTGGAGTTTCTTCATTAGGAACCACCATATTTCTAGGGAACAAAGGATCCTCATGAGGTGATGTATTGGTTAGGAAATATTGAATGAATCATTAATTTATTAAAGATATAATATTCCATTAGGTTGAAATATTCAATATTCATGATTGAGGGGAATATAATGAGATGGTGGGGTGCTATAGTTTTGGAAAATAATGAGGGTTTTGAGTGGAAAACATCAAGAAACTCTTTATAGAGAAATTCTATAGAGAGTTGATGGTAGTGGCTATGTTCATTGAATTTTTGAACCTTCCCCAAGGTTATTGAAAAATGATTCAATATACCAAATAAGTTTTATAAACATTATTGGTTTTCATATGAGGTGGTTTTAGATGAGTATCTAAAGGCATAATGGTTTAAAATGGGTCTTCAACTAGATAATTTGTATCAGTTATTTATATTGAAGCTCACATATTATGCTGATGTTCAAGATAAGACACTAATAGAAGATGTTGACCTAGGTGGTAATTCAATGTGGAATGGATTTACTCTTACTCCTTGTGGTATATTTAGTAGTTCCTTTAATGGTAATAAAATGTAGAATAAGACTCATGGTGAAAACAATATTGGTGGTCCTCAGCAGCATACTTCCACCAAATCTTCTATAGTTTCTATTAATAGATCTCTGATGTGTTCCTAATGTGGAAATTTTGGGAATTCAAAGTGTTATTTCATAGAGAAACAAACAATTTGAATATCATTCAGATGTTCATGCCAATTTTAGAGTGTTTTCCATGTTTTAGTACCCCACATAGTGATACAAGATCTTAAGTACCAATTTGATACATGGAATAGTAAAATTCTTTAATAAAAATGAGGTTTCAACCACATTCATCAATCATGAAGAAACTACACACAGTGGACGAGCCCCTGGTAGGAACTGAGGTGGGTCCAAAAATAGTGATAGGTACTATTACCATTACATAATCATTAGGGTATTTTTTATTCGATACTAGTGACTTCCGTTATTTCATATAATCCTTCATTATGGAAAACATAAATCTTTCAATGGTTCTCATGACTTATGTGATGGAAATTGAAACACATTTCAAGAAGAAGATAGAGAAGGGTCTCTCATGCCACACTTTTGATTTATCATTATCATAAATAATTAACGTTTGGGGCTTTTTGGTTCTTGAAATGAAACCTCTTTTTTTTTATTCATTGGATGGACTAATTATTTTCTAAAAAAGATTGTATTGACTATTATTATCAATTGGTAATCTTTACTACCCCTAATAGGGAGTTCGATACTTTTGAGGGTGAGTGGAATCCTAACTCTTGTCGAGCTGGACCTCCTCTTTTATAGATGAATAATATGATATTTATATGTATTGTTGAGATAGATTAGTAAATCTCTTACAGTTAACTTTCTTATAGTATCCCTTGAGTTTCCAAAAGTTTTTTCATTAGACCTTTTCTAGTCTACCATTAGTGAGAGTATAGTGACCCAAACGTTTCATATATATATATATATATATATATATATTATAAATTAATAAATGAATATTCTATTTATATTACAAAAACATTCATGAGGAACACAAAAGTATAATACCTTTCTTCACAACTTAGGGAAAGGAGACATAAAAAAGGGTGTGCTCAGATGCTTATTAAGGGTAAACAAGGGAGATATCAATGATAACTTAAATATAAGATGAGTATAGGGATATGAGGACATGATCATAATATTTAAAAATAATTCCTTGTATAACATAGACCTTAATCCTGAGTCATGGAATAAATATTGATAATTACTATGACATGAATTATAATAGAATCAATTAGAATGAGCTCTGAGAACATAACACTGGCATAAGAAATAGATTTTTGAAAAACACATAAGTTTATAAAATCATTTAATAATTAGTAATGTATCATTTACAAGACTATTTTATTTGAATTGATTCACTTCCCCAAACCATCGTCGTATTCAAGGTTCACTCTAAAGACTATAATAGTGGATATAGTCCCTTACTAAATTGGGTTAACTCCGTATTCCAGTCATCTTTAACATAAGAAATATCTGAATTTATCCAATTATTTTGAGGGATATATAATTCAAGTACCACATTTAACATAATGAAAATCATATACACTTGGGAAAAAATATCAAAAAAAAATTCTACATATCTTAATCTGTGCAAAATAAACATGTTTGATAACTATTTCATCATGGAATATCCTGTAGAAGAGAAATTGGTTTCATAAATGTTTCATCAATACATCAAAGAATAACCCATGTAAATGGAATGGTATTCATAAACCATATCTTGGAAATAATAAAACAAAAAGATAATGAATAAATATTGAATCATTGAATCATATCCCCGACAATGATTTGGAAATTTCATAAGATTTCATTTTGATGGAAAATGATTTAAAAAGATCAAAAGAAACATTTCAGGATGGTAATATACTTTAAACTTTGAAATCAGTTAATAAACCCAAGAAAATTCAAAAATATTAAATAAAAAATTTTATTTGAAAATAAACATGGAAACATGTAAAGAAATCTTCAATTAATTGAGTTCGATGATGTCAGAAAATGATGTCCACGCTGTGTATGTTAAAATAAATATTTATTTCACACTTTTGGTAAAAATTAACTCACTTGGGAATGAAAAAATAATATTTATTTTAAAAAACTATAAAAAAATTAAACTTGGGTAAATCTAATTTAAACAATTATATATTAATATTAAAAACATTCATGAAAACCATAAAAAATCATGAATATAGATGTAAACAGATTTTCAAATGAGGGGAAAAATAAAGGCAGTTTTATTTAATGAAAATATTTTTTTTTATTGTGTACTTAAATAGATAAAATTTAATAGAAACATGTAATATCTATAATAACTAGAGGATAATAAAAATCATGAGTTTATCTTGAGATAGATCATAATATTTTACCATAGGAAGCATAATCCTAAACAAGCTCGACAAATAGTGAGATTGTAACATAAAACCTTTACAAATTTGGTAACTTTTGAATCATAATCCAAATGAATGAATGAACTGTAATTGGATATGTATATCCCAAAATTTTAATAATAATAATCATAAAATAAAATCATGGGTAGAATCCACACCACATAATAGAGACAAGTGGTAAATATGGCATGTGTCCCACACAAGTAAAAGTGAGATGAAAATCCATTATCTGAGGCCCTATATCCTTTATACAGGTTAGAATATCCTATATAATAAATAATTTTGTTTTTATAAATATATTATATAAAAATAATCATATATATCAGACCACATATGGTTTACTTATAACCTTTTATCATCAGTTTATTAACAAATTTATGCTCAAATCATTATTTTGGGGAATAACTGCTTTGTTTTTCATGTATGTTTTGGTTCATTAATTTTGATACTTTAACTTTGATCATGGTTCCATAATATACAAAATAGTAATCATGATATAAATATAATATATAATCATAATATACTTAGTTGGATTCACTCATAATAGTAGATAATGAAAAATGAATTTCATCACTCGTAAAGATGAAAGGCTATACGTAAAAATGAAGACTATTTCCATTTTTATATGGATGGAATGAAATATGTAGCACATGAATACTTTAGCATATTTTCCCTTAGATTTTGTTGATATATTTTCAATACACAGAACACTTGATTTAAACAAAATAGCACTAAACTATATTTTTCATAGTCAATTAAATGTTAACTCTATTAGAGTGTTTATATAGTAAATTTATATACTATATTTCCACTCAAATATTTTGATATTAACTCAACATATTTTATAGTCACATGATAAAAACAAACCCAATTTTACCCACAAAATACTATATTTTTATAAAGGCACTTTTACCACCTTTTAATGGAGAGCCTATTTTCAATCCAATATTTGACTCTTAAAAATTTAATAATTCAAAATAAACATAATATTTGGAATTAAAACATAATAATTATCTTAGGGTGAATTTTTTTCATGTTTTTTTGAAGATACCTTTTTTAATGAATAGTGAAAAATACGGAATTTTAGTTCAAAACTGCATTTTCATCTAATTTATTTATAAAGATAAATTACATATTTAAATTGGTTTTAAACTTTAATAAGATTATATTTTTATCAATTAATACAATTAATTTATTTATAATAAATTTCAATTTATAATTTACTATAAAAACATAGAAAGTGCTTTGTCGTTTTTACTTTAAAAACCCACATTGTCACCCCGTCTAAGGGATTAAATATAAATTAATTTCCTCCACTTATGTGATCAGAATTTGGGAAAACATATTCTATATTTGTAATATTAATAATTTATAATTTATAATAATTTCAACGTAGTTTTTTATCAAAAATATTACTCGAATAAATTAAAATTAATTGTAGCGATTAAGGTGAAATTAAGCTTAACAAGGGACTAAACCCAATACCTAAGGGATAATATGACCTACAAACTTGTAAAAAATCAATTTTGTAGCCATATTTCGACCCAATATTATATTTTTTAGAATTTTTACCATTAGTTATCAACTTTCAATAAAACAATGTGGGTGGGGTTCCTCTCTTCTAAAATATTACAAGAGTGCCACTCCTCCTCCATTATAAAAGACCTCATATCCTCCCACATCCTCACACTTCTCATGACACTTAGGTACAAACAATATCTTATTATTTAACTCCCCAAAATACCTCGCTTCCTCCATGAAACATCCCTTTGGGAATAAAGTAATCGAAGGAATCCATTTGGTGCAAACCAAAAGGAGTTACCTGATTAAAAGGCACCACCTTTCCTAATTCTCTATAATTTTATTACCATTGTATAGACCCACCACTATTCTTATACCATGTTTATATTGAAAATAAAGTATCTTAAATACATTATTATTTTTTAATTCTAAGGGTTATACTTACATTTACACACACACCTTCATCTAATGGGTAACGAACATACTGTTCATGTGTACGACAAACTACCGCCTCCCAAAATGAGGATTGCTTATTTTAATTTTACCACCTATCATGGTGGAAATTATGATCCAAAATATGTTTATATATGTTATATATGATATTTATTATGTATTTAAGTTTTTTTAATTAATTTAAAATGCATATATTTATACATTTAATTTTGTGTAAAAATGATAACATCGTTTGAGGAAGTGTGGACTACCACCCCCTCAAAGGAATGTGATTTGTTCACAAGATACTTGGAATGTATAAAGGTTGGTTTTAAAAAATCTATTTAAAATATATGACATATATAATATAATATAATTATAATATACATACGTATCAATTACTTTTCATTCTTTTAATACGACAAAAAAATGAATGTAGCGTTCATGTGCACATACATTTTACCGTCTCCATGAATGGTGCATCTCATTTCCTATATCCAAACATTATAAGTCATAATATATATATATATATATATTGAATATATTTTATAATTAAGTTATGGTTTACATTTTTGAAATGATGGAATTAAAATCTAAGTAATAGGAATGAAAATTGAAAAGTCAAAAACAATATTGAGAAAACTAGGAAATTAACACCCAAAATAGTTAAAATAATGAAAGAGTGTTATCAAATGGCTAATAAAAAGTTAATATATGATATTATAAACATGATTATAGTTATTTTATATGTTATTAACATATTTTTTACCATTATTCATGAGGATAAATACCATAAAACAAAAATAAAGGTTAAGGTAAGGGATTTTATCTTAATTTACATCCCATTGAGACTTATTTGTAGTTTCACACCTCGTTTCTTTTATACTATGAATGTACATCCCTTTTACATAAAATACCATGAATATAATTATTCACATGATATTATAAGTTTCATTTAATGCCATACCTTCATGGGGATTATGATTTAAATATTTCAATGTGGAATGAGACACATTAGAATTTTTAAATATTATTCTCCCCAAGAAATTTCATGATGATTATATACGAAATATCACTTTATTTTTAGATTGTTACCTTTATATTGATAAAACGACTTTATTATAGTAAATTTTAATTGTAAATTTAATTTAATTTAAATATTTTCGTATGATGTATTTTATTAATTTCTAAACCATATATTACTTTACATATGGTGTTTACTTTGATTTTTGTTTGAGTAACTAGTGAATTATTAAGAATTCCAAATTCACTAAAAGAAAACTGACGTTTAGCGGTGGTTTTTAAAACCACCTCAAAAAGCGTTTCGGGCCGCCATTTCGCGGCGGTTTTAAAAACCGCCGCTAAACGGCAAAAAAAAAATTTAATTTTTTTTATTTTATTTGAGGATTAGCGGCGGTTCTTTAAAAACCCGCCGCGGAATAGTAGCGGTTTCGGTAAAACCGCCGCGAAATGAAATGAACAAAATAAAAAAACATGAGAAACCCCAAAATCACTAAAACTACCATAACTTTTGATCTGGGCATCCTTTGAAGTGCCACGACCAGTCAAATCGAAGCTCATGAAGATTTCTAGAGGCACATATAATCAAAACCATGAGATGGTCTAAGGTGTGGAAGATATTAGAGTTATAAGAAAGTTAAAAAAAGTTCTCCAACTTCAAACGGCCATAAATTTCACTCCGGTTGTCCGTTTGGGCTCTACCACATATCAAATCGAAGCCAGAGAAGAGAGTTATGAAAACGTTTGACATAAGAAAGCTTCTGTTGTGTTTTTTAACCCCAAAAACCCCTCTAAAGGCCTCTAAAACCCCGTTTCCGTCACCAGTGTCCCGTCAAACTTGTCTTCAAACAGACCTAACTTTCGATCCGCATGTCAGTTCGGCCTCCTCCACCTTCCAGATCATAGCCCATTCCATGAGCTTCAGATTGACTGGTCGCGACGCCCACATGCACTCCTAGATCATATGTTATGGCCTTTTTAGTGGGTATCGGGTTTGTTATGTTTTTCAATGCCTTGTTTCTAACACCCGTTCCCCGTCAGGTTTTTTTAAATGGTCATAACTTCTGATCCGTCTATCCATTCGGACTCTTTCACCTTTCAGGTTGAAGATCGTTTTATGATCTTTGATTTGACAGGTCGCAGATCTAAAAAGGACTCTCAGATCATAAGTTATCTCTGTTAATGTGAGTCCAATGTTTTTGTCTCTTTATGACCGTTTTGACGGGTTTTAACGGTAGCTCCATTTATTACTGTTTATTTGGGTTTCCATGACTTGTTATCTTTGTCAATGGTTTTTTATGGGTTATTATGATGATTATGTTGAATTATTAAGGAGTTTTCCAGAGTTGTCACGAGTTTTCATGCGTTCTCATTCTTTCCAATGCCTCATTCTTCACATGCTTCTCCATCCTTTTTCACGTGTTTTCATGATTTTTCATCCCTTATCACGTCTTTTCATACTTTTTCATGTGTTTCCTTTATTATTTATTATTTATATTTATCTATTATTTATTATTTATTATATTTTATTTATTATTTATTATTTATTATTTATTATTTATATTTATATATTTAATATTTAATATTTAATATTTATTATTCATTATTTATTATTTATTATTTATTATTTATTATTTATTATTTATTATTTATTATTTATTATTTATTATTTATATTTATTTATTAGTTATTATTTATTAGTTATTATTTATTAGTTATTAGTTATTATTTATTATTTATTATTTATTATTTATTAATTATTAATTATTAATTATTAATTATTATTTATTAATTATTAATTATTATTTATATTTATTTATTATTTATTATATATTATTTATTATTTATTATTTATTTTTTATTTTTTATTTTTTATTTTTTATTATTTTTTATTTATTATTTATATTTATTTATTTAATATTTAATATTTATTATTTATTATTTATTATTTAATATTTATTATTCATTATTAATTATTAATTATTTATTATTTATTATTTATTATTTCTTATTTCTTATTTATTATTTATATCTATTATTTATTATTTAATATTTATTATTTATATATTATGTATTTATTATTTATTATTTATTATTTATTATTTATTATTTATTATTTATTATTTATTATTTATATTTATTAACTATTTATATTTATTTATTATTTATTATTTATTATTTATTATTGATTATTGATTATCGATTATTTATTATTTATATTTATTTATTAATTATTAATTATTAATTATTAATTATTAATTATTATTTATTATTTATATTTATTTATTATATATTATTTATATATTATTTATTATATATTATTTATTTTTATTTATTATTTATATTTATTTATTATTTATATTTATTATTTATTATTTATATTTATTAATTGTTTATTATTTATATTTATTTATTGTTTATTATTTATATTTATTTATTATTTATATTTATTTATTATTTGTATTTATTTATTATTTATATTTATTTATTATTTATTATTTATTATTTATTATTTATATTTATTTATTATTTATTATTTATTATTTATATTTATTTATAATTTATTATTTACTATTTACTATTTACTATTTATATTTATTTATTATTTTGTATTTTGTATTTTTTATTTTTTATTTATATTTATTTATTAGTTATTATTTATTAGTTATTATTTATTAGTTATTAGTTATTATTTATTATTTATTATTTATTATTTATATTTATTTATTATTTATTATTAATATTTATTTATTATTTATTATTTATATCCATTTATTATTTATTATTTATATTTATTTATTATTTATATTTATTTATTATTTATTATTTATTATTTATCATTTATCATTTATTATTTATTATTTATATTTATTTATTATTTATTATTTTTTATTTTTTATTTTTTATTTATTATTTACTATTTATTATTTATATTTATCTATTTAATATTTAATATTTAATATTTAATATTTATTATTCATTATTTATTATTTATTATTTATTATTTATATTTATTTATTATTTATTATTTATTATTTATTATTTATTATTTATATTAATTTATTTAATATTTAATATTTAATATTTAATATTTATTATTTATTATTTATATCTATTATTTATTATTTATTAATTATTATTTATTAATTATTAATTATTATTTATTATTTATATCTATTATGTATTTATTATTTATTATTTATTATATATTATATATTATATATTATATATTATTTATTATTTATTATTTATTATTTATTATTATTGAGTTTATATCTATTATTTATGTATTATTTGTTTTTTCAATTAATATATATAAGTATATTAAATTCTGTTTATTAACCACATGGTGAGCTTGTTGGAGTGGTAAAGTCTTTGGAAAATATGATAGAGGTTAGGGGTTCAAATCTCATCAAATGCAGAATTTCATTATATTGCATGGGTATGCATGTGCATGTGCATGTGCATGTGCATGTGCATGTGCATGTGCATGGGATGTGCATGCATGGATAAATAAATAAATAAAATAAATAAATAAAATAAATAAATAAGAAATAAAATAAATAAATAATAAATATGAAATAAAAAAAATAAATAATAAATACGAAATTAAGTAAATAAAATAAATAAATACGAAAAATAAATAAATAAATAAATAAATAAATACGAAAAATAAATAAATAAAATAAATACGAAATAAATATATAAATAAATACAAAAAATGAATAAATAAAATAAATACGAAATAAATATATAAATAAATATATAAATCAATATATAAATAAATATATAAATAAATAAATATATATATAATATATAAATAAATAAATAACTAAATAAATAAATAAATAAATAAATAAATATATAAATAAATATATAAAATTAAAAATAAAAAAATTTAAAAATAATAAAAATAATAAAAAATAAATATAAAAAAAAAACCGCCACTAAAAAACCGCCGCGAAACATTCTGCGACGGTTTTGAAAACGTCCGCGAATAGTTTCCTGATGCACGATTTAGCGGTGGTTTTTCAAAACCGCCGCCAATCTATTTAGCGGCGGTTTAAACCGCCGTGAAACGAAAAAAAACGCCGCTAAATGCCTTTTTTGCCGTAGTGATTACTCATTCAATACGATTATTTGATAAGGAATATTAATTATTTTTATCATCCAATATGATTAATTATTTTTAATGGAAATGAAGAGTGGGGGCCGTAATTTATATATCCACTCATTGCATCGAGAGGTTCTCATTAGATGAATAAGTTGTCCAAATTAAACAAGTTTCTATTGATGGGTTTAATCCATCTTATTAAAGGTTGTGATTGTATAGATTTTCATGTGATATAGACATAACGTTCAATAATTAATAATTTAAATTATTTAGATTTATTTATTTATAACCATGATATTTTTCATCAACATATCTATAGATGTTATTCATTCTTAGTTTATTGATTTATGGCTTGTGTTTCTATTTCATACCTTGCCATATTAATTATTATTTATCTAGTTTTGTAAATAGAAAGTGTGTTCTGTTATTTACCTTTACATATATATATTGATCCATTAATTCTTCTATTTACTTATCCTTAATGAGCATTTTATCTCACCCTTATTGTGTTTCTCTCACAATGTTATGAAGAAGAGAACTTCGAATAAGCTTTCAAGGATGTACTTTATTTCAGTTGATTTTGTAGCATTTTATATTTTTTCCAAATGTATTATGGGTATCATGTATGTAATCTATATTTCCAAGGCTAATAAACTGATTGGTCCTTATGTATTTTATTCCTTGTAATAATACGAATGTAATAAAATAATGCACTGACTCCGGGTTTCTGGGGTCGGGGCATTGCAATTGGTATTAAATTTTTTTTCACAAAAACAGTGGAAACTAGTTTAAAAAAATATTTATCAGGGAATATAACCCTAATTTAATATTTGAGTATTAGTATAGAATAACATACAAGAATTTTGGTTAGGTAGATATTATATCGGTATTTTTGGTAATACATCCTTGTCTGGATACTACAAGTAGAAGTGGTTTTGGAACAGATGTACCTAGGAGTAATAAATCTGACAAGGTGTTCTGGTCCTAACTATGGGTAACTTGGTACATAACAATGAGCCTTATTGTTAACATGGTTCGACACTCCTTGGGTATATGCTTAAGAAAACTCACATTTTAGTTAACTGACATTAGGAAGGATTTAAAAGAAAATATTCCCCCAAAGTAACCATTGTTTGTGATTCTAAGATTCACGATGCATAAATTTATGTTATGGGCTATACAATATTTTAAATTTTCTTTTATGTGCTAATATAGTGCATTTAATTTTTTATAAATGTTTCCTGTAAGGAATAGGTCGATCAATACTTGTGGAAAATGCATAGATTTCCTTCCCGAGGAAGCCAATCTGGTTGGTATTGGAACCGAGAAAATTATGGAAATACTAGGGAAACATCATCAGGTAATGAAAAATAACCTTTCCCAAATGGAGAAAACTATTATAAAAAGGGAATATTGTATGTTGTATCAGTTTATGTGATAGAAGCTCCAATCATTTAGTGGCTCTTCAAATCCAATTGTGGCTTGGCAATGGATTAATTCCTCAGAAACAATATTTATGGAATTAGAATTAATTGAAAATAAAAAGGTTACAATTATAGTGTATTGTGTCCATGGTGATTTTGATCAATGGTAGACCATCATCCATAACACTCAATATGAAGAATTAATTGAACTCATGGAATATAGAACTATTAAGGATACATTGTTCTATAAATATGTAACATCCTGGTTCTGGAAGCCACCCAGAGGCGGCCTGTACCCGGTTGGTCACATGGCCTCGAGCGCATTTCCCCAAATGCCAAAGGCTGCCGACTAGTAGCCAAGGCCTTGGGTGATATAGTGGGGAAACTATGCCCTCATTGGAAGAGTACACAGCGGAAGAAAAGTAAACATGCAATAGCAAAAGCATTAATAACCAATAGTATAACAACGGAAGACTAAATCAACAACTGGATCACATATGTATGTATGAAATGATGCATGATACAAAACTAGGAAAGCATCCAAAAAATTCACAATGATGGAAAACACTACAGTACCAAAACAATTACAAAATAAAAATAAACAGATCCTCAGCATCGCAAGCCAAATCTTGGTTCCATGCTCCCCTGCTCCAAGCAATCAAGTTCCAGAAGTCGAAGGGCGATTGCCCTTTTCTATACCTACAACAATATAGTCTGATTGGGCACAAAAGCATGGCCCAAATAGGGTGTGTGATAAAATCCTAGTAGGCATTCACTCGAAGATATGTGCCTAATATCCAGTGAGTATATGGAAGGTAAAAGTATAATAAACAGTAACCAGCAACAGCAAATAGTAGGCAGTAAACAAAAAGAAGTAAAATAAGATGATACATAGCAACAATCAATCCACAACAAATCAACAGTAGTGAAACAAACAGCTAATAAGATGGAAACCCTCTGGGATGTACTCTCAGCTATCCCCTCAGGTCCTATCCAAGAAGTACCACAACCCTCTGGGCAGTGAAATCAGCATAACCCCTCTGGCTTGGTCATACAAATTTCTGAGACTCTCTGGGGAAGCTCACTTGGTCAATTCCCCTTATAGTCTAGGGTAGTCAGGGACCCTCTTGAGGAAGATCACATAGTCTAACTCTCTTAGACCCAAGGTCTAGAGACTCTCTGAGGAATCTATCTCGATCAATTCCTCCTATAGCCTCAGGTATACCACAGACTATCTGAGGAAGCTCACTCGGTCAATTCCTCCTCTAGCCTGGGAAGGTTCATAAAGAGATTCAAACAAGGTAAGACTCTTTGAGGAAGCTCACTCGGTCTACCCTCATGTAGTCTATAAATTCCAAGACTCTCTAGGAGCTCACTCATTCCATCCCCTCTGTAGTATGTAATATCTAAGACTTTATGGGAAGCTCACTCGGTTTATCCCTTATAGTCTATAGCACCAGGTTCTCTCAGCCCCACGCTAGTCAGTGAATAATATTTCTATAAGGAAAATGTACACATATAGAGATACTTGTCTAACCAAAGTACACCTATAGAGCTACTAAGCTAAATAGTCTACAAGGCAACAAGCATGTCATGAGTTTCACTTCAACCTATAACTGCGAGGAATGAAAACATGTGTAGCAGGAAAAGGCAAACGAGACCCAAAGGCCATAAATAGAACAAAGAAAGGGAAAAAACATCCAAGCACAACAAATTATCCATTAACATGGTCAAATTACCTCTACACAAGCATACAAGCAAGGCAGGAAAACAACGAAGGAAAAAGGGGTAATACGCAATACCCTGTTCACGGGTATCGGTGGAAATTCACACATAAACTCAGAGACATTGAACGGTAAGGCACAAACCAACTACCTCGATCCTAGGAGATCGATATACTTGAACCACGACGGCTGATTCTCCATAGAACTTCATAGATCTGAGAAAACGCACAAAACATTTAACCTTAGATAACATGAGAAGGAGGAAGAATTGAAAAATAAGGCTCAAGCATAAGGAAGAACTCACTGCTGCGCTTCCAACACAATCGACGGATCTCGAATCGGAGAACGGATGGAGGATCGGGAATCCGGAGAATTTTCGCGGTCGTACGACATCTCTCGTTCGAACCAAACCTAGAAGAAGATGATTATGACGATGAGGCATGACCCCGGTCCATTTAGTGAAAAAAAGAAAAGTACACGACATGTATTTTTAAAGTACACGGCGTGTAGTTGGTTTTTCCGTACTCCTCCAAAATTGGCCTCCACGTCACCCCTACACACCGTGTGTATGGCCCAGACACGGCCATCACATGGCTTCGAGTTGGAGAAGAGAACACGACATGTACTCATAAAGTATACGGCGTGTACTTCAAAATTTTCCCAAAACATAATTTTTCTTAAAAACTCTAGAAAAAGGAAAGGCATACCTGAAACGAAGATCCCAGTTCTTACAAACCTCCCCCCTTAAAAAAATTCATCCCTGAATTTCCCTAACGAGGCATAGAAGAAGAAATCCCGAACAGCTCCAGCCACTGTGACCGCACATCGGCCTCCCTCTCCCAGGTCTCGTCCTGTACTCGCCCATGCTGCCATAGCACTCATACCAGAGGAATAGACCAGCCTCATAGAACCTTTGTAATAAGATCAACAATCCGGATAGGATGCTCTTGAAACGACTAATCCACTTTGATCTCAACCTCCTCGTGCTGAAGGACATGAGACGGGTCTGAAAAGTAACATCGGAGCTGAGAGACATAGAAGACATCGTGGATAACCCGATACCTCTAAGGTAGTTGCAACCGATAGGCAACCGAACCAACTCTCTCCAACACCACAAATGGCCTGACGTACCGCGGTGAAAGCTTACCCTGTCTCCATATCCTCTTGTGTCCCATCCTCGGTGCGACACGCAGGAAAAACTGATCTCCGACCTCGAACTCCAGATGTCATCTTCACTGATGAACATAAGACTTCTGTTGAGACTGTGTTGTAGCCATCCTCTTCTGAATCAACTCAATCTGATCTGAGGTCTCCTGAACAAGAAGAGGTCCTAGGAAAGCTGCCTCTTCTACCTCCAGCCCGCATAAGGTGATCGGTATGGCCTAGCGTACAGAGCCTCGCATGGTTCCATCTGAATGTTCACCTGAAAACTGTTGTTGTAGGCGAACTAAACAAGAGGTATATGCTTCTCCCAAGAACTGCCGAAATCTATAATGCAAGATCAGAGCATATCCTCAAGCACCTGGATCGTGCGCTCGGATGAGCCATTAGTATGTGGATGGTATGCTGTACTCAAAAGTACCTGTGTACCGAAGGCCTTCTGAATTCCATGCTAGAACTGATAGGTAAATCGTGAATCCATGTTTGAAACAATGGATTTTGGAACTCCATGTAGACGTATAATCTCTCGAATGTACAGTCATCCCAGATCATCAACACTGAAGGTTTCCTTGATCAGCAAGAAGTGTGATACCTTCGTAAGCCTGTCGACGGTGACCCAAACAGCACCACTTCCACGAGGTGACCTCGGTAACCCGGTCACGAAGTCCATCACGACATCATTCCACTTCCACTCCGGAATGGGTAACTGCTGTAAAATTCCTACTGGTCACTGATGCTCTGCTTTCACCTGCTGAAATGTAGAAAATTTCATGACAAAACCAGCAACATCTCTCCTCATACCTAGCCACCAGTACTGGCGATGAAGATCCCGATACATCTTGGTGACACCAGGATGAACTGCCCAAACTGAGGAATTAAAATCCAGCATCAGCTCCTCATGTATGTCTGCTGGCACCCATACACGTCTCTGGAAATGAAAGATCTCATCCTCTCCCACTATCCATCCAGGAAGAGGGTCCCCTCTTGACACACTCTCTCACAGGACTAAGGCCTCCGAATCTGATAGCTACCTCATTCGTACCCGATCAAGAAGTGTAGAGGTAACAGCCACAGAAGAAAGAAAGGTATGTCCCTGCCTGTCATACACCTCCAGATGCATCTCAGAGAACAGAGCCATCAGCTGCCACTCACTGCTGGCCTCCTGAACTCCTTGAGTCTGAGTCCTCCTACTCAACGCGTCTGTCACTACGTTTCCCTTTCCCGACGTATAGGCATTCTCAAAGTCAAAGGTATGAAGATACTCAACCCACGTGCGCTATCTCAGATTCAGATCACGCTAAGTGAAGATATACTTGAGACTCTTGTGGTCGGTAAAAACAACAAAGTGCTCTCCTAGAAGATAGTGTCTCGATCAGCGTAATGCATGAACAACAGCTGCCAACTCCAGATCGTGCATCGGGTAGTTTATCTCATGTGGCCTCAACTGCCTAACCTGTAAGAAACGACCCCATCTCCCTGCATAAGCACAACTCCTAGCCCGATACCCAAAGCATCATAGTAAACAATATAGCCCTTGCCCGGCTCCGGCAAGAATAGTATCGGTGCGGACGTCAACCTCCCTTTCATCTCCTCAAAGGTAGATTCACAAAAATCTGACCATAAAAACATCTCCCCCTTGTTGGTCAGACCTATCAAAGGTGCTGCTAGGCGGGAGAAGTCCTGAATGAAGTGTCTGTAGTACCCATCCATCCCTAGAAAACTCCTCACCTCAAAAACATTCTTCGGATGCTCCCAGAAAACTAGAGATCTCACTTTCTCTGGGTCTACAGATACTCTAGCCTCTGAGATGACGTGACCCAAGAAGTGAATCTGATCCATCCAAAAGTGGCACTTCGAGAGTTTAGCATACAGTCGATGCTCTATTAGTGTACTCAGAATGATCTCAAGATGTGTGGCATGGTCATGTAGAGTGTGAGAGTACACCAAGATATCGTCCACGAAGACCACGACAAAAGAGTCCAAGTACTGATGGAACACTTGGTTCATCAGTACCATGAAAACTTTAGGTGCATTCGTGAGACCAAACGGCATGACTGTAAACTCAAAAAGACCATACCTGCTTTTGAAAGCTGTCAGAGGTATATCTGATGGTCTAACACGCAACTGATGATAACCGGACCTCAATTCGATCTTCAAGAACACCTAGGCTCCTCGAAGCTGATCAAAGAGGTCATCGAACCTCGGTAAGGGATATTGGTTCTTGACCATAAACTGTTTCAGCTTCTGATAATCCACACAAAGCTAAAGGATACCATCTTCCTTCTTCTCAAACAGGACAGGCGAACCCCAAGGAGAGGTACTGTGTCAGATGAAACCCTTTACCTGCAACTCCTCCAAATACTTCTTGAGCTCCTGCAACTCAGGTGTATCCATCCTATAAGGAGGAATGGACACCGGTGCTACTCCTGGAACGAGCTCAATCGAGAAGCATACCTCACTCTTTGGAGGTAAACCTGAAAAGTCTTCTGGAAAGACATCCCTGAGACAATCCACCATTGGAGGAAATTCTAACTGTGAAGTCCCATGGTCATCCAGATAAAGACAAGCAATCTGGACTGTAACTTTCCCTAGCCCATGATGCTCTGGTCAATCTCTACCCTCCTGTAAATCCCACCCGTCTCTATAAAAGAAATATCCACCCTCTAGTGATACGAAACTCACCCTACGGCGATAGCAATCGACGATTTCCTGGAAAGGAACTAACCAGTCCATCCCGAGAATGACATCATATCCCTTTATCTCTAGGACATAGAGGTCCCATAAGAAATGACACCCTGGAACCTCAAGAGGGCACTCTCTACCCTGACGTACGCTAGATGTCCTCGTTCCCAAAGGTGTGTCAAGAGTCAACAAAATGGTAGAGAAAAAGATACAGAGCCCAAGGCTCTCCATGACAGCAACAGAGATAAAGCTATGAGAAGCACTAGTATCGAAAAGTGCTGAAGATAAAACTGAGGCTACTAAGATAGTACCTCAAACTGTAGAAGGGATGGGATCCTGCTCCTGATAGGTCTGCTCCACAGTGAAAGACTGGCCTGCACCGCGACCCTGCACCCATGGCTGACCGCTCTGAGCTGATCCATTATGCTGTCACTGATGACCTAGTGACTGACCACCACGGTCGCGACCTCCACCTCGACCAAAATGGCCGGAATATCTCCAGTACCCAGACTGGTGGGAAACTGGTGAAGCATCTCCAAAATGCAGGGTCATAGAGGAACACCTACCACCAGCTGGAGGTGAGAAGATGTGATAGAAACGCTGAAGATGGCCCATCTTGCCGCAAGACCGACACTCCATAGGATCTCTCTGGCACTGAGGCCTAGTATTCCCACTCCTACCACACTGGTAGCACATAACCTGGCTGCTAGAAGACGCATCCCGCGAACGTTGATCTCCTCGAGAAGACTCTCTACGATGCTTCCTACTGTCCGTAGGAGGAACACCAGCTCTGGATGACGAACCGCCCTAGCTCACTGCTCCAGAATCCCTCAAATTGCGCTCAGTGATCAGCGCATAGTTGACGATTGAGGATATAGAAGTCAACTAGAAGATATTCACCTGGGAATGAATCTCCTACCTAAGACCATCCTCAAACTTCCTAGCAAGAAACAACTCATCACCTGCTAGGATTGGTGTGAAACTCTACAGCTTAGTGAAACGAGATGAGTACTCCATAACAGAAAGAG
This sequence comes from Viscum album, assembly GCA_963277665.1. Classification (NCBI taxonomy): domain Eukaryota; kingdom Viridiplantae; phylum Streptophyta; class Magnoliopsida; order Santalales; family Viscaceae; genus Viscum; species Viscum album. Next base: position 342,030,827 of record OY728135.1, read on the forward strand.
TACCCTACTGCAGACTCATAAACTCTCGGGCTCGATCAGCCCTTAGAGTCTCTGGATAGAAGTAGTCATAGAAGGTACGTCGAAACTCGTCCCAATACATATCCTGCTGATGAACTGACCGTGAGATCACCTCCCACCACCTCCTGGCAGTGTCCCAGAGCATGTAAGTAGCCAACTTTACCCTTTTCTCTGGAGGGATCACTAGGTGCTCAAGGATGGTCAGTGTGGCCTTTATCCACGACTCTGCAGCATCGGGTCCTCCATCCCCTAAAAAAGTAGGAGGATGTTACTGCTGGAAAACCCACGTCAACTCATCCATTGACGGGGCAGGAGGTGGCGCTCCCTGGAAGGTCTGCATCATCCTCAAGAAGACCTCCCTAAACTGTGCCCCGGTGCCTACAACGGGTATAACTACTGGTGCCAAGGCTGGCACAACAGGAGGATCTGTAGGAGGTCCCTGGTCAGCTAAATCTGGTGTCTGGTCACCGTCTGGAAACTAACGCATGACCGGAGGACATCTTGGAGGCATAGCTCTAAAAGATCAAAAGCACACCTTAGTTCAGTATTAACAAAGATTGAAAACACAGGAGTACAAAACGGGAGCAGGGGAAGAAACTATCAAGTTTTACAAAACACAACTACACGACGTGTATAAAAACTACACATCTTGTCTACTTAATCCATTATCATGGGTGTGTACCCCTGCCTAATAGGTCATGTAACACCCCAAACTACATGGTGTGTTCTTCCCCCATATGGAGTGTACTTGAAATCTAAACCCCTGCCCGAGTCTCCTTACACGGCTAACCCACACGGTTCAAACTAACCCCAGACTACATAGCGTGTTCCCTAGGGACACGGCGTGTACTAGACAGTGACTCGGCAACCTGTGTTGTTAGTTACACAGCCATATACAAGGCTGGACCATACACGGCGTGTTCCGAACAAACACGGAGTGTATAAGAGAAGGTGACATCGTCCCGTGTTGTTCGTTAAACGACTGGGTACCTGGGCAAGACTACACGGTGTGTTCCTTTACAACACGACGTGTTATTCTCGAGCTTCCCTGACCCGTGTTGTTAGTGACACGACCGAGTGCAAGGCTCTACACTACACAACATGTACATACCGTACACAGCGTGTTCCTGAAGTTATTTTCGACACACCGTGTTCCTGCACACATAGTCTGTAACACAGCCTAAAAACTACACGACATGTAACCAGAAAGTACGCACTGTGTATTCTGGGTTTTTCTGGGCATTAGCTTAGAAACTGCATAGAAGCCCAAAAACATGGAAAACAAAGCAAAGAGGTGCCAAATTCTGATCTGTGAGGGCCCATACTCCCCGCGAATCAAAGCTTGGCATCCCCTACAGTCATCTACAAGAGAAAATAGGATCATGATCCACCAATTTCCGATTCAAGAGGGCCTATAACACCTCAAGAATCAAAACATGGCATCCATTTAAACAAATTACAATACAAAAATCCTCAAACAAGATAGCAGATATTCTATCAAGAATCTATCACAACAACATGAATAATCTACACCAAGTTTATCACAACAACATGCAATCGCTAATTCACCCTAAATGGAATTAAAAGAATGCATGGAATGTGATTTTTACAAGTGCCTATATGATGCATGAGATGGAATACCCTCATCTCATTGGGTTACGAGAGAAATAGAACTGTAATATCAAAACAATAAACATTACAAAGCATCTGAATCACTCTAGGTGAAATCTTATCAAGTGTAACATCTCAAGACCATAAAACTGCAATAAACGAGGTAGTACGGATTTTCCCTATACACATGTTAGCTACTCCCAGACACATCTTATTATTAAGTACCAAATTCGTCATATCCCTCGCTAAGTCTCCAAACAGTAATGCAAGATAAAAGAATTCCTCTGATACCACTTTGTAACGTCTCGGTTCCGGAAGCCACCCAGAGGCGCCCCGTACTCGGTTGTTCAGATGGCCTCAAGTGCATTTCCCCAAATGCCATAGGCTGCCGACTAGAAGCGTGGTCCTTGGGTGTGATAATGGGGAAACTATTCCCTCATTGGTAGAGTACACAGCAGAATAAATGTAAACATGCAATAGCGGAAGCAGTAATAACCAACAATATAACAACGGAAGACTATATCAACAACTAGAGCACATATATATGTATGAAATGATGCATGATACATAACTATGAAATAATCCAAACAAGTCACAATGCTATAAAACACTACAGTACCAAAACAAGTACAAAAGAAAAATAAACAGCTCCTCAGCATCGCAAGCCAATGCTTGGTCCCATGCTCTCCTGCTCCAAGCAATCAAGTTTCAGAAGTCGAAGGGCACTTTCCCTTTTCTATACCTACAACAACATAGTCTTCTTGGGCCCAAAAGCATAGACCAAACAAGGTGTGAGTTAAAATCACAGTAGGCATTCACCCAAAGATCTGTGCCTAACTATTAGTAAGTATATGGTAGGTAAAATTACAATAAGCAGTAAACCGCAATAAAAAGCAGTAGGCAGTAAACATGAAGCAGTAAAACAGGATGATACATAGCAGCAATCAATCCACAACAAATCAATAGTAGTGAAACAAACTGCTAATAAGCCATAAACCCTCTGGTAAGTACTCGCAACCATCCCCTCTGGGCAGTGCACTCAGCCTAACCCCTCTAGCTTGGTCATACAAATTTAGAAGACTCTCTGGGGAAGCTCACTCGGTCAATTCCCCTTATAGTATAGGGTACTCAGGGACTCTCTTGAGGAAGATCATGCAGTCTAACCCTCTTAGCCCCAAGGTCTAGAGACTCTCTGAGGAAGCTATCTCGATCAATTCCTCCTATATCCTCAGGTATACCACCGACTCTATGAGGAAGCTCACTCGGTCAACTCCTCCTCTATCCTGGGAAGGTTCTTAAAGAGATTCAAACTAGGTGAGACTCTCTGAGGAAGCTCACTTGGTCTACCCTCCTATAGTATATAAAATCCAAGACTCTCTGGGATCTCACTCGGTCTATCCCCTCTGTAGTCTGTAATATCTAAGACTCTCTAGGAAGCTCACTCGGTCTATCCCTTATAGTCTATAGCACCAAGTTCTCTCAGCCCCGTGCTAGTCAGTGCATAATATTGATATAAGGCCAAAGTACACCTATATGGCTACTTGGCTAACCAAAGTACACCTATAGAGCTACTTAGATAAACAATCTATAAGGAAACAAGAATGTCATGAGTTTCACTTCAACTTATAACTGCGAGGCATGAAAACAGGTGTAGTAGCCAAAGGCAAACGAGACCCAAAGGTCGTAAACAGAACAAAGCAAGGGAAAAAACATCCAAGCACAAAAAATTATCCTCTAACATGGGAAAATTACCTCTACACAAGCATACAAGCAAGGCAGGAAAACAAAGAAGGCAAAAAGGGGTAACATGCAATACCCCATTCACGGGTATCGGTGGAAATTCTCACACAAACTCAAAGACATTGAACGGTAAGGAACAAACCACCTACCTCGATCCTAGGAGATCGATATACTTAAACCATGATGGCTGATTCTCCCTAGAACGTCTTAGATATGAGAAAATGACCAAAAAGTTCAACCTTAGATAACTTGAGAAGGAGAAAGAATTGAAAAACAAGGCTCAAGCAGAAGGAAGAACTCACCACTGTGCTTCCAACACAATCGACAGAGCTCGAATTGGAGAACGGATGGAGGATCGGGAATTCTGAGAAGTTTTGTGGCCATATGATGTCTCTCGGTCAAACCAGACCTAGAAGAAGATGATTATGATGATGTGGCGCAACCCCAATCCATTTAGTGAAAAAAAAGAAAAGTACACGGTGTGTATTTTGAATGTACACGGCGTATAGTGGGTTTTTCCGTACTCCTCCAAAATCGGCCTCCACGTCACCCCTACACACCGTGAGTGTGTCCCGGACATGGCCAACACACTGCTTCGAGTCGGCGAAGAGTACACGATGTGTACTCAGAAAGTACATGGTGTGTACTTCAAAATTTTCCAGAAAATTCGTTTTTCTTAAAAACTCCAGAAAATGGAAAGGCGTACCTGAAACGATGATTCGGGTTCTTACAAAACACTTCCATCGTGATCAACAAATTGAGATGAAGAGAATGTTCTATAGATTAAAGAAAAATAAAGGAGACAGTGTTATAGATAATGAATCTACCTTCAAAATGTTATCTAGGCATGATTCGGATTATATATACAATATAGAGTGCATGTTCGATCACTTATTTAAAGGTATTAAGACAAATCTTCTAAGGGTGCTGGTTTCTCATAATATTTCATTATATGATGAAATAGTTTTTTGTTCCATTAATATAGAGATTGAATTTTCTAGAATAAATATATTCAAAGGAAACCAAGAAAATAATATTCTATTTAGTCTCCCTGATAAAGGGAATAAAAATAAGAATAATAAGTTTGAGAGATTCCCATATTGTGAAAACTGTGGTTAAAAACGCCCTGGGAAATGTTTGAAGGGGCTGGGAGTTTTCTATAAATGTAGAGATGATGGTCACCAGGATCATGAATGAAAAGGAAAAAATATGATCAATTATTTCCAGTGTTATTATTGTAAGGGAATTGGACATGATGCGAATTATTTCCCTAAGCATTAGGGGAATCTACCACAAAAGTGGCCAAGAGGAAATGGATAAGCTTATGAGCCCGCTAATATAGAGATAGAAGTACCAAATGACATGGTGTAAGGTACATTAATCCTATCATCAAATTTATCCAATGAATTATTTGATTATGGATTGTTTCACTCTTTTATATCTACCCAGTTTCATAAAATTTTAGAGATTTCCCTTTTTATTTAATAAGAGAACTATCAGTCAAAACTCCTATGGTAATTACCATTGCAACAAAGATGTGTCGGGCAGTCTCAATTATGACACCTTATGTGTTGAACTTATCATCATACCTATGGTTGAATTTTACATAATCCATTGTATGGATTGGATCTCAAAATATTATTCCAAAATTTATTGTAAGAAAAAGGAAGTTTTGATTTGTGGGGGAAATGTTGAATCCCTTATCATTATAGAAGAAGTTTTATCTCCTAATTATTATCTAGATCCACCCCCAATAGCTTTACTAAATGAAATTATTAGGGAATAAAAGAAAAAATTCTTTATTTATTAAGAAGGTAATCTTAAAATATAAAATGTACCAATTGTGTGGGAATACATTGATGTATTTACTATGGAATTACCTAGACATCCCCAAAAGTGTAAATTAAAATTTCCCATTGATTTAATTCCTTATTCAAGACTAATATTAAAGAATCCATATAGAATTTCCATGGAGGAATGAGTGAATTTAAGAAATAACAAGAGGACTTGGGTAATAAGGGATATATCCACCCTACTGTTTCTCAACAGGGAGACCTTGTCCTCCTTGTTAAGAAGAAAAATGGATCCATGAGGTTATATGTTTATTATATGTAAATCAATTCCATTACAATAAAAAAATTATAATCTACCTCACATTGATGATTTTTTTGATCAAATTCATCGAACCCAATATTTTTCAAAGATTTATCTTTATTATGGGTATCACGAATTGTGGGTGAAGGTGGAGGACATTATAAAGATAGATTTTCAGATGAGGTATTGAAATTACAAGTTTGCTGTAATTGAATTTGTTTTGACTACTAAAACCTCTATTTTTATGGACATAATGAACATAGTATTAATGGAATATATTGATGATTTTTTGTATCCATTGATGATATTATGGTGTATTATAAAGTCTCTAAGGACCGTGTGAATCACTTACGGATTATTCTTAAGAATCTTAGAGGGAATGATTTATATGAGAAATTTTAAAAGTGCAATTTATAGATTAAAGAAGTTATTTTTCTTGGGAATATTGTATACAATGATGGTATATTAGTTGATCAATCAAAAAAAAGGAAATCAGAGAATAGAAAACACTAACAAACATAATTGGGGTACGTAGTTTCAATGGTTTGGTAGGTTACTATTGGGGATTCGTTCAGAATGTTTCTTGACTGGCTAACCCATTAACCAAGATTACACATAAAGGGGTTTTGTTTTTCTAGAAAAATTAATATTAAGAAAACTTTGAATAACTAAAGAAAAGATTACTCAATAATCTTATTTTGACTCTACCATCTGATAGTGATGGGTTTGTTATATCGATTGATGTATCAAATAAGGGACTTGGTTGTGTCTTAATACGAAATGATAAAGTTATTGCATTTACATCAGGTAAATTGAAGGCTCATGAATAGAACTATACAACCCGTAATCTTGAGATAGAAGTTATAATATTCTTTATAAAAATACGGAGATATTATCTCAAAGGTCAAAAATTTGAAATATAAATTGATTATAAAATCTTAAAATACATATTCTCATAGAAAGAGGAAAATATGTAACAAAGGTGATGGATCTTAGTACTCAAGGATTATGATTTCTCAATACAATACCACCTAGGAATAACAAATATGGCAGCCGATGCACTATGTAGAAAGGATCATTGAGTTCTAACCCAAAGGATGATTGAGAAGGATCATATGTTAATGGATCTAGTAAAGATGGATACATGAATTTATAAGGGGATATGTAAATAACTTTTCAAATGATTGAAAACCCATCATTATTAGAGGGTATAAAAAATATTCAATATGATAATGAGGAATTTTAGAAGAAAATTGAATTTGTGAATGAAGGAAAATTAGCTCACTTTGTTTATGAAGATGTTGTTCTAATGTTTGGAAAGAGGATATGTGATCCATCTACACATGATCTAAAAATGGAATAGTTGGATGATTCTCATAAATCAATTTTTTATATACCCCATGGAAGAACAAAGATGTATAGGGACTTGAAGGAACATTTTTTGTGGGATAACATGAATTTAGAAATTACTGATTATTTATCTCAATTCTTAGTTTTTCAACAAGTCAAAGATGTGAGGAAATATCATAAATGATTCATAAAACCTCTTTCTATTCTTGTGTGAAAATGGGTAGAAATTACTATGGAATATTTCATAGGACTACCAAGGAATCCTAGAAGGAATAATGAAATATGGGTTGTTTTTGATTGCCTAACCAAATCTGCTCATTTCCATTCCATAATAGAAGATCTTCCTCTTGAACTCCTCACAAGGATCTATATTAATGAATTTATAGATTTCATGGCACTCCTCTGTCCATTTTTTCTTATCGAGATCCCTGCTTTACATCAAAATTATGGAAAAGTATTCAGAAGGCTCTCGACACTAAGCTTCCTTTGAGCACTACATACCATACTCAAACTGATGGATAGTCTAAACGAAAATTTAAAAAAAAAGTAAGATATGTTGAGGTTATGCTCACTCAACTTTCAATGTATTTGGTATCCATACTTACCTTTGTTATAGTTTTCCTATAATAATATTTTTCATTCAAGTATTCAAATGGTTCCATATGAAGCATTATATTGGAAGAGAATTCGTGCTCCAACATGTTGGGATGAAGTTGTTGAAATGAAATAGATAGTCCTAGAACATGTTAAAGAAATGATGACACTGATAAATGCTATTCAATCTCATATTAAATTGGGTCAAAGTAAGAAAATAGTTATACTGATCACTAGAGGATAGATTTGGAATTCCAAATAAGAGATCACATTTTACTGAAGGTATCCTAATGGAAGGGTGTTATCAGATTTGGTAAGAAAGGGAAATTGAGTCACAAGCACATCAGAACCTTTGAAATTATTGAAAGAGTTTCAATCATTGCTTATCATTTTTTAATTCCACCAAATATTTCAATAGTACATGATGTGTTCCGTATATCTATGATGAGGAAATACATGAATAGACCATTACATGTGCTAAAATATTATAAGATAGAGTTCGAATGTGAAATTTCATACTATGAATAACACATATGAATTCTTGATACCATAGAGGAAGTATTGAGGAATCAGATGACTCATCTGGTAAAGATTCTCTAGATAACTCAAAAAAATAGAAGAAGCAACATGGAAACAATAGTATTTTATGAAGGAGAACTAAACAAATCTATTTTAAGGTAATATTGTTGAAGTTTTAAGGAAAAAAAATTTGTAGGAGGGAATAATGTTTCACCCCAAGTATTTACTGTTTTGTTTCCTTTTATATTTTTTTATAGTTTTGCAATACACACACCACCCAATTTAAACAAAACACTACATAATCACATTTTTTATAGATAATAAAATTATAAAACTTTTATAGTGTTTATATAGTAAATATATATATATATATATATTATATCATATTAATTGTTTTTACATTCATTCAACATATTTTATAGTCATATGATAAAAATAAACCTAATTTTACATATAAAATATTATATTTTTATAATAGAACATTTACCACCTTTTAGTGGAGAATATATTTTAAACCAAATATTTGACCCTTTTATGAATTTAATATTTCAAAATAAACATCATATTTTTAATAGAAACATAAAAATTTTCTTCGGGTTATTTCTTGGTATTTTTCTGTGAAGATTCATTTTTAATGAATAGTGAAAATACCAAATTTTAGTTCAAATCTTCCTTTTCATCTAATTTATTTATAATGTAAAATTATATTTTAAATTTTTTATAATGTTTAAATAAATATTATTTTTATAAATTAATCAAATTAAGGTAAATGTAATTAATTTCACTTTAAAATTTACATTAAAAACATAACAAAATTTTGGACGTTTTTACTTTAAAATCCCACATTGTTGTCCTATCTGCGAAATTAAATTTAAATTAATTTCTTTAACTTCTAGGATTGGAATTTGTAAAAACTGATTCAATATTTATAATAATAATAATTTTTAATTTTTAATAATGTGAAATTAATTTTTGACCAAAAATATTAGTGAAAGTAATAAAATTAATTACAATGACTAAGGTGAAATTAAGATTAACCAAGGACTAAACCCTATACTTAAGGTCTAATATGAACAAGAAAGTTGTCCAAAATCCATTATATGGACATATTTATACCTTATAATCTATTTTATATATTTTTTATTATTTTCTATCAAATTTTAATAAAAAAACATGGATCAGGTTTCATTCTTCTAAAATATTACCAGAGTTCCACTCCCCCCCCCCATTATAAATGACCGCCTTTCCTCTCACTTCCTCACACCTCTCAAGCCACTTAGGGTTGAAAAATATCATCCTAATTAATTACCCAAATCCCCCATCTTTATAATTGAATACTCTATATTGGAATAAAGCAACCCATGGAATCCTTTTGGTACAAACCAAAAGGAGTTACCCGATTAAGAGGTAACATATTTCTTAAATATCTTTATTTTTATTTAAATTATCCACTCACTAAACTCTTCTTATTCCATGATTATATAGATAAATCAGTATAATAAATACTATAAGATTTTTTAATGAAAACTTTTTGACCTAAACTTTCACACACGTCCATCTAATGGGTAACAAACAAACTGTTTACATGTACGGTGAACTACCGCCTCACGAAATGATGATTAATAATATTTCCATTACCACCACTCAAGGTGGAAATTACGATGGAAACAATATTTAAATATGTTACATATAATATTTATTATTTTTTAATATTTTTTAATTCTTTTAAAACACATATAATTATATATTCTATTTTTTTGTAATAATGATGACATCGTTTGTGGAAGTGTGGACTACCGCCCCTCAAAACAATCTGATTCATTCTCACAATACATAGATTGTATAAAGATTGGTTTTAATAAACCTATGTAACATAAATTATAGATATGATAATTTAATTATTACATGCATATGTATAAATTATTTTTCATTCTTTTAATATGAAAAAGAAATGAATGTAGGTTCATACGTACATACAGATTACCGTCTCCATGAATAGTGGATTTCATTTCTTATCTCAAAACATTATAGATTATTAAAAATACATATATAATGAATATATATATGATAATTATTTCGTGGATTAAATTATAATGATGATGAAATCATGATCTAATTAATAAGAAAAATTATTGAAAAGTCAAAAACATACTTCTGAAAACTAGGTAATTAACACCTAAAACAGTTGCAGTAATGAAAGAGTGTTAACAAACAGGTAATAGAAAGTTAATATATGGTATTATAACCTTTATTATGGTTATATTATAAGTTCGTAACATATTTTTAACCACTATTAATAAGGATAAATACCACTTAATAAAAAATAAGATCAAGGTAAGAGATTTCGTCTTAATTTAAATCACATTGAGACTTATCTGTAGTTATGCACCTAGTATCTTTAATATAGTGTATGTACATCCATTTTGAAAAATTATATCACGAATATACTTAGTCACGTAATATTTTTAGTTAAATTTAATTTCATAGATTCATTCAGATTATGATTGAAATGTTTTAATGTTTTATGTGACACTTTCAAATGTTTAAAGGTTAATCTCATCTATAACGTTCTTGAAAATTACCTTCGCAATATCACTTCATTTTGTGATTTTTAATTTTATATTGAAAAAATAAATTTATTGTAGTAATATTTAATTATAAATTTCCTTGAATATCAATATTTCTATATGATGGATATTATTATTTCCTAAAAAGTATATCATTTTATATATGGTGTTTACATTAATAGTTTTTTGAGTAACTGAAGAATTATTGGTATATCTGTATTTATTGTTAAATTTGGTTCTTTGATAAGGAATATTATTTATATTGATTATTAAATATGAGTAATGATTTGGAATCATAATGAAGGGTAGCCCCCAGACTTTATATATCCCATCGATGCGTCAACGAGTTCGTATGAGATGAATAAGTTGGACAAATTAAATGGGTTTCTATCGATTTTTTGAAACCATATTATGAAAGGTGTTAATGGTATATGTTTTTATATGAATTATAAAAGATGAAAATTAATTAAAAATTTACCTCTTGTATATCTAGTTGTTACTTATCCATGAAAGTTTGTGTCTAAATATAAATGGATGTTATTCATTATCACTTTATTGATTTATGGCATGAATCTCAGTTTCTTACATTGCCATATTAATTATCCCTTATCTAGTCATGTAAATGGAAAATGAGATAATTTATTTACCTTCAAATACTGATTGATTAATTATTTATTGTTTTGTGTTTACCCTTTCTGATCATTCCAGATTACCCTTATTATGTTTCTTTCCAGAAGTTATGAAGAAGATAACTTTGAATAAGATATCATGGATGTAGTTTATTTCATCTTATTGTGTAGAATGTTCTTATTTTTTTCCCAATTTATTATGGGAATTATGTGTATAATATATCTTTCCAATACTACTAAACATATCAGTCCTTCAAGATTTTTTTACTTTTAATAATGCCAATGTAATAAAATAATGCATCGGCTCTGGGCTTCTCGGGTTTGGGCGTTACAAAATAAATATAAATAATATTTTATATTTAAATATTAATAATTATATCATATAAATTATATATATTCACCAAAAACCATTTTATTACAATCAATGTAAAAATAAATTTAAAAATGAATCACATCACTTAGTGGAGGCGATAGTCTACACGTATGCTTGAGCGACGTTATCCTTTTCTGACAGATTGAAAGGTAAGAAGGTATATGTGATATTATAAATCCATTATTATAATTATATATTAAATATATTAAATATATACATTAAATAATTCATTATATATATTCATTATAGGCGGTGATGGAAAATGTATTACATTGGTTTGTGAGGTAGTAGTCCATCGTACACATGATCAACAATTCCGTTTCCCATTTGTTAGAAAAGGATTGGGATGAAGGATATTACATTAAAATAATAAAATATAATTATATGGTATATACTAATGATTTTATATCATTTGAGTTGAAAAATATTTTATGGAGGTATAAGATGAAATAAAATTAAAAAGAATCGTTAAGAACTATAACACTTTTTTGGGAAATCTCCGTAGCTTTACACCAAATCTATCCTAGGATGGTTTATTGATCAAAATATGGAATATAGTTCATATGGATGGATTTATGTAAAGGATTATGGTAGGTATTTTTTGAATCATAATTCTCTTTATATTTGTATAGAAGAGGATAGGGGGTGTTCTTTTATAAGTTGGGGGAGAGGTCACACTTGGAGTTTTTGAAAAGAATAAAATACACCAACATTTTACACATGACGAATGGCTCAAAAATAGAAAATTACCAAAAAAATGATATAATGTTGAAATATTATAATCCAATAGATATTATAAAAGTTTTTAGGTCATTTTAATCTTTATCATTTTATTTTAACCCCTGGAAAACCCATTTTAACCTTAACCGCAGTAATAGATTTTTTCTAATTTTACTTTTCATTATAAACAAAAATTTAGTATAAACTATTATATAATACTAATTATTATAATTATAAATATGGAATAAATTTTAAAAAATTAAATTCTCAAATTTTTCATAATTTAATTTAAAATTAAACCTAGAGACACTATGAAAATTGGTTTTCCAAAGAAACATTTTCATAAGTATAAATGTTTTTATGTAAAAATTGAACATAGAATTGATTAAAATTAGATAAATTGGAATAATAAAAATATAATTGAAATAAATTTACTTTTAAGTATGTTAAAAACAAAATATAAATTTTTAAATTTTTTAAATAAAAATACAATTTTAAATAAAAAATATTATTTTTATTTATTATTCCAAAAAATAGTATTTTTAAAAAATTCTACGAAAATAAATGTAATATACTTTTGAAATGTTTATTTCAGATATTAATTATATTTTTTTCATATATATTTTCTAAAATTGGATGAAGTTTATTTTTATATTTTTACAAAGAATGCGATGAAACAACATCTAGGGAAAAAATAAATTTTAAGTATAATGTTAGATTTATTTTTATTAAACAACATTAAAAATATTAGATGAATGTGAAAAAATTTAGTTGAATGTATAATATATAAATTTTATTAAAATCAGTAAAAAATTTAAAAAATTAATTTATTAATAAAAAAACATATTATGTGCATGAAAACAATTTATTTTAGAGAAATGATTCTTTTACTTTAAAATTATTTTCATTTTCATTTCAAATCATTTGATAACCAATGAATATAATTTATACATGTTTAGAAAATATAATTTTCATATTTTTTTTATTCCTATTCATACCCACCCATTTAACATCTTGATGATAATGATATATTATATTATAGTTTATTTAGACTCAAGGTTACACGAATTATAACCTTTCGAGGAAATTTAAAAAAACATTTCATAAAATATAGGGGTGTTACATTATACCCCCCTTAATAAAATTTCACTAAAATGTTTGTAAATATTATACAAAAAACCTAGGATACTTCTACCTAATAATATACTTAGGCTCCCATGTAACTCAAATTAATTTTTTCTCCAAAAAACATTGAATAGGTGAGTGATCATGTTTCATGGAACATTATTTCTATGATCTAGAATCACCATTGTTTGTTCCTCATAAGATATATATTTCTATAGGGTTACAAACTCAATGTTAATACGTGTTAAGGTTTAGGTATTTACTTATTTAAGAGAGATACCTAGAACACATCATGAACTTGATATAGGATTGGTGGAAGAACCAAATGATAATTTTCCATAATAACATGGTCAAGAATATCAAAGGGTCCAATATTACCAGGGAGAATATTTCCTTTTATTTTTAATCTCATAACCTTCTCCCATGTATAAATTCCTAGATAAATCTTATCACCAACTTCAATCTACCGATCTAACTAACGATTGTGAGAATAAACTTTTTTGTTTACTGTGTACTGCCACCATGTGTTGGTGAATGAATCTAACTTTCTATTTTATTTCCTCTACTAGATCAGGTTCCTATAACTTTGTTTCTCCAAATTCCCCACAAAATGTTGGATTTATACACTTACTTCAATAGAGGGATTCAAAAGGATCCATCTAAATTCACAAATGAAAGCTATTGTTGTAATAAAATTTAAATCAGTGAAGGTGTTGATCCCAAACACCTTTTAAATATATAGAACAAAATCTCATCATATCTTTTAGGGTGTGAATGGTCATATAATACTGACCATCTGTTCGAGGATGATACACCATAAGGTATTGATCATTTATAATCTTTAATCAACTCAAACCACTTTCTATGAAACATATTCACCTATTTTTGAGTTAGTATATACTCTATAACTTTATAATTAGTATATATAGAAAATATTTCTACATAAATATAATTTCTCCATATCATTAATGGTAAAATTACCATATTTAAATCCTAATCATGATTTGGGTAATTTTTCTAATGAAACCTAAATTTTCACGGGGCATAAGATTTCACCATATCATTATATGTGAGGAAACATACCAATACCTTATTTGAAATATACATATAGATTAGATAACCTTATCCACTTTAGGATAAAGTAAGTAAATATGTACTAACAAACCTTCTCTTTAGTTCCTTTAAATTTTCTTCACATTCTCTTTCTAATGAAACTTGGATCGCTTCTGAATTAACTTGGGATATGGATTAGACATCAAGGATAAATTATACACAAAGAATAAATAAAATCTAGATAAACTCAGGAAACTGTATATTATTCAACATGTTTAGTCTGGGCCAACATTCAATAACATCTATCATTGATGGATTCAAAGATATACCATTTCTTGAGATTATATGACCCAAAATTTAATTTTTTTTGTATCTAGAATTCACAATCGGTAAATTTATCTTATAAATTATATTTCCTTTGGGTCTTTAGGAATATCCTCAAGTGATATTAATGATCTTATATTCTATTTTAAAAAATAAGAATGTCATCTAGAATGAATACCAAAAAACTGATCAGGGTAATCACTAAAAACTCCATTCCATAAATCCATGAATATAGTAGGGGAATTAGTAAGAAAAAATGGAATCAATATAATTTTATATTGTTCTTACCTTTTTTTATAATTCTATATTGTGTATATCCACCTTTTTAATGATCAATTGATGATATATAGAATGAAGACAAATTTGGTAAAAGTATTGATCTCTGCTTAGTTAATCAAACAAGTCGTAAATACAGGGTATAAGATACATGATCTTGATTGTGATGTTGTTTAATTCCCAATAATCAATGTAGAGACACATTGATTAAACATTATTCTTAACATAAAATATATTCACTCTACGGTGATACACATGAATGAATTAATCAATTTTCATGATTCTCATGGAGTTTATTCTTTAATTCCAACACATCAATTGGGGCCATATTATAAAGTGTCTTTAAAATATGTGTAGCACCATATGTGAGTTCTGTTGTGAAAAAAAACTTCATTATTTATTGGAAAACTTTGAAACTCTTCCAAAAATACATATACCAACTCCTGCATAGTTGGAATAACATTTATGTTGAGTTTCTCCCCAACCATCTGAGATAAACATCCATTTAGAATAAGAATCAAGACCCATAAAATGTATGTGATTCCCATCTTAATTTTATATTAATTTTCAAACTGATAAATGATTATGGGTTATTTTAGAATATCAATTGTGACTTCCCTTACTCATAAATAAATTTTGGATATATGTATCCATTCCCAATATAATATGCAAATTAAAAAGAGGGAGTATAAAAATATTTTTGGGACCAAATTCCCATATACTTAAATTAGAGAAGAATTATAGACATGATATGTGACCAACATAATATTTTGGGTTTTCAATTCTAATTCAATATCTAATAGTTTGGGTGAAATTTTGGTACCCTCATTAAATTATTCATTTATAAAAGAGTAGGTAGATCCAGAGTCAAATATGAAATTTTCAATTATAGAGTGGATAGTAAGTTTACCTTTCACCACATCATTATCATACCCATCAAAAAAATAGTGACTACATAGGATTTCCCTTCATCTATGGGATTAAGAGGTTTCTAACATCAATCATGATCATTAAACTTTAGATTTGAGCACTATTTAACATAATGTCAATACACCTCTCATTTGATGCACTGAAGTGTGGGTGGTGTATTATGTAGAGATTTCTATTTATTCACATCATCACATAATTTATTATCATCACTTCAGAATTTTATTTCCTTATTTTCTTCCATTTAACACTTATAAAAATTTACTAGTCCCCTTAATTCATTTTTCTCATTATTCCTCTCCACATAGAGAGCATAATAGAGGGCTCGTCTTTATTTTTTCATGGAATTTATAATATCTATTTAATTCCATAATTATTTTCATAACAAAACCATGATATTTATCGACAATTGAAAATTTTGAACCCACACTATGAGCACATTGAACAATTTATTCATTTATACTCATGTACCTTTTGGATAACAACTTTCTAATACTTGGTTTTAAGTCACTAAATAATTGATCAAACTTTATTTTATGTTGGATAATAATATCATAATAATACATCACATGTCTTGTAATGTTTTCCTCTATGGTACTAACAAATTAATTATCATTTTACATAAGTTCAAGGAATTAGTTCCACATTTTTGTAAGAATAATACAAGGAAAATACTTATTGGGAAATAATATCTTAATGTAATCCTACTCCATGGGGTAAATTTATTCATGTTTCCTCATATACCTAATAAAATTCCTCAATTGATCTATTATCCTTCCAAATGAAAAAAAAATAATTTTTCATGTTATGAACAAAAAATAAAAGAAAATGTATTTTATATAGTACTAATTCTTTTCTTATAAACTAGTGAATGAATGGACCCACTAAAAGAATGTATAAATTACCTCATGAAAGAGTCAAAAAAAATTATTCTGTAATTTTCTCAATTCGAAGGTCTACATTATTCATATCCTTAAAATGATTTTTAAGAATAATAACGTAATTTCTTATTCCATATCTGATAATATGATTTTCTAGGAATAAAATCATTTAATTTTCAATTTCATTCAGCATTAACACATTTTCTTTGGGTTCATCCATTGAATAAAACCAAAAAGTATAGTTTTAACATAAATAATCATTGTAGGAAACCTTATAATCATGAAAAATCATTTATAGGATATCTAAATCATGAATATTTCTTTTCAATATACAAAACATTAGGTTTTACCTTGGTCAGTAATTATCATTATATATTCAAATCCTTCATTAGGGATCATAAAAAATGTTAATTAACCAAATAATATCACATGGGAGTGCTGAACTAAGTGTGTAGTGAGGCGACACTCACCACACACCAGAATGATGTATGATATATATTCTAAAAAGTATTTTCAATGTTATTTCCCATAGATGTAACTATTCCAAAATCATGTCCACTTATAGTATCTAGATAGATATAATTTCTTAGGAAAACCACACTTAATTATTTACCATAACTTTGGTTGTTCTTGTATTCTTAGGAATATCGTAAGAGTTTATATTAAAATTTTCCCATCTTAGTTTCAAAGGTAAACTAAACCAATCCTTTGATAATAACTATCACAACCCATAATTTTCATACATAGATATTACATATTAGTTGATGAATATTTTATTTTATAAAAACACTCATGAGGACCATAAAGGTTTAGTGTCTTTGTAAAATTGGATACATAGACACATCGTTCATAAGTAAACTACATCATCTCCTACAAGGTTGTTAAAAATTAGTTTCTTTCTTATAAATATTATACTTAATACCTTTCTTCATAACCTAGGGAATGAAAACATAGTAAAGGGTGATATGAGATGCTTATTAAGGGTAAACAAGGGAGATATAATCTATCACATAAACATAACATGAGCCTAAGATTATTAGAGCATCAGAATGAAATCCAAAAATTATAACCTATATAACATAGATCATATTAGTGAGTCAGAGAATAAATATTGGTAGTTTATAAGACATTAATCATAAAGGAATTAAAATCATGATCAGTTATAATATAACATTAGCATAAGGAATATATTTCTGGCACACACATATGCAAAGAAAACAACTTCCTTAGTATCCAAGAATCAATTCGATGACAGTAATAGTTGAATGGGTTCAATTCCCATACCATTATTGTAGTCCTAGTTTACTCCAAATAATATCATTGTAGACAGAGTTCTTTATTAAACCAGTTGTACTCCCCATTCCATCCATATTCTTCTCATGATATATCAATCTTTACCCAATTCATTGGATGGATATACAATTATGGGCCCACCCATCACATAATGAAAATAATATATGTGTGTACCACAAGATTATAAAACATTATTCATATCATAACCCATGAAAAATAAATGGGTTTTATAAAAATTAAATCATGTCATAACCCGTGGAAAAGAAATGGGTTTCATAAACATTTCAACTTTTCGTCATAGCATAACTCATATAAAAGGAATAGGTTTTATAAAAATAATTTCATCATAATCATAAAACATACTGATAAATAATAAGGATTGCATTATTTTATTGTATCCTTAAAATAAATAATTAAATATCAAAGCACATTAACTTAGATAAAAAATTATTTTAAAATATCTCTTGGAACATTCCATAAAGAAAATTTTCTTTTCCACTTTGTAATAAGTTATTTAAAATATTAAATTTTCCAAAATATTAAATAATTAATTTTAATTGAAAATTTCATTGGAAAATTATAATGAAAGCATCAAATAATTTAGTGTCCATGATAGATGAAAATTCCATTCAGGTCGTGTTCTTTAAAACAATGATTTATTTCACACTTTCAGAAAAAAATCAAAATTACCTCATTTAGAAAATGAAAATATGATTCCTTTTTTTTAAACATTTAATCATGGATAAAAATTAATATAGGCAATTATATTGTAATATAAATTTCTTTATAAAACATGTTAAAAAACATGAATATTAGAGAAAATGGATTTTTGACTAAAGAGAAAAATAAAGTTGGTTTAACTTAATGAAAATAGTCTTTTTCTCTATTGAGTACGTAAAGAGAGAAAAATTAAAGAAAAAAAAAATTAATCTTCTAAAATAACCATATTAGAAGAAAAATCATGAGTTTCATGAGAGATAAATTATAATATTTCATCATTTGAAGGATAATGATATACAATCTTGAAAAATAATAAGATTATAACATAAAACCCTTACATCTTTGTTATATTTTTAATTTTAATCTACATGAAATGAAAATTATTATATAGATATGTATATCACATAATTGTTATGGTAATAATAATAAAATAAATTCATGGGAATTATATACACCATATAATAGAATTAAGTGGTGAAAATTGCATGTGTCCCATGAAAATAAAAGCAAGACGAAAATCCCTCACCTCAGATTTGACTTCCTTCATATGAATTCGAACCTAATTTATATTAAATATAGGTTAATTATAAATATATTATATAACCATAATATTATATATCATACCTTATACTATTTACTTATAACCTTACATCTCCTATTTATTAACAATGATTAGTTAAAATCATTATTTCTCGTAATAACTGCATTGTTTTTCATGTATGTTTCAATTTGGTAATTTTGGTACTTTTACATTAAAAATGGTTCCATAATAGATAGAATTTGATTAATTATATAAATATAATATATTATCATTATATTAATATTTATATCTATCTAGAAAAGTATATATAGAAAAATGAATTACACCGTTAACAGAGACAATATGTCATACGTTTGAATAAATGACGTTTCCATTTTTTGATCAATGAAACAAAAGAAATGAAAAAAAATTCACATTTCATGAAAAATTATTATATAATATAAATCATATATATTCCAAAAAACCATCTTTATTACCATATAAGTAAAATAAAATAAAAAATTAATAACATCGCTACATGGAGGTGACAATCCACTTGTACGCATGACCAACGTTATCATTTTCCAATAGATTGTATGTTAAGAAGGTATATGTGATATTATAATTAAATAAATATAACTATATATTAAATATCATATATATGAATTAAATCTAATATTATATCCTTCCATGAGAGGTGGTGATGCAAAATTAATTACATTGGTTCACAAGGAAATTGTTCACCATACACACGATCAGCAGTCTTGTTTCCCATTTTATGAATGATGAGAATGATGTAGGATATTACATTATTATAATAACATATAAGTATATGGGATATACAAATTTTTTTATTAAATAATTTTTTAATAGGATTCTATCTAGGTAGAAGAATAAATAAAACGAAAGCGCATGATTAAGAACGATAGCTCTTCTTCAGACAATCTCTTTAGGTTTAAACCAAAAGACTCCCTGTGATGGTTTCTTGATAAAAAAGGGAATAAATTTAATTTTTTGGGATGTAATTATGGGATTTGGGTAGATATTTTTTTAGGAAAATTTCTCTCGAAGCATGGATAGGAGAGGAGATGGGGTATCCCTTTATATATGAAAGAGATGACACTCTTGGAACTTTTGAAAATAATAAAATATTCCCACATATTAGACACAAAAAATGGATTCAAAATGTGACATTACTTAAAATTATATTATATAAAGACTAAATATGTCTATAAAATAGAAATTATATATGTTTGGGTAATTTAACCCTTATCTTATTAATTTAACCTCTCGTAACCCGTTTTAACAATAACCATGATAAGAGATTTTGACTATTATTACTATTCATTGTGACCAAAAAATAATTTTACACTATTATATAATATTAATTATTTTAATTAAAATAATAGAATCTATTTTACCAAATTCAATTTTCATAAGTTTTGGAATTTAATTTAAAATTAAACCCACAGACATGATGAAACAACGATTTTCTAAGGAAATGTTTTCATACGTATAAAAAGTTTTAATATCAAAATTAAACATAAAATTGATTCCAATGACCTATATTGGATTAATAATAATATAAATAAACTAATTTTCAATTTAAAACCATTTATAATAAAATATATCTTTTTATATTCATTAAACATAAAGATGGTTTAAAATTTAAATTAGTATTTTTCACTATTCTTTAAAAAAATCAATATTTTTGAAATTTCTATAAATTTCGCTATAATATAGTTTTAAAATTTTTATTTGATAAATTAAGTTCATTTGTTAAAATTAATTTACTATAATTGGGGGAAATTAAATTTAAAATAAGCGCACAGAAATTGATAAAACTGCTTTTAGGAAAAAAATACTCTTCTAGGTATAACATAAGATTTATTCGTATTCCACACCAAGTAAAATAATATATGAATGATAATAAATTTTATTTAATATTTAATATATAAATTTCATTAAAATAATTTATTAATAGTGAATAATTTAATTTATTAAGATAAAAGATAATTGTGTGCATAAAAATAGTTTTTATTTAAATTTTAAATAAATTGATTACCAGTGAATTAATTTTAAACTTGTATAAAACATTTAATTTTTATAATTTAGTTAATCCTATTCATAACCACTAATTTAATATATAGGTGATAATGGTATGATATATTGCAGTTTGTTTAAACTCAGGGTTGTGTGCATCACAAGTTATCAAGGAAATAATATATATATACATATATATATATCATATAAACTTGTGGTTCTACAAAAATAGGTTTAGTTCTCCATAAAATTGGTGTCCGAAACTCTATGCATATCTATTACCTCTTACCGTTTAGTACCAATTAAACTAAATGGGAGAAGTATCAATTGAATGACTTGATATCCAAAGGATTTATTTTTCTCAGTGTATCTCCTTGGGTAGAACTAGTGCCTTTTTACAATAAGGCCAATGGCACCCTTTACTTATGTTTTGTTTACCAAAATCGCAATCAAGTACCTATCACGAAAAAGTAGTTATTTCGTTAAATTGATAATTTATTTGATCAGATGAAAGGGAGGAAGTGGTTCAATAAGATTTATCATTGTTATAGTTACCACTATCTCAGGATCAAGGAGTCTAATATTCCAATGACTGCTTTCAATAATATGTATGGTCACTATGAGTATATTTTTATGACTGTCCACCTAAAAATGCTCCTACCTTCTTAATTAAACTGATGAACATGATTTTCTACTGGTATCTTGAAAATTTTGTTCTGTTATGCAGAGATGAAAACTTGGTTTATTCAAAAATTTAGGGGGATCATGTGCTTTATTTGTGAGTGATTTTGAATATCTTGAGGGATGAACGAATTTATGAAAAATTTTAGAAATGAAAATTCTAGATTATGGAGGTAATATACATTGGTCATGAGGTTTTAAAAAAATAGAATCTTGATTGATCCTAAAAAGGTAAAAGTATTCTTATCATAAGAGGATCCAAGAATGCCTTTGAAATTCAAGTATTTTTAGGTTTGGTTTGGTATTACCACTTGTTTATAAAGGATTTCTCCAAATTATATTTTCCATTGAATAATCTTACTTGGAATGGAATGATTTTTTTTAGTGTTCTAGCATTCAGAAATCCTTTAAATATTGGAATCACCATTTTAAGATAGATACAATACTCTTCCAGATTACTAGAAGGGATACATGGTAATTTTTCAGGTGTTGGTTTTGGGTTTGGGTTGTGTTATCACGTAAGGTGATCTCATGGTAGATTATGGTTCTCATTGGATTTGGCCACATGAGATGAAAAATCCAACACATGATCTTGATCTAAAAACTATAATGCATGATCTTAGTATTGGGAAGAATTACCTTTTTATAGAAATGATTACCATTTAAATCAATAAAATAAATCATGAGTTATATATTTTAAAAGTAATATTTGGATCTCAGAAAGAAGTGATTGGTTGAGTTCTTACAATATTTTGACATTAATATTGTATGTACCCCTGGAAAGTGGAATACTATTACTGATGCACTAAGCATGAGGCTACCATCCCAAGACACAAAGGAATCACCAGAGGAGTGGAATCTCATGACACCATTTTCATTAATGTTTTTGAGAGTATAGAAGGATGAGTTCGATGTTTTTTAGCAAGAATTCAGTCAAAAGACACTTTTATTGAGTGATTATCTAGGGTAATCATCTTGATGATGTGTTCTAAGGTATTATAGATTTCTTATACAGTTGGGAGACTATTATAGAATTCTTTTTATCCAGATCATACATCCATTTATTCCGTATATGTTAATTCATTTCATCACCTATGAAGAAAGATGTTATGGATTTTTTTTGTTATTTATAGTGGTTGGTTCCCCCATGTTTGACTAATATGTTTTATGATATAAGGAATTTATTTTGATGTCCATGTATAAAATATGACATCATTATTTGTTTTCTCATTATTATACTAGTCAACATATTAAATTCAAGAATCAAAATAATTTGGATTTTCTTCAAACAATTTTTGTGATGACTTGATAGTGAGATAAGGTATATATGGATTTTGTTTTTAGATTTCATCATATTACTCATTGAAAAAATATTATTTAGGTAGTGAATAACTGGTTAACCAAATCAGTCCTCATTATTGTTACTAACAATACTACCAAAGTAAAGGATTTAAAAATTATTCTATGATAGATATTCTCAAATTTCATGAAGTTACATATTTTGTTATTTCCAATAAAAATCCATGATTGACATATCGATTTTATAGATCCCTCTAGGATGTTATAGGATCCAAGTCAATTTGATAACAACATACCACCCTTAAATAGCTTGTCATATTGAGTATGATATACAGATTCATAAAGAAATGACATACGATAGATTCCTTGACATTGTAAGAGCATAGGATTTTTATTTGGGGCTAATAAAGTTTTCGTAAAATAAAATTTACTAGTCATACATTAAAATGGAAGCCTCTATAGCCTTATATGGATAGCCCTAAAAATATCTGCTTTGTTGATTGGTGATTAGTGAAGCTTCTCTAATGGGACTTAGCTTGGTTCAAGTTATGAAAATAAAGAACTATATGATTCATTGGATACTAGTGATGAATTACATGTAGTAAAAATTTTATTTGGATCATTTTTGACTTAGTTTGTAGGTCTACGTTGAAGACTGAGGGTTTTGAAGAGGCTCTCCTCAGCCGATTCACTAGCATATTTGAAAACAAGGGAATTTTTCATCAAGGATTATGGTGCATTTTGAGGTCGTAGAGTGGACCAAGAAGGTGTCATTCCATTTATACTTACCACTATATATTAATTTGATCCATTATGTGCATGAAGTATCATAGCATAATAAATATATTTTAGACCAATCTCATGTTTTTGAATTGGGAGGACCTTAATGTGAAACATGATATGGATGCAATTAAAATTCATTTTAGATTGTTGATTCTCAAATGAAGGTTCTCCATGTAATGTTCATACCTTTGGTTTGGGTTCTTTGGTAGCATGGTTTTGATTCTCAGGGGATAAGGGAATGTGGGGATATGATGAAAAATTAGTGTAATCATCTCTTTGTGGACTAGTCTTATTAATGAATGTTTTCCAAGGAGGAAAGCATTATAGAGTTGATAATTACAACGTACCAATTTTTTCATTAAACTATATCTATTGTTTTTTATTTGGAAGTATTTTAGGTTCATGATGTCTTAAAAATTATTCTTTGGTATTGTGGGTGAAAAAATGATAGAACCATAATCATAGTAGAGGAATTGGACTCCCTTGGAGACCCCTATGTGAAATGACCAGTTCCACCACACTCAGTGCTGGGTGTGGCCCACAATATAGTACATACGGTGTCCCCCTATGTACCATACTCATCATTGAAAACTCCACACTATGGATATGGACATGGTGGGACAAAATGAATTTGGCTAGTTCACCCGACCATTGGTGGACCACGTGGTTGGGCTTTTGGGTGAAGCCATCGTGCTGGGGTAGACAACCATAGGGAATGGTGATAATGGTTTTAGAATTTGAAATGACCTAATGTATCTAGATCTACAAATGGGAAGTTACTCTTCCCATAAAAAGCTTTTAAGGAATACTTTGAATGCTTTCTTTAACTCATTTTCCTTTTATTAAATAATTTTTCCCTCCTCCATTTCTATCATATATTAAATTGAGTGTGTTTTAAGAGGTGAATTGGGAATTTATCATCAAAAAACAACTTATGGTGACTCCATTTCTTTCCAAAATTTATTTTTTAGATCATTATTTTTATGAAACTAGATCTTTTTCCATCCCATAACCAAACTTGAAGGCAGTGAGGTCTTTTTTCTTCTAATGGTAGGTGGTTTTTTGTTCTAGTACATAAATGAATCATTATTTATCGTATGATTTGAAATGGGTTTCAAAATAATTTCTCAATCAATACTTCACCATTTTAAAAATGTTTTAAAATGGTATGGTTTGTGTTGAAATTCTATAAATCGGGATTTTGATATATGTATTGATTTTTAGAAAATGGTTTGAAAAGAATGATTTGAAGAAAATATTTAATGGTGATTTTTTAGTAAGAAGGTATGAAATTTTCTATGAAATGAATTCGTTTGAAAGACATGAGTTTTGAGGAAAAACATTTGATACTGATTTTGGAAATGAAAATTCATGTTTTAAAAACGTATTTTTCCTACTTGAATGATGATTGATGAACTGACTGGAGATGAATGATTTTCCCCTTGATTGATTTACTTGAAGTACATGAGATCCTAGGTAGCTGCATGGGTATTCCTAGAAAATCATGATAGGAATGTATTATCTCTACCTAGCCATGAATTAATGATGAAAATGATACTAAGCTATGATTAGAGAAGGGTTTTCATTCATTATGGTGGACTCCTATTACTCATAAGATTGAGATCCAGGGAAGTGTTCAAACTTTGATCCAAATTTCATTGATATGTGTGAGGGGACATAATCCATGTAATAACTAAACACGAGCCTTTTTTACCATGGTTCTATGATTGAAAATAATTTATACATGATAATGTTGATGAACTGAATAATTCACAACCATTTGATAGAAATTCCGATTCATGCCTATTTTGATAGAAATTATTATTCATAATATCTTTATACATTCCATTGAAAAGTATTTAAAATAATGTTTTATTATTGAAATTATGATAGATTATGGGGTTTTATCTTTAATTTAAACTTTTTTTTGTTTTTCTTATAGATAAATCATTTCCCTATGTTTGTTTCGTATTCCTAGGTGCCAATCACCAACCTATACAGTTTCAAAGAACCCTTCAGGCCATGTTAATACTAATTCTGGTTTATGTTTAGTTGTTTATCTAGGTTGGTTTATGGGAAAAGGTTCTCCATGAATTTCTCCCATAAATTATACATGAATAATTAGTAATAACCATGTGATATTTCAAGCTTTGAAAGATATGCTTACCAAGCATCATCAGATATAATATTCTTCTGAATATATAATTCAAAAAGTTCATATTTTCTCAAGTTTTCCCAAAACAATGATATCCTATGAAGTCATATATCATATGTGTATCTTCAATATTTTAAAAACTTATCATACATAGTATGAATTTCTCAAACATCATAAAAAACCTTTTAAGAATCAAATGTGGCCTTTAGATATTGAATAAATCTATTTAAACATCATATATAGAATTCAAACATTATACAGGACCTCAAAACATCATATGTGGATTTTCAAACACTATACACCATCTCAAAATATTTATTGTAGCCCTTAAAAATAATATGAGTCTCTTCAAATATTTTTCACATGTATAAAGTCATACATGATACAAAATTCATTCAAGATCCTCAGGGAAGGTCTTACATATTTCTCAAACATCATACATAACATTTCTGACTTAATATGTGCCCTTTAGACATCACATATATCACATCAAAAATTTTATTTAGAATTCAAACATTATAAATGACCTATAAACATCAAATGTGTCTTTTTAAACATCATACACCATCTTCAAAACATTTCATGCTGCTTTCAACTTCCTATTAGGCTCTTCAAATATTGTACATGTGTATAAAGTCATACATGATATAAAATCAATTGAACGTCCTCATTGAAAGTATTACATGTAATTTAAAACTCGCATGCTTCTTAATAAAGATAATTTCATAGACCAAAAGTCATATATTAACTAATTAATCCATATATATTTTTATAACATAATACATTATGGAATTAGCCACATTTTTTTCAAGACCTTCATATTCCATAATGTCACTCAATAATCCACAAAACCTCTTCAAATCACCTCCATGATTTTTTAAAAATGTTATAAAAATATTCAATAATTATCCTGTCAAGACCCGACCCTACCTGGGCTCGAGCTGCAACTACCCCAAGCCCACCTTCATAGGCCAGGGGTTGGTGACCAGCGCGGAAGGAACAATAACTCGGGGAGGCCTTTGCCTAAGTACCTTTACACACACACACAGCCCAATAAATGTAGAAGTGCAGAGTAAAAGAAAATACAATTAAATTAAAGTGCAACTACTATATATAAACAAAAAAAGTGCATCAACCTCTAACAGTACAAACCAAGTGTTGAAAGTAAACTGAAAAAAGGGGAAAAACACGCACCCAACTAGAAAAGTGCCACAACTCGGCAACATGTGAACAAAACTAAACAGATGAAAGTGTCCCCCACCTGGAACCCAACTATGACCACCGCACACGGTCCAAGCTCCTGATCTTTTATGCTCCCCTGACGTCACGACCAACCTGTCTATCATCTGTAAGGGCACACCAAGTGGTGGAAAAGCCCAAGTAGGGGTGAGTATAAAAATACTCAGTAGGATACCCCAAAGGCTCGATGGAGAAACACAAAAGGTACCGAAGTGTGAGAAGTAGACCGAACATGGGAAAGTAAAGGAGTACAACCGAGAGTGGAGAAAAGAGTACAACAAAGAGTGTAGTGGAGTAATAGTAGAGAATCCAACTCTACCCAACATGTGAAAAGAGGTAGACTTGTCCAGACACAAGGAGCTAGAAACAGTGAGAAAATGAACTTCTCATCGAGTCTTCACTACCTATAGCAGGAGAGTAGTCTCTTCCAACCATAAGAATCTAGACCCGGAAAGTACGTGGCATACCCCACACGTCTTCGCCTCTCCTAGAAGGAGAGTAACCGAAACCAAATAAGTTGGTATTGGAAGAAGGTATATACATATCCATATGATCAATCACGAAGCCCAAACATGATCATAAGGGTATCTATATCCCGTAGCTCAGCCCAAGAAAGTGAGTATCCAACAGTCCCATAAGTAAACACCATCGATACCCAGCATACCGCATGTCTTCCCCGAACTGCAAGTTAAGGGGATCAAATCACCGCACCATGACACTATCTGCTTTGGGAGGCACTGACTCACCCTCACGGTTTTATGCCGCGTCAGAAGGATGTGTCTTTGTGGGGAAAGTGCCCCTCGTACTTGAGATTTATGGGGGAACGTCAAGCCACACCTCATCACTGCCCCGCAGTCGAGAGGTCTCCTCAAAGTCGACATGCGACCCCCTACCCAGCCCCGCTGGATGGTAATCCCTGGAAGTCGACAGTTCCCATTGGAGGGAGACCCGACAAGAGTCGATGGGTGCCACACTACCAAGTCTCGTAAAAGGGTAAACCACTTGAGGGAGACCAGAATAAAGTCCTCAACGAGTCCCAATGACCAGTCCCATAAAAGGGTACTCCACTGGAGGGACGCTCAGAACCATCATCGGGGACCACTTCCCAGCCCAGCTGGAGGTAAACGCAGCATCAGGGACCACTTCCCAGCCCAGATGGAGGTAAACCTGGAATCGAGGACCACTTCCTAGCCCTGCTGGAGGTAACCCTAGAACCGATCTGGCCATCCCTGCTGGATGGTACTGCTCGGTGAACACCGCTGTACTAGCCATCCCTGTTGGATGGTAACCCACTGGCCATCCCTGCTGGATGATAATGCTCTTGGTATCCTTACTGGATGGTACTCCACTGGCCATCCCTACTGGACGGTACCTCACTGGCCAGCCCTACTAGAAACAACCTCCTAGACAGTCCTACTGGAAACAACCTCCTGAGTAGAGGATCAGTGCCCGCTTAAAGTGTTGGTCACACCGAATCCACAAGAACTCTACCAGGGAACACGAACAAACTCTACCGGCCAAACCATCGAGAATAGAACCAGGGGAAAACCACTCAACCCTGCTGGTCGAAACCATCATGAACATGACCAGGGGGAAACCAACTCAACCCTGCTAGTCAAACAAACAAGAACAGAACCGGGGGAAACTCAACCCTACTGGTCAAACAAATGAGAACAGAACAAGGGGAAACTCAACCCTGCTACTCAATCAAACGAGAACAGAACCATGGGAAACTCAACTCTGCTGGTCAAACAAACGAGAACAAAACTAGGGGGAAACTCAACCCTGATGGTCGAATAGACAAGTACATGAGGACCCTCTACGTTGTGAGATGTCAAAGGTATGTAAAGCAGAACACGACACACACATGGGGCCCACACGACTTGTGGCCCCAAGTCAACTCCAACCAAGCACACAAACATTCTCAAGTACAAACAAACACATGTACCTTGAAGTGTTCCCATATACTCTTATATAATACTACGTTTCCAGCATAAAGGCAATCATGCACACAACACCCAACATCAACGCGAAGGCGTAAACGTAACAACTCCAATTTTCCACCACATCGGCCCAGGCACGACCAACTACATCTCTCCAAACATTACCTCAATCACACAGGAGTTCATGAAATCACACGCTAAGGGTTCACTTCTAAACATGGAAAGGAGAACCGCCACCAGAGCACCCTTCATATTTCCACATTTAATAAGATCGTGTAAGAATCTCCGCTCGCCTGAACAGATTACACCATTATAATCCTCACAGAAAAACATGCGAGATCAACCACTTACTCACCTCCAATGGATATCGGACGTAAAATTCATCCAACACCGCTTTACACCCAAACAACGTCCCGTGGTCCCGAGGCTCGGCCCTGAAAACAGTCGAGCACATCGCACCATTGAGATCCCCTTGGAAAAACACGTCAAAAGGTTTTCTCACTTGAGTGGAACAGATATCCGGAGAAAAAGATGCATTCGTCAATCCGCGCTTGAGCGGTTCTACATGGGACCCACACCTCGGTCCCGAAGCACATCAAATGGATCACACCATTGTGATCCTCTCGAAAATGTACACAAGATGGACTATTCACTTGTCCAAAACAGACACCCGGTGAAAAAGATGAAAATCACCGCCAACCCCCAAAACGGCCCTCACGGGGCCTGCACCACCGTGCAGAATTAAAGCCGGAGAATTGCGTCATTGCAATGCCCTCGAAAAAACACCCATGATCGACTACTCGCACGCCCCGAACAGACGTTCGATGAAAAAGGTACAAAATGCTGATCACTGCTTAAAAACCGGGTCGTGGGGCCCATGCCTCAACTCCAGTTTCAATGCCCGAAACCACACTGGAAATCTCTGGCTCAACGTCAGGGTCGCAACGCCACTAAATGCGCTCAAAACGGACATCGAATATGTCTGCACCGTCCAAAACAAGAACCCCCGAGAAAAATGCTCGTCCACTTAACGTCGTGTCGCACCACCGAACCCCTCGTCTTGAGAATTAAAAATTCTCGAGATCATCTCAAACCGTTTGACTCGTCGATACGGTTCCACAGCGGCAGATGGTGCGTCAAATGGACGTGCTGTTTAGGAGATAAACCCCCCCATCGAATGCAAGGGGGCCTAGCCGGGCCGGTCCACCTCGGCCGACCCACTCCAGACCACTGGCCCGTGGCCCAGCCACGGGTCCGGTCCAGTTCGTTGTGGCCCCACCTCCAAACCAACGGACCTGCCTTGGGTCCGGTTTTTTTTTTCAAACGGACCGGCCACCCTTTCCGGTCTCCCCTCCTCGCGCCGTGTCAAACAAAGATCCACGTCGCGCGGGTCTTGCTCCCCCGAGGTCGCCGCCTCCGCCAACACCTGCTGACCCTGTGCCTCCACCGGCCTCCGCTCGCCCGCGACGCCCCGCAGCCGCCTGCGCTACACGACCCAGGCCGCCTCGCTCGGCCTGTCCCACTGCCGAGCCGCCCTGCTGACCGTCTCCCCCCGGCCTCACGCCGCCGCCGCCGTAGCCCGCTCTGCCACCGTCTGTCGCCGCCCCGGATTGCCGGAAACCCCCAAATCTGGCCGGAAAAGTTCCAAAACACCAGAATCTGCAACAAACCAGCTCGGGCCCATTTGGACTCAGATTTTTGATCTGAAAATGGTGATGGATACCTCAAATCGAGCTCTAACCGAGAATGGGCTTCGACAGAAAATTTGATAGCAATTCGACGCATGTAATTCAATTGGAAGGAGATTGCGGGAATTAAAACTATAAACACGAGCCTACCTCGATGGGCGTTGCCCGACGCTTCACCGACGATCCACCGGAGCTATCTCCGCCTTTCCGGAGGGATGGAGGAGAGTAGAGGAGTTCCTCCTTCGTCTGGAGCTCCTTGCACCTGGGAAAAACCTCTTCCTGAGCACAACGGAGGTCTCGTAATTTTAATCTGAGGCTCCGTTCAAAAGTTATTAAACTCAACGCCTGAGGCCGCAAAATTATGAAAACTCCCCTGGCGGCATTTTTCACAGAAGGCCCGCGCCTGCGAAAGTTACACCCCTTCTAGGGTAAACGGCACGCTCTGGACTCAACGGTGCCCTCTGTTTCCCAATCCGAGCTACCATTTAAGATATACCTACGTTTAATCATTAAACGAATAAATTATTTAATTTATTTATCCGTTTAATGTTCCGCTAACAGGCGAGGGGTCCAAACATCCCGTGTTGACAAGAGTTTTGACACTCTTAGGGTAAATACCCCATTTTGGACCCATCTGTTCACTCATATTTAGGATCCAAAGCACCGGTAAGGAGTTATCCCATTTATTTGGCATGCCCAGTGTGAACGCACTAAAAATTCAATTTCAGCCACACTGGGGCTCGGAATCGCACGCCCTCTGAAGACGCTGCTCTGGAATAACATCAAGAATATTCCAAAGTCTTTTTTAGCAAAAACCAGGTTCTTAAATCATTCAATGCTTCAAGATTTTCGTCCCTGAAAAGAAAAACCAGGGAACAACTTAGGGTACTAAGCCCAAACTTCGCTCTGCCGTCCCAGAAGAACTCTTACACAGTCCCGCGTCACCGCACACAGAACAAAGGATTGGATCTGCTCACATGAGGTCTGCCCTTGCCCATGAAGTGCATAAGAGTACACACACATCTCCTTAGTAAAGCCACGTGGGAGATGCTATGCACCCAAACCAACCTTTGGGGTTTGGGCAAGGCGGCAGGGAACCTCTCCATCCCTTTGCATGGTCTCAAATATCCCAAAGGCTCTCGGGGGTTGCTCACCTCCCCGAACGAACCCTTACGTCGGACATCGTGACTGGAATCACCGATTGGACCTGAGAAAAAGCCCGGTGATTCCCTCCTTCAGAATATCCATATGGTGAAACACATAAGGATATCTGGTCCCGCACGGTTTCATAGTTGATGTCTCACAACCAAGACTCTCTTACACGCTCAGAGAGAGAAGGAGTCAACACCATCGACTAAAGAAAAATGTCCCACACATTTTACCTTACCAACACAGGGTTACACTAACGACACGTGCCACCCTAGTAACACCTCAGACAAGGAGCAGGGAGAAAAGAATTTCACACAGAGGCTAACAATTCTACGGCAAGAAGTAGAAGAGCTGTAGAGAATACCTCTTAACACTTTATGCTCTGTAGGATCATAGACATCCAAAGATCATGGTTGTCTGTGGTCCCAATTGTCAGCTCTCGGAGCCTGATGTGGACCACCTAGTGGGGATGGGAAGACCTCGTAAAGCCGTACCCCACTACCAGCTCCTCATACTCTTTTTCTAGCACCACCTCTTTTGGCGCTACTATGATTAGGGAGCTGCCTCTGTCGCGGTGGTGCACCTACTGCCGACTCGATATTCTCTGTATGCCTGGTCGGGCAGTCCTGTGCCAAGTGACCTCGTCCATCGCAAGCATAGCACAAGTGATCTTCAGGCTGTCCTAGTGCCCTCTGATGCCACTGTGGGGTACGACCACACCCCTGAGTCTAGTTATCGGAAACCACCCGTGTCGAGGTTCTGTCAGCCGACGCTGGCTAGCTGCGACACACGTGTCGTCTCTGTCAAGCCTGCTGCCACCACCAAATATAGAACACGACAGGAAGCTCTTTGCCACCAGCGCCTTCTCTAGAACCCCGGTATATGTTGGAATGCCCAAGGGTACTATGATAGCATGAATCTATCAGCGGAGACCCTGCTCAAACTTCTACATGCAGAAGTTTGCATCATGGACCATGTCCAGGTAAAAGCGTGCACGGTCTGCGAAACTTTCCACGTACTCGGCCACTATCATCCCTCCCAGCTAAAACTGCAGGAGCTCATGAATCCAAATGGAGTGTAAGAAGGAGGGGAAAAACTCCTCACGAAACAATAATTTAAAGTCACCCCATGAAAGTGACAACTCGTCAAGAACATGAGTTACCAGACTCCACCAACTCCAAGCTGCTCCATGGAAAAGGTTGGTGACCAAAGCCACCATAAGATCTGTCGGCGTGTGCACAAGCCTGAAAAGATGATCCACTGCCTCCAGCCAAACCTCTACTACCTGAGGTTCTGGCTCACCACTGAACCTCAGCGGTCTCTACCGCTGGAACTCACAGTGCACGCTAAACCTGCGCTCAAGCTCAGTCTGCTCTGCAGATGTTTTTTAATTCTCACTAGTTGGGGGTTCTACTACCGGCCCACCTGGAGAAAGGGGCTCACATGATGGGTCCTAGACTGAGGCATCATAGCTCATAGGGTTGTCGTCACACACCAAAGCTAGTATCCTGGTTGTCTGTCTTTGCAGAGACATCCTTAATATTATCAAGGAGTGTTGCGATCAGATGACCATATATGTATATCACAACAACAAAAATGATGGGGAGCTGACTCAAGAAGGACAATCAAGACTCCATCCTATGTGTTGCACAACCAATTTTCCCTGCAACAAGGGTCTCAGCATGCCGAGTCGACAAGTAGGTTATCAAGGTCCTGGTGAATGGATATGTCAGCCGCCGCACCATCACTGGACTCCCTGGCCTGAGAGACGCTCTCGAGACACGTTAACACTATTGCCATAAATCCCAACCAATTCCTTTTTAGGGACATCTGAACAAAATCCCAAGGAACGAACCACCTTTGATACCACTTTTTCACGACGCGACACTACCCGGGCACGAGCCGCAACTACCCCAATCCCACCTCCATAGGCCAGGGGCTGGCGACCAGTGCTGAAGAAAAAATAACTTGGGGAGGCCTTTGCCTAAGTACCTGTACACACACATGCAGCCCACTCAATACAGAAGTGTAGAGTAAAAGAAAAGATAAGTAAAGTAAATCACAACTGCTATATATAAACCAAAAAAGTGCATCGACCTCTAATAGTACAAAGAAAGTGCTAAAAGTAAACTGAAAAGAAAAGGGAAAAAACACTCGTCCAACCAGAAAAGTGCCACAACCCGGTAATAGGTGAACAAAAGTAAACAGCTGGAAGGGTCCCCCACCTAGAACCTGGCTACGACCACCACATGTGGTCCAAGCTTCTGATCTCCTAAGCTCATTTGACTTCAAGACCAACCTGTCCATTATATTCAATGGAACACCAAGTGCGGGCAAAGCCCAAGACAAGGTGAGTATAAAAATACTTAGTAGGATACCCCGAAGGATCGAGGGAGCAACAAAAAAGGTACCGAAGGGTGAGCAGTAGATCAAACAGGGGAAAGTAAAGGAGTACAACTGAGTGTGCAGTAAAGAGTACAACAAAGAGTGTAGTAGAGTAACAGTAGAGAGTCCAGCTCAACCCAATAAGTTAAAGGAGGTTGAATCGTCCAGACACAAGGAGCTGGAAATGGTGAGAAGATAAGCTTCTAATTGAGTCTTCGCTACCTACAGAAAGAGAGTATACTCTTCCAACCACAAGAAGCTAGACACGGAAAGTACGCGGCATACCCCGCACGTCTTTGCCTCTCCTGGAAGGAGAGTAACCAAAACCCAAGAAGTGGGTACTGGAACAAGGTATATATATATACATATGCTCAATCATGAATCCCAAACAAGATCTTAAGGGGATCTCTATCCCGTAGCTCAGCCCAAGGGAGTGAGTAGACAACAGTCCTAGAAGTAAACACCATCGATGCCCAGAATCCCACACATCTACCCCAAACTGTAAGTTAAGGGGCTCAAATCACCGCTCCTTGACACTATCTTCTTTGGGCAGCATTGAATTGCCCTCACGGTTTTAGGTCGCATCACAAGGACGCGTCTCAATGGGTAAAGTTCCCCTCGTACTTGATAGTTCAGGGGGAACGTCAATCCACACCTCGTCACTTCCCCAAAGTCGAGAGGTCTCCTCAAAGTCGATAGGTGATCCCCTGCCCGACCCTGCTGGAGGGTAATCCCTGTAAGTCGATGGGTTCCCACTAGAGGGAGACCCGACAAGAGTCAACGGGTGCCACACTGCCCAGTCTCATAAAAGGGTAAACCACTAGAGGGAGACCTGGCTAATGTTGTCAACAAGTCCCAATGCCCAGTCTCGTAAAAGGGTACTCCACTGGAGGGAGGCTCGGAACCATCATCGGGGACCACATCCTAGCCAAGCTGGAGGTAAACACGACATCGAGGACAACCTTCCATCCCACCTGGAGGTAAACCCAGTATCAGGGACCACTTCCCAGCACCGCTGGAGGTAAACCCAGAACCTCTCTGGCCATCCTTGCTGGATTTTACTGCTCGGTGAACACTGATGTACTAGCCATCCCTGATGGATGGTAACCGACTGGCCATCCTTGCTTGATGGTACTACTCTGGCCATCCCTGCTGGATGGTACCCCACCGGCCATCCCTACTCGATGGCACCTCACCGGCCAGCCCCGCTGGAAACAACCTCCTAGAAAGCCTTGCTAGAAACAACCTCCTGGGTAGAGGATCAGTGCTCGCGTAAAGTGTTGGTCACACCGAATCCACAAGAACTCTACCAGGGAACACCAATCAACTCTGCTGGCCAAACCATCGAGAACAGACCCAGGGGAAAATCAATCAACCCTGCTGGTCGAAACCATCATGAACAGGACTAGGGGGAAACCCACTCAACCCTGCTGGTCAAACAAATGAGAACAGAATCAGGGGAAACTCAACCCTGGTGGTCAAACAAATGAGAACAGAACTAGGTGAAACTCAACCCTGCTGTTGAAACAAATGATAATAGAACCACGATAAACTCAACCCTGCTGGTCAAACAAACAAGAACAGAACCAAGGGGAAACTCAACCCTGCTGGTCGAATAAATGAGTAAAGGAGGACCCTCTACGTCGCGAGAGGTAAAAGGTACTTAAAGAAGAACACGACACACACATGGGGCCCAGATGACGTGTGGCCCCAAGTCAACTCCAACCAAGCGCACAAACGTTATCAGGTACAAACAACAACATGTACCAACAAGTGTTCCCATATACTCCTAGAGTATACCATGTTTCCAGCCCAAAGACTATCGTGCACATGGAACCCAATGTCAATGCAAAGGCATAAAAGTAACAACTCCAGCTTGCCACCACATCGGCCCAGGCACGACCAACTACATCTCTTTAAACATTACTTCACTCACACGGGAGTTCATGCGGTCACACACCAAGGGTTTTCTTCTGAACACGGCAAGAAGAACCACCACCGGAGCACCTTTCATATTTCCACATTTAATAAGATCGTGTAAGAGGCTCTGATCGCCTGTACAGATTACACCATTGTAATCCTCACGAAAAAATATTCGAGATCGACTACTTACTCACCTCCAATGGAAATTCGATGTAAAAGTTGTCCAACACCGCTTTATGCCCGAACGACATCCAGTGGTCCTGAGCCTCAGCCCCGAAAACAGTCGAGCGCATCGCACCATTGCGATCCCCTTGGGAAAACACGTCAAAAGGACTAATCACTTGAGTGAAATGGATATCCGGAGAAAAAGATGCATTTTTTCAAACCTCACACAAGTGGTTCTACATTGGACCCACACCCTGGTCTCGAAGCACAACGAATGGATCACACCATTGAGATCCTCTCGAAAAAGTTCACAAGATGGACTATTCACTTGTCCAAAACGGACACCCGGTGAAAAAGCTGGAAATCACCACCAACACCCAAAATGGCCCTCATGGGGCCCGCACTACCTTGCGGAATTAAAGTAGGAAGATTGAGCCATTGCAATGCCCTCAAAAAAACACTCAAGATCGACTACTCGTATGCCCCGAATGGACGTCTGATGAAAAAGGTACAAAACGCTGCTTACAGCTTAAAAGACGGGCCATGGGGCCCACACCTCATCACTAGTTTCAACGCCCGAAATGACAATGGAAAACTCCAGCTCAACGCCATGGTCGCAACGCCACTGACGACGCTCAAAACAGACATCGGATGTTTCTGCACTGTCCAAAAGAAGAACCCCCATGAAAAATGCTCGTCCACTTAACATCGTGTCATGCCACAGAACCCCGCCTCCCAAGAAATAAAAATTCCTGAGACCATCTCAAAAAGTCTTCCTTGTCGATACGGTTCCATAGCCACAGATATCACATCAAACGGACACACCGTTTAGGAGATACGGCCCCCCGAATGCAAGGGGGGCCTTGTCGGGATGGTCCACCCCGACCGGCCCACTCCAGACCACCGGCCCGCCGCCCAGCCGCGGGTCCGGTCCAGTTTTCTGCAGCCCGCCTCCAAACCACTGGACCCACCTCGGGTCCATTTTTTTTTCAAACGGACCACCCACCCTGGCCGGTCTCCCCTCCTCACGCCGCATCGAACAAAGACCCGCGACGAGCGGGTCTTGCTCCCCCGAGGTCGCCGCCTCCGGCGACACACGCTGACCCTACGCCTCCGCCATCCTCCGCTCGACCGCGACGCCCCGCGGCCACTTGTGCTGCACCACCCTGGATGCCTTTCTCAGCCTGCCCTGCTGCCGAGATGCCCGGCCAACTGCCTCCGCCTGGCCTCATGCCGCCGCCGCCGTAGCCCGCTCCGTCACCGTCTGCCGCCGCCCCGGACCACCGGAAACCCCCAAATCCGGCCGGAAAAGCTCCAAACCACCGGAATCTTCAACGGACCACCTCGGACCCATTGGGACTCGGGTATTCGATCCAAAAATGGTGATGGATACCTCAAATTGATCTCTAACCGAAAATGTCCTTTCCAGACAATTTGACAGCAATTCGACGCATGCAATTCATTTGGAAGGAGATTGCGGGAATTAAAACTATAAACACGAGCCTACCTCAATGGGAATTGCCCGACGCTTCACCGATGATCCGATGGAGTCATTGCCGCCTTGCCGGAGGGATGACGGAGAAGATAGGAGTTCCTCCTTCATCTGGAGCTCCTTGCGCCAGGGAAAAACAACAAATAAAGGGGGGGAAGTGTTTTAATAGAAAACACTTAAACTCCTGCCTGTCGGTCCCATACCCAAAGCCTTAGCAGGGTCGAGGTTAAGCATCCTCTAGGTTAAACACCTCCTTATGAGCATAATGGAGGTCTCTGAATTATAATCTGAGGCCCCATCCAAAAGTTATTAAACTCAACGCCTGTGGCCGCCAAATTACGAAAACGCCCCTGGCGGCATTTTCACAGAAGGCCCGCGCCCGTGAAAGTTACACCCCTTATAGGGTAAACGGCATGCTCCAGACTCAACTGTGCCCTTGGATTCCCAATCCAAGCTACCGTTTAATAGATACTTTCATTTAACCATTTAACGAATAAATTAATTAATTAATTTATCCGTTTAATGTTCCGCTAACGAGCGAGGGGTCCAAACATCCCGCGCCGGCATGCTTTTGTCGTTCCTAGGGTAAACACCCCATTTCAGACCAATCTGTCCAGTCATATTTAGGATCTGAAGCACCGTTTAGGAGTTATCCAATTTATTTGGTGTGTCCAGTGTGAACACACTGAAAATTTAATTCCGGCCACACCAGGGCTCGGAATCACACGCCATCTGAAGGCGTTGCTCTGGAATAACATCAAAATTTTCCAAAGTCTTTTATATAAATAACCGGGTTCTTAAATATCCAAATAACATCATTTACATTATTGATTATTTGTAATTCATGGTGCTCCATGGATGGAAACTTCATGCATTCATCTAACTACACCCAGTGAAGAAATGATTCCACACTTTACCTATAAGATATCTTCCACCAATATCAATTAAATTTGGTAGAGAACACATCCTATTCGTTAATACAAGTCTTTAACATACAATTTACTCTATAATATGGATTCCTCAACCATCCATTAAATGTATTAGAAGAAATTTTGAAGTCATCAGTACTAATATTTGACAGAAAGAATAGTGTATCAATTGTCATTCTTAAACCAGTATTGATAATAAATACAACATCACTCTCTAGAGTGTTCTTCAAATTGCATCTCGTGGAAACAATATTTGTCCACTGAACCATCATTTCTCTAGCTCATTTATATATGTTTTATCTTTCAACCTTCCATGTTTCCTAGAAACATAAACCATAGGAATAAATTTTCCTCTTAGATTATTCTCACTTCAATTGAAAATGAAAAATCAATTCTTCTAATACAAATTTCATCTTCCAATTGAAAATTGTTGAAATTAATAATTTGAGTGGGATCAGATATTACTTTCCCCCATTGTGAAACATGGAATAAATTATACATGGTGTTAAACTTATGAGGTAGATAAATACAATTCACTATTTCTCTAATTCTTCCCGATTTCTAAAAAGGTTCAACAATCCTTGGAGTTAACTTTGCTTGCTTTCTTACATAATGTTGACCCAATCTTGAAGAAATATGAAGAAACTCATCATCACAAAACTTGAATTATAAATAACTTATTCTATGATTCACATAATAAATTTGGCGGTATTGAGATGAGGTTAGTCATTTTATTATTATTTCCATCTAGTCCATCATCAATAGAACTATTCTTATGCCAAATAACGATGAATCACCAATACTAGTCCAATTGAAGGGTGAATGAAAAGATCTATTATAAAGGTATACAAAAGGATCCATCTGAATTGATAACTGCTATATGTTATTATAGGAGAAATCTATTAAAGATATATTATATTCTCATGAGATAGAAAATTCAATAATGAAGGCTCGAAGTATATCTTTAATAATTTTAATATTTCTCTTATATTATCCACTGGATTATGATTCGAAATATATACCCAGTTTCATTTAAGAACCTAAATACTATTGAAAAACTATCCATAATTGAGATATAAACTTCTAATACCATTCAATGTTAATCTTATCTAGTATTATATAAATCTTTATAATTTATCATATTTAAAAATTTCTATGTTTATAAAAATATATTCTTTAATGGGAAGAATGTGAGCCATTTTAGTCAAGTGATATACAATAAACTAAAATGTATCTTGAACTATATCCAATCATCGAAAAATTATTATAAAGTATATTTTAATTTCATCCCATTTCCAAATATATATAGGGATAAGATATAATTCATTAGAAGTTTATTGATATTTTTTCACCCATCGGTAAGTGAAATACTTTAAAAAAAAATAAACTATATCATTATTCACTATATTACACTATAATTGGTGAAGAATATCATAATTTTTTTTAAAACACTAGGATAGGAACACCATTAGGATTCTTGATATTATTTCATCACTTCTCTCATGCTAGTAGAAATAATCAAACCTCCATGGATATAATCAAAAGGGTCAGAATCCCGAGACCTAATATCATGGATCTACCTAAAATTGAGTTTCTATTGGTTGATGATACTATGAAAATCAGATATTTAGGAGTCCTTGAATTTTTATACAATAAATAATGTATGGTTGATATGGAATAAACACATACCAAAATAATTCTCAATGAGATATATATAAAATCTGTCCATCGCCAACATCCACAACCATTATTCTTTAGATTTATATACATTTTGAGGTTATAAAATTTTGTTCAAAATAATTATAGGAAAATTGGTCAATGTAAAATGTACTATAAGATATTCAAAATGAAGATATAGTCTTTGAAAATATGTCTTTAGAATATAATTTTGTGTCACTCAAAGCTGGTGATATTCCGATCATAAGTCAATATTTTACATCCACTATTCCGCCATTTTAACTGAAAATAAAATAAAAAAGTCTCAAAAAAATATATTAATTCTTAATTTTTACCTCGTTTAACATTTTACAGACTATAAATATCAAAATAATACCACCATATTTCATTCTTTAAATAACTGAATCACCCCAAGAAGAAGTGGTTGGTTGAAGAACTATTTAATTTCAATATCTATTAACCAAATGATTAGTTATATTGGCACAATTGGAGCCATAAAATTTGAAAAAAAAATCTATTATATTTTTTCATTTGAAAATATATATAAAGAAAACACTACTTCTCAATCAAGAAGATATTGAAGGATGTCATTAGAAGATACAATAACCACACATTATATTTTCCATAAATCACTTTATAGTTGAGTGAGAATAAAAAAATACCCTATTTTATGTGGTGAAGAGCCACATATGACCTAAAATAACCATCATACATACCCTTAGAATAATCTAGTTCCCTCTCAGAAGAAAAATCTGAATCATCACACACAAAATTAGTTTGAAAACTGATTGAGTGAGAATGCATCCTACCTAGTTTTCAGTGACCCTTGGGGTAATTCCAAGGTTATACAAATATATTTACATCCCAATTATTTTTGGATACCTTTTTATCTCATCATTACCCACAAGGATTCAAAATTGATTATGAGTGACCGTAGGAGCTTACAACTCCTCCTCGGTACCTGTGCTTCCAATTTGAGTAAAATGTTTAGTGTAATGGGTTTAAGAGACTTTATATTCCATTTTTATACCTTGAACACTCATAGTAATCCCCTCAAAAAACAACTTCAACTCATCTCTCATGGGCACCATCACCCATAATAATACCCTAAAATGATGTTTCATTACATTCTCATACAGTTCTATCCACTAGACCATGCACAATGTTTGAATAGAAAAGGGAGAATGATTCCACCAGAGAGAAAGAGCCTTTCCTCCCTAACACCCACAACAACAATGATTACCTTACCCTTACTGTCATAACCAGACATGGAAGCCTTCATAACATGCTGGGGAGGGGGATATTAGTTGATAAAGAGAAAATAGAAGAATGCAAGGATGATATACCCAATCTTTATTGGGATCCATATGATAAGAGTTGTCTTACTAGTTATGTGGGATTTCATAGATTACCTAGACTCAAATGGATGCCTGATGGTGAGCAATGTCCTACCAATGAAGTGGACTTTCATGTATTTATCCAAACACCAAAATTAACCCCAATAGGATCCTTAGGAATTGGGGGGGAGTTAAATTATAATTCTAGGATACTAAAAAATGAAACTTATTTTAAGTGGTAATACTTATATATTTTAATCATTAATTTTGTATAATATTAAACTCACTACCTAGGAGTTTATAACTCCACTTCATCCTAGATTTATTATAGATCTAATTTCTAAAAATTATCCCTCATATAATAAAAAAATGCTGAATTTTTGAAAGATAAGAAGAATAGACTCATCTCTAATTACATAATAAATAGAAAACTAAATCTAATATAATAAGTCTATATTTCGATAAAAAAATGATTCTCATTACCCTAATAGATAAATAATTGAATGTAACTAATATAATAAGACAATAAAATCATGTTTATCAATCATTTTTCCTTTATAACCAAGGTATAATCAATACCCATGAGCTTATAAGATTATTATACTACTTAACCCAAGTTTTATATACATTAATTTTAAGAAAAATTAGATAATAACTCAAATAATAGTGCGTATCACTAAAAATAAGATACAATTCCACTATAATTTAAGTATAATCTATATAATGGAATATAAATGAAAATTATCTTAAATATATGTTAAAACTCATAATATGAAATATGAAATTAACATAATACATTAAATAGAATAATACCCCTCCCCACCATCTATAATAGTCTTCTTTGCTGCATAAATCTAACTTGTACCATTACAATACAAATATGGTTAGAGGCATGTTCAGGATGGAATAAATAAAAAACCATTACAGGTATCCAAGCTAACCATATTGATAAAATTTATTTACATCAAAGTGGAATTATGTATTTATTTTTTCATAATGATTATACTGATGACATTTCATTTGCGGTCTCTTCAAGTGAGAAGAAATTTAAATAACCACACATTGATTTCATTGAATAATTTTAGCTTGTTATATCCTTATTCAAACTATTTTTCATTCACTAAAAATTATTAATCACTCTGTCACCCCATCTAAA
Source organism: Viscum album (assembly GCA_963277665.1). Taxonomy (NCBI): domain Eukaryota; kingdom Viridiplantae; phylum Streptophyta; class Magnoliopsida; order Santalales; family Viscaceae; genus Viscum; species Viscum album. The sequence continues at coordinate 342,074,205 of OY728135.1, forward strand.
TTATGACATGTATGGTTGATGTCTTCCATGCCAACCACTACATTGCAGACGAGGGAGGGGCACCTTCATTCTTCCTAGATCCATCTTTCTTTTCAGGCTCGGTGCATGAGGATTCCTACCATCAAACTAGAACAAAAAATTCTTGGATTTTTAAAGGTAAGTTTTATTATGGATATTTTCCCCAAGAATTTACCCTCAACTTAGATTGGATTGTCTTGGTGCTAGTTTCTCTCTATGGTCATAGATATCTTCCATTTTGAGATTTTGTGCTCCATGTGTGGTCAGATTGGGGTATAAATAACTTCATTTCGATTGGTTTTCTTGATTATAATATCTTGTATCTTCGTTTTCAAGAGGATGATGATTTGATGAGGGAATGGTACACACAATTTAAATTTTTAGGATCGTTAAAATAAAAAAAAATTAGAAGGTAACTATATTATAACATGGTCCAAGACTCGTATTTGGCTACAGTTTGGGTGCGTCTTCCAAGTTTTCCCATTTTCTTAATTTTGAAATTTTAAAAACTATATTACATGATAGTGGTAGATTAGTATTCTTGAATATAGTTTCATCATAATTTTGAAATTATAATTAATCCCTTTATTTTGTAGAATCCGAATTGTCTAAAAATCTCCCTGATTTTATTTGGATCAATATCGAAGTGGAATACTAATTCAAATAACACGTGATTTACAAAGAACTTTCCCCATTAATTTGAATACTTTTTCAAAAAGACTATGACTCTATCAATGAACAAATATGTGCCCTATATAAGTCCCAAGATACATCCACGATGAAAGAATTTCAGAGGGGTCCGATATTTAGCAAGGATTGAGATAATCATGTCATGAGTGCTTTCAAATTGATCGGCCGACTCAATAGTATTGGGACCATGATTGATGAAGAATTTTTTTAGAGGCTGGAAGATGTTTTTAAATAAATGTTTTCATTTTAATGTCAAATAAAATAAATCAATTCACTTTTTAAAATCTGAAAATCAGATTGATCGTTGTATTAAGAACATCAGACTTGAAATGCTTAAGAAAATCCATCTTATTAAGAAGTTTTGATCTAGAATAAAGGCTCATAAGACTCAAATTGGGTTCAAAGGGAAAAATAGATTGTAATGAGATGTTTTTTTATGTTTAATATAGATCCAATGGAATTTTAGGATTCTTTTCAATTATATAATTTTCAAGAATCCTAAGAATTTTGTGCAGCATATGATGTAATCTTGATGAAATAAAAGTGGACAACTGGTGCTACCTATCATATTCAGTCTGGTTTGAAAAGAATAATATTCTAATGTAATTGGAATTTACAATAATTCAAAATTCAATTCAAATAATGCTGAATATTATATTAAATTTATTCAAATTCATGAAGGAATTAAAGATACTAACTGATGTTTTTAGATGAAAGAACTGGCTGATGTAAATAATTTTCCGGACTTAGTTTTCCAGTGTGAAAATCTAGACAAAAAAGTTTTTAAAATTTGGAAGCTTCTTTTGGAAATGTGAAAATATGAAGGAACTTGTTTTTAGCCTCACCATTATTCCATAAGATATAAATCTTCGGATAAAGAAGTTTAGTGCTAGAGGATCATTGGTATCATAATCAGAAAAGAGAAATAAGTTGTTGATATTGAACATACCGATACCTGTTTATCAAAAATGATATTCCACCAATCATCAGAGGTATAATTACATTGATATAGAGATGTTGGGACCAACCAAAAAGTTTAGAAGATAATTGTTTTGGGATAGATGTGGGTGAAGAAAGTCAGAAAACAATCAACAACAAACTCAACCATTTTCATCAAGATGAATTATTAGTTGAATTTTCTTTTTCTCTGATATGTTTTTATTTTGGACAAGATAGAAGAAACAATAATATTAAGTTATTCTAACAATCAGTTCATGAAAAATAAAACTATTTGTGATGATGACCGTAAAACTGAATATGTCACCCATTTTTAGAGTGAAGTAGAGGATGATCCATCAAAAACATGTTGACACCAATTTTTATATCATACGTAAGATCATTCATCCAAACAAAATAAGAAGAACTATTTTTTTGTATATTTATGGAAGTGTTGTCCATGGAGAGTTTTCTTGAAGTGATTGAAGGAGATTTAAATGTAATGTCAATGGGAACATGTATTTTTTGGAGTTTAGTAAAAAAATTTGTTTGAAGAAGTGGTGCAGATCACTATAATGTGAAGCCATATATTTCTCGTTAAGTTTTTCATTTAGTATCGAGTAATGAAATGAATCATCTGTAGTCTTAATTGTAAAGTAGAAATTGGAATGGGAATATTTTTATCTCTAAAGTTGGTATAATGAATTGTGATTATAAGACATGTGTTTTTAAAATATTTCTTTTTATCAATTTGTGTGAAGGAATGTAATGAAAAACCTTTATATGAACTTATTTTTTCATAATAATGGGAAAATAGGAATGGGGAATCAAAATTGGGATGAAGTTTGTAAAGTATTATTAAGTGAGATGATGTCATGGGAATATTTTATAAGGATCAATAATAGTTGATAAGCATTGAAAAATTGAAATATGTATCCAAAATTGAAGGGAAATCGAGATTTCAATAAATTTTGATGAGTGGGAATGTTCTTCATAATCCCACCCAAATAATTTTTGGGTTGCCTATAAATAGAGGAGGTGCCTTTATACTTTCCTGACACTTGTACTATGTGGAGGAGGAGAGAGAGAAGCTCTGATGTTCATGGGATAATATGTTTTCAGATTGTTCTTTCCTGAGGAAGTTTTCAATATAAATGAAGGAAAGTAGAAAAGACAAGATCACATTCCGGGTTTTTAGAATTGGATCAAGTAATCATACTAGGATTTTTAGACTTAGATAATAGAAGTTATGAATTGTTTCAGTGGTATTATTACAGTGTTATATTTTCTTATTGAGAAATTAGACTTAAGAATCAGTCTGAGTGTCAATACAATGTCTAGAATAAGTTATTTCCTTCAGCAAGGTAAGGAAGTGAAGAATATTTTTTGAAGAACATTGTTTCGGTGCGAATGTGCGCCGGGTTTATGTTCCGACGCTGTTCCGCCAGGACGCGTTCGCGCGTGCACCCGTCGACCTGAGGGGATGGGCGCGCGGCTTGTGGCCCCGCAGTCCCGCTTTCCAAGGGCGGGCGGCATCCGTCCTTTATTCAGGGGCGTCTGCTTCTTGATCGAAACCGGGATGATGGGATGTCGTCTCCTCCTTCCGTGGACATCTCCTCGGAACTCGTCGCCTAATCCGGGTCTCCCTCATAGATTTAAGAATGTTCGTGAATCTCGTTCCCAGCGCCATATCTTCATGGACACTGGTTAATTACGCTGCTTCCGCCCAGACGCTCCAAGGAGTCTGGTCGGGGAAGCAACCTACGGTGAGGAGACCGGGTGGCTCTGGGTGTCGGGGACTGCGACTCTGCATGTCTGCCTTCCGTCCCTAATAGGGCTTCTCGAAGGCACGATGGCCTGAGGCATCCCATGCCGGGTACGGGGAACTGCTTTGCCTGAGGTTTTCCTTAGCTTCCCATGTTTAACACAGGGTATGCCGCCAGTTTAACGTCCAGCGGGGACGGCATCGGACTGATCAACACGAGAAGTGGATCAGATGACAGAACCCCTTGCGGGGAACCTCCGACGTTGGGGCCAGCACATGGGCGGCTTCCCGAGTGAAGTGGAGTGGAATGAAATGGCATGACCCCACCGGGATGTGGTGGCCCGGGTAAGGATCAAGATGGATGATGGAGTGAAGAGCTTGGACCCCGTAGGGGCTTCCTACGTACCGCGCGTTAGCGCGGATCAAAGTCAGCGTAGTTCGGATATACAGTTTAACGTCATGCTGGACGTTGGAAAGCCGACTCACGAAGAGATCGAGGCCGCCAGGTGGAGGATTGAACCAAACCACCTCGCACAGAGGGGGATGGGACGGCCGGGTGGATCACAGTTTCACGTCATGCTGGACGTTGGCAAGCCGACTCACAAGGAGGTCGAGGCCGCCGGGTGGAGGATTGAACCGAACCACCTCGCACAGAGGGGGATGGGACGGCCGGGTGGATCACAGTTTCACGTCATGCTGGACGTTGGCAAGCCGACTCACAAGGAGGTCGAGGCCGCCGGGTGGAGGATTGAACCGAACCACCTCGCACAGAGGGGGATGGGACGGCCGGGTGGATCACAGTTTCACGTCATGATGGACGTTGGAGAGAAAAAGGCAGTGGGGAAGCACAATGGAGATACACATGTGAAGTCTCCCACGAGGACGGATTCATAGGTGAATCGACGCAAGTGTGAACCCGGGAGGGGTCCACCGATGGACGAACCGACGTGAATACGACCGGGACGACCAGGTGGTGGGCTTGAACCTCGGAGAGGCTTCCTACGTACCCTGTTTAGGAGACAGGGATCAAAGTCCACGTAGTTCGTTCGGTCAGGACTTACGCACTGAGGCAGCCCGGATGCGGTAAAGCTCAGTTGGAGAGGGACTTGGGCTGAAGGTGAGAGACCTCGATCCCTGTCACGCCCTCTACTGGCTTCGGCAGTGGGGAAGCACGATGGAGATACACATGCGCAGTCCCCCACAAGGAACTAGGGGTTTGTAATACCCTACCCCCGTGGGAGAAGGCCACTCCAACCCCGACATCCCTGTAGAGACGAGCGGGTGGGGGCCACATCCAAACCGAGAGGGGGACCCTGCGTGCGAGGCACGGGATCAGATGAAGCGGACGGTTTAACGTCTTGCCGAACGATGTAGAGTTTAACGTCGTGTGTTGAGGACGAAGCGGACGGTTTAACGTCTTGCCGGACGAAGTACAGTTTAACGTCGTGTGTTGAGGACGAAACAGACGGTTTAACGTCTTGCCGGACGAAGTACAGTTTAACGTCGTGTGTTGAGGACGAAACAGACGGTTTAACGTCTTGCCGGACGAAGTACAGTTTAACGTCATGTGTTGAGGACGAATGCAGTTTAACGTCATGTTGGACGAAACACTTGGCAGTTTAACGTCTTGCCGCGCGGACGAAGTACTGTTTAACGTCGTGTTGGACGAAGATGCTTGGCAGTTTAACGTCTTGTCGCGCGGACGAAGTACAGTTTAACGTCATGTTGGACGAAGATGCTTGGCAGTTTAACGTCTTGTCGCGCGGACGAGGTACAGTTTAACGTCATGTTGGACGAATGCTGAACAGTTTAACATCTTGTAGCTTGGACGAGGATGGCGCCGCCAAGGGGTCCATGTCACTTCGCGCAAGCCTGGAGGGCCGCACGGGAAGACAACGCACGGTGCGGGCACCCGGGATGAGGATCATCGGGCTCCACGCCGGCGGGTACCCTCAGGGGGTCAAAGGGGGCGACCCCGGTGGATTGCGTGCAAAAGAGGAGCTTGGTGCGCAATACCGCGGTTCGGCGCGCAAATGGGCGGGCTGGCGCGCAATTGAGCCAGCGCTTTGCGCGCGGAAGATAGAGATTGCGCGCACCGGGCTTCGGATAGAGTGCGGGGGCAACAGCTCATTCTTTAACGAATGGCCACTTTGAAAGGGGGGGTGCGTGTAATCGGGCTGGATTGCGCGCACCCCGGGGGCAATTGCGCGCAAGAGGCTTCTTTTGCGCGCGAATGCCTTTGGGTGAAGATTTATTCAAAGGAAAGGTGCCAAAGGGATTGTGCGCGAAGGCGAACCCCAAGGCTTTCTTGCGCGAAAGAAAGGAGGTTACCTGAAGATCGGCATTGCGTGCGGAAGGGGTTGGATTGCACGCACGAGAGACCTTTCGACTTCCGGCAACCTTCAAAACGTCGGGGGTCGCCCTATATTTATAGGCAACCTCGGGCGCGGAATCCGGTTCGCGGGCGCGGAATTCTCTTCGCGGGCGCGGAATCGGGCCCGGCGCGCAAGGGGAGTTGCGCGGGCCGCGGGCGCGCAAAATTGCGCGCCGGCCCAGCGCATTGCGCGCATCCCGGGAGGTTTGCGCACGACTCGTCAACTTTGCGCGCGGGTCTCCAAAATTCCGCGCAAGGCCTCCGGGCCCTCCGAAACATGCTTCCGACTCCAAATATGACCTCGCTTTTCCGCATCCGGAGCTTCGTTTGGGAACAACGGACTTTTCCGGCGTCTACAAAAGCCCCCCCTCGGAATCTGATCGGCGAGAGGTCGCAACGATTGGGTTCCGAGGGAGACGCCGGAATGCCGAAGTCCTGGGTGGCGCGGGACTGTGGCGCGCGAAAAAGGGCGTCGGGCGCGAAATTCGCCGGTGCGGTCGCGCAAAGCGCTTTCCGCGCAGCGCGGACTCCCGACCTTGCCTATAAATAGGGGCCTGGGTCCCTCGCACCGTACACCGGCCTTCCGCGCGATAAGCCTTCGAGCTCTCGTGCGCGAAATTGCCCTTTCCGGCGCGAAATTCACCCGTTCGTCGCGCAAACCTCTCCGGATTTCGGCCTGATTTTGCGCGAACATCCGGGGTTTTATGCGATGGACTTCTCGATTGCGCGTCGTCCACTAGGATTGTGCACCAACTCTCAAACTTCTCTAACAGCCTCTTCCGATTCCGCACGCTTCATCCCTTAACCCGCACGACTCCCGGAGCTTCTGAGATGGCCGCGAATCAAGGAAATGAGGGGGATGCCGCCACTCGCAGAGCTGAGATGGTGACGAACGAGGAGGTCTACGGAGCCAAGGATATTGTTTCCAACAATCAATCCTTGTTCGACTTGCTGACGCCGGCCCAGAAGACATATCCGCTGTCGGACAACCTGCCGCTTTGGAACTTTGGCATCCTAGATGAGGTTCCGGTGCCAGGGTTCGAGATTGATGCGCCACGGACCTGGGTGACTCGGGAGGACGAGCTTCCCTGCTATAACATCACCAACAATGGGCATCCTGCCAGGGAGACCAGACACTTAGATGTCTATGTCCTGAACCTGAGGATGCGAACCATCGTCGGGAGTGAGCCTACTGCGGAGAACTCTCCAGCCCTCTACTCGAGCACATATCGCCAGAGTGTCACTGACGACACCAAGGGCTGGCTGAAGGACTGGGACTTGCGGTCTGGGGGAAATTTCACCAGTGAGTGGGCCTGGGCGTTCTGGGTACGCCACACCTGCGATCACTTCGCGGAAGAGCTGCGGTACATCGGCCTGTTTGAGGCGGTGTGGACGTCGCAGTTCCACTTCTACCAGCAGTCCGAGCTCGGGCCGGAGATGTTCACCCGCTGGTCCCCGGATACCAACACCTTCCATCTTCACCATGGGGAGGTTAGCATCGGTCTCTGGGACATCCTCTGCATCGGAGGCATCCCGCTGGAGGGTTACCAGTACGATGAGTTCCTGCCTCCGAAGAACACCTGGGAAGACAGGTCACAGACTCCCATTCTGACATGGCATCTACTTGACCTGGCTACGCAGCGGCTTGGGATCAAGGACCTCCAGAAGGACATAGCCTACAAGGAGTGGTTTGGCCAGTTCTTGGAGCATGACCCCGCGGTCAAGATGCCAGGCAGGGGGAAGCGGTGCCCAACCGCGGCTCAGAGGAGCCGGAACGGGTCGTACTGGCGGGTCCTGGAGACGGGCGACTACTGCTCATGGGGGTACCGCGTCATCGAGGCCCGGGACCCAAATGTCCGGTACGCGGCGTTCCTGGACGCCTTTCTGAGTGGGTGGCTTCTGCCGGTGCGGGACGCGAGAATGGGCGTCCGCCCGGCGACACTGGCGATGGCGGGCGCCATGGCTGCCAATAAAAGATACAACCTCGGGGTCCCAGTGCTGGCTAAGCTGTATGCCATCCTGGGACGCATCTCGCGAGGGGGGTCTCCACGAAGGATCTGTGGGCCCTTCCAATTCTTCCACGGCTGGGTGGCTGCTCACCTTGGTGGGTACACGTTTCCGAACGCCATCATTCCTCCGGGCAACGGCCTGCGACCCTCCCTGCTGAACATTGCGGGGGTCGCTCCGATGACCCTAAATGAGGAGGGCGTGAGGATTCGGATTGGCAATCATGCCAATTTCAACTTCAGCCCGTTCCCCACTCCCGTTGGCCAGATGATCGACAACGGGCAGGGTCCGCTGGAGCAGCACGAGTACTTCCTGAACATGCGGGGCGGGGTGCTCGTGGCTCGGATCGACAGGAAGGTGATCTGCGAGCCCTACGTGCCAACCCGGTTCGCCAGGCAGTTCGGGTGCCTTCAACAGATGCCGAAGAGGGTATTCACTGCTGTTCGGGAGGAGACGAACCCTGGCGTCCTTCGCCAGATGTGGCTGATGTTCACCGCTTTCGGCTCTGGCGACGTCATCACCCTCCCTCCTACCGGGGTTGACGCAGGCTTGGCAACCGAGTACGTCGAACACTGGGCCATCGCGTACCCCGAGGGGCTTCTACGGAAGCCAGTTCGGCAGCTCGAGGTCACCCGTGCGGAGACCGGGCGTCAAGGAAGGAGGCGAGGCGCCGCCACACGATGGAGAACGGAGGCGCGCCAAGTAGCGGAGCCGGCGCGAGCAGGGACTTCGGCGGCGGGCACATCGCAGGCTGCCGCCACGACCTCGGCACCCAGAGAGGGGGCACGTGCGGCGGTCGAAGAGAGGCCCGGGAAGCAGGTAAGGCGTCTGCTCGAACCCTCCCACGATGCAGTCTTCCCGGCGCTGTGGTCGGCCTGGATGACCCTGCGGCAGTCGCTGGGGACCGAAATCATCTGGCAGAAGATAACCAGCGAAGGAATCCATCTGCCAGAGTTCGGGCGCCTCCAGGTCGCCGACAGGGTGAACTTCCACCGGCGGTATGCGTATCTGACGGCCATGGATGAGTACGCGCGCCAACGTGGTCAGCGTGCGGAGCCGTCCCTTCTGGTGAAGGTGATGCTCGGTCTAGAGCCTGCTCCAGAACAGATGCCGCTGGAGGAAGATGACAGTAACGACGACTCCGAGGAAGAGGAGGAGACGGGGGAGGATGAAGGTTCCGGGGGAAGGTCCCATCAGGGGAGCCTGCGGGAGAGCGGCGAAGTGGCCGGCTCCGACAATGTCGATATCACCGAGCTCCTCGAGGTCTGCTTCTATCCCTACTCAACCTGCTTCATCCATTCTCTTATGCAGCTTCTAACCCATTTCTCCACCTTTCTCAGGAGTGCACGGATGCTGGTCAGGCATCCTCAGTAGGAGTAGGAGAGGCACCAGCAGGACAGGGCGGGGGTCAGACACCCATCATTGAATTGACAAGCGCTGAGGGGTCCCCTACTGAAATTGCTCCTGCGGCGGCCGGGATAGCGGAAGATGACGCTTTGGATTCCCGTAAGTCCCCTTACCTTACTGTCGGTGCTTGCCGTTGACGATCCGTGACTAACCATGGCATGCCTTGTGCAGTGATCTCAACACTGGAGGATCGTCGGGCTGCCGAACCCGGGCCATCCATGAGTGGATCGGTGGCAGACATGCCGCCTGCTCCGGAACAGACTTCCCACACCGAGCTGGCCCCACCAACTGCTGATCAGGGGGCTGCGGACGCCGGCGGTGCTGACATCGGAGAGAGGTCGGGGGCTGAAGAGGGTGTCAACGCCGCTGGGGCGAGAGAAAAAGGTCGCCCAGATGTTGGGGAACCTATCCCCCACGAGGACATCCCAGGGGCGGACCCTGCAGCAGACCTGCTGGCTGCCTTCCCTGCCTACCGGCCTGCCGACCCTGAGGAGATGGACGACTCAGACGCGGAGGCGGTCGAGGAGAGCCGGATAACGCGCCGCAGGGGGTGGAAGTGCATCCAGCGCTTCCTCAAGCGAGACCCATCGGAGTGGCTGGGGCGCATGGGATCCCTTCAAACCTGGCTGCGCTTCCTGTGTGTCGGGGGAGCTGATGCTCAATGCCTCCATCTGACGGTCCGTCATTTCATGGCCGAAAAGATGCGCGAGAGCCGCCGGCGTGCCGACGTCGCACAATGTCAGGACGTGTCGGAGAACACGCGGGCGCTCCTCGCGGCGGAGCAGGATGTCCGGCGTCTCGAAGGGCAGGCGGCAGAGAAGGAGGCCTTCGTCGCAACGTGCACTGAGCTTGTAGAGAAACTAACGGCCCAGCTGATTGACGCCCAGGTACAGCTGACGGAGGCGGGCCAACAGATGGTCACACTCCAAGTCGAGCGGGAGCGTGCACAGGCCAGAATCGACGAACTGCGTGCTGCGACCGCCGACGAGGAGAGGGCACGCAGAGAGCGAGAAGCAGCTCTGGAGGCCGCCAGCCAAAGGGTAGCGGCGTTAGAAAGACTTATTCAGCACGCTAATCCCTAGGGGCTTTGTTTTTGCCACTCCCAGAACATTCGCTTCCGCTACTCAATATTTCGATCCATTTGTATGAACCAATATATTTATCTGCATCTTTTGGATTAACATGCTCAACCAAAATTCATTGTCTCACGGGAGCGTTAACCAAGCTTCAGGCATCCACGATTGGGCCTGGATTTCTAGAGAAAAGAGGGAGGTCATTCCTAGGAAAGGAGACCTCAATCCTAATCAATGTATCATCCCCCCAACTTGTTCCGACACACGAGCGGGACAACGCTAGGGGCGTTGAGATTTTATCCGAACATAGGAAAATGAGAAAGGGTGAATCGCGTGTCCTGAATTCAGAAATCCACAACGGTCGGCCTTCCAGGAAATGCCCAAGACGGCAAGCGGACAATGGATGAATCGACCATACTACCGCAATAGACGGACCGAAGGTCATCATTCATATTGTAGGAGGCGGATCACATGTCATCATCAATGCTGCTTTGGGGGTTTCTTCAAGCACAAGGGTGGAAGTCCAGATCAACAGGGCATGCGAAGCGTGGGACGAAGTGATGATTTGTTCGGACAGAATCCAACGCTCCCAAAATTGCGCCACCGTGGGGAAAGCGTATTAGGCGGATTCACTAATCTGGCCGTGAATCACCCCAATTCTCAGACAGAACCTCTTTAACGAGGAAACTGTCGCTTCCCATCATTGCAATGGGGCATCCCGAGCTGTATCGGGGAGAATATCACAACTGAACCACTCTACCAGAAGCCAGGCCAGACGGCCGGCGACGAGGAGGGGCGGGACTTAGCGATCCCTGAGGCTGGGCCCGAGTCGAGATGCCCGGGCGTTCCTACGTACTCCATCAGGCTGGAGATCAAACCACACGTAGTTCTGAAAGTGCAGTTTTAACGTCATGCAGGACGTAGAACCCCGATTAGGGGAGATCTTAGTTTAAGGTCTTAGAGCTCGGACCATAGGGGTAGATCATAGTTTAAGGTCTTAGAGCTCGGATCATAGGGGTAGATCTTAGTTTAAGGTCTTAGAGCTCGGACCATAGGGGTAGATCTTAGTTTAAGGTCTTAGATCTCGGACCATAGGGGTAGATCTTAGTTTAAGGTCTTAGAGCTCGGTCCATAGGGGTGGATCTTAGTTTAAGGTCTTAGAGCTCGGACTATAGGGGTAGATCTTAGTTTAAGGTCTTAGAGCTCGGACCATAAGAACCTCAAAGTACGCCACATCGTGGTCCTATCCGCTGGATATGAGAAGATGCACTGAGGGATAGTGTCAAGAGTGCCGAGATTTTTCCTGGTCAGAATGGGGGGTGGAAAACGTAATGTGAATCATGCGGCCATTCACTCAAGGACTGGGGGCACCGGCGTAACGATATGGGAGTACTGCCGACCGTGGCGGAAAATCAGCATCAATATCGCACTGACCGTTGATGGAATGAGGCAGCAAACGAGCATCAACCGCTCAAGCGCAGGATTCATATCGATTTGCTGCCTGAGGCCCTTGGGGGCACCAGCCCGAGTCGGTGGGAGAGCACTGAGGCATTGTGTCCAGACCGCTCACGGGGGCTCTGCCCAGGGCGTAGGCGATGGGTCCGAATGAAAGGGATCACGAAGCCTGAAAAGCGGAAGAAACCTGACCAAGCTGAACCTGACCCTTCCTGGCAATAAACCGGAGTACTCTTGACATCGGTGGACCACTGCAAGGGGTCGAGGGACACGCCTTGAGGGTGACCCGAAGGCGGCGGATTCCCCAGAGAAGGGGGAATCTTTAAGAGGTGGGGGATGGACCCGAAGTTTCAAACATCTGGGCGTTCCTACGTATCCCATAAGGATGGGAATCAAGCCACACGTAGTTCTTGAAGCGCGGCGCAACACAATCGGGCACCAGCGCGGGGAGGGGTGCGGGTCTGACCCTCGCACACAGAAGAAGCGGCATTTGATATTTCTTGTTTGTCCTTAAAGGTGTATGGTTTTTCTTTGCGCAGCGACAAGCCTGTGATTAAGAAATCCCTAGCGTCGCCGCAATAATCAAGCCATGAAAGGAATTGATGAATGGCGTGGTTATTAACCAGCGCCCAACGTGAGTGTCCCCTGAGTAGAACATCATGATGCAGTGCTGTTTCTCGTCGGGCGGCCAAGACGATCACAGTTTATGGTCGTGTGGTAGGACCAGACAACACAGTTTAAGGTCGTGTGGTTTGGACCATGGAGGAATCCACTCATTGCGATATGGAGGACTCAGTGGAGGTGGGAACATACCCAGCCCTGCGGTCACGCACGATTCCAGGAGAAGGTTCCCGGGATAGGGGCCTGTGTATGTCCATCACCCGAGAGGCAGAGATGCTAGCCTCCAGCTATACTGGGCCCAGAACGCGATTGTTCGGGAGAATCCTTCCTCCTTATGGGGACGAGGGTCCAGCTACACATGGACCTTAGGGAGGACATCAGCATATATCCTTGGTGCTCAGATCGTGGGAGCCTCGAAAGACACCATTACCCTGGTTGGTCTCCCTAACGTGTAAAGGTGTACTGAAGGTCAGTATGAAGAGAGTGTCGAGATTCCACTACAACGCACGAAAGCGGAGTGTGATGAGAACTGCGCAACCAATGTTCAGAGCCTGAAAGAGCCGACATAGCGATCAAGGATGTCGCTGACCATATTCGCAACACAACATCCGATCACGTCAGCCTAGGATAGGGCAAGCAAACGAGCATCAACCGCTCAAGCGCAGGATTCATATCGATTTGTGGCCCAGGACCCGCTGGTAAATCGACCCGGAGCAATAGGAGAGCACTGAGGCATCGTACCCAAACCGCTAACGTGGATCCCTTTGAGTGAAGGCTCGAACAAGAGGAAGCGCGAGGCCCGACAAGCAACACAGGACTTGTCGGGATTGAATCCGACACCACGGGTCATAGACTGAAGTACCTAAAACATGTTAACAGATCACCGGAAAGGGTCAGAGGACTCACCCTGAGAGCAACCAAAAGACGGCAGATCCCCGTGATCAACCAAGAGACGGGGCTGGTACTGAAACACAAGCGTCCAGGCGGTCCTACGTATCCCATAAGGATGGGAATCAAGCCGCACGTAGTTCTTGAGAGGCAGTTTAACGTCATGCAGGATGATGAGGGGTGTGAGTTAGTCCCACACACGGGGGAGGCGTACAGCGCGGCCAGTAGACCGGCGTGAATGAGGACATAATCCCCCGCTCACGCCATACGCCTCGCACAAAAAGGAGGGGAACTTGGGCCAGAGGCCCAACGCGGGATAGAGATTCCCGGGAAATGGGGCTGGGCCTGAAACATGAATGTCCAGGCGGTCCTACGTATCCCATTAGGATCGGAATCATGCCGCACGTAGTTCTTGAAGTGTAGTTTAACTTCATGCAGGACGAAAAGAGAAAGGGGGGAGTAGAAGGCATCCCCAAACGTGGGGGGCGTACAACGTGGCGAGCAAACCGACGTGAATGAGGGACTAACCCCACGCTCACACCATACGCCGCATACCCAAAGGCAACTGTGCCAAGGGCCCGAGATGGGATGGAAATTCCCGAAGGATGGGTCTGGGCCTGAAACATGAATGTTCAGGCGGTCCTACGTATCCCATAAGGATGGGAATCAAGCCGCACGTAGTTCTTGAAGTGCAGTTTAACGTCATGCAGGACGAATGCTGAACAGTTTAACATCTTGTAGCTCGGACGTGGTGCAGTTTAGCGTCATGCGGGACGAAGATGCTTGGCAGTTTAACGTCTTGCAGCGCGGACGTGGTATAGTTTAACGTCATGTTGGACGAATGCTGAACAGTTTAACGTCTTGTAGCTTGGACGAATTGCACTCAGGCAAAGTACTGCTTGAGGAACCTAGCGTTGGTGGGAGGAGTGACACGCTCACCATCCATAGTTGCTAGGGAGTACGCGCCATTGGGATAGACCCTGTGGACGACAAAAGGTCCCTCCCACTTGGGCTCCAACTTGGGCGGCTTCCTGCCGGGGATCATCGGTGCTCTCAGGGCTAATACCAGGTCACCCTGCAGGAAGGAGCGGAGGTGAACCTTCTTATTTAAATCTCGAGCCATTCTGCTTTGATGCCTCTCCAAGTTGTGCAAAGCGCATAGTCTATTCTCATCCAGTGCTTCCAAATCGACTAGACGGGCTTCAGCAGCTCTGTCCGGTGCTTACTGGTCGTAGACCGCAGTGCGCAAGGACGGTAACTGGATCTCGATGGGCAGGACGGCCTCAGCTCCATACACCAGGGAATAAGGTGTCATCTAGGTGGAATTGCGAGTCGTCGTCCGATAAGCCCAGAGGGCGTTGGGGAGCTTGTCCGGCCAACTCTTCTTGTTCTGACCAACCATCTTTTGCAGAATGTTAGAGAGGGTTTTGTTAAACGTCTCGATCTGTCCATTCGCCTGCGCATGATAGCGAGATGTATGGTTCGAGCGAATGTTGTACTTGGCGTACAACTTCTTCAACTCGGCTGCTCGGAAATTGGCTCCGTTATCTGTGAGGATAGCGTGAGGCACTCCAAATCGATAAATGATGTTGGAGGTCACGAAGTCAGCGATCGAACAGGATTTGACATCTCTGAGCGGAATCGCCTCTGCCCATTTGGAGAAGAAGTCCGTGGCGGTCAGAATGAACCGGCACTGGCGAGCCGTCGCCGGCGGGTAAGGTCCCACAACGTCCATCCCCCAGACTGCAAAGGTCCAAGAATACCTGGTGGTATGGAGAGGCTCCGGCGGCTGATGCACAATGTTCGCATGAACCTGGCACGCATGGCACCTCCTGGCATACTCGATGCCGTCATGGATCATGGAGGGCCAGAAGTATCCCAACCTCCGAATCTGGTGGGACAGCTTCGGCCCAGTCTGATGGGCACCGCATGAACCAGCATGAACCTCTTGCATGACTCGTGGGATCTCAACTCCCTGAAGGCAACGAAGGAGAACACCATCAAATCCGCATCTGTAGAGGATCTGCTCTAGGCCGGGACTGCTCTGGAGGGAAAACTGCGATGTGCGGCGTCGAACTCGCTCGCGCTCGGCTCGATCCGATGGGAGAATGCCATGTTGGAGGTACTCAACCAAAGGTGTCCTCCAATCAGGGGCTGGTTCGACTGCCATATCTGGGGTACTCGGGGCTCCGGGCATAGGGGCAACCGTGGTGAGATTACTTACCGACGAGCCGCGATCTCCCTCCGGGATAACGGGAGCGATGAGCCTGCGGTGCGTCACGCGGACGATCAGGTTATCCTGTTCAGGCTCTGCAAGTGACACAGCAAGGCTGGCCAAAGCATCTGCTCGACCGTTCTGCGACCGGGGAATATGGACAATTTCTGGCCGAGAAGGGAACTGGGCCATCAGAAGGAGGGTGCACTCCAGCAATGGCACAAGTTCCGGCTTCCTGACAACATAGTCGCCATTGATCTGCTTAACAACCAGTTCGGAGTCCCCTTTCACACACAGATGGGGCACGTCGATCTCGAGAGCCAACTCGAGGCCAGTGATGAGGGCATGGTATTCTGCCTCATTGTTGGTACAACCCTCTGACAACAGGAAAGAGTATGGCAGCACGGCTTGCTCCGGGGTAATGAAGACGATACCCAAGCCCACTCTATTGAGTTTAGGATTATCGAGTCTTCTACCGGTGGGGCTCCGGGAGGCACCGTCAAAGTGCATCTGCCAGCATGGACCGGCATGATCGACCGAGAGAATAGCCTCATCGGGAAAGCCGAGATCCAGCGGCTGATCCGCGGAGGTCGGGTGAGCATCCAGAAAGTCCGCCAATGCTTGCCCTTTGATGGCCTTCTGAGACACATACCTGATGTCGAACTGCTGGAGAATCATAGCCCATCGCGCTAGACGACCAGTCAACATAGGCCGGCTCAGGATATATTTCAACGGGTCTACTCGAGAAACCAACTGTACCTCATGGTGCTGCAAGTAGTGCCGTAATTTCTGTACGGCAAATACGAGCGCCAGGAAGCTCTTCTCGATGGGGGAATACCTAACCTCCGCATCGAGGATCATGCGACTGAGGTAATAGAGGCTATTCTCTGTTCCCTCGTTGTTCTTCTGGGCGAGAAGGGCACCAAGGGACCGTTCTAGGGCAGTCACATAAAGGACCAGCGGCTTCCCGGATACGGGCGGCATCAGAACCGGAGGTTGAAGCAGGTACTGCTTTATTTCCTCGAAAGCGGTCTGACACTCTTTATCCCATACATAGGTGTAACCTTTCTTTATGAGCCAGGAAAAGGGCTTACACTTGCCGGCCAGATTCGCGATGAATCGGCGTATATAGGCTAAGTGGCCTTGGAACCCTTGCAGTTCCCGGATGTTACCTGGGGGAGGCATCTGGCTAATCACCCTGATCTTCTCTGGGTCGATTTCAATACCCCGGTATCTTACCAAAAACCCAAGGAACTTTCCGGAGGTGACCCCGAAGGCACACTTCAACGGGTTCATCTTCAGGCAGCGAGACCGGAGGAAGCCGAACACTTTCTCAAGATCTTTGAGATGGTCCGGACGCTTGCGCGATTTGACCACCAAGTCGTCGACGTAGCATTCCACCAGTGTGCCGAGGATTGGCTTGAATATGCGGTGCATCGCCCGTTGATAGGTGGCACCTGAATTCTTCAGGCCGAAGGGCATGACCCGGTAACAAAAGATACCTTGGGGGGCCCTGAAGGCAGTGAACTCCTCATCCTCAGGGGCCATCCAGATTTGGTTATATCCGGAGTATCCATCCATAAAGGAGAGGGCTTGGAACCCTGCCGTGGCGTCAATCAATAGCTCTGTCACTGGAAGGGGAAAATCATCCTTCGGACAGTGTCAGTTGAGATCGTGGAAGTCGATGCAGACTCTGATCTGCCCGTTCTTCTTCCGGACCGGCACAATGTTGGCCAGCCATTTGGGGTACTGAACTTCCCTCACGAAGTTGGCTTTGATAAGCTTGTCAACTTCGGCCTAAACCATGGCACCGTGGGATGGGTGCATCTTCCTGGGAGGCTGCTTGAACCCACGATGGTTCGCCGGGAGACCAAGGCGGTGGACGGCTACCTGAGGATCTAGCCCCGGCATCTCATCATAGCCCCAAGCGAACACATCACGGTGCTGCCTGAGGAAGTCCACGTACTGCTGCCGCTCCTCAGAGGGCATGGCGGCACTGACCAATGTGGGTCTTGGATCTGCTTCGGTTCCAAGGTTCACCTGTACTAACTCATCGACCGTGGCGGAGACGCCCTCCTCAAAGGCTGGGGGTGCATCTTCCACGTCCTCTCCACTCGGAGAGGGATCGTCCACAGGAGAGAATGCGTTGGAAACTGCATTGGGGCTACCAGATCCTGCTGGGTCGCTGGTGCTGGCACGGGCGGTCGCGGTCATCTCATCAGGAGACTCACAGGCCGTCGAGACCATGGACACGTCCAACCGTTGAATCGGGAGGACGTAAGCGTCATCCAAGCTTGCCCAGGGATCACTTGCAACAGCGATAGGCTCAAACTCACCTGCCAGGATCTTCTTGTCCTTGCTCTTGTAATAGTCCGCGTCCAGATAGCGGGCTTCACACGAGGCAAAAGGAGAGGCATCTCCTTGAAGCATGCCTACTCGACCGTTAAGGGAGTATTTGAGGCATTGGTGGTATGATGAGGGAACCGCCGCATGAAGGTGGAGCCATGGCCTGCCCATCAATGCGTTATATGCAGTGTCCTGAGAGACCACCATGAATTCAGTTTTGGCAACCAAGTCACCGAACTGGGTCTTCAAACGTATCTTGCCGACCGGAGTTTGCTCGGTGCGGTCGTACCCCTGGATCCTGAGGTCGGAGGGAATTAAGTCATCCTCAGACAACCCCAATCTCCGGAGCGTCCGAGTGGGAATCAGGTTAATCCCGGACCCCGTGTCGACAAGACAGCGTCGGACTTCAAGGCCATTGAACTGGCCGGTAACATACAGCGGACAAATGTGCCCCTGTATAGGAGGGTCTTCATCCTTACCAGAGAACGAGATAACTGCCTGGCATTCGGCGTCCTCAATCGTTTCAGCGTGAAAGGCCTCTGCAGCCGTAACCTCTGTCTCAAACTGGAGGGGGCTCTTCAGGGCTTCAGCGAGTTCCTCGCGCATCTCAGATGACATGCGCAGAGCCTCAAGGATGGAGAGTCTCGCTGGGATGTCGGCCAAGTGCTTCGGGACATCATACTTTTTCGCCAAGTGCGAGCTCCTGGTTGCAGGAGGTTGCTCTGCGGTTGGCGGCATGATGGGCCTTGCTGGTTGGGCTGGCGGCCGACTGGTGCTTGGCGCATCTCACTGTTCATTGGTTGAAGCCCGGGAAGTAGTCGCCGTACTGGGGCCAGGAGGCCGGGATGGACTCGTGGCAGGGCGGAGCTGATCGCGACGCGGCTGAGGCGGTTCTGCCTGGTCCCACACCACAAACAGTGGCGGAGGCGAATCCGTCATCCCCGGATGGGGGGGCTGCGCACGCTGAGCTCGGTCTTGAGCCTGCTGCCTAGTCTCAGTGGCGTGCACGGCCTGGCTAGAGGTACCAACTGCTGTGCCCCGGCGACTCCTGTTGTTGTGGTTCCTCCGACGGTGGCGACGACCGGGGATACTAGGGAGGTCCACCTGGTGTTCTTCAACGTCGGGAACCGAAAAGGGATTTACCAGCTCGACGGTATTAACCGAAGCGTACCCAACACTATCATCGGACGAATCATCCATCACTGGGAGGATCCGAGGAGGGATCCCCATCTCCGGGGGCATGAAATCGCCGAGAGTGCGGGATAGTGGCAGAACTAGCGGGGCGCGCTCTTCCTTCTTGCGCCGCTGCCGTTTGCTCTTCTCGGACGAGGCAGGCTCGGATGACGATGCCGAAGCAGCACCCGCAGATTCTGGGGGCTCAGGCTGATTCAAGCGTGCACGGATGATTCCATGGGCGCGAATGATCGTCTTGCGGGCCATCCAGTCATTATACTTCGGGGACCCGCGGTCGGAGACCAGCTGCCATTCATCCTCATTGTCGCTATCGTCATCTGATCTCACGAACACGCCCGCCACTTGTGCTGGAGCTGGGCCCAACCTGATTACATTGTTGTTAATCTGGTCTTGGAGCCAATCCTTAAACACATAGCACCGCTGGATGGTTTTCCCCAGGGCCCGATGGTAAGGGCAGTAGCGGGGGTTGTCCGTGAGATGTACCTCCTCTGGCCTCCAACACTCAGGCAGTCGCACAATCCTCTGCTCCAGGGCGCTCCGGAAATAACCGGGGACCTGATCCTCGTGAAATGAGTAAGTCAGGTATCGCGGGCCCCTGGGAGCATGGTCATGACGAGGGGCTGGAGGGGCCTGTCGAGGAGGTGGACCCTGATTATCTCGCCTGGGTTGTGGCGGTACATTACGCGGAGGGGCTGGCCGGTTCTGGGGCTGCCGCTGCTGGGCCGGGAACTGAGCTCGTGGAGGCGGATTCCTGTGAGGCTGTGGAGCTGGCCTCGCCGGCAGCAGCTCCAACGGCCTGGGGGCCTCTATCTGGGCAACAGCAGCGGGCTCAACCCTGCTGACTCTCCTTGCAGGAATCATAGGAGGCAGCGGGTGTGCCTGGCTGGCCTGTTGCAGGGCTTCCTCAAGACGTTGAGCTTTGTCTGAGAAGTCCCTGAACCCTCCGGGGTAATTATGAGTGATCAAGGAAGGTACCAGCTCGGTCTTGACGTTCCCGACGCAGATTGTCAGCAACTGCTCCTGAGTCAATGGCATGTCAAGGGAATACGTGAGACCCTTCCATCGGGCGATGAAGTCCGCAACTCCCTCATCAGGCCTCTGCTTGCACTTGAAGAGGTCTGCGATACTCGTCTTCCAGGTCGTGGAACTGAACTGGTAGAGGAATTGTCTACGAAGGTCCTCCCAGCTAGTTATCGACCCGACGGGGAGATGGCTGTACCAGACAAATGCTGGCCCTTCCAGCGTCTGGACAAAGCAGCGAAGCTTAGCGGCCTCTTGCTGCGCCGGAGTTCCCAACATAGGCCCGCACCTTGAGTTGAAATGGGCCAAATGATGTGGCGGATCTCCAGTCCCGTTGAAGGGGGCGAAAGTGGGATTCCTGAATCCCGGAGGTGTCGACATGTCATCCACCCATGCTGGGTATGGCTTGCCGTCCGGTGGGATCGCCACTTGCCGAGTCTCCAAGGATTCCAAGCGGGCGATGAGTGCCGCCATCGGATCGTCCGGACATGGGTTCCAGTCCTGGCGAGGATCTCTAACCACGAGCGCATTGCATGGACCTTCAATCGGGTCGTCGACCGGGTCGTCAAACTCGGCAGCTCGTGGGATGGCGGGTGGAGCGGCCCTTGGGGAAGCGGGAGGAATCCGAGCGGGGTCTCTCAGGTAGTCACGCCGCTCGGGAGGGTGCGGTGAAACATACCGCGCCCTCTTGCCATAGGCAATGGCCTCTCCCCTGTCGGCGAACACGGCGTAATCACGGTTGCCCGGGAGAGCCTCATCGAGGGGTGGTTGTTCCTGTCCCTGTTGTCCTGGCCTAGGATCACCGTAGTCAGGCCGCTGCTCTGCAGCGCGCTCGGCGAGGAGCTGGTCAACTAGCTTCTTCTGCTCGGCGAGCTGTTGACGTAGCATAGCCTTCTCGGGATCCTCCTCTGCCCTCTGCGTGGAGGCAGATGGGTCGGCGGGCTTTATAGCCCCACCGTGCTCTTTACCTTTGCTGACGTTTCGGCTCAACGTCAGTGCTTCAGTGGGCGTGGGGAGACCCAGGAGGTTCCTCTGGTGACGAGTAACTCTCACCGATGGATCCAACAACGGCTTGTCTTCGGGGGGAGATCCCCCGTCGAGAAGTTCCAAGCCGTTCCCCTCCCCCGACAGGTCAGCCATATTGACCGTTTCCGTCCCTGGGGATGTACCCTCAGGGCCACCCAGTGAATCGGGCTGTCGGCGAATCGCACTGAAGCGTAGGGCAGCATACTGGCCCCATCCACAGATATACACGTGGGGGGTGGGCCCCTCGATAACCTTGCGTAGTACTTGAAAACACTCAACGCATCGTTGTTGGAGGGCCTCGTGGTGCCCAAATGACCCGGGGTGCCGAACCGCGGGGAGCGTGGCCAGGTCAATTTGACGGCACTGCTCACCAATATCCTCCAGGTGCGCTTGACTCCCGGGATAGGGAATTTGTAGGCGGTGAAGACGGGAGTGAGTCTCCCGGAGAGTTCGGCGGAAGCATTCGAATTCATCCGGGGTGAGTGATTCGGGTTCATCAAAGTCCGGTCCTGCGACTGGCCAAAACTTCTCAGGGAAGTGGCCCTCTGCAAGGACGGTCCAGAAGATCCATGACTCAAACTCGGGACCCAGGTCTCCTCGATCCTCTTCAACGACTGGGAATGGACGTGGAACCGGCAGTGGTGCCGAAGTGGGCCGTCGGGCCGACGGGCTGGTCGGCGGTGAATATGGAGAGCAGGCCGATTGGCCTCCATATCCTGGGCCGCCCTCTGAGGGTGGCGGTGCCCTAGCTACCACATCACGATAGGACGGGCCGGCGAGCGAACATCCTGCCGTAGCGTCGGTGCTCGCCGAGGGTGCACTAGATCGTGGTTCGACCGTCGGTCCCCAGAAAAAGTCTTCGGCTTCTCCGATCGAGGCAGAAGGTGCTTCCGGATGGGCCGGTACCAACCGCAAGCTTGATCCTTGGGGGCCTACCAGACCCTCGCTACTCCGGATATACCTTCGGAGAGAAGCGGGGATCATATCGATCTCGCTCTCGGGAAGTACGAGGCTGACGTGCCGCATTCCTACCCCTTCCCCTAACTGGCGGGATCGGGGGGAGGGCTCCGTCGCCGAATCATACTCGGCCTCTGTATCAGAGAAACGAACCGGTCGGATCTCTGTCCGGAATTCCGTAACATTCTTCCCTCGGCGTCGACGCCTCGCCCTCCTGCCCCTGGGTGGTTCTTCGGGGCATGGCTGATCTCTATCCTGGCGTCCTCTGGCTGCACCGGTGTTGGGGCCAAGAGGACTAGAAACCAAGGTGCGAGGAGCACCGGGACATATATCAAAGGGGACGCGAGGAGAGATGCTTCCGGGCAGGCCTCCGGGCCGGGATCGGAAGGTGGGATGACCCATGCCTCTTGGATCGGCCACACGGAGTATCCCCTGTTGGTGAATAGCGCTACCGCGAGGTGGTCCGCGGTGGCTATTGCCTGTACCAACAACCGGGAGAGTCAACCCAACCTGCCTTTGGGGCGGTCGGAGCCTCGATCCGGGTTGGGCATAGAAGTGCCCCTGCTCAGGATGCGCAGGGGCCTGGTGACTGGAGCCAGCAGTGGCTTGAGCCAATGCGGCCGCTGTTGCTAGGGCCCCAAGGTGGGCACCCTCTTCCGCTCGTGCCCGACGTTGGCGTCGGGACAGACGAGTCAGGATGAGCGGCGGGGCAGGTGGAGAGCCCGTTCTTCGACTTGAGAGGCCTGGCGGCGATGTCGCCGTGGCCTGACAGGAGCCCTTATCGCGGATCCCTAGAGCGAATCCCGGATAGGGTGGTCCCGGGCATCTTCCACCTCATCCGCATAGGGGAAGGAGCTGTCGGAGCGTTTCAGGGATAAACTCCCGAAGCGGTTGGACGTCAAGGTAGGCAGCGGTGCCTCCCTGCGCGGCCCTCTGGGGCGGCGTTGGTGGCGAGGTGCAGCTTCCTCGAGGTCTAGGCGAGCCATGTCCCTGGTGGGGATGACTCCCTCTTCCTCATATCTCCGCACCAAATGGTTGATAACCCTTCTCTGGATGACCTCCGAGGGGGAGAGAGGGCGTGGTTGCCCTGCAGCTGCGGCTGCTGGGACGGCTGTGGAACAGGCGGGACCGCGCGGAGCAGCCGCGTCGGTGTTTCCCCTACCCCTGGCGGGTTCCGTGCCCCGGTGTTGAATGCTCGGTCGAGCAGCATGCTGGTCTTCCAACACCTCTGAAAGCCATCGGTCTTCGTATTGAGGAGAAGAGATTCACGTCGGGTTCACCATTTTTCTGTTTCGGTGCGGATGTGCGCCGGGTTTCTGTTCCGACGCTGTTCCGCCAGGACGCATTCGCGCGTGCACCCGTCGACCCGAGGGGATGGGCGCGCGGCTTGTGGCCCCGCAGTCCCGCTTTCCAAGGGCGGGCGGCATCCGTCCCTTATTCAGGGGCGTCTGCTCCTTGATCGAAACCGGGATGATGGGATGTCGGCTCCTCCTTCCGTGGACGTCTCCTCGGAACTCGTCGCCTAATCCGGGTCTCCCTCATAGATTTAAGAATGTTCATGAATCTCGTTCCCGACACCATATCTTCATGGACACCGGTTAATTACGCTACTTCCGCCCAGACGCTCCAAGGAGTCTGGTCGGGGAAGCAACCTACGGTGAGGAGACCGGGTGGCTCTGGGTGTCGGGGACTGCGACTCTGCATGTCTGCCTTCCGTCCCTAATAGGGCTTCTTGAAGGCGCGATGTCCTAAGGCATCCCATGCCGGGTACGGGGGACTGCGTTGCCTGAGGTTTTCCTCAGCTTCCCATGTTTAACACGGGGTATGCCGCGAGTTTAATGTCCAGCAGGGACGGCATCGGACTGATCAACACGAGAAGTGGATCAGATGACAGAACCCCTTGCGGGGAACCTCCGACGCTGGGGCCAGCACATGGGCGGCTTACCGAGTGAAGTGGAGTGGAATGAAATGGCATGACCCCACCGGGATGTGGCGGCCCGGGTAAGGATCAAGATGGATGATGGAGTGAAGAGCTTGGACCCCGTAGGGGCTTCCTACGTACCGCGCGTTAGCGCGGATCAAAGTCAGCGTAGTTCGGATATACAGTTTAACGTCATGCTGGACGTTGGCAAGCCGACTCACGAAGAGATCGAGGCCGCCGGGTGGAGGATTGAACCGAACCACCTCGCACAGAGGGGGATGGGACGGCCGGGTGGATCACAGTTTCACGTCATGCTGGACGTTGGCAAGCCGACTCACAAGGAGGTCGAGGCCGCCGGGTGGAGGATTGAACCGAACCACCTCGCACAGAGGGGGATGGGACGGCCTGGTGGATCACAGTTTCACATCATGATGGACGTTGGCAAGCCGACTCACAAGGAGGTTGAGGCCGCCGGGTGGAGGATTGAACCGAACCACCTCGCACAGAGGGGGATGGGACGGCCGGGTGGATCACAGTTTCACGTCATGCTGGACGTTGGAGAGAAAAAGGCAGTGGGGAAGCACAATGGAGATACACATGTGCAGTCTCCCACAAGGACGGATTCATAGGTGAATCGACGCAAGTGTGAACCCGGGAGGGGTCCACCGATGGACGAACCGACGTGAATACGACCGGGACGACCAGGTGGTGGGCTTGAACCTCGGAGAGGCTTCCTATGTACCCTGTTTAGGAGACAGGGATAAAAGTCCACGTAGTTCGTTCGGTCAGGACTTACGCACTGAGGCAGCCCGGATGCGGCAAAGCTCAGTTGGAGAGGGACTTGGGCCGAAGGTGAGAGACCTCGATCCCTGTCACGCCCTCTACTGGATTCGGCAGTGGGGAAGCACGATGGAGATACACATGCGCAGTCCCCCACAAGGAACTAGGGGTTTGTAATACCCTACCCCCGTGGGCGAAGGCCACTCCAACCCCGAAATCCCTGCAGAGACGAGCGGGTGGGGGCCACATCCAAACCGGGAGGGGGACCCTGCGTGCGAGGCACGGGATCGGATGAAGCGGACGGTTTAACGTCTTGCCGGATGAAGTATAATTTAACGTCGTGTGTTGAGGAAGAAGCGGACGGTTTAACGTCTTGCCGGACGAAGTACAGTTTAACGTCGTGTGTTGAGGACGAAACAGACGGTTTAATGTCTTGCCAGACGAAGTACAGTTTAACGTCGTGTGTTGAGGAAGAAACGGACGGTTTAACGTCTTGCCGGACGAAGTACAGTTTAACGTCGTGTGTTGAGGACGAATGCAGTTTAACGTCTTGTTGGACGAAACACTTGGCAGTTTAACGCCTTTCCGCGCGGACGAAGTACAGTTTAACGTCGTGTTGGACGAAGATGCTTGGCAGTTTAACGTCTTGTCGCGCAGACGAAGTACAGTTTAACGTCGTGTTGGACGAAGATGCTTGGCAGTTTAACGTCTTGTCGCGCGGACGAAGTACAGTTTAACGTCATGTTGGACGAAGATGCTTGGCAGTTTAACATTTTGTCGCGCGGACGAGGTACAGTTTAACGTCATGTTGGACGAATGCTGAACAGTTTAACGTCTTGTAGCTTGGACGAGGATGGTGCCGCCAAGGGGTCCGTGTCACTTCGCACAAGCCTGGAGGGCCGCACGGGAAGACAACGCACGGTGCGGGCACCCGGGATGAGGATCATCGGGCGCCACGCCGGCGGGTACCCTCAGGGGGTCAAAGGGGGCGACCCCGGTGGATTGTGCGCAAAAGAGGAGCTTGGCGCGCAATACCGCGGGTCGGCGCGCAAATGGGCGGGCTGGCGCGCAATTGAGCCAGCGCTTTGCGCGCGGAAGATAGAGATTGCGCGCACCGGGCTTCAGATAGCGCGCGGGGGCAACGGCTCATTCTTTAACGAATGGCCACTTTGAAGGGGGGGGGGTGCGCGCAATCGGGCTGGATTGCGCGCACCCCGGGGGCAATTGCGCGCAAGAGTCTTCTTTTGCGCGTGAATGCCTTTGGGTGAAGATTTATTCAAAGGAAAGGGGCCAAAGGGATTGCGCGCGAAGGCGAACCCCAAGGCCTTCTTGCGCGAAAGAAAGGAGGTTACCTGAAGATCGGCATTGCGCGCGGAAGGGGTTGGATTGCGCGCACGAGAGACCTTTCGACTTCCGGCAACCTTCAAAACTTCGGGGGTCGCCCTATATTTATAGGCAACCTCGGGCGCGGAATCCGGTTCGCGGGCGCGGAATTCTCTTCGCGGGCGCGGAATCGGGCCCGGCGCGCAAGGGGAGTTACGCGGGCCGCGGGCGCGCAAAATTGCGCGCCGGCCCAGCGCATTGCGCGCATCCCGGGAGGTTTGCGCGCGGCTCGTCAACTTTGCGCGCGGGTCTCCAAAATTCCACGCAAGGCCTCCGGGCCCTCCGAAACATGCTTCCGACTCCAAATATGACCTCGCTTTCCACATCCGGAGCTTCGTTTGGGAACAACGAACTTTTCCGGCGTCTACAAAAATATTTGTAAAATTTTATCAAGTAAATCCATAACAAATATGTTACAAAAAATTTGTTTCATCTTTTGATTCTATTTAAATAACTTTCACTGTTGTATTGAACATTGTTCTACATGAGTGAAAGGACATATCCTACTCATTCTATACCCAACAAAAGGATTTGTTTCTAGTGGATTGTGTGGTATTGGATTGTTTCCAAACCATATAATGAATTTACATTCTCTTGTTGAGTAATGAACCTTCTGTGTTCTTGTGGTGTGTGTTTGGTTTTATTTTGAGCAAGATAACAACTCATTTATAGAAGTCTAAGGTTGTTTTAGAAGAAATTAAACTTAAAATAAAAAAATATATACCTAATTCATCCTCTCTCCCTTAGTTCTATATTGGTCATGCTAGGAATTATCAATTGTTATTAGAGATGAAGGTTCCATTCATTTGATCTTTTCTGAATTTTTGAAGAGAAGTTGATGGAGAATCTAAATTGTGTTAATAGTAAAGGTATTTTGGTCTAAGATGCTAATAACATTCATATCTTTAAATACGGACGGTTGTATTATCTTATGTTTCATGGGTATGATGTTCTTGAAGACGAAATAGGAAAATTTCCTCTAATTATTGATATGTTTTCTCTAACATCTATTTAAAGGGGGAATCTTGAGAGTAATGGAGGAGATAATATTGTTTTACTCTCATCACTTTTTGAATGTAATTTTTTAAGAGTAAAATGTTTTTCCATAACCAAAAGTATATTTAATATGTTTAAGAACATTTATTAAGGAAATAAAAAAGTGAAGAAGTAAAAACTAAAAATATGGAGGAAAAAGTATGATGGTCTGCAAATTGGTGAGTATTAATCTTTTGAGGAATTATTTACTAGGGTAATTGAGATTTTCAGCACTATCATATATCTGGGAGAAAATTTTGAGGATTCTATAGTAGTTGAAAATATATTAAGAATTATTCCTGAAAAGTTTGATGCCAAAGTCTCCTCATTGGAAGACATATATATTGAAACTATATCTTTTGATGATCTTCATATTTCTCTCATTACATAAGAAATGATAATGGGGAAATATATGAAAATAAAAACAAAATCTAATAGAGAAATGAATTTCAAATCCCCTAATACATTAAAGTTCAAGAAGTTTGGAAGATGATGCTACAAAATATAACTTCAAAAATGAGTTATGTAAAAATCTTTATGAAATTTTTTCCTTGTTTTCTAAAAATGTGAGAGGAGGTACAAGTAAATATAAAGGGAAAATTCCCTTAAAGGATTTCAAATGCTGATTAATTGTACAATTTTTAAAATAATTATCCTCAAAGAAGGATAAAATAGGATAGTGATAAAGAAGAAAGAAGACCCAGAGGGTCATGGAAGAAACCAGATGATAAGGCTAGATTATTTACTAGAGGGAAAGATAAAAAATTGTACAAATCCAAATGAAGAATTTTTTTATATAAATATGATGATGAAGAAGACAGTCAAGCTAAATATGAAAAATCTACTGAGAATGTCTGTGAGAATAATTTCATTTTCGCAATTGACAATGAAGAGTTTAGAAGCAGTAGTTCTGAAGAAGAATAAACTCAATTAGGATTTCATCTAAAAGAAGAATTGAAAGAATGTATAAGGATGACCAGGAGGATTGAATAGGAAATTGTGAAGTTGAAAACTGAAAACTCTTCAACAAATAATGAAGTATGTTTTACTGATGAGAATATCAAGATGTTGCAAGAGATTGGGTATTTGAATAGTCCACATGATAAAGAAAATAATTTTAATTAACTTCATGAAGTTAAGATAAAGGAAAAATAATAAGAGTTGGAACTTTTCCAATAAAAACATTTTCTTAACATAGGGTTACAAGTTTCAAGAATTAAATATCTAAATTTAGTGAATGTTCTAGTAAGGATGAACCGGATAAGGATTAACAAAAGTTTCCTTCATTTGTTATGAATAAATCTATAATTGATTCTGAGAAGATAAAACTATGGAAGGTTATGTTTGTGGAAAATACCAAAAAATTTGGTGTGTCAAAAGTTTCTAAAAATTATGAATCCAAAAAAGTTTTTACTACTTCTGAAGTAGATTTTAATGAAATGAAAAATAAACTGAAGAAGAAAATTCCCAAAAATAATAGAATGGTCAATGATCAACAAAGTGCTAATAAGAAGATTGCTGATAATTATTCTCACAAATCCAGACAATATAAATTTTTTAGAGGAAAATATTATTTCTATGGATACAACTGGTATTGTGGTGGATTCAATCATACAAAAAATATGTGTTGGTTTAATCAACTTAATTATTACTATCCCATAAATTACATAACTCATTATTTGGGGGTGAGTCAATCTCCTCATAAGAAGATTTCTAAGAAGGATGTTTGGAAAAAACATAAAACTTCTGGTGTGAAATTTAAAAATAGGTTCCAACCTCTAAAAACTATTTGCGAAATATGTGAACAATCAAGAAAACTTTTACAAAGTTTTATTGTTTTTTTTGAAATTTTTTTTCTAAAAAACTATCATAATCTAGATGTAGACAAAGACAAATGTAAAGAAAAATCTTTTGTTGTTGAAACTGCTCTCAAATATAAAAAAGGAAAGTGAACTTGGATCTTTGGTAGTGGTTGTTATTCTCATATGATGGTAAACTTAATGTTATTGAAAAATGTGAAAGATTTTCAAGATGGAATATTAACATCGGATAATGATGAATATCTCAGAATTAATGGTTTTGGGTCGTCCATCAGTGGGAATAAAAAGTTAGTGTCCAAGGAATTATGGTATGTTGATGGACTGAAACACAACTTTATAAGTCTTTGAAAAATCATTTATGAAGAAAAAAATTATTTTTAGAACATATGTGTTTTTTTATGAAACGTGAGGAATATGGAAATATTGTTCAAAGATGACAATGTACAAAAGAATCCTATTCCATGTTAGTGAAATACAAAACTCCTGTTACATAGGCTTGGTGTAAGGGATTCATTTTGGACATAAAAGGTTGGGTCACATGTTTTAGAGAAATATGATAAAGTTATCAAAGAGAGATAGTGTCCTTGGTATTTTTGATATGTAAAGAAGAATATATTGGTGTTGAAATATTTTTTAGAAAGTAAATATTACAAATTATGTTCATAAGAAAGTTGGAATTTTTCAAAATGACATTTATAACTTATCCATTCCAATATCTATGGGCCAATGAGAAAACATTGAACTAATAAAGATAAGTACCTAATCACTTTCATTGAGAAATTTACTTTCATTAATTGTGTTTTTTACATGAAACATAAGTTATATGCTCTGAAAATGTTTAAATGTATTATGTGTAATGAAATAAAAAAATATGAGTATTCAATGAAGAATATGAGAATTTAAAATATTGGTGAATACAAGAATAAATAATCTGAAATTTATATTGACTATAAATGAATTTGGTTTGATTTCAACACACCTTATACTACTCAACAAAATGTTGTTGTTGAAAGGAAGATTAGAAGTTTGGTGGAAATTGGGTGAACTATGTTACTTGAGAATTGTCTCTATCATTACTTTTTGAGGTAATTCATGGGAACTGATATATGTATTCAAATAGATATTTCTATAGAAAAAGATCAAATATGAATCCATAAGAACTATTTTATGGAAAAACTCATATTTTGAAACACTGAAGAGTTTTTGGGAGTCCATTCATCACAAAGAAGAAAGGTGGAAACCTTGGAATGTTTTAACTGAGAGGCGAAGATATATTTTTTCCTAGCTATACAATGGAAGGAAGATGATGAAATTTTTTCAACAAATAGACAAGAATAATTATCTATTATATTGATGTGAATGTTGTTAAAAATGTTGAGGAAGGAAAAAATCCCATACAAATAAGGATGTTTAGTAGGATAAATGAATGTCTTTATTACAATTCTGATAAGGATGATGAAAATGGTAATCCTAGACCGGAAGAAGAATCAGAGTTAGCTATTTCATGTGATAAAGAAGATAATAAAAAATCTCATCCTAGGATGTGGAAGTAGTTGGAGGCTCAGAACATTATTTGTGATCAATATAAAAGGGCTCAAAGAATAGAAAATCCAAAATCTATTACGCGTACATATTTATATTCAAAAGTTGAGACGAAATATGTGATTGATGCTTTTAAGCATCTGGAATGGGTTTAGGATATAAATGAAGAGGTATATCAGATAAATAAGAATGATACATAGGAACTCATACCTAATATAGGTAACATAAATTTTATTGGTAAAAATGGGTTTTATTGAACAAGATGAATGAAGAAGGTGAAGTGATAAGAAACAAACAATGGTTATTTTGAAAAAGATACTCAGAGACTGAAGGCATTGACTTTATAAAACTTTTTCTTCAATGAAAAGGGTAGAGATAATCATAAGTTTTCATACTATTACAACAAAATAATGTTACATAATTTTTTATAAGGATGTAGAATCATAATTTCTGAATAGTGATCTTGATGAGAAATTTTATATTGAATAACCATGTGACTTTGTTGTTGGGAAGGATGAATGTATTTGTGAAAGTTGAAGATAAAATTTTACAGGCTACAAAAATCACTGAGGTAATGGTAATAAAAAATGAACACCTTTATGAGGAATATTATTTTTATAAAAGGAAGTTATGATAACAATTTTTACGTCAAATAAAGTCAGTAGTTTTCACTCATCATAATTGTTTATGTTGACGAGATTTCCTTTTCTAGGAATGATAAATGAACTTGTGAAAGATTTTCTATATAAATAAAAAATGTATTTGAAATTTTCATGCTAGGTGAAATGAAATACTTTCTTTTATTACAAGTCATACAAAAGGAGAAACACATTTTTATTTCTCAATAAAAGTATGGTAATTATCTTTTTAAAAAGTTTGGCATGAAAAATTAGAAACTAGATTCTACATTGATGTTTGTGGGAACCAAGTTGTAAAAACATTTATAAGGCAGGGAAGTTGATTCTAAAGAGTTTATAAATTTTGTTGGAAGTTTATTGAATTTTACTAAATCAATACCAGACATTGTTTATACTATCACCTTATGTGCATGATTTTCAAATTCTCTAAAATAATAACATTTTTTGGTTGGAAAAATAATTACCAGACATATAAAAGGTACAATAAATTAAGAATTAGGTATGATAACTCAGAAATTATTGACTTTATTGGTTATTCATATTATTATTGTAAAGAAAATTATGATTATATAAGATCTACACATGGTGAATTTTTCTTTCTAGGGAAAATTTTTTCTAGTTGGAACCAAAAGAAACAAAATTTAGTAACTCTTAGCACAACTAAAGAAGAGTATTTTGCAACCACTGAAGTCTCTACCCAACGTATATGGATAGAGACTCAATTGTAAGATTTACTTATTGAAGTGAAGTTACCCTTGTTCTTGGGTTGGGATAATCAAAGTTCAATCAACCTTATTAGGAATCTGGTATAACATTCTCATTCAAAACATATTGATATCAAATATAATTACATCAAAGAGAATGTAGGGAAAATGAATTGAATCTGAATTTTGTTCCTACATTGGAATAAGTTGTTGACATTTTCAAAAAACCTTTACCAAAGAATGATTTTAAGAATTGTATATTGAACATTGTCATCCAATTTATTTCTCATCAATGTTGTTGTATGCGTTTGTGTACCCACTATCATCATCTCTTTGGATAGTGTTGCCAAAGGGAGATATTTTTTTTCATAAATCTATCAATTTAACATGCAATAAATCTTTTAAAGAATCATGTATAAATGTTTGAGTTATGGGTATGCTATGAACTTAGAATATAAATTTTTGAACAATTCAAACTTTTTGTTTGAGTGGTTGTAAGATTTTTTTTCATGAATATTTAATAACTAAAGAAATATGTGAAGAAGAGTTGAGAAGGTTTCATGAGTACTAATTTTGGACAACATAGTTTTTCTATTAATAATTATTGTTTCTTATAATGAGTTAGCTAATATAGGATTAGAATTTTTGATGTGTAATCCACAACTTGTGGTTATAAAGTTCAATGATTTATGAACATTGGTTGACAAAAAAATCCAAAGGTTAGATTATTGGTACTATGTTTTTTAGATAAGTTTTTCAGTGGCTAATAGATGTTTGTAATTTTTTTTTGGTATTTTGTTATCAAGGAAAAGAAATAAATTCACTTTCTAAAAGATACTAATAAAAAATACCATCGTATTAATAACATTAGACTCAAAATTTTTAAGAAATTCCACTATATTGTAATTATGTATTCTAGAAGAAAAGATCATCGGACTCACATTGGGATCAGAATGAAAAGAAGATCATAATTAAAAGATAATTCAAAGTTTGTTTTGATTTGATGAAATATTGATGATACATTTCTATTATGTAAGTCACAAAAATCAAAAGTATTCTATGAAACTTATTATGAAATATTGATCATAGAAAGGGGGATAACTGGTGCTTCCTATAATGTAATGGTTTTTTGGAAAATAAGAAGTTACTGGAGGAATGGGAAGTTACAATACTTCACAATTTAGGGAAGATTATGTTGAAGTTGATCATGAACATATTCAAAAGAAAGAAGGATGTCAAGATACTAGATGATTTTTTAGAATAAGGATGTGTATGAATTTTAAAAATCTTATGGTCTTAGTTCATCGATGTGAGATCACCAAATGCATATCTTTTTTAATGATAGAAGGTTTGATGGAAATGTGAAAGGATGAAGGTGATGGTTTTCAGTCACACTAGTAATCCACAAGATAAAAATAATTAGATGAATAATTTTAGTGTTAGATTCTCATTTTTATAGTAATAAAAATAGATAATTAAGTTTCTAATATTGATGATACTCATACCGGTTCATCATATGCAGTATGCCAATGATCATCAAAAGTAGAATTACTTTTATTGGGAAATGTTAGGACCATTGTAAAAGGAAATAAGAGAAGTTTTTGGGGCCGATGTGAGTGAATAATGTTATAGACTGATCAAGAATATAGTCAAACATTTTCATCAAGATGAATTATCGGTTGACTAGTTTTATTTATCTGATATGTTTTCATTTGGGTCAAGATAAAATAAATAAAAGTATTAAGTGTTTCTAACAATCGGGTCAAGAACCATTAGACTCTACGCGATGATGACTATCGGACAGGAGATGACTCCCATTGTTGGAATGAAGTAGATGTCAATATATCGAACACATGATAACAATGATATTTATATCAAATGAAGGAAAATTGGTCTGAAGAAAAAAATCATTGTAATTTATATCTATCTATTTCTCCATAATGTTTTCATTTGGTGTAGGGAAACATAGTGAAGCATATAATATCATCATTGTAATCAAGAAATAGAAATGGGAAGATTTTAATATTTCAAGTTAGTACAGATCATCATAATGGGAAGAAATGTTTTTTTCATAAATTTATTTTAATAAATTGGTGTGGTAAAATAAAATGAAAGTCTTATAGCTGAACATATGTCTTCCTCATAATGGGAAACTTTTAATGGGTATTTGGAATCATACAACAGCTTGTATAGATGTTTTATGAGAGCCCGAGTCTTGAGAAGATTTTAGAAGGATTAAGAAGAGTTAAAAAGTATTGAAGAATAAAAATATGTATTTGGAATTGGAGGGAAATTGAGATTTTGGGAAATTTGGATGAGTAGGAAAGTTTTTCAGAATGCCACTCAAACCATTTTTGGGTCCCTTTAAAATTGATAAGGTAGTTGTACTTTCCTGACACATGTACTATACAGAAGATAAGAGAAAAAACATCTAAAATTATAAGGAGAGGAAGATACTGGATCATGCTTTACTGAGGATGTTTTCAAGATAGAATAAGGAAAAGTGAAGAGACAAGATCATAATTAGAATTTATGGAATTAGATTGGGTAATCCGACTAGGATTTCTCGACTTAGACATAATTTTTTCAGAATTGTTTTAGTTATATTCTAATAGTGTTATATTTCCATATAGAGAATTTTGATTGAGTGTCATTATGTAGTCCAGAATAATTTTTTTCCCACTACAGGGTACGTAAGTGAAGAATTATTTTTTAAGAACATATTTTTGAAAGTTTATCAAGAAGCACCGTAATATGTTTGTTACAAAAAATATATTATATCTTTTTAATATATATGAAGAACATACACTGTTTTATTGAATATAGTGCTACAAAAGTGGATGGGAATATCATAATAATTGTATTCCACAAAAAAGAATTGTTTTCTATTGAATAGGGTGGTATTTGATTGTTTACAAACCATAAATATAATATATATACTCTTATTGATTCATTAAACTTATATGTTCTTGAGTTCCTATGGGTGTGTGTTTAGATTTCTTGTTAGAAAGAAAAAAATATTTTAATAGGAGGAGATTGTTTTTTATGAAAGGAAACATTATATATATATATATATATATATATATATATATATATAAATGATTCACCTCCTCCCCCTCTGAGTGATATATCTATCATGTTGGGTATTCTCACTCTAGCTGTAATTCATACGGAGATGTCTGAAGTAGAGATTGAGGAGTTTCAATTTGGGATGTTGGAAAACTGTAACCCAAATAATGTTCGTAGTGATCACTATACTTATGCCTAAAAGTGTTAGGAAGATCCATTGGCCCCTTCACTGGAGCCTAGTTTTTTGGATGGGGCCTAACTCTTAGGGGACCCAATCATTGCAAAAAGGAAGGTTCCTCAATAGGAACAAGGGTATCCTAGTGTGTCTTGAATTTTTGAAAGTCTTCTATCTGATATAGAAGGTAAGAAATAAAAATCCAATAATAATAATAGATTAGATTAATATACAATATTGTATAGGGTGTCAAAAAATAGGGGAATAAATGAGTTTATTCCAATCAACAAGTAGTCAACAAAGGGAAAAGAAAACTTATACCTTAATGCATAGCCAAAATTTTATGGAAACATAGGGATTCAACATCACTACCATTTTGGGGTGTTGGTAGAAGTCATCTTTAAATCTAAAAAATTGGATGGGTGGAAATCAGCATAGTCCGAGAAAAGCAAGAATTATGCTCAGGGTGATGATGTGGGTCAGTTGATGGATACATAATTTTTTTAAAAATATTATTCCGCTCATGGAAGATAAGTGGATGTAGGAAAAATATCTACACCAGGTTGGGAAGAAGATGATTATGTGGAGGATTTTTTCCATTCAAGTAGGTGGAATGGGAAAAAAATCACCAGGGAATTTAGAGATTTTTTATCCTTATCAAAGAACAATAGTAAATGGAAATAATACTCCTACCATCCAAAACATATATTGATAAGAGATGTGGGGAATTTTTATGTTCTCCAGGGAGATATGGAGTAGAGTTTATAAGAGACATTGTCTGCAATAGTTAGCTTTTCCTCTAGCCCCTTGTAGTTTGAAGAATCATCAAAATGATAGAAAGGAGGGGTGATATGAGAATTCCAGTTCTCAATTCCAATATGATAGATAATTTTAATAAATTTGGAAAGGCTAAAAAATAATAAAATAATAGTTTTTTTGGGGGATGAGGAATTGATTATAGAGGAGTGAGATAGCCTTGATCATGGTAGATATCCAAAGAATCTCAATGAAGAATTGATGGTGTGGTACACCTCCCATATTGATTGCATGTTCCTAAATTTTGGTCCCCCATTGGACATAGAGTCATTTATAGAGTTAAACAATTTTTTCAATATAATGTTAGATCAATAAATCACCATAGGACTTATCTTGAATGTGTTGGGATGACTTTACTGGGATGAAAATGTAGTGTTTGATGGTTTTTTAGCTATTTGGTTTTCAAATTCATCTTTATTCCCTATTATTTTTTGAAGTTTACTTATTTAAAACAATAAAGAGGGATTTTGAAGAAAATGAATGAACTAAATTTCACCTACTCCCTCTACCGTGAGATCCCACAAATACTGGGAATCTTTATTGGTGTTAATATTACCTCCCATGCCTAATGGTGTGTTTTCGTTTTAGTATTTTCATTATGGAAATGCATTCATTTAATTAATTACTCGATTTAATACAATATAATATCACCCAAAAAACTTGAAGTTTCCTTTTTAGTAAAAAATTCCCATCATTTTTATACACCCCTTAAAACATAAATCACATTATCAACCCTCTCTAAACATTTTTGGTTAGTAGAAGGTCTCGTTGGAAGAGTATTCCTATATACATACTCATGTATATTAGGTCATGGTTTTCTTTGTATAATATTATATATTAATTACAAAACATATAATGTTCATCTTCTAAAATAATTAATTTCATAATAAGGATAAAACTATTGTGTTTCAGTCAAAACCCAACCCCATCTCCCTTAATTTCATTTATCAAAGTACAGTACTTTTTTATTTTTTTTATAAAACATTTGAAACAGATTTTAAATATAATCAAGGATGATAAAAGAAATAAGTCTCATAACCAGATTCTAAAACACTTAAAACATGGTATAAAAAATTATTTGACAATTTTTAAAGGAATTATTTAAATATGATATTTCAAATAATAGTTATCAATTATAAGAAAGAAAGTTTCCACACCTAGATTAATCATTTTTTTAATCATAAGTAAACTGGTTATCACTAAAAAATAAATAAGTTAGCACTATTTTTTTATTTATAAGTTAATAAAAATATTTAATTGACTCTCAAAAAAAAGTAAAAAAACACCCAAGAACATAGTATGTCATTCCATCCTACTCATGCCTACCAATAAAATCCTTCTAATGATGTATGATACTCAAGAAGCTAATAATGAATCATGAAAGAAATCAAAATGAACCCTAAAATACCCCTGGTAACTTCGGATCCAACCATAATTATACAAGATCAGTATATTTTGGGGTTATTTCATGAGTTATAATAATCATATATCCTAGATAATCCCACACCCAATAGCCCTAAGTGTGCTCTAATACCATTTTGTAATAATTGTAAACAAAATACACGAAGGAAATATGGACACTAAAACACCTTAGGTGCATCAATTGATCACCATATGATAGTCTAACTACTAGGTGGTAATCAATAATGATGTAGGATATTATTTTACTCTTTAAAACTAAACCACATTATTAAATGTTCATTCTAAAAATACAGAATTACCTTTGTAGACATAGGCTGAAAGAACCTAGTAACATATACATCATTAATGAACATGTATTTTAGTGATACCTAGATAGTTCTATAATTATAGAATCAATATAAAATGTTAAAAATATTTAATAAAAAAAACTATCCACACATGCCACCAATTAAGAGTAACTTAAAAAAAGTCATGTACAAGTGTTATGTGAACCAAATGGACCCTAAAAAAATGGTAATTCCTACAGAGGATGAAATTTATATGGAATATCGAATAAAATCCCATATGTCCTTTATTGTATCATCTTTAAAAATCTCTATAAGTGTCCAACCCAAATCTATACACTATGTGCTATAAACTCTATTTCTATGGTACCTTACCCTTACCAAGATCAGATATAAAAATGTCTGCATGCATCCCATGATGACATGTATAGGGTGTGAGTTTATTATACATAGTAGGTGGACACCACATGGGTCCTTTGAACCTGTACAAAATTTAAGTGCATACATTATCAATATTCAGTAAGTGAATATGAAAACAAAGAAATAAACATGCTCATCACATTTGAAAAAAATATAATAATCATTAAGAATAACTCATTATTAAGGAGGTACCAAACATAGGTTTCATACATAGATC
Organism: Viscum album; assembly: GCA_963277665.1. Classification (NCBI taxonomy): domain Eukaryota; kingdom Viridiplantae; phylum Streptophyta; class Magnoliopsida; order Santalales; family Viscaceae; genus Viscum; species Viscum album. The sequence continues at coordinate 342,112,423 of OY728135.1, forward strand.
CTAGATAATAGGGGTAGGAAAGAGTATATAATAGATTCAGGGTGCAATACCCATTTCATTGGGGAAAGGGGATGGTGTATAATAGAGTTGGGTAAATCTTAAAGTATATCATTTTGGGAAATACAAAAGTGGCAGGCCACCATAATCCCATTGTATTTTAGAACCCAACATATTAGAAATTGTTATATATTATTAAGAAATATATATAATCCAAATATGTATATATTTTCATTTTTATAAAAAATAATTCATGTTCAGTGAATCAAATAGGTATAAAGTAAATAATATGGAACCACCAAGGATTATAACCATGAAAGACACGGATAAATAACTTTAAACATTATCTAAATTTAAAAAATAATAATTTAAAATAATTTTTATTAATAACTGACACCTCATTTTTTTAAAATCACATAGACACATACCACTTCTAACCCAAACACTATAAAAGTACTTAATAGAGGAGGGTTCACTTAACCAAACTTAAATTGAACACACTTTCACTGGATAATGATAGATAGGAACAATATTTCCTAAGTGATCAAAAAGAATTAGGTTAGGCAGAAATAGATTTAACATTTCTAGATGAATGGAAATTATTCTATGGAGGCATAAAAAATTACCTCAAGAACACCAATACAAGCTTACACTACCCCCTTATAGGAAGAATAGACCAAAGATTTAATGGATTTGTAAACCTATATCAAATTGAAATTTAATGATTTTATGTTATAGTAATAACACAAAAAAATAGAGAATAAGGATGATCTTACCTTATATCCTTCAACCAGAGCATATTCATATGAAAAGAGAATATATTGAGCATCCTAGGATTTTTTTATATTAGAAGGAATGATAGGTGAGGAATAACTCTTATATGAGAGGTTTCACAACTAGGAAATGGGAAACCACAAATGGATCTTTGATTTTAAAATTATAATATTTTTTTTCATGAAATGAAGAATTTGAAACTATTTTAAAAAAATACGTATAAAACCCATAAATAATATAATGGGTTACCTCAATGATTTTGGTGCACAAAAATGGGCCTCTAATGTTCTGGTGGTTATCTAGTGGGGTTTATGTACCCTTTCTATAATCGTCCCCCTTATCACTTCCTACACCCTCTTCCTTCATTGCTCGTCCAACTCTATAAAAAACTTCCTATAAATTTAATACTATCATTTAACAAATAAATTGATAAAAATAATAATGATAAAATCACCAAAATAATGAGGGTTTTTTTCATGAGGTTCCTCCCCTTATTCGACTTCTTGTGTTTCATATTCTCATCATTATATTATATATTTAATGGTTTAGTCACATGATCTTTTTTCCCTTAGGATTGAATCTTTTTATTTGACATTCATCAATAACACTTGATATTATTTAATATTTAGAATTTAGATACCATTATTTTTATTCTATATATTGTTCTTTTACTTTCGTGATGAATTTTGGAAACTAAGTTTCTCACAATGGTATTGTATAGTTGTTTTTAACTCTATTATCTATACTCCCATGACAATTTTTTTACTGAACCTGGTCATCAGGTCACTGTGGATGTTCTGTTTTGTTTTTTCAATCATATCCTACTATAATGATATCTCTATAGAATATCCTAGATCTAGGATTCTCATTCCTTAAATATATTCTTAATATTTTAACCCCTTCTAGTGTTCTCTTTGGCACACTCCTAGAACTATAATAATAGAGTTTCACACTTGGATCTAGTGGTATAATAGTTTTCATTAGTGTATTGAGGCATAGGTTTCCCAGTTATCTAGTATCAAGGGATCATATTTGTTATCTTAGTTGTGAAGGGATTTGTTATTGTCCATTTCATATGTCTATGGAGAGAGATATGAGGGAGATTATGGTGGAGATAATGCTCTTCAAGTGAGAATGTAACAATGGTGGAATTGGTGGATGGAAAATATTGTTATTTTTCTTCCCTACTCAAAAGGTGGTAGTGAAATCCCTCACTGGTATAACTTTTATGTTATAGTAGAGATAGTGTTGTGTTTTATCTTCTCTGATTTGTCTTTGAAGCTTCCCCCAACTGTGATCCTCCAATCTTGTATTTATTTTCTAGTGACAGTGGGTGGTTATTTGATTAGTGTTAATGTTCTCTTGATGGGTAGGTGTTCTATATATTGTATGTAGAGAACATTTTTGATGTTATTGGTCCTTGATATTCTTATTGGGGTTCTAATAAAATTCATGGATCGAAGCTCATGACTATGGATTCCTATTTTTTTTCTTGATGTATGTTGGGAAACACTTTAGGGATCCCCTTTAAACCAATTCATCCTCCTTGTTTCCCAATCCATATTGAATTATTTATTTCTTTTTTATGCTCAATTTTTATATTCTTGATATACCTATAATTTTTATTTTAGGTCCCACTAAAATAAAAAATAAATCCATAGGTTCTCACTTTACCATTAATTGTGTTCTAACTAAAACAAAATCCAAAATTTTGTGTTTGGAAAATCATTATCCTTTTTAATATCATTAAAAATTGGGAACAATTTTCATTTAAAAAATGAAGCTAAATATTAATTAAAACCCCCTTATCAGCCATGAGGTGGGCCAGAAAAAATTATTTAACTAGGTTCCACCTAATAAACAATATAAAAATATATACATTCCTTTGAAGATTATTAGTTTTACGTGAGTCTATCATGTTTTTTAGAGTCATGTGTTATCATAAAGTCATTCTCATAACACTAATAATATAATATAGTCATATAATAACCAGTAATCAAGAAAACACAAAACTATTAGTAGAAATAATCAATACATGATGTCCACATACCTCATTTACGCATCCATTTATAACTCTAAGATTGTGGTAGTAGTTCTAAACCTCAAGGTAACCCATCTCATCAAGTATTCCCATAATAACAGAAGTCATTCAATATAAATTTAATCCAAAAATAAATATATTTGACATAAAACTCACTAAATACACACTATGATTCCAAAACCATAAGAAAATGGGTTAATACGACTCATGATGTGCCCTTGACTCATAAATGAGAAAAACATCCAATTTAATAAGCTTTATCCATTTCTAATTTAATCCCTACAAGAATAATATTCAAGAAGAACATTTAGGATAACCTATCATTGTTTAAACAATGAGAAACACCATTTATTCATTCTCCTTGAGCCTCAACTATCCATCACCAACAATTTTTATATTATAACATATAGAATTAACCATGATCAAATTGAATTGGACATAAATTCGTGACTATAAATATTCAATATTTGGGATGAATAGAACTAGAATTAAGAATAGAAGAAGGGTAAATGATCTTAACTTAATCGATACATGAATAAAAAATTAATCACCATCATTTAATGATAAATTAGGGAGGAGTATATTGGAATATGGGAATATCCCCTAATCATATAATTGATTAGAGATTTTCTAACTCATCTGGGTTAAAAAATGAAACTGCCAAAAATCCCAAAATTCCCCAATATTATGTTGGGGTATGGGTTATCACCAGGCTCCAAATATAAGGGGTAATAGAAAATCAGCATTGATTAAATAAAAAAAATCCATGTGGGGAGCTACGGAGATTCAGTTGGGTTCTTTAGTAATCAAATAAACTTTAGTTTTTCAACTTATGATGATTTTTTTTTTCATTTAAATTTTACATAATCCTTTCTATATATAATAAGACATTACTAACTCCTTAGAGACACTAATATAACCTCTCAATCAATGTCACTCCACTAACATCTAGATCATCCTTGATTTCATCGATAACCAATAATGAATTTTATTAAAAATGAGAAAATGGGGTTTTAATGGAAAATATTAATATTAATTTTTTAAAATCATTAAATTATATTTATTAAAAAAATATTTAATATAATAAATTTGAAATTAATTTAGTATATGTGGATTCAACACGGAAAATCATTTTTGAAAGAAAATGGATTGTTTTTGAAATTAGATTAAAGGAATGAAAACCAAGGTTTCTATAGTAATAATGATCTATGGAAACAGTATTGTAAATAATTCTATAAAATCGATGTAAATAGACATGGTCAATAGTGGAAACACCTTAAAAGATTATCTGGGAAAACAGATTTGGTGTTGGTTCTCTATAACTTACTATACGTTCTTTGGATTGCTTGTAATTTCAAAAAAGTGAATATAAATTAAAATTTATTTTTATATATCATTCATAGTTTTTTGTGAATTTAAGGTAATAAGGTCTCATAGTATCTATTGCATTGAAAAGGGAATAACAGTTCTTTGTTATGATGAGAACCATAAAATATAATAATGATATTCTTAAACCAAATTCTATGGTCATATAAAATTATTTAATAGGGAACAAAGTATATTGTCCCATAGGTGTGTGTACTTATAAGTAGATGAGAATTTATCTCATAAATATTTAACTAAGTGATATCTAAGATGGTATATTATGATAATATTCATTCTAGTAAGAATACTATATATTTATGTATTATTAGATATTATTGTATATGATTATGTGTAATGGTAAGTAGAATTCAATATTATAATTAATTCATGTCATGAATTATGAAGTTAGATGAATTTCCATAAACCATGATGAAATATGTTCATTGTGATGTTTGATGTGTTGGGTGAATCACGAATGGCATGTTATTAATGAATAATATGTGGATAGATTTTTCCTCCCATTTTTACTAAATTTTATATTTATACCCTTTTATTGAAATAGAACCCTCACGTTAAAATTCTACAACATAGTGTAATGATGTGTTTATTCCCTACTGTCAAAGAATGGTGTATCAAGTATATAGGTTGATGAAATGGGAGTACAAAATTCTCGATGCGTTATCATAAGAAAGGGAAAATATTACAAAAATAGTGATTCTATGTGGTTGTCGACATTACAACATTAACTTCTTTCTCTTGGGTTCCTTGACCCATTACTAGATGTCACTCTTCAACTTTAAACAATCCCACCTTATGCCAATGAGAAAAAATCTTAGAGGTTCACACAAAAATTCTTTCTTTTAATCTCAATTAAATTCTATTTGAATTTAATTATTGGATTAAATATTATTATAAAGACTAAGGAATAATTTTATACAGGTTTTATTGATCACATTATTAAATAAATATTTATTTTCAAGGTAATTATTTAATTATATATATATAATAATTATTTATTGAAAGAATACATATTTATTTAGGTATTTGATATATTCCAAGGAGTACTTGAAGACCAAGTCTATTTCCAAAAATAAATATTAATTTTAAATATGGTAAAATAATATTTATCATTGTACCAATTGGTGCACGCCATAAGAAACTATTAATAATAATAATAATAATAATAATAATAATAAACGGAATAGGGTCATATGAGGTTTATTAAATTATTTTAGTCCCATTATGGAACTAAATAATATTTATACCACAACCCTATATTTATAAATAGATTACTATGTCTATTATGTATAGTTTGATCTAAATTTTGAATTTTTATGAACAATGATATCTAGAGATCTCTCTCAAGACTAAATAATGATATAGAGATTCTCCTACTGCCTTCATCAACACAAGCAATAGACTAAAATGATAATTCTTTAAGACTAATGGAATCACTAAAATGATCCCATAAAACACCTAAAGATGACATATCTACTATTCTAGCACATGAAAATTCTTCAGCATTATTCAAGGATCATAAGAGGATGTTTGGATCACCACTGTTGGGATTCTACACATGGATCCTATAAGAGAAAGTTTGGTTGAATGAAAATAGTTTCAGATAATAAATATATTTATTAAAAAAATATCTTAAGAACAAGGTATTACTTCTTCTGATATATTTAAATTACTTATTAATTTAACATTAAAAGATATTATCTATGTTCCAGTGACCTTCTTTGTCAATATGTTTTTCTAAAGTTTCATTTTTCATGCTATTTACATCTTGTAAAATTTTAAAATAATCAATAAAATGTGATATAAGATGAGTTGATCATTATACCAATAGGTTCTACCACTATATACAGAACCCTCAATTAGTATCTAAGTGGTCACGTTCAAATATATAATTATTTATTTGATGGTTGATAATTTCACTTTTAAAATTTAAATTTGATTTTAGGTTTTATTCTTTCTTCACCCAATTATCTAGATATATTCTTCATCATCTTCATTTCTCAATCACATAACCAAGATTGATTAATTATTAACAAAGATTTCATATTAAGTACCCATCTGGAGGTTCTAAATACTATGGATGGATAACACAAGGTTACAAAGCATGTGCTCCTTTGACACACACCACAAATCCTTGTTCATTACACTTGGAAAACTATGAGGACTTCATGTCATCATGTAATGAATACACACCATGTGAATTAAATGCACCGTGTGTTGATGGACCAGTGTAGAAATTGGATTTACCAGACCAGAAGCCATATAGATTTCCTACACACTATGTAGACCATGTGATTTCCTGGAGGAAAACATGATGTCAATATGTTTAGTGTAATTAATAAAAATAATTTATTTAATACATATATGCTAGCAGTTGTGTAAAATGAATAATATACAATGTATCCTTTTTTACATGTTATGCAATTTATAAATTTCTCCAAGAAGTACACTTCATGTGACCATGTTTCACATGCTGCGTACATTAATTGTATATATAGAAATATTAAATATAATCAATTACTCCATTAAAACATATAAAATCTAGTTCTATGTGACATTAATTGGACACTATACTTCGGTTCTTGAGTTATTACATTATATTAAATTTTTAATTAATTTTTTGTAATATTAAAATCAAAAAATCTGATATGATAATTGTATACATAAAGGAAAAATAATATTAATTTTTTATATTTATTATTAATTTAATTGTACATGTTATAAAATTACAACACATTCAATGTACAAAATATGTCCTACGATTCCATTGTATATATAAAGGACCATATTAAGTATGCGGTCAAGTACTCACTAAGTTTCCTCCAAGGACAAATCTGTGAACATGTTTTTTAAAAATTGAAATAAATTAACATTATTTATTTTAATAAAAATCACATAAGATGGGAATATCCTGTACAATTTTATGGAATAAGATAAAATTAATTTATTTATTTATAAGATAATTAATCACATTAGTTCACACACATTTTATGTTATTTATGAACAAATTAAAATGAATGCTAGCTAGATTTGTTAAATGAAATCATTTCGTGTGTATGACCGGTCACAATATTTTACATGACCTAATTATGTGTTGGTATTATTTAATATTATTTTATTACATGAGTTTTCAATTATTTATTATTAAATTAAATATGATTTCATGTGTTTCATCGCTGCCTCATTTATTATATAGGACCTGTGTTTCTAAGGTTGTTTTGTGTAATTCACTTTAAAAAGTCCTTTGGTTCCCCTAGCATGTGTGCGAGTTATAAAACTTATATATAAAAAATAAGTATCCCAAGGTGCATGGAGTCGAGTTAAGGGAGATATGGGGTGCAGACAATTCAAGATAGAATAATGATAAAACAAGCACGAGTGATACATTAGTGAATTGGTGGAATTTTTCAACTCTTTATAAAACTAGAATATGGAGTTTTCCCCAAGGTTTGTAGGTTGATTTATTATCTATGTAATAAATAAACCATTAGATAAACACATGATCACATCATTTAATTTGTTTTTTATTTTTGTATTATGCATGATTTATTTTTTTCAATAGAAGACTACAATCACATAAATACATGGAATGATTTATAAATATTTAATTGAAATAAATTGGTTTTTCAAAAATGGGTTATTGTTTCATGGTTAATCCATATATTGAAATTAAATTTACATTTACAAGAAATTTGAAGTACAAAACAAGAAAGTTTTACACATAATAAAAAAAACCCCTCAAGTAAATATTAAGTCATTAAGCCTTCCATCATCTAAATAATGATGAACCCATAGTTAATGTGTTGATTCACCCTCCATCAAGGGAACTATTAATTATCGAGAAGTCACAACTGAGATCGAGGGTTGAGTTAATTGAATATGTATTGGTTACAATGGACTACATATATCTAATAAAAAATTATATTTAAATATTGAGGAAATATGAGTTAGGATTTCTATATCAAGGATTCCACTTAATGGTTCAATAATCTTCCTATTTTTAGTTGGAAAGAACACCCAATTAAATAATTTCTTGTAATTTTCATGGCCTTCATCTAGATTTTACTGAAGGAAATTTGTATCCTTTCTACTAGAATGTCTACATGATGGGGAATTTTGAGTTCAATAGAGAGGGATTTTGAGGCTTCATAAAATAGTTGTATACTTAATAAAAGTTAAATTATTATGTTTTAAATAATTTTTAATCAAGAAAAAATAACTAATAATCTTCTCTTTTATTAATGTAATATAATGACTAGTTCATTTAATAAATTATCCCTATGACCAATTCTAGAGAACTATTATATCCTAACATGCAATAACTTCTTAGGATGGTTTAGACACATATGAGTAGAAATAAACTATGAAAAAAATAATTATATGATAGAATCCTCAATGATTAACACCCCTGAAAAGGAATTAATTGATACAGAGTTAATTTTCTTTGATAAACACCCATGTGATGTGATTTAGATTAAGTGTTTAATTATTCCATCCATTGATAATGAATTCACGAAGTCCCATGAAATCATGTATTTCTATAGAATTATTCAAAATCTATGTGATATTTTTGAGGAGAGAGAAAACATGATTTTTTTGAGATATCCATGACACTCCTTATAAGATAACTTAAAGAAGGTGAGCCATCTAAGACTTATGTAATGAAACTCATTGTCCACATTGAGTTCCTAGAGGTTTTACAATTTAACTTTTTGAGATGACCATCCATTGATACCATTATTTCCTCATTTCCATAGAGTTTATCTATCTTTTATTATAAATTTCACTATGAATAACATTGAAAAGTCTCTCTCGTATCTCTTCACTCTACTTCACTAAGTTGATAAGGATATGGATTGTGAAAAATACTTGTACTAATGGTTAATAAAATGAAAATACAACTGGAAATCTCAAAGAAAAACTAAAAGTGTAAATATTCTTCAAAATTACCTTCTAAGAAGATAATAATCAAGGGAAAATAATGCAAACATGATGATATCTATTTTTTAGGTGGAAATAAGGGCTACTAAAAGAAAAATTCAACCAACTAAAGATTTATGGGGAAGCTTTAGTTATGTATATAAATATTCTAAATATATCTATTTATACAAGTTGGGAATTATTTACAACATACACATGTGTATTCATATATATAAACCAAATAGATTTCAAAAGATTTCCCATAGTGAGGTAGATCTACGAGTAGACAACTAAGTCAGAATTGATATAGTGTCTAGTAGGGACAATAACCTCATGTTGTTGATGAGAAAGATATAATTTTTCAAATTTTGTTATTATGTTCCTTTAATCACAAAAAACATGTTTCTATATCCGGTATTGATATAGATGGATTTATTTTCAATATGTTTCATAAATTGTGCATCTTTTATAAATAAAGATTTTTTTGGAAAGGAATATTTAAATAATGGTATTTTTATGTTTTATTAAAAAATCCAAGTAATGTAAACTGATAAATAAAATATTTTACAATATTTCTACCACACCCAACAATTGTATCACTCGCTAGGTCATGTAAATGAAATACATTTTTCTCTATTATACCAAGATGGACATTCATATTCCTTTGAACTGAAACAACATGGTGTATTTCATGCATATTTACAAATAAAAATGACTAAATATCCATTTAGTTGAAAATGTGTAAGGTCCAATTATATTGTTTATTTGGTTTATACTAATGTGTGTGGACAATTTCTTGTTAAATATAGGGTTGGGTACTCATACATTATAACTTTTTCCAAATACTATAGTATATCTGGATTTGTTTTCTTAATGTTAAGTTAGATTCCTTTGAAAAATTCAAAGAATATAAGAATAAATTTGTGAACCATCCTTGTCAGAAGATAAAGAAAGTCCACTCAGATCATGGTGGAAAATATCTTATTCAATACTTCATTTATTATTTATAAGAGTTTTGGATTCTATCCCAACTAAATCCTCCTTTAAACCATAATTGAATAGTCTAAGTTAATGGAAGAACTACACCCTTTTATACATAGTGATATCAATGATATACCATGTGGCTCTACCATTACCCTTTTAGGGAGACACATTCCACAAATTATCACACATTCTAAACTGACTAAAAAATAAATAAAAAAATAATATCCCTTAACATTTTTATGGAAATAAACATGTATTATCATATTAGTGGGTGTGGTAATATGAAGAATTTGTTAAGGATGTTTATTGAAATAAACATTCACCCTAAGGCAGTAATTGTATATTTACATGGTATCCTGGGGAAACAAGGTGATATTACCTATACAAGCCTTTAGATAAAAAATATTTTGGTGAACAATTGTCCCAAATTTATTTAGTGGGATAACATCGCTAGAATTTATAGTGGGAGAAAGATAGAATTTTAAGAAGTGCAAGATTAATATATAAAATATTTTGAACATGTATAGATTCCACAAAGCCCAATGAAATAGAACATTCCAAAGACATAATTATTATGTAAGAGTATAAGAGAGGTCACAGAACCTAAAAGATATGATTTTTTAATCACAGAGGATGTTGAATTGTTATTGATTGAAAATAATGATATTTTAACCGAGAAGGAAAAAGTAAGTGGCATATATGTTTCCTTGTGGAAAGAAGCTATGAATTCAAAAATTGATTCCATGTATCAAAACTAAGTCCAGATTTTGGTATATCCTCTAGTTGATGTAAATAACCTTGGTTTTAAAAGATTATTCAAGAAGAAACAATACATAGATGGACAAGTTATAAATTTTAAGGCACAAATAGTGGAAAAAGTGTTCAAACATCATCAAGGCATAGATTACGAAAAAACCTAATAAATAGTATCTATGCTAAAATCCATCATAATTATACATTCCATATCAATTTACCATGACTACGAAATTTATGAGATGGGTATCAAAAAAACCTTATTTAATGTTAACCTTCAAGAAGATGTATATATAACACAACCCAAAGGGTTTGTGACTTCATATGATTCTAAGAAGGCATGAAATTTGTGGATATTAATTTCAGGATGTCATAATATAATTTAATTTCATAAATAATTAATGAGATAATTTTTCATATAAATGGTTTAGTGGGAGTGAGTTCATTTCAATAATAGTTTATGTCAATGATATACAACTTATTGGAAACAATATAGCATTCTTAAACACTATTAAACCGTGGTTAAAATCATACTTCTCCATAAACGATTTAGGTGAAGTATCATACATTCCTAGGATCAAGATCCACTATGATAGTTTCAAGATACTTCATATTCTAAGTCAAAGTACATATACTAAATAAATACTGAAAATATTTATTTTAAAACAATACAAGAAGGAATTTTTTTCAATTGTTTCATGTAATTAATATTTCCATGAAAATTTTTCCTCTAACCCATGAGGAGGGATAGAGGATGAAAATGATTATATATGCATCGATAATTGGGAAATTCATGTATTTTATTCTATGTACTATTATAGATATCACCTACACCTTATGTTCGGTTGGAATATATTAAGATGACCCCATATACCACCATTAGATGGAAGTCGAGACTATCCTTATGTATTTTAGGTGAACTAAGAATATGTTTCTAGTATATGGAGAATATAAGAATATATACATTTGAGTATATGTAGTTAATAGTTCCCAAATAGACCAAGATTATCTGAAATCACATTTATAGTACATCTTCACTCTCATTGGAGGTTATGAGAGCTAGGAGAGCTAAAAGTAATTCATTTTCATAGATTCTATAGTGGATTCCGATTATATTATGGATTTTTAGGTAGCTAAATAATCTCTTTGGATAAGAACATTTATCCAATATATTGATGTGATTCCTATATTTAAAGATCCTATTACACTCTATTATGATAAAACTATAGTGGTGGATCTCACAAAGGAGCTAAGATCACATCAGAATACATATTAGATACTTCAGAAATATCAAATCTTGTGGTATTTTTCTCAAAGATATGAAGTTTCCGTGAGAAGAGTCTCTATTGCACTCAACATGGTGGAACCCCTGAATAAAGAAAAAAATTAATAGAAACAAGATCATTATGTGAGATATATAATACTTGAATTCATTGGCAGTTGGATTTATTTTTATTAGGAGTTTGTTGGAGATTGTCTCATAGAACTAACTATATGTACATTTTATTTTTCATATATTAAAAATTTGAATATTAATTAAATAATATTACTGAATATTTTTTCACAGTTATATGTGACATTAATGTAATAATTTCCTAGAGTATCTCTCACATTAAAAATGGAATAATGGTTCCCCATAATGATGATAACCTTAAAATTTTGATGATGATGTTTTTAAACATTATTCTATGGTCGGATAACAATATATGATGGTAAGAAAAATATGTTGAGTTTCATTTGTGAGTACTCATAAGAAGGTGAGACTTTATCTCATGAAGTTCACACATGGTAGTCTCCAAGAGGAGATATTATAAGAATATTCCCACCAGTGGGAGTTATATATGTTTATGTGTCATTAGATATTCCTATCTATGAGCATGTGTAATGGTACTCAGACTTTAAGTTTATTATCAATTCATCTCATGACCCATATATATAGATTTATTACTATAAACCCTGATGAAAATAGTATATAGTGAAGTTGGTAATGTTAGTTGTGTTAGGAATGAAATGTTTTCAATGAATAATACGAGGAAGGATTTCCCTTCCTTCATTATGGAAGTTGAAATCTCAGAAATTTTATTGAAATAGAACGATCACTTTAAAATTAAATGGAAATGGTGTAATAATGAATTTACTTTAGAGAGTCAAAGAAAGTGGTACCAAGAATATAGGTCAATGAAATGGGTGTACAACCTACATGATTACATATTAGAAAAAATGATTATATTTTACAATAAAAAATCATGTGTGGTTGTCGACACAATGACATTAACTTCTTTCTCTTGGGATCCTTGGCATGTTGCTAGAATGTGGATTTTGACAATAGGAAAGTCTGCCTAATGTCAATAAGATTGAATCCTAGATTTTCAAAAATTATGTGTCTCTAATGATCTCAATTAAATTATAATTATAATTTAATTATTTAAAAAAAATTATTTTCAAGATAGGAAAATAATTTTATTTAGTTTTTATTGATCACATAAATTAAATAAATATTTATTCATAAGGTGATTATTTAATTATAGGGATATATAATATTTATTAGGGTATTTGATAAATTCTAAGGAGTATTAGTGTAACACCTCGAGATTTTTATGACATATAGTTTTTTTGTTAATTTATTTTATGTCTTGTGTTATACGCTACACCGAGATAAGCTTGCGCAATAAGAAACACTAGCTTAGCTTGCAGTATATGCAATAATATGTTTTTCTTGGGTTATAAACAATTAAAAGTTATTTTGATATAATAAATTTCATTTAAGACTGACTATATGCGAACAACTAAATATTATAACCTAGTCATTATAATGGTAGGTATGAATAACAATAACTTTCTTCTGAAAAATAATTTAAATGAAAATAAATTAGTCTATAAAATAATAAAATAACTCTTTATGGATTTTATTAATAAAAAATATATTTAATATATTCAATGTAATATTTAAATTTCATCTTATATGTTTCCTAGACATGAAATAGGAACAAATTCAATTTTTTGGATAAAAGAAGTATTTTTCCAAAAACAATATAGTTTTGCCACATTTTGATGGCACGCCAATTTTGAATATAGATTTTGAATATTTTTTATATTAAATTTGACAAAATAAAATTCATATTTTAATTCTTAATATAAAAAATTACTTTGGATTAATTTTTGGTATTTCTCTGAAAAATTTAATTTTTCGAGGAATAGTGAAAATAATGATTTTTTTTGAAAAATTTATTTTCATTCAAATTAATTTCATAATTCTATTTTTTATTTTTTTATATTTTAATTAGTTTATTTTTATTCAAATATTTTTTTAAAATTATTTAATACATGAATTTATTATAAAAACATTTTTCACTTAAGAAGGGACATTTAAAAAAACGGGTTTTCGTGACATTTTACAGGGTTTATTTTAAATATAATTCTTGTGTTTTTAATTTTGTAAAATGAATGTAAAATTTTGATTCATGACGTAATTGTTTTATGTAGGCCCCCTTTAGTTTTGAACAATATGAGTAGTAACCATTAAAAATTATTTCACCACGGTAAAAGGTAAATTAGGTAATTTAGGTTAAAAATAAAATTATAGACTATAAAATGACAAAAAATAAACAATTGTTTTTTATTAATGTAAGTATACCCTTCAAACTTAAGGATCAAAATTATGTCATTTAATGGAAACGTTTCCTTGAAAATGACATAAATAATATTTAAATTAAAGAAAGACACAAAGTGTCACCTTCATTGTCTTTAATATCTATTATGTGTCCACATATGAAAAAATTCGCCATATCAATGAATATAAATGGTAATTTTTAAAATAATAAATGAATTTCTATAAAATAATTTTATTTTGACGTTTTGGGGGAATTTGGGAGATATTATGGTATTTATAATATTTTATTTAACGAAATTTTAAAAATGAAATATTCACGTTTCAAATAATATATCATTTTCAAAATAAGTTTATATAGAATTTAAATTCAACTATAAATACTCATTTTATATAGAAAATATTTTATTTATAATTATAATTAATTTTTAAATTTGAAGGAAGAAATAATTAACTTAAAGGTATATATATTTCTGATGGAGAAATTATTTAATTGATGAAAAATCAATAATATAATTTTTGTTAAAATGATAATAACCATTAAAAGACACAAACACATGAAAAATATTATTGGTAGAGTATATATCTTCCATAATTATCCAATGGACGAGTTATGGACCATTTGGAGCTTTATATATAAGATCATGATAATTATAGTATTTTCTTTAAAGTGATGTTAAACTTGTAGCATTCAAATTTAATTAAATATAACATTTTTAATGGTTTATTTTCAAGAAGATGTATTCTAGTAAAACAATTTTACTAAAAAATAGTAGATTTATATTAATAAAACACTTTTTTAATGTTTAAACACCAAATAAGTATATTAAATAATTACAAAATAACGATTTAGTAATTGTTTTATTAATGGAAATATAAAATTAATGTTATTAAAAATATTAAAATAAATATAATTTTATCTAATTAATATGTGGAATGAATTTTATAGATTACCTATACCCATTAGGTATATAATAAATTATATGTTTATATGATAGCATCTTATCTTGATATTTTTAAGATTCCATGGATTGAATAGTGTCAAAATTGACATTATTGTGGTTTTTTCAAAACAATGGTTTATTAAACTATTTAACAATAACAAAGCATTTTAAATTATATATAATAATTAGTATATGGTATAAAATTATCTAAATTATTTATTTAGTATTTAATTTACATCAAATTAGTAAATATTTCACCCTTTTAATATTGAAATAATTGTTTCCCAAGTTAAAATGAAATAGGATAACTATGTGTTAATTAAAATTATAAGGTTTAAACTGACAAAAATACTTTTAATAAATTTTTTATTAATGATATTTAATACTTATATAATATAATTTTCTATGTTTTCTCATTTTTTAGGTTTTTGGATTTGTTTTTATTTTATTATAAATTAATATTTTCGAGATTCCAAATGTGCCCCTCACCACAATTATAAAACGGAACATCCACCCTCACAATTTGATATCCATTTGATCATTCGAGATCCACCATACCCTTAGAATCTACCTTATAATATTATTTAGTCACATTATATAGGTTCTTTTCTTCTCAAAAGTCTTACTATAGTGCCTTTAAGTCGAGACATAGAGGGAGCTCGTCGAAGAAAAGGTATCTCCTATACCGATTCTTTAAAATTGTTTCTTTCTTTTACTTCCTCACTATGAGTTGTTTAAATTATAAATTAATTAATATAGTATCATTTTTATAATGATATGTTATTAATAATATGGAACAACTGTATTCCTCCTTCTATCAATCCTATAAGAAATTAAATCACCATGTGTGATTACGTATGACTTACCATCTTTACATGGTGGTGTAATCTATTTTCACCACCACCTTACTTTGATGGGTATAATTATGGAAATAACAACTATATATGATTATTATGATATTATATGGATTATGAAATATTAAACACCATTAACTTCAATACCATTACATAATTATGGGAATGATATCGTCTTTCATTCATACGTATGACCTATCATCTCTACGATGTGATGCGACTCATTCTACACGATATTCATTAAATTATGATTAAATAAATTTATAAAATGAATAAATATGATATATATAATTTTAATATAATTTTCGATTGACATAAATATGACTTATGAAGGAGAACATGAACTTGTTCTACAAAACATGCATGAGAAAATGAACCAGTTAATACACGAATAATGAGTAATAATGAAATATTATTAGCAAACAGATGATAATATGATCATATATGTTATCATAAAAATGAATATGATTCAAGGATATTTCAATGAAATTATTTATATCAACATACAAGGGTTTTGGATATATAAAAAGGATAACAGACCTAAGGAAAGGGATATCTTTTTAATCTCATTATTATTTTAGATTGTTTATTCATAAGTATTTAATATGGCATATTTTTCCTCAATCTCCATTTTCCCTAAATATGTATTAAAAAATATTCATTCTACCCTTTAATAAATTTAAATTCAATTTTACCTATTGGTGAATTTTTATTAGATGGTATGAAAGGAAACTTTTTTCGTTTTCGGTAGGGGTACTTTTTAACTTTCTAAAAAAAGTATAAGAAGAATGTTATATTTTAAAATATATGGCTTGAATAGATATTTACACATTAATAAATCCTTATTTACATGAATATTCTTTTAAAATATTTTAATATTATTTTTAATTAAATTTTTTTCATTTAAAAAGTTCATGGAATTTTGAGAAAAGAAATCATTTTTGAATAAGAATGGATATTTTACTAATGAATTCATCTCAAGTGTTTTATAAACATGATTTTCCATATAAGATTAAATTATTAAAATAGAGATATTTTTTTATCCCTATTATTACTACGATTTTATTGTGTTTATGATGAAATTATATTTATGAAATCCATTCATTTTATATGGATTATGATGGAATGATGTTTATGAAACCCATTTTTATTCATTGGGTTATGCAATTATGAATGATTTATGTTTTGGTGGAAAACAGAAGAATGATTTCATAATGATATTGGTAGGACCTATATCTCCATCTAATTCATTGTGAAAATATTTATATATCCTGATATAGACATGAGTAGAACGATAAGAAAATCCAATTCTATAATACAGGGATGGAACACATTGTGAACTCGGTTCAGTAATGACATTTTTATGTTATAATTGTATTAGAAATTCTCATTGGATAATATGGTAAATATTTTCTATGCTTATGTGTTTTCCAAAATTCAATGTTTTATGCCAATGCTAATTTGTCATGGTTTATGTTCCTTATTAATTATTCCTTATGAATTGCTGAGATTTATTTCCTGACTAAATATTTTGTTATTCAAAATTTATGTTCATGTTTTTACATTCTTATGTTAATGTTTTGGTTGATTTCCTCCATGATTAACATTAATGAGAATTTTATCTCACCCTTTTTATGTTTTCTTTTTCCCTGAATATAAAACTTTTTAGGTTGAAAAAATATAGGGAAGATATTTATGGGACATGTTGAAGATCTTTCACCAAGTTAGTTGAATATGTTCGATGTTTCTGAATACACTAAACTAATATGGTCTTTGAATGTATATTTGTGTAATGTATTAATTTTTAATAAAAATAAATTTAATTTCCATGAACATAAAGCCTGGGTCATTATAGTTTCTATCATTGAAAAGGTTTAGTTAGCCATTGAAAACTAGGATGCATAAACTTTAGTGAGATCCCCAGAAATATTTATAAGGATTTTTCTATCGAATTCCTAAGCATGTGTATAGATATAGGTTATAATGATAGAATTATGGTAATGATCATGAATAACCTATGATTAAACCTATGATGTTAAAGATTGAAGTTACTCCACCTTGATTATGATGTTTTCCTAGTGTGTTTTTCCCCTCACATTATTCTTTTTGGGGTTTAGACAATGGATAAAACCCGAAGGAACCATGTTAATGATAAATGAAATTATAAATTAAATGATTTTCCCCCCTGAACAATAAAATTTTATATTATCTATAATTAAAAGTCTTATCGTTATACTTACACATTCTATGAATCATTCTAGACTTCCAAAAGAGAAGAGAAGGGAACAATATTTTTTGTGTTCTTCATGAGGAAATGTCCATATTCTTTAAGTGGGTCTTCTAATCCACTTGTTATTCAAAAATGGATCAGTACCATTGAAATGATATTTTCCATCCTTTCCTATTTAGAAAATGAAAAAGTCATTTTGGTTATTTATCGTTTAAAGGGGAAGCAGAACAATGGTGGAATCTGATCAAGAATACAAGGTAGTAAGGTGAAACTAAGTCTATGTAATGAGACGAGTTCAAGAACATATTTTTGAATAATTAGTTTCCTAATATTCTTCAAAAAAAGATGGAAAAGTAGATTCTTGATCTTAAGAAAAATGATGATGAATCTGTTGGTACAAACGAGAAAATTTTTACAAGACTTGCAAGGTATGATTATGATATTATCATCCAACCTGAAATTAAAGTTGATCGATTCTTCAATGGATTAAAACCATGTCTTCTAAGGGTGTTAGATATAATAGAATTTAGTATCTATGAAGATATTGTGCATTGTGATATTAAGGTAGAAATGGAATTTGTTTTAACAAATCAATGTAACACACTGTGATTTTATGAGAAATAATTTGATTTTATGTATTATGTTATACACAACACCAATGGAATCTTTCACTATACACCACACTGTCTTGGCTTGCGTTACACACAAGTGAAAACTTCCTCGATAGCTTGTGTTGTATGCAATACCGAGTTTCACTAAACAACGATATGTTATTAAAATATTATATAAACTAGCTGTTATGAATAGTAAAACCCACTTTGTGAAATTTTATAAATTTTATCATTCAAAATGGACTTCATTTTTGGATTCAGAATATCGAAATTAGCCTATGGTGATTTTTGGTATTTTTCTGAAAACATTCAATTTTGGATAAATAGTGAAAACAATGAGTTATTGGTTAAAACCAACTTTTTTATTTAAATAATTATTTAATTTATTTAAATTTATTTTAGGTCAAAATAGATACATAATAACTATATATGTTCAATGAAATTCATTGGAGTCATTTTATAATAATTTTAGATATATAATTTTTTTTTGAAATTTTGACTGTCTTTTACCCACCTCCTAGGAGAATTTTTAAATTTAAATAAAACTTAATTTTACCGCTTATATAAGTGGAATTTAAAAAATCCAAGATACCCGGTTGATATCATTAAGTAAAATGTGGTTCAATAAGATAAAAATAATTGTTGGTGAATACTAACTTCTTACTTTTATTTACCACGGTTAAAAATAAATAGGGTAATTACTGGTAAAAATGATATTATTATTACCCTAACACATGACCTAATTCTATTGTATAAGTGTAATTCGACCAAAAATAACCTTAGTAATAAAATATTACCCTTTAGGTCCACTTGGATTAGATTAGGACATTTATTATTATTTAATTCAAAGAAAAGTTAAAAGAGTTAAAATCAATGTTTAATAAGTAAAACATTTTTAATATAGGGCTATACATAATCTAAATTAGACTATAAATATTCATTATAAAGATTAAAATATTTCCTACTTAATGTTATTATATTTATAATTTTTAGACAATAAATAATTTAATTTATTTATGACACAATGATGATGCAGTAGTTACCTTATTAATGAAATATTAACAGAATTGATATTATAAATACCCAAATAAATGTAATTTTAGACTTTTTATGAATTAGACTAATTTTATAGGTTAATATAACATATTAGGGTTGGTTATTGGTATTTTACTCGAAGTAATAATTCTGTTATGAATTCATAAAAAAACAAAATACAAAATAGTGTCAAAATTGAAATAAAATAGTTTTTAATCAAAATATTAAATTATTAATTGATATTATATTAATAAAAATATATGGTTTTGAAAAAAGAATTATATGAAATTAATGAACCAATTGGGGTTCTATTGGAAGTTTATAATAAGTTTATTAACCATATAGAGTAAGAATACAAGAAGACACAGTAAAAGATAAATTATTTAACTCCGAGTTAAATATAAATGATAAGGTTACAATGGTAACCTAATATTGTCTAAAAGCTATTGGTTGAGAGGATTTCGACCCATCCCCACCATAACCTCTAAATAAGTCATTTTTTAGACATTATAAACCGAATATGAATTTGTTATAAAATAATATTTTTAGGTTTCAAAAGGTTCCCCTATCAACCCTTATAAAAGAGAACCACCTCCCTCTCCTCTTAACACAATTTTTAGCCTTCAAGTTCGGCCAAAACCTGACCATTTATCTTCTAAACATATATAGTTATATCATAGAGGTTCCTGTATTCTCAAAATACCAACGCTAGTGCCCTATGAGGATGTTTAAAAGAGACACGTTAAGGAAGAGGTAATCTATTCTACCAATTATTTCAAGTTTCTTTCTTCTTAAACTTCCTCTTCTTTATTTGTTTCATTATAAAGTAATAAAATAAGTATCAATAATATACTTATATGTTATTAGAAATATGAAACAACCCTATTTCACCCTTTTTCCAATCTATGGAAAACGAAATCCCCGCGCGTGCGTACATACGGAATATCGTCTCCATGCCTTGGTGTAATCTGTTTTCCACCACCACCTTACTTGGATGGGTATAATGGTGTAAAAAATAACTATATATGATTATTATAACATGATACTGATTCTTAAATATTATATAATCAACTCCAATTCCATTCATATAATTATTATAACGATATCATCGCTCGTGCGTACGTACGGCCTACCGTCTTCATGATGTGATGCGACTCATTCTACATGATATTCATTAAATAATGATTATATAAATGAATTTAATGAATAAATATGATATATATTACACTAATACCATTATTTAAATGAAGTATCTATAACCTAAAAATAAGAATAAGAAAAAATTCAAGAAAACACGCATAAGAACATAAAGAAATGAACACCCGAATAACGAGTAGTAACGAAATATTACTAATAAAAAGATACTAATATGACCATATATGATATCATAACAATTTATATGATTCTTTAATAATTCAATGACATTATTTAAATCATTATATCAGAGTTTCCGATACGTACGAAGCATATTGGACCTAAGGTAAGGGAAAATCTCACAATCTCATTTTTATCCGAGATTGTTTATACTTCAGAATTTACTGGGGAATATTTATAGTACACATCCATGTTTCCTCAATATGTATGATTATTTCTATCATAATATAATTTTTTAAATACAATTTTACCTATTGGTCAATTTTATTAGAAGATATGAAAATAATATTTTGTCATTTTCAGTACGAGATACTTTTTGACTTTTCCGGCCAAAGTACGAGAAGAATGTTTTTTTAACTTCTACGGCATGAATGGATTTTTATTATTTCATAAAACATTATTTCCATGAATCTTCCTTTAAAATTTTTCAATTTTAGTTTTAATTAACTTTTTTTTGTTTAAAATTTTATGACATGATATGAAAGGAAAAGAAATTTTGAAGTATAAAGGATATTTTCCTCAAGAATGGAGTTCGAGTGTTTTATAAAAATTATTTTCCATCTATGATAATTTAGGGTTTTGTTTCTATCCCTACTTTTACATTGATTTGATTATGTTATGCTAGAATTATTTTATGAAGTTCTTTTATCTTATATGGATTATGTTATGATGACACGATGTTTAAGAATCCCATTTTTATTACATGGGTTATGCTATGATATATGATTTATGATTTTGTGGCACACATAAAAATGGTTTAATTATGAGATGGGTGAGACCTATATCTTTCTCCAATGCATTGGGTAAATATTTATATCTCATGATATAGACATGGCCGAAACGAAAATTTAATCCGGTTCAGTGATACATAACTGGAACGAGGAGTGAACTCGGTTCAAAAATGGACTTTGTCCACTATGATAGTCTTGGCAATGAGTATTGACTAATATGAAATTATTTTCTATTATTATTCATGTATGCCACAAAGTTTCATGTTTTATGTTATAATTATTGGGATTAAATTTCACAACTATTATTTATCCCACGTTCTGATATTATGATCTCTTTTGCAGGTTAAGATTTTCAAAATGTTATGTTCTTATGAATATAATATGATTGATATTTCCTTTGTTTACCCTTACTATGCATTTGAGCTCACCCTTTTGTATGTTTTCTTTTCCCCAGGTTAGGAAGAAGAGTATTAAGTAGGATATGCCAAAAGGGACTCTAGATATGATGAAATAAATGGGAGACAATGTAGATGATTTATGAACCAGTTGTTTATATTTCCCAATTTCTAAAGACACTATACCTATATGGTTCTATCATGTTTTTGTTATAGGTTGTAATAAGTATGCTTCAATTCTGAAGTAATAACAATGAATGTATTTTATGGGTCATTATAGTTGGTATCATAGGAAAGGTATAGTCAACCTTTGGAAACTAGGATGTGAAAGCCTTACTAAGAACCCAAAGGATAAGTCTAAGCATAGAACACAATATTAGTGTTTTATAAATGGCCATGAATAAACTATAATAAGACCTAAAGTGTGAAATTTTATTCTTGATTATGTGGTTTTCCTATTATGATTAGTGTTTCCCACACTATGCTTATTGGTTTTAGTCAATGGCTAGAACCCAAAGGCACCATGTTAATGCTAAATGCGACGTGAAATGCAATGATTTTCCCCCTGAGCAACCAAACGTTATGGGAGTTGGAATGAAAAATTGTGTAGCCTTTCTCACACAACTTTCTCAAGCTATGAATCATTCAAGACTTCCAAAAGAGCAAAGGAAGGAGCAGCAATATGTTGAATCCTTTATGAGGTAGCATCCACCCTCATTCAGTGGGTCTACTGATCCATTAGTGGCTAAATAATGGATCAGTACCACTGAAATGATATTTTCAGTTCTTCAATGTTATGAACATGATAAATTCATCTTAGCAGCATATTGTTTGGAAAGTGAAGCTGATCAATGGTGGAATCTTATCAAGAATATGAGGCAAAGAGATGAAATTTATTCAATGGAGTAAGATGAGTTCAAGAACTTATTTTTCAATAAGTACTTCCCTTTTATTCTTCAAACAAAGATGGAGAAGGAGTTTCTTGAACTAATGCAAAAGGATGATGAATCTGTTGGTACCTACGAAATTTTTTTTAGAATACTTGCAAGGTATACTTCCATAATTATTATCCAAAATGAGAGTAAGATCGATCGATTATATAGTGTCTTAAAACCAAGTCTTCAAAGGGAGTTATAAATAAGGTTCTTCAATAGCTATGAGGAAATTGTTCGATGTACTCTTAAGGTTGAGATGAAGATTAGATTAACCCATTAGTCATATGGGTTTGATAAGAAGAGTAAAATGGAATTAAAAGGGAAATCTAAAGACCACACTGAAAACAAGATGAGTTTCTCTTATGCTAAAAGTGTGGAAAGAAATATGGAGGGAATTGTCTTAAAGGGACAAATAAATGTTTCAAATTTGGAAAAGAAGGTCATCGGGCATTTGAATGATGCAATGATGGGAAAAAGATGTCTAGTGATGTGAAAAAAGAAAAGGATATACAGAATGAACCTCCTACACTTCAATGTAACAAGTGTAAGGAAATGGGGCATTATGCTAATCAATGCCCTAATCCAAGGGTTGTTGATGATGATAGACCTCAAAAAACTCTTGAGGCCAAAGACAAAGGAAATTCACATGCAATTTCTGTCGGTGATGTGGAGTACGATAACGAAGTGGTGAAAGGTACACTTACCATCCACTCTAAAGTAGAAAATGTTTTATTTTATTTTGGATCCACCCACTCTTTTATTTCTGAAGAATTTTCTAAGGGTATCACATTATTTCCTCAATAATTAGAAGTTGAGTTAGCTGTGACAACCCCTAATGGCACAACAATCACATCAAAAGTTTACAATTCTTCTCCGATTGATGTTTGTGTGAAATTGCTTCATGCCAATATTTTCATCCTTCCTATAGTATAATTTGATGTGTTTCTAGGTATGGATTGGATTTCTTTATATGGAGCTCATATCAATTTCCAAATAAGGGAAGTCACATTTCATATTCCAGATCAATCAATGATCATATATCGATGAAAGGATGAATATAACCTTCTAGTGGAAATTTCTTCCATTATATGGGTCTTGATTCCAATAAATGAAGGTTATTTATCTCAAATGGTTGGATAGAAACTCACGATTAAGAATACTCCCATTGTATGGGAGTTTGATGATGTCTTTCTATAGGAATTTCCAGGTCTTCCACCAAATCATGAAATTGAGTTTTCAATAGAACTCATATCGGGTGCTATACCTATTTCAAAGACACCTTATAGAATGACCCCAATTGAGTTGCAGGAATTGAAGAAGAAACTCCAAGAGAATCTTGATCAGGGATTCATACGCCCTAGTGCATCACCTTGGGGAGCACCTATTCTGTTTGTTAAGAAGAAAGATGGATCAATGAGACTCTACATTGATTATCTAGAACTTAACAAGATCACTATCAAGAACAAATATCCTCTCCCACACATTGATGACTTATTTGACCAACTACGCAGAGCTCAATACTTTTCCAAGATTGATCTTTGTTCATGGTATCATCAATTAAGGGTCAAAGGGGAGGATATACCAAATATTAATTTCCATACAAGGTATGAACACTATGAATTTATAGTGATTCCATTTGGTCTTACTAATTACCCTGCTATCTTCATGGATCTAATGAATAGTGTCTTTAGAGACTATCTTGATTAGTTTGTGGTAGTCTTTATAGACGATATTCTTGTCTATTTAAAGAGAAAGGAAGAACATGAGGATCACTTGATAATTGTATTAAAGACCCTAATAAAGGATAAGCTTTAGGCCAAATTTACCAAGTGTGAATTTTGGCTTCAAAAAGTTTCATTTTTTGGTCACATAATCTCAAAATAGTGGATATCTGTGGATCCAGCAAAATCGGAGGTTATCAAAAAATGGTTGAGACCAACAACAGTAACTGAGATCTAAATTTTTCTTGGTTTGGCTGGATATTATCGACATTTTGAGAAAGATTTTTCACGATTATCTAATCCACTCACCAGGTTGACTCGAAAAGGAGTTAAGTTCATTTGGATAGAGGAGTGTGAAGAGAATTTCATGGAGTTAAAAAGAAAGTTATCCAGTGCACCTATGCTCACACTTCCTTGTAGTGGAGAAAGGTTTGTGATCTACAATGATGCAACCAAGCAGGTATTGGGTTGTGTTCTCATGCAATACAATATGGTGATAGCTTATGCCTCATGACTGTTGAAAATACATGAGCAAAATTACCCAAATCATGATTTGGAATTAGCTGCGGTAATCATTGCGTTAATGATTTGGAGGAATTATCTTTATGGTGAATGGTGTGATATTTATACTGATCATAAAAGTTTAAAGTATATTTTCCCACAAGAGGAGCTGAATATGCACTAAATAAGATGGTTGGATATTATTACGAATTACGAATACTCAATTAATTACCACCCTGGGAAAGCAAACAATGTGGAAGACACATTAAGTCGACAAGACCATGCTAGATTATACATGATGTGGATCAAAAAAGATCTAATATTTATGTATTTAAAAAGGATGGATCTTGGAATTATAATGGAAGGGGAAAAATATGATCTTTCTCAAATGAATTTTCAACCATCTATACATGTGTAGATTAAGGAGGCACATAAACAAGATGTAGAGTTACAAAAGATGGTGAGAAATGTTCCTAAATTCCACATTTATTATGATGAAAAAATAAGGTTCAGGTATCGGGTTTGTGTTCCTCCCATCCCAGAATTAATGAAGGAAATATTTGATGAAGCTCATAGTTCTTAATTCCTTATTCACCCTGGAAGCACAAAGATGTATAGGGACCTGCAGGAGTACTTCTAGTGGGATGGCATGAAAAGAGATGTTGCTGAATATGTCTCTTGATGCTTGGTTTGACAGCATGTTAAAGTTGGGAAACAGAAGTGTAAGGGGTTGTTACAACCATTACCCATACCGGAATGGAAATGGGACAGCATCACTATGGACTTTGTCACAAGACTTCCCAAAACACCCAAAGGCAATAATGAAATCTGGGTTATAGTTGATCATCTTATGAAGTCGGCACATTTCATTGATATAATAGAAGATTTATCTCTTGATTATCTTGCTAGGATATATGTGAATTAAGTGGTAAGATTTCATGGAGAACCACTTTCCATTATATCTAATCGGGATCTGAGGTTTACCTCAATGTTTTGGCGAAGTCTTCAGCATATTCTAGATACAAATTTGAGTTTCAGCACTGCTGATCATCTTGAGATAGACGGTCAGTCTAAGAGGACAATTCAAACTCTAGAAGACATGTTGAGAGCTTGCTCTATGTATTTCAAAGGTGGTTGGGATCAACACCTACCTTTGGTGGAATTTTCTTATAATAATAGCTTTCACTCCAGTATTATGATGGCACCTTATGAAGATCTATATGGAAAGAAATGCAGAACTCAAACTTGCTAGAATAAAGTTGGGGAAAGAAAGCTATTAAGACCTGATCTTGTTGATGAGATGGCAGAAAAGGTAAGATTTATTCATCAACACATAAGAGAAGCTCAGAGTCGAAAAAAAGTTATTCTGACAACCGACGAAAATACCTAGAGTTTGAAGTGGGTGATAATGTGTTCTTACGAATATCTCCTTGGAAGAGAGTAATGAGATTTGGAAAGAAGGGTAAGCTGATCCCTAGGTATATTGGTCCTTTCGAAATACTGGATTGTGTTGGGAAGGTAGCTTACCGATTGGCACTTCCACCGAATCTCTCTCAAGTTCATGATATGTTCCATGTATCTCTCCTGAGAAAGTACATACCCGATCCTTCACATGTACTAAGCTCAGAAGTTGTACCACTAAAGAAAGACCTTTCTAATGAACAACTACCAATAGAGATTCTGGATCGTAGCGAAAAAGTTATACAAAACAAGATCACTCACTTGGTTAAAGTTTTATGGAGGAACCTCCAATTAGAATAATATACATGGGAACTTGAGGATATGATGAGGTAGAGGTATCCTCATCTGTTTGTAACGAAGTGACGAATTTTGAGGGATAAATTATTTTTAAGGGATGTAGAAGGTAACACCCTGAGATTTTATGAGAAATATTTTGTTTTTATGTATTATGTTATACGAAACACCAATGTAATCATTCAATACACACCACATTGTCTTGGCTTGCGTTACATGCGAGAGAGACCTTCCTCGATAGCTTGCGTTGTACGCAATACCGAGTTTCACTAAAAAACAACATGTTATTAAAATTTTATATAAACTAGCCGTTATGAATAGTAATACCCACTTTTTGAAATTTTATAAATTTTATATTTTAAAATGGACTTCATTTTTGGATTCAGAATATCGAAATTATCCTAGTGTGAATTTTTGGTATTATTCTGAAAACTTTCAATTTTTGATGAATAGTGAAAACTCTGAGTTATTGGTTAAAACTGACATTATATTTAAATAATCATTTATTTTATTGAAAATTATTTTAGGTCAAAATAGATACATAATACCTATATATGTTCAATGTAATTCATTGGAGTCATTTTATAAAAATTTTACATATATAAAAATTTTATTGAACTTTTAACCGTCTTTTACCCACCTCCTAGGACAATTTGCAAATTTACATAAAACTTAATTTTACCGCTTTTGTGAGTGGAATTTAAAAAATCCAAGAGACAAAGTTGATATTAGTAAGTAAAATGTGGTTCAATAAGATAAATTGTTTTTGTGAATAGTAACTTATTACTTTTATTTACCACGGTTAAAAGTAAATATGGTAATTAAGGGAAAAATGATATAATTATTACCATAAAAAATGTCCTAATTCTATTTGATAATTTTAATTCGACCAAAAACAACCTTAGGAATAAAATATTACCCTTTAGATACATGTGGATTAGATTAGGACATTTATTATTATTTAATTCAAAGAAGAGTTAAAAGAGTTAAAATCAAAGTTTAATAAGTAAAGAATTTTTAATATATGGTTATACAAAAGATAAATTAGACTATAAATATCCCTAAGATATATAATACTATTTCCTACAAAATGGTATTTAGTTTATAATTTTTAGACAACAACTTATTTAATTTATTTATGACACAATGAAGATGCAGTAATTACCTTATTAATGAAATATTAACATAATTGATATTATAAATTCCCAAATAAATGTAATTTGAGAATTTTTATGAATAAAAATAAATTTCTAAGTTAATATAACATATTAGGGTTGGTTATAGGAATTTTTTGCGAAGTAATAATGCTGTGATGAATTTAGAAAAAACAAAATCCCAAATAGTGTCAATATTGACATAAAGGAGTTTTTAAAACAAATATTAAATTATTAATTGATATTATATTCCTAAAAATAAAAGGTTAGGAAAAAAGACTTGTATGAAATTAATGAACCAATTGGGGTTCGATTGGAAGTTTATAGTAAGTTTATTAACCATATAGTGTAAGAATACAAGAAGACACGGTAAAAGTTAAATTATTTAACTTAGAGTTAAATCTAAAGGATAAGGTTAAAATGGTAACCTAAACTTGTCTAAAACCTTTTGGTTGAGAGGGTTTCGACCCATAACCACCCTAGACTCAAAATAAGTCACTTTGGACCCATTATAAACCTAATATGAATTTATTATAAATTAATATTTTTAGGTTTCCAATGGTGCCCCTCTCCTCCCTTATAAAAGAGAACCTCATCCCTCTCCTCTTCACACAATTTTGAGCCTTAAAACTAGGCCAAAATCTGCCCATTTTTCTTCTCAACATCTATATTTATATCATAGAGGTTCTGGGATTCTAAAAAGTCCAACTATAGTGCCCTAATAGGATGTTTAAAAGAGACACGTCAAGGAAGAGGTAATCTCTTCTACCGATTCTTTCAAGTTTCATTCTTCTTATACTTCATCTTATTTATTTGTTTCATTATAAAGTAATAACATCAGTATCACTCATATAATGATATTTTATTATAAATATTAAACAACCCTATTTCACCTTCTATCCATCCTATGGAAAATTAAATCACCGCACGTGCGTATGTACAGAATACTGTCTCCACACAGTGGTGTAATCTGTTTTCCACCACCACCCTACTTGGATGGGTATAATGGTGTAATAAATAAATATATATGATTATTATAACATTATAAGGATTATTAAATATTATATCATCAACTATAATTCCTTTTATATAATTATGGGAATGATATCATCGCTCGTGCGTACGTACGACCTACCGTCTCCACGATGTGATGCGACACGTTATACATGATATTCATTGAATAATGATTATATAAATTAATTGAATGAATAAATATGATATATATTTCTGTAATACCATTCTATAAATGAGGTATCTATAACCTAAAATTAGGAATAAGAATCTATTCGACAAAACACGCATAAGAATATATAGCAATGAACACCCGAATAACATGTAGTAATGAAATATTACTAATAAGAAGATAATAATATGACCATATATGATATCATAACAATGAATATGATTCTGTAATAAGTAAATGACATTATTTAAATCATTATACAGGAGGTTTAGATACGTACGAAGCATATTGGACCTAAGGTAAGGGGAAATCTCACAATCTCATTTTTATACGAGATTGTTTATACTTCAGAATTTACTGGGGAATATTTATCATCCACATCCGTGTTTCCTCAATATGTAATATTATTTCTATCCTCCTATAAGTTTTTAAAATCCAACTTTATCTATTTGTTAATTATAGTAAAATATATGAAAGGAATTTTTTTTGTTTTCAGTACGAGATACTTTTTGACTTTTCTGGCCAAATTACAAGAAGAATGTTTTTTAACATATAAGGAATGAATGGATTTTTATGATTTCATAGAACATTATTTCCATGAATCTTCCTTTAAATGTTTTCAAGTTTATTTTTAATTAACTTCTTTTAGTTTAAAATTGTATGACATGTTATGAAAGGAAAAAAATTGAAGTAGAAAGGATATTTTCCTCAAGAATGGAGGTCAAGTGTTTTATCAAAATTATTTTCCATCTAAGATAATATAGGGTTCTGTTTCTATCCATATTTTACATTGATTTGATTATGTTATGCTAGAATTATTTTATTAATTCCTTTTATCTTATATGGATTATGGTATGATGACATGATGTTTAAGAATCCCATTTTTTTACATGGGTTATGCTATGATATATGATTTATGATTTTGTGGTACACATAAGAATGGTTTCATTATGATATGGGTGGGACCTATATCTCCCTCTAAAGAATTGGGTAAAGCTATATATCTCATGAGATAGAAATATCCTGAATGGAATGTTAATCCAGTTTAGTGATACAGGACTTGAATGAGGAGTGAACTCGGTTCAGAAATGGACTTTCTCCACTATGATAGTCTTGGCAATTAGTCTTGACTAATATGGAATGATTTTCTATGATTATGTGTTTATGCCAGAAAGCTTCATGTTTTATGTTATGATTATTGGGATTACATTTCACTACTATGATTTATCCAACATTATGATATTATGATCTCTTTTTCAGGTTAAGATTTTCAAAATGTTATGTTCTTATGAATATGATATGATTGATATTTCCTTTGTTTACCCTTACTGAGAATTTGAGCTCACCCTTTTGTATGTTCTCTTTTCCCTAGGTCAGGAAGAAGGGTATTAATTAGGATATTCCAAAAGGGACTCTAGATATAATGAAATAAACGGAAGACAATGTAGATTCTTTATGAACCAGTTGTTTATATTTCCTAGGTTCTAAAGAAACTATACCTATAAGGTCCTATCATGGTTTTTTATATGTTGTAATATGTATCCTTGAATTCTGAAGTAATAACAATGTATGAAAATTATGGGTCGTTATAGTTGGTATCAGATGAAAGGTATAGTCAACATTTGGAAACTAGGATGTGAAAGCCTTAGTAAGAACCCTAAGGATATGTCTAAGCATTGAACAAAATATTAGTGTTTTAGAAATGGCCATGAATAACCTATGATAATACCTAAAGTGTGAATTTTTATTCTTGATTATGTGGTTTTCCTATTATGATTAGTGTTTCTCACACTATGCTTATTGGTTTTAGTCAATGGCTAGAACCCAAAGAAATTGTGTTAATACTGAATGCGACAGGCAGTGAAATGATTGTCTCCCTGAGCAACCAAACATTATGGGAGCTGGAATGCAAAATCATGTAGCCATGGTCACACAAATTTCTCAATCTATGAATCATGCGGGACTTCAAAATGATCAAATGAAAGAGAAACATTCTGTTGAATCCTTCATGAGGAAGCGTCCACCCTCATTCAGTGGGTATAATGATCCATTAGTGGCTGAACAATGGATCAGTACCACTAAAAAGATATTTTCAGTACTTCAATGTTCTGAACATGATAATGTCATCTTAGCAGTATATTGTTTTGAAGGTGATGCAGATTAATGGTGGAATCTTATCAAGAATACGGGGAAAAGATATGAAATTGATTCTATGGAATGGGACTAGTTCAAGAACTTATTTTTCAATAAGTACTTCCCTCATATTCTTCAAACAAAGAGAGGGAATGAGTTTCTTGAACTAAAGCAAAAGGATGATGAATCTGTTGGTACCTACAAAGAAAATTTTACAAGACTTTCAAGGTATGCTTCCGGAATTGTTATCCAACTTGAGAGTAAGATCGATCAATTCTTTAGTGGCTGGAAACCAAGTCTTCAAATTGAATTAGCCATAATAAACTTTAATAGCTACGAGGAAATTGTTTGATGTCCTCTCAAGGTTGAGATGGAGATTAAAGTAACCTATCAGTCATATAGGGTTTGATAAGAGGAGGAAAATAGAATTCTAAGGGAAATCTTAAGAACACATTGAAAAGAAGATGAGTTTTCCCTTATGCTCAAAGTGTGGAAAGAAACATGGTTGGAATTGTCTTAAAGGGACAAGTAAATGTTTCAAATGTGGAAAATAAGGTCATCAGGCATTTTAATGCGTCAATGATGGGAAAATGATGTCCAATGATGCGAACAAAGAAAAGGCTACACAGAATTCACCTCCTACACTTCAATGTTAAAAGTGTAAGGAAATGGGTAATTATTCTAATCAATGACCTAATACAAGGGTTGTTGATGATGATCGACATGAACAAACTCTTAAGGCCATAGACAAACGAAATTCACAAGAAATTTCTATCGACGATGTGGAGTATGATAACAAAGTGGTGAAAGGTACACTTAACATCCACTCTAATGTAGAAAATGTTTTATTTGATTCTGGATCCCCCCACTATTTTATTTCTAAAGAATTTTCTAAGGGTATCGTTGTATTACCTCAACAATTAGATGTTGAGTTAGTTGTGAAAACCCCTAATAGCACAATCATCGCATCAAAACTTTACAATTCTTCTCTGATTGAAGTTTGTGGGAAAATGCTTCTTGTAAATCCTATGATCCTTCCTATAGTGGAATCTAATGTGATTCTAGGCATGGATTGGATTTATTTATATAGAGCTCCTATCAATTTCCAAAGAAGGGATGTCACATTTCATATTATAGATCAATCAATGATCATCTATCGATGCAAGGATGAATATAACATTCCAGTGGAAAATTCATCCATCTTATGGGTCTTGATTCCAATAAATAAAGGTTATTTATCTCAAATGGTTGGGGAGAAAATCATGATTAAGAATACACCCACTGTACGAGAGTTTGATGATGTCTTTCCGGAGTAATTTCTAGGTCTTCCACCAAATCGTGAAGTTGAGTTTTCAATATAACTCATACCGGGTGCTATACCTATTTCAAAGACACCTTATAGAATGTCCCAAATTGAGTTGCAGGAATTGATGAAGAAACTCCAAGAAAATCGTGATAAGAGATTCATACTCCCTAGTGAATCACCTTGGGGAGCACATGTTCTTTTTGTTAATAAGAAAGATGGATCAATGAGACTCTGCATTGATTATCAAGAACATTACAAGATCACTATCAAGAACAAATATCCTCTCCCATGCATTGATGACTTATTTGACCAACTACGCCGAGCTCAATAATTTTCCCAGATTGATCTTCTTTAAGGGTATCATCAATTAAGGGTCAAAAGGGATGATATACCAAATACGACTTTCCGTACAAGGTATGGACACTATAAATTTATAGTTATTCCATTTGGTCTTACTAATGCTCGTGCTATCTTCAGGGATCTAATGAACAGAGTCTTTAGAGACTATCTTGATCAGTTTCTGGTAGTCTTCATAGACGATATTCTTGTCTATTCAAAGAGCAAGGAAGAACATGACGATCAGTTGAGAATTGTATTAAAGACCCTAATAAAGGAGAATATTTTTTTCCAAATTTACCAAGTGTGAATTTTGGCTTCAAAAAGTTTCATTTTTGGGTCACATAATCTCAAAATAGGGGATATCTGTGGATCCAGCAAAAACAGAGGTTATCTAAAAATGGTCGAGACCAACAACAGTAACTGAGATCCAAAGTTTTCTTGGTTTGGATGGATATTATCAACTTTTTTTAATGATTTTTCATAATTATCTAATCCACTCACCAGGTTGACTCGAAAAGGAGTTAAGTTCATTTGGATGGAGGAGTGTGAAGTGAATTTCATGGAGTTAAAAAGAAGGTTATCCGGTGCACCTATGCTCACACTGCCTTGTAGTAGAGAAAGGTTTGTGATCTACAGTGATGCATCAAATAAGGGATTGGGGTGTATTATCTTGAAAAAGGATATGGTGATAGCTTATGCCTCACGACAGTTGAAAATACATGATCAAAATTACCCAACTCATGATTCAGAATTAGCTGTAGTAATCTTTGCGTTAAATATTTGGAGGCATTATCTTTATGGTGAAAGGTGTGATATTTATACTGATCATAAATGTTTAAAGTATATTTTCACACAAAAGGAGCTGAATATGCTCCAAAGAAGATGGCTGGAGCTGATTAAGGATTACGACTGCTCAATATATTACCACCCTGGGAAAACAAACAAGGTGGCAGACGCATTAAGTCGACAAGACCATGATAGATTATCCATGATGAGGATCACAAAAGATCCAATATTTATGGATTTACAAACGATAGATCTTGAAATTATAATGAAAGGGGAAAAATCTTATCTTTCTCAAATGAATGTTCAACGATCTATACATGTGAAGATTAAAGAGGCATACAAAGAAGATGTAGATTTATAAAAGAAAGTGAGAAATGTTCCTGAATTCCACTTTGATTGTGATGAAATAATAAGGTTCAGAAAATAGGGTTTTGTTCCTCCCATTTCATAATTAAAGAAGGAAATATTGGATGAAGGTCATAGTTAGTAATTCTATATTCACCCTAGAAGCACGAAGATGGATAGGGACATGAAGGGCTACTTCTAGTGGGATGACATGAAAAGAGATGTTGCTGAATATGTCTCTTGATGCTTGGTTTGTCAGCAAGTTAAAGCTGAGAGACAGAAGTCTAAGGGGATGTTACAACTATTACCCATACCAGAATGGAAATGGGAAAACATCAATACAGACTTTGTCACTGAACTTCCCAAAACATCCAAAGGAAATAATGCTATATGGGATATAGTTGATCATCTTACGAAGTCGGCACACTTCATTTCTATTAGAGATGATTTCTCTCTTGATCATCCTTCTAGGATATATGTAAAGGAAGAGGTAAGATTTAATGTATTACCACTTTCCATTATATGTGATCGGGATCCGAGGTTTACCTAGAAGTTTTGGTGAAGTCTTTAGCATATTCTAGATACAGAGGTGAGTTTTAGCACTGCTTATCATCCTCAGATAGACGGTCAGTCTGAGAGGACAATTCAAAATCTAGAAGACATGTTGAAAGCTTACTCTATGGATTTTAAAGGTTTTTGGGATCAACACCTACCTTTGGTGGAATTTTCTTATAATAATAGATTTCACTCCAGTATTAAGATGGCTCCTTATGAAGCTCTCTATGGAAATAAATGTAGAACTCCAACTTGTTGGAATGAAGTTGGGGAAAGAAAGCTATTAGGACCTGATCTTGTTGATGAGATGGAACAAAAGGTAAGATATCTTTAGCAACACATAAGAGCAGCTCAGAGTCGACAAAAAATTTATTTTGACAATCGAAGAAAAGACCAAGAGATTAAAGTGGGTGATAAAGTGTTCTTACAAATACCTCCTTGGAAGAGAGTAATGAGATTTGGAAAGAAGGGAAAGCTAAGCCCTAGGTATATTGGTCCTTTCGAAATACTGGATCATGTTGGGAAGGTAGCTTACCGGTTGGCGCTTCCACAAAATCTCTCTCAAATTCATGATGTGTTCCATGTATCTCTCCTAAGAAATTACATACCCAATCCTTCACATGTACTAAGTTTAGAAGTTGTACTGCTGGAGCAAGATCTCTTCTTTTAAAGAACAACCAATAGAGATTCTGGATCATAGTGAAAAATTTCTACGAAAAAAGACCACTCGCTTGGTAAAAGTTTTATGGAGGAACCACCAAGTAGAAGAAGTTAAATGGGAACTTGAGGATATGATGAGGGAGAGGTATCCTCATCTGTTTGTGACGAAGTGAAAAATTTCGAGGGTGGAATTCTTCTTAAGGGGGGTAGAAGGCAACACCCCGAGATTCTATGAGAAATATTTTGTTTTTATGTATTATGTTATACAAAACACCAATGTAATCTTTCACTACACACCACAATGTCTTGGCTTTCTTTACACGCAAGATAAACCTTCCTCGATAGCTTGCACTATACGCAATACTGAGTTTCACTAAATAATGATATGTTATTAAAATATTATATAAACTAGCCATTATAAATATTAATACCAACTTTTTCAAATTTTATAAATTTTATCTATCAAAATTGACTTCATTTTTGGATTTGGAATATCTAAATTAGCCTAGGGTGAATTTTTGGTATTTTTCTGAAAACTTTCAATTTTTGATGAATAGTGAAAACATTGAGTTATTAGTTAAAACCAAATTTTAATTTAAATAATAATTTATTTTATTTAAATTTATTTTAGGTCAAAATAGATACATAATACCTATATAATTTCAATGTAACTCATCGGAGTCATTTTATAATAATTTGAGATATATAAAAAGTTTATTGAACTTTTGACCGTCTTTTACCCACCTCATAGTAGAATTTTCAAATTTACATAAAACATAATTTTACCGCTTCTGTGAGTAAAATTTCAAAAATCAAAGAGAAATGGATGATATTAGTAATTAAAATGTGGCTCAATAAGATAATATTAATTTTTGGTGAATAGTAACTTTTTACTTTTATTTACCACGATTAAAAGTAAATAGGGTAAGTAAGGGTAAAAATGGTATTATTATTACCATAACACATGTTCTAATTCAATTGGATAAGTGTAATTAGACCAAAAAACAACCTTACGAATAAAATATTACCCTTTAGGTCCACTTGGATTAGATTTGGACAATTATTATTATTTAATTCAAAGAAGAGGTAAAAGAGTTAAAATCAAAGTTTAATAAGTAAAACATTGTTAATATAGGGTTATACATAAGATAAATATGAGTATAAATAATCATTAGAAATATAAAAATATTTCCTATATAATGGTATATTATTTATAATTTTTAGAAATCAATTAATTTATTTTATTTATGACACAATGATGATGCAGTAATTACCTTATTAATGAAATATTAACATAATTGATATTATAAATACCCAAATAAATGTAAATTGATACTTTTTATGAATTAAAACACTTTTATAGGTTAATATAACATATTAGAGTTGGTTAGATGAATTTATTTTGGAGTAATAATACTGTTATGAATTTACAAAAAACAAAATACCAAATAGTGTCATAATTGACATAAAAGATTTTGTAAAATAAATATTAACTTATTAAATGATATTATATTTTTAAAATTATAAGGTTCTTACAAAAGACTTATATGACATTAATGAACCAATTGGGGTTATATTGGAATTTCATAGTAAGTTTATTAACCATATAGTGTAATAATACAAGATGAAACAGTAAAAGTTAAATTATTTAACTTAGAGTTAAATCTAAATGATAAGGTTAAAATGGTAACCTAAACTTGTATAAAACCTATTGGTTGAGAGTATTTTGACCCATCCCCATCCTATACTCTAAATAAATCACATTGGAGCCATTATAAATCGAATATGAATTTATTATCAATTAATATTTTTAGGTTTCCAAAGGTGCCCCTCTTTTCCCTTATAAAAGAGAACCTCCTCCCTCTCCTCTTCACACAATTTTGAGCCTTCATCCTCAGAAAAACCCTTCCAATTTCTATTATAAACACCTCTAGTTATATCATATATGTTTTTGTCTTCTCAAAAGACCAGTTATTTTTTCCTAATATGATGTTTAAAAGAGACACGTCAAGGAAGAGGTAATCTCTTCTACTGATTCGTTCAAGTTTATTTCTTCTTCTACTTCCTCTTCTTTAATTTTTTAATTATAAAGTAATAAAATCAGTATCAATAATATACTGATATGTTTTTATAAATATGAAACACCCCTATTTCACCTTCTATCCATCCTATGTAAAACAAAATCACCGCGCATGCATGCATACGGAATACCGTCTCCACGCCATGGTGTAATCGGGTTTCCACCACCACCTTACTTGGTTGGGTATAATGGTGTAAAAAATAACTATATATGATTATTATAACATGATACTGATTCTGAAATATTATATCATCAACTATAATTCCATTCATATAATTATTGTAATGATATCATCGCTCGTGCGTACGTACGACATACCGTCTCCACGATGTGATGCGACTCGTTCTACATGATATTCATTGAATAATGATTATATAAATGAATTGAATGAATAAATATGATATATATTACACTAATACCATTCTTTAAATGAGTTGTCTATAACTTAAAAAGAGGAATAAGAATCTATTCGACAAAACATGCATAAGAACATAAAGCAATGAACACCTGAATAACAAGTAGTAATGAAATATTACTAATAAGAATATAATAATATGTCCATATATGATATCATAACAATGAATATGATACTGTAATAAGTTAATGACATTATTTAAATCATTATACAGGAGGTTCAGATATGTACGAAGCATATTGGACCTAAGGTAAGGGAAAATCTCACAATCTCATTTTTATCTGAGATTGTTTATACTTCAGAATTTACTGGGGAATATTTATCATCCACATCCATGTTTCCTCAATATTTAATATTACTTATATCCACTTAAAATTTTTTAAATCCAATTTTACCTATTGGTGAATTATATAAAAAGATATCGAAGGAATCTTTTGTCGTTTTCACTACGAGATACTTTTTGACTTTTCGGGCCAAAGTACGAGAAGAATGTTTTTTTAACTTATACGACATGGATGGATTTTTATGACTTCATAGAACATTATTTCCATGAATCTTAATTTACAAGTTTTCAAGTTTATTTTTAATTAACTTATTTTAGTATAAAATTATATTACATTTTAAGAAAGGAAAAATGTTTTTGAAGTAGAAAGTATATTTTCGTCAAAAATGGAGTTCAAGTGTTTTATGAAAATTATTTTCCATCTAAGATAATATAGGATTCTGTTCCTATCCCTATTTTTACATTGATTTGATTATGTTAGGTTGTAATTTTTTTATGAAGTCCTTTTATCTTATATGGATTATGTTACGAGGACATGACGTTTAAGAATCCCATTTTTATTACATGGGTTATGCTATGATATATGATTTATGATTTTGTGCACACATAAGAATGGTTTCATTATGAGATGGGTGGGACCTATATCTCCCACAAATGAATTGGGTAATGATTTATATCTCATGAGATAGACATGGATGGAATGGAAAGTTAATCTGGTTCAGTCATACAGGACTGAAACGACGAGTGAACTCGGTTCGGAAATGGACTTTGTCTGCAATGATAGTCTTGGCAATGAGTCTTGACTAATATGAAATGATTTTCTATGATTATGTGTGTATGACACAAAGATTCATGTTTTATGTTATGATTATTAGGATTATATTTCACTACTATGATTTATCCCACATTATGATATTATGATCTCTTTTGTCGGTTAAGATTTTAAAAATGTTATGTTCTTATGAATACGATATGATTGATATTTCCTTTGTTTACCCTTACTGAGCATTTGAGCTCCCCCTTTTTATATTTTCTTTTCCTAAGGTCGGGAAGGAGGGTATTAAGTTAGACATACCCAAAGGGACTCTATATATGATGAAATAAATGGGAGACAATGTAGATTCTTTATGAACCAATTGTTTATATTTCCTACTCTCTAAAGACACTATAATGATACTGTCCTATCATGATTTTATTATATGTTGTAATAATTATGATTAAATTCTAAAGTAATAATAATGTATGTAAATTATGGGTCTTTATAATCAATCTCATGGATTTTACAAGGAATGAAAGATGAAGTTCAAAGGAAAATCTCAAAATAACGGTGAAAAGAAGATGAGTGTTTCCTTATGCTCAATGCATGGAAAAAATCATGGTGGAAATTTTCTAAAACAGACTATAAAATTTTTTAAGGGTGGAAAAGAAGGTCATCAGGTAGATGAGTGGAGATGTATTGAGAAAAAGGTAGATAATGATGTGAATAGAGAAAAGGATACAGAGAATGCACCACCCACACTTCAGTGATACAAGTGCATGGAAATGGGGCATTATGCCAACCAGTTCCATAATCCAAGGGTTATCAATGATGATCCACATAAAAAACCTTTTAATTGCAATGAAAAAGGTAAATCACATGCGATCACTATGGGTGATGTTGTGTATTATAATGAAGTGGTGGAATGATTGAGTGTTTATGAAATGGGATTCAAAAACAATGTTGTAGAATCTCTTTTATAGGATTATGGAATATTAAAATATCTATGTATTGGTCCATTGTGATTTTTCATAAGTATATAGTATCTATAACCCTGAAAAGTGATTGAAATGGTTTTGTAAAAAACATGATATAATTATGAGATTAGGAAATAATGAAATGTTTTAAAGTATTTATGTCCTCTGTATTGATATATAGAAAAAGTTATATAATGGTTTGAGTATATATATATATATTTTGGATTTTTGGTATGTTCAAAGACATAATTTCTAACAAAATTCATGTTTTAACTGAGGTTATATGGAAATTATAGTTATTACAATGTTTAAAGAGAATGAATGATTAAGTTATTCACATGTTTGGAATGTGATAACCAAGAACTAGCTTATGAGATATGGGGATAAATGTTAAACTAATTTAGTTCACATCTATCTGATGTTTTGGATTTTCATCTTTTATAAGGATTGTAAGGTTATAATTTTATGGAATGATTAAGTTAAACATCAAAAGAAATTTGTTATAATAATGTCTTATCTAACCATAGGTGGACTTATGAATATTTGATTAATTGTGGTAACCATTTTGTTATGGTAATGATAAAGGGAATGAACTATAAATCTAGTTATGGATTGCATGATCTGATAACACATTAGGAATAAAAAATTAAACTTCATTTCATTGACTAAGAGATGAAGTGGAAATTACTCAAAGAACAACCATCATCGAGATTATACTAAAATCAAGTATGTATTTATTCTCATTTTCATTAAATTTAAGAAAAGGATCATGAAAAAGAAAAATGTAATCCTAGTACCTTATTATCCAATGAATCAAATGGAACATTAAACCATCTCAAATTTATGACTTTTTGATTGTTAACTTTCTCTTTATGTTGTTCTGTATCACCCCAATCCAAATTGTAGGGTTATATTTGTCATGACCCATCCTTGTGGCCCGTGCCATGACTACCCCAATCCTGCCTACCATAGGCCAGGGGCTGGTGACTAGCACCAAATGCGTAAATCCCTAAGTTGGGAAGGCATTGCCTTTATATAGTAACACATACACAAACAGAGTAAGCTGGAAGTAATGAACTAAGTGAAAACTGTATACAAAAAGTAGTTCTGAAAGTAAAAGGGGTCGGAAATACAAGTCCAATAGTAATGTATAGGTACAACGGAAAACAAGTATAACTGAAAAAGGGACAACAACCAAAAAGGGAATCTCTTGGAATGTCTGCCGAGTATCCTACATGAAGGGTAGGTACAGATGTCCACCTCAAAACTCCATGTCTATCGGTCTACTCCAAGTTCCATCTTGCCGTGTGGGCCACCTCTGGGTACCGTCCGGTCCTGGCTCTCTCTTAGCCTCTGTCAATGTTGTCAGTCATCTGCATCCAACACAATGAGGTGCAGGCATATCCCGTACAGGGGTGAGTATAATGATACTCACTAGAGACCCTAAGACCCCCAAAGGTCTCCGAGAATCCATGAAGGATAATACATAGAAGGAAAGATACAATCACGAAGTATCAAACAACCCTACTTAGGTATATACGCATACATACACCTAATTAACCAATCTCTGTTTGGCTCCAACTCTCGAGCCCAAGTACAACCCAGTTCACACAGGAAGTAAACTCAATCACATCTATGATAATGATTGAATGTTAAGACTCAGCTCACAGAGGTATACATCTTTCATATAGAGATATAGATGATCATATGTAGTCACTGATTCAACTAAGCTATCGGACCCACATAATATACAAGACCAACTAATCTATCGGACCCACATAGGATACAAGAACAACTACTTTGTCAGACCCACATAGGATACAAGTATAAAGGTCAAACTGTTGGATCCACACAAGATTCAAGAACATTATTCATCGCTGTCGAAACCACGGGGGATTCCGGTACATTTTCCATCTTCGTCGAACCTAGGGAGGGTTCCAATATGGTAGTCATCATCGTCGAACCAACGGAGGTTCCTAGTACGGTAGACGTCGCAGTCGCAGCCAACTCTAGGGTTCTGGCACACAGCACGCTCGATTCCAGGAGGGTCGGCTCCTCGAGCAAAGGGTTCGATAAATCAACTATCACAAAGTCCAGAGTTGATGTATCTCCATGTTCCATCTCATCAAAAGAGACTCAACACGACAGATGGCGCGTCAATCAGACGCCCGATCCGAGAGTTATTGACTTTTTTATTCTAAGGTCCCGGTTGGATTTACGCTCATTCCAAACCCAGCTGTTTTCCAAAGTTGACCAAAACTCACTTAGAGTAAAAAAAGGACCGCCTCATCACAAGGGTCACGGTTCCGCAGACGGTAAATCGATCAGATGTGCGGTCTAGAAGATATTCGCGCTTAAGTGAAACGGGCCTGGCCCGTCAAGCCCAGTGGGCTGGCGAGTCGGCCCGACCCGGTTCTGCGGGTCCGACTCAGCTCGGGGGTCGACCCAGCCTGGTGGGGTGAGGCCCAGCCCGACTCAGTGGCCCGAAACATGCGAGGGCGGCCTGGCTCATGCGGCAGGCGGCCTGGCCCACGACCGGCCGCGGCTCGGCCGGGTGGCTGAGGCGAAGCGGGGGGGGGGGGTGCATACCCCCAGTTTTCTGAAATAGCAGCGCCGCCCCTCCTGCTCGTCTGGCCAAAGCCGGCCGGTCTTCTCCTGAGCCAGCGGCCCGCATAGCGGGCCGCTGTCCTCCCACGCGGCACCTTTGGGTGTTGCGGCTTCCTTCAACCCGGCCGAAAGGTGGCTGGCCGGTTCACCCGCCGAAGCGTCCCGCACAACACGGACCGCGATCTTCTTGCAACATGGTGCCAAGGGGGCTCCTCGGTCCTCCAGCCCGGTGGGATTTGGCTGGCCATTTCACTTCAACCGGGCGGCCCGCGGATGGAGGCCACAGTTATTCTCCACACAGCCGGCACGCAGTCGCCACTTCTTTCGTCCCTCATGGCCCACATGGTTGCGGCCCCTTCCTTCCTCCAGTTTGGTGTGACAGAATGATGCCCTACCAGTCTTGCCACCGTCAACAAATCAAGAGAAACAACGGAGGGTCGTCGAGCCATGTTTGTTCGGCCCTCGCCCTCCACGTAAGGTGGTAACAAGAAGCCAACGTCAAACCATATAAAAACGAGGAATGAGGATTTAATTTAATCAAGACAAACCCCTACCTCGATTCAAGGTACAATTCATGTCGACGAGCCACGAAAGATGGTGTCACAGAAGTCGGGCATCACGAAAGATGGATGTCGATTCCGTTGACGTCGGGGTGCGTCCGAAGAGGAAGCGTCGTTGGAGATGTACCTCACGTTCTCCATCGGAGATGGTGAATTCTCCTAAGCCTTCCCACCAAAATAAAATTTCCAACCAAACTAAAAATAAAAACAAATCACTTATACAAAAGGATGGATTATAATATTCAAAATTCAAATACTTAAATTAATTAATTGTGGAGTTCAATTAATTAATTAAAATTTGTTGGAAAAAATTATGGGAGAGTGAAGGAGGTAGAGAGTCACAATTAAAGAGGGGAGGTGTCAAATTTATTAAGGGGAGTTAATGGGGAATTTAAGGGGAAGTTGAGGGGTTAGGATCGTGTGGGACCCACCCTTAGTTATATCCTTCCAAGGGAGGTTATGTGGGGTTTGGGCCCCACCTCCAACTTCCTTTTTGAGGAAATAACCACCACCCCAAATAAAACTATGTAACACATAATTTTATTTAGTTTAATAAAATTCCAAAAAATTAACTTCTCCCGACCAAATGCAACTACGGTAAAGGTCCCCTTAATCGAATATCGGCGCTGTGAGTTCATCGGTGACCTCAGATTTCAATTTAGAGAACCAGTTGCAAAGATAGAAAAACCCGTGCATACGTTTATTGAACGTACCCAAACAAAACTTCATAAATTGATTCTGGGAACACCGGGCCTTGGAATCAGACACTGTTCGAAACTGCGGACTCATAAAATTCCAAAAAATTTAAGAAAAAATTTTCCTTGAAATTTCTGGGTCTTTAAATTAACCTCACCTAAGAGCTTTACATCCCCGTAAATCTACAACATACACTAGGGAAACAAATGGGGGTACTGAGCACGCATCTGAGCCTCCTATTCCCAAGTGCTCTCCGGGAGGTTCTCGTGCTTCTAGAAAATGTGCACCAAAGAAATCAACCATCCACGTAGT
The DNA here is from genome assembly GCA_963277665.1 of Viscum album. NCBI lineage: Eukaryota > Viridiplantae > Streptophyta > Magnoliopsida > Santalales > Viscaceae > Viscum > Viscum album. The sequence continues at coordinate 342,157,116 of OY728135.1, forward strand.
ACCCACTCCTGTCGTTCCTCGATCTCCACTGGGACCTCCATGAATATCACCCCGTCATTGATGTCCAGCTCTCCGTGGTCGATGATGTGTGATGGGTCATGCATGTATCTCCTCAGCTGAGATATGTGAAAGATTTCATGCACCTGGAGCAACTAAGGTGGAAGGGCCAGGCGGTAAGCCACCTCACCTACCCTGTTGAGGACCTGGAACGGTCCGATGAAATGCGAAGATATCTTTCCGCCTTGACCAAATATCTGTAGACCTCGTTGAGGTGAGACCCGTAGGAAGATGTGGTCGCCATCCTCGAACTCCAGTGGTCTCTGTCTCCTATCAACGTAGGACTTATGTCTTCTATATGAAGTCTTCATCCACTCCTAGATGATATGTACCTTCTCCATCATAGCCTGAACCATCTAAGGTCCTACAAGTGCTGACTCCCCTGGGTCAGTCCAACACAGAGGTGATCTGCAAGTTCAGCCGTACAGTGCCTCGTAAGGTTCCTTCTCGATGGTGGACTGGTATCTGTTGTTTTATGCAAACTCCACCAAGGGTAAGTGATCCTCCCAACTGCGACTAAAGTTGAGGACACATGCACGGAGCATGTCCTCGAGAGTCTGAATGGTCCTCTCTGTCTGACCATCTGTGTGAGGATGGAAGGAGGTGCTCAAGAAAAGTTGTGTGCCGAAAGCCTCATGTAACTCCTTCCATAGCCAGGAAGTGAAACGAGCATCTCGATCAGAGATGATAGTCGATGGCACACCATTAATATGTATGATCTCCTAAATTTAGAGGTATCCCAAGCTCATTACTAAGCCCTGCTCTCTGATCGGTAGGAAGTGGGCCGACTTCGTGTGTCGGTCGACAATCACCCAGATAGAGTGGTACCCTCTGGATGTACATGGAAGCCCTATCACAAAATCCATTGATATACCATCCCACTTCCACTCTGGAACCTCTAAGGGCTGAACCATACCTGTTGAAACCTGGTGCTCCACCTTCACATGCTGACAAGTGAGGCATCGAGAGACAAAATCTGATACTACTTTCTTCATACCCAGCCACCAATGCTGTCGTCTGAGGTCCTGATACATCTTCACCACTACTAGATTTACTGTTAGAGTGGAAGTCTGGAACCCCCTCAACACATCCTCCTGTAATGCAACTGGTACCATGGTACATCCTCTGAAGAGGATGACATGCTCCCCACCTTCAGAATACCCATCAGGTGCTTTCCTTGAGGATATTTGAGCACGTCCCAACTCACAGTCAACGTCTCCACATTGTGCCTCCCTGACTCGCTAAAGTAGTAGAGGAGTGAATGTGAGAGACTGCAGAAAGGATTCTCTATCTCTATCCACAAAGGATATCTACAATGCATCCAGTTGCTCTATCGCCTCTCCTAGTAGTTGTATGCCTGATCTCTTGCTGAGAGAATCTTCTACTACGTTCCCCTTCCCAGGAATATATACTATCTCGAAGTCATAGTCCTGGAAGAACTCGAGCCATCGCTGCTGTCTCAGGTTCAGGTCCTTCTACGAGAAGATGTATCTAAGACTCTGGTGGTCAGAATAGACTATAAAACGCTCACCTATCTGATAGTGCCACAACATATTCAAGGAGAAGACCACTACTGCTAACTCCAGGTCATGGGTAGCATAGTTTTCCTCGTGCTGCCTCAACTTCTATGAACCATATGTGATCATTGCCTACTCCTACATCATAACAAACCCGAGTATGGTCCCTGATGCATCGTAGTAAACTACATACCCTATGACCTCCTCCGATAGCCTCAAGATGGGCACACTGTTCAAACTCTACCTCAACTCCTTAATGATCTTCTAGCATCTATACAACCACACGAAGGGTTTCCCCTTCTTCGTCAAAGCTGTTAGTGGTTCTGCAACTCTGGAGAAGTCTGGAACAAAGGTAAGTCTAGCCGACTTCTGAGTGATCGACTGCACCTTCTTATGCATGATTCTATCCTATGCTACCTGGGTTTTCCTTTTCACTGACCAAGGAAAATCCTATAGAAACTTTGTAGATAAACCAAAACATTTTTACCAATACATTCAATCTGTGTATGAACTGTGGTTTCCTAGTCCATACCAAAACTAACGTCGTAAGGCCTCGATGCTGCCACCAAGAGGATCCAACCAAAACTCTCACCTGAAGGGTCAAATCCCACCATTGGTGTACATGTGATTATTGAGTCTCCTCCCAAAGGTATCTCCATACATGAGGGTAAAGTCAACAGATTAACCAGAAACTCTAGCTCTGGGACACGATTCGTGGTAGGAAGGAATGATTGGTACCTATGTCTATTGATACGACAGCTAGTAGTAGACACATACCACACCTCAAATCAATCTCAGAGCCCTTGGCTCACACTCCTTGACTGTATGCAGCTACTCTCTTACCCTACCCTCCAACTCCATGATCCTAGCGGGGACTAAAAAAGAGGGTAGTTGTAACATGTCGAAATGTTCCCCACCTCATACTTCTCTCCTAGCCCTGCTTCCACATCTCCTGCCCTGAAGATTCATCTGTCCTTAACACTTCCGCTTGTCAAAAAAATTTACATGGTCAAGTCTCTGAGACTGGCGCGAGTTTCATGCTTTAAAATGTTAACATTCACTGGATGTATCCACTTTTCCAATGAACATTCAACCACAAAGGTTCTCTCTAGCACTCTAAAATATGTAGGAATTCATAGAGGAAAACCTGTTGGCTCAGATATCCTTAAACACACCTTTCTCAGAGGTCCGAGCTCGAAATCACTGGTCGTATCATATTCATCGAGTACCAGGAATGATCGGTATGCCTCGATGAATAATCAGCTACCGAAACGTCGTCCTGCCGAAGCTGTATAAGCTCTAGAAATCTCTCAGCCTCCTCCTCAAGCTAGTACTCAGCTGCCTGTGGGTTGGTCTCACCTCGAAACATGAGGGATATCTGGTGCTGAAACACATGTAAGGCAATAAGCCTACATGTGTCCTCTATCGGTACCACCGATAGTGTTTGATGACCAACAGGCAGTGATATAGTTGGAACATTTCCCGAAGGTACCATATTGGTAAACAATCCATGTACCAAAACTTCATCATTATGTGGACCATCCTCAAGGTCACTCACTAAAAAGGATTAGTAGCTAAGATCAAAATATTCTATACCTGTGTCTCAACTTGGTGGAAAACTCTAGTAATCGCCTCCATCCAGTCCTCTGCTTCCGGGGAATCTGTCTCACCTCGAAACCTCAGAGGCCTCTGCCGCTAGAACTCATGCAACATGCTCAGTCGGTGTGCACCGTCATCCAATGTAGTTGGTGGAATCTGTTTCCCAATGGGTGGTGGTGGTGCTGGCACACCACCCAAAGGTGCCAACATAGTAAGAGGGCCCTGCACCGAAGCCTCATTGCTCGGTGGGTCGTCATCTTGTACTCTCTCTCAGGAACCCCACTTGGTTGTCTTTACAGTGGAATCCTGATAAGGAACAGGTGCGCCACGGTCAATAAGTTATACCTTGTGAGCTGACTCAAAGAGACCACAAAGGAAACTCTTGAAACACACATGCAATCAGTGTTTCAATTCACTAAGTCGGAAATCAGAGGTCAGGGTCCTGGTGTATGGATACGTCAGCCTCCGCACCAACACTAGACTCCCTGGACGGAAAACCATACTCAATACTCTTAACAATATTTCTTCACAGAAAAGAAAGATCAGATTCCTAAGTTCTGCGGTAGAACCAACTCCTCTGATACCAATTTGTCACGAACCATCCTCGGGGCCTGTGCCATGACTACCCCAAGCCTTCCTTCTATTGGCCAGGGGTTGGAGACTAGCACCAAAGGCGTAAATCCCTAAGCTGGGTAGGCATTGACTTTATAGTAGTAACACACACACAAAGATAGTAAGCTAGAAGCAAAGACCTAAGTGAAAAATGTATACAAAAAGTAGTGATGAATGTAAAAGGGGCTGGAAATACACGCCCAACTGTAATGTACATGTACAACGGAAAAAAAGTACAACTGAAAAAGGGACAACAACTGAAAAGCGAAGCTCCTAGAACGTCCACCGAGTATCCTACCTGTAGGGTAGGTACATATGTCCACCTCAGCGCTCCATGTATATTGGTCCACTCTGTGTTCCTTCTCATCATGTGGTCCACCTCCGGGTATCGTCCAGTCCTGGCTCGCTCTCAGCATCCATCAATGTTGTCCTTTTTCTGCATCCAACACAACGAGATTTGAGCATAGCCCGTGCTGCGGTGAGTATAACGATACTCAAGAGGGACCACAAGACCCCCAAAGGTCTCCCATAATCAATGAAGGATAAACCACAGAGGAAAAGATACAATCAAAACGTATAAAACAACCCTATTTAGGTATATAACCATACATATAACTATGTTATCAATATCAGTTCGGCTCCAACTCTCGAGCCCAAGCACAACCCAGTCCACACAGGAAGTAAAGTCAATCACAACGATGAAAATGATTGAAATTCAAGACTCAGCTCACATAGGTATACATCTTTATTATAGCGACGGAGATGATCAGATGTAGTCACTGATGCATCTATGCTCTCGGACCCACATAGGATACAAGACCAGCTAAGCTGTCGGACCCACACAGGATATAAGACCATCTACTCTGTCGGATGCACATAGGATACAAGTACATAGGTCAAACTGCCAGACCCACACATGATACAAGAACAGTAGTCATCTCTATCGAACCCACAGAGGACTTCGGTACATTTTCCATCATCGTCAAACCCACAGAGAATTCCCATACGGTAGTCATCATCATTGAACCCATGGAGGATCCCAGTACGGTAGACGTCGCAGTCGCGGCCAGCTCTAGGGTTCCCGTACACAACACACTCGATTTTGGGAGGCTATGATCATCGAGACAAGGGTTCGATACATCAACTATCAAGATGTCCAGAGTTGATGTATCCCAAAGTTTCTTCTCAACAAAAGAAACCCAACACGACAGACGACGCGTCAAACGGACGCCTGGTCTGAGAGTTATTGGCTTTTCCGGTCCAGGGGCCCAGTTGGATTTATGCTCATTCCAAACCCAGAAATTTTCCAAAGTTGTAAAAAAATAATTTAGAGTAACGTAAAAGGACCACCTCGTCACAAGGGTCCCAGTGCCGCAGAGGGTGCGTCTGTCGAACACGCAGTCTAGAAGTTATTCGTGCTTAAGTGAAATAGGCCCGAACCATCAAGCCCAGTGGGCTTGCGGGTTGGCCCGACCCAGTTCGGTGGGTCCAACCTGGCTGGGGGATCGACCCAACCTGGTGGGGTGCAACCCGGCCCGACGCTGTGGCCCGGACTAGGCGAGGACGGCCCGACCCATGCAAGGGCGGGCCGGCCAGCACGGCAGGCGGCCCGGCCCACGCAAGGGCAGCCTGACCCGCCCGGCAGGCAGCCTAGACCTTTCCAGGGCGGCCCGACCCGTGGTTGGCCAAGACAGAGCGGGTGGGGGGGGGGGGGGGGGCACAGTCCCCGGTGTTTTTGAAACGGCGGTGCGACCCCGACTTCCTGGTTGGCCGAAGCCAGCCGGTCTTCTCCAGTGCGAATGGCCCGCACAGCGGGCCGCTGTCCTCCCACGCGGCACCTTCGGGTGTCTCGTCTTCCTTCAACCTGGCCGGTAGGTGGCCGACCTGTTCACCCACCGATGCGGCCTACCCAGTGTGGACCACAGTTCCTCCGCAACATGATGCCATCAGGCGCCACTGTCTTCTACCCAGCCGGCAGGCGGCCAACCGGTTCGCCCACCTAAGAGGCCTGCTTAGCGCTGGCTACGGTCTTCCTGCAGCACAATGCAAGGGGGCATCGCGGTCCTCCAGCCCAGCCGGCTATGGTCGGTCGGTTTGTTTCATCCGAGCGGCCTACGGATGCGGGCCAAAGTTCTTCTTCACGCGGCCAGCGCACGATCGTCGCTTCTTCCGTCTGCCGCGGCCCGCATGGTCGCGACCCCTTCCTTCCTCCAGCGTGGTGTGATGACACTTCGCCCTACCAGTTCTTCCACCATCACCAACTCAAGTGAAACAACGGAGGGTCATCAGGCCATGTTTGTTCGGCCCGCGCCCTCCGCGTGAGGTGGTGACAAGAAGCCAATGTCGAACCATATAAAAACGAGGAACTAGGATTCAATTTAAACAAGACAAACCCCTACCTCAATTCAAGGTATGTTGCATGTCAACGAGCCATGAAAGACGATGTCGCGAAAGTCGGGCATCGCTCAAGATGGACGTCAATTCTGTTGATGATGGGGTGCGTCCGAAGAGGAAGCGTCGTTGGAGAAGTCCCTCGCATTTTCCGTCATAGATGGTGAATTCTCCCAAGCCTTCCCAGCAATATAAAATTTCAAACCAAACTAAAAATAAAAACACACCACCTATATAAAAGGATGGCTTATAGTTTTCAAAATTCAAACACTTAAATTAATTAATTATGGATTTCAATTAATTAATTAAAACATGTAGGAAAAATTTATAGGAGAGTGAAGGAGGTGGAGAGTCACAATTAAAGAGGGGAGGTTTCAAATTAATTAAGGGGAGTTAATGGGGAGTTTAAGGGGAAGTTGAGGGGTTAGGATTGCGTGGGCCCCAAACTTAGTTATATCCTCCCAAGGGAAGTTATGTGGGGTGTGGGACCCACCTACAAATTTCTTTTGGAGGAAATAACCACCACAATAAATAAAACTATGTAACACATAATTTTATTCAGATTAATAAAATTCCCAAAAATTAACTTCCCCTCCCGACCAAACACAACTACAGTAAAGGTCCCCTTAAGCGAATACCGACGCTACGAGTTCATCAGTGCCCTAAAATTTAAATTCCAAGCACCGGTTCAAAAGATATAAAAACCCACACATAAGTTTACAGAACGTACACAAACAAAACTTCAGAAATTTATTTCGGGCACACCGGGCCTCGGAATCAGTCGTCGTCAGAAACTATGGGCTCGTAAAATTCCCAAGAATTTAAGAAAAAAAATTTCCTTGAAATTTCTGGTACTTTACAATATTTTTCTTCCATATTCATGTTTTTACTTTCCACATATGTAATTCTATGTGGAATCCCAATGAGGAGTAACTTTGGTCAACTACTATGATTCTACCTTTCCTTTTTTTAAAAGAAGTTTTAGTTTTTCTTTTTACGATGTTGGTTTCTATAAAAGAAAAATTAAAGTAGTAAACCTTTTATAACCCTGATGATTTTTGAAGGAGAAATTAATTTTAATGGGGTAAAAATGTATCACCCTGATAGTTTTATGAGAGATATTTTTTTAATTTCTTTAATGTCTTGTGGTGTACGCTACAACAAGATAAGCATGCACAATACGCAACACCGACTTAGCTTGCGGTATACACAACACTATACTTGGATTATGTTATAAAAAAATAAATGTTATTTTGATAGAATTCATCTCATGTTAGTCTGAGTATAAGTGAACAAATAAATATTATAACATAGACATTATAATGGTCGGTATGGATAATATTAACATTCTTTTGAAAAACTATTTAAATGAAAATAAATGAGTCTATAAAATAATAAAATCACTCTTGATGGATTTTATTAAAGAAAAATATATGTAATATATTCAATATAATGTTTAAAATTCATCTTATGTGTTTTCTAGACATGATATAGGAACAAATTCATTTTTTTGGACAAAAGATGTATTTTTCAGAAAAATGTAGTTTTGGCACCTTTTGATGGCGCACCAAATTTTAATATATTTTTTGAGACCTTTTTATATTAAATTTGACAAAATAAACTTATTATTTTAATTCATAATATAAAAATATTATTTGGTTAAATTTTTGGAATTTTTTCGAGGTGATTCATCTTTTGATGAATAGTGAAAATACTGATTTTTATTGAAAACATTATTTTATTTTACATTCATTAAATAATTATGTTTTAGATTAGTTTTAAATTTTAATTAGTTAATTAGTATACATGTATTTTTTTTGAAAATTAGTTTATATATCAATTTATTATAAAAAATACCTTCCATTTTAAAAGGGTCATTTTTTGAAAAAAACATGATTTTCATGACATTTTACCAGTTTTACTTTAAATTTAATTCAGAAAATTCTATGTTTTGAATTATGAAAAATAATGATAAATTTTTATTTAGTAGGTAAAAATTTGTTATGTCTACACCTTTTATTTTTGAAAATATGAATAGAAACCATGGAAAACTTTGTTACCACAATAAAGGGTAAATTAGGCAATTTAGGTTAAGAATAAAATTATAATGACTATAAAATGGTGAAATTAAATGAAACAATTTTAATTGATTAATTTAATTAGACCCTTAACACTTATTTATCTAAATTATGTCATTTAATGGACACTTATCCATGAAAATGAATAATATAATATTTAAATCAAAGAAAGGCATAAAGTACCATTTTCTTTGTCTTTAAATTCAATTATGTGTCGACATATGAAAAATGGATGGTATCAATGAATCTAAATGGAAATGTTTAAATTAATAAATATATTCCATTAAAATGAAATTATATTTGACGTTTTGGGGCCATTTTGGAGATATTATGGTATTTATAATATGTTATTTAATGAAAATATAAAAATTTCACATTCAAATTTTAAATAATATATCATTTTTAAAATAAGGCTACACAAAAGATAAAATCAACTATAAATACTAATATGAAATATAAAATATTTTTCTTTATTATGGTAATTTATTTTAAATTTTTAGGTAATAAATAACTACCTTAATGGTTTATATATTGTTTTTGAAGAAATTATTTAATCGATGAAAAATCAATAAACTAATTTTTATTAAAATGATAATAACCATTAAAAGTCAAAAAACACTTTAAAAATATTATTTTCAGATTATATCATGACCATAATCATTGAAGAGTCATGTTAAGGTCCATTTGGATCCTTATATAAGTGTGTATTAACCTTATATTATTTTATTTAATGTGATGTTAAACTTGTCACATTCATATTTTAATATGAATAACATTTTTATTGATTTATTTTCTCGAATATATATTCAACTATAAGAATTATACTAAAATATAGTATATATATCTTCATCATAGTATTTTATTTTTAATTTTTACCCAAAATAGGTATGTTAAATAATTACTCAGTACCGATAGAGTAATTATTTTATTAATGAAAATATCAAATTAATATTTCTAAAAAATATTAAAATAAATAAAAATTTGATCTAATTAATCTGTAAAAATAATTTTATAGATTAACTATACCACTTAGTTATTTAATAATTTTTTTGGAGGATAAAATATTATTTTTTTATTTTAAGAAAATCCATGAATTGAATAATGTCAAAATTGACACTTTTGTTCTTTTTTCAAAATAATGATTTATTAAAATATTTAAAGATAATAAAACATTTTAAAAAATGTATAATAATTTTTATATAGTCTAAAATTATCTAAATTATTTATTTATGATCTAATTTTCATCAAATAATCAATCTTTCAAACTTGTAATATTGAAATAATTGTTACCCAAGTTAAAATGAAGTTGAATAACTATGAGTTAATTAAAATGATAAGGTTTAAATTGAAAAAAATAATAGTCCAAAATTTATTCTTTTATGATATTTAAAATTTATTTAATATCATCTTTGAATTTTGGTCATTTTGAGGTTTTTAGGTGTTTTTATTTTATAATAAATAAATATCTTTAGAGATTGCAAATGTGCCCCTCACCACAATTATAAAAGGGAACATCCTCCCTCACAATTTGAAATCAATTTAATCCTTCTTTATCAACCATCCCCAGACCATTTTACTTATAAACTTCCTTATTCACATTCTAGAGGTTTTTTTTATTCTCAAAAGACCATCTATAGTTCCTTTAAGAGGAGATATAGAGGGAGCTCGTCGAAGAAGTGGTAATATCCTCTACCGATTCTTTCAAATTATTTATTCTTATACATCATCATTGTGAGTTTTTTCCATTATAAATTAATGAATACTATATTAATTTTATACTAACATGTTATTATTATTATGGAATAACCATATTCCACCTTCTATCCATCCTATGAAAAAAATGAAATGACCACGCATGCGTACTTACAGCTTACCTTCTCCACACTGGTGTAATCTATTTTTCACCAAATCTTTACTTAAATTGGTATAATGATGGGAATAACAACTATATATGATTATTATATGATTATATTTATTATTAAATATTATACAACATTTACTTCAATACGATTCCATAATCATGGGAATGATATCATCGCTCTTTTGTACGTACAGTATATTGTCTCCATGATGTGACACGATTTGTTCTACATGATATATATTAAATAATGATTATATGAATGTATAAAATGAATTAATATTATATATATAATTTAATATCATTTTTAATGATATAACTATGAACTATGAAGGAGAACTAGATCTTATTCGACAAATTATGTATGAGAAAATGAAGTAGTTAAAACCTGAATAATGAATAATAAGGAAATATTATTACAAAATAGATTTTAATATGATCATATATGGTATCATAAAAATTAATTTGATTTTAGAATAAGTCAATTATATTATTTAAATAATTATACTTAGATTTCATATACATACAAAGGATATTGGACCAAAGTTAAGGGATAGTTTTTCAATTTCATTACTATATGAGATTGTTTATTCATAAGTATTTACGGGGGTATATTTTTCATCCATGTATCTATTTCCTAAATATGTATTCCAAAATATTCTTTATATAATTAAAAAAATTAAAGTAAATTTTACCCATTAGTGAATTTTTGATTAGATGGTTTGAAAGGAATATTTTGTTGTTTTCAGAACGAGGTACTTTTTAAATTTCCGGAAAAAGTACGGGAAGAATGTTATTTTTTATCTTATACAAAATGAATGGATTTTTAAGCTTTTATAATGCCTTATTTACATGAATATTCATTTATAATATTTAACTTTTATTTTTAGTTAAATTATATTCTTTTAAAATTTCCCCTCATTTTGAAAAAAGAAATCATTTTTGAAAAAGAAATGATATTTTCCTCAAGAACTAATTTAAAGTGTTTTATCAAAATTATTTTCCATATAAGACAAAATTATTCAATTAGGGGTATGTTTCTATCCCTATTATTACTATGATTTGATTTTGTTTATTATGGAATTATATTTATGAAATTTATTTTTTTATATGGATTATGATGGAATGTTGTTTAATAAATCCATTATTATTCCTTATGTTATGATTTGATGAATGATTTATGTTTTTATGGAACACAAAAGAATGATTTCATTATGAGATGGGTGGGACATATATCTCCCTCCAATTCATAGGGTAAAGATTTATATCTCATGAGATAGACATGACTGGAATTAAAAGTAAATATAATTCAGTAACACATGGAAGGAATGAGGAGTGAACTTGGTTCAGTAATGGACTTTGTCTACTATTATGGTCATGGAAATGTGTCTTGGATAATATAGAAATTATTTTCTATGATTATGTGTTTTCTAAAATTCTATGTTTTAGACCCATTCAAATTTATCATTGTTTGTGTTCCTTTATGATTTATTCCTTATGAACTGAGAAGATTTATTTCATGACTCATGATTTTTTTATTTAAAATTTATGTTCATGTTTTTACATTCTTATTTTTATGTTTTGTATGATGTTATCCATGTTTACCCTTACTGAAAATTGGAGATCACCATTTATATTTTTTCTTTTCCCTATGATATAAAAGTTTTTAGGTTGGAAAACCATAGGGGAAGATATTTATGGGGGATGTTGAAGATATTTCACCAAGTAAGAAGAATGTGCTCCAAGTTTACAAAGACCCTAAACTAATAAGGCCTTTCATAATCTATTTGTGTAATGTATTAATTTTTTCTAAAAAAGAAATTTAATGTACATGTACATCAATATTGGATTGTTAGAACAAGAATACCAAGGTTTTATTTGGTAATAAATATTAATTTTCATAATGATAAAATTATATTTATCATTTCACTAGTTAGTGAACGACATGAGAAAATAATAATAATAATAATATTATACAAAATGAGGTAATATAAGGTTTAATATATTATTTTTGGTTTATTTTTTATTTAAATAATATTTTAATTCTAACCTTTTCTCTATAAATAGAATACTATTTCTATTCATAAGAGTTTGATCAAAATTGATAATTGTTGTGCACAAAGATATATATCTCTCTATCTCAAGATAATATAATGCTCTTGTGATTCTTCTTTCAACATCACCACCTTAAAAATAAGAGTGAAAGGAGAATTATTCATGCCTATGGGAAATGTTTTTGTCATCAAGATGAAAACTATAAGTTGATTGATCTTATGAACTAGTACTCAATAATCTCTTAGCGTTGTTTCGAGACCATAAGAGAATGTGTGGATCATTTCTCGATAGATTTTACACTTGGATGCTACAATAGAAACACATGTTGATTTTAAAAGGGTCTCATACTATTGACATCTCCATCAAAGAAATATCTCAATAACTAGGCATTCTTTCTTCATATCTATTTTAAATTAATGAGAAATTTAGTGTGAAAAGATATTATCTTTGTTTCGGTAACCTTATTTGTGAATATTCTTTGAAAAAAGACCATTATTAATGAAATTTAAATATTTTAAAATATGAGAATGATCCCTCAAATCTGATATAAGCTATGTAGTCCATGAGCCTAATAGGTTCTTCCTCTACTTCTAGAACCATCAAAAGAGAATTCATAAACAATGCACTCTTATCATTGTTTAGTTGTATTATGCTTGGATGCATGGATACTTGTTTTTTATTACTTATCGTGATTCCATAAATTATAAAAATATAAATCTTTTATTAGTGTATATTTTATTTTAGTAAATTGTACACTGAGAGGTTTTGATGAGATGTTAATTTTTAAATTGTTTATTTGTTTTTAAAAATGACATTATTTATTTTTTGGAGTAATTAATAAATGGTAATGCATGTGAGTGATTTTAAAAAAAATATAATGAGTAAATAAAACATAAAAAATTAATATTGGAATATAGATATTCTCATTGAATCCCTTATGATAATTATTAGTTTTTTTATGCTTGGATGCATGGATGCTTACTTTTAAATACTTCTCGTGATTCCATAAATTAAAGAAATTTGGAACCTCTATTCAAACATTTTGTATTTTGGTATATTTTATTCTAAAAGGTTTGGATGTATCGTTAATCTGTATTTTTTTTAATTTTTTTATAAATAATATTTTTTTTATGGTTTTGGAATAAGTCATAAATGGGAATTCAAATGAGTGATTAATAAAAACCCTAATTACTAAATTATTACTCACCCCTACCAAGGTATATTTATGTTCATATAGATGTTTTCTATTATTATAGAAGAAAGGATAAGGTTATCTTCTTCGATTATAACAGATCACATGATCTATTTTTATAAAGGGATATGGCAGTATTGGTCCATGCATTTTTAGAGGAGTTTTGGATATCCAAAATAGATAAGTTTTAGATTTAAATATTTGTTATACCAAGCCTTGACATGGAAATATTACCTTTTTAACATTATTAGTAATTTTGTACAATAAAATTTGTTTTTAAAATATTATTTTAGATATAATAAAAATAAAATTTTAATTTCCATATAATTTATAAATTTATTATTTTTTCAATGATTATACTATATTCATTCACATTATTTTTCAACCTATAATGATTGGAGAACACGGTCAAGGTCATGTAGAATTCCATTTTTGGTTTTTGGTTTTGAGGTTTTCAGCTAGCACTATTGGAAATAATGTTTTTAACGTCAGAGAAATTCCATAGGTTTTTTTAAACCGATGCAAAAAAGTATGTGCGGGAGAGTTTTGGCATCGATTTTAATAAAAAGCGACGCCAAATATGTTTTATTCATGGTTTTTGGCATCAGATTTTGGGAACACCGATGCCAAAAACCATGGAATAATTTATTTTTGGAAGCGTTTTTGTGAAAAATGGACACCAAAACTAAAAAAAATATTTTTTTGCTTCGGTTTTGTAAAAAAATGATGCAGAAAATAAAAAAAATATTTTCAGCATCTCTTTTTGTAAAAACTGATGCCGAAATTATTTTTTCAATCTTTCCAGCTTCAGTTTTTTAATAACCAATGCCAAAATTATTTATAAATAACTTGTTATCAAGAAAACATCATTTTTTTGGATCTACGAAACACTACACTCACGACAAATCCCTTCCAAATCATGATACATTGAAGGCCACACATTTATCTCAAACTACATTGTTGTTATATTTTTTTCGATTTTCACGATGCAACCTCCATTTTTCATCTTCTTCAATTATAATAACATCTTTGCGTTATTTTATTCTTGAAGTCCTGTTTCTGACTAAAACCATGGTCTGATATTTTTTTTTGTTTTTAATATTGAATGTTAATTTTTAAAATCAATTTCGTTTAGATCTTGAAGGCATTGTTTATTATTACAACTCATTCAAGGGACGAAGTTCGAATTTAAGATCGAGGATAATTTTAATTCCAAATGTGTTATATTGTGTATTTAATTTGGTGGAATGTGAGATTATGACTTTTACAAGATCATCACAAGGCTTTAGAAGCTCATTTTTAGTAGTAAACCTATTAAGAGTATATTTTTACTAATGTTTTTATTTCATGATATTAGTTTGGCTTGGGTATATCAATCTTGTTATCCACTTTAACAAGTAAAAAATGTTTTTGATGGTAAAATTTAGAAGGAATTGAACTTTATGATTCATCCCCTAAAAAAGTATCAGTATTTTTGTCGAACCTTATCACATATATAACTACATATGACATAGTAAAAATAAATATATTCACTATACAATTTTATGTGATATACTCATATTACTTTTAGGACATGATAATTTTTTTATGAAACCCATGTTTACAAATGTTACAACTTGAAATATGATTAAACACTTGTTTTAATAAATCATTCAACTGGTTCTCTATCAGTCATGATATATTTTATCCCATGATATATCTATATATTCATTAAAAATATAATACTGTGTAGTGGAATAAATTTTATCACCCTATGTTATATCTTTGTTATGTATATACATTTTTTTAAAATCTAATAATCCTTTGAATCTTCATTTAATTGGATTTGATTATATTGATGGGTTTTTTAGATATAAAATATGTCTAAATAAAATTGTTTTCAAAATATAATTCAAAATAATATATGGTAAAATATATTATAAATAGAAATGAAAAACATCCCTTATTGTTGATACATAATTTCATAGTGAGTTTTATGTGGTTACTTTAAAAATAGTCTAAGGATTATTGTGTCCACTAGTAATCCACCACCTATAGAATCTCATTTAATAATTATAATAACTCTTTATATTTACGATGAGTGTTATAAAAATATTTAATAATACAATAAGAGATAAATAGAGATTAATTTATTGATTATAACAGTAGTATTTTTTTTATGAGTATTGGATCAATTTATATAGAAATTTATTTAATTCATAAGGTTAAAGGAGTTCTTGATTTTTATAAAATCATTGTAGATTCCCAACATAGTTATTCAATGTGTTATAATATATAAAAAAATAATATAAGACATCATTAATTAATTTAATTCTACAAAAATTAGTGAAACATGTCATAAATTCTTATAGTAGTGACATGATCTAAATTTTTTAAATATACTATGTTGTATATTCAGATTTGTTGTATATGTGATTTATATACATACATTTTTATTATAGTATAATTCAATTACAATGACTGCTGGTTGAACACCAATTTTTTTTGAATGAGTGTGTAACATCATATGTTGATATAGATAATATTGTTATAGTATAACATATATCATCCTGATCAGCCGCTATGTGAGGGTATTAATGATGTTTTTCAATCAATTAGAGGCATACTACAGAGATGTGATAAATCCATATCTATTATGACCAATGAGTTTCACTTGTAACTTAACCCACTTTTTAGTAACTACTATGTAAAATGAACCAATAAATTAATGCAATATTCAATAATTTTGACACATGGAACACTGAACTAATGTAACAACTGTCTATAATGAACTAATAAATGTTAGATGATTGAAAATAATTAAATTATATTAGCAATAAAACACATGTATATAATATGAAAATAAAAATTTTATTATTTGTAATTGTGTTTCATATCTTATGTTTTCTATCTGATTATCAATAGTTTTTATTAAATGTGTTTCTATTTATAGTTTATCAGTTTATATATATATATATATATACATTTAAATATTTATATGATTTAATATATTCTACAATTATATTGTGATATCACATATTTAATGGACCGTAATTGGATAAATTTATGAATAACTAGTGATTAATATTAAAAAGGAGTTGATGATTTTTTGGAATTTTCTAAATAAAATCTTTAAAACAATGATTTGATTTTCTGTCCATGTGTGAAGTGTTTGAATATGAGAAAGTTAAACACCAGAGAAATCAAGGATCATCTAATTTGTTATGGTTTTTTCCTTAATTATAAATGTTATATTTTTCATGGTGAAACAACTGTAAATTCAATAGATAATATTGATGATAATATTCATAATGTGACAAAGGATCATATTGAAGATTTAATTCATGATTCGGGTTTTAAAACCATTGAAAAAATAACATGTGTAGAATGATTGTATGGAGATTCTATGAAACCATTATTCCCATGTTTTAGTAAATATATAGTTTTATCACCCATTTTATAATTGGATAACTTGAAATCAAGTAATGGTTGGAGTGATAAAAGTTTCCCTAACTTACTTGTTCTTTTAAAAGAACTACTTCTAGAAGGTAACAAGCTTCCATCTTCTAATTATAAGGAGAAGAAAATATTATGCCCAATGGGATTGGGGTATAAAAATATAGATGCTTTACCCAATGATTGTGTGTCGTATAGGAAAGAATATGATTTTTTATCAAACTGTCTTGTATATGGAACATCACACAATAAGATGGAGAAAAATGTTTATTCAGATTCATTCTCATATAATTAAATATATCTCCATTCTTAATCAAATGAGTTTATCCAAAAATCACTTCATATAATTTTGATAAATTAATTCTGATTCATTTTTGGGTACCGAAATCAAAGCTCCTGCTAAAGAAAATTGGTACCTTCCAATAATTCCTCATTTGAAGCATTTATTTTCAAATTCAATTTATACAAAAAAGGATAATATGGAATTCAGATGAATTTATCTTTGATTGTAATTTATGTCACCCTACTAACTCAACCTAATGAAAGATATTTGTTAATAAATTTTATAATTTTGGGATTGAAGTTAGAAATCTCAGAATGGGAGTGTGTACAGATGGAACGAATCCATATCAGAGCTTAAGTAGCCAACACAGTTTGTGGCCTATTTTGTTGGTAGTTTAAAACTTATCCCCAATGATATATAGGAAGAAAAAATATTCTATGATGATATTGATGATTTCAGGACCAAAAAATCCTGAAAAAAATATTAATGTGTATCTTTCACCATTAATTGATGATTTGAAACTTCCGTGGGAGACAGGTGTAAGTGTTTTTTATGCATACAAGAAACAGTAATTTCTTTTGCATGCTATGATAATGTTTAATATAAATGAATTTATTGTATATGAAAATTTATCAGGATATAGTGTTAAGGGACTTAAATCATGTCCAATTTGTGAAGAAGAGACTTTATAATATCAATTGAATAATGGAAGAAAGACAATGTACATGGGACATCAATGATTTTTTCAAATTGATCATTCTTATTATAGATTGAAAAATGAATTTAATGGTTTATAGGAATACAATCTTCCTCCACAACCACTGTCAATTTAAGAATATTACAACAGGGTGAAAACCAATGATTCGACATTTGGAATGAAAAGTTGTTATGGTATTCAAAAAAATATATGGAAGAAACTATCTATTTTTTTGAACTACCATATTGTAGATATTTAGAGATAAAACATAACATTGATGTTATGAATCTTGAAAAAAATATATGTGAAAGTTTGATTGGAAATTTATCAGTCATAAAAGAAAAAAATGATGGATTGAATTATATATTGGAATTGATAGCAATGGGAATACATTTGTAGTTATCTCCCACTACGAAAGGAAACAAAATATATTTACCTCTGGCTTGTCACACATTAAGTAAGAGTGAGAAGATTAATTTTTCTCAGTGTTTGTATGGTGTAAAATTAACCAATGGATATTATTCCTTGGTGAAAAATTTCATGTTAGTGAAGGATTGAAAATTAATAGGTATAGAATCTCATGAATGTGATTTCTTGATGCAAAAAATGCTACCAATTTCACTCATTGGTATATTTCCATCAACTGTTAGAAAGACTATCATCTGGCTATGTAATTTTTTCAAATAAATTTGTATCAATGTTATTTATCCAAATTTGTTACATGAGTTGGAGAATGAAGCTGCTCTTATACTTTGTCAACTATAAATGTATTTTCCACCTACATTTTTTTATGTAGTGGTTCATATGGTGATTCATTTGGTGCATGAGATAAGAATATGTAAGCCTATTTATTTATGTTGGATATATCATTATGAATGGTGTATGAAAATTTTAAACAGGTAAGTTAAGAATAATTATCAAAAAGAGGCCTCTATTGTTAATAAATATTTATTAGAAGAGGGGATTGAGTTCATTACTAAATATTTTTATGAAGTGGGGCATATCAGTCTCCCTATATCCTGAAATTTGGAAATTGATAGTGAAGGTAGATGGATCTAAGGCTTAAAGGTAACGTTTATTACATGAAATGAAGTGGTGAATGCACATTTATATATTTTGATTAACATAGATGTTGTTCAATCATATATATCATCAGACATTGATAAATTAAAGAGATGATATCCAAAAAAATTGAAAAGGGGTTGAAGATTGATAATAAAAACACATTTGTTTCATCCTTTAAAGAGAAATTGAGAATCGATATATCTTCATTTCAAACGTTGAAATGGTTGGAAGGGGGAATATTTCTTAATATAATAACATGAACTGGTTTTGATATTAATGGGTAAATATTTTACCCAAAAAAGATGGATGACAACAGTACATGTCAAAATAGTGGTGTGATGGTTATCACTGAAGCAGTTCATTTTTCAAGTGAAAAAGATAAAATCCCAATTTTTTCTTCATCAGTGCATTTTGGAATTCCTGAGGATATATGGAAAATTGACTATACAAAATTTCGAGTTAATGTGTTTAAGTGCAATTCGGTTGATAGAAATAGTGGTGTGAAACATGATGAATGTGTATGTACACTAGTTGATTTGAAAAGATTTAATTACAACAAAGAACCATTTTATTATGGTGAAACATGTAAAGTATATACTTTATATAATTGATCCATCAAATGATTAGTGGTATATTGTTTTTCAATGAAAAAATTTCCATTTGTTTGATGAGAATGATAACGATGATATTATTTTTTACATGTGCCTTATTCATCTATTACGTGATTTCCGAATGATTACAATGACTACAAGGCAGACTTAGTTTATGCAGTATGTATTGATCATGATGAAGGAATATGGTAAAACACTATATTATTATCCTAATATTTATTTTAATTATTTATATAATTTTATTTTTTTGAAATATAAAAATATGTGTCGGTTTTTTACTTATGTTTGTCATTCTTGTTTATAAATATCTAGTTTTCTAATAATATGTTGGTAAAAAAAATTCATTACATTTGCTTGTGTCAATGTTAGATACAGAGAGAGAGGAGTAGTTACTAAGGTATATCGATTTTTTTATATTGTTAAATATTTAGTAATATAATTATTTAGTGAATGATAGATTTTAGTTTTTAATTTTTTTGTAGGACTTCTGATGCACCCATAGTAGAGGTGACCCATCCTGTTACTACATAGAAAAAAAGTTATCAATTTGTTTAATGTTGTAATGACACATTTACCAAAACTATCACTTCTTTATAGAGATGAAGGATTTCATATTTGTTTTGATGATAATAATAATGCAACTGACCCAAATACATATTAGTCTATCAGTTATATATCAATAGAGAGCCATTGTAGGATTAGTATTTAATATACTAATGGAAGTCCCTAAAAAGGATTGCAAAATAATATCTTTGGGAGGCTGTGATGGTAAAATATATCAATTGATATATTTTATCTCATTTTTTGAATATTAAATATTTTAAATGATATATTTCATATATTTAATTGCTGATGAAATTCAATTCGGAGGAAATAAAATAAATTAAGAAAAAATATATCCCTTTATAGGGGGTTCGATGGGGAGATTTTAAAACAAAAATGATGAAAAATTATTTTTTTTTAAAGAAAATGTTTGAAAACCCATGCCTTAAGTATCCATATATAGATGTAGATACATGAACGGTATTTTTTTACACCAGTCATGGAAAAAAAATTCCGGTATGATAATTATTTTATATTTTAAAATTTATTATATATTTTATCTAATTACAAATTAGTTTATTTTTATATAACAGGCCTCTGAGAGATCTCATCAATAGATCCAGTTGAAAAAAGTATACCCTTATACTTTATCACGTGGAGGTTATCCATATTTAGAGAAGAAAATAATAGAAAATAAATTTGAAGCATTAAGAGATCGATATAGTAGTGGTTCAGAAGAGGTCCAGTTCGGTCCTCCATCTTCTCCCACTCACCATGAAAAATTGAATCAAGTGAGAAGAAGGAGAAATGAAAAGTATCTTATAGGGGAAACTCAAAAAGTATCTGATAAAATTATATGTATATATTATTTATTTGTCATGAATTTTTCTATTTAATAAATAATTACACTAATAAAACTTTTTCATTCTTCATTTAAGGATGAACTCCAAGAGAAAGAGTCACATGACTATTTTATCGACAAGGGTTGGATGTATATCATATCCACTACTTTAGGAAATAAAGAACACCCTGACTATGTTAGAGGATATCGGGAGGGTGTTAGTATTCAAGAATGTTTTTGTTTAGAGTAAGAAATCAAAAGACCTAGAAATGGAATATTTAAATCTAAATTGAATCAGATGAAATATTCTATGGTTGATAAAATTCAAGAAGCTTCATTGGAGGAATTTTTAGAACACTTTGAAGGATAGTCACAATCGGCACAATATTCCAAGCCTTCCTAGTCTGCTTACATTGATCCTCCACCACCATCAAAGCTGGACTACTCTACCCAGACTGACCAGCCTACTTACACTGATCCTCCACCTCCATCCCAGCAATAATACCCTATATAGCCTTCTTATTTTATTCCATCACCTCTATCCTATATGGACTACCCTACCCAACCTCCATACTCTGATCCTCCACCTCCTCACATTGTATACTGTGAGTTGTTTTCTGGAGATCCTCCCATACATATTGTTGCATTGGAGATCGTATATTTTTTGGGGGATTATGTACATCAACAACCTATGCAGACGGGTTCGTTTAGAGTACTGGTACATGATATTATGGATCATAATTTTATACTACAATTTTCTACTATGGAGATTACCTGAGTTGGGGATTTTCTATGTTATTTTTTAGATTAACCAACTGGTTTTCTTCATTATATTTCATATGAGGTATAAGTTTTTTAAAGATTAATTACATATTATTGAAATTTACTTATAATGAATTCTGACATTTAAATTATATAGGATTATCTTAAATAAAAATAAATCTCCTAATTGTGACAACACACTTCAGATCAATCGGCTATAGATACTTATGATATTTCTTATGGAATAAAAATATTATATCGGGATTATTCTTCCTTGAATAATATCTATGAGTTTTAGATGACATATGATATAGGTGTAAGAGATTATCCATTAAGATTACTCAAAGAATATATCATGAATGTAGTTTATTTTGAACAGCTCCGCCTGAATGTGTTGTAGTTTTTTTCCATGTTTGTAAATTGATGTTTGAATTTTCTTTTTTTAATAAAAATAATTATTTAAATTGATTCACTATATTCATTTTTAAATTTCATATCTATAAAATCTTCTTTAAAAAAATGACAACATAGTTGTTTACTATTTTATATATCTAGAATACATTTCCATGGAAGTGGCCCATGTGAATAATCTTAGTAGATTTGCATATATATGTGAGAGATTATCACATACGAGGATTGGTTGTCTGGTTTTTCCATTTATTGATAAGTAAGAACAGAAACATAATTATGAAATAATTATCATTATAATGTAATTAACTATGATTTTTTATTTCAGGGGGAAATGGATGTTAGGTGTATTTACCAAAAGTGAGTGCATCTTATATTGGTTTTTCTCTTTATCAGGGAGTGTTCGTAAAAGTTTTTCCACCTTATTAGACAGGTAATTTTTTTTTTGTTTTTAATAAGCTCATTATATTTAATTATATGTGTTTATTAATGTATTATTAGTTTATATATATGAAAATGCAGTTCATGGAGAAAATTTAACAAAGAACACATATCGATTAAGAAACCAAATGCAATAAATTATGTGAAAGTAATGGTAATTATTTTTTATATTAGATATTATTCTAATTTTTTGATATATATATATATAATATTGAGTTAATGTTTTATGAATAAAATTTCATCATCAACAAGGACATGTTGAATGTGGGTATTATGTTCTACAATTCATGTATGAGATAATCACAGTCAGAGAAACTGTTGAATTTCAGATGGTTAGTTATATTAATTTTGTTATATTCACTATCATAGTATTCTATTTTTAATCTAATACCACTAAATGTTATTCTATACATTCAATGATTTATATTATTATAACTAGAATGAACATACCCATCTTCAATCATTGTTTGAACACTATTTTTTATGTCTAATTACGATTTTAGGTATCTATATTCTAGTGTTTCTGAATAATATATTATATTTTTCAAATAAAATGTGATGAAAAACTAATTATTTTGTTATAATAGTTGTTTTATCACAATAATATCAAATGAATTATTCGATAATAACGAACAATGAGCATGTTCTCAATTTCAGGTATGTATATTTTAAATATACATTATAATAAAATGAGTAGATAAATTTTTGGTTAAATAGAATAAAGGATGTAAGTTTTTGTAGTTTTTTAGTTAATGAGTACTATTTATTGATTGTTTTATACTATGTTTTTATTACAGGGGTTATGATTATTTGGGAAGTGTAATATTTTGATTTTTATAATTTTTTTAAACAATCGAAATTGGTTTTCATAAAAACCAATGCAGAAAAATTAATAAAACCAAATGGTTTTCGATATCCATTTTTATTTAAACTGACACCAAACATATTTCATATGAGAGTTTTGGAAACAATATTCATAAAAAAATATTCTAAAAAGAGATCAATTTCTGGTTGTTGGTGTTAGTTTTTATGAAAATCGACACCAAAAACTGACCCCCATGTGCGTTTTATTGTCGGGTTTCATAAAAATTGAAGCCAAATATCGATTTTCAGCATCGGTTTTACTCAGAACTGATGAAAAAAATCATGCTCTAGTTGGTTTTTGGTAATGGTTTTTAAAGAACAGACGCAGAAAATTTATTTTTTATGTCTCCATTAAATACACCGGTTAAAAAATGACGTTAAAAATAAAAAAAACCAACATTAATTCTACTTATTTCAATAGTATAGGGTGTCATAAAATTATATTTGAGAACAGTTTCTAAATTTGAGTCATATTAATTCTCATATACATGGATAATATGATTTTTTTAACCTAATATGTAGCTATAAAAAGAGTTTCATACTTTTTAGAGTGAAACATGAGTTTCCAGGGTGTGAGTTTTAAAAATGATCATTTAATCTCTTATTAGATGGTGTTCCCTATAGGTATCATTATTCATGATGGCCTTCATTTTCATTAATTATGATATACATTGATACAAATTTCATGAATGTACTTGGATTTATTCTAAAACTAAATGCATCACCAATAAGTGTTATTTAAGAATGGTTTTAGAAAATTATAAAGGAGTTTTTTAAAAATATTTATGATTTATTTGTGAATAAAATGAGCTATGAAAGTAATGAACCATCTATATGTGAATTGAGAAACTTATATATATATATATTGAATATTGTTTATTAATTTTTTAGAATACTTCTGATCTATATAGATAAATTTTTACCTAGTGTATCATTTGGAATTATAAAAAAAGATCCATATAGAGAACCTATTTATGATTAAGAAGAAGTTAAATGGAAGATAATTCATAATATCATGGGTTAAATACTCTAATAAATACATGACTTATAGTGAGGAATATATCAAGAGTTTCTTATAGAATTGAATACAGCTTAAAATATATATAATTTTAATATGTAGATTTTTATAGGATAGTGTGGATTATAGGAAGATATATGTTTCATGTAGAGAATCACTCAAGTATTGTAGTTTTTTCATACCCATGAGATTCCAATAGATAAATTTAATACATATATGATATAGGGGAATATCATATTCATTGGAAGATAGTTAGAGGTGGAAAATATCAATGAGGATTTAATAATGGTCATATTCTGGAATCGGATCAATGAGTACTTATATCCCAATTCCTTGAATATTTGGAAAATTTAAAGTTTTTAAAGTAAAAATTTAGAAATTTCATAGTTCTTTAGAACATAATTTTTTTGTCTAAGGAGGTTCATTTTATACGTGGGTTGATCAGGAATGACATAATAATGTCTTGGAAATCCAAGATATATTTTTAAACTAAGATTAGGTCTATGGTTAACTTATTTTGTCTACCCAATAATATGATAGTGGTGAGGAAAGTAGATATAGAGGACTGAAGATTTATGGATTCTCATATTGAGTGTATATTTCCTCTACTACCTAGTGGAGGAGAGAATTTCTCTAGAAGAAAAAATATAAATAAAAATAATTTCAAGTAAAAATGTATTTAGAAGATGCCAAAGAGAATGAATTCATCTCAGGGATGGAGACAACCTGGGCATTATTGTTGTGATTTCATGTAATATTTGAAGAGTAATTATCCTATCTACCTTATATAATACTACCAGTGTGGAAATCTGGGACACTTAAATACATTTTATAAGAGATATAGTGTTGAAAATTCCAAATAGATAAAAATATAATGTATGTATACTAATATATAAAATATATTTTGAGTAAATTAATATGTTAGGATATATTAAAATTCTTAGGAGGTATATATTTATAATAACCAATGGCATTTGTTCACTATAAATAATGTTACAAAAAAATATGAGGTCTTCCCTATAATAAAATGAAGAAAAATAATCATTTTTTCTACCATCATATATATTTTTATGATATGGTTTAATCTAATACATTAACTTCTTTATAAGTGGTAAATAAGTATAATTGTTTGTGTAATTGATGCATTATTCGATTAATATTATGACACCTCTCGAAGTAATGGTTGAATTGGGTTTCAAATTTTCCTCTTTTTCAATTATAATTAGTTATGTCGAAATATTAAATGACATCTTATTTCATAAGATTAACACATATGATCACATAATAAGGATGGATTTGATTTTAATATTTGAGGCTCATATAGATATCTATAGTTTTATAGTTTCATTTAATTCCCCCAATAGAAATATTTTATCTTTTTTAGGGGAGTGGTACATTCATGATATTTGGTTATGACATATTGCTTATGATTTAAGATATATGACATATTAGTTGATTGGGTTGGTTCTTGGATTGATAGAATCTAGTAATTAACATAAAATTTTGGTAGCATAGAAGGATTTATTATATGTGTTTCTTGAGTTTTTTAGGACTATCATTAGAGAGAAACATAGATTTCTCTATTAACATGTTCTATAAAAAAATTAATATCCTTTCCATTATATCACTTGGAATAAACATATTTGTCAGAACTGAATAATCAATTAGAATATTTATGGTGAATTTTTTTTATCTGACCATGTTTTTTACCTTGGGTTTTGTAAAATCTATTTTTCAAGATGAATGCAAGTAGTTTTCCATTTTCCATTGACTTCTATATGACGAATCTTGTAATAATAAAAAATAGAATCACTTTACCTCATTTAATTATCTATTTGATAAATTGAAATTATTTGAGTAGTTTTTGAAGCATAGCTTAAGGTTGGGATATCACCCCTTGTGGTCAATGATAGGAAATTCGATAGGCAGATTTCCAGATCCAGTAAAAACATTATGAACTTATAACAAAAGTGTTTATAATTAAACATTCTCACTGTGTTTTCATTTCTTTGAGGAATATTATCTATTAAAAATACCTTAAATAATTAATTTTTTTATGATATATTTAATTATGTAGGATTGAAATAAGACTATGGATTTCATTTGAGGACCATTAATTAAATGTTATTAAAACCACAGTTACGTAATACCCATTTAAATACTAATTTTGGATTCAGAGAGTGAAATTAATAGAGATTTTAATATATGAGAATGATTTTTCTATTAATAGAGAGAAAGATGGTATAGTAATGTATTAGGGGAAATCTAAAAATGTTTTTTAGATAAACATTACTTTGGGGTTTTTTGGATATTTTAGATTCATAATTCATGAATTCTCAAAGATAAAATCACGAATGATAATGTTTACTTGAATGGATGTGAAATTTTCATGTGGAGAGAAGTGATAAGATTATTTTAATGAGATAGAGGGTAGGTTAAATTATGCTCCAGTATTGATCTTTTATAAATCCAACAATGGGTATTCATTATAATATGAATCATTGAGAGATGATTTGGTATGAGTGATTATACCTGGGGATAATGTTGTATTTAAGGGACCAATATAGCTATAACATAGTGGCTATTATGCTACTCAACCCTGAGTTTGAATATCTGTGGAGGTGAAATAAATCCCCAACCAGCTAGGGGATATATCAAGATACCCAACCCAGTTAGTGGCCAAGTTAGCGCTGGGTCCACCAAACAATGGGGTGAAGGGGTATATGGTCCATTTTCGGGAGTGTCACGAGTCCAAAAAATATATCATAACCAAAGATAGAATATTTTGTGGGAATAAGTAAAGGAATAGGTAATAAATATTACATTAGGGTGTTTGATTTTTTAAGGGATGAAGGCCCGACATTGGTTCCCTGATGGATTTTTTCAAACATTACTTATGCTGACATGGAAATAAAAGAACATCACAATGTATTAATTGGTAATATCACTATAGAATGATAAATTTATATGGATGATTATGGATTAACTTATGTCACCATATCACTTTATACCTATTTAAGAGAATTTTCTAATAGAGGAATTAGATTAGTTATATGAATTGGAATTAGTGAAGTTACATGGATATTCTATATATATCATGTTAAATATTGATCCTTGAATTAATTTGATATTTTAAAGAAGATTGTATATAGTGATGGGTACTAAATTGAAGATAAGTATGATGTATCATCCGTAGATATATCATAAATCAGAATTAACCATATAGAATTTATAGTATGTTCTTCAATAATGTGTTCATTTGAAATTTTATAAGAGGATCATATTCTTTTTATGTAATTTTATTATAACAGTAGTTATCCAAAATCAATTTGGATGGTTTGTTTTGAAGATCTATATGGAAGATCATGTTGATCACTTATATGTTGGTTTGGAGTAAGATAGAGGTATTTCATATATCATATACTAGTGAAAGGGATGAAAAACTACAATCATTTAATTTAGAATATATTGATGGTAACTTAGACTCACTAGAAGTCTTATTCATAATTCTAATGATGAATTTTGGTGCTTAATTTTTAAGATTAAATATTTTTGTAATTGTCTCCATATTTAGGAAAAAAACAAGTCTATAAGAAATGGAAATTTCCACCCTAGTATGTGGATCCACATGAAATAAGTGGGAGAATTGAAGATATTGATTTTCAGTTAGAGTTTCAAATTAAGCATGATTGTAACAACCTAACATTTTAGAGCTTTTAAATTAATACTACATTCAATTGCTAGTGTCACATGAAACACAAAATGATTGAAAAAACTGAATAAAATTAACCACGGAATATTACAAATATAAGAATAATATACTCACTTGTAGATAAAAAGATAATAATGAGATTAAGTACAAAAAATATTATTATTTTTTTTACATTTTGAAGAACCATTAAAAAATGTATTTTATTTTAATTACATAAATTAAATTGAACATAATTAAAATTTTATTATAATAGCTAATAAGTAGATTTATAATATAATATTTAAGCATTAAAATATTTATAAATTTATAAAAAATACGATTAAAAACATATGATGTTTAAAAAAGTCATTTTTTTTAAAAAAGAAGTTTTTCATCATATATTGTTTTTTAATTTAAAAGATAAATTTATAAATCTTTGAATTTTAATTTTTTATTATTTTTTGGGTTAAAATTTTCAATATTATCTTAGGATATATTTATGTGATTTTTCTAAAATAATTAATTTTTAGTTAAATAGTGAAAAATACCAATTTTTCTAATATTGTAAATTTTACGAAATTATCATTAAAAAATAATGAATTAATTTTTTTTGAAAACTTTTAACTATTAATATATATATTTATAAAGTAAAATAAATAATTTAAAATTACTATGTTGAATTTATTAAAACAATCTGCGACCTTTTGGAATCTTAAGCGATATTTTACTCTAAAATATATTTTTATTTTCTTATATTGAAAACTAGTTTTCATCACCAGTATAAATTAAATATATTATAATTTATTTCAAATTTTAGATAAAAATTATCATATTATTTAATATGGTGATTTTTTTGGGCATAAAAGTATGGTTACTAAGATTAATGTTAATGATTAAAATAATGGTCAAAGAGTTACTTTCAAAGAAAAATTTTATTAATTTTGTGTCATTTTTATAAAATTAAAAAAATTAATTCATCCTAAAATATTAATTTAATATAAAATTTTAAACATATATATAAATATAATTTCACACGTTCAATAGGTAATCAATAATAAATAAGATTAGGAATATGGAATGGTAAAAATAACTTATTTTCTACTAAATAGTTTTACCATATATTAAATTTTTTAATATCAAATTTAATTTTCCATTATTTATAAACTGAATTATTTTATATTGGTATTAAATTTTGGTTCATTAAAATGAAATTTGGTAAGAAGGTTGACCTTATATTTTTTAATAAATATAAACTACTTAGAGAAAAACAGTCAACAAGGTAAAAAATAAAATGGTAAAATATAAAAAAAGTATTAAAAGGATTGAAAAATATTTAAAAAAATGGTAAAATGGAGGTTTTGTATAATTATATCACACAAAAAATCCATTATTTCTCTCTTTTTGAACCATTATCCCTTGAATAGTGTCTTTCTATTATTCAAAAAATGGGTATCCCCAAAATTTCCCTTTTCTTCACATATAAAAGGGGATCACTTAAAACCTCTAAAATTTATACATAACCTTATAAATTTCCTTAAATAATCAAAAAATATTCATCTCCTATAATTAAATTTCATGAACTAAATTTCGTAGTCACCATAAGATAGAATAATCTCTTCATTTCCCTAGAGACTTTCGTGTTAAAGCTCAATGTCTCAAAGTGAGTATTACATAATCATCATCCTTTTATTCTTAATGTTTCAATTCCATAACTATACTAACCATAGTAATAAAAGGACCTAATTATCATTATTATACTTAAGTGTTATTATATTAATGTAAAAATCTTATTTATTCCTTCTCATGAACTTATAAAAATAGAAGAACGTTGGTCATACGTTTGTGATAACTACCTCCCCAATTAGAAACATGATATGTTTTCCATCACCACATAAAATTTATCAAATTATAAATGTATTAAAGGTAAATGATTTTTTTAGACTATTAATAATTCTATAAATATAATATTGGAAATTCTATATGTGATTCTAAAAATAAATTGTCTAAGTAAACTCAATCACCTAAAAAGAACATATTATAATACCCTTCCATATATGAGTTCATTTCCTAAATATATATATAAATATATAAAATAAAGAAAATATAATAGTAAATTAAATATAACCCTATAAATTTGGATATTATGAATGCATTCACAAACACTACTACAAAAAAACATGCTTTATCAGCGCTCAAAACGGGCTTTAACAGCGCTAAAAAAAGTGATGTAAAGCTTAGCATTGATAACGGGGGGGGTCCCTTTATCAGCGCTCAATAAGTGATGATAAATGGATACTTTATCAGCTCTAATTAAGCACTGATAAAGGGGTACATTATCAGCGCTAAATAATTGTTGAAAAATGAAACGTTTATCAGCGCTAAAAACACACTAATAAAGGGTGACTTTATCAGCGCTAAAAAGGAACTGATAAAGGAATCCTTTATTAGCTCTAAAAAATCACTAATAAATTTATTTTTTATTAGTGCTTTTTTAGAACTAATAAACCGATCCTTTATCAGTGCTTTTTTAGCGCTGATAAATGCCATGTCTTCTTCAACAAACAATTCTGCATCAACACACCCAAACAACACCTGCAAAAAATAAGCATCTAAAAAACTATACCCATAAAAATCAACACATAATTCATATGGTAATTACACTAAGTATACCCATACAACAAGTATACCCATGCACCATTTACACATAATTCATATGTTAATTAAATACATATAGGATTCAATTCAGAATTCAGGGGGTTGGGGGGATGTTCAGGGGTTTGGGGTGGCTGTCCAAGGGGGGGTAGGGGTGTCCGGGGGGATGGAGGTGTCCAGAGGGATAAGGGTGTATAGGGGGGTGGGGGCGATTCGGGAGGTTGGTGGGATGTCAAGGGGGTGGGGTGGTGTTGAGGGGTTGGTGGGGGTTGTCCCTGAGAGTGGGGGTGTCCAGGGGTGGGGGTGTTTAGGTGGTGGGGTGGTGTCTCGGAGGGGGGGGGGGGGTCTAGGTGGGGGGGGGGAATCCAGGGGGTGGTGGGGTGTCTAGGGGGTTGGGGGGTGTCTGGGGGGGGGGGCTTTCCATGGGGGTGTCCAGGGTGTTGGGGGGCTTTCCAGCGGTGGGGGGTGTCCAGGGTGTGGGGTGGTGTCCAGGGGGTGGGGGCGGTTGATGGGGTTGGTGGGGACATCCAAGGGGGTGGGGTGGTGTATATGATGGTGGGGGTATCCGTCCATTGTTGGGGGTGTACAGGTTGTGGGGTGGTGTCGGGGAGGGGTGGGGGTGCCGTCCAGGGGGTTGGTGGGTGTCCAGGGGGAGGTCGAGGGCTGTCCAGGGGGGGTGTCTAGGGGGTGGAGGGGTGTCCAAGGGGTTGGGTGGATTTCTAGGGGGTGGGGGTGTCCAGAGGGGTGGGGGTGTCCAGGGTGTGGGGTGGTGTCCAGGGGGTGGGGGCGGTCCAGGGGGTTGGTGGGGCTATCCAAGGGGAGTGGGATGGTGTCTAAGGGGGTGGGAGTGGCTATCCATGGGGTGGGGGTGTCCAAGTTGGGTTGGGGTGGTGCCCAGGTGGTGGAGTGGTGTCTAGGGGGTGATTCTATCAAAGGGGAGGGGTGGTGTCCAAGGGGGGGTGGTGGTTGTCCATGGGGGTGGGGGTGTCCAGGGGGTGGGGGAGGTGTCCAGCTGGTGGGGTGGTGTCTAGGGGTGTGGGGGCCATCCAGGGGGTGGGGTCCATCCAGGGGGATGGGGGGTGTCCATGGATCGTTCTCCTAAAGGATCAACACAGTTTGAATACATTTGGTCAGATTTCTACAGGTCAGTTGTTGTTTTCACTAACAATTCTATCCATCTTAAACAAAAGAGATATACATTGAGTGATACTAGCCACACAGTGCCTCTTATTGAGGTTGGTTTGACATTTACACATCAAAAATGACACAAGTATCGTTCTCCAAAAGGATCAACACAATATGAATGTGTTTGGTCAGATTTCCGTAGGTCAGTTATTGTTTTCACTTAAAATTTTGTCCATTTTAAACAAAAGAGAGACACTTTTAGTGATACCGGCCACACAATGCCTCAAATTATGGTGGGTTTGACTCTTACAGTTCAAAAATTACCCATGTATCGTTCTTCTAAAGGATCAACACAATCCAAATGTGTTTGGTCATATTTCTGTAGGTCAGTTGTTGTTTTCACTTAACATTCTAGGCATTTTAAACAAAAGAGAGACACTTTGAGTGATACCAGTTACACCATGACTTAGATTGAGAAAGGGTGGACTCCTAAACATCACCAAAGAACCCAAAGGATCATTCTCCTAAAGGATCAACACAATCCAAATGTGTTTGTTCGGATTTCTGTAGGTCAGTTATTGTTTTCACTTAAAATTCTGTCTATTTTAATTTAAAGCGAGACACCTTGAGTGATACCGGAAACACATTGACTTGTATTGAGTCAGGTTTTACTCGTACATGTAACAAATGACCCGTGGATTTTTATACTAAAAGATAAACACAATCCTAAAGTGTTTGGTCGGATTTTTGTAGGTAAGTTATTGTTTTTACTTGAAATTCTGTCCATTTTAAATAAAATAGAGACACTTTGAGTGATACCAACCACACCATGCCTCGGATTGAGGCTGAGTTGAATCACAAAAGTCACAAATTACTCATGTTTTGTTATCCTAAAGGATTAACACAATCTGAATGAGTTTAGTCTAATTTTCGTAGGTCAGTTGTTGTTTTCTCTTAAAATTCTATCCATTTTAAACAAAAGAGAGGCACTTTGAATGATACTAGACACACTGTGCCTCGAATTGAGGTGGGGTTGACTCTGAAACATCAAAAATTACCCATTTATAGTTTAATAAAGGATCAACACAATATGAATTCATTGGTCGGATTTTCATAGGTCAGTTGTTATTTTCACTTAAAATTCTATCCATTTTAAACAAAAGAAAGAAACATTGAGTTATACCAGTCACACCATTCCTAGGATTGAGGCGGGGATGAAGCCTACATGTCACAAAAAAAATATGGATATTTCTCATAAAGGATCAACACAATTCTAATGCGTTTTATGGGATTTATATAGGTCATTTATTGTTTTCACTTATACTTTTGTCTATTTTAAACAAAAGAGAGACACTTTTAATGATACCGACCACATTGTGCCTCAGATTGAGGCAATTTTGACTCATACACATCATGAACGCACCCAAAGGATCGATCTACTAAATGATCAACACATTCCAAATGCGTTTGGTCAGATTTACGTAGGTCACTTGTTGTTTTCACTTAAAATATTGTCCATTTTAAACAAAAGAGAGACACTTTGAGTGATACCAACCACACCGTGCCACGGATTGAGGTGGGGTTGACTCGTACACATAAAAAATGACCCATGGATCATTCTTCTAAAATATCAACACAAGATGAATGTGTTTGGTCATATTTCCGTAGGCCAGTTGTTGTTTTCACTTAAAATTCTATCCATTTTAAACAAAAGAGAGACACTTTGTATAACAACCCTGCTTTTAATGCAAACTTAAACATGTTTTATTACATAAACTATTCACTTGATACAACATGGAAGATCAAGAGGTATAGTGTATTTGGGGCTTAGGATCATTACATATCAACTTAAAACATGAAATACAACATCTTTATTGAAAACTTCCTTTACATGACCATTGCATTCCCTCGTACTTAGCACTGCATGGGATAACCTGATGACGTGCATAAGAAAATGGGTGAGCTATAAAGCCCAGTAAGGGAATAAAAATGGAATACATGAGTAGTAAAATACATTTTAGGAAATAGTTATATCAATAGAGCACATGAGAAACATGAACATAAAGGCATGATAAAGCATGATAATCATAACATGGAAATGTGGCAACAACACTTAACATGGAATTAGCATGAGCCAAGGCTCATTACACATGGAGCATGAGTAAATTCTCATTGCACATGAAGAAAGAGTAAACCCTCGTTGCACTTGAATTAGCATGAGTCAACACTCATTGCACATGACGTATCATGATACTATACTTTACCCAATCCATTGGTGCGCTATAAGGGCGCACCCTTCTTAAACATTCCATTTCATGCATAAGTGTGCCACATGGATCATAAAACATGGATTCATTAAACATAATCATTTATTCCATGATAAAGGAATGTGGTATTAATACATGAAAATTTCTAATCAATAAGTAAATTTCCATAAAGTTTAATACCCTTGATGGAGAAATGGGAATGGTATTCACTACACAAAGGAATTGGCCTAGAAAATCGGTGCAATTTCGGCAGCGTAACGGCATGACATAAGAATTCATAAAAATGGTAGATGAGAGAGAAATGGGTGTGTCTCATCATATTTAAATGAAATGGAAAGTAAGGGGGTCATATAGATACATGTACAAACAATTTTATTGGAATTTAGATTCATGATACAAAAGTATTGCTTGAATGTAAATGAAGAGAGAGAAGTTCCTTTCGGAATTTCAGCATAGTAACGTGTGTACATGGGAGGCATTTAATGAGAGAGAAAGGGGTCTCCCATAATTCAATAAATAAAAGGTCGGTATGGGGGAGGTGCGAAACCATACCCCAACATTCGTAATTGAAATTAAAAGGGCCAAACAACTTAAAGAAAATTGGACAAAAATGAGAAAGGAAGAAAAAACCCTTACTTGGAAGTGTGCTTGCAAAGGCTTGAGAGAGGCTTGAGAGAGGCTTCTTGAGAGCATGGGGAACCTTGGGAGGATTCTAGAGAGAGTAGGGTATAGGTTGGATGAACTCCAAATGCTTTGAGTGAGGAGGAAGTGGGAGCTTGGGTGGGTTTATATAGAAAATGTGAGTGAATTCTTTATTATTTTGGTTTGGGACCCCTTACATTAATCAAATACAAAACACAAATCATCTCATGGTTTTTTCCCATGGTTTTTGGGAAAGGTAAGAGGAAAAAAATATTTTATAAGGCCAAATTCCTAACTTCTTAAAATAATGGGGTTGCTTATGTGGAGGTGAGTCACAGTCCCATGGAAAATAATTTAAAAAGGCAAGATGTTTAATAAGTCTTGAGGGGTCCATTAATGCTTTGAAAAGTAAGTCAAAAAAACCCAAAATCAAATTATTTTAATTGTAAAACATATATTGGCAGAACATAAATCTTAGAGTATTTTATTACATCACTATTGCGTCATTATGATGTCATAGAACTCCTTATTTATTTAAACAGTATTTAATTTTTACCCAAAACATTGACTATCTCATAAAATTATGAAAAATTCACTGTTGGATAATTTTGACGTCCTGATTCCAGAAATATCATTTATTTTATTTAAATAATTTTCTAAATATGTTAATTTTCACTTTTAAAATAAAAACCAATATTTATCGAAAATTCATGGGTTTTGACAGAAATGGCTTTCAAACCTTAATAAAAATTATAATTTCATTCATAAAATTATATGATCATTTATATATAACAAAATTAATTTAATAATAATAATATTTTATTAAAATATAATTTAAATCAAAAATCCCTTAATTTAATAAATTAGATTTCTTAATTAAATAATAACTAAAAACACTACTTGTACTTTAAAAACTATTTACAATGTTTCAATAATGACAAGAAAGTATATTCATTATTATATACAAAAAATAATGTACATGAATATAATACTAGATATTTTTTACATAACCCTTTAAAATAGCCGCATAAGACCTAAGGGTAAGATGTGCAATGGTGACAAACTCTTAGGGTGGCTGAGATAACATTGCTCGATTGGTAAACTCTATCAACTTCCACTTTTCCAGTAGACGGTCCCATTCAAGATCGACATGATGAAGCTCAGCTTGGGATTGGTCAATATAAAAATCCAACGATGCCTCCCATTTTCCGAGCTCCGACAAATGGGCTTCATATGGAGCAATTCTACTAGATGAGGCCATCGCTTCTTTTGTTTGATTAAATTGGATTTGTTAAAGACCTATATTTATACTAATCATGTGATCACTGTTCAACAACCATATTATAAAAATTCATAATTATTAACATAAAATCAAAGAAGTTTCCATTTTATATAAACATTTTACATAAAGAGATATTTAATTAGATCAATTGGTATTTCCATTAATGAAACTTTGGGTCGTTATAATATTCCCCGCTTAAGAAATTTTTCCCTCGAAATTTTCTTTTTCCCACACTAAAATAGATGTGGGTAACTCAGCTTCATCATTTCATCCGATTCCCAAGTCGCTTCTTCAAACTTGTGGTTTCACCACAACACTTTGATGAGGGGCATTGTCTTATTTCGTAGAACTTTTTCTCTACGATTTAAGATCTTCACTGGTAGCTCCTCATAAGAAAGATCATCCTCCAACTGTACCACCTCATAAGAGAGTACATGTGAAGGGTCCGGTATGTACTTCCTTAAGAGGGATACATGAAAGACATCATGTACTTTGGACATGGTAGGTGGAAGTGATAGTCGATAGGCCACAACCCCGACACGATCAAGAATCTCGAAGGGGCGATATACCTTGGACATAACTTCTCTTTATTTCCAAACCTCATGAACTTATTCCATGGAGATATGTGTAGAAAAACCATGTCTCAAACTTTAAACTCAAGGTCTTGTCAATGGTTTTCTGCATAACTCTTCTGTCGAATCTGGGCTGCCTTGATATGCTGTTGAATGTTTTTCACCTTCTCCACCATTTCTTCGACCATTTCTGGTCCAAAAAGCTTACGTTCACCGACCTCATCCCAACATTCTGGTGTTCTGCACCATTTCCCATACAGGGATTCATAAGGTGCCATTTGGATGCTTGAGTGGAAACTGTTATTATAAGAGAACTCAACGAGAGAAAGATGTTGATTCCATCCTCCTTTAAAGTCCATTGAGAACACCCTCAAAATGTCCTCAAGTGTTTGGATAGTCCGCTCGGATTGGCTATCTTTTTGAGGATGATAGGCCGTACAGAAGTTCAGTTCAGTATCCAGAGCATGTTGAAGACTCTTCCAAAACCTAGAGGTGAATCTTGGATCTCGGTCAGACACAATAGATAGTGGTACTCCATGCAACCTTACCACTTCCATGATATATATCTGTACCAGTTGATCCAATGAGAAATCTTCCCGAATATAAATGAAGTGTGAAGTCTTTTTAAGACA
This sequence comes from Viscum album, assembly GCA_963277665.1. Lineage (NCBI taxonomy): Eukaryota > Viridiplantae > Streptophyta > Magnoliopsida > Santalales > Viscaceae > Viscum > Viscum album. Next base: position 342,194,306 of record OY728135.1, read on the forward strand.
ATCCACCACAACCTAGATTGCATTGTTGCCTTTGGATGTCTTCGGACTTCTAGTGACAAAATCCATAGTTATGTTCTCCCATTTCCATTCTGTTATGGGAAACTGTTTCATCATCCACTTAGACTTCTGCCTCTCTACCTTTACTTGCTGGTACACAAGGATCTTTGATGTATATATAGCGATCTCCTTCTTCATATTATCCCACCAAAAAATTTCTCGGAGATCTCGATACATGTTTGTGCTCTCTGGGTGAATAGAGAAATTTGAACTATGTGCATCATCCAAAATTTCCTTCTTCAGCTCTGGACTTGATGAAACACATAGTCTTTTCCCAAATCGCACAATTCCTTCTTCATTAGCATTAAACTCTAAGGATTTTCTTTTTTTGATAGCTTCCACTTTTTCCTGAATTCCCACATCATCCTTTTGAGCATCCTTTAACCTTTCCAAAAGAGTTGGTTGAGCAATCATTTGTGAAAGCATTGATGATGTTACCTTCTTTATGATTCCCTGGTCCATCTTCATCAAGTCTAAGAAGATTGGATCCTTCTCAATTCTCATCATTGATAAGATCGCTGGGTCCTTTCTACTTAGGACATCAACCACCTTGTTCACTTTCCTAGGTTGGTAATGTATTCAACAGTCGTAATCCATGATGAGCTCTATCCATCTTATCTGGCACATATTAATCTCTTTCTATGTGAATATATATTTAAGACTCTTGTGGTCAATATATATCTCACATTTCTCCCCATAAAGATAATGCTGCCAGATTTTTAAGGAAAAGATCACCACCGCCAACTCTAGATCATGTGCTGGATAGTTTCACTCATGGATTTTCAACTGCCTTGAGGAATAAGATATCACTTTATCATTTTTCATCAGCACATAGCCTAATACCTTCTTCGAAGCATCACTGAATACCAAAAATGGTTCCCCACTTATGGGTAAAGTGAGAACAAGTGAAGTGATAAGCCTCCTTTTCAACTCCTTAAAGTTGTCTTCACATTCATCACTTTAAGAAAACTTTACTCCCTTTCAAGTTAGCTTGACAAGAGGTTTGGACAATCGTGAGAAATTTCTCACAAATCGTTGATAATATCCAGCTAACCCCAAGAAGCTACGGATATCCGTTACCGATGTTGGCCTCGGCCATCTCTCAATTGCATCTTGTTTTGGAGGGATCCACAGATATCCCATTGCTTGTGATGATATGGCCCAAGAATGAGACATCCTTCAACCAAAACTCACACTTTATATACTTCTCATAGAGCTTATCCTTGTGCAAAGTCTCTAGTACAGTTCTTAAATGCTCCTCACGATCCTCTTTGGTTTTGGAGTATATTATAATATCATCTATAAAGACTACCACAAATTTATCAAGGAAATCTCTAAAGACTCTATTCATCAAGTCCATAAATATTTCTGGAGCATTAGTGAGTCTGCAAGGCATTACTATGAATTCATAGTGCCCGTATCTTATGCGAAAAGAAGTCTTGGTGATATCTTCCTTCTTCACCCTTACTTGATAATATCTCGACTGCAAGTCCACCTTGGAGAAGTATTGTGCTCCACACAGCTGATCGAACAAGTCATCAATTCGTGGGAGAGGATACTTGTTCTTTATCATGATTTTGTTGAGATCACGATAATCGATGCAAAGGCGCATTGACCCATCCTTCTTCATGACGAAGAGGATCGGTGAACCCCATGGTGAAGCACTTGGGTGTATAAACCCTTTATACAGATTCTCCTATAGTTGTTTCTTCAGCTCTTCAAGCTCCACGATAGCTATTCTAGATGGAGTCTTGGATATTGGTAGAGCCCCTGGTATAAGATAAATTGAGAATTCAACATCTCTTCTAGGAGGAAGACCAGGCAGTTCCTCGGGATACACTTCAGCGAATTCCCTCACAATAGGAATTTATTCATGGGTGGTTTCTTTGTTGGACTCAATAATCTGTTCCAGATACACGTGCTCATAGTGTAGTAATATACATTCCTGAGATTATGGAGCTAAAGGAGATTCATCTTCCTCCTTACACTTGTAAAGAATCAGGGGCTGATTCTCTATATGGAGAGTGATTTCCCTCTATTTAAAATTTTTGTTGTATATATATAAGGAAATCCCATCAATGCCATGAATTGCATCAAATTCCACTAGAGGGAGTATGACGAGTTTCTTCAGGAAATTCAATCCACAGATTATGATAAGGGATGAGTTATATTCATTGGATGCAATGATTTCCCCATTTTCCGTACTCACCGACATCTTCACTTCCATGATTTGTGGTGGTGCTAGGATTGTTCAACTAAACATTCGAGATATAAAAGAATGCGTAGATCCTAAATCAAAAAGAACATTCACTAGTCTTGAATGAATAACTAGAGTACCTGTGACCACTTCGTTGTCAGGGTTCACTTCGGTAGAAGTGATTGTAAAAACTCTTCCTTGTTGCCTTGTAGGTTGTTGGTTGCCTCCGAAAACCCTTAGATTAGGGAACTGATTTGAAAAATTCCATGGTTCTTTATAGTTGTAGCAATAAACAATGCGTTGAGGTTTGAACGGAGCATTCCTCTCCTCTATCACATCCTCGAGTATTTCTTGCGGACAGTTAACATCTAGGTGCCCTTCTCTTCCACACCTAAAGCATTTCCTCGTCCCCTTGAGGAAATTTCCACGGTGCTTCTTTCTACACTTTTGGCGAGTGGGGTGCTAGATCTTCTTTGCACTATTGGATTTATCCATCAGACCGCTATCATTTAATTCCACCTTACGCTTCTTGTCCACATGATACCCCTGTGATTCCCTGATCTACATTTCAACCATGAGGGCACATTGGACAATTTCCTCATAACTGTCGAAGTCACGGATCACTAATTATTTCCGTAGTCTAGGCTTTAGCCCACCAAACATGCGGTCAACCTTGCATTTGGGGTTAACAAAAAAGATGAGAGCGTATCGTGCAAGCATTGTGATATTTTCCTCGTACGCTCCAACAGATTCTTCGTCTTTTTTGCTTGAGGGAAATGATATCCCTTTCCATCTTAAGCCGGAGGGTGCACAGAAAATCATTATCGAAAAACATCTTCTAGAAATCCTTCCATTCTAATGCCTCGATCTCCCCCTCAGGCTTCGTATTTTTGATCAACATCCACCATTGATCAGCTTCACCCTCCATATGATAAGCCGCCCGGAGAACATTCTCTTGTTCAGAACATTTAAGGATACAGAAGATCTTTTCAATGGAGTTTCTTCATTGTTCAGCAATCGTGTGATCAGATGATCCACTAAAAGTAGGGGGCCTTTGTCTCATGAAGCTCTCGATAGGGACTTGTTCTTTCTTAGGGGGGGTTAAACATTTCTCTTGACTCGTGTTTCTATTCAAATCTTGAGTTAGCTAAGAGAGAAGCATGACAAAGTTCACAATTCCTGCTCCCATGGGATTGGGAATCTAATTAGTACAGTCATCACCCTAATATTCTCATCGGTTGTTAGCCTGAGTCCTCCTGTTACTGGACATTGGCTGGAATAAAAGAAAAGTTAGGGGTAACACATAAAGGGTAATCCAAAGACAAAAGTTGACGACTTATAAATTAAATTTTATTTCCTTAACTTATGAATCTATAGGATTCAATCTATGATTTTTGTGATCTACTTTTTAACATATATTCTTAGGGTTTTTTTCCCTTAATAAGGGTTCATACTAAGCTTGTGAATTTAACAAAACATATCCCCTGGGAGTGTTGTAACCAAGATTGCAGCAAGGCCCGTTGTCGTGCCCCAGTTCCCATCCGAGTCTAGCTCAATGCGGTGTTTTTGGGTTTTACCCCTAGGATACATCTCTACCAGAGCCGCCTCTACCTGCTCATATCTAGACAGGGATGTATTTTTTTGATAAACCACATACTCAGTAATTACCAAAACATAGGGATATTATTATTATACTTATTCTTGTCTCTAAGGCTTCACTAGGGTTTTCTAATCCTAATCCCAAAAATAACTAAACCTCCCTCTGATACCAACTATGACAACCCTGCTTTTAAAGCAAACATAAACACGATTTATTACATAAAATATTCACTTGATACAACATGGAAGATTGAGAGGTCCAATGTCTTGGGGGATTAGGATCATTACATATCAACTTAAAACATTAAATACAACATCTTTATTGAAAACTTCCTTTACATTACCACTACATTCCCTCATTCTTAGCATTTCATGGGATAACCTGAGGACATGAATAAGAAAAGGGGTGAGCTATAAGGCCCAGAAATGGAATAAAAATGGAATACATGAAGAGTAAAATAAATTTTAGAGAATAGTTATATCAATATATCACAAGAGAAACATGAACATAAAGTCATGATAAAGCATGATAATCATAACATGGAAATGTGGCAACAACACTTAACATGGAATTAGTATGAGCGAAGGCTCATTGCACATGGAGCATGAGTAAATTCTCATTGCACATGAAGCACGATTAAACCCTTGTTTCACTTGAATTAGCATGATTCAACACTCATTGCACATGACGTATCATGATACTATACTTTACCCAATGTATTGGAGTGCTATAAGGGCGCACCCTTCTTAAACATTTCATTTCATGCATAAGTGTGCCACATGGATCAAAAAACATGGATTCATTAAACTTAATAATTTATTCCATGATAAAGGAATGTGGAATTAATACATGAAACTTTATAATCAATAAGTAAATGTGCATAAAGGTTAATATCCTTGATGGATAAATGAGCTTAGTATTTACTACACAAAGGCATTGGCTTAGAAAATCGGTGTAATTTCGGTAGCGTAACGACATGACATAAGAATTAATAAAAATGGTTGATGAGAGAGAAAGAGGTGTCTCATCATATATACATGAAATGGATAGTAAGGGGGTCATATAGATACATGTACAAACAATTGTATTGGAATTTAGATTCATGATACAAAAGTATTGCTTGAATGTAAATGAAGAGAGAGAAGTTCCTTTCGGAATTTCAGCATAGTAACGGGTGTACATGGGAGGCATTTAATGAGAGAGAAAGTGGTCTCCCATCATTCAATAAATAAGAGGGCAGTATGGGGGAGGTATGAAACCATACCCTAACATTCATAATTGAAATTAAAAGGAAAAAAAACTTAAGGAAAATTTGACAAAAATGAGGAAGGAAGAAAAAACACTTACTTGGAAGTGTGCTTCCAAAGGCTTGAGAGAGGCTTGAGAGAGGATTCTTGGCAGCTTAGGGCACCTTGGGTGGATTCTAGAGAGAGTAGGGAAGAGGTTGGACGAACTTAAAAGGCTTTGAGTGAGGAGGAAGTGGGATCTTGGTTGGGTTAATATAGGAAAGGTGAGTGAATTCTTTATTATTTAGGTTTGGGACCCCTTACATTAAACGAATCCAAACCACAAATCAGCTCATGGTTTTTTCCCATGGTTTTTGGAAAAGGGAAGAGGAAAACAATATTTTGTATGGAAAAATTACTAACTTCTTAAAATAATGGCGTTGCTTTTGTGGAGGTGAGTCACACTCCCGTGGAAAATGATTTAAAAAGGCAGGATGTTTAATATGTCTTGAGGGGTCCATTAATGCTTTGAAAAGTAAGTCAAACAAAACCAAAATCACATTATTTTAACGGTAAAACATATATTGGCCGAACATAAAGCTTATATTATTTTATTACATCACTATTGGGTCATTATTATTTCATAAAACACATTATATATTTAAACGGTATTTAATTTTTACCCAAAAATTGGACTCTCTCAGAAAATTATGAAAAATTCAGCATTGGATAATTTCAACATCCAGATTCCAGAAATATCATTTATTGTATTTAAATAATTATCTAAATATGTTAATTTTCACTTTTAAAATAAAAGCATACATTTATCGAAAAAACACGGGTTTTGATAGAAATGGCTTTCAAACCTAATTAAAAATTATAATTGCATTCATAAAATTATATGATCATTTATATATAACAAAGTTAATTTAATAATAATAATATTTTATTAAAATATTATTTAATTAAAAAATCCATTAATTTAATAAAATGGATTTCTTAATTAAATAATAACTAAAAACACTACTTGTACTTTAAAAACTATTTACAATGTATCAATAATAAAAAGAAAGTATATTCATTATTATATACAAAAAATAGTGTACATGAACATAGTACTAGTGATTTGTTACATAACCCCTTAAAATAGCCACATAAGACCTAAGGGTATGGTGTGCGATGGTGACAGATTCTTGGGGTGGCTCATATAACATTGCTCGAGTGGTAAACTCTACCAACTTCCACTTTTCCCGTAGATGGTCCTATTCGAGCTTGACATGATGAAGCTCGGATTGGGCTTGGTCAAGAGAGAAACCCAAGAATGCCACCTCTTTTCCGAGCTCCGACAAATGGGCTTCGTATGGAGAAATTATACTATATGGGGCCATCGCTTCTTTTGTCTGAGTAAATTGGATTTCTTAAAGCCCTATATTTATACTAATCACGTGATCACTGTTCAATGACTATATTAGAAACGATCGAAATTATTAACATAAAACCAAAGAAGTTGAAATTTTATATAAGCATTTTACATAAAGATACATTTAATTAGATCTAGAGGGATTTCCATCAACGAAACTTTGTGTCATTACACTTTGAGTGATACCGGCCACATTGTGCCTTAGATTAAGGTGGGGTTGACTCATACATGTCACCAAAACACCCAAATGATAGTAATATTTAAGTATCAACACAATACTAATGATCTTGGTCCGATTTCCATAGGTCAGTTGTTGTTTTCACTTAAAATTTTGTCCATTTTATACAAAAGAGAGACACATTGAGTGATATCGGCCACAAAATGCCTCAGATTGAGGAGGGTTTGACTTGTACACATCACCAACACACCCAAAGTATCATTCTACAAAAGGATCAACACAATAAAAATGCATTTGGTCAGATTTATGTTGGTCAGTTGTTGTTTTCACTTAAAATTATGTCCATTTTAAACAAAAGAGACACACTTTGAGTGATACCGTCCACACCGTGCCTTGGATTGAGGCTCGGTTGACTTTTATACATCAAAAATGACCAATGGATCATTATAATAAAGAATCAACACAATCAGAATTTGTTTGGTTAGATTTCCATAGTTCAGTTTTTGTTTTTACTTAAAATTCTGTCCATTTTAAACAAAAGAGAGACACTTTGAGTGATACCGGCCACACCGTGCCTCGGATTGAGGCGGGGTTGACTTTTACACATCAAAAATGACCCATGAATCGTTCTCCTAAAGGATCAACACAATTTGAATGAGTTATTTCAGATTTCTGTAGGTTAGTTGTTGTTTTCTTTAAAATTCTGTGCATTTTAAACAAAAAAGAGACACTTTGAGTGATACCGACCATACCATGCCTCAGATTGAGGCAGGGTTGGCTTGTCCACATCACAAATGACTGATGGATCATTCTCCTAATGGATCCACACAATACGAATGCATTTTTTCATATTTACTTAGGTCGGTTGTTGTTTTCACTAAAAATTCTGTCCATTTTAAACAAAAGAGATACAGTTTGAGTGATATCGGCCACACCGTGCCTCGTATTGAGGCAGGTTTGATACCCCTATCTATTTTCCAAATCCCTTCATTGTGGTCTCCTCTAACATACAAAACATCATCTACATCGGGACCACTGCAAAATGATTGTGACGTACCACTGAAAGGATCCTCCTCAACTGAATTTTCATCGGACCCTTCATTAGTTTTGGACGATAACAAAACAATCAACCACTTTCAGCTTGTGGGATCTAAAACATAAAAAACTTGTACCACTTGTGATTCCATTATAAACTGGTCATCGTTTTACCCTTATTTACTAAAATCAAATATCAAAAATTCCCATTCATCTATTTTAACACCACCGTCGTTGTCAACCCATTTTCATTGAAAAATAGGCAATTGGAATGTCATATAATCCAACTCCCATATTTGTTTGATAATGCCAAAGTATGACATATTTGCATAAATTGTATTTTTATCCTTACTACCAGAAACATGCATCGCTTTATCCACAAGTGTAAATCCACTATTTTTCATGGTACTATATTTATCATGATCATGTTCATCTGTATAGAATGTATAAAAATTAATTACATAACCATTGTAAGATAATACATACAAACATTGTTTGGAATATATCCATCGAATTCATTCTGAAATTGAATTCGTATTTTCATCCAACTCCTTAAAAATATGGTCTTCAAACCATCCTATAAACAGGTGATTATGTGTATTTGATATCCATTTTTTCGCCCTTTATGGATTCAACTACCTAAGAATTTTTTTGTGAGTTTCAATATATGGAGAAACCTCCCAACTGTTATGAAAAATATAAAGGTGGGCCTACTCCAAATCTGTAATAATGATTGTCACAACATCTCTTCTAGAAATTCTCTCACCCTCAATGCATCCAGTGTGACAAGAATTTGGGAGACCAATGCTTTCCACATTAGATAGGTATTCAGTACAAAATTCAATGGCTTCCTCAACAATATATCGCTCCACTATACAACCGTCTGGCCAACTTCAATTTTTGACACACCCTTTCAAAATCTTCATATACTGTTCAATAGGGTATATCCATCTATAGTGCACAGGACCACAAAGTCGAATCTCTCTAACCAAGTGATTCATCAAATGAACTATCATATCAAAGAATGTTTCTAGGAAGAACTTTTCTAATTCACATACAATGATGACAATTTATTTTTCCATAGCTGGAAATTTTGATGGGTCTAAAACATTGCTACATATAGATTTGAAAAATAATCAAAGTTTGGTTAATGTATGATGATCATTCTTAGAAAAAATGCAACATAAAGTTATAGGAATTATATCTTGCATCAAAACATGTAATTCTGGTGATTTCAAACCTTTTAAGTTCAAATCATTCATTAACACAATGTTATTGATATTTGATGAATACCCATATGGAACCTTTACATCATTGAATAAGTATCAAAACTGATATCTCTCCTCCCTAGAAAGAGTGTAAGCAGCTGGAGGAAGAAACATTCGATTTTCACCCTTCACGGGAGCCAACTCCTCTCGTATTCCCATGTCAACCATGTACAACCTTTCCTTAATTCCATCCTTTTTTTCCAGGGGCATTTAGCAACGTTTCGATAACACTATCACATACATTATTTTTTCACATGCATCACATCAAGAAAATGTATGATGTACAAACAATTCCAGTATGGTAATTCAAAAAAACTGATCTCATTTTCCCACAGATTTTCGTAAGTTTTTTCGAAAATGGTTTACCAAAAATAGTGTTTTCATCTTTTACATTATCAAATAGATGATCACCTATTAGTGGAGATGGTGCTTCTCATTGTTCTGAACTTCCATTGAATGATTTCGTCCATGATCGGTACATATTCTGATGAGGTAGAAATCTACGATGTCTTAGAAACATAGATTTTGAGGAATGGTTCAACCTAATTGATTCTGTATCTTCTCCACACACAGGACACCCTTCAGTTCATTTAAAGCTATATGCTGCCAAATTTTCATAAGCAAGGAAATCATTTATTATTCTATACAACATCGCTCTCAACGTGAAGTATTCACTTTTATAATCATCATACAACATAGCACCTAAATCCCACAATAACTTCAAATCCTCGATCAAAGGAGCCAGATAAACATCAATATTGTTACCTGGTTGTTTTTGTTCTGATATAAGCATAGATAATAATATTAATTTCCAATTCATACATAACTATGGTGGAAAGTTATAATTTACCAACATAAAAGGCCTTGTACTGTGAGTGTTGGTTTGAAATCCAAAAGCATTCACTCCATCTATAGATAATGCAAGAAAAAGGTTTCATGGGTCTTTTCCAAATTCAGGATACTCATGATCAGTTTTCTTCCATTGAGGAGAGTCATCCAGATGATGAAATTTCCCATATTTATTTCTTTTATCTTTATTCCATGACAATTGTCTTGCATTTTCTTCACTTCCATATAGACGCCTAATCCTTGGAATGATTGGAAAGTACCATAAAAATTTAATAGGGTTGGATTCATCTTTCTTGTATCGAGAATTACCACACTTTGGGAATTATGTAAGTGATTTTTTCTCCTTGCGAAAAAATATACAGTCTTTCAGAAATCATACCCATCAAGCATAGCATTCGTTTAGCTTCATATGTCCAGCTTGGGAGCTCATTATCTTCTAGGAGCATGTCATTCAAGAGAGCAAGTAGTTCCACAAAACTGACATCACTCCATTTGTTGCCTACTTTCAATTTATAAAGATTCAGTACATCTGCCAATGCTATATATTTAGTGCAACCAGCATACAATGACATCTTTACACAACTCTTTAACTTCTCAAACAATTTTTGGAAATCATGGAGTTCATCTTCTATTGTCCTTATCATTTACTCAATACTATCTTCATCATCATTGACATCTGTAATCACATCCTCTATATATTCTTCTTAATTATTCATATTTTTATTCATATCTGATGTTCCATAAAACACAATTTTATACTAGAAAGTTGCTACATTCTCTTTTTCTCCGTGTTTATCCCACAATTTATAACCCAGATCTATTCTGTGACATATCAAATGTTCTTCCAGCTTCTCTAGAGTAATTAGTCCAGAATAACAACAACGTAAACACAAACAAAGGACTTGAGAAGGATACTTTACGTGATCCTTTGCAAACTTGATGAGCTATTTAACTCTATTCTCATACTCTATTGTCAAACGATTATCATTCGTCTGATCTTTATTCATCTCCATCCTATTTTAATCTCAAATATTTGTATTTATGGTTCAAATACACAAATAAATAATTCCATATAAAGTAGAAGAGAACCAATACCTTATAAAAATAGTGATTAATAGAGCCCAAATATTTCCAATAATGATTTGGAAATCAACAAATCCAGGATAGACCCCCCCCCCATCAAAATCAACACAGTTTCGAAACACAAAGGGGTTCACGGGGATAATCACTTGTGCCATAGATGGTAAAACTCACATGACACCATCCTCTATGGATCATCATCTTCTATCGAGTCAAACCTTCTATGGTCAACTAGTCCATCCTTTTATACCTCACCAACCTAAAATATGTATTGATGAAAACCAGTAGCCAACTCTATAAGTATAGAAAGGATTCTCATAATCTCTACAATATGGAATTCATGAAATATTATTACTTTAGATTCATTATAGTTTCCTCAAATCACCCCATTCCAAACACAAGAATAATAAAGAATGATACATCTACCACTCCTAGTCTCTATCCTACATTCAATATCATCATGCCTAATATTTTTGGGAAGCTCAAGTTACTTAGATTAAATCACAAGGGGGATAATCACTTGTGTCATAGATGGTCTCCCGTGTAATTCCATATAAATATTTTTACAAATATTATTGACCTATCATCGCATTGAATCATCATGAGTGTCTAATTCCAAACTCCATCTTAAGTGTAATATCAAAATAATATATATTAATAAATTACCCCACATCCACTTCCCCACAAGTATGGTCATTGTCACACTCTAATGGAATATTTCTTATGCTTCAACCCCTTATATATAATCTCATAACCATATATCCACACATACACATGTCACAAACACATAAAAAACTATATCCACATCACAACCACAGATCACATCCTCATCACTGTATGATATCGTGAACATGAAAGACATAAACATCATAATCTCCTCCTACAATGCAAAACCCCCACTATGTATCCACACAAAATATACATAATCGTATCGACAAGAATATATATACACCAAAACATAAAATCATAATAGGTCGTATATATACACCCACTGTAAGCCATTACAACTCATACTAAGTGTGAAGGGGGAGAAGGGACGAGGGAGTGGTTCTATATGTGTTCCATCTATAACCTAGATATTAAGAAAAACACATAGATCCAAAGTACCCATATGGATTTCAATCAGGTTACTCGACTCAAGTGGTGGTGCGTAAGAAACAATAAAATAAATATAATAAGTATATAGTCACACATTAATATTTCATAAGTGTTTACACCAAACTAACACTACAAACACCCTCGTCAACCATTACCTTCTTACTACCACCCTCTAATAACCACTTCCATTATAATTCCACAAATAATACCCATAAAATCACATAATCATCTATATCAACATTACCAACTTCTAATTTAATTTAACATTATAATTTCTTGGATTTTTATTACCACATGAATTTCAATTGTTAACCATTTTAATGTAAAACCAATCATTAAATCACTACCCACTACAATCAATTCATTAATCATTAATAACATTTATTCTATCTTTAACCGTTTATTAAAAGTAATTATTCAAATAATTATCATGAATAATTTATCAAAACATCATTTATCATTTCCAACCCATCACCCATTACTATTTTTATTGATTCCAACCATATTCAATAACAAAATGAAACTATAACACCACCCAATAAAAATTAAATTTTCATGACATAAAATACCACTAAACAAATTCTAAAATCCATAAAACCACTTATTTTCAGCCTAAATAGCCATATCATTACTATCACAACCACACAATAATCCATCCATCACTACTGTATTAATTACCACACCACATGCTCCCAACAACATCAATCAACCATCACCCTTATAATCATAGTGATGAATACCCCACACATAGTATCATGAAAGTGAAAACATATAATAAATTCACACTATAAACTCCCCCTTAAACATTATTTCATATTAAAGTAGAATTTTTAGTTTAAATATAACACTTTAATTATATATTTCCAAACAACCAATTCATTACCAACCTTAAGTGACTAGAAAGTAATGAAAGTTAATTATAACATATTATTAGTAATAAGAAATTTCATTCACAACATCAAGATTAAATCACTTAGAATCAACAACAATAAATCCACAAATATATAAGAAATATTATGGAACTTCATAAATCACATGCAAAAATCCCTCTTCACTTTAATTTCCTTTAGTGTAATTCATTATAGTATTTATGTTAATCAGTAGTATTCATCCAATGGAAACGAAATAACATGATAATTCCATAATTTTCACATAATGAAGAAGCAAAAATGTCTTGCCCCAACCTCAACTAATGATTTCATATATATTTCATAATAATGAGACGAATAGTCAAATAAAACATGACTTAACACAAGAAGGTAATCTAAAAGTCCTATGTATGAATATTAACCATTAAAACCATAACAAGAAAACACAAAAGCTGAATCAGCATTGTTGTCACATCATTCCTCAAAGAAATTTCAAGAAGATAATCAAGAAGAAGTGTAAAGAAATTCACCATAGAGGATGAGAAGTAGGGAGCCTTCTGCACTATGTCGGGAGGGGAAGGCGTGATCCCCAGAGCAGGAGGTACATGAGAGGAACCGCCAACCATTGGGAAATGGAGGAGCATGGTTCGCGGGGAGTAGGGTCAAGTGGAGAGGAGGAGAAGTAGGGTTTGCGGGGAGGAAAAAAATAGGGATAGCGGTGGAGGTCCAGAAACACAAAGATCGAGGGGGAGGAGAGTTGTCGTAGGGGTACCGTACCGTGAGAGCTTTAGGGTGTGATAAACAGAGGACACTATGCGACCGATTTTATAAAATATGGGACTACGGTTTTATTAGTGCTAAAAAATCACTAATAAAGACGTCCTTTATCAGCGTTAAAATTTTAGCACAGATAAAAGGATTCTTTATCATCACTTTTTGCTTAGAGCTAATAAAAGGTGGCGCTTCCCTTGACCATTTTTATAGGAGTGAAACACTTTTAACCTTGGTCAACATACCAAAAGAATTATGTAGAAATTGATCGAACCAACTCAAATAACCAACATAAGAAAAAACTATATAATAAATAAATAGAATATAATAATAAATGGTACTTAGTAAATAAAATATTGAATAATATGGTTCAAAAGAGTGTATATTATATACATAATTTAATTATATAAATATTTATTCACATGCACATAAAAGATGAGGAACATGGTAAGAGTTTCTTACATAAATTTTAAATCCTTAAGTCATATTTCTAATTATATACTATATTTTATTTAGAATGGTGTATCTAATTCTACATTAATATTTGGTATCATTATTTAATAATTATTCATTATATCTTAGAGTTAATTTTAAATCATATTCTACAAGGAGTTTTGAGTTAAATGTTACTCAAACATAACTAATTTCCCAAAACAAAATTTTTATCCTTGATTCATAAGTTATCTACTTGGTTAAAATATTCTAATTACCCTTTTATAATTCCATTTCATTATTATAATTTAATTTCTCTTTTTATTTTTGTAAGTTACTTCATTTAATTGGCATCCTATTATCTAATGAAATTCCTTCTCAAATAAAAGTTTCACATTAGAAAGAATAACTCCCACTCTTTCCCATATATGTTTCCTCCCAAATGCATATTTTTCTCCCCTTCACTATTTTACTTTAATTTTTTGAACAAAAGTATTCTTTAAATCATGTGATTCTCTTACTTATCATCAACAATTTCTAAATGGAAATGTTATTATCCCATTTATTTTTTGGTTTCTTAATAATGTTTTTTTCAAATTATAAAAAAGGTTTTATATATCATGGATATATATTTGATCTTCCAGTCCAAAGTTTTTATACAACCTTTATGTATTATTTATGTATCCATTATTTTATATTTCTAAAAAGTAATGACTTAACATATCTCTATTTTTTTCTTTCTATCCTTTTTGGAAATGAATTATTAAAAATAAAATAATGAATTTATCGTTAATAATTTCTTTATAAAAATTAGAAATGAAACATATTTTTAATCTGTTTTCAGAAGAATGGATTTACCATATTTTGGAAACTTATTTTACATCTTCCGTGATTTTAAAAATTAAATTATATTTCCATTTTTTCCCGATGTTTCATTTTAAAAAAATGGTTTTAATGGAAGATGAGTAATTTGTGTCATGATTTTCAAAGAAAAATTTTACCATTATTCTAAAAGAATTCTTTAACATCCTATTGATTCTTTACCAATATTTTCATAAATGAGAATTTTTAGATATCTATAATATAAATGATTCATCACTACATTTTTCATTCCTAATTTTCATAGTGTATAACCACAATTTCTCTTAGAATTTATTTCTTCTATTAAGACCCTATTTTGGAATATTTTGATTGAAGATCATTACCCATGATGCTATTCATAGATTGATTGGGTTAATTGTTGAATTAACTATTGTCTCTTTATCTATATGATGTAAATAAGATATGCGCAATTATTTTTATTTATGATTATTTACCCAAATTATATTGAATTTCATTTTATACCTATTTATTTTATAGGGGATTATCATATTTTCATTATTTATGGAATTATAAATGATTTTATTATATTATTACATTTGGAAAGTGTTTGTCTCCCATTTTGTCTCATGGGTTTTCATGATATATTGTATTATTTATGTTACGTGGAGCATATATGAATGTATTATTGATAGGTGGGGTATTATATATCCCTATAATGATTTAGTAAAGCTTATATATCATGAGCTCATAAGGGTAAATAGGAATATTTATCCCAATGAAAATGGTATATAGGAGGATTTTTTCTAAGAAAAACTATATATGTAATAATTTATCCCATAAAAAAGGGAACATGAGAAAATTTATCTAGATTGAAACTATATACACGAGGTTTGATCCCATTCCAAAGGTAACATAGTAGGATTTATCCCAAGCTACAGGATATATGAGAGGATTATCCCAAGCCCAAGGGTACATAGGATTATACCATTACCAAGATGATATATGGGTGATTAACCCAAGCCGACTCTGTAATGAATATCTCTGTTTGTATCATTAGCATATGAAATATATTCATATGTTTGTTCCATATATTAAGAATCATGATTTATAATAATTTTTTTATATACAGTTTTTTGTGTATCTTGAGTGTACTAAAATTCCCATGTCACACTCACTTATGTTCATTGATTGTTATCACTTATATTTACCATAATTGAGTGTTTTTGCTCACCCATTTCTTATTATTAGATGTCCATATGTTAGGACAATAAGAAAATTAATAAATTTGTAGAGGATTATATTATGTGGAGAATTTGAGGGAGATGTGGAATATTTTTAATGGGTTAATTAGTTTCATTTATAATGGAAAATATTCACTTTGTTAAAAAATACATGGGATTTTTTGGTTTAGGTTTGGTCCTAACTCTCTAAAACACTACACGTAAAAGAGGTTTTGAATGTATGAAATGAAAAATTTTATCAATGTCATGTAATTGTGATGACCGTATATGTGGGGTATTAATTTTGGTATCAGAGTAGGGTTTAGACAACATTATTGGTTAATATTCAAATTAAGGATAATATATAGGTTGAAAAGTTAAGCATTATCATAATTTTAATGGTAGAGATATCCTTTTAGGTTAATTAATGTAATGTTAAATATTTTAGGGATTAAGATAATAAAACTTTGGTGAAACCCCTATAGATAATTCTAAGGGATAAGACTATGTATAGGATAACATCCCAATGTTTTGGTAAAGTAGATATTGTGTGGTTCTTCTATCAGTTACTTCCCTTTCTAGATACCAGAACACATATGAGGCTATGGAAAAGATGTGTCTAGGGGTAATCACCCTGAAGTAGGCTTGTTTGTTATTAACACAATATTCAATCTAGTGCATTATGAGTGGTATTAAGACTACACACATTGCTAGATATACATAAGAGATGATTTCGTTAAATCTTATTGTCTTTAATGAACCATTATAAAGGATTTGAGTAAGATTTTAAGTAATTATGTTTGAGAACCACATTGAAAGATGACCATGAATAACCAAGGATTGAACAAATAGAGTCATAGGTTGAATTGAATGTATCATAATTAATAAATTATGGTGGCATAGTGGAAGACATATTCATATTGATGTCTTTATAAAAATATTTTTTATATTATTATAACCTTTTTTGTTTTAGTCTTTTTTGAAATAGGATCACATAAATGATGATGAGAAAGGAATATATCTAGAGACCAAAAAAATTTATAAATGAATAAAGGTACATACTTAAATTGTTAAGAATCTCGGTGTATACCTGCTAAGATAGAGAATGTGAGTTTCCTTGTCTAAACTAAGGCAATGAGGTTGAAATATTAACAGACATTAAGTCTTAATACTCTTATCCATTTTCCCTAGAGAGTTATATATATCAATGATATTGTGCTATATTATAAAAGTAGAGGAGGAGAAAATGAAAAATATAAGGATTATTATTAAATATTTATATTTCAAGGTTTGGAAAAATATATCAAATTGTTTCTATAACCATGAAAGATGATTTTATGAAATGTTTATATTTTTTTGGATAACTATTAGATAACATATGATTATGGTATGGATAAATTTCATGTTTTATATGTGATTTTTATTGAGGTAATTATGGGTTGATTAATTTTGATAAAAGTGAGTAAGACTGTATTTATATCCTAGTAATTGATTATTTATTAAATCCATGATATTTTCAGTGATGTTTATATATATATTTTGGATTATGATATATATTGACTATTGTGGGATTTTATGACCTTGATATTAATACCATTTTAGAGTTAAATATAGTGTTAATTTTTGGAATAATAGATTTTTTTTTGTGATTTAATGTCTTGGATATTAATATGGTTTTGGGAAAGGTTTTTTATAAGGCATTTATTATATTTGGTATATACAAACTTTGTTATATGATTTTATAAATGATTATTATTGTTTGAGGAAAGATAAGTAGATTGATATATCCTATGAAAATAAGGTAAATTTAATATTTGAAGATATATTATGAATAATTAATATATTAAGAATACACTCATTGAATTTCACCGGGGAGTAAAAATTAAAATTGGGAAGATATAAGTTATTTAAGGGGTAAAATTTAATGACCTTTGATTTTATCCCCTTTAAATTAATACCATTTTAAATAGATTATACCATATAAAATACTAAAATAACAGAAAACCAACTAAAAAACATTGAAATAATAAAATTACATGAATAATATAATCATTAGAAGATAATAATATAATAAGTTTTTAAAATTATTAGAAATATTTTTTTTTACTAAATTTTGAAGATATTTTAAAAAATGTATAGTATTTTACGTTAAAATTAAATTGATCTTAGTTAAAAATATTAATAATATATAATATTTGGATTTATAAATTAATATACTGATATTATATTATTTCTGAATTTATAGAAAATAAGATAAAAAACACTTGATGTTTTAAAAGGTCATTTTTTAATAAAAGCGGTGTATCTTTATATATTTCATTTCCATTTAAAAGATAAATTTATAAATTTATATATTTTAATTAGGTAAATTAACTTATTTTTTATGGAATAAGTCTATATTAACTTTGGAATAATTTTTTTATTCTACTAAAATAATTAATTAGTAGTTGAATAGTGAAAATACTTATTTTGATAATATTTTTACTTTTATGACTTTATCATAACTAATGAATAGTTTAAAATATTTTAAAAACGTTTATCTATATAAATACATATTTATAAATAAAAATAAATCATTTCAATATAATATTTTTATTTTTTAAAACCCTTTTGTAACCTTTTGGAAGCTTAATTAATATTTTACTCTAAAAACTGTTTTTATTTTATAATATTTAAAATTAATGTTAATCACTTATAGAAATTAAATATATCAAAATAAATTTCACACTTCTGATCAAAAAATTTATATGAATTTTTAATTTAAATTTATTTTTTAGCATAAAATTATGATTACTAAGATTAATGTCGACAACCATGATAATTGTAAAACAATTATTTTCAATGAGTTGTTTTATTTATATTGTGTAATTTTTATCTTATAAAATAAATTAAACCCTTATAAAAATGAGTTTAATATAATATTTCAAATTAAATATAAAAATATTATCACTAATTAAATTGGTAATCAATACTAAATAAAATTAAGAACACTTAATGGTGAAAATAACACAATTTTCTATAAAATAGTTTTTCTAGATATTAATTATTTTTATTTTTAAGTTCATTTAATATTTTTTGTAAATTGAATTAATTTATATGAGTGTTAAATTTAATTTCATCTCACCCAAAACTTCTAATAGGTTACACATTATATTTTTTTTTGTAAAATATATGCTACTAGGGTAAAAACTAGTTACCAAGGTAAAAACCAAAATGATAATAAATAAAAATCAAGTGGTAAAATGGTTGAAAAATGTTTTAAACATGTGATAAAATTGTTGATGGATTATTTATTAATATTATATAACCCAAAAATTTATTATTTATCACTTTTGGAACCATTACACTAGAATAATGTCATTACATTATTTAAATATAATTCATGTTCAAAAAAGTGAACTTTTATGAACATCTAAAAAGGGACCACTTTTGTCCTCACAAAGTTACATTTAACCATACAAATTTTCTCAAAAACCTATGAAACGTTTCTATCCTATAATTTATTTAAATAAATTAATGTCCCTAGTTTCAATAATTTATCTTAATCCATTCATTTCCAAGGATAATTTGAAGGGAAGGTTCAATGTCCCGAAGTAAGCGGTACATAATCCGTATATTTTCTTCAAAATATTTTTCTAAAAATACTAAAATATCAAAAGTAATATAATGAACTCAATATAATAATATAATGAATTTTTATTATATTTAATGACTATAAATTATTTATTCCTTCATAGCCACTTAGAAAAACAAATAATGTTGACCGTGCGTCTGTGCGATAACCATCACCATGAAGAACTGTTATTTGTTTTCCATCCCCAGAAAACACAGATGAAATTAAAAATGTGTTTAAGTTACAAAAATAATATTAATTACACTTTTCATATTTTATAAATATAATGTTAAACATTTTATAAGTGATATTAATAGTAAACAGTTATATTAAAATTAATCACAAAAAATGAACATATCAGAGTACTTTTCATAATCCGAAATTGATTTTATAAAACCTATATAACCATATAAATTTTATTAAAATATAATAATAAAGTATATAAACCCCAAATATTCTTGTGATTATTAAGATTTTATAAAACACATGTAATCTTGGTCAACATACCAAATTGTTTACATAGAAATTGACCGAATCGGCTCAATTAACCTGCATAATAAAAAATTATATTATAAATAAATAGTATATAAAGATAAATTTTCCTTATTAAATGATATATAAATATATATATATATGAATATGTTTTTTTACAAGTTATTTAATAATCATAATTTAATTTTTTTAGATATTATGGGCATGCACCGAGTAAATCAGGAACAAGTTAAGGGTTTCTTTTTTCAGTTTTCACCCCTTAAGACCCATTTCTTATTATATATCTTGTTTTAGTTATAATGGTGAATATATTACCCCTTTAATATTTTGTATCATGATACTATTTTTATTCATGGTATTTAAGGTTACATATGATATCATATCCTTCTTAGGATTTTGATATATATAATACCCGAGCCGTAACCGATTCACTGACTCAAATTTTTTATCATTGAGTTATATGTTCTCTTCCTGGTTAAGATATTTTAATACCCCTTTAATCATTAGATATAATTTTTCAAATATTAATTTATATTTTTATCTAGGTAAATTTCTTTTTTTTTCAATAGAATCATCATATTTGATAAAATTGCTTCTCAAATAAAAGTTCGACATTTGTAAGAATAACTATCATTCTCTTCAACGGATATTTATACACCATGTACATATTTTCCTTCCTACCAAAGTTGTTATCTATTTTTTTGAAATAATATATATATATTGATTCATGTGATCCTATTAATTTTTATCACTAATTTTCATATTGCAATTTTATTTCCATATTTATGATGTCTGTCTTTAAAAAAGGTGTTTCCAAAATATTAAAAGATTTTTTTCATACCATGGAAATATATTTTATATTAAATTCCACATTTATCTATACACACTTTATTTCTTTTTCAACATAAAATTATTGGATATTTCATAAATATTAATGTTTTAATATATCTAAATTTTTTTTCCAACCATTTTAAAAATGAATTTTCAAAAGAAACTAGTGACTTTATCACATAGACAATTTTTTTATCAAAATAAGAAAGTAATTTTTTTGAGACATTTTCACAAGAAAGGATTTTCTATCATTTTGAAACATCTTTCCCATGTATCATGGTTTTAAAAATTAAATTATTTTCTGTATATTTTAAAATTTTATAAGAAAATGGTTTTTCCTAGATAATGATTCATATTTTCATACATTTCAAAATAATATTAACCTATTATTCTAAAAGTATTTTTTTATACTCGTTGAATCATAATTGTGTTTTAAAAAGTGAGAAATTTCAAATCTCTAAAATAGAAATTATTCATAACAAACCTTTTATTTTGTAATCATCTTTATTATATAACCACAATTTTTCTTTCATTGTATTTCCAATATGTATACCAAATTTTTTATTCCATTTATTGAAGGGTGTTCACCTTGATCCCAATAATTTATTGATTGGGGAAATTATCAACTAAATCCTATAACATTTATCTCTATGGTTAAATACCATTTGTTTTATTGTCTTGATTGAAGATTATTTACCAAGAAAGTTACGGAATATATTGGGATACCCATTTATTTTCCAACGGTTTATCATGTTATGATTATTGATGGAAATATGAATGATTTATTTAAATGATTATATATTATAATTCTATTAAACCCTTTTTATTAAATTTTTTCATGATATTCTGGATGATATATTTTATGAGGCATATATATTAATGAATGATTGATGGGTGGGTCATATAAAACTATCGAATACATTAGTAATGTTCATATCTCTTGAGGTAAAAGGGTACATGGTAGGATTTATCCCATGCTAAAATGTACATGGGAGGACTTATCCCAAACCAATGTGTACATGGGGGGATTAATACCAAGACAAATGGTAAACAATAGGATTTATCCAAATCCAAAGTGTACACAAGTGGATTTATCCCAAGACAAGAGGTATATTGTAAAATTATAACAATACCAAGGGTGCCTTGGAGGATTGTCCCAAGAAAAAATTGGTACACAGGGGACTAGACCATGCCTACTTTGTGACGAATGACTTGGTGGGTATCCTTGATATATGATATCTCTTCATTGGTTTGTTACATGCCTTATTAATCATGATTTATTATCTGTGTTTTGTTTTGTATAAATTTATTATGTGTCATGATTATACCCTTTTTAACATCTTATTCCCACTTATGATATTTTATTATTCTTTTTTATGTTTACCCTTACTGAGTGTTTGAGTTCAACACATTATTGTATTATATTTCCCCACGCTATGATGATAATAAAAGTTTAAAATAATTAGAAGTGTATTTGATGTGGGAAATTAGTGGTAGATTTTGAAGACTTTCTAGGGACTAAGTAGTTTTTATAGATTGAAAAAATTTCCATTAGTTGAAAAATTCATTGTCTTTATTGGTTTATGGTATTTCGAAAATCTAAAATACTCTAAACAATCAAGGTTTCCAAATTCATATAATGATATTTTTTTCTTCATTTCATGTAATTAACATGATTACATATATGGGGCCTTATAATGATGTTATTAGTGATTTTATTCATGTTTTCAAATTAAGAAATCACTGACCTAGACCATATTTTATTTTTAGTGATACACTATTTATTTAGGACTAGATATGAAAAATATTGAGAGGCAATGTGAAAATTATTTAAAGAAAAGACAAGGTTATGAGAATATGAATCATTGTATGGTTTTAAATGTTTTAGAAACATAAAAATGTTTTTGTAGAAACCTAGTATATAGAATCTCAAATTACACATAAGTGGACATGTATTTTTGTGGGAGACTAAATATAGTTAATTTTGGTGGTGAAATTTACTATGGTGGGGATTATTGAAACATATGTTTTGGAGTTAATTTAATATAATCTAGTATATGTATTCACACATGATACTAAGATTGGTTGGTTGGGGTTCTCTCATACATACTTCGTGATGGGTTTTAAATTCATAGTCACTTTTTACATCTCCACTGATTATTTAGGGATGGAATTTCTTTATTCATGTGTGATCCCACATGAGAGAGATGGAAACATCATGACACTTTCATGGTTAGTAACGACAGGGGGGATGCAAGTGAGCTGGTGGCCACCTCTAGTGGTGAGGGTGTTCGAGGAGGATGATGGAGGTGAAACCACAATGGTTTCTTATAGGACTGCATAAGGACAATCGGGGGAGGTGACATAGGAAATGGATTCCGGTGATGTGGGTTCTTGGGGATGATGGTGGGAGGTGACGCAAGCGGTGGCCTCTGATGGTGAGCGTACATGAGAACAATGGTGGGGGTGACATAGGGATGGAAAGGGCCGTCAGATTTGGGGGATAATGTTAGAGTAGTGCGGGGTAGACATAGTTCATGCCACACATTGGACTTTAGGCCAATTATTGGGCATTAGGGACAAGGTATTAAGGATAACTTCCGAGCCTACATGCCAAGGTTACTTTGGACCATATAAGAGTATATATTCCATATATTTAATATTTCTATGAGACATTGGGCCTATGTTCCAGGTAATGGGTTCCCTATTAACCTAGGAAATAGGGGATTTGATTCATTAATAAAAAAGGGCTAAATCCCCCAACCTGTTAAAAAAGATTATATAATTTTTAGTTTATTTATTAAAGTATGTTTTACCAGGTAAATTGGGATTATATTTATAATTATATTATTTACCTATTGGATATTTAAATAGATTTTTGATATTGGAATTTATTAGAGGTTTATAAATATGAAAATATTACTTAAAATTTATTATGATCAATTATTGGATTTAGAGATAATTTGACACAATAGATAATATTTTTGGATAAATATCATTTTTAATAATGGTTTAACTATTGATTTATGTCCAGAACAGAATTAAGATAAAATTATAGGTGAGAGAGAGGATTGGACCATTTATTACGGGATTTTTATAAGAATGATTTATAGTGGAGAATAGATGGATGAGTTATTAATAGAGGGAGTTCCTCAAAGCTTCAATCTATTTTTTACTTTATTGAACTCTCATTAATTTTATATATTGGTGGATATTTTGAAGAAAAATTATCATATATTGAAAAGTAAGATAAATTTTCATAAGATATCTAGATATATTCCAAAGCAATGTATAATTATCAAAGGGGAAATTCTTTTAAAAAATAATCCATCCTTAAATATTAAACCTCATATTTGTATATCAAACACTCTAAAATTTGTTAATATGAATTTTTTACTTCTAAAATAAGGATTTTCCAAATGGAATAGGGTATATTATTATTATTATGATTTCCCTATTCAACCCTTCTCCTAATTATCCTTTAAATTGATACTTATATAGAATCTATATCTAATTTGATGAGGCTCATTCCACATATTGTAGTCTTTTTACTTAAATCTTGATATTTTCAAGGATTTTTGCAAAAATGGTATGGTTTGTAAGAAATTTTTTATAGGCTTCACTAAATATTAACATGTTATATTTATCTCCATTAACAAGAAGAATTATTGTTTTATTTTATAATATTTATATTAAAAAATATTTATAATAATAATTAATGATTTATCTTGAAACGGTCACTGTTTTATGAACATGTAATGATTTTAATAATGAATATAAGGTAGGTAGATTATATTATGATGACCATGAAATGGAAGCCTGAATCCTAACACTACTGATAGGAGTTCCACAACAACTCAGGTGTATTCCCTAATTTCCATCGGTGAGAAACTAGTGTTGAGTGATAAACATAATCATTAATGAATAATTTTTATTTAAATAAGAAACTGACTACATGAGACATAAATGTGTAATTTTCTTTTAAAATCTAGAAAAACATTAAATATAAATTTAAAGAGTAATGAAAATCCAAACCGAGTATGGTGGAAATTAAAAAAGATAAATCATATCAAGACATGGAAATATAAAAGAAAACACTCATTCAAGGTGAAAATTAAAACTCATACACTAATAAATGGTCAACACCTCTAAGTACACCATCAAGTCAACTCCCAAGATTCATCCCCCAAGATCATTAATGCCTTTCCATTACAAAAGTTATGATGTAATTCCTTTACAATCACACTAAAATTAATGGGTTTGGGTATGTATGAATACCAAGTTCAATTCCCCAAGACTCTCATGAAATCACCTAAAGTCCAATTCCCAACCGTATAACAAAATACATTGAAAAAAATATATCAGATTTAAAATAAACAATAAAACATAATTACAGATAAAACTAAATTAGTATATGAAATAATACAAAATATTATTACCTAAAGAAGGTAAACCTTGTCGGTTCCACCCAAATATGCAACCAATAGGTAAATAATATAAACAAAGAATTCATGGGTAATAAATAACAATATAACATAAATTTATATCCATGATCATAACATATTCCAACTATGGATCATTACCCACCTAAGTGGTCCTATAATTCCACAACCCATCTCTTCAATATCACACATGTGATAAAACATCCCATCACCCTTATCTACATGGAACTTTAATCAATACTTGATACTTCTAGGCTATTGTTCATACACAAACAATTTAATTTCCCAAAAACCATTTTATTTCAGGGAAATGATTTATTCAACAAAACCATTTAAAACTAGCCTTAAATATAACAAATTTATAAAGCCCAAAAATCCCTTATCACAATAAACCAGTTTAAATTCAATGACCATAACTAGACAAACATCCCAATTCCCCAATCCTTACCAAATCTAGACAAATAATAATTTATTAAATTAATTTACCATATTTATTTGATAAAAACAAAACATAGGAAAATTATTTAAAAGAACATCAATTAAAAAATAATGAACCAAAATTACGTAATGAGTGAATAAGATCAACCTACCTTTGATGATGGACACACGATGATCCTGAAACCCTAGATCCAATGTTAGAAATTATGAAATGATCCTTAAACCCCATTTTAAAGTAAAAAAGACCATAAATCATCTGTTTATGATTAATATTTATAATAAAATTACCTAAACCGAACAAAATACATAGATATATAAAAGTGTGAAAATATAGAAAAGGTAAGAAAGTAGAGATTAAAGAATGTTAGAGATTATTGGGATCAAAATACATATCTAATGTTAATTCAATGAAACATAGATAGAGTGGAATTTTTCAATAATAGAAAGTCTCCAATTTCACTCTATATGAACCCTATATCCATCCCATGTCAATTTAGGGTCACTAATGTGGATTATGATTGGATAAATGGGTTTTAAAAGATAAATAATTCAATGGAATCCTTACTACATGGGTAGGATATATAATTAGTCAAGACCATGTACCGATTTTGTAGGTATGTCTTCTCACCAACCAAAATCCACACGATTTCATTTCATTTTCCCCTTGGATCATGAATAGACCAAGAAATCATCTCTTTCTCAGCTAAGTTAATTGAACAATCCTATAAAATTACTCCCATGACCATTTCACCTTTATAATTAAATATTAATGGTTCCTAAAAAAGGAAAATCCAAAAAACTACCAATACTCAAAGGGGGACTTACCCATCATACCCAAGACATCATAATTATCCAAATTACTAGATTTATATCCCTAAAATCTAAATGGATTTTGATCTACTAAAATACTTTTGGTCAAAACTACTTAATCTAATCCACTCTCCCCCATTAATTATTACTAATGATACATTTTTTCCATAAAAACTCAATAGTGGAACACTCTATTATATAAATATATTTTCTTACCTATGAAAAATCATCACTATCCTTTATAAAAATGTTACATGTGGTTGAAAATCCACCACGTCATATGATAGTATATGAGATGAATTATATTATAAATTCCTTATTTGAGAGACATGTAACATGTTTTCCACTACTACACACTTCAATTAAAACATTAAAAGACAATACACATCTATAATTTATTCAACAATCTTGTATGTACCCACATACTAGGGCGTTGACTTCACTTTATTCTAAAGTCATTTTTACCCCACTCACAAAAATACTCACAAGAAGACTTAACCCCCTAAATCTAAACACCAATTACCATTGATTATGGTCAACATAATCCTTCATCAAAGTCTATGTTTTCACTAATTTATTTTGGATTTGGTAAAACTAGTCTACATTTTCTTATATTCAGATTTCTCCTAAAAGTTATCTATCTCCTTATTCATTCAAATCAAATGTTGATCAACACAGTATTACATATAGTTATTTGAATATATCTATTCAAAAAAACACTTGATATCTATTGTTGTGGTCAAACTCTACCAAAGACACATGATCTTCTTATAGTTTCAAAAAAAAATAACATAATATTGAATCTTGTCCTCCAAAATCAATATGTTCTGTTCAATCTACAATCCATTTTAGGGCGATACAAAGTACTCATTTTCAATTTTGAACCCATCAATTTCTACAACCCTCTCAAAAATATCAAAAAAAATTGAGGATCTTTATCTAACATGATGAAAGAAAAAATATTTAAAAGGTTATAAATTTGTTAACTTATGATTTGATACAGAAAACATATCACATCATGATTCCATTTTTATTTAAAGAATGAAATCAAAAAATCCATTTCTATGACTAACCACTTTAATTTATATATAAGAAAAGGATAAAAAGTTTCCAAAATTTGCGAATGTTGTACATTTATCTAGTAATAAGTAAAGCACTAAGATAAGAATCAGCCATATCCCTCTCTATCCCTACCCACAAGAACTGTCTACTAATTTCATAACACATATTTTCTACTCTAGGATGAAATTTCCAATTGATGTTATGATACACACAAATAAAAAACTTATATAGGATCAAATGAAAAACCACTCTATCCTAAAAGTAGAGTGTTGAGTCTATCACTAAAAACCATTGATCCATGGAATCCCCAGAATTTATGTTATTATGAATCTTTTAACATATAATATATATTTTTCCATTCTTTAATTTGTATAAAAGACTAAAATTGACGTTAATAAAATATAACATCGTATTATTTCCCGATTTAGAAGATTTTAGATATAATATTTCCATCAATACAATCAGTTTCCTCCACTAATTTGATTCTTTCACTACTTTTCCATTAAAAATAAAGACATCCACTAAAACATTACACATACATGGTTTATAATATTAATTTAAATATAAGGTCTAAAGATACTCCACCCATCTCCATTACCATACGTTCAAATACAATTAAGAGAAGATGTACTTCAGACTCAGATTACCAAAATATACATTGAATCTATCACAAAATACATAATTATTATAATTTAAAGGAATGGATGAACAATTATAACTAAAACCATTTCATTTTATAGTTATTATGTTATATATGTAACTGCGTCAATACATACTCAATCATGTTATCCTCTTAAGAGAGAAATAACTGCATTCCGACTTTAGATGTATCAGAAATCATGAAGAAATCTTTACTATTGTTAGGAAATATTAAAACTTTTATATATTTATAAATATTCATTATCTCATAAGAATATCCTTTTAACATATCATCCCATTCAAACATCCATTTTTTGGGGTCAATGACATCATCATGGAATCTAACTTTGAAATTATTTAATGAATAATTGATAGTATCCTTTAAATCCAAGGAATCTTTAAATCTATGAGATATTATTGGAATGATGCTAAGAAATAAATAACATCAATTTATATGAATCTATTGGTAAACACCTCTAAAAAGTCATGTTCCCTATGAATTTCACTTCCCGCGTCCAAAATTGACATTTGGATTGTTTCATGAACCACTTGTACCATATTAGCATCTACAATATAGTCCTGAAATGCCTATATTGATCCTATAATGATATATATTAAATAAAAATTTTATCCAAAAAAACCATTATGAATGATTCATGTTTTTTATTGATTAAATAATTCTTAATGGACATGAATATAATAGGAACATTAGTTAGTCCATGTGGAATTACTAGGAACCCATAATGCCCATATATGATCAAGATCATATTCATAATGTTTACATTATTCAATATCAGCTAATAACATCTTAATCCCAAATTGATCATCAAAAAACACATAGATTGTAACAATCATGGTTTTTTAAAAAGATAATTATGTGAGATATTGTATATGATACACAAAACTGTTCCTAAGCGAACCGTGAAATTTTATTTTTTAAATATGGTAATTATAAATCAGATGTTAAATTTCCAATTATGAATATGATTATCTAATTTTTTATTTTTTATGAAAACATCCAATATAAATTAATATTTATTAATAAATTCTTAGAAAAAAGTCACAAGTTTTTTTATTAAAGTCGTTTTATTATTCAAAAATGTGTTTTCCGTAAAAATAATATTTATTGTTTTTTGTGACAAAATATTATCATTGATCTAAAACATTTTATTATTATTTTATAATATGATATTAAATTTTCAAATCACAAGATCAAAATAATATTAGGGTGAAATATTTGGATTTTTATAAAATAATTAAAAAATTTATTGAATAGTTAAAATTACCGATTTTTCAAATACTGACATTTCTTTTATTTAAATCAACTATTTTAGAAGTCCCATTGTCATTTTTTATTAAATTTAACTACGAACCATTTTTTATAATAAAATAATTAATTTCCTTTTAATTTTAAATTTTATTGGTCTTGCTATTTGTTTATTTTTTTTCTTAAAAAAACATTTTCAGAAAACTATTTTTAAGTGCCAAAAGTTTATCTGTATTGGTTAATTAAAAACACCCATAATAAAAAATGATTCAAATGAAATTTAAATATTATATACCTACTTATAATAATTTAAACTAATATAATAAAGATTTATTTTCAAATAGTAATTATAAGATCAGTTATTGCTTAAGAATATTTTTTTTCAAAAATATATTTTCCAGCACATTTTGATGGATTAATATTAAATTAAATTCTAAATATTTATTGTTTTGAATCATGGAAAATAGATTCTATATTTAGAGTCTATTGGTCCATAATTTTTAAACAGTCACCTTTTTGTTGGTCATTATGAATAGTAAATGTGGTAATTATTTGTTACCATAGTAAAGGTAAAATGGGTTAATTAAGTCTAAAAATAATTTAACAAGAACTAAAATGTAACCCTAAAACATAAATTATGTTTATTATAGGAGTATATTTCACCCATAATCATCAAATATTTAAATATATGACATTTTATTATATGGATATGATTTCAACCTTTATAATAAGTCATGAAAAGAAAAACAAAAAATGTCACTTTATTCCTTTTAATAATTATAATATTTCATGACATAGATAAAAACAATATATTTTTTGTTATAAAAATTCATCTAAAATTTAAATTATTTTGTAAATTATGGTACTTTGTTTATAATTTTTAGTAATTAAAAAATTATCTTAAACACATACACAAATCCAACAAGACAATTATTTAATTAAATGGAAAATAAATATAAAAATATTTAATATAATATAATTTAAATAAATTATTATCTTACAAGGTTTTTTAGATAATTATAACATTTTATGGAATTTTGGAATGTTTAAATATGAATTCCATCCCTGTCTTGATGTTTTAAAATTCAAATTAAATAAATAGTGTTGAAATAGATATTAATGGTATTTTATAGTAAATAATTCTTTGTTAAATGATTTATAATTATTTAAAATATTATATTTGGAAAATTGAATGGGGAATAATTTATAATATCATCCATGTTCCATTTATGGGCCTTTATTCCTTTTATAATAAGTTTATTGACACATAAAGTGAAAAATATTTAATACCATGTAATTGTCAAAAAAGACAAAAAGGGGGTTAAAAGAAAAAATAAGGGTGAAAAAATCACCTAAACTTGTATGATTTTTATTATATGATAGAATTTATTTTTATACAATATTCTAAATTTTTATAAATATTAATATTAGAATTAATTTATATTAATTAAATACTTTAAGAAATTACAAAAGTTCCACTCCCCTCTCTTATAAAAGGCAATATCCTCTCTTATATTCTTCACACTTCCAAAACATTTTGGATTCAAAAAACCCTACCCAAATTAATTCTTTAATTCCATCCAAAAATCTTATGAATATTTTTTTGATCATAAAAGGACCATATGATAGATTTTGGTGAAAACTTTAAGCGGTTGTTTAGAGAAGAGGTATAGTCCTTAATCAAGAGTTTTCATTTTATTTCTTCATTTACCTGCTTAAAATTAATTTTAAAAATGAATATATAATAAAATAAGTATGTACCATATAATTATATGTTGTTTTTTAATTAAATAACATATATTCATCTCCTTCTTCCCTCAAATGGGAAATAAAAAAATCTTTTGTGTGTACGGTGGACTACCGCTTCATGAACTGATGTAATTCATTTTCCATAACTACCTATGATGGTTAGTTATAATGATATAATTAATATATATATATATATATGATATTAATTGAATATTTTTCATTCCTTAGAATAAATATAATGTAACATCCCTTAATATGTCACTCTATCATGCGGCGAAACTGGGTTGGTTACTAGACCTCAAGCAGGACTCCTTGTACACAAGAGCCTGCCGACTATTTGCAGGGGTGTAAAGTGTATAGAGGGGAAACTATGACCCATTTTTTAGAGTTTCAATAATATTAGAATAAATATTAGAGTAATATAAATAGTGAAAACATTTTAGTAAAAGTTGATAAACCTAATAGTGAAGGCAACAAATAAATCCAAAACTAATAAAAATAATGTAATGACTGGATGATATTTAGATATGTTTCAAGATGGATGTAATATAGATGAATAAATAAAATAACTCAAAGATAAAACCAAATACCCTATTCTTGATCCCCATGTTGATCCTATCTCTAGGGTCCAACACATCTTATAAGAAAAAATCAATAACAAGGTCCCCTGTCCTTATCCAAACATACATAGATGTATTTTTATCAGGTATGAAATATAGATTTGAATAGGTTGTGAGTAAAAATAATTATTACAACACCACCGTGTCTAAAAAAATTAGTTTGGTAGTAAGTGAATGTAATAATGTGATAAAAATGTGTATTAATTAATCAATTATTTCAATATAGTAATTATCCTACTTCGACACCATGGAAAAATATATATGAGCATGTAGAATCACCATGGAAACCATAATCATAACCCCAAGAAATAATAAAAAAACCAAGAAAATATATCTATATTATAATTTCAGCATAATATGTCCAAGACCTATATATAATAATCTTAGCACAACCAATTCATTCCTTCTATATAATCATTTTTTCGAAACCAGGATAAGCGATCTATATAATTATTTCAGTTTAACTAGGTCAGGCCCTTTATATAATAATTTAAGAATTATCAGGCAAATAAATTTATATAATCATTTCAACATAACCAAGCTAATAACAGTTTAGAATCATTTAATAATAACTTTTCCAAGACTAATATATAAGAATTTAATCATTACTAGGTTAATCCCTTTGTATAATCATTTTAGCCCAACTAAATCTTTTCCATGTTTCACCAGTCATTTCAAGAAACAATTGATCTATTTTATAAGGTGATTCTTTTACAAGAAATCACCTAAGTTCTCATGTGATGCTAATTCATCATTAAATCCAATATCCAGTTCATTATCATTTAATGGTAAGGTAACATACAAGTGGATATAAACTCAGTTTTAACATTTTTGGATCTAAAAGAATCCAAGGACTAATCAAAACACATGATTATCATCACCCATTATTCCATTAGTTAACTTATATGTGGTGTTAGCATAGTCACATATTATTTTACACACTTGAACAAATAAAAACAGAACATAGGGATTTATTCTAGATGACCTACCTTTATCCTAAGATCAAAGAAAAACTCTCAGTATGGAACACCAATGGAAAAGGATGATGAATGAGATAAAAAGGAAAACATAGATCACACATGCATCAAGATCTAATCCCAATTCAACAATTTCCATGATATCACACAACTATAACAAATGATAGTAGAATAAAGGGAAAAAAATTTGAAACAAATCACCACAGATAAAATGATATATCGGGTAGTTCTGTAGAGATGTAATTGCCTAAAAATTTCATGGAATATCTCTAGGGTTCAAGAGAGGATGCTAAAAATGAATGTGGAAAGATTTTGGAACAAAATGTGAATAAAAACTTATATACTTTATGAATTCATGCCGTGAACACCTTTCTTGGTGTGAATTCCACATACAGCAAAAAAATGGGTCACCTCAAGTTAAAAATACAGTGATCAACCTTTCCACCACAAGAAACGAATTCATGGATTATTTAATATCAACATACAAAAATTATTTCATGGATTACTCTCAGTGATGGATTCACATAATGTTTTCCTTACACATCATGAATATGTTCTCCCGGTTATATTCACTATATATTTTTACAGAAAAGGATAAAAATCCTTCAAATCCACTTGAGACTGAATGGATAATCCCTTTACAACCTTAGACACATTTCTTACCAGAATCTAATAACTCAAATAAACTTAAATCTCTAGGAATTTTCTCATTTAACCAAAAAAAAGTTCTTTAACCCCCATGAAATGGTTTATCCACCAAGGATTAATATAACTAAAACCCAACTAAAATAGGTTCAACTAAAAATCAAAGAGGCATATACCTAAAAAAAGAGGATATTACAACCTCCCCACCATAGAACTACTCATCCTCAAGCTTCTTCCTAAATAAATGTGGTTTATTAGTGAAAATGTGTGGCCATTGTGCTCACAAATTAGTCTCCCTTTCATAGGTATCCTCTATAACATGCCCATGCTATCACTACACTTGTACAACATGCATGGTCTTTCCATAGAGATACTTCTAACTATGTTCCAAAACACAAATCAGAAACTCCTCATAGGATGCATCTAAACCATGATCAACATCATTAAAATCTATTTTGTGGGAAGGTTCAGGATAATTTGTCTAAATCTGTGATATGTGAAACACATCATACATGCAGTTGTAGAATTGTGAAAGTTCCAATCAGTACACCACTAGATTAAACCTTTCTACTATCTCGAATGGATCAAAAAACTTGGGCACTATCATTCCTTGTTTAATTATATAAATTTGTACCAACCCATGATACACCTGAAGGAAATCAGGATGACCCACATAAAACTCTATAGGTTATCTCCAATGGACAAAATAATATTTCTACCCATTCTATGTGGTCACCAACCACATCTAAATTATGTGACCCTTGTTTCTTGTATCATGAATGAGAGTAGGTCTGACAAGTGCTAACTCGCATGACTCTAACAAAAAAAGAGTTGGACAAAACATCCTTCCATAAAAAGCCTCAAAAGTGTCATATGTATTTATGTATAGAATCTATTATTATATAAAAACTCTATGAGTTCCATGTGATTCTCCCATGAAAATTTATAATCCAACAAATAGGCTCATAACATAACCTCTAGAATCAGAATATTCCATTAAAATTACCTATTAGTCTAAGGATGATAGTTTATACTCAAAAGAACCAATTATCATTGAGAATTCTGAAAAAAATTCCACAATAGAGTTATGAAATTAGGATCTATATCAAAAACAATAATCCTTATAACACCATGCAATAGAACTATCTCCCACATGTAGAGACTACCCAAATCATCAATAATGAATATCTCTTGGATGGTAAAGAAGTGGGATACATTATTCAGTTGATCTAATATCACCCACAATACATCCTTCCTACATGGAATATTAGGTAATACAATTTTTAATTCTATAGTTACATCATCCCATTTCCATTCTGGAATGGGAATTGGTGACAATAGACTAGCATCTCTCTGTTTATCAACCATAACCTATTGACAGGTGAAAAATCTGTCCATGAATCCCGCAATATTGTT
Source organism: Viscum album (assembly GCA_963277665.1). Lineage (NCBI taxonomy): Eukaryota > Viridiplantae > Streptophyta > Magnoliopsida > Santalales > Viscaceae > Viscum > Viscum album. Next base: position 342,229,429 of record OY728135.1, read on the forward strand.
ATTAATTTCTAGCACCAATATAGTCTATATAGATCATGATACATCATTTTTAGACCTTGGTGTACTGCACATCGAGAATCATGAATCTCCCTCACTATCTCCCCAAGTAACCTCACAATAACCCATATTCATCCATGGAAAAGAAGATACCTTCCACCACTAGTAGTCCATCATGATAGTGGCTCCCCGCCATATATGTTTTCTGTTAAATCTACGATCCAGGGATCAGATAACTTCTTGGTCATGTTCCAGTATAAAATCATCGGTAAAATAGTTGTACAGGTAAGAGTTACTCACCCCTAAGGCTCCTGAACATCTAGATTGATATCTATGAAAGTCTATATCATCTTCCACTCATCTCAATACTTCTTTAATTCCTTTTTTTGCATCTTACCGATCAGGTTATCGATAATTAAAATTACTATACCCAATGTGTAATCCATCTTGATGTTGAAATACTATTGGTACATGAACAACCTTATCTACCAAAGTTCTAAGTACGAGAGTGAAAATATATACCTAAGGATCTTGCAGTCTGTGTACACCACAAACCTCTAACTAAAAATATACTGTCTCTCCAATCTCTGTGCACAAGTTACTACAACTTAATGTAGATCATGAGTAGGGTAATTCCTCAAATATAGTCTTAGATATCTAGTTCCATATGAAACCGACCAATCCTTATATATAGTAAATTCTACTAATAAAACTCCAAATGTATCATAGTATATAGTAAAATATGTTCCCAATATAGGAAAAGTGAAAATTATTGTTGAGGTGAACATGCTCTCCAACTCCTGAAAAAACACTCTCAAAATAATTTGAACAAATAATATTCACCCCTTTTTAGTCATCCCCAACATCCGTGATACAATACTAGATAATTCATGGATAAAATTCCAATAATACCCTATTAAGAAATAAAAACTCTAAATCATGAAGGCATTATTTAACTGCTGCCAAGATACTATAGATGAAAACATCTCAGGTTCTACTACCGCACCCACCTCTATGACAACATGACCCAATAAGTGCACTTTATCATTATAAAAAATTTATTTGGTTAATTTGGAATAAATTCAATTATATATCAATGTACTAACGACGATGTTAAGATTTTGGGCATGATTATCTGCAAAATGTGAGTAGGCAAAGATATAGTTGATAAAAACCACCCAAAACTGATCTAGGAAAGGTTAAAAAATAAAATTCATCAAATCAATGAATACTGATGGTGCATTTTTTAGACTAAATGACATCACCAAAAACACTTACAAGACATACCAACTCCAAAAAAAGTATGAGTTATGTCAGATGGTCTCAATATCAACTGATGATACCAAGATCTCAAGTAAATCTTAGAGAAAATATAGGAACACCTCAACTGATTGAATATATCATCAATGAATGAAAATGTATATTAGTCCTTCACCATCATCTGGTTAAATCTATGATAGTCTAGACAAAATCACAATTTACCATCATACATATTTGTGAAAATCTTTGGATAAGCACAAGGTGATGTGCAAGGTCATATGAAACCACCATCTTCTAGATCTTCCTACTAAAATTTCAATTCCCCAAGTTCCGCTAGTGCCATCCTATATATATGAATAGAAATTGGATATGCTCTCAGCACTAATTTGAACAAGAGCTTGATCTCCATGTCGGGTGGAAAATAATTTAAATATTTAGGAAAAAAATCCAAAAAATAGTCTACCATTGGAGGAATGGTATCCTTATACATTCAACTACCATCTAAAGCAAGACCTACTATTCCTTATTTAAAATATTTAACAATTTTCAAAAACTTTAATTCTCATATCATAAGAAAAGAACACCCACTATCTATAATAAAAGGTCATTCACCATTTTTAGAATTGAAATCAGTTCCAACAACCAGATATTTTTATTTACCATTGTATTTATTTACATCCAACTTCTGAGAATTGTTAAGAAACTTATATTATGGCATAAACAAAACAATAAATCCTTTTTTAAAGTTTCTAGGTTGTTCACTTCATTCAAAAATATTTTACAGATGTTGTAACCTATTTTCATCATTCCCACCAACCATCTCAGGTTTCTTCAAATAATTCTTCCAAGGCATCATCCCCTGAGGATATTAACTCCCCCTCAGACTTTTTATTCTATAGTTTATGGAATATTTGTAAACTTATTGGTTATAACAAAACATATTTTCTATATGTATGAATCCTCCATAATACCAGAAATATCCATAAAAAGAATATTTTCCTCTGAAACTTCTATGTTAAGAAAATTTATGAACATATTTATCAGCAGTCTTCTTATATTTCTTATAAAAACATTCTTCACAACAAACCTTTATATTCTTAAATTGAATATACCTTTTAATTTTGGTTTTCCTTTCATATTTATTGGAACTATAAGTAGGAGAATGTTTTTTAGGCTCATTTTTTTAGAAACTTATGATTTCAACACATTTTTATTTTGGGCCACATACATAGCATTCCCAGATTCCTTCTTTATAGGAAAATTTGTAGATTTTTTATTCAATATTTGAAGTTTTATTTTTTTATCCTTCTCAGTATCACCTTTATGAAAAATTTCTCAAGCATTAGAGATAGAGTTTTTAAATGTTTTAACTCTCTATTATCTTTTATATATTTTTCTGTTCCACAAGTTCCAACTTTTCTTTTTTTTCCCTTCATCTTAACTTATAGAAGTTCATTATGATTATTTTGTTTCTCAAGAGATTTATTAAAATCATCATTATATTATATAAGATTCAATTTATCATTGGGAAATATTTCTTTATTATTTCATGAAGAATTTTCATTTTTCTTCTTCCCAAATTCTTTTTCAAGCCTCCCAATCATTCTCAGATATCCTTTTAAATCTTATTTTCTGTTAAATTTTAACTGAGTTTCTTTTTCTTCGTCATAATTACTTCTTCCAAACTCTTCATTGTTCACTATTTTAATAAATGTATTCTCTCCACCCTTATCAATATATTTTTTGGATTCACCTTCACAATATATTTCTTTATCATATTTAGATAAGAAACATCTCCCTTTAAATTTGGAGGATTTTCTATCTTTCAGTTTAGAAAATTATTTTTCCTTATCACCCTGTTTCTTACCTAAAAATTATTGACTTTTTTATTATTCATTATTATTCACTTCTTTCTTTTTTATTTTAGGAAAATTAGTCTTAATGTTCAAAATGGAACCACATTCAAAACATTTAAATGGATTTTCCATTTACATTCTTATATATATTTTCATATTTTTAGAAAACAAGGATATAAATTCATCAATTTTATTACATACATAATTTTTACAATTAGAGTCTGTAATGTCATATTTTTCAAGAAATATCTTAAAATTTTCTTTCTTGAAATCCTTGAAATAATTTCTTGATAATTTTTTCATATCTTTATAAAATAATATATTCTTAGTTCTTAGGTAATGAGAGAACTATAAATTTCATATAGAGATATGTTTTCGGGATCTCTACATTCCAATGAGGAAACTTTGGCATGAAAATTTTTAGGAATAATTTTTTATATCTTCTTAACAATAGTAAAATTTTCCAAATTTTCACCAAGACATCCAATAGTGGTGACAATGTCATTCAACCTAATGAAGAATTCCACAATAGTATTATATTCTCCCCTTTTCATATGTTTATTCTTTAGCCTCAATAATTTTTATTTATCTGTCATTAATTTTTTAGTTCATTATTATATGTTTTTCAAATTATCACATATACCTTGGGTAGTGGAAACACCCTTAACTCTAAAAAACTCACTTTTAGAGAGTGATGAGAGTAAATAATTCGTAGCACTTACATGATTATAAATATTCTTCTAATCAATAGATTTAAGAGTAATATTATCATAAATGGGAGGAAATCAATATATTTGAGCCTTAAGAATATTAATACCAAGAGACGTAAGATAAGGAAACATTCTATATTTCTAGATATGATACTTCATACCATCGAAGATCAAAATACCTTTACTATTTATATAATTTATATTCTCTATCTGATTCTATTGAAAAACATAAACTAAGTTTAAACAAAATGAACATTTTCTATAATACCAATTGGGATTGAAACTACATGATCAGTTTATCACGAAGAGACAGAGGGGTGAATCAGTTATATCGTTTTTCTTTTAAGTTTCCTTTCTTTTGAAACAACATTCGCCTCCGGTTAAAGAGTTATAACATTTTTGAAACAAAAAAATCACACATGTATAGTAACAAAATAATTTATAATATTAAATACTAAAAAATTGTAACAACATCCTTGGTATGGTTTAGAAACAATTCAATAACACAAAATCCACTAGAATATAATGATTTTTTTGTGAAAAAATAAGCATGACATTTTTTTACTGTCATGTAGCACTATGTTCAATACAACAGAGCATGTGGTTCAAGTAGAATGAAATGATGTAATAATATTTGTGAAACAAATATGTTACAATGATTCTTGATCAACATTAACAAATAAGATAATAAAAAAAATTATTTACTTCCTTACTCAGTAGTAGGAAGAAAATTATTTTGGACTTCGTAATGATACTTAGTCTGATTTCCCAGTCTGATTCGCTAGTACAATTTGTCAATAAACAAATATACTTATGTCTGAATATATTTGAAAAAAACATGAACTATTTATGACTTTCTTCAAAATGATTAGTCTGATTTTGAAAATTGATTATAGTTTTGACTCTTATCCTTTCCTTCTTCTTTTTGGAAAACTTCCTCTACTATGTCTGATCTGAAAACTTCCTCCCCCGAGAACATTGAACCTTATATCTCTTCTTTTCCAAATAGTAAATGTTTTATGAAGGTATAATGTACTTTATCAATTAATAGGAACACCAAATATGGTTGAGGAAGTATTTTGAAAATCATTCCCACTCAACCAAAATTTCTCAAATATTCAAATACCTTTAAATATAATCTCAATATCTGACTTCTTAAACACTTATTAACTCTTCTTGCACCTTCTAAAATAATGTAACAACTTAAAATCACTTTATAATTTCTAATAATTCATCTGTATGATTATGAATTCCATTATGATTTCCCAATTATGATTCTCCATAACAATTGAAACACTAATATTCCCATTTTGAATTATTCATTTTGTTTCTCTACAAAAATTTATCAACATATGAAAAAATGTATTCTATTTAAGAGTATCAAGTTATATTCTTAAACAAAATATTTATTATAGAATCGTCATACATCAAGATCACTTTTAAAAATCTTTTGAGGCTGCTTGAAACAGTTATTCTTTTACTATTTTCTGAGACGGATGTTATTATGTTGGATATAGATATCAATGTCAGGCTTCGTATGACAGATTGGTCTCTACTTCACTCCAACAATCGATTTCAGATACTATATTATAGTCATGATCCAATTAAAAAACATATTGGAGAGAATATGTAATTCAATAAAAAATTAATTTTGATTAAAATGGATGAAAATATTTTTGATTGACCAGTCTTAATGTGTTATACTAACATTGGTCCCGTGACACTTCAAATTCCTTTTTCATTTTCTTGGATCCCAACAACTCCCCATTGAAAAATAATTCTACATTCAATTATCGGTCCCATACCACGTTATATGGATCAATATAAATAGAATTGACTTCAACAAATTCATATATTTTAAATAATATTTATATCAAATTTTTTATTTTAAGATTTAAATATTTTAAATTATTGGTCTAACTGAAAACCATTATCTTTTTCTTTTTATGTTTTCAACAAACTCCATATCCTTCAAACATTTCTATATCCGGTGATCTCACACTAATTAACTGAGACCAGAAAATCTTCTCTTCAAAAACATATTCTTCTACAAATATTGGCTTACATTGTGACTTATTCATGACATTTACAAACTTTAGGATTGGCTTTAACAATTAATGACATGTAATAAAATGTGTTGTAACATTCCATTCCTTCCAGAAAATTCTTTCATTCAAATCAAAAACTCAATACGATTTGTAGCATCTTTTAACCCATTTTATTTATCAAGATTACATTACAACTTTTACATAATACTTATTATTTTTTAATTAAAAAATAGAATGTCCCTATAATATGTATTTTAGATCCACTCATACTCTGATTCTGCACCTCACTATGATTTGTATTTCATTCTAAATCCATGGTGAGTCTAATGATCCCTTTCTTCTAGAAAACTTATTCTCAGACTGCTGGACAGTCTTAGGAATTGTGAGTCTAATTTTCCTAATATAACGGTCAGTCCAAACACCCAAATATTTTACAAAGTGGATTGATTTATTTTCGTTGACAAAAAAATAAAACATACTTAGAATGACTTGTTTCAGCTTAAGAAAACAATCTTCTTTCCAAATTAGTCTCAACAAGTATCTCTTGTCATTTTAAGTAAAAAGTAATCCATTCTATAAAATGATCTTATTGTAAGAAATCACCTAAATTTCATGTCATGGTAATTTATGTTTCAATCCAATATCAAGTTGAATATTTTTCAAGGGTTGGATCATCCAATGGGTTGAAAAAATCTAGTTTAAAAAACTAGTGGATTCAAAGGTATCCAAGGAGTAATGAAAAACATGATTGTAATAACCCATTATTCCATTAGTTAACATGCATGTTGTTTCGTCAAGATCACATAGTGTTGTACGCACTTGACCAAATATAAATACTATATAGATGTTTTATAGAACACCAACCATTATCCGGAAATCAAATCAATACCATCAATAGGGAACACAAATAAAGAATTAAGGTGATGTATATCAAAAGTGAAACCTAGATTATAAAATCAACAGGACCATATCTCAATTTAGTGGTGGTCAGGAGATTATAACACAAAAATAGAGGATATTAGAGGAATGGAGAAAAACAAAGTGAAGGAACTCACTAAAAAACTATTTCCAGACATCTAAGAGGGAATAAATTGCTGAAAATTTCCAAGATTCACCTTATGTTTCAAGTGATAATGCAACACAATAAATGATGTAATATTTAGGCATGCGTCATGAATAAAAATTACTAGTATCAATGAATTCACATCGTGAACACATTTTATGGAATAAATTCCAAATACACTGAAAAATGTGTCTCCTCAAGTTAAAAATACATCTATTTACCATTTCATGGTGTGAACAGAATTCATATCTTAAATAAAATTAACTTATGGAAACTGTTTCATGGATTCGTTTGAGTGAAAAATTCATGTCGTGTATTCCTTACATATCATTAATATGTTTTGTCGGAAATAGTCACTAAATATACATATAAAAGGCTTGAAAGGTCTTCAAATCTAACAACTCATAATGATAAATCCTTTTTTACCTTAGATACAGTTTTACTCAGACTCCACTAATTCAAAAACCATACTTCAATGGACTTTAGGCCATTTTACTTGGAAAACGATCTCTATCCCCTAAATAAAATGTTCGACCAACAAGGATTGAAAAAATTAGATCCAAATTAAAATATGTTCAATAAAAAATATAATAGTGTCATACCTAGAAAATCTATTATCATACACATGTCAACTATTTTCTTAATATTTCAGTCACTAAAAAATGATAAAATTGTTAGTGAGTACGTATGGATTAATATATCCACAAAGTGATGTTATCATATTTTCATCACCATATCACATGGGTGAAATATATATGTATATTTAAAGAACTAATATTTTATTAATGATATTATGATCATTATATAATTATAAAATAAAAATTACCTTCTTTCCATAATGATCCACAAAAAATGGAAACATTACACATGTGTTTGTACGACCTACCATCTTCATGATGGTAAAATAGTTCATTTTTCATAAACATATTTCACGATTTTATTTTAAAGAATAATTGATATGTAAAAATGAAAATTAATTCCCAATTATTATTTTGGAGATGATGTAATAATTACCTCTTTTACCACAGTCAAATTATTGAATTCACTTCGAACATATGAGGCGATTATCATTAGAACATCCGACAAAACATTAATGATTAAGTAATTTAATATAACATGGAAATGGATAAAATAAAAAGCAATATTAAAATTTAAAAAAATATTTATGAAATAAATAATTAACATAAATTTATTATTTATGAGGATAATGGATGTATGTGATGGGTTAAACTCAAGGCAAGGGACTTTCTTTTACAGATTCCCTTCTAAAGTTTACCATCCAAATATTTTTCTTCAATGTCTATGATCTTATGAATTTTTTAAGAAATTTTTATTTATTATTAATGTAACACCCCGAGCTTCCACGATACACTTCTCTTTCAATAATGAAATAGCTTGCATTGTACGCAAGTTCGAGATTCTAACACACCGCGACAAATCAAAATAGCCATTATGAATAGTAATACCCACTTTTTGAAATTATATATATTTTATATTTCAAAATGGACTTCATTTTTGGATTCGGAATATCGAAATTATCCTATGTTGAATTTTTGGTATTATTCTGAGAACTTCCAATTTTTTATGAATAATGAAAAATACTTAAAAACAACTTTTTAATAAAAATAATTTATAAGGATAAATTATACTATTGAGTGGTTTTAGAATATATTTTTACCATTTTATCCAATGGTGATCATTAGAATTAATTTCAATTTGAAATTGGACATAAACAATTGTCAATCTTTTGATAAATATTGTTTCTTAAAAACACTCTATTTGTTGTGACAGTGAGAATTAAATATAAAATTAATTAATGAAACTTATATGTTTGGAATTTTTTAAAATATAAATCATTTTTGAATTCGGAATATCAATTATAACTTAGGGTGAAATTTTGGCATTGTTCTGAAAAACTTCAATTATTGATGAATAGTGAAACCACTACGTGGTAGTTAAACAACTGATTTTTCATTTAAATGAAACATTACCAATTCTGTGATTTTATTTTCCAAACTCCAACATACATGGTTTTCCTTAGGAATTAAAATTTGGTTCAATGGGAGTAAAATAATTTTTTGGTGAATAGTAACTTTTAAGTTTAATTAATCGCGATTAAAGGTAATTAGTGAAATTTAAGGTAAAAATGATATTATAAAAATATGAAAATACCTTTAAACTTGTCCTAACCTTATTGGATGAGTCATTTCCGACAATTAAAATCCATGGGTCAACTTGGGGACCCCATGGAGCCACTTGGGTAAGAAAATGACATTAATAACGTTTTATTTAAAGTAAAAATAAAATTGTTACAAACATGTGTTGTTTTACTAAAACAATCATTACATGGGATTATATAAGTCAACATTTCGACTATAAATATTCATTGGAAAGATAAAAATATTTTATACATCATGGTAATTTTTTTATAATTTTTAGAAATTATATAAATGAAATATTTTATGACATAATGATGATACAACGATTACCTCATTAATTAACGATTTAAATAAAATGAAAAGATAATGTAAACTCTAAGACTTACACATGTCAAAAACCTATTTGATGAGTATATTTAGAACCTTTATCACCTTAACCTTGAAATATATCATTGTGGGACATTTGAAATCCGAAATGAACTTCATAATAATGTAACATTTCATTACTTTCCAAGAGTGTCCCTCCTCTCCTCTTATAAAAAGCCCCCACCACTACCACCTTATTAACACCTTCAAAGACATTTGGATCAGCCAACCTCTGCCCAAATACTCTCTCAACGTCCCTATCCTACTCCTAGAAGCCTCACTTTTGGCAGAAGTCTTCCCAAGGAAGCCTTTGGCTCAAATAAAAAAGAGTTACCTGATTTTAAGGTAATGCCTTCTCTTGTGTTCTTTTGTTTTATTTTGATTCTCCAACCCCCTAAAATCATTTTATTACTTTATTTTGTAACAACAACAGTATCCTAAATATACTTGAATGTTTTTATGAGAAGTATTTTATTTTCACTTACACACACCTTTGTTTAATGGTTAAAGAACATACTGTTTCTGTGGGTGGCTAATTACTGCCTCACGAAACAATGATTGTTCAATCTTCTTTTAAAACCTCTCATGGTGGCCATTTTGATGACAATATTTTTATATATGATATATATTATGTTTTTTTCTTATGATTCTATATTTTTCATTTATGGCATACCTTTATGATTTCTATTATGGGTAAACGCGATAATTTCATTTTAGGATGTGCGGACTACCGCCCCCTCAAAGTGATTTGAATCGTTAATGCCATATGTAAGATGTATAAAGGATGGAGTAAATGGTATTAAAAATTATATTATACTGGAATTATATTATAACTTTATATAATTATAATTTCATTACATTAAATATGAAATAGAAATGAAAGTAGCGCTCATGCGTACGTACGGCTTACCGTCTCCATGAACGGTGCATTTAATTTCTTACCTCTAAATGTTATGTAATATTATAAATTCATGTATATACTGGATATATATGATATATATGATATCTAAATCATGAATATAATTCTGGTTATAGTGTATATTTCACCACAAGAACAACTTGTAATTATAAGAAGTTTATTTTTGACTCAAGTATCAAAGATCGACAAAATGACCGTTATTAACTTAAATAATTACATAATGTTCATAACATGGTAATAAGTGATATAAAAGGAATAATGAACTGGAAAAATGTTCTTTTTCAAGTAGATATTAAATCTAGTTTATTATTCAGGAGATTAAAGAACGGTCGAGTCAAGTCGTACACGAGGTAAGAGAACTTCTTAACCCAATTTCCATTTATTGGGTTAATCTCATACTTTCAAATTATGTCATGATATTATTATGTTCTATCTTGTATTTTTACTTCATTTTTGTGTACTTATAGTGAATACACATATTTGGTCTATTTTATTTCAAAATTATCTTTGTAAGGAAAATTATTAACCCAATTTCCATTCTTTAGGTTAATCTCATAGTTTCAAATTATGTTATGATATTATTATGTCCTATCTTGTATTTGTAAATTCTTTTTGTGTACTTATATTGAATACACATAATAGATCTATTTTATTTAAAAAATGATCTTGGTAAGGGCTTCTTCTCAATATCCTTTAATTGAGGCATATTTTATTTTATACACAACTTTTTTATACGGTGAATAAAGCCCTTTGAATTTTACGTTTATTCAAAAGAAATATTTTTTATATGAAGTGTTTTACTAAACGAAAAAAGGGAATGTTTTTTTTCATACGTATGCGGCGACAACGACTTCTCCGCCGCCGTGACCATTATTTGAGTTTCGGCTTCCTCTAAAAGCCATAACTTTTTTTTAAATGAAAACTAAATACAATGTTTTAATTTTATTTTATTTTGGTATTGAAAATGGTTTTGAAAGTGTTTTTATTATATCAATGTGTTGTATTGATATCTTGTGACTGAAATGTGGAAATACTATGTTTCCTTTATGCATGTTTTATGTGATACGATTATGTTATGGTTTATGATATGTTTAAACCTATTCATATGAGGAATGCATTGGACCTAATAAGTGACAGGTGGAGCCCGCTATAGCTCCTCGATGCATCGGTAGGTCTCATGAGACAAACTAGTGTCTTGGCACGAGGCCTTGACAAAATCTTATTTGTAGTGTTGGCATAAGGCTTTGGCTACGTGGTTATGATGGTGTGGAATTATGCATTCCATCATTAGGAAAGTGGTTATTGATATTTCATGTGATTATTCGACCAGTAGAATATCCATGTGAAGAAGTAAATGGCATTAGCTTATTTTACTTTTACCAAATTATGTTGAAGTTCAAGTTTTAAAGTCTTTTGTTTTAGTTATACATTGCCTTAAATGTTTATGTTTATTTATGAAAGCTTCCGCTAAATTGTTATCCTTTTTGAGAATCTGAGCTCACCAATTCTAATATTTTAATTTTTCCAGGATGTGAAGAAGTATATTATGAATGACCCGCAGGGATAGTATGAGGGGATATGAAGACAAGATGTTGTTGTAGTTTTTTTTACTTTATGATGTAACGTAAGACTTATGAATGTATCTAGGGGTTCCAAGGCTACTAAACAAACCTGTCATTCGAGACTTGATCTTTTGTGATAATGCCAATGTTACGCAACAATGCACCGACTCTGGGTAACTGGGGTCAGGGCGTTACAGTTGGTATCAGAGGAAGTTTAGTACTAACCTTGGAAGCTAGATTTAGATAAACTCTGATTAGAGCACATAGCCCTAAGATAGACTTTGAGGATTAGTATAGAAGAACTTCCTAGAATCTTGGTATTATAGAGATTTTGTGAGTTTTCCCCGCAATACATCCCTATCTGGATACGAGCAGGTAGAGGCGGCTCTAGTATAGATGTACCTAGGGGTAAAACCCGAAAACATTTCATTGAGCTAGACTCGAATGGGAACTGGTGCATGACAACGGGCCTTGCTGCACTCTTGGTTACGAAACTCCCAGGGGATATGCTTAGGATAATTCTCATTTTATTTAAAAATCGTTAGGAAGGGTTTATGAGTATATACTTCCTCAAAGAAAAAATTTCTTTTTATGAATATGGATTATATCCATAAACTGTTCAATTTATGTTAAGTGTTTTACAGGTACAGAATCATGTATTTTTATTAATAAACTGATCTATTTTATTCCATTGTTTAGAAATGGCGACTAGTGGAATGAATGGAAACTGTATCAATGCACACACTCCATGTAGGGATTGCCCTCCAACTCAAGGTAATTATAATGTATCTAGTGATACAACTGGTGCTGATCAGCTTATCACCATACTGGGACAACTCACTCAGGTTATGAATAATAACCTTACTCGTATGGAGCACCATGATCCACACCATGGAGGATCAATGTTATAATGCTTCATGAGTAAACAACAACCAATATTTAATGGGGGTATAAATCCATTAGTAGCTGAGCAATGGATAAAATACTTAGAGAAAATATTCCATGCCTTGGGGAGTAACGAAAGGGAGAAGGTTGTCATGCCAGTTTACCGCCTTACTAGAGATGCCGATCAATGGTGGTTGTTGATTCAAAACACAAAGGAAGATGAAGAAGTATAATGTATCGAATGGAGAGAGTTCAAAGATCTTTTCTTTGAAAAATACTTCCCTCGTGACCATAGAGAAAATATGGAAAGGCAATTTCTGAGTCTGAGGCAGAAGGAGGATGAGAATGTCACAAAGTATGAGGCTAACTTTACAAGGTTAGTGAGGCATGATCCAGATTATATACGTAACCCAAGAGTAAGATCGGTCATCTATTTGATGGGTTAAAACCGTTTCTCCATCGAGCATTAGTCTCACAAACCTTCTCGTCATACAAAGATATTGTCTCGTGTGCTATCAAGACGAAAAAGGAATTCTCTAAGTCTTATGACTTTAAAGCAAAGCAAGAGAAGAAGATATATTCTGATTAATCTAGAAATGGAAAGAAAGGGAAAAAGGGAAAGACGGATTTTCCATTATGCGATAATTTTGGGAAGAATCACCCTGGTACTTGCATAAGAGGAATGGTAGTTTGTTATAAATGTGGAGAAAAAGGTCACTAGGCTCGTGATTGCAAGGGAAAGAAAGAGGCTATCAATGTTGAATGCTACAATTGTATGGAAATAGGGCATTATTCAAATGAATTTCCTATGTTTCAGGGAAAATTACCTTAGAAAAGGCCAATGGATCAAGGAAAATCTTATACTATTACTACAGTTGAAGTGGAATAATTAATATATTGGTGCTTTTGGACTCAAGGATAATATTCTTGTTATAAGAATAATGTGATATAAATAAGGATTGTACTGTAGTAATTTTTGTTTTCATTAATGTTTTAATATGATGAAGGTAATCATATTTGTTTATGTGACAATAAGAGAAACTTTACATTGTTTGAGGAATCTAATGATACAATTGATTTTGGAATATAGAGACCTTTTAGAGAATGTCTGGACAGAGGTATTTTGGATAACTATAAGGGTTCGAATGGATTAAGTTGAACATTGCAGATTATTGTTTAAGGTTAAAAAATTTCTAAAGATTATTTTTGGAATATTATAATACTATAGTTTTATGAAAAAGACAACCTGCAGGTCGGGGGATAACCCGTCGTGTCGGACAAAGCTGCAGGAATCGAACCCACAACCATAGTGCGACATGCCTTTATTACCTACCACTAGCCTACAGGAAGTCCCTGGTTATTACAAAATAGTTTTCCTAATCTAAATGGTTTGTGGAACCTTGTACGATTAGAATAAATATAATATTTTTGAGTTATATTATCATTTTGATTGAATGATGAGTTTGTGGTAGAAATTAGTTGAAGGTTGAAACTATACTTGTCAAGCATAAATATATATATACCTATCTCTTATTCTATGAATAAATTTATTATTAAACTTTAGTAAAGGTATATTAAAACAAAAAAAAATGTGTTATCATAATACCTTATATCTTGTTGAACTAATAATATTTTAAATCAACATAGATTGAAGGCTTCGAGGCCCTCAATTTTACACTTTTTTGGGATTGATGACCTCAATCACTCCCTAAAAATATTTACGTTTTTCCTCCAATTATATGTCTCTAATTTCCACCAATGTTCTCCTTATCGAGATCATAATTTGGTGGTGACTTTTTCATTTCACTTTCCCTCTTATTAAGGCTAAATTTTATTAACCTTATTTTCGATGTGGGTTTTCCACAAAGGTATTTTCTATTTTCAAACTTTTATTTTCAAAGAAAAATTTCAAATTTCAAGGACTCAATTTATTGAAGGAGGGGAGAATGTAACACCCCGAGCTTCCACGATACACTTCTCTTTCAATAATGCAATAGCTTGCATTGTACGCAAGTTCGAGATTCCAACACACCGCGACCAATAAAAATAGCCATTATGAATAGTAATACCCACTTTTTGAAATTATATATTTATTATATTTCAAAATGCACTTCATTTTTGGATTCAGAATATCGAAATTAGCCTATGTTGAATTTTTGGTATTTTTCTGAGAACGTCCAATTTTTTATGAATAGTAAAAAATACTTAAAAACAATTTTTTAATAAAAATAATTTATAGTGATAAATTATAATATTGAGTGGTTTTAGAATATATTTTTACCATTTTATCTAATGGTGGTCATTATAATTAATTTCACTACGAAATTGGACAAAAACAATTATCAATCTTTTGATATATATTGTTTCTTAAAAACACGCACTTTGTTGTGACAATGGGAATTAATTATAAAATTAATTAATTCAACTTATATATTTGGAATTTTTTAAAATAGACATCATTTTTGAATTCTGAATATCAATTATAACTTAGGGTGAAATTTTGGCATTGTTCTGAAAAACATCAATTTTTGATGAAGAGTGAAACCACTAAGTGGTAGTTAAAAAACTGATTTTTCGTTTAAATAAAATATTACCACTTCTGTGATTTGATTTTCAAAAATCCGACATACATGCTTTTCATTAGGAAGTAAAATGTGGTTCAATGGGATTAAAATAATTTTTTGGTGAATAGTAACTTTTAAGTTTAATTAATCGTGATTAAAGGTAATTAGTGAAATTTAAGGTAATAATGATATTATAAAAATATGAAAATACCTTTACACTTGTCCTACCCTTATTGGATGAGTCATGGATGACCAAGAAAATCAATGGGTCAACTTGAGGACCCCATGGAGCCACTTGGGTAAGAAAATTACATTAATAACTTTTTATTTAAAGTAAAAATAAAATTGTCACAAACATGTGTTGTTTTACTAAAACAATTATTACATGGGGTTATATAAGTTAAAATTTAGACTATAAATATTAATTGTAAATATAAATATATTTCCTAGATCATGGTAATTTTTCTATAATTTTTATACATTAAATAAATTAAATTTTTTATGACACAATGATGATGCAGCGATTACCTCTTTAATTAACGATTTAAATAAAATGAAAAGATAATGTAAAATCTAAGACTTACACTTGTCAAAAACCTATTGGATGAGTATATTTATAACCCTTATCACCTTATCCTAGAAATATATCATTGTGGGACCTTTTAAATCCGAAATTAACTTCATAATAATGTAACATTTCATTACTTTCAAAGAGTGCCCCTCCTCTCCTCTTATAAAAGGCCCCCACCACTACCACCTTATTCACATCTTCAAATCCATTTTTCTCGGCCAACCTCTTCCCAAATACTCTCCCAAATTTACTATCCTACTCCTAGAATCCTCACTTTGGGCAGAAGTCTTCCCAAGGAATCCTTTTTCTCAAATCAAAAAGAGTTACCTGATTTTCAGGTAATGTCTTCTCTTGTGTTCTTTTGTTTTATTTTTCTTCTCCAACCCCCTAAAATCTTTTTATTACTTTATTTTGTAACAAAAAAAAGTATCATAAATATACTTTTATGTTTTTATGAGAAGGATTTTATTTACACTTACAAACACCTTCGTCTAATAGTTAAAGAACATATTGTTTCTGTGGGTGGTAAATTACTGCCTCACGAAACGATGATTGTTCATTCTTCTTTTAAAACCTATAATGGTGGCCATTATGATGACACTATTTTTATATATTATATATATTATGTTTTCTTCCTTATGATTCTGTATTTTTCATTTATGGCATACCTTTATGATTTCAATTATGGGTAAACGCGATAATTTCATTTTAGGAAGTGCAGACTATCGCCCCTCAAAGTGATTTGAATAGTTAATTCCATATGTGGGATGTATAAAGGATGGAGTAAATGGTATTATACATTATATTATACTAAAATTATATTATACCTTTATATAATTATAATATCATTCCATTAAATATGAAATAGAAATGAAAGTAGCGCTCATGCGTACGTACGGCTTACCATCTCCATGAACGGTGCATTTCATTTATTACCTCTAAATGGTATGTAATATTATAAATGCATGTATATAATAGATATATATGATATATATGATATCTACATCATGAATATAATTCTGGATATAATGGATATTTCACCACATGAACAACTGTTAATTATAAGAAGTTTATTTTTGACTCAAGTACCGAAGATCGACAAAACGACCGTTATTAACTTAAATAATTACATAATGTTCATAACATGGTAATAAGTGATATGAAAGGAATAATGAACTTTAAAAAGGTTCTTAAGCAAGTATAGATTAACTCTTGTTTATTATTCAGGATATTAAAGAATGGTCGAGTCAAGTCGGACACATGGTAAGGGAACTTCTTAACCCAATTTCCGTTCTTTGGGTTAATCTTCTACTTTCAAATTATGTCATGATATTATTATGTTATATCTTGTATTTGTACATCCTTTTTGTGTACTTATAGTGAATACACATGTTTGGTTTATTTTATTTAAAAAAATGATCTTTGTAAGGGAACTTTTTAACCCAATTTGCATTCTTTGGGTTAATCTCCTACTTTGAAATTATGTTATGATATTATTATGTCCTATCTTGTATTTGTACATTATTTTTGTGTACTTATATAGAATACACATAATAGATCTAATTTATTTTAAAAAATAAACTTGGTAAGGACTTCGTCTCAATCTTTTTTCATTGAGGCATTTTTTATTTTATACACAAGTTTTCTTATACGCTGTATAAACCCCTTTGACTTTTACGTTTATTCAAAAGGAGTCTTTTTTATACGAAGCGTTTTACTAAATGAAAAAAGGGAATGTTTTTTTCAGACGTATGCGGTGACAACGACTTCTCCACCGCCGTGACTGTTATTTGAGATTTGGGTTCCTCTACAATCCATAACTTTTTTTAAATGAAAAATAAATACAATGTTTTAATTTTCTTTTATTTTGGTATTCAAAATGGTTTTGAAAGTATTTTTATTATATAAATGTGTTGTATTGATATCATGTGATTGAAATTTGGAAATGTTATGTTTCCTTTATGCATGTTTTATGTTATATGATTATGTTATGGTTTATGATATGTTTAAACCTATTCATATAAGGAATGCATTAGACATAATAAGTGATGGGTGGAGCCCGATATAGCTCTTCAATGCATCGGTAGGTCTCATGAGAAAAACTAGTGTCTTGGCACAAGGCCTTGACAAAATCTTATTTGTAGTCTTGGCACGAGGCCTTAGCTATGTGGTTATGATAGTCTAGCATTTTGCATTCCATCATTATGAAAGTGGTTATTGATATTGCATGTGATTATTCGACCAGTAGAATATACATGTGAAGAATTAAATGGCATTATCCCATTTTAATTTCTCCATATTATGTTGAACTGCAAGTTTAAAAGCCTTTTGTTTTAGTTATACATTGTCTTAAATGTTTATGTTTATTTATGAAAGCTTCTGCTAAATTCTTATCCTTACTGAGCATCTGAGCTCACCCCTTCCAATGTTTTAATTTTTCCAAGATGTGAAGAAGTATATTATGAATGACCTATAGGGATAGTATGAGGGGATATAAAGACAAGATGTTGTTTTAGTTTTGTTTTACTTTATGATGTAATGTAAGACTTCTGAATGTATCTAGTGTTTCTAAGGCTACTAATCTAATCGATCTTTTGAGACATGATCTTTTGTGATCATGCCAATGTTTCACAATAATGCACCGACTCTGGGTAACTGGGGTCGGGGCGTTACCGTTGGTATCAGAGGTAGTTTAGTACTGACCTTGGAAGATAGATTTAGATAAACTCTAATTAGAGCACATATCCCTAAGATAGACTTTGAGGATAAGTATAGAAGAAATTCCAAGAATTTTGGTATTATAGAGATTTGGTGAGTTTTCTGAGCAATACATCCCTGTCTGGATACGAGCAGGTAGAGGCGGCTCTGGAACTGATGTACCTAGGTGTAAAACTCGAAAACACCGCTTTGAGCTAGACTCAAATGGTAACTGGTGCACGACAACGGGCCTTGCTGCACTCTTGGTTACGACACTCCCATGGGATATGCTTAGGATAATTCTCATTTTCTTTAAAAATCATTATGAAGGGTTTAAGAGTATATACTTCCTCAAAGAAAACATTTCTTTTTATGAATATGGATTATATCCATAAACTGTTAAATTTATGTTACGTGTTTTACAAGTACGAAATCATGTATTTTTATTCGTACACTGATCTAGTTTATGCCATTGTTTAGAAATGGTGCCTAGTTGAAGTAATGGAAACCGTATCAATGCACGCACTCCATGTAGGGATTGCCCTCCTACTCAAGATATTTATAATGGAGCTGGTGATACAACTGGTGCTGATCAGCTTATCACCATACCAGGACAACTCACTCAGGTTATGAATAATAACCTTACTCGTATGGAGAACCCTGATCTGCAACATGGAGGATCAATGTTTGAATCCTTCATGAGGCAACAACTACCAAAATTTAATGGGGGTACAAATCCATTAGTAGCTCAGCAATGGATAAAATCCTTAGAGAAAATATTCCATGCCTTGGGGAGTAGTGAAAGGGAGAAGGTTGTCATGGCAGTTTACCGCCTTACTAGAGATGTCGATCAATGGTGGTCGCTGATTCAAAACACAAAGGAAGATGAAGAAGTTTCATGTATGGAATGGAGAGAGTTCAAAGAGGTTTTAATAGAAAAATACTTCCCTCGTGACCATAGAGCAGATATGGAAAGGAAATTTCTAAGTCTGAGGCAGAAGGAGGATGAGAATGTTGCAAAGTATGAGGCTAACTTTACAAGGTTAGAGAGGCATGCTCCAGATTATAATCGTAACCCAAGAAGTAAGATCGATTGTTTCTTTGATGGGTTAAAACCGTTTCTCCATCGAGCATTAGTCTCACAAACCTTCTCGTCGTACGAAGATATTGTCTCGTGTGCTATCAAGATGGAAAAAGAATTCTCTAAGTCTTATGACTTTAAAGCAAATCAAGAGAAGAAGAGATATTCTGATAAATCTAGAAATCGAAATAAAGGGAAAAAGGGAAAGAATGATTTTACATTATGCAATAATTGTGGGACGAATCACCCCGGTACTTGCCTAAAAGGAATGAGAGTTTGTTATAAATGAGGAGAAAAAGGTCACCAGGCTCGTGAATGCATGGGAAAGAAAGAGGCTATCAATGTTGAATACTACAGTTGTAAGGAAATAGGGCATTATGCAAATGAATGTCCTAAGCATTAGAGAAACTTACCTCAGAAAAGGCCAAGGGATCAAGGACAATCTTAT
Source organism: Viscum album (assembly GCA_963277665.1). Classification (NCBI taxonomy): domain Eukaryota; kingdom Viridiplantae; phylum Streptophyta; class Magnoliopsida; order Santalales; family Viscaceae; genus Viscum; species Viscum album. The sequence goes on from OY728135.1 coordinate 342,249,615, forward strand.
ACTGTTACTACAGTTGAAGTGGAATAATTAATGTATTGGTTCTTTTGGACTCAAGGATTATATTCTTGTTATAAGAATAATGTGATATTTATAAGGATTTTACTGCAGTACTTGATGTTTTCATTAAGGTTTTAATATGATGAAGGTAATAAAATTTTTGTATGTGACAATAATAGAAACTTTACATTGTTTGAGGAATCTGATGATACAATTGATTTTGGAATATAGAGACCTTTTAGAGAATGTCTTAACAGACGTATTTTGGATAACTATAAAGGTTGGAATGGATTAAGTTGAACTTTGGATAGTATTGTTTATGGTTAAAACATTTCTGAAGATTATTTTTGGAATATTATAATACTATAGTTTTAGGAAAGGATAACCAGCAGGTCGGGGGATAAACTGTCGCGTCAGAAAAAGCTGCAGGAATCGAACCCACAACCATAGTGCGACATGCCTTTATTACCTACCACTAGCCTACAGGAAGTCCCTGGTTATTACAAAATAGTTTTCCTAATCTAAATGGTATGTGTAACCTCGTACGATTAGGATAAATATAATATTTTTGAGTTCTATTATCATTTTGAGGGAAAGATTATTTTGTGGTAGAAATTAGTTGAAGGTTGAAACTCTACTTGTCAAGGATAAATATATATATACCTATCTCTTATTCTATGAATAAAATATTTCTTAAACTTTAGTAAAGGTATATTAAAACAAAAAAATGTGTTATCCTAATACCTTATGTCTTGTTGAACTGATAATATTTTAAATCATCATAGATTGAAGGCTTTGAGGCCCTCAATTTTACACTTGTTAGTGATTGATGACCTCAATCACTCGCTACAAATATTTATGTTTTTCCTCCAATTATATGTCTCTAATTTCCACTAATGTTCTTCCTATTGAGATAATAATTTGGTGGTGAGTTTTTTCATTTCTCATTCCCTCTTATTAAGGCTAAATTTTATTAACCTTATTTCTGATGTGGGTTTTCCACAAAGGTATTTTCTATTTTCAACCTTTTATTTTCAAAGAAAAATTTCAAATTGCGAGGATGAAATTTATTGATGGAGGGAAGAATGTAACACCCTAAGCTTCCACGATACGCTTCTCTTTCAATAATGCAATAGCTTGCATTGTACGCAAGTTCCAGATTATAACACACCGCGACCAATCAAAATAGCCATTATGAATAGTAATACCCACTTTTTGAAATTATATATATTTTATATTTCAAAATGGACTTCATTTTTGGATTTGGAATATCGAAATTATCCTATGTTGAATTTTTTGTATTTTTCTGAGAACTTCCAATTTTTTATGAATAGTGAAAAATACTTAAAAACAACTTTTTAATCAAAATAATTTATAGTTATAAATTATACTATTGAGTGGTTTTAGAATATATTTTTACCATTTTATCCAATGGTGGTTATTAGAATTAATTTCACTTTGAAATTGGACATAAACAATTGTCAATCTTTTGATATATATTGTTTCTTAAAAACACACTATTTTTTGTGACAGTGGGAATTAATTATAAATTTAATTAAGGAAAATTATATGTTCGGAATTTTTTAAAATAGATATCATTTTTGAATTCGGAATATCAATTATAACTTAGGGTGAAATTTTGGCATTGTTCTGAAAAACTTCAATTTTTGATGAATAGTGAAACCACTAAGTGATAGTTAAAAAACTAATTTTTCATTTAAATGAAACATTACCACTTCTATGATTTGATTTTCAAAAATCCGACATACATGGTTTTCATTAGTAAGTAAAATGTGGTTAAATGGGATTAAAATAATTTTTTTGGTGAATAGTAACTTTTAAGTTTAATTAATCGCGATTAAAGGTAATTAGTGAAATTTAAGGTAAAAATGATATTATAAAAATATGAAATTACATTTACACTTGTCATACCCTTATTAGATGAGTCATGGCCGACCACGACAATCCATGGTTTAACTTGGGGGCCCCATGGAGAAATTGGGTAATAAAAAGACATTACTAACTTTTTATTTAAAGTAAAAATAAAATTGTCACAAACATGTGTTGTTTTACTAAAACAATTGTTACATGGGGTTATGTAAGTTAACATTTCGACTATAAATATTCATTATAAATATAAAAATATTTCCTACATCATCGTAATTTTTCTATAATTTTTAGACATTAAATAAATTATATTTTTTATGATACAATGATGATGCAGCGATTACCTCATTAATTAACTATTTAAATAAAATGAAACGATAATGTACAATATAAGACTTACACTTGTCAAAAACATATTGGATGAGTATATTTAGAACCCTAATCACCTTATCTTCGAAATATATCATTTTGGGACCTTTGAAATCAGAAAAGAACTTCATAATAATGTTTCATTTTATTACTTTCCAAGAGTGCCCCTCCTCTCCTCTTATAAAAGGCCCCCACCACTACCACCTTATTCACAACTTCAAAGACTTTTGGCTCAACCAACCACTACCAAAATTCTCTCTCAACTTCCCTCTCCTACTCCTAGAAGCCTAACATTGGGTATAAGTCTTCCCAAGGAAGCCTTTGGCTCAAATCAAAAAGAGTTACCTAATTTTAAGGTAATGTCTTCTCTTGTGTTCTTTTGTTTTATTTTGCTTCTCCAACCGCCTAAAATGATTTTATTACTTTATTTTATAAAAAAACTAGTATCCTAAATATACTTGGATGTTTTCGTGATAAATAGTTTATTTACACTTATACACACTTTCGTCTAATGGTTAAAGAATATACTGTTTCTGTGGGTGACGAATTACTGCCTCACGAAACCATGATTGTTCAATCTTCATTTAACACCTCTAATGGTGGCCATTATGATGAAAATATTTTTATATATTATATATAGATTATGTTTTTTCCCTTATGATTCTTTATTTTTCATTTATGGCACACCTTTATGATTTCCATTTTGTGTAAACACGATAATTTCATTTTAGGAAGTGTGGACTACCGCCTCCTCAAAGTGATTTGAATCGTTAATGCCATATGTGGGATGTATAAAGGATGGATTAAATGGTATTATACATTATATTATACTGTAATTATAGTATACCTTTATATAATTATAATTTCATTCCATGAAATACGAAATATAAATGAAAGTAGCGCTCATGCGTATGTACGACTTACCGTCTCCATGAACAGTGCATTTCATTTCTTACCACTAAATGTTATGTAATATTATAAATTCATGTATATACTGGATATATATGATATATATGATATCTCAATCATGAATATAATTTTGGATATAATTGATATTTCACCACATGAACAACTTGTAATTATAAGAAATTTATTTTTGACTCAAGTACCAAAGATCGACAAAGCGACCGTTATTAACTTAAATAATTACATAATGTTCATAACATGGTAATAAGTGATATAAAAGGAATAATGAACTTGAAAAAGGTTATTAAGAAAGTAGATATTAACTATAGTTTATTATTCAGGAGATTAAAGAACAGTCGAGTCAAGTCGGACACGAGGTAAGGGAACTTCTTAACCCAATTTCCGTTTTTTGGGTTAATCTACTACTTTCAAATTATGTCATGATATTATTATGTTATATCTTGTATTTGTACTTCCTTTTTGTGTACCTATATTGAATACACATATTTTACCTATTTTATTTAAAAAAAGATATTTTTAAGGGAACTTCTTAACCCAATTTCCATTCTTTGGGTTAATCTTCTAATTTCAAATTATGTTATGATATTATTATGTCCTATCTTGTATTTGTACTTTATTTTTGTGTAATTATATTGAATACACATAATAGATCTATTTTATTTAAAAAAATGATCTTGGTAAAGACTTAGTCTCAATCTCCTTTCATTGAGGCATATTTTGTTTTATACACACCTTTTTTTATACGGTGTATAAAGCCCTTTGACTTCTACATTTATTCAAAAGGAGTATTTTTTATATGAAGAATTTTACTAAACGACAAAAGGGAATGTTTTTTTTCGTACGTATGTGGAGACAACGACTTCTCCACCACCGTGACCATTATTTCAGTTTCGACTTCCCCTACAAGACATAACTTTTTTTAAATGAAAAATAAATTCAATGTTTTAATTTTATTTTATTTTGGTATTGAAAATGGTTTTGAAAGTGTTTTTATTATATCAATGTGTTGTATTGATATCTTGTTATTGAAATGTGGAAATGTTATGTTTCCTTTATGCATGTTTTATGTGATACGATTATGTTATGGTTTATGATATGTTTAAACCTATTCATATGAGGAATGCATTGGACTTAATAAGTGACGGGTGAAGCCCGCTATAGCTCCTCGATGCATCGGTAGGTCTCATGAGACAAAATAGTGTCTTGGCATGAGGCCATGACAAAATCTTATTTGTAGTCCTGGCACGAGGCCTTGGCTACGTGGTTATGATAGTCTGACATTTTTCATTCCATCATTATGAAAGTGGTTATTGATATTGAATGTGATTATTCGACTAGTATAATATCCATGTGAAAAATTAAATGGAATTATCTCATTTTAATTTTTCCATATTATGTTGAAGTTCAGGTTTAAAAGGCTTTTGTTTTAGTTATACATTTACTTAAATGTTTATGTTTATTTATGAATGATTCCGCTAAATTGTTATCTTTACTGAGCATCTGAGCTCACCCCTTCCAATGTTTTAATTTTTCTAGGATGTGAAGAAGTATATTATGAATGACCTACAGGGATATTATGAGGGGATATAAAGACAATATGTTGCTATATTTTTGTTTTACTTTATGATGTAATGTAAGACTTATGAATGTATCTAGTGTTTACAAGGCTACTAAACTAATCGGTCTTTCGAGACTTGATCTTTTGTGATCATGCCAATGTTACGCAATAATGCACCGACTCTGGGTAACTGGGGTTGGGGAGTTACAGTTGGTATCAGAGGCATTTTAGTACTAACCTTGGAAGCTAGATTTAGATAAACTCTGATTAGAGCACATAGCCCTAAGATAGACTTTTAGGATTTGTATAGAAGAACTTCCTAGAATTTTGGTATTATAGATATTTTGTGAGTTTTCCGAGAAATACATCCCTGTCTGGATACGAGCAGGTAGAGGCGGCTCTAGCACAAATGTACCTAGGGGTAAAACCCGAAAACACTGCTTTGATCTAGACTCGAACGAGAAGTGGTGCACGAAAATGGGCCTTGATGCACTCTTGGTTACGACACTCCCGAGGGATATGCTTAGGATAATTCTCATTTTATTTACAAATCATTATAAAGGGTTTATGAGTATATAATTCCTCAAAGAAAACATTTCTTTTTATGAATATAGATTATATCCATAAACTGTTCAATTTATGTTAAGTACTTTACAAGTACAGAATCATGTATTTTTATTCATAAACTGATCTAGTTTATTACATTGTTTAGAAATGGCGCCTAGTGGAAGGAATGGAAACCATATCAATGCATGCACTCTATATAGGAATTTCCCTCCTAATCAAGGTAATTATAATGGAGCTGGTGATACAACTGGTGCTGATCAGCTTATCACCATACTGGGACAACTCACTCAGGTTATGAATAATAACCCTACTCATATGGAGCACCCTGATCCGCAACGTGGAGGATCATTGTTAGACCACTTAATGTGGCAAAAACTCCTAACACTTAATGGGGGTACAAATCCATTAGTAGCTAAAGAATGGATAAAATACTTACAGAAAATATTCCATGCCTTGAGGAGTAACGAAAGGGAGAAGGTTTTCATGGCAGTTTACCACCTTACTGGAGATGCCGATCAATGGTGGTCACTGATTCAAAAAACAAAGGAAGATGAAGAAGTATCATGTATGGAATAGAGAGAGTTCAAATATATTTTCTTAGAAAAATACTTCCCTCGTGACCATAGAGGAGATATGGAAAGGCAATTTCTGAGTCTGAGGCAGAAGGAGGATGAGATTGTCGTAAAGTATGAGGATAACTTTACAAGGATAGCGATGCATGTTTCAGATTATATACGTAACCCAAGAAGTATGATCGATTGTTTCTTTGATAGGTTAAAACCATTTCTCCATCGAGCATTAGTCTCTCAAACCTTCTCATCATACGAAGATATTGTCCCGTGTGCTATCAAGACAGAAAATTAATTCTCTAAGTCTTATGAATTTAAAGAAAAGAAAGAGGAGAAGAGATCTTCTGATCAATCTAGAAATGGAAATAAAGTTAAAAAGGGAAATAAGGATTTTCCATTAGGCGATAATTGTGGGAAGAATCACCCCAGTACTTGCCTAAAAGGAATGGGTATTTGTTATAAATGTGGAGAAAAAGGTCACTCGGATCGTGATTGCAAGGAAAAGAAAGAGGCTATCAATGTTGAATGCTACAATTGTAGGGAAATGGGGCATTATGCAAATGAATGTCCTAAGAGTCAGGGAAACTTACCTCAGAAAAGGCCAAGGGATCAAGGACAATCTTATACTATTTCTACAGTTGAAGTGGAATAACTAATGTATTGGTGCTTTTGGACTCAACGATTATATTCTTGTTATAAAAATAATGTGATATATATAAGGATTGTACTGCAGTACTTGTTGTTTTCATTAAGGTTTTAATATGATGAAGGTAATCATATTTTTGTATGTGACAATAAGAGATACTTTACATTGTTTGAGGAATCTGATGATACAATTGATTTTGGAATATAGAGACCTTTTAGAGAATGTCTAGACAGAGGTATTTTGGATAACTATAAAGGTTGGAATGGATTAAGTTGACCTTTGGATAGTATTGTTTAAGGTTAAAACATTTCCGAATATTATTTTTGGAATATTATAATATAATAGTTGTAGGAAAAGGACAACCTGCAGGTCGGGGGATAACCCATCGCGTCGGACAAAGCTGCAGGAATCCAACACACAACCATAGTGAGAAATGCCTTTATTACCTACCACTAGCCTACAAGAAGTCCCTGGTTATTACCAAATAGTTTTCTTAATCTTAATGGTATGTGGAACCTTGTACGATTCCGATAAATATAATATTTTTGAGTTCTATTATCTTTTTGAGTGAAAGATGAGTTTGTGGTAGAAATTAGTTGAAGGTTGAAACTCTACTTTTTGAGCATAAATATATATATACCTATCTCTTATTATATTAATAAATTAATTCTTAAACTTTATTAAAGGGATATTAAAGCAAAAAAATGTGTTATTCTAATACCTTATGTCTTGTTGAATTGATAATATTTTAAATCAACATTGATTGAAGGATTTGAGGCCCTCAATTTTACACTTGTTTATGATTGATGGCCTCAATCACTCCCTACAAATATTTACATTTTTCCTCCAATTATATGTCTCTAATTTCCACCAATGTTCTCCTTATCGAGATCATAATTTGGTGGTGACTTTTTCATTTCCCTTTCCCTCTTATTAAGGCTAAATTTTATTAACATTATTTCCGATGTGGGTTTTCCACAAAGGTATTTTCTATTTTCAACCTTTTATTTTCAAAGAAAAATTTCAAATTGCGAGGACGCAATTTATTGTAGGAGGGGATAATGTAACACCCTAAGCTACCATGATACGCTTCTCTTTCAATAATGCAATAGCTTGCATTGTACGCAAGTTCGAGATTCTAACACACCGCGACCAATCAAAATAGCCATTATGAATAGTAATACCCACTTTTTGAAATTATATATATTTTATATTTCAAAATGGTTTTAATTTTTGGATTTGGAATATCGAAATTATCCTATGTTGAATTTTTGGTATTTTTCTGAGAACTTCCAATTTTTTATGAATAGTGAAAAATACTTAAAAACAACTTTTTAATAAAAATAATTTATAGTGATAAATTATACTATTGAGTGGTTCTAGAATATATTTTTATCATTTTATCCAATGGTGGCCATTAGAATTAATTTCATTTTGAAATTGTACATAAATAATTGTCAATCATTTGATATATATTGTTTCTTAAAAACACGCTATTTGTTGTGACAGTGAGAATTTATTATAAAATGAATTAATGCAACTTTTATGTTTGGAATTTTTTAAAATAGACATCATTTTTTAATTCGGAATATCAATTATAGCTTAGGGTGAAATTTTGGCATTGTTCTGACAAACTTCAATTTTTGATGAATAGTGAAACCACTAAGTGGTTGTTAAAAAACTGTTTTTTCGTTTAAATGAAACATTACCAGTTCTGTGATTTTATTTTAAAAAATCCAACATACATGGATTTCCTTACAATGTAAAATTTGGTTCAATGGGATCAAAATAATTTTTTGGAGAATAGTAACTTTTATGTTTAATTAATCGCGATTAAAGGTAATTAGTGAAATTTAAGGTAAAAATGATATTATAAAAATATGAAAATAGATTTACACTTGTCATAAACTTATTGAATGAGTCATTTCCGACCAAGAAAATCCATGGGTCAACTTGGGGACCCCATGGAGCCACTTGGGTAAGAAAATGACATTAAAAACTTTTTATTTAAAGTAAAAATAAAATTATCACAAACATGTGTTGTTCTACTAAAACAATTATTACATGGGGTTATATAAGTTAAAATTTAGACTATAAATATTCATTGGAAATATAAAAATATTTCCTAAATCCTGGTAATTTTTATATAATTTTTATAAATTAAATGAATTAAATTTTTTATGACACAATGATGATGTAGCGATTACCTCATTAATTAACGATTTAAATAAAATGAAAAGATAATGTAAAATCTAAGACTTACACTAGTCAAAAACCTATTATATGAGTATATTTCTAACCCTTATCACCTTATCCTCGAAATATATCATTTTGGGACCTTTGAAATCCAAAAACAAACTTCATAATAATGTAACATTTCATTACTTTCCAAGAGTGCCCCTCCTCTCCTCTTATAAATGGCCCCCAACACTACCACCTTATTCACACCTTCAAATCCATTTGGCTCAGCCAGCCTCTTCCCAAATACTCTCTCAACTTCCATCTCCTACTCCTAGAAGCCTCACTTTGGGCAGAAGTCTTACCAAGGAATCCTTTAGCTCAAATCAAAAAGAGTTACCTGATTTTAAGGTAATGTCTTCTCTTGTGTTCTTTTGTTTTATTTTGCTTCTCCAACCCCCTAAAATAATTTTATTACTAAATTTTGTAATAGAACAAGTATCTTCAATATACTTGGATTTTTTTATGAGAAGGATTTTATTTACACTTACACACACCTTCATCTAATGGTTAAAGAATGTATTGTTTCTGTGGGTGGCAAATTATTGCCTCACGAAACGATGATTGTTCAATATTCTTTTAACACATTTCATGGTGGCTATTATGATGATACTACTTTTATATATGATATATATTATGTTTTTTCCTTATGATTCTGTATTTTTCATTTATGGTATACCTTTATGATTTCCATTATGGGTAAACGTGATTATTTCATTTTAGGAAGTGTGGACTACCGCCCCCTCAAAGTGATTTGAATGGTTAATGCCATATGTGGGATGTATAAAGGATGGAGTAAATGGTATTATACATTATATTATACTGTAATTATAGTATACCTTTATATAATTATAATTTCATTACATTAAATACGAAATAGAAATGAAAGTATCGCTCATGTGTACGTACGGCTTACCGTCTCCATGAACGGTGCATTTCATTTCTTACCTCTAAATGTTATGTAATATTATAAATGAATGTATATACTGGATATATATGATATATATGATATCTACATCTTGAATATAATTCTGTATATAATGGATATTTTACCACATGAACAACTTGTAATTATACAAAATTTATTTTTGACTCAAGTACCAAAGATCGACAAAACAACCGTTATTAACTTAAATAATTACATAATGCTCATAACATGGTAATACATGATATAAACGGAATAATGAACTTGAAAAAGGTTCTTAAGCAAGTATAGATTAACTGTAGTTTATTATTTAGGAGATTAAAGAACGGTCAAGTCAAGTCGGACACGAGGTATGGGAACTTCTTAACCCAATTTCCGTTCTTTGGGTTAATCTCATACTTTCAAATTATGTCATGATATTATTATGTTCTATCTTGTAATTGTACTTCCTTTTTTTTACTTATAGTGAATACAAATATTTGGTCTATTTTATTTAAAAAATGATCTTTGTAAGTGAACTTCTTAACCCAATTTCCATTATTTGGGTTAATCTCCTACTTTCAAATTATGTATGATATTATTATGTCCTATCTTGTATTTGTACTTTATTTTTTTGTAGTTATATTGAATACAAATAATAGATATATTTTATTTAAAAAAATGATCTTGGTAAGGGCTTCATCTCAATATCCTTTCATTGAGGAATATTTTATTTTATACACAACTTTTTTATACGGTGTATAAACCCCTTTAACTTTTATGTTTATTCAAAAGGAATCTTTTTTATACAAATCATTTTACTAAACTACAAAAGGGAATGTTTTTTTTGTACGTATGTGGCGACAATGACTTCTCTACCTCCGTAATAATTATTTGAGTTTCAGATTCCTCTACAAGCCATAAATTTTTTTTAATGAAAAATAAATACAAAGTTTTAATTTTCTTTTATTTGGGTTTTGAAAATGGTTTTGAAAGTGTTTTTATTATATCAATGTGTTTTATTGATATCTTGTGATTGAAATGTGGAAATGTTATGTTTCCTTTATGCATGTTTTATGTGATACAATTATGTTATGGTTTATGATATGTTCAAACCTATTCATATGAGGAATGAATTGTACTTAATAAGTGATGGGTGGATCCCACAATAGCTCCTCGATGCATCGGTAGGTCTCATGAGACAAAATAGTGTCTTGACACGAGGCCTTGACAAAATCTTATTTGTATTCTTGGCACGAGGCCTTGCCTATGTGGTTATGATAGTCTTGCATTATGCATTACATCATTGTGAAAGTGGTTATTGATATTTCATGTGATTATTCGACTAGTAGAATATCCATGTGAAGAAGTAAATGGAATTATCTCATTTTACTTTTTCCATATTATGTTTAAGTTCATGTTTAAAAGGCTTTTGTTTTAGTTATACATTGCCTTAAATGTTTATGTTTATTTATGAAATCTTCCGCTAAATTGTTATCCTTACTGAGCATCTAATCTCACCCCTTCTAATGTTTTAATTTTTCCAGTATGTGAAGCAGTATATTATGAATGACTTGCAGGGATAGTATGAGGGGATATGAAGACATGATGTTGTTGTAGTTTTGTTTTACTTTATGATATAATGTAAGAATTATAAATGTAACTAGTGTTTCCAAGGCTACTAAACTAATTGTTCTTTCGAGACTTGATCGTTTGTGATAATGCTAGTGTTACACAATAATGCACCGACTCTGGGTAACTGGGGTCGGGGCGTTACAATTAAATGGATTTTAAATGTAAATATTTACTATATTATAAATTCCATACATTTTTTTAAATTAATATTTTTAAGGTTTTAGGTAATGGACATGTTACTTTGAAAACATAATTTTAAATGTTTTAAATATTTAATTTATAAATATTTCTCTAAAATTTTCATGTTCTGAAAAACAATTTTATAGAAGTTTTTATATGTAAATAAATCAATTTTAATGGAAATTTTTATGAATCTTTTCACTTCCATTCACATGTTTTGGAAAAGACTCTTTTCTCGAATTTTATATTGATTTTTTTGACATTATTTGGAAAGTAAAAAATGAATATTCTATTTTAATGTATTTTATTGAGAATAAATTTTCCCACTTCAATAACCATTTTTTTATTTATAGACTACATTAAAATATTTCATGTGTTATTTAACGAAAAACCCTCTTTCATTTTCTTTAGAATATTTGTTTTTTGAATTTTTTTATGATATTGGGTATTTTAATATTTGAAAGTGTTTTTCATATGGGTTGCATAGAGTTTTTCAAGGTATTTTGATCAAATGGTGCATAAAAAATGTTTCATTCATGATATGGTACATTATCACTATATATGAATATGGGTGAGCTTGATACAACTTATGTGATGGGTTGAAACCTAATATATCTCATGGAGATAGATGAATCTAATATAGATTATATGACGGGTGAGCCCAAATATATCTCACCAATGATTTGGGAAATGTTCCTTATCATCAAAGAAAAAATGGAAGAAATTAACCGATGTGTTTTATCCATTGTATTTAGAGAGAATATTTTTTTATCTGACACATATTTAAAATAGGTTATGAATATGATTCTCTAAGTCATCTAAAACATATATTTTTTATTTCTAGGAGTTTTAAGGTCTTATTTGAGAAAAAAGCCTATGTTTGTCATGAGTAAATTATTTAATTCATATTATAAAATAGTAATGTGTTAATGAAAAGTATTTTATGGGGTTTCATGTTTTCACTAGTCTAACAGTTTTCTTATTTTGTATGCTGGTTACTAATATTTGTTTCTCATCCCACAATTTAAAATGTTTTTATAGGTTTTATGGATGTGAAAGAAAAAAAAGAAGTCATGTTGAAAATCATGAAGATTTTTCATGACAAGAATACTTATTTCATTCTAAATACTTAACATTGTGTGAAAAATGGATATTTGGTGTATGTGTCCACTTGCAATGTATGATTTTATTATGTATGAGTTATGACCAATTCAATAAAACTGAAAATCTAAAAAGTTCCTAAAAATGAATGAAAATGGATTCTTTTCTAAACAAACACTAGATTGTGTAATGTTTAAGGTTAAGTCCTTATATAGATACCTTCAACTAATTGAAAAACCCATCAATGGGAGTTTGAGGGTATTTATTCTTCATTTTTAGATGATTTATCTTCTAGTGGTCAATGAAAAAATAACGACTACCTTCATTATTATTGGTTAAAAGAATTGGCATTACCCAGAGTAAAACAGTTGATCTGATAAATCCAGTTAACATTAAACCATCTAACTAAGTCATTATCTCTTGTATAACTAAAGGTACTATGTGATATAAATTAAATGAGATCAAACCCATCAATGATGATAAGTAAATCAAAAACTCCAGGTATCTCTCTAGTATATGTCAAGAAAAGTCCTCTGAGAACATATATAAGAAATGTTTCACCACTTCTAATACTTGAAATAAACCCCTTATTTCAACTAATATAATAACTAACCAAACTATGTGACATGTTAAATCAAGAAATTATTTAACGACCAAACCTAAATAACTTGCATGAATCTCCCACTCCCATTTAAAACTGAAAACACCATCATAAAGTGAATTAAAGGAAAAAAAATTCACTTGTAGAAGACAACATGATCCTTTAAAATTTCTATCCAATGTATCATGCATATGGCCTTATATGTATAGATAAAATAAACCAAGAAGTCCTATAATATTTATACATTACTAATCACAATGAAATAATATATAAAACTAACACCATATTCTATCATTTCCCCAATATGAATCTAAATCTTAATGGAATATGACATTAACTACACATAAAAATTCAATCAAGGAAGATATTTTTTTAGATATAAATGAATGAGAAGTACCCATACTAAGCATTATAAAAACTATACTATATGATAAAAGAAGAGTACCTCTCATATTTTCAAGGATTTCCTTAAACTCCTATAGGACATGTTTTATATCAAACATATATATCTACTAATTATGAGACTGATCTTGATGGATATTTCCAGTAGTCCTAGATTATAATTCTACTCAATATTTCACTTTATTATCTAAAAACATCCATGATCCATATGTGTTTTTAGAACCTCTAATGATAGAACCTTTAGAGAGAAAATTATGTAACTTATTTAGTTTCCAAATATTCTCAAACTGAGGTATTTCTTAATGTATATTTGGATAGTTTCACTATAGGTGTGCCATTAAACCACCCTCAGAGTACTCACATTATACCCTACCATGAGAAAAAGTTATTATTGAAAAATAATTATGGACTCCTCCTAACTAATAATAATCCAATATTTCCTTTTTTACTCAAAAATTTATTTCCACCCATATGTTTGGTAATAAACGTACTTGTTTCCATAACAGAAATTCTCTTTATTAAACATTAATTCATGATTTATTACATAAATGTACACACAGTAGAACAAAAATGATCAAGAAGTATTATTTCTTTGGGAATTAGGTTCATTAAATTACAACTTAAAATATGAAAACCTCCATCTTTATTGAAAGTATCCTTAACATTCTCATACTTATTGATGCATGGGATAACCTGGGGACATACGTGAGAAAGGGGTGAGATATAAAGCATGATAAGGGAATAAAAATGGTATAACATTAATAAAGTAATACATGTCATACAATGAGAATATCAATGGGGAATGAAAGCTTTTAGGATCATAAACATGAATAATAATGCAATATATAACATGATAACAAAAAATGAATAATGGAAAATGTGGAAACATCTTAAAACAACCACTTTCAGAAAATGGACCTATACCCATGGTTTTTGGAAAAACTATGGGTATAGGTATTTTATAGGAACTTATACCTAGGGTTTTAGAAAAACTATGGGAATAGGCATCCTTATACCCATGGTTTTGAGAAAACCACTAGTATAGACTCACATATACCAATAGTTTTGGAAAACATATGGGTATCAGGTTGTTCTAAATACCTATACCCACATTCTTACAAAAACTATGGGTATAAGGTTTATTTTTTAAGACATATAGCCATGGTTTTATAAAATTGTGGGTATAACTTTCCCGTTGTATGGAGTGGAAAAAAAATTCATGGGGCAGACAATTTTTTTCATGGGAACACCTATTCCCACGATTCTCTACATATAGCCATGATTTATATAAATTTATATAACTAAATATATATTGAAATAAAAATAATACATATGGGGTAGTGGTTAGGTATGGGAGGAATAAATGAGTTGTCCAGGGATCAAATCTCGTGACTATATTTTTTGTTAAAGTTACACCCACAGTTTTAAAACTATGGGTATAGGTGAATAAAACGATGGAATATTGAGTGAAATGGTGGAATGGACCTATAACCATAGTTTCATAAACCATGGGTAAAGCTTGTCGGAAATATTGATGCCTCGTTAACCAACGGTTCCCTGAAACCGTGGGTATAGCCTATACCCACTGTTTTAAGGGATATACCCACTGTTTTAAGGGATATACCCACTGTTTAAAACTACAAGTATAGGGAAAAGTTTCTATAGTGAATGAATCAAAAACATATATGTCAAGGATAACTTAAAATAAATCATGATATAAACTTTACCAGAAATGAAAATTGTTTACTTCATGTCCCAAGATGATTTCTCAGGAGACTAAACATTCCCCAATGCATTGGAGCACTATATAATTTTGGGTCCACCCATCACTTTCATTTCATTCTCATACTTAGGTGTGCCACATAGATCATACAACATTTATTTATTCATAGTCATATTTTATTACATTATTTGCGAGGGTTGAATATATACATGTAATTTTACAATCAAATATGTATAAGTGCATAAAGTTGAACACCCCTGATATGAAATGGGTATGGGTACACACTATACAATTGTTTATCATGGAATATTGTAGTGAAATTTCAACAGCATAATAAGGGCATAT
This sequence comes from Viscum album, assembly GCA_963277665.1. Taxonomy (NCBI): domain Eukaryota; kingdom Viridiplantae; phylum Streptophyta; class Magnoliopsida; order Santalales; family Viscaceae; genus Viscum; species Viscum album. The sequence goes on from OY728135.1 coordinate 342,265,264, forward strand.
AAATGTTCATGTAAGGGATTGATGAGTGAGAAAGAGGCCTATAATCACTTCTGAATCATATGGTCATTAATGGGTATATGTAAGAACATATCCCAGCATTGGTAATTAGAAAAAATGTCATATGATATTGAAGATACTTGAATAAATAAGAGAAATAAATAAACCATTAACTTGAGAGTGTGAATTTTAATTCTAATGAGGGGATTCTTGGGATCTTGAGGGACCATTGGGGGACTCTATATATTGGAGGTAAGATCATGGATTTTCTCCATGAATTTTGAGATAAGATAAAAAGGATCTTTTGTGGGTTTATATAGGAAATGAGTGGGGAATCCATTATTATTTCTCAAACATAAGTTTTGGACTATATATAATAAAATTATAAAACTAAATTTCATCCCATGGTTTTTTACCATCGTTTCTACCAAAGTGGGTTTCCATTATTTTATTTGGTTGAAGTCCAAAGTTATTAAATATTACCCATGGTGATGTGTAGGTGAATCATACTTTTAAATAAATGATATTAAAATAATAAAAATATATTATATGTTCTGGAGGATTCATATTGGTTTTAAAAAATTAATCAAATTTGATTAAAATAAAACAATTTTAAAGGTAAAAAATATATTTTTTCATGGATATAATTTAAATTATTTTTATATCATTTTATGTCATTATAATGTCACAATAAATGCCGTATATTTATTCCGTATTTAATTTTTACCCAAAAATTCAACTATCTCAAAAAATTATGCAAAATTCACTATTGGATAATTATGAAATTATTATTTGAAAAATATTATTTATTTTATCTAATTTGTTTTCTAAATATATTAATTTTTACTTTTCAAATAAGAGTCCACATTTATTGGGAAATTCTAGGGTTTTTTGACTATAACTATTTTTCGAACCCTTATAAAAATTACATTTGACTTCATAAAAATAATATGATCATTTATATTTAATAAAAAACTATTTAGTTATACTATTTTAATAAATAATTTTTTTATTTTAAAATTCCATTAATTCCTCAATGTAAATTCCTTAATTTAATTTTAATATTACCCAAAAATTCAATTTTTGTTTTATAGTATCAAAAAGAAAATCATTTGTAATTTTAAAATAATATGATGAAAATATATTCATTACAATAAGAACATAATATACATAATCATATTTCTAAGGTATTGATACATATCTGGTTAATACACTAGAAAATTACATAGGAGTAAGGTGTGTCACAGTGATACTTGCATGGGGTGATTCGACATGCATAGTTTGGGTTGTGATCTTGATGAGCTTGAAATTATCCCATAAACATCTTCAATCATGATTATGTTATCAGATATCAGCTTTGTCTTGGTCAAGGTAAAATACCAATGATTCTATCACCCATGGAATCTCTGATAAATATATTTCATAGGGTACAATCATACATGTTGAGGCCAACACATCCTTTTTCTATGTCAATTGGATTTATTAAAACCCTATATTAATATTAATCATCTGATTGTCCTTCAAAAAATCTATAATAAATGGTAATTATTATTTAGTGTCTTTTAAATCTAATAGGATATAATAAAACCGATTATGTTCACGCATTTTCTATAACAATAATATATAATGATATAGTTAGATAAAACGGAAATTTGAATTTTATTTATAGATGTTTGGTTCATTATAATCCCTACCATTCATAAATTTCACCCCTAAAATTTTATTTTCCCACACTAAAATAAATCAATTTAATTATATATTAACAAATCCTATGGTTCCCATGTTTCTTATCCAATCTTTTGGTTTCTCAACATCACATTGATCAGATGCATTGTCGTTTTCTGTTGAACTTTTTCCCTATGATATATGATCTTCACCAACAACTCCTCATAGGAAAGATCATGTTCCAATGGTACGATATTAGGTTTGAGTTCATGTGAGGTTGCTAGTACATAATTAATTAATAGGGATACATGTAATACAACATGTTGTTGAGATAGGTTATGTGGGAGTGCTAGTCTATATGCCACCGCTCTAATGCGATCAAGGGTCTCTGAGGGACCGATGTATCATAGACTTTGATTTCCCTTCTACCCGAATCTCATGAATTTCTTATAGGGATATAAAATGTGGAATAAAATATCTCCAACATCAACCTATATCTCCCATTTATTATTATAACATAAATCTTATTTTATACTTTGAGTAGCCTTGAAGTGTTGTTGATTGTTCTGAACCTCTTCCACCATTTTCACAACCATTTCAAGACCTTAAAATTTTTGTTCCCCAACTTCATCCCAACATGAAGGTGTTTTTCATATCTTCCTATAGAGGGATTTATTAGGATCCATTTGGATGTCTGTGTGAAAACTTTTATTTTATGATAACTCAATCATAGTAAGATGATGATCCCATACATTCTTGAAGTAATTTGAGTATTCTATCAACATGCTCTCAAGAGACTGGATATTCTTCTCAGATTGGTCATTTGTTTGGGGGTGAGAATCCATGTTTATGTTCAACTCAATATTTAGATCATTTTGGGGACTCTTCCAAAACATGGAGGTAAATCTTCTATCTCAATCAAATACAAAAAATAGTGGTGTTTTGTCTAGCCACACCACTTATCTAATGTATATCCTTTCAAGTTGATCAAGTTAGAAGTCCTATAAAATTGTAATGTAGTGAAAAGTCTTCATAATAGGATCCAACACAACCCATATGACTTTATTTATTTTTTATGTCTTCAGAATATTAATGAAAAACTCTATAGTGATGTTTTTCCATTTCCATTTCGGTATGGGTAATGGTTTCATCATCCAAAAATATTTTGGCTTTTTTAATTAACTTTATGACATATAAGACATCTTGATGAATTATCCCTGATCTACTTCTTCATATTTTCCCACCAATAGTTCCCTAAAGGATATAGAAACATATTTTTACTTACTGTGTGGATGGACAAAGTTTAGATGTGTAAATCATCCAACATATCCTCCTTTAACACAGTATTTGATAGTACAAATAACCTATAACCAAATATCACAACTCCTTCTTCATTAACATTGAACTCTAAGGATTTCCCTTTTCTTATGTTTTCCACTTTCTTTTGAATAACCACATCATCTCTTTGAGAATCCTTTATATTATTTAGAATGTATGGTTTATCAATTATTTGTAAAATTATTGACACTATTTCATCCTTTATGATTCTAATGTCCATCTTTTCTGAATCTAAGAATACCCGAGCCCTCTTAGTTCTCACCAACGATTGAATTGTCGGATTATTTCTACATAGAGTTCCTACCAATTTATTTGATATTCCATGATGATAGTTAATTGAGTAGTAATATTCATTCATTATATCTAACTATATTGTTTGGTTCATATTAATTTCATTATATGTGAATATATTCTTGAGGATTTTTTGATCTACATATATATCACACTTATCCCCAAATAAATAATTCCTCCATATTTTCAAAGTGAAGATCGATGTAGCCAACTCTATATCATGAATTTGATAGTTATATTCATGAACATCCAACTATATTGAAGAAAGGATTTCAAATTTTCATTTTTCATTAACAGACATCCCAATCCATTCATCTAAAATTCACTGAATACCACAAAATGTTATCCACTTATGGGTAGTGTGAGTATAGGTGTGGTGATAAGGCGCTTTTTCAACTCATTAAAGGTCTCTTCACATTTATCACTTAAATAAAACATGACTCCCATCTAATTTATCTTGGATAAAGGGTTTTAAAATTGTGAGAAATTTATATCAATTCAACGATAGTATGCAAGTAGTCCAATGAAACTATAGATATATGTCACAAATGTTCTCGTCGACCATCCTTTAATTTATTATGTTTTTATGGGTAGACAGATATCACATTGCTTGTGATGATATACCCCAAGAAAGAGACTTCATTAAACCAGAACTCACATTTGGTGCACTTATCATAAAGCTTATTATTTTTAATGGTCTTTTAAATAGTGCTCAAATGATCCTCAAGATCCTACATACTTTTGAAGTATATTATAATATCATCTATAAAGACTACCAATTTTTTTTTGAGGTAATCGATAAAGACTACATTAATAAATTCCATAAATATTGATAGAGAATTAGTTGGTCTTAATGGAATTACTATGAACTCATAGTTTCCATACCTTGTATGAAAAGTAGTCTAGGGGGTATCCTTATTATCCACCATAACATGGTAATATCGTAATGATAGCTCCACCTATGAGAAGTATTGTGATTTATATATCTTATCAAAGAAGTCATTAATCCACATAATATGATAATTATTCTTTATTGTGATCTAACTAAGTTTAAGATAATCAACTCAAAGGAAAATTAACCCATCCTTATTCTTGACGAAGAGGACTGGTGCACCCCATGGTGAAGCACTTGGGTGTATTATCACTTTATATTAATCTTCCTTCATTTGTTTTTTCAGCTCCTTAATTTCCATAATAACCTTTCTATACAGAGTCTCACATAATAGTAATTCCATAGGTATAATCTTGATTAAAAATTCAACCTCTTTTCTAGGATTATGCCCAACAAATTCTTCTGGAAACACTTCAATATTTTCCATCACAATCGGTATGTATTCAAGGAAAAACCTTTACATAGACTCAATCATTTAATCTAAATATGATTTCTCGAAGGGAAATAATATCCATGATTGAGATAATAGTGCTAATTGAGATTCATCCTTCTCCTTGCTTTTTTTATAGAATTTGATGAGGATTCATGATATGGATGATCTTTCCTTCCTGCATCAATTTATGTTGGATCTATACATGGAAAGACAATATATACTTTAAATAGATTTAAATCATATACCATGGTTTTCTGGGATGTTTAGCCCAAAAATTTTGATAGGGGAGGGGTTATATACTTTGGATGCAATAATTTCCCCATTTATTGTTTTCACCAATAGCTCCACTTCCATGATTTATGGTGGTGGTTGAATAGTTATACAAAATCTTCTTTAAATGAAAGAACATGTCGAACTATGAATGATAACCACATCCTTCAATATTTAATATTGGTTAGAATGATTTATTTCCTCCAAAAAATGGATTAGGGAAGACATTTTTTTGAAAATATTAATCTCATAAATAGGAATACATGAAATGGATAACTTATAAATGAAATTTATTCTTTAACTTATGAATTTCTAGGATTCAATCAATATTATCTATGAAATATTTCTTAATATATATTCTTATCATATTTTTCCATTATTAATTCTTCATAGTGAACTTATAAATTTACCAATGAATATCCCATGGGAGTGTCAAACTAAGTATGAAGTAAGGCGTATTGTCATATACTAGTTTTTAGTCGAGTCTAGCTAAACAAAGTGTTTTCGGGTTTTACCCCTATATACATATGTGCAGAAGCCACATCCACTTACAGCATCTTGGAACAAAAGTATTTTATTGATAAAGAACTTACTCTATAATTACAAAAAATTAGGGATGTTTTCTTATAATTAGTATTATCCCAAAGGCATTCTCTAGATATTTCTAATGCTAATCCCAAAAATAACATAGATTTTAATTTGATACAATATATTAAAACCGTTATTTTTATTACACATTAATTCATGATGTATTACATAAAATTACATATAGTTTAACCCATAATATCAGTAATTATACAGTATTTGGGAATTAGGTACATTACATGACAACTAAAAATAGTAAAAACATTATCTTTATTGAACACCTTCTTAAGATGATCGTACTTAAAACTACATGGCATAAATTGGGGATATAGATAAGAATGAGGTAAGATATAAATCAATGTAAGGGAATAAATAATTCCTAAAATTAATAAATAAATAAATGTTAGAAAAATGAAATATAAATGGGTCATAAAATGGGTGAGGATCATAAACAATAATAATAAGGCATGATATAGTCGGATAACATAAAGGCAACATGGGGAATGTGGGAAAAAATTAAAGCACTACATCATAAACATATTTCATGGATAACTTCCATGACATGTTGATAGAATAAGTCTCATAAAGGAATCAGGTTTACTCCCTATCCCAACATGACGTCTCGTGAGAATAAACATTACTTAATGCATTAGAGCGCTATATAATTATGGGCACACCCATCACTTTCATTTCATTCTCATGTTTAAGTATGTCACATAGATAATTCAACATAGATTTTTTCATCACTATATTTTATTCCAAAAAATAGAGTGTAGAATACCTACATGAATTTCCCCAATAAAATATGTATAAGTGAAAAAATGTGAATATTTATGATTGGAAATGGGTACAGGTATTCACTACAAAATTTTTTGTCATGGAAAATCACTGTGAAATTTTGGAAAAATAACAAGGGTGTATAAATGATCAGTGAAGGACCTCATGAGAGAGAAATGAGTATCTCAAAATTTAGGAATCATAGGATTAGTAAAGTGGATATGAAAGAATATAACCCATCCTTATTAATTAGAGAACTAGGGCAGAATATAATGAAGATGCTTGAATAAAGAGGAGAATTAAAATAACCCTTACCTTGAGAATGTGACTCCTAATGCTTGGGAGGGCCTTCTTGAGAGTTTTGGGGCACATTGGAAGGACTTTAAAGAGGGGAGTTCAAAGTAATAATGTTCTTGAAGTATTTTTAGTGAATATAAAAGGGAACATGGGTGGGTTTATAAAGGAATTGATTGTGGAATTCTTTATTATCTCTCAAACATATGATTTTGACTCTATATAATTAAAAAACCACAAAACATTGCATGGTTTTGCCCATGAATAATTACTAATAGGGGTATTTTACATTATTTTATTAGCACAAGGTCCTAATTTATTAATATATTACTCTTGGTGATGTGGAGGTGAGTCATACTATTAATGAAATAATTTTAAAAGCCTAAAATATATTATAAGTTTTGGAGGATTTATAAAGGTTTTATAAAATAAAAAAAATAACAAAATAATATTATTATAAACTATAAACATATATTTGGTATTTTATATAATTTATTGTATTTAATACATAATTTTTGGTCGTTATGATGTCCTCATACACATCGCATATTTATATCGTATTTAATTTTTACACAAAAATTCAACTACCTTGGAAAATTATGAAAAATTCATGGCTGAATATTATTGATGTTATGAATTGGAAATTCGTATTTATTTTATCTAAATAATTTTATTATTATTTTAATTTTTACTTTTAAAATAAGATTCAACATTTATTGAGAAATGCTTGGTTTTCTTTCCATAATAGTTTTTCGAGCCCCTATAGTAAATAAATTTTACATAATAAAAATTAAACGATCATTTATATTTAACAAAAATTATTTAACAACAATATTTATTTAGTTAAAAATATCTATTAATTCAACAAAATAAATTCTTTAATTCAATTTGAATATTATTCAAAATAAAAATTTGTTTTTTATTGTGTCAGAATAAATATCATTAATAAAGAAACAATAATATGATGAAAATTTATTTATTGTACTATAAAAATAACGTAAATAATAATATTTATAGTGTATTGATACATATCCATGTAATACACCATCAACCTCCCTTAGAGAAAGGTGTACGATGGTGAGACTTTAATGGGGTTGTTCAGCATGCATGGTTTGGGTTGTAGTATCGATGAGCTTGAACTTCTCCCATAAATAGTTTTGATTATGGTTAAGTTGTTGGATATCAACTTGGGATTGGTTAAGGGACAATAGAAAAGATGTTATCTTCCTCATATGCTCTGATAAATGGGTTTTATATGGTATGATCCTACCGGTTGAGACCACCACTTCCTTTGTCTTTGTTAAATAGATTGGTTAAAAACCTATATTTATGAAAATAATGTGATCACTATTAAATGGATATATTATTGACTGTAATGATGCTTAAAATTCAACTATATCTGATAATATATAATAAATGAAAATAAGTTCACATTTTTTCTATAACTATAATACATAATAATACTTTTTTTTAAAAAATGAAAGGGGAAATTTATTTATAAAATTTTGGGTTATTATAGTTTCCTCTACATACTACATATCTACCTTAGACATAAATAATTTATCAACCATCACAACATAAATATATAAATCAAACAGGATCACCCTAGATTAGATCATGGGTCAAAGAGTCATCCCAAAACTTCTACTATTGAGAATATCATTGGTGATCAAATCTGATACGTAATACACCAAATATACTAATAAATTGACATAATCGAACACTATCCTAATCCCCAGTTATTGGTTTAATAACATTAAATATGTAATAAATATCAATATTTCTAGATTGAGCTATTAAATAAGAAAATTCTAGAATCCTACCCACGCCAGATCCTTATCTACCATTATTTTTATAGTCACCTCTAATTAATTAGAGGCTTATAATTTGAGCATGAATGTAATAAGATCCACCATTCACATCTCTAGGGTGTAAAGAAATTTTAATATTACGTTGATTCTATCCAAAAAAATCATTATCTTCTTACTATCCACTTTCAACCCTATAGATTATAGGTTTATACTATTATAACTCAAAAGCATGATCCACATCCACATGTCTCTCATAATATGATGTCCTTTCATGTTCCTAGATAACATGAAATAGTGAGTTGAATCATATAGTAACACTATCCATGTTCCTAGATTGTAACACATATACATTGTAATCTCCTGTATACAAAGACTCACCCTTTTGAACCAAATATGTACACAGAAGCATCTCTACAACACCATAAACAAAATGAAATTACATGAGGAACAATACATAATTTCCCACTACTAAAACCCAAAACATAAGATGTCAATTCAATTTCTAAGCGGATCTATTAACCTTATGGTGAATATGTAACCATATTATTTCACCCAATAATTAATGTAAAATGTTTTCAATATTATTTTAAAATAATGAAATTTAAAAACCATTTTAAAATATAGATTAAAACCACTTTCCTGAAGGGAACCCATTTTTAAAAATTGCTGCACATGTACATAATCCATATAGATGCCTAACATATTTCTAAAACACCATTACTACCCCAACCCATAATATAAGAATATTCCTATTGGGAATAAAAAAATTATAAGGGATATGTATGATCCCTTTCCCTAGCCAAACTTCCTGATAAAACAAGTATCATAATAAATTGGTTAACTATGCCTTTTTTATGGGTAGATCTTCAGTTTGGAACACCTTAGTTTCAATGTGTAAAAATTTCCCAAGAATAAATATTTAAAACCCCATTCAGATACCATTTTTTGATAACCCTAACCCATGGACCCACAATGTGAGACCTGTGTTGGGATCGTCATAAGGCCTCATGTGTGTTCCATGATCACAAGAGGCTAAAAATGAGTGCCATAGGGTATGAATAACAATTGGTAAATCATTTTAACTCAAATTAGAAAAAAAATATGAGATAGAAATCCATAATTACCATTTAAAATCCATAACCAACTCTAAAATATGATTTAAAGAAAATTTGGAAACCAAATTTATTATAGTGGAATGTGAAATAATAAAAATCATAACATTAGAAGATAACCTAATAACAGATTCCAATTTTATGTGTATGTTATAACTCCTTAAACACATTACCTAACACTAAAACTTCCACTAAAAACATCCCTCCTAATATTCATATATTAATAACATTGACAAATTACCATTAAATTTATCATGATATTAGACATATATACACATATAGAATTGTATAGGTAGGGTAGAGTATATATACTTAGTAATATTACTTTCAACTCTTAATAAATCCAATGAAAACTTATTCACATCCATCAAAATAAACAAATTAAAAACAATTTATCACATTTAAAACATTATTTAATCAAAATTCTAGATGAAACTAAAGAATATGATCAAATAATAAAAATTATTATTCAACAATCATGGCCTTTCTAGTTCCACCCAATCATATATTCAATATGTAACCAATATAACCCAAGGATAAATGATAAAAAAATAATGACATTAAATAAATTTATACCTATGATCATATAATACACTTTATGTGGATCATCACAATCCTGATCGGTTCATCAATTTCATTCCCACAATATTCATATCACACATGTAAGGAAAATTCCCATCCACCCCAACTACACAACCCTTCCATCCATAATCAACATAAAAAATGGTCTAAATATATATTAATTATATAAAAACTTATAAAAATACTATGAGGAGTGAAAAAATATATCAACCTTAGATAAAGATACCGTGATGACCTAGGAACCTAATATTTGATATTAGTAATAGTAATATGATCCTCTAAACCCTAGTAGTAAAACACAAGATTATAATTATTATATTCATGATTCAAATTGCAAATATAATAATTTAAATCTACAAAAGTAAATTTATATATACAAGGAAGTGGAAATATATAATGGGAGAAAATATAGATGAATGAACACAGAAGATTTAATCCAATCAATCCTAGATAGAGAAGTATAATTTTTAAAGAAAATATCTAATTTCATGATGGAGGAAACCTAGATCTATGAAATTTCATTTTAGTGTGTCTAATGAGTCCTTAAGGAGCCTAATTATATTTTTAAAAGAGAAGTCATACAATTTAAACCAAGCTTCATGTTATGGGTGAGCTTACAGCGAGGACAACTCATTAGATTTGCATGTTCGTCTTACTACCAACCCAAACCGTTGTAGTTGTCCTTCATAGTCACCCAAGGTCAGCATCGACTATAAAATTGCATCATAATAACTTAGGTGTCCAATACAGTCTTGTTTCATGGTCCCTATGACTGTGATCCTCAACCATATAGAAATTACCACTCCTCTCAAAACAAAAAAAACAAAGAAAATACCCACCACAAATTAATGGGTGACTAAAACATCAAACTCAGGTTGTCAAACCTATCCATTCCTTATTTAGTTATGAATCTATAAAATCTAATATATGTGATTTTATATTTTTTTTTAAATATAATCCTAAAATATTTTTTAATTTTTTTGATGTATTAGGGGATTATCATAATTTTTGAAGAATAAGAAAATATGATTTTTTATGATAAGGATAAATATATATTTTTACAAATCATGATATTTTTTCAATTTTTTATATTAAATTATATCTAAATTTAATATATGTGTATTTAAAATTTATTTTTATTTTTTAAAAAATATTTCTTCTGGAATGTTTTGAAAAAGAATGATAATCGAGGGTTATATAATTGGAATGAAATAAGAAGACAGGGATAGAAATTGAAATGTAAAATGGTTTAAAATGGTTATATTAAAGGTATTAAAGTCCTTATTTAATTAATATGGGTGAATTATGGTTCAAAATTGGTTCAATATTATCATAGTTGGGTTTTATTGGATTTTTTAATAGATGCTCACTTATTTTAATATAACTCATGATGCATTAAAATATTGAAATGTAGATCTTCCCTTAAAAATGAAGGATGTTAGTATGTTTTATTCTAAATATTTTATATAATCAATTATTTTTTTAAATATTTTTCTCTTTTCAAAATGAAATTGGTTATGTAAGTTTGAATAAGTCATAGATAGGAATACATGAGAGTTATTTAGGGAAATCCAAATATGGAAATTGTAACATTCCCTTACCTGTGCATATCACTGTTTGTGTTAATGTTTTCTCATGATATAGAAAAATAATAGTTTTCCTTTTTCATCAATTATCAATCATAAAAGATATTTTCATGGTGGGATTCAATATTATTTTTTCATGTATCACTGGAGGAGTTTTGGATATCTATGATGGAAAAGTTTTGATTTTCTATCTTTGTAACTAATTGTTTTTTTGAATTTATTTTTTCCATTTTATTATACATACTTTTTTGAATGTAATTTTTGAAAAATGGTTTTGGTTTTAATGAAAATAACATTTAAATTTGTATATATTTACTCACTTTCGTTTAGGGAAGGACTTACCTCGATGATTATATTGTTTGCCTTTGTATTAATTTCTACCCTCTGTGAATCAGAGAATATTCATGAGGACATTTAGAATTGTAGTTTGGTTCCTGGGTCTCAGGGTCCCATGTTGAGGTGTTATAAAAAAGATTTTTTAATTATTAGTGGGAAATGAATTAATGATTTTTTGGGTAGGTTGATATGGTTTCATTGGTTTATTTATAAATTTTAAAGGAACTAAGGTTGTAATGTTTGGTAGTTTTATTGTAGTGTTATATAGAATTTATCTAACATACAGTTTTACACTTTATTGAGTAATTGATAATGGAATATTACATATTAAGAACTATTATATCTTTATCTTGGTAAATATCTGATGATTTTATACAACAGGGTTAAATGAATATGGAATAAAACACCCTTTCTATCTAATGTGGCATTGTTGTTAGTTCAGATAAAGTGAAATATGTATCAAAACCCTATATTAATATGTAATTTTAACTAAATTAGAAATTTTTTAAATGAAATTGGTATATTTATTGAAAATATTTCTAAGAGGAGTGCTTTCCTGGAATCTATATTCTATTGAGTCTGTTATTTTTATTAGGTGAGTGAAAGTGAAATGGTTAGTTTTATTAGGGTATTTTCAAGATATTAATTGAGATAATAATCATTTAATATATTTAAACCTACATAAATTAATATTTATTTATGGTTTAATGATATATATATTTTAATTAGAGAAGTTGGTGCTAGTTTTTTAAGCCTGAGTTAAATTGTATAGTGAAATGAGAAACGAAGCCCGAGGCTTTGAAAAAAATGTTATAAATTTATTCTAATGGATAAATAATTCCATAAATGGGGGAGATTAAATATTTTAAGTATCTAAAATATGGTTGAGGTGTTAATTATAAAAAATGTGCATAAAATGTTAATTTTTAGAAGATTTATTTTTTTTAGATATTGTGTAATGATTAGTCCCATGGTTTTGAAAATTGTGTAATGATTAAAAAAGCACCCAACATCCTTACTCAATATTGGTGTGTTGTATTTATACCATATACACTAACTGTTTAAGGTTTTTAATTTTGGGTAGTAGCTCTGATAATTTTGGTCAATGGTTAACCATAGAAGTTGAAAAAATAGTTTCAAAGTTATTGTATTGTTCGAAGAAGTTGTGGCATGGCTTGAAAACATCTTAATTGTAAAAAAAACCATTATTTTCTCTATATTTTAACCCTATAAAGATTCTTATGTCCATTTTAATGTTCATATTTTATCAAGTTACTCTAAAATAAGTTCAAAATGGAAAACAAACAGAAAATGACTATAATTTTTTACTTAAGTGTCATTTTGAGATCTATGAGAAATTATATTATAGTTAAAAGAATGAGATAATACCATCTTTATCAATTAAACCCATAGTTAGTGTTTTTAAAGTAAAAAATAGGTCCATAATATATTTTAAAATGTTTTTAAATCTAATATAGGATAAATTAAATCCATGCATAGGAAATTGAGTGTAATTATGGGAGACTTAAAATGGTATCTTTTCGCTGAATGCTGACATATATTTTGGTTTATTACTCTTATAGTTATAGTACATTAAAAAATTAATGAATATTTATATAGAATAAGGATTTTTATTTTTAACGAAATGAAAATTTATAAATAAAATTACATTATAAATGAATAAATTCTATATTAAGTAATATTTTTATATAAAATACATGAACTTATTTGTTTTTTTTGGACCATTATAACTTATATCATTACTGATTTAAATGTTTGTTAAGAATTATAACCATTAATGTTATATATATCGTATAGTGAATGTAATTATTAGTATATATTAAGGGTTATGATAAATCCAATAGACACAGAAAAAAGAAGCAATAACCTCAATCAGTAGGATCATACCCTCTACAACCCATTTATCAAAGCTTCTGAGGGATATGTTGTCACATGAATTTTCCCATAAAAGATTCCAAGCCAAGATTCAACAAATAAACCATGATTGAAATTGTTATTTGGATTAGTTTGAGATTATTGAGATCAAAAACCAAACTATGTTTGCTGAAAAACCCACAAAAGTGTCCCCATCACACAACTTACCCTTAGGGAATACATAAGTTTAATAAGGGGTTATGTATCTAGAACATAAGAATATGAATTTTTATATTTTCATTTCAATAAAATAATGATTATATTTTTCCCTTTTTATATTTAATTTCAAATGATCAATGATTTTAATAAATATTTTATTTTGATATGATGATATCAAAAATTTATATTGTGGGAAATATATATAGTTTAAATTAAGATCACACATTTTGTAAAACTTCAATAATTTTTAAAAGTTTTCTTTTAAAAAAAATATGCATATTAAATAATAAATATTTAATATAAATGGTAATATAATTTTATAAATCTAAATATATTATTTATAAGGGTCAGAAAACATTTATCATCGTAACTACAAGTATGTTTCAATAAGTGGGAAATTTCATTTAAAAGTGTAAATTATCATATTTATAGAATTATTTTGAAAAAATAAATATTATTATTTGAAATCAAAATATAGAAACTAACCAATTGTGAATTTTTCATAATTTTCAAAGAGAGTCAAATTGTTTGGTAAAACGTAATTATGGTATAAATATATGGTAAATATTATTACATCATAAAAGCCAAAAAGTGATGTAATAAATATTATAACAAGTCTAAATGACCAAATTTTTTATTCCCCTTTAAAATAATGTGTTTTTTAACTTATTTTATTAAATTCATAATCCCTCGATTAATCCTCTAAAAACTTTGTTATATTTGAATGTTTTAAAAATAATTCTTTATAGACATGACTAACTTCCACATCACAATGGGTATAATTTTTCTTATTTTGTTTCATATAATTATATAATATTTAAAACAATCATATTTGGTGAAACCTTGGGGAAAACGTGGGATGGTTTTTTGTTGTGATTATTTCATCATATAGATTAGAAAATAAATGTTTGGAAATTAATAAAGAATTCCACTTTTTTTCAATAAAACCCACCAAACCTACCATTAATATTTACTCCAAAAAAATTTTAACATGAAGTTACTCTACCTTTATCTCTATAGATACCTCCCATGTTTTTCCCATGATCTTAATAAGTTCCTCCCTAACTTTTATAAGAGGATTCTCATGGTAAGTGACTCCCTCCTCTTCTTCTAATTTAAACTATTTTCTTTGTACTATGCCATTTTGATATCCAATCATCCCTTTTTAATGTGTTCTTAAACATAATTTTAAAATCATTATGATTCTTGAGAAATTAGATCCCTCATTTCAGTCTCATTTACCCCTTATATAAGCCTATATCTACACCCGTTTTGTGGATGAAATTATCTTGTGAATTTTCCATTCTAAACATTTGTAAATTGAATACCCATCCTCATTTATAGAAACTTTATTCATCTATATTTACCTACCCTTAATTAATTGGGTAATTTCATGTAAATAACCAACTACACTTAATCATTGGACTACAAGTGATAAAATTTATTCTTATTTTTTATGATCTTTGTGTCACACTAACACATATACATGATAGGAATGTGATGGAGGGTCCCAATATTATATCACCCAAAAATTCACTAGGTAATGCTTTTGTCCTATGATATATCATGTATTGTTCATGTGAGGTAATCCTAATCACATTATTTTATGGTAACTCAGTAGCTATCCTTAACTTATGTTAATTATATCATGTTTAAATTATTTTCTCCTTACAATGATACCTTGATGATATCATATTATACCATGATTCGATGATCACAATTATTATCCTCAACTTTTTATGTCATAATTTCATTCATCTTAACTCACATATACCACTTTACCTTATCCTATTCTTTGATAATTCTCTTTCAAGTATTTATAGATCACCCCTTTCTTATGTATGTCCCTCGATTATCTTGTGTAGTATTAGAAAGTAAATGGATTATAAGATAATGTTAAATAAATATTAAATAATTATTTTGTGTACTTATTAATGTTATTATGTTATGTACCTATTTCCCCAAATATACTAGTCCTTATAATCTTATGTAATTGTACTAAGTGTGTTTTTATGTAAAAAATGTTGAAATAAAGTGTTTAAAATACATGGGGTTTCATAGTTGTTATCAATGGAAAGTCATGTTTTTTTGGGGATTGGGATTTGAAAACCCTAGTGAAATCCTTAAAAAAAATAACTAAACATAGAGAAACATCCCTAAATTTTGGTAGAGTGTAGTGTAAGTGGTTTCCATGAAATATAATCCTTATCTTTAAACTACAAGTGGACATGGATCTAGCATAATAATACTTAGGGGTAAAACTCCAGAAAATGGAACATTGAGATTTGACTCAATAATCACATGGTGCATAACAAATAGCCCATATTTCACACCTTATTTTATAGTCTAATGAAATATACCTTGGTAGATTGATAATATTGTTATGTATCATTATAAGCAGAACAAATTCTCAACTAATATTTTATATTAATAAATAAATCGTGGATAACAAAGATTGAAACCTATAGAAAAAAATGTTATATAATATATTTAATTTAGTAGTTATAATTAAATGTCATAGTTTTCCATTAATGTGATTTGTAGTTTTAAAATTATCATCTATAATTTCCCTATTTATTTTTTAAAAGGATTTCAATAGGAGGAACCAAGTAAATAACAAATGTGATGATAATTTTAGTAGCTACCAAAATGAGATGTCTGATCTGATGAGATAATGCGTGTAGAACTTCATGAAAATAATTTTTCAATTAACCATGTTATCAAAAAAAATGTAAATCAATGGTAAAACCCACTTCACCATAAGAAAGGTCATGTTTCAATTTTGAACATTATGAAACCAAGGCCTCTAACTTTTAGTGGATCTTCTAATCCCTTGATCAAAGAACAATGATTTGAATACACTAAAAATAAATTCCCCATCCTTTAAGGTTCTATGTAAGAGATTTTAATGATGGTTGTTTATCATATAGATAGAGAATCTAATCAAAGGAGTATTTTCATAAAAAAAAAATTAATACCAATTAAGAGATCAAAGTAATGGAGTTGAAAGAATTCCACATAATATTTTTCGATAAATATTTTATTTTCATTATTCAATATAAAATGAATAAGAATTTTCTTTTACTCAAGAAAAAGGATGATGAATCCACTAGGGTGTATGAGGGGAATTTCAAAGGACATGCATAATTCAACTCTGTAGTTTTAATCTACACTAAAAGTAAATTTGACTGCTTCTTTGGTGGGATAAAGACATGTATATAGAAATTTTTGGTTATTCAAGACATTTACAGCTATAAGGAAATTATTTGATGTCCCATAAAAGTCAAAATAGAGATCATATAATCTCAAGGATCTTAGAGGTTTTGAGATTGGAACTAGAGAATAAATTTTAATTATAGTGGTGTAATGGAAAAATATCTTGTGGGAAATAAAATTCAACATACCACTTATTAAAAATATAATAAGAAGTATGCAAGAAATTTCATAAAGGGGATAATGAAATTCTTTAGGTATTGAATATATGGTAACCTAGATAGAAAATACTGATCGATGAAACCCACCAATTTTATGGAAGAAATGAATACTCTAGTAAACACTCAGCCTATTGTCTAATGTTTCAATTAGATTGAACAAGGAAAATAAGTAAATAGATACACTAATATAAGGGAAGTTTATGATAAATAACATCAAGAACGTCTAATTCCTAAATAGAAGGGAGAGCATATGTTATCACTACTTTTGAGGTGGATCTCGAAAACAAAGCGGTGAGAAGTACACTAGTTATTTTTCATAATGAATATTCTATTTTATTCAATTTTTATGATTTCATTCATATCATATAAGTTTAGTAATATTATTCAAATAACACATCAAATCTTGGAATTCGATCTATCGGTGAAGATAGAAAATAGTCCAATTACGTCATCCCAAGTATGTAGAGTATATTCTATAAAAATATTTAGGATGAATTTCCAAAACAACATTGTGATACTCCCTTTTAAAATATTTTGATTCTATTTTATTAATGCATAAAAATTTCTTATATATATATCAAAAATAAATATATAAGAGAAGGAAATCATCCATTATATAACAAATATCCCTTTAATTCTATACATCTGGAAGGATGAGGATGAATCTCTTTTGGTATCATTATCTCAATCATGGATATTACTGCTTTATGAGAAATAATATCTAGATAAAATTATTGAAACTAAGGAATAGATAATCATTGATGACATGCCAATTGTGAGGGAATATGATGATGTATTTTTCAAATAATTTTCTTTTATTCCTCCTAGATGATAGGTTGAGTTATCAATTTATTGTTTACCCATATATTTTAAAATAACCAATACTCTATATATAATGACCATTATTGAATATGGAGATATGAAGAAGTAGCTACAAGAGAATATGGATAATAGTTTTATATACCTAATTACATCACCATGGGGTGAACCGATCCTTTTCATAAATAATATAGAATGATAAATGAACCTATGAATTAATTATTGTGAGCTCAAAAAGATCAAAATAAATAATAAGTATCATCTTCCATATATTTATAATTTTTTTTGACTAGATACATGAAGCACAATACTTCTCTAAGGTAGATCTTTAGTTGGGGTATTATCACATAAAGGTGATTATGAAGGATATCCCCTAGACTATATTTAATACAAGGTATATGATCTATGAGTACATGGTGATGCCATTTGAACTCAGTAATACTCTATTAGTATTCATGGAACTTCTGGATAGAATATTCAGGGATTGCCTAAAAAAATTTATGGTAGTCTTATAGACGATATTTTTATCTACTAAAAAACCGTGGAGGAACCTGAGGAAAATTTTAATGTTGTACTAATGAACATTAAAAAAGAATATTTTTATACATATTATATTAAATGTTAGTTTTGGATGGAGAATGTAATATTCCTTGGGCATATTATCACCAAAAAAGAATATCTATGGATCCTTCAAAAACATAGGCAACTAAAGGATTTCCAAAACCAACATTTGTGATGAGTATCCATAGTTTCCTTAGACTATCTAGTTACAATAATTGATATTTGAGAAACTTCTCATGATTTTCAAGCCCACTAACCCAGATAACTAGTAATGGAGTGATGTTTTTCTATAATTTTTAATGTCTGGAATGACCCAATTAAAGGTCCATGAGAAGAACTACAAAACACGTGATTTGAAATCTTCTATAGTGATATTTGAACTGAGGATTGGGTGACATTATCTCCATGGGGAATAGTGTGACCTATATATAGATCATAAAATCCATAAGTATATATTCGTCCAAAAAGAGCTAAATATACACCAACAAAGTTGGTTAGATCTAATCAAGGATTATGATTGTTCAATGCATTTCAAACCAAGGTAGGTGAACAATGTGGAAGATAATCTATGTAGAAAGGATCATTCAAACCTATCCATAATAAGGATTGAAAGGGATCCAATATTATTGGATATTAATAGGATGGAAATATGAATAATAAAAATATATTTATCCTAAATTTATCAAATAACTTCACAACCATCAATTATTAAGAGGATCAAGGAGGCCTGGAAAGATGTTGAGATACTTTATAAAATGTTAGAAAAATATTATAGAGTTATACTTGTCTAATGATGGAATCAAAATGTTTGGATCCTAGAAATTGTTCCACAAAAAGTTGAATTGAAGAGGTAACTTATGAATTGTGTACATAGATCATCCTTATCTAATCATTTAAGAATCACTAATATTTATAGATATTTAAAGAAAAGATTTTGGTGGGATAACATGAAGAGGGATATTGAAGAATTTTTATATTGGTTCATGGTATTTTAAAAAGTTAAGAATGTGAGATATAAGTATAAGTGTGTGATGAAACCATGGCCTATAATTGTATGTAAATGGGAAAACATTATCATGGATTTTATTTTAAAACACTATAGGGTATCTAAAGAAAATAAATCCATGCGGGTGATTGTTGATTGCCTTAAAAAGTCAGCATATTTCATTTCAATCAGTGAATATCTATCTCTTGACAAATTCCCAAAGATATTTATATAGTAATTGGTAAGACAACTAATATTTGACTGAATGGCCCAAAGGCCTTATTTTTTATTGATTTTCGGATAACCCCCTTTCAAGGGATGAGGGGGAACTTTTACAAGGCTCGTAGGCTTAGTAATTACATTTCCCATAAGAATGGGGACATTACATGACCCGTGGGTCTTATGATAATCATACAGACTATGACTACTTGAAACTAATCCTTTCCAGCATCTACATAGTGATCAGCTCTCCACCTTTGCATGAATATTCGGCTAGCATGTCCATGTCCAGGGGTGCACAGGTGTGGTACCGATGGTAAATGCCATACCCTCTCATTATTCCAAAGTCCTTTTAGCCCTACTCTGGTGGATGTGCCGTACTCTTTCCTGCAATAGAGTGGTTCTTTGTAGAATATGTCTGTGCAACTACAAATCAGGTGGCCCTGAGGGCCTTGTGGTGGCACGAAGGCCATGAGGTGGCCTGAAGTCCTTATTGACCCGAAGGCCATGGGTTTTCCGAAGGCCTTACAGACTCCAAGCCCAAACCAGTGGCCTAAGGTGAATAGTTCCAGCTACTACAGTAGCTGTTATAGTACTGCTACAGTCTTCTCAAAATTATGCCTCTGCCTGGTTTTGAACATGGGTCTCATGGATGC
Source organism: Viscum album (assembly GCA_963277665.1). Taxonomy (NCBI): domain Eukaryota; kingdom Viridiplantae; phylum Streptophyta; class Magnoliopsida; order Santalales; family Viscaceae; genus Viscum; species Viscum album. Next base: position 342,286,001 of record OY728135.1, read on the forward strand.
ACTTAGAGATACCTCATCAACTAGGCTGAGGCTCATGTGCAAGATATATTATATTTACATTATCCATTATACCTGATTGATATTATAGTTTTAACTGATGGTTCATGAGAATTTTTAAACACGTGTTGGATATAAAGATGAGTTTTAGTACTACTTATCGCCTGTAGAGTGATAGACATTCTATGATAAACATTAAAACTCTAGAAAATATGCTGGGATAATGTTAAATGTATTTATATAGATATTAATATAAGCACCTTACCCTTATAGAGTTATTATATAAAAATATCTTCCACTCTAGTATTCAAATTCCACCTTATGAGGTTCTGTAGGTGTTGGAATATGACATGTTGGAATGGAGTTAGAGAGTGGAATCTTATGAGACCTGATAAAATCTACCATTTGATAGCTAAGGTTCAAAATATTCAATGTCATATGAATCCATACAATGTTAATGAGAAATATTTGTAAACTATCAATGAAAATACATATAGTTTCATTTCAATGATAAGGGATTCCTTAATATATCTTTTTGGAAGAAATCCATGAGGTTTGGAAACAATGTAAATCTTTGTCTATGACATATCAACCCCATTAAGATCCTTGATCACATAAAAGCTATAGACTATAAACTAGAGCTCTCACCTAACTTATCTCATGTACATTATGTGTGATATGTATCCATATTGAGTAAGTTCAAACTAAAAACGTCAGATGGATTGAATCATGAGGTTGTACCAATGAAGAATGATATTTCTTACACGGATAATCCAATGAATATATAAAAACGTATATATAATGTTCTATATAAATAAGAAAATCACCTAATCAAAGTGTTGTTGAAGGAATTTGTTTTTGAGAAATCAATATAGGAACCACAAGGGGAGATAAAACAGAAATACCATCATTTTTTATTGGGAAAAATATTAAATTTTAAGGGAAAATTTATAAATTGGTTAGAATATAAAGGCCAAAACTTTTAAATATTATATTCCCTTAGGAATAAATAAATTCCTTATCATGTAATATTATTAAAGAAAGCACATACACTAATTTTTATATTTTGGACTGTTATAAGTTATATCATGTTAGATTTAAAATATCAACACAAATGTTAACTATTGATAATATATACTTATTACATTGACACTTATGATTATTATTATATATATTAAATGTTATAATAAATCCAATTGGCATAGATGAAAGAAGTTATGGACTTGACTTGTTTGATCATACCAAATGAAGCCTATTTGTCAGAGATTTCAAGAAAGATGGAATCAATGTCAATTTACCCTGAACATTTCTAATTTGAGATTAAATAACTAAATCATAAGAGATATTTTCTATTGGATAAGTTCAAGATTATCAAGATCCTGAACCAAACAATGTTTTCCAAACCACCATATGAATGTCTCACCATCGCACACCATACCCTTATGGAATAAGATGGTGTAATAAGGTGTGATGTATCTAAAACATAAGAATATCAATATATATATCTTCTTTTAAATAAAATAATTATTATATTTATCTCAATTTATTATTAATTTATAAATGATTATTGAGTTTGAAAAAGATTATATTTTGATACAAATAAATGAAAACTGCATTTTTTGGAAATATATATAGTTTAAATTAAGAAAAAAAATTTGAAAAAATTCAAGAATTTTCTAAATTGAAATTATTTTAATAAAATATTGTTCTTAAATAATATATATTAAAATATAAATGGTAATATTACTTAATGAGGTCCAATACAATCATTATAAGGGCCAAAATATTGTTGTCATCATAAGAACAAGATTTTTTAATAAATGGGTAGTTGATTCAAAATTTAAAATTATCATATTTATATAATTATTATTATAAAATATATAATATTTTTTAAATCATCATGAAAAATTATCAAGTGAGGTATTTTTCATAATTTTAAATGATAATTGAATTTTTGGGTAAAAATTATTTATGGTAGAAATATACGGTATTTATTAAGACATCATCAATTCCTAAAAGTGTTGTAATAAATAATATTAAAAGTATAAATCATAAAAAAAAATTCCCCTTTAAATTACTTGATTAATTTTATAAAACCTTAATGAATCTTTCGAAACTTATATTATATTTTAATGTTCTAAAACAAATTCATTATTATCATAACTCTTTTCTACAACACCAAAATTATTATTTAATGAGTTTAGTTCATACCATTATAAAATGTTTAAAACCAATACTCAGATTTATACACCATTTCAAAAACCATTGTTAGCTAATTTGTATTGATTATTTTATCATATATATTCCAAAAATAATGTTTAAAAATTAATTAAGAATTCCCTTCAATGTTTCTATAAAAACCCACCCAATCTCTAATTCATCTTCACTCAAAGACATTTGAGCACAAATTTAATCTTTATTTCCAAATATATATCCTTATAAATATGTTCCTAATATCTTATGAAGATCCAACCATGATTTTATAAGTTTCCTTTCCAGGTGTAAGACTCTATTCTGTTTTTCTTATTTCAAGTACTTTTTTCTACAAAGACCTTCTAATTTAAATTTTCCCATGTTTTAATTTTTTTACAAATAAATTTACTATACTTATGATTCCCATGTAATAAGATACCACATTTCACTCTCATTCATCCCTTCCATAAACTTATATGTACACTTTTTATGCTACTGATATTATCTTGTGATATTTCCATTCCCAACATCCATGTAGTGAATGACACTACACATTTCTACTTGAGGGTATTAACCTATATGAGATTATAAATAATCTATTGGGTAATTACATGTATGTGATCGATAATAATTAATCAACTAAATGTGATGAAATACGTTATTATTTTGTATGATATTTGTGATACACTAATGCATGTACATGATATGAATGTGACAGCTAGGCCTAAAATTACATAACCCTCCATTGAATTATGTAATATTTTTATCTTATGAGATACCATGTATAGTCCCAATGAGTTTATCCTAATCACACTAGGTTATGATGTCTCAATGGTTATCCTATGATTATGTTTATGATTTCAGGTTTTATGTCATAACAAAATTCCAATGTTCCCTCAATGATATCATCTTATACCATGATTTGACGATGAAGGCTATGATTATCACCTTTATTTTTGTTGATTTTGTGGATATTGACTCACATTTAATGATTTACCTTATTATAAGATTTAATTATTCCCTTATTTGGATTTATATGTCACCTATTTCTTATTTATGTCCCTATATTATCTCGTGTATTATTATAATATCATTGGATTTTAAGAGAATGTTGATGGAGTTTCAAATAATGTCATTGTATACCTATTCAGGTTATTATGTTATATACTTAATTTTCAAAAGATGCTATACCTAATAATATAATAGGATTATATTAAGTGTGTTTTTATGTAATAAATCAGTAAAAAGTGTTTATAAGGCATGAGTTTTCATATTATTGATTATGTTGGTTGGATGATATTTGGAGTAAAAAATGATATGTAACATGAAAAGTTTTTATGGTGTCTCATAGGCATCCATTATTGATAAAACAACTGTAAATTATTCAATATACTCTAAGGGATATGTTGGAATTTATTTCTTCCTAATGTATTATTTTTATATGTATATATGGTGTATTAATCCATTATCAATGGTACAACATGTACTCCCAATTTATCATTGTTTGATTTAACGGCTCTATATATTTTAATTTTCATTGATTCCTCATGGTTAGAAATTATTTGAGTTAAACATGGGTATATATGTGTTTTATAAGCTATAATCATAGAATTTATTAACCCAAATATAAAAGGATGTATATGAATCTTATATTGTAGGGAGAAACTATAAAGGGGATAAATATTTTATTACTTTAATTAATCACTTTGAGTGATAAAAATTGAATTTTTATGATAGTAGGAATATTTTATATTAAAAAACACATAAATTAGGTTATTAATATATATATATATATATATAATAAATTGTGGAAGTAGGTTATAAAAATTGATTAAGGGATCAAGAATAATTGATTGAGATATTTATTAAATTATCTCTTGAATAAAATATCAAGGATGGAAATTTTCATTGTGCGAATAATTAAAATACCATAGTTTTTGGTATTTATATATACAGTTTGGGGTCATGGCCCCTTTCTATTAGGAAATAAATCCCTCTTTTTAACTGGGTTGAGAGGTAACCCTTCCATGACCCGAATGTTGAGTGTCCCATAAGCACGTTACAACATGTCCTAAGGGACCAATATCTAGAAGGACTATGTATAACCTAGAGACCTTAAGTGATTAGCTTGCATCCTACCAAGTTACCAATCATACTTTAATTCCCACTTACTGGTAATCATCAGAAAATGATCATAGTTTGAATGTTATATTTCCCTAGTATTCCATAAACCACTGAAGTACACTAGATTGATGCCTCATGGTAAAAAACCCCACTTATCCAAGGTTTGGTATGAGGGATGGATGATATGTTCCAAAAAACATATCTATCATTAAAGTCTACCACACAATGACTCATGTTTATACTTCTCTTTCCACACCTTCCTATTTTTTGTATCCTAAGATCAGTCCCAAGTTTAATGGTCATATGGTATGGTGACCCTCCATCCCACACTGGTGGACCTTTGGGATAGAAGGTTGGATGATACGAATTATCCTTCAAATCACACTAATTGAGGCCAACCACTTGGTAGTGATAGCCCATGCCAACTTCCTATTATTTAGAGACATTTTCCTATTTCTGAATTTTTTCTTTATGTGCATTAGAGTTGACTCGAAGGCCCTATGGCCTAAGGGACTTCCACTGATGATAGACCAAAGGCCCTATGGCCCGAATTCCATTGATGGTCTAATATCACTATGGCCTGGGGTCCTTCTACTGATGATGGACCATAGGACCTATTGCATGAATCCCTTTAATGGTCCAAAATCCCTGTGGCTCGTAGGCCTAATTTTATTCACTGAAATTCTAATTTGGGTCAATATTTCTTCTACTAAAGTAATTCTATAAAACCTAATACAATACCGTCTCTAGTAGATTCTAAAATAATTTCTACAATACTGCTAAAATAACTCAGAAACACCACATATTCCTTTGAACCATGGTCTATTCAATGTAGGATTACATGGCATTACAACTTAGCTACACCCCCAACTGCGGTAAATAAATGAATACTATAAAATAATTTTTTATTGAAATGATTTGGAGATGGTTGGAGACTTGGTGTATTCCATTATTCCAAATATGGAGGTATATATGAATCTTTATGGATCATCCATATCTAGATTTATGGTTGGACACTTTGATTTGTATATGTTTAAATTTATTTTTTTAATTTATATTTGACTTCATGACATTTTGTATCATTGGATGATGATCTTTATTTATTTATTTGGTGTACATTTATTTATATATGTTTGTATCCATGAAATATTGAATGTGATATTATTTAATTTTTTCTTATACTCTTTAATAATAATTTGGAGTTTGTTTTTATTGGTCTAACATGATTAGATTCATTTGAGGTACAGATAAATGAAACTAAATTTTTGGTAAACCCTTGAATAGAGAATTTTAGTTTCTCTAAGAGAAATTATTTCCGCATGACAATTTGTTTCCATCACCACTAATTTTTAGCCACTAAAAATTAAGAGAAATGCTTTATGGTTAGGGATAGTTCAACTTGGGGTTTGATTATTCTGGGTTAGGTTGTTACATAATATGTAATAACTATGTTGATGATTTTTTGATCAACTATATTCCTATATAAACATGTTCTTTATTATTAAGACAATCATGAGAATTAAATTGATGAGTATATGATGATTGGAGGAAGAAAAATTGTTCATTTTAATTTGGGGTATTGAATATAATAATTAACCACTTCAAATTATCCTAAAACATATATAAAAAATCCATTCTGAAAGGTAAAAAATGATTAATATTTATGAATAAATCCCAAACTGAGAAGTCCATACATAGATTAAAATCAACTATTTCTTTATCAATGACAGAAAAATATATTAATGAAAATAAAAAATATTCTTACACATTATCCCAATACGTGAGAAAAGAGAGACACAATGTTTTTAAAAATGACATCCCACTATTATTAACACACATTAATGGAATTGGTTACCAAAATAACTTTATCCTCATTATTATAATTTTCCTAATTGACTCAACTAATCAAACATTAAAAGTTATTATGTTACATGGATCTTACTATGTCTCTCGCATGATATAATCCTATAATTTTTATTGAGGATTTTCTAATTTGAATGAGGGGATAATTTTACCTTTCACACACTGTATCCACATAACTATAATGTAATACAGAATAAAATCCACGAACATAAATGCATGAATACATATGTACAACAAAAAATGTTCCCAATAATATAAATACATCATTATATAAATAACAAAAATATATCTGAAGAGACCAACATCTTTAGTCATCACTAAGCATAGTTATATCATCATCAATTCTAAATTGAAAGAAATTCAATTACCTAAATATTTAAATGGATAACAAATAGTATCTTCATATGAAGTAGTGTAGACATGTAGGGGATGAGTATAGTAAAATAGTAAGATTTCTTAGATGATCCCCATGGCTACAACTCCATATAAACTATCAAAGCATGTATTAGTGATATAAAATTCATAATCCAGCACAAAAGTATTTTAAAAATGTAATTAAATCACCCAGTAAAGTCACACTAAGATCATAAACACACTCACACACATAATTTATCACACACACACATGCGTTTTCTTTGAAAAACACTCACACCAACCATTATAAATACCATAGAATTATTCCCACACCAAACATTTTAAAGACCAATAATTTTTTTATTGAAAATAAATATAAGTGAAATGTTATTAGTTTTATCGAAAAAATAATAGGTATCCCCACTATTGATAAGAATACCCACCCACAATAATGAAATATTTATCATTCATCATTGTCTCAACTAATGGATCCCCATACATAAGAATGAATATTTTTTATCATACATAAGTCCTCAAAACACACAAAAACATCTATTACTAAACAATAATTCACTTTTTAGGTAATACACATCCTCTAATTAAATAACACATTCCATCTCCTTTTACTTTTCACATTGAAAAATCTAACACCTATAAAAATACAACAAGTATTCCAATTTTCACCAAATAATAAATTCCAATGAAAAAACATTATATCCAAATAATTTTCTAAATAATATATTTTATAAAATTCTAAAAAATCATAATACTTGTTTAAACAACCGATAATATTTTTAAAACATTGAAAATATTAAAAGTTGATTTTTTAAAACAATTTAACGAAAAAAAAAGGTTAACACAAAATGGAAAATATGTGGATCAAAATAACATGAAATACTACCATAAAATAATCCTAACACATATTGAGAATTATAAACCTCATATGACGCTGTTATAATAAAAAAATAAAAATTCTATCCATCAATTTTTTTGTTAAAAAATATTCTAAAAAACATGAATAAAAAAACACACCATCTATTAAACTAATATCAATTAACATTACCAATACATGAAAAACACGTTTTAGTCCCCCTTTAAAGAACAAAAATAAAATATCTATCAATATATATGGTTTTACCATACATCAACATTCACCACAAACAAAATCCCTAAAACCTATCAACGAAAAGAAGAGATGTTCAATAACAAAAAGAATATAAGGAATTATAAAGTGTTCAATTAAAAAGGGAATTATATTGGAATAAAATCATTAATATACTTCAAAATTCAGATAAGAATTAGTTATATTGCACTAGGTTCAAAATGGGAGAGAATGTGTGTGTTTGGAAAAAAATGTGATTTTTTAGAGATGTTTTTATGTGATGCATTAATTTTTTGAATTCCTTAAAAGCTATGAAACAAAATTTTTAAATCCTCTATGTATCTGAATTTCAATGAAATATAGTTTATATAATGGTTTTTCTAATTCATGAACCAAACATGAAATAGAATATTGATTATGATACACGATTTGGTTGACTATTCACCAATTTTGGACCACCCATGAATTTTTCCTAAAGACAAAATTTCATTTAATTTCAACCCTAAACACATCCTTATACCCACATATATTAAAAATTTATATTATTCGGATAAATATAGTTGTACCAACCTATATAAACCATTCATTAATGCCTTCACCCAATCCAACTCACATATTCTTTATTAACCCAAAGCCTAGATATTACAACTCTACATCCCATAAATATTTTTTCTTAAGAAAAATATATTTTAAACATCAAATAAAAAGGTGTTTAATATAAATATCCTTAAAATTATTTTTTTCATCCCCCAAAATTCAGTTCACACATAGAAGATTCAATTTTTTATCCTTAAGAAACAATGATCATATGCATACTCCCTACCATTAAGAGTTTATTATCACAACCAAATAGTACTCGAATGTGTGTGCATACACTCTTATCACTCAAAATATATAGGGATAGAATAATTCAACATTTTTACATTATATTTTCCTCTTCAATATTTATATAATCTTTCATCATCACCCATTTTCAAAAAATATACCAACATACCATGAAATAAAATATTACATAAACTGTATGTAGAACAAACATAAAAAATTCGATTGGAAACTCATTTGAATCATGTGTATTTGTAATATAAAATATATATTTTAAAACCTATGATAAATAATTTCCCCTCAATATCTTTTTTCCCAAACTCATCAATCCAAGATGAATATATTATTGAAAACTCGTTAAAAACAAATATAGATATCAGATACATGACACACACCCATGAAATATTTTATTACAGATAGCATTTTCCCATCTAGTGTGGAAAAGATAAGACAAATCCTAATATGATAAATATATATCCATTAATACTATATTGAATAAAATAAATAAATAACACATAAATTTTCCTGATTTATTTATTCTATCCCTGATTCTTTTACATGATCTTGATAAGTATCACTAAGAAGAATCCAATGAAATAATTCCCCAAAGGGAAAATATGATCTATATTAATATCATAATATTTTTGAAGGATACTATCTTACTTATGGTATATTACAGCATTTGTTTAATGATAATTAGAGATAGTGGGATAGAGCATGAAAACATTGAATATTGGGAGTCTCAATGTGATTGAATCATATCTTAATGACTTCTTTTATCCCATTCAAAAACAATGAACTTATTTATATAGGTATCTAAGGATATCATATTTTCTTAAACTTTTTATCAATTTTAATGGAACTTTCATAAATGTCTCTTAAGTTTCAATTAAATATAACTCTCCAAAAAATATTTTGATCATTTTTTTATATTTAAATAATATATTTTTATGTTCAATATCATAAAATAGGAATCACTTGATGTTATAATAGAAAATGAAAACCTATAGTTGAGTAAATATATGTTATCATATAATTTATTTACTACTAGGTATTAAAACACTATGTTATGAACATCACTATGGCATGTATTTCACTATCTAAAATAATGAAGTAGTTTATACCACTATGTTACAGTTTAGTCTTTTGTTCATATTTCTAAAAATATCCCACTTGAAAAGAATTCTAATAAACTCAGTTGACTTAAACTTATGTCACACTATATATAATTTTAATCCCAATTTTTTTATGTAATATTTCCTTCTGGTTTTGAGGTTTTTAGGAAAAAATTTATAGTTTTGGGGTAGTATGATGATAAGAATGGTTAGGTGAAAGATTTTACTAACCATTCATATCAACTATTTGTGGTTATAAATTTTCAAATAGCATTACATTTATAGGAAGATGGTTAACCTATCCATGAATATTAGTAATTAATCATAAATGTTTATCCAATAAATAAGAAGAATGGTTAAGAACAAAAATTTAAAATTATACAAGAAAATAATGAATATTAAGGATAATTACATATATATGAGTTTAAAAAATATTACTATTGTAACATATATTATCATTATCCTATAACTTTGGATGAATCTAGGGATTATTAAGGGGAATTTAAAAATTTACCATCAATGATAAAAGTAATGATTTGGGTTTTAGGGTTTTCTTTGGTGATAAAATATACCATTCTTTAAAAATAATTTACTCTAAAATATAAAGATGTTTATTTTTTATTTATCATCCCTTGGATGAGGATTGAATATTTTCTTTATAGAGTTTAAAAATTTAATGATTTATTTCATTTATATAATTCATATATTTTTTTAATTTTGGAAACTCTAGAAACATCTTGATATATTTAGTGGCTTTGATATCATCTATGAATTAGATAATTTATTATATATCATTTAATTAATATTAAAATATATATAACTGAATTTATATAGTTATTTTAAATTTTATATTAAAAAAATTGGGGGTTTTTCATAAATGTGAGTTTTATAATTATTGGTATTGAAAATAATTTAGTAAATTGAAAATGGAGTATTATTTTTTATGGAATCAATTTATTTTTGATATTTTAAAATATAGGTTTTAAAAAAATTTGAATATGATAATTTTCAAATAGAAATATGGGTTTCAATAGGGAATTTAATATTTTCAAGGTGATTGGATTTAATGAAAATTACATAATTTTTCATTAATTTTTTTTTCATGTAATTGGTTTATGAACATGTTGAATTTTGATATGGGGTTTGATAACGACCATTTAGAGTTACTATACCAAGTATGTCCATGATTTAGTTTTTTTGTGTGAACATGTTTTGAAACCCCTATTCTTCATCCATATGGGTGAGTGGACTAGAGAGTGTGTATTAAGAAGAAAAACAATTGGAATAACTAGGGTTGGAATGAGGCACTAACTTTGGTGAAAGTCTTAGATATACAAATGGGGATTCATACCATTATATCTTTTTAATAAAGAAAATATAGAAAACCATGATATTTTATTTGGATATTATCTATAATTATTTAACATAGGGGATTTTTTTATGAAAGAGGAGAAAATATCTCATAGTTAAAATAGTTTACTAGTGATAATAGCATGTGTTGGTACATTTTAAATTTGCCTATCAGTTTTTGGATTGTCATTGTGAAATTTTTTCAAAATTCAAAATTATTTATTTAGTTTGAGGTTTTATATGACAAAGTATTTTATTATTATTATTATATATGAGGGAACATAATTCCTCATGGTTTATTTTTTCCCTCCCCACTAGTTGGAAACATTGGGTGGTCAACATATTCACTTGATTCTCTCTATAATCTGGACATATATCATGTGATTAATGTTCACATGTTAGGGTGTTACATTTTAAAACTCATAAAACCATATAAATTTTTTTATATATATTTTAAAATATAATTTTGAAAATTTATTACCCATAAAATTTAATAATTTTTAAAAATAAATCCAAAACGTTTTTTGGGTAGCCCCTAGAAAAAGTTTTTGATCGATTTTACATTTTTGTATGAACTCATTATAAAAAAACTTAAAACCCATTCAAACAACCATAAAGTGTTACCCCATTATCCATCATATCATTGAAAAAAATTATGAATTCCATAATCCATTTATATATGAAATGATGCACCTCTAGGTAAGATTTAGTTCTACTGTAGATATAAAGTGATATACCCTGATCTCTACCAAAAAATTGTATTTCTATACTTATGTCTTCTATAATTATCATAGATTGGTATATATAATCATATAATACATTTTTACAAGACATTAACTGAACATGATATATAAATTATTTCAACACGATATATCCTTCTCATATGTTCTTAATTATATAGGTACTATGACTGAAAATATGAACACATCAAATGTCATTCATTCGGATGGATAAACACTTCACAAGACCCTATCCTCAATAAATAGTCACATATTATTTACCATATTAAGGTATATATATACACTACATCAACATATGTCAACATAGGGACCATATGTAATACCCATCATATGATAAAAAAATCCCATAATAGTTAAACCTCAACAGTTGAATGATCAACATCAAACCCAACCAACCTATGTATAGATCGTCCTTAATTTAGGTGTTATAATGTTTTCAAAGTATAATGGTTCTCATGATTGGTATATCTTCAACCATAGGATTAGGGATTCAATGTAGAAAATTCAATCCATGAATACTAAAGTTCTAGTATAAAACAATTCTTGTGGTATATGTACTGGATAATATAGTATAAAAAACTAATGGTATTCCTCATTAGTGAATTTTTATCTCAATACAAACCCCCAAAAATTATAAAAATTAAATTACATCACAACCTATTCTACTCCATGATGACCATTTTTTTGGACAATTCAATTTATTTCTTTGGGAGGATAACTATAATTTAAATATATGAATATGTATATATATAATATGAAATAATGATAAAGTAGAGACATGGTTTTATGAAACATGATATATTGTATATATTTTTAATGTCTTATAAGTGTACTAAAAATTGTAAATAAAAACTCATCTAATCATATCCCATATGATAGACTACTAGAAATACCTTATGTTTGGTTCACATTTAGGGTTTTAAATCTAATTACATATCTATTTAAAGAATACCACATCTCTATGTGACTATATAATAAAACCTACACCTAGACATCTTTAATAGGTAACATCTATAAAGAAATATTGTTTGATAATGGAGATATTATAAATGTATATTCTTCATGTTCAATTCATTGAACATAGTATTCAAATTTTATTTCATCACATTATCTATTGATGTGATGTTAATAACTTTTATTTTCTACTTAGAACTCTTTATAAGATTATTATCTTAGATCATTTTTACTAAAAATTGTTTTTTAGAGCCTTTGGAAAAAAATATAAATGTATCTCTTTACATTAATATGATTCTTATATTTATTCACCACAATAATTTATGATTTAAGGTGCTTTTTTTACTTTTAAATAATATTTTTTACTTTACAAGAATATATGTTCAAATAAACTTCCACTATCCATTTAAAACTATATTTTCTATAAAATATATTGATAAAATAAAAATTCCATTGTGTTATACAATAATACTTATTTCCATTTGAGAAATATTTTCAAAATAAATTATTAAGAACCATATAGTATATGACATTAAATGTTTTTGGAGAAATATTATAAAAATAATATTATATTTTTAAAAATATTCCACAATAGGATGGATTAAATTGAATCCCATATATTTTAATAAAGAAATTTTATAAAACACTTTTATCATATATAAAACTTGTTTCATCCCATAATTTAAATACATTTTATAAAACCTTATAAATCATAATCCATGTGTATCCATTGAATATTATTTTATTATTTATAATTTTTTTATGAACAACTTCTATATATATAATTAAAAATAAAATGAAAATACATAACATTTGATTAAGATCAATTTCGGCCTGAAGTAATTGTTTTCATCCAAATTATTTATGTCGCTTCCCTTTTTTCCATCTTAAATTTAAACTAAAATCTTTTCCAACCATTTCATAAATTTTAAACACCTATAAAATTAAAAAAATTATAAAATAAATATTTTCTACCATATACATTTAAAAATAAAATAATTTATTTCTATAACACTAATAACAAACATGGAATTTTCATGGAATTTATTATATCCCTTCATGTATTTTTGAAACTATTATATATAGTTACCACGATTTCTCTAATAGAAACATTTCATTTCATTATTAACACTTCTATTAAATTCCTACAACCTAGTATGGCTTTTTTCCTTGCAATATACTCCATAAAACATATAATTTTATCCTTCAATACTATTAGTACAACATAAGATACTGGATATGTCATTTACAACTCATATATCCCCAATATGTAAAGCATATCAAGAAAAATTTTATTCAACTCATTCATATTGGTAGCTTATTTCCATTAATGATTTAAATATTAATTTCATTGCTAGATCAATCCATGAAGGAAATCTCTAGTCTCTCCACGTCACTAACATACACAATCATATTCAGTATGTTAGTGGATACTAAAGTTAATTAAGTTATCTTTCTTTTTTATAGTTCATTTGAAACCATTTCTCAGATCAGTCATATGCTTCCAAAAAAGATCTAGGTATATTTATGGAATATATCTAATACCCATCTTCTCATGTAGGGATTTTTACAACAAATTCAATTAAATTTATTATTTAAGTGCAATTATTGAATTTCTATACTAGTCGAGATAGTTATTTCACTAAACTTGTCCATTTAATGAATTAATATTAATTTGAATATAAATGATGAGGATTCCATTTTATCTATAGTAAAAAAATTATCAGTTGAGTATCATGTTTTACATTTATTTAATAAATATATTTATTATATTTCCACTTATTAAAATGATGAATCCTTTTTAAATTACATTATATTCATTAATGTTATGAGGTTCACATTTCATTCATCATTGAGTACACTTTATAGTTACTCTTAATACATGGTTATATTTTTTTACAATCATGTCAATCATACATAATTTGGGTCTCATATAGTTGAGTGAAAAAACTGTTTATCCAATCCATCACATGTTTTATATAAACTCTACTGTGATAGTATCCAAAATCATTGGCTTTCCTATATAATTCTGATATAAATACTCAAAAAATATTAATCAACCAACCATTAGGGATTGTTATTTAATCCATGCAGTACACAAGATAATCTATATGCCCCCAACTCTAGAATAAATCTACAACATTAGGTGAATAAGTTCTTTACATGCGTGTCTAGTTAAAATTAATCTAACACATATTATTTTATAGTGGATTGAAAGTATTAACATATTATATCATATCTTTATTCTATGTATGAATTTTTATAATGATTTATTTCTAGAATCCTATACATTTACCCATATTAATATGCTCAAATTATATTAATGTATAACACTTTATACAACTCATTATTTATTTTACTTGACGATAAACTAAAATCCAATCACATATACAGATACCCATATGTATCTCATATATAAGATACCTAAAATATTTTTAGGTAAATGATTATAATCATAAAAAACCAAAATCCACAAAAAATGTATCATAGTTTGAAAGGTATCCAAATTCCATTTTTCTAGATGGAGCCTAAGCCCCTAGTCTAGTGATCATTTCTACCCAATGTCCCACTCTCAATGTATAACTATTCAAGGAATACCTCAATTATAATTCAATCCTAAAATGTAATATGTTTAAATTATATTTTACTTTTACTTTCTAGTGCATAACCCATAAAAAATATTATTTATGGTAAATCATAACTAAATCCTATGTTGTATGTATAATTTTACTCCTTATATAAATGGTATAAAATTTATAAAAATAATTTTAGCACTCAGAACTAAATCAAAAATTCATTTTTAATATAAAATTTATTTTCATGAATAATAAATCATGGAATAACTAAATAAATGGATATTTCATAAATGTGGACATGAGATTAACATTTTTAACAGTTTGAAAATTAATTAATTATAAACACTTCTTAATTTATAAATTATTTATATTCATTCCATAAAATATAAATATAATTAGATTATATTTATATAACATATATGAACACTTATTGTTTAATTATTTTAATAGAATTAAAAATGAAATCCTTCATATTCAAAATATAAACAATTAAGAAAAAATTTATTAATATTGAGACATTTTATTTTTTATACAAAACACTTAAAAAACTAAATATGAAATATTTCTTTTTATTAAACCCTCGATCATATAAAGTAAACAAATTTTTGACATGGTTTAATGTTATTGAAAAATAAGAACATTCAATATCATAATTTAATTATATAATTTATGAATATTTTAAAAATATAAAAAATCTTATATTATGAATTGTTTTATAATTTATAAATTTATTATAAAATAATTTCCAGGTAAATTACTTTAATCCTAGATTTAATCTAACAAAATAATTTTTTGTGTGATTTAAATGGATCTATGATGATGAATATTTTTGGGAATTTTATGAAAAAATGTTTTTCTTCTAAAATATTTTATAACATAGTCATTTCTTGTTTAAACTATGATGTATTATATATGTGCTGATAAATATTTCAAATTGAAAAATTATAGTTTTTATTTGGCCAATCCATTATTAATAAATATTTTAAAATTAATAATTATGAATCCATGATACTATTTTTCTTAGCTATTTTACGATTTTCTTATAAAAATTACAATTCTATACAAAGAATGAACATTTTATTGTAATCCATAGTGTAGTAATCTCATGTTTATGATACGTTAATTTTTGAAAACATTTCACTAATAGTTTTTTATCAAAACATGACATGAGTTTATAAAATTTAATAAAACACTCTCATTTTTATTACAAACTACATCATGGTTTGAATTTTTTTAATAACAATGATATTTTAAAAAAAACATTTTCGTTCTAGAAAATCATATTTTTAAAGTCTTTTTATCTATTTAAAAAACAATATAAATGTATTTTATATGGATAAGATACCCTTAAAGGGGTTTTAGATTATAAAAGTTTCTTGTTTATAATGGAAAACTGTCCAAAAAATCACTAAATAATATTAATTTAAATATTTTTTGGAGTTTAGATAATAATTTAGAAGAATCATGATTATATGATGATTCCTTCTCAATAATATTTCTCAATACAGGCTTGATAGAGATAACTGGATTGTAGCCTATGGAATCCATCATGGGGAATCTATTGGCTGTATAAATATCCCAATTTTTGGGAAAGATATTATCTTTTTTATGGTATACAAGAACAATTTTATAAATAGAGAGAGAGAGAGAGAGTGTGTGTGTGTGTGTGTGTGTGCATATAAGACCGTTAGTTTTAGGTATTTTATACTTTTTATTGTATTATTTAGTTATTTTTTTGTTAGGATTATCTTTTGGATGTTTTTAGAATGTTTTTGATTTTTAAAGAATTTTAGACGGTAAAGAGTCTAGGAAAACTATGCGAATTTTTTAGGTAACTTTAAAGAAGGATAAGAAAGTATTGGATGGGGTTCATGATTGGTGCATCATTAGGATAAACCATGTTTTTTTACCAAGGAAATAATTTATATAGGGAAAAATATTTCCTCAAAGTTGGTGCAAGATTTTGAAAACCAAGTGGCGAAACTAATAAACCTGGGTGTTTTGACATACTAAAACCTGTATGGTTAGTGAATGTTTTTATAAACGCTATATCCAAACCATTCAATGGATTTAATTAGATAAAAAATCATTTTATCCCTAAACTACCGTAAAAAAATCATTCTTACTTTTATGTTCTATGATCTCGACCCTCAACTAAACACTCGGTAATTTTACTGATTTATTTTAATCCAGAGCCCATTTTTAATGGATCATGGTGTATTTGATTTAACAAATTGAAGAGGAGTCTATATCCCATCATTATATTTCATGATATTATTATCTTCTCCTAGAAGGAACCATAGATTGTATCATTCAGGGATAGATCTATGATTTTGAAAACATTTTGATGATATTCATTTTAGACCCATTGATGAAAAGAGAGAATAAATCCATATATACAAAGATCATAATGCATTTCTACATAATTAGAAAATTTGTTAAGGTAGGTGGATTCTCTCTCTCTTCACTTCTTCAATAACAAGGAGTATTTTTATTTCTAAAACTCTTAATTATTTTTTCATTAGAAAAAACATTGATTAAATATTGTTGAAATCCATCTTATTAAATGGATCGAAAACCATGGTTTTAGGAAGATTCACACAACTTGTTTTATTAGATACATAAAATAAAAATTACTTAAAGAATGTATGACATTGAGAGAATTTAGAATACACAGGTTAGCATGTGTTTAATACTTCCCTATGAGGGGCCTTGTTAAATTGAATATAGGTTTCCTTCAACAATTAGGGAACATGAGTGCCTAAAAAAGTAACGACATGGTATAATTGATGAGTTTCTACTCATAAATATTATGACTATTATCTTAGATTCATGTATGTGTGTGAGTATATATAATAGGTATACTAATAGGAAAGAATGGATACAGTACTTATAAAACAATTCTTGTTTTATGAACTAGTTTGATCAGAGAAATATTGTTAAATTATGGTTTTTATATAAAAAGTTTAGATTTTCATATTTCTTTCTTTTATATGAAATGAACTTGATAAATTTTGTTATAATTCTTCTTGTTTATATCAATTTTAACTACTTGTTTTGATCTTAGTGTAATGTTTTAGAATATTCCTGAGTATTTCCTAATGAGTTGATATAATCACCCTAACTTATAAGAATTTGTGTGTATGAAATCCTTGGTAATACTGATATAATTAAAGGTAAGGTTTCATATTTATCTAGCTAATAATCATGATGATATGGGCCGGGTGATAGTGGGTGGATATTGAAGATGTTTGAGTAATATGTTTAGAATAATGCCACATTATTGTCATTGAGTTAATATGATTTTTTAGTTTCGATAGATATTGTATTCTACTTTTTACTACTACTATAATTTATCTTTTTGTCTTAGATTTTGAGTTTCTATGTTTACTCCCATGCATCATATAGTATAATGGGTTTTTAGTTTTTTTCTTCCCTTAGAGGTTGTGTATTCTAAAGGATAAATAATCAACTAATTTTTTTGTAATCCCTTGAAATTTACTTCCACCATCTTCTGTCCTAGAGACATCACCTAAGATTAGTATAACCTCCGCTATTTCCCAAGAAAATGGTTTTGGGTTGGGATATTAAAAATTCTATCAGTTTGGTTCGGTCTATCTAACAGGATGGATTTTCTAGATATAATACTTTCAAAAGATGAAATATATATAATAAAAAGGAATATATTTCCTCTTTATGTTGATCCTGAAGCTACAATGGTGTTTTAGGAACAAAATCTATCCATACAAGCTTTAAGAGTGTTGTCACATAATCATTATTGTCATTATTGATGAGTGTGATATATCATGAATTGGTATATAGACTTCCCACAAAGGCTGAATCATCCATATTTTTGATGAATTTTTTAATCTTGCTACGATAAATTAGTTTTTTATTATTTTTAATTTATTATGTCTTCAATTTAGTTGTAATATGGTGTCTATGTGTAAATTATATATGGTTATATAGAGAAGGAACAAATTTAAAGATCAATAAATCAATAGAGGGATGCAGCTAAGACTGTGGTTGAAACTAAACCACTTGTGACTCGACATGTTACTAAAATTTCAGTTTAATTATTCAAAAGAATTTATAATGGAAATTATGATTAGTAAACATTCCATAATATTCCATCATTGGAATTTCTGAAATATAATCCACTGTTATTTTTAAGGGATTGAATACTAAAAAACACAGAGGAATGGATTGGTCATATTAATAGAATATTATATTTTTGGGGAACATTAATCTATATCAAGGTAAATCTAGTGGAATACATGGTCATATAAATTGAGGGAAAATGATAGGGTATGGTGTTGAAACTATACAAGGCTTAGACATTAAATATAAAGGGTTTATGGAATTATTCAACAAAATAGTCTACCCACATAGTCTAAGGAATAAAACACAGTGTATCATGTAGTATCCATATATGTTCATGAAGGTATCCCAATTTTATCTAGAGGTCTCCACTCGAAATTACCTAAAAGTGAGTATCTTTGAGGTAGGTTTGTGAAAACAAACTCACTCTAATGTGGATTTATTTTATGGTAATGATTATACAGAGATATTAAACAGAGAAAAATGTGAGAAAATATATTTTGGGAGCCTTTGGTGTGGGGAACACTTTTACCAATATAGGTATAAATATGAAATCTAATATTCAAAAAAAAAATGGAAAAGGGAATCCTATTCTCAAGGAACCAAGGCACGAGAGAACCAATATACTAGATCAATTTACTTTCTTCCATTTTAAAACACCATAACATGTTTTTTATGTGGACCACTGGATCATATAAAAATGGATTATAAATAACTTTCTCAGATGTGTTACAATTGTGGTTAAATGGGACACCTTAGATACCAGTGAACAAGAAACCTAAGAATAACAGGTAAAAATGGGTCCATCATGTTTTAAGTATCTTATTATCAAATGTTCCAATCTATCTTGAATATTTTAGGTTCTAATAACCAAACTAGTCAAGGTGATTATAATAACACCCTCAAAACACATTTAACACCACAATAATAGGGAAACAAAGAGTATTCAAGAGGACCCATTATGATGTTTTACGGTGAAGAGAAAAAACTCATGAAGGATCTATCATATGGAATCCTAATCCATCTAATGGCTCAAAGGGCTTCATTTTTTATTGATTTTTTGATAATACACCTTTCAAGGGGTGAGGTGGAACCCTTACAAGGCCCTTAGGTGTATGATTTATATTGACTATAGGCCTTAGAGGATTTAATTTCCCATAGGATTCAAACATTACATACAACCCAGACTTACTACATGGAACAACTCCTCCCCAACATCTTCATTGTGAAACCTAATCTTTTTTATACATATTATTATATTTTTTTGAAACATAAATATCCATTAATATAACACAAGTATCATAATGTCCTAGTTTCTTTTGATAACTATGATTATAATTCATCATGTAAAACTAAAACATGTAATCCTTATTTTATTCTCCATAATGAGATCTTGAAAGACATTTTATCTCCAAAATATTCACGGGATTACATGTTCAATACAAGAAAGAAATGGGTGAGCTAAAAATATTGTTATGGGAATAAGCATGATAATAAAGAATAACATGGTATTCAATGGTTTAATATGACATCACAAAATAGAAGCTATATGAGTAATCAAGTTAAAGAATAACATAAAGGGAATGATATTATAAGATCAGGGAAACATGGAAACGTTGAAAGATATAAAACATGAAATAGAAATAAGTTAATTACACCAATCAAGAAAACATCACATGGTGTAAAGAGTTCCATAATGGATTAGGTTCTCTCCCTAATCCCATACACAATGTCCCATGAGATAAAAACATTACCCAATGCATTTAAGGGATATATAATTCTAGGACCACCCATTATAGTCATTTCATGTACATGAATATATATTCCATATATTTTTATCAATAATAAGGTATAAATTTAAGAATTACCCATTGAAGGAAATGGGTTTCATAATATTGTCTCATAACATAATCAAAATAGATTTCTTTCAGAATTAATTTTGGAGATGCCAATAATAAATGTGTTACATCATAAAAGTAGGGTAGAATAAGATAGTTATACATTTTATGGAAATTTAAACACAATTTATAATCATTCCATATCATTAAAGAGAGAGAAAATGAGTTAGAGAGAGAAAGTTCCTAACCCTAAGAAAAGGGTGGATTGGAATGTCTCCTAACCAAGAGCATGATTTTTTATTTGGGTTATTTTACTCATGAATAATAATCATAAGATAATTATTTCATTTCCTTATATATTTTATATATTTTATTTTTTTTATTTTAATTGTTACCATGTCATATTAATTTACCTAGCCAATTAATTCCACACCAGACATTTTAATGATAAATGACTCATATGTCCAAAATTGCATTGATAAGATGAATATGTTCAAATAAATTATTAATTAATAATCTAATTAATGTTAAAAATGAAATAATTATCATTTTTATACATATATATTACTTTTTAAACAAAACCTGAAATATGTTAAAGAAAAATGAACTACATTACAATCATGCAGACAATAGGTCGTACGTATGCATGAGTAATGTATTCATTTTTCAAAGAACATGATATAAATAAGGTAAGAGTTATTGTATCTTAAAATTATGATAATTATTTAAAAATATCATATCATTTATTTAAAAACCCTTCCTCATACATTCCATGTGACCTAGTATAATAAAATTAAAAATAACAAATCAAATCACTTCGTGGGGTGGTAATCTATCGTATAGAGGAACAACATTATAATTTTAAATGGATGGTAAGTTAAGAAAGTATATGATATATTAATTTTAAAAAAAATTAATAATTAATTATTAAAATATAAAAACATAAAATTAATCTTTATTAACATCTATGTAAAGCGTAAGTGAAAAATGAGTCACATAACTTCACGAGGTGGCATTTCACCGTACACACAAGTGACATTATCATATTTTGGGTGGAATGTAATATAATAATTTATATATGATATTATTATTATATATGAATAATTATATCATAAATATAATAAATAAAATTTAAATAAGTCATTGTATCCCTCCGTGATAAGTGGCGATGGAAAAGAAAACCATGTCTGTTCACAAGGTAGTATTCTCTCGTAACTTGATCAATGATTTTGTTTAAAATTTGAGGGAGGAGGAGGTGGTTTTAGATCATGAAGAGAACATAAAAACATATAATTATCTGTAAAATAATATTTTTATTATATAATTATTGTTTAATATGATTTTCTGTATGTGAAGTATGAAATAAAATAAATCATTTGTTTAAGGATGTTATCTCTTCTTTAGACAACTTCTTTTGGTTTGCATAAAAAGCCTTCTTAGGATAGATTTATCACAAATAAAAGGATTATATGATGGGTTTAGGTAATTGAGAGATTTATTTGAGAAGTTATTTTCTTAACCAATTGGTTTTTTAAGTGTAAATATGAGAGGAGGTGGGGTGGTGTTTTATAAGTGGGGGAAAGGACACACTTGGAATTTTTGAAAAAAATAATTCCAACCACATTATAATCATTTAAAAAGGATATAAAATGGTAATATTATTATCCTTAAAATATATAACGTTGAAATATGACCATAAAAAATGAATTAAACAAATTTTTGATCATTTTTTATTCATATAGTATTTTTAACCCTCAGTAAACCTGTTTTTACCTTAGCCATGATCAATAATTTTTACTATTTCACTATTCATTATGGGTAAAAATTTATTTGAAGTTATTATATAATATATATTGTTATTATTAAAAATATTAAATCCTTTCTTTAAAAAATAACTCAAAAAATTGGAAAATTTTAATTTAATATTAATACCATAGACCCGTCGAAAAGATGGTTTTCCAAAAGAAAAACGTTCAAAAGTTAAAAAAACATTATATCAAAATACAACATGAAATTGATTACAATGAAATAATTTTGATTAATTAATATATAATTGAACTAATTTTAATTTTTAAACCACTTTAACATAAAATGGTTCTTGTTAATGATTTAAATGAAAAAGAAAATGTTTAAGGAAAATCAGGATTTTTAATATTCATAGAAATATGAAACTTTTTAGAAAAATATGAAAACAAATTCCTAATATAATTTTGATATTATATTGAAACAATTATGTTCATTTTGAAAAATATATTTTATAAAATTAGTAAAAATTAATTTTAAATTATTCCTTCAAAGTGCGGCTAAACCACCTTTTATGAAAATTATGTTTTTAGAAAACCTTTCTTTTTATTTCAAACATTTATTATTTTATTTTAAATTTGTAGAAAAACATTTAATTGATTTTATGAATATGTAATCCATTTAATTATTAAAGATTTATTTAGTCCTATTCATACATACCAATATAATTTATATGTTATATTGTCCATGATGCAATAATAATATTTTAATAGAGTATCATGTTTCATTTAAACCCAATGTTGTGTGCATCCCAATCCATTTTAGAGATATAATTTATTTTAAAAAATCTATATCATAATGTCATAGAGTGTTAAAAATCTAGTACTTTGATGGTGTGAGGTACCATCTTTATCAACTAAACTCTTATACATGTTCTATTTGATAAAGGAACAAACCACTATTTTATTTCTTATCATGTGATAAATCTTATGTTATTTCAATTGGAAATGATTATTCATGTTATGAGAATCCATAAAACTCTTGAGAAATAGGATTACATAGGCTTTATGGGTGAATAATATTGGATAATTATTGATTGGTCTTAGTTTTATTGGAATTTTTCCATTTTGGAGATGGATATATATTATCTAATTATATGAATGGATTGGTTGATAGATTTCAAATCCCACATTGATTATTTTACTATGAGATTGAGTTTTTTATATTTTTATGGAGTGTTACATCTCCTTCAGGTAGATTGGGATCAAAATTCTTGTAAATTATGATATTTTTTACTGATGGTTTGGATTATCTCTTATCAATTATTAGTTGTAACTTTAACAACTATTGATGTAATAAAGAGAATAAAATTTTCAGCCATCATAAATCCATATCAATGTTTTTCCTAGAAAATTTATATGGATATCCACCTAAAAATAAATCCATTTTTATTTATCTTATACTAGGGAGAAATCATGTTTTTCTTTCATCATAAAAGATAGAAGCATCAGAATTGAGGTAATTGAAGGTCCAGTTGGAAGCATTAGGATGTATAGGATTAATGAGACCTAATATGTCACCTTGGGTGCTCTAGTTATCTTTTTGAAGAAAGCATGTAGTTTTATTCAGATTTATACAGATTATTATAAGATAAATTTGGTTATGATAATGAATAAATATCATCCAACACGAATTAATGGTTTATATTATCAATTTAAGAGATCTAAACGGTTCTCTAATATGGATTTATTATTATGGATTCACTAACTTTATATTTTTATAGAGGATATTTTAGTGATATCTTTTATGAGATTATATGGGAATTATCAATAACTTGTTATACCCTTTGGTCTCAGGAATGAACCAGTGGATTTCATGGAATTGTTGAGTTGTATCTTTCAGAATCACCTTGAATCCTTTATTATGGTTTTTGATTATGATATTGTGGTTTATTCTTAGACTATAAGTTACCATGAAGAACACTTAACAAGGATATTAGGAAACTTACATGAACATAATCATTTTGTAAAATTATGTAAGTGTGACTTATGGATACATGAATCATGATTCATAGGGAATGTGATTTATGATAAAGGTGTATTATTAGACCACAAAAAGAATGAAGTTTTTATCTCTTGGTAGTAACCTAAGAATTAATTTTAGATATGTGTGTTTCTCAGTTTAGTTGGTTATTACCATCAATTAGTTTGTTACTTTTCGGATATTACTACTATGATGATTTCTTTGATGAGGTAATGTATTCCATTAAAAGGGAAAAATTGTATAATAAATCATTTTAGGATAATAAATCTAGACTCACTTAGGAACCTATATTTAGCTATCCTAATATAGGTAAGGGTTACATGGTATATTGTGATGTGTTTTGATCTGGTTTGGGATTTGTTCTCCTGCAACGATATCATATCATAGCTTAGGGATCGTGAAAATTGAAAATTCATTGAATATAATTATTCAACACTAAATTGAAAACTAGCTATGATAGTCTATAATTTAGAATCGTGGAATTATTATCTATTTGGTGAAAATTTTACAATATTTATCAATATTAAAATCATCAAACTTATATTTAAACAAAGATATTTTGTCACAAACTGACCCACTAGAGCCCTCCTAGGTGGTCAAAAGCTAAGTGTGTCAGCCCAAGATATCCTCCAATAGGACAAGGGATAGAGACCAGTATTGAGAAGGCATATCATACACATGATAGAACCTAGATTAAGGTACATGTACACATGAAAAAATATATATATTCCCATAAAATAATGATAGAAGAAACACATATGCTACCATATTTCATACATATGTATATGTCTCCCAATCAATGAATGAAAAAGTACTGGAAATCATAAAATTATAAATACATTCCCAACGAAACTAAAAAAGGGTCTATCCTACTAATAAGTAGTGGATTGATTTCAAAAAAATAACTTGGTATTAACCACAATCCTTCTATGTCACTATTCTTCACCAACTCCAAGTCCTCATAGGACTTCTTAAAATATAATGTCATCTATATAAGACACGACATGTGTGGGAAGAGAACATGTTGGTGTGAGTATAACATTACCCAATACGACACTAGAAAATCACCAAACATAAATCATAAGGAGGTTAGGGAGAACATCATCATGAAGGAATGTAAATTAAATATGAGACATTGAAATAAGAACAAATGATATATACCCATAACATACACAAATTCTCAAAGATGTATCAACCATACATTTATCCATATGATTTATCTTGAGGATCTAAGGTAAAAATCATATTCAAGAACTCACTCCATGAGACAACCTATCACTAATGGTTCTCTTCTAAGAGGTCATGTTCATCTGGACATTTAAAATAAGAAATCACTAAATCTATAATGATCTCGGTACATAGATAGACGATATCACCCAAGGACTCTAGGGTATACTTGAACATACCAAGAATAAACCGCTATGTAGGGGATTTTATTCCAACATATTTTGATCACAACGATTCCCCTAACTCCAGCTAAGGAAGTCAGTGGACTGATAGAGGATCCCACCCATGTTTTACTGAGGTATTACAGAAACACAGTCCAAGTTTAAACCATAGAGGGGATCAAAATACTATGCATAGGATTCATTGCCTCATTATTCCCACAATGGTATGGAACAATGGAACACAACCATTTGAAATAGTTACACTTTGATGAGAACGAGGGCTTAAAACTTCCAAATGAAATGTACATGGATATACTAGGAGTACATGGAGTGTCTTGTTATCATGTGTTTTTAAATCTCACAAGGATTTATTTTATTCATATATATGATATTTAAATTTAAAATACATGAGATTTATAGATTGACTATTAGTTGGCATGTGTCATCTTCCTGAGCCCATATACCCCATCCATGCCTGTGTAATCTGGTTGTGCCAGTTTACCAAACCTTGTATAAGTATTGGTTTGTTCCCATGAAATATAGAATGTCAATGTACCTATACTTTTCAATTCTCATGCACTACTAGGGTACATTATGATCCTCTAGTACTGGGTCACATGATGTGTAATATTTTTATCTTCCTATAAACCCTAGAGCCACTGGAGGAGACCACACAATGTGTGTTCTTCGAATAATACACAGTTTAGTTAGTATTTTTATTGAAATCTCAAACCATCACATGTTTTATTCCCATTCCCCAACCACTATACGGCTCACCGTTGATCATGGATCTTAGTCTAGATGAGCCATGTTGTCTCTAATGATTGGATTCTATCCACATCCTCTATTTGGGAATTGAATCCCATTGCACCATGTCATACACTTCATGCCAAATATAATGTTGGGGATAATGATACGATCTCGATACACCTCAAATCATATAATTTAAAAATTTCAACCAAATTAATATGTTGATTGAAAAACTAAAATGACAGTGATGATTCCTTGTTCTGAAGAATGGTCGTTCAATTATCGATTATCGGGTATTTGTCATTCCATTATCCAAGGGAATTTTGGAAATTAACTTGTGATGAATGGGAGAAGAAATATACAAATACTATAATAGGAATGAACCATAACCATTTTATAGTATGACAATGGTTTTTTCCCTCTAAAAAAATAAACAAAGAACCATATAGTAATCAAACAAATAATATGTATTCTGGAAACCTAGGAACCTGAAGCAATACCTGAAAACCACCAATTGACCTATGAATCAATATTGTTATATGGATTTAACTATGTTCTACAAGGGATAATAAATAGGTGAAATCCACACAAGAAAATACTTTGATGGGTTTGGATTGACTGTTAGTGAAGACCAGTCGCACATCATAGTCGTTGGAAGGATCCCTAAACTCTGATTGGTATGCTAATTGTTAATCCTTGATCTATCACTAATCATATGTAAATCCTCTTCCAATATACATCTTTCAATATCTAAGGTTATTTGTCAACCATATGGATTTTAAAAAACAATGTTTATATAAAGAATGCTAGGTTTGGTGAAATAAATAAATAAATATATTTATTCATTAATTTACTAATTCTCCCATACCCAATTTTTAACCAAGTATAAGAATTAGACAAAGGATATGATATTACTTGGTTAAATTACTCATTTCAGATTCTACATAAGTATCATGTTCTAGATCCAAGACTCCATTTCAGAGTTGTTCCTTTCTTTTAGAAAAACTTGGTCCATGTGATGTAAAAAAAATTATTATTGATATTATAACCATACTGGGACTCTCTACTCCCTATAATTCCATGATAAATCAACACCTTTCTCAAAAAATATTCCAAATAATAATAAAGGAAAAATGGCTCATTACATATTTAAACCTCAAAAACTGTGATGGATATAATATCTTCAGATGATTGACTTTGAGTAAGTGTACACACTAGGTAAATGTGATTTGGAAGTTAATAATATATGTTTAAAATCATATAATCAGTTTGACAAAGAATATTTTGATTTTTTGTGACTGATAATAGTGATTACTGACCTGCATATAGATTATGGAAAGTAAAAAAAGTTATTTAGTCTTTTTATTGGTGTTTCTTATTCATTATATTGTTGATATGGTTTGGGATTCTCAAATATTTGACCCCGATTATGTAACCATGAGGTAAAAACTCAATGGTGGTGAGACCATTGAAGGATGGATGAAATATGAGAGCTTAATGTTTTGTTTTCAAGATCCTATAGTAGTTCCTCCATATTAATAGGAACAAATTCTTCTTAATTATCACCCTTATTTTTTTATTCTTCCATAAATCCTTAGTCTATTAGATTTACCAAAATGTGAAATATCTTTTCATAAGACACTACAATAGAATTTAGAGTTTAGGAAACCATTTATATTTATTTCATCACTCTTTCAACTATTAAAATTCACCATTGTGGGTATATTTCCATAATTTTATTTCAAAAAACTTACAAGAAATTTATAATACATAAAATTAAATAATTAGGGATTGATCTAATATTTAATCTAATACAAATTTAATCATCATTGTCATATCCCATGTCTAAATTTTCTTATCTGGATAATTTAAAAAAATTACAAATCATAAATTACTAACATTCCATTTAATCCATCCAAAATATTTCCTCATATACTCGAAAATCCAAACTCAACCTTGATTATGACTCTATATGAATCTTGGTCACACAATTATCACCATTAATATTGTTTTTATAGATCATCCAAGACCTAAAATTCAAATATGAAAAAACCCCATCTCTCAAAAAACCATCGACCATTCCCTCAATATTGTTGAATCCCATAACAAAACCACATAAAATATAACATATCCATAGGTTTCTAATCAAAATCCTTGACCATACCTCCATGAATTCATATCCATAAATGAATAAAATGATCATGATAGTTATATCAACACTAAAAGTTAATCCCATTGAGACCTTTCAATTCATCAACCCGAGTTACCTTCCAGTAACCCATGTTGGGGGGTCCATATGACCTCAGGTATTCTTAATCATATGATAGAATCTTCAAACTAGTTAAAAGTGTATAATAATTATATGGTGATACTATAATAAATGTCACAAAACATAAAATAATATATAAATAATTTAATCCTCATATAACATTAGATTAAATACAAATAATTACTAATAAAGGCTAGTTATCAATAAAGTGTAATAACCACATGTTGTTTCAAATGTTTACCATGGTGAACATTCTGACATAAATCATAAGGATCCCCCATAGTACAAAGAAAGTATAATATAAATAAAATAGTTAAATAAATAGTGAATAAATAACCCAACAACCCGTTCCCCTCAATATTTCCATCTCTTAAACTAATTTAGATACTCCAGTCAGATTCATCGAGAATCTAATTACTTGATAGTAAAATATAAGGAGGCTTACGTGAACACCATGGTTCCCAATTATAGTGAGGAAATATAACAAAATAGGGTACCACTAACAATGTTCCATATATATATATATATATATATTCTATTCTATCTCTGTATGCAGGTACATAAAAAAAACATGATAGGAAAAACCAACATACAAGCAATCATGTCAGGTTTTGACAAGATAAAAAACAACCAAAAAGATTATCCCCACCTTATTTATCCAATTATGGTAATTTATATACCACATTTACCTAAATTTGGAATCCTTTTGGTGGAATGTGAAACACAGTCAAACATAGGTATACATAGTGACTGTAGATCCTCTCTTGGTGGTCCTTAGGTATTCAAAGTGGAAAAATACCCTCTATGAGTAATCCCTATGAACAAATTTTGATTTTAGATCATATATTATTAATCCCCAAGTATATAGAGTGACTTAGGATCCTCTTTTAATAATATAAATAGCACTCAGGAATGAAGAGAGACTGGGTGGTGTAATATACACACCTAGATCCTATGGGATCCATACTAATCCCTATCTAAAACTACCTCATCATTGTTAATATTATGTATAGAATATTCATATGAGAAATGTGTAACATATCATGACCTATGAAATATAGAATCCAAGGATTATATTACATTGTTGATGATCCTACCAAAATATAAGAGGAATGACCATCTGGAAAATGTAACATCACTCCTTGATCCAAAGGATTCCAGGTTAACATATCATCATAAATTTCTATATAACATGGTCAGGATATACAAAAAATTAGAACATGGAATATATATATATTATCTCATAGATTTTATAAATTATAAAACCTATACCTAGAACCGCAATAGTGGACCATGTATCAATATATCATATATAACTCACCCTGACCAGCCTTAATATATCTGATCACCACAACAATCTTGCAACTAAATCATTCCCATGATTATCCCAACATCCAACATCGATTACTACTATATTATTTCTCCTAAACTAGACATAATTTTATAACTCAACCTTCCAAGACCCTCTTAGGAAGTCACCTAATTAATAAGGTCTCTAAAAACTAAAAACAACACATAAAATTGTATAAAGGAACTCATTCCCCTTACTAAAAATCTTCCATTGACCTAGCCCCAATGAAATATAAAGGGAATCTCCCCTTAATCTGAAAATTAGTGACACAAAGTAGAGTCCCTTGTGGAATAAATGATTAATTTTTATAAGACAATTCATTTTGGATCATGCCATTGTGTAACCTATTCTCCATCTCAGAAGAGGGACTTATAACTTAAGGAGAAACCATTACCACCACCCAACCCTCTCAGAGCATTAAAATGGTCATAGACTATAACAAGGACCCATAATAAAATATTCCAATGAATTTACACTTGCGAGAACCACTACCTAAGATCCTCACCACTAATTATTCTTTAAATTACCAACCATGGCTATAACTAAGCTAAACATGACCTTTTTTACAAACCAAGGACACTTTTGGGTTCATCGAGCATAACCAAATATCACTCTCCTAAGTGGAATAACCATAAATTCTATCTAACATCTATAATAAATATATGGAATTCATACTCTATCCCTAAATGGATTTAAATTTTCCCCTAGAAAAATTTGAACTCAATTATTCTATATCATTTTTCCTCGAACCTGATCCCCTAAACATCCACACAAAAACATGCATATACCCATATAGTTATGTATTTAGGGGACAACTAACCTTAAGATTCAAATTTATCTTCATCCTCCTACACTCTCCTGACCCTTCTTAGAACTAATGAAGCTTCAACATGCTCCCAAGTCACTAACTCATACCATAAGGAAAAATATATGAAACTCACCAAGCATCATAGAAACATTGAAACCTTGACAAATGATATATATATATGAGTTAATCCATGCCTATAAAAACCATGATAGAAAAATCCCCTTGAACTAAAACCTAAATGATTTATAGATTAAAGAATATATAATTATCCATAAAAAGATTCATTGGGTGATATATCACTATCGAAATAGAATGAAATAGGTGTAGTTTACCTTTATTTTTTACTTTTATGAACCACCACATGAACCCCCATCATAATTATCAAATTTCATCATGACATGGTGAGATTAAATATAAAATCTTATCATCAAAATATAAAAATTAAAATACAAAAAATGGGGAAGAATATTAAAGAAAGAAGATAAATATTTACATTTATTTATCATCATAAAATAAGGTCAGGTCAACTTGAACTCATAGAGGAATATGAGGTAGGACAAGTGATGTGAGATCCCGTCTATTAGTTTCCCTTGACCGAGGGAGAAGTCCCTCGAAGGGGATTTAAAAAGGAGGGGGAAGAATGATAATTCATATAAAATTTAAGAAACCATATACCCAAATATACTGGTTACTTTTTCTAGTTGTACCAAGTACTATGTCACATACTATCCACTCGATCTAACATCATTGGCTAGCCAGTGGGGGTCTAGGGGTACTTCCCCTAGAGGGGTATCTTGGTAATCAATTCCTCTAGTCAGGGTACCTTGTTCCAATATGATAATAATTCTAGTATTAGGCCAACCTTTATCTATTTATACATATCCATAATTACCTAATAACCCCTGAAATTACACAAACAAGTCTTCTATATATTCCCAAAATATTAAAATTCAAATAAAAACCTCAATTCTACAAACACCCTATACTCCAAACTCAAAATTAAAATTTCTCCCAAATCTACCAACATGTTATAATATAGGTTGTAAAAAATTACCCCACCATATGGTTTATCATCCCCGAGATGTGTTTATAGTGATTCGTGACTCTCATAAGATTCTCCTTAAAGGTTATGTGGAACCCATGTTTTAGTATGGGGGATGATTACCAAGGCCAGGGTGTTAAAATAACCCAAAATAAATGGAAAATATATTACCTAAAGACCATCTACACAAAAATATCACAACCTAAGAATCCCATTTAGAACCAAACCATACTTTTCAAAACCAGAACAATTCAAATTACTAACACACATTCAAATTTTATCCAATTAAAATAGACAATATTGTTATAAATATAAAAAAATTATTTATTTATTTATAGTGTATTCTAAGCCAACATAAAATAGGACTAAAGACATCATAATAAGCCATCACTTATCATTTAATGACATGTAAATGATCCCAAATAACATAATTCCTCCACCTTAGAATTTCATGTTTTCTAAATTTCCCATTTTTTAAAATATGTTTCTGAAAAATAGTGATATATTTGGAATTTTCACAATTTATCACAAGATATGACCATATTAAAATTCAATAAATGCATCAAAAAAATAGAAAAAAATTACTCCAGTACAAATATATATTTTTGAATTCATTTGAAGTCATCTATTATCCAGGAAACATAGTCCTTGAGTATATTCAAGAACATTAATCATTAACACCACAAATTTTAAAAAAACAACTAGTTTCAAGAAAAAAATCTAACATAATTATTTTTTTAAAATAATTTTAAAGAAAAATTAATCCTTCACAAAAATTTTACCCAAATCCTCAAACAATAAATGTAAAATTTAAAAATTCTTATAATTTGAAAAAAAGTGAAAAAAAACATCAATAAAAAATTTATGAATTTAAATGACATTTTTTACAAAAATATAGAGTGTAAAATACTTATTTTTTTAAAAAAGAATATTAATTTATTGTTTTATAAAACAAATGACATAATATGTAATTAAATATCCTATTTTTACTAATAATGAAAAATCAAGTCAAATTTTTTTTAAATCACATTTATTCAATTAAAGTACAATGTGAAAAAATTGTTTAATGAAATGAATTCACTATTCATTGTATTAAAATTTCATAAAAAATATTCAGAAACCAATTTGAGATCCAATATTTTCATTCAAACTAATTTTTTTGTCATTATAAATCCAAAATAAACGACAAAAATTTAATAGAGAAACACTTTTTGTTACCTAATAATCAACGAGATCCAATTATTATTTGAAACATTCAATTTATTCTATTTTTGAAACCCATTCCACTACAAAATAACTAAATAAAAATTCATGTCCCTCCCGACATATTAGCTAAACACAAAAAAAATTGTTTATAAAAAAATTTCTTGAAATATTGATTGCATGTTTTCAAAACCCAAAATAATTATTCGTTAAATATAATACAAACAATCAAAAATTTAAACAAGTAAAACCCATAAATGTAAATAAAATATTTAGTATAGTAGACTGCCATCATTTAATCAATTATATTACAGAAAATTAAACCACGTAAATATAAGTATTTTATCTATTGAAGATTTTAAAAAAATTTAAGGCATATGCCATTTAATAAGTTCATAATAAAAGTTAATAAAACTAAATCTGAATCATCAAGATATTATATACATATAAAAGAAAATAGTATAATTTGAGAGGTGATAAACAAAAACTTTGATCATAATATTTATAATCAATTTCTGAAACCCACTGTATATTATCATAATGACATACTAACATCGAAAATGATTTCCCCTTTTTAGAGTTTAAAATAGACCAATATCCAAAATCAAAACCTCTTATTTCAATACTCAACATTAAAAGAGAAATCCATTTATTTTACACTACTCAAGATTCATTTTTCCCAAATTAATAAACAAACGCAAAAATGAATGTATATACTATGGAATACCTGTGATGATAATACCTGATGCTTGAGATTAAAAGTCCATCTTAGTTTTTTATGTCCAATAAACACTATTTATAGAAAAAATGATGTTAACACAGTCTTTATTATGAAAAAATTCACATTTATTGAAATACATTGTAGATACCCGGACCCTAGTAAGTATATAGCTACTGTCAACTACCATTACATTGGGATAATCATAAAAAAATAAAACAAAAATGACCGATTAGTTTTGTAGTCTTGGTAAACACGATACATACATGAGTTTTTTATTACAAATAAAAACACAAATCATGTCATAATTGTCTTAGGATAATTAATTTTTTCATATAGTATATCCTTGAATTTATTTCAGAGTACTATTCAAATAATTATAGGAATGGAAACATAATAATGTGAGATCAAATTCTATTTTTGCGAAAAATATAGAATAATGAATAATGAATCAATGAATATAATAAATATGTAAAGGTAAATAACTAAAGACACATTCCACTTAATCAACAACTGAAAAGGAAGTGAGTAAATAATATGGAATGGAAAATAACTAAAAACACAATCAATTAAAATAATAGGATAAGGCATAATCAATATTGAAAGATACGAAACTTAAAACACAGGACATTTAATCAATAAATTGGGAATTAAATGCATCTAAAGACGATTTTCTTAGTGAAAATATAAGGGATAATAAATACTTAATCAAAATGAAGGCAATAATTAATTATTGGATATAATTTTTAAGGAACATGAAAACATATACCACCAAGATGTTTCATAAAATGGTTTATAACCATAGTTAGAATCCAATTTAATTTTCGCCACTAATTTGTATCATGAGAAATTATTTATGTAGTAAGGGACTATATAAATTCTGATCCCCACCTATGATATATAAATCATTCTTCATATCAAGTAATTGATTAATAAGAAATATTCCATATCAAATATCTATATTGAAAAAGGAATATAGATTTATTAATGTTTCAATATATAATAAAATAACTATAAAAGAAATTAGCATATGTAAAAATGGTATATAGTTTAGGTGATGAACATATCAATAAAAAATGATATGGATCATTAGGGAAAATTCAATGTTTAATGATCATATAAAATTCAATATTTAAAGGGGATTAAAAAATTAATCAAGGAAGTTAATTTCAATACTTCCCATGTACAAATCGATCATAAACTATCTAAATAAAGAATAATGATTTTATCAATACAACATATCACATGTAGAATAAAATACATAGTTTTTTTCATTGATCAAAAAAAGAGGAACTTTAAAATAATTCTTAAAGAAAATATCCTTTTGTTTTGGAAAACATTTTCTTTGAAAAACTCTTAAAATAGTTTTTTTTAACAACTATATTTTAATTTTTTAAAGAATGAATCATTGAAAAGACAATAGGTTAATTCTTACATTCAATACAAGGTAGAAATAACATTCATTTGACATAATAAAAAGGTTTGGAAAGTTTCTTGTTAGGAAAGAGAAAATAAGATACCTTTGAAAAAATTTGTAAAATAAAAATGATAAAAATTAATTTCATAAATCATTTTAGAAATGATAAAAAATATTGAAGTCTTTTATAAAAGTCATCATTTTAGAAGAAAATAGGTTCTCCAACTAAAGAGAGAAATGAATTCAGATTTTCATTAAAACATTTTGTGTACCAAAGTGTGAAAAAACGTATAAATAATTTAAATGGGTCATGATTAACCATTTTAGAATATAATGAAAGGATTTATTGAACAATGATCCAATAATTTTCTCTGATGTAAATTTATGTGTAAATAATCTCATATAAAATGAGATTCTAATGTAAACCCTTGAGAAGACCATAACATTGTTGTGAGAATAAATTAATGAATAGATAATGCATGAAAAATGTAAATAAACATAAAACAAGTTTAAATAAAACAATATATAGTAAAAATTTATTATACACATAATCATAGAATATTAATTACAGTGAGGAAGTATTATAATCTAAATAAAAATAAATTGGGTTATGAAATGATTTCCACTTCATAATGCTTAATTAAAATTGTCTTAGATGAAGAAATTTAAATTTAAACCTAAAATATCTTGAATAATGAATGAGTACATATATTATATTTCCTAGTGGTATTTTTTACACCATATATAAGAAATTAGATTCACAAAAATAATGTATGCCTCAAAGAATGGAAATTGAGATGAAGTCCCTTACTACATTATAAATTTTAAATTATAATCCCCATGAAAGAATTTTTTTTAAATAAACTATAAATACCATTAAGATATATTCATTCTTGATATTTTGTATCAAAATGGGTATTAGATACAACACACAAAAAAATTTAGTGATGAAAGTGGTATGTGCCTCACGAAAAGAAACATTAGTGAAAGGAATCCCTTATCATGTGTTTCTTTTCATGTAAAGGTACATTAACTATTGGTATAATGGTTTTAAACATGTCACTAACTTAAAAAATATCCATAATCATATTTATATTATCATATATTATCTTATTATAATATCTTATTACCCATTTGTTAATTATCTTTTATTATTCTCATCATTTCGGGTGTTACTTTCCTAGTTTGTAGAATATGTTTTGACTTGTTAATTGTTTCTCATATTAATTAGATACGATTTAATAATCTAAAGAATGTAAACTATGATGTAAATATCATATATATTATGTATATATTTATGAATAATAATCCATAAAACTTGGATATATGAAGTGAAATACACCATTCATGAGACAGTGGGTCGTACATACCCATGAACGCTACTTTAATTTCATTATTGTATTCAAAAGAATGAAATGTAAATGATATATATATACATATTTTAGTACTATTATTATATATACGTCATATATTTTACATATTATTATTAACACCAGCCTTTATATGATCCATGTATAGCGTGAATGAATCACACCGCTTTGAGGAGTTGGTAGTCCACACATCCACAAATGTTGTTATTGTATTTATAGAAAATGGAAATAATAAAGGTATATATTATATAAAAATTATATAATCATAAATAAATTATAAATATCATTTATATCATATATAAATAGTGATTCTAACATAATTCCAAACCTCAAATGTTGGAAAAATAAAAATGAATAACCATCATTTCGTGGTGTGGTAGTTTATCGTACACGAATGGTAAATTCTTTACCCATTAGATTGATGTTTATGTATGTGTAGGTCCCATCCTTAACATAAAAAATATCAGTAAATTTATTATACTGGTTTTATTATATAATAATGTAATAATGATAATTGATTGAGTGGAGAATGAAAAGAAAACAAAAGAGCTTGAGGAAGGTTGTAACATATTCTTTTGGTAACACCTTTTAATTTATAGAAAAGGGATTCCGTGGATGGATTTATTACCAAATGAGTGAATATTTGTTTAGGTGAGGGATTTTTGGACCTTATTTGAGCATATTTTTTTTTATAAAAAGAGGCTTTAGAGGTGTGGAGAAGTGAGAGGGGCGATCTCATTTCTTTAGTGGATGAGGATTGACATTCTTGTAAATTTTCGAAAAGGTAATTTCACCCATGTTTTTCCTATGTCAAGTGGAACCAATGATGGTAAAAATTATATCCAAGGGTGTATAGGATCGAAATTGGGAGATAAAATTCATTTTATACATCTTTATAGGTCATATTATCCTTATGTTTATGCTTTTTTCCTTTGATAATATAATTTTTCTCTTAGTCACTGTAATTAATTTTAATTACATCCAAATTTTTTTTATCAAAACCAAAGTTTAATTTCATAAAAATTATAAACTATTTTTATTGAAAGTATTTAATCATTTTTCTAAATTATAATCACATAATTGGCATAAATTAATTCAAATTTAACCCCATAGATGGGATGATAAATCAGCTTTTTAATATAAAAATGTTAAAACGTTTGAGATGTTTTTGTATCCAATTTCCATGTGAAACTATTTCCAATAACCTAAATTGGATTTATTAATAAAAAAATTATCTTATTAAATGTTAAACTAACAAAAAAATTAATTTTTCTTAAAAAATAAATTATAAAATAATTGTTTTGAATTTAAATTTAGTATTTTTCATTATTCGTCAAAAAATGAAACCTCACAGAAAAATTACAAAAAAAATCACCCTAAGTTAATTTTTATGTTCCAATTTTAAACATTAAGCTTTTTTAGACGTATTAAATTTAAAAAAGTCCCAAAAAATTTATTTTAAATTGGTTTTCTATAAAAATAAGTAAAAGTTCCATTATTGGTCGGGAATGAAGCCTTATTATTAATTAAAGAAAAGACCTATTTTTGACTAGGTAGATGGAGACCCATTACATACCCTTAAGTCCTAAGGCCAAGTGGCTTGAATACATGGCATGGAATTTCCTTTATAAAAATATTGTTTTTATGTGAAATATTTGGTTTGTTATTATCTTATGCATATCATATCTATTAGATGAATATAAAAAATATTTGATTACATATATAATATATATATTAAATTAATATCACTCACTAATTGTCCATACTTTAATATATTAATGTATAACTTTTTTGTGAACATAAAAATAATTTTTTTATAAAATCCTTCACATTATATTCAATTGGTTCTTAGATTCATTTATAATTATTTTTTAATGAATGAGTTCATCTTAATGATATTTTTTTGTAGATTATTTAATGATATTTATTACTTTTAATTTAATGGTTCAGTTATATTTTATTCTATTAAATAATAATATTTTAATTATATATTGTTGTTTGGTACAACTCAATCGTGCATGTAGACCAAGATATCAATGAAAGTCATTCTTATATGTAATAGAAGCTAACATCGCATTTATTTAATTATAAGAAATATTATAGACTGAATTTATTTAAAATAGAAAATATATTTTAAATTCATGGGATATTATTTTTTCTTATGAGATTGGTGTTTCATGTCATACATGTTATTGAATTCAATATTCATACATTAGAATTTTGGGGCGTTACATTCTATCCCCTGGAATTAATTTTTTTTCCTCATAACTGAAACTAAATCTCATAGATATAGGGTTTAAAATTTAAGAAATTATTTTTTTGAAATACCACATATTAATAAGGGTTCCTAAAACATCCTTTAGAAAAGAGAAAATGAGAAACACAAAGGTCACATGGACTATCATATAACTAGGTCTCTAAATAAGATAATATTAGTGGCAGGAAAAAATATGGACCTTGAGGGAAAGAATAAATATTTATAGGGGTGATTTATTTAATAAAAAAACAATTTAATGAACATTGGAACGTTGAGGGCCAAAAATCCATAAATATATGATGATTTAAAATAAAATTGGTTAAAAAAGTTTTTCAGACAATTTGTTTGAATATTTTTCTAATGTAGAGTAATTCTTTTATTGACCAAGAATATATAGATATTTATTAACACGTACATTTAAATTTCATATAAACAATTTTTTCTTTGTGTTATGATTTGATAAAATTATAATTCATTACTTACTCCCTGAAATGGATATCCAAAAATTAACTTTGATGCTAGAATCACTAAAATGAACTTATAAAGAATCGTAAGGACTATAAAAGAGTGAAAATTCATTCCATTTTTCTCAAACAATTCTACAAATCCAATATGGTAATTTCGTTAATCTATAAACCTAAAAATTAACACTACTAGTAAATAAATAATATATATTTATCAAATTTTTAACTGAATACCATGATATTTTATCCAAAATATTGTCCAGGTCAGTGGCTAGCATTAAAACCTTATCATCCTTAGGTTCTGGGTTCAATCCCCATGACCTTGTCGAAATTTAGGGGTTCTCACCTAAAATTTAGGTGGTCCATTTTTAAATCCATATTTATATAGATTCAAAAATAAATATGATGGACATCCTTTAAATATAGTTAGTCACTAAATAGCATTTTTAAAAATTCTTTCTATACAACATCAATAAATAAATACTCCATGTGTTTTATTTAAACAAATTTTCTTAGTATAAGGTTTAACCTAGGTAGTTTATTTTTATTATATATTTAAATAATTCATAATGGGTTGTATAGAAAATGTGAATTATAATAATCATATCCCTTATGAGTGTCAAACCAGGTTTACAATAAGGCATATTGTTGTCTACTAGGTTACCCTCGAGGCAGGCTTGATGCACCTTTTAGGAGTTATTACCCCTAGGTATATATTTTTTAAAACCACATTCACTTATAGTATATACAGAAGTATGTATTTATATAAATACCCAAATAATCTATATCATTCCAAAATTCTATGATGCCCTTCTTTACCTATCCTCAAATTATACCATAAGGAAATTTTCTTTAATGTATGTTTTTGTAAATCTAGTTCTTAGGGTTGCTACTAAATGTTTTTTCATACCAACTATAGAATCCCTAACCCACTATGTCTGAAGTCATTGTATACTACCATTACATTATCATGATTACAAGGAAATGAAACTCAAATAAATGATCTTTTTATTAGTCTTTGTAAACTAGATACTTATGTGAGTCTTGTTTTAAAAATAAATACAGTAATTACAACATGATTTTTGTCAAGGATAAGAAACATATTCTAGCAAGAGAATCCTTACATATCTTTCTTAGTACACATGAGGTAATCATGGCGAAGGGAAACCTAAAAAGGGTGATCTAAAATGCTTAATAAGATGATAATATAGTGGAAGAAATAATGAATCAATGAGAATAATAAATATGGAAAGATAAATCACTGAGAAAAACTTTTATGTAATCAAAAATTGAGAAGGAAGTGATTAAATAATATATTAAGGTCAATAACTAAAAATAAATGAAATTTAAATAAATATATAAGGAATAATCAATATGGAAAGATAAAAAAATGAAAACACAGGTCATTTAATCTATAAATTTATAATGAAATGCATACATATACTTTTCTTAGTGAAAATCTCATGGAAAATAAATACTAAAACAAAATGAAAGAAAAGATTTATTATTGGACAACATGTATCAGGTACATGAAAACCTATACTATCAATACATTTCACAAGATGTTGTAAAACAACAGTTAGAAACCAGTTTAATTTTCACAACTAATTTATATCACGAGAACCTGTCAATTCATTAAGGGGATATATAAAGTATGGGTCCCACCCATTACAGCCTATCCATAAAATTCTTCATATCGAGTAATCAACTAATTAAAAATATTTCTTATCAAATATACTTATTGAATAATGAATACATATTTATCAATATTTCCACAAATAACCAAATAATTATCTAATTAATTACCATATGTAAAAATGTTATATGGTTTAGGCCATTAAATTATCCATGAAAAATGATGTTGATAATTAGGGGAATTTCAATGTTCAATGATCATAATAAATTGAATATTTTAATGGGACTAAAAAAGTAGTCATGGATGTGAATTTCAATATTATGGTTGTAGAAATCAATGGCATACCATCTAGAGGATGAATAAGGATGGCTTCAATACAACATATCCAAAGTGGAGTAAAATAAATGGTTGTTTTCATTCTAGAAAAAAATAAAAACTTTAAAATAATTCTTAAGGAAAATATCCTTTTGTTTTGAATAACCTTTGGAAAAAAATTTATTTAAAAATCAGTTTTACAAAAAATCATTAAAAAGTAAAAATTACAATTTTAGGAAACAAAGGTGGGAAAATCCATATACAAAATACAAAGTAAAAAAAATTTCCATTTTCATAGTAAAAAGGTTAGAAAACTTCCATGTTGGGAAGGAAACTGGAAAAGAACTTTGAAAACATTTTTAAAATATATAATGGTAAAAATTTCAATAACAAATAATTTTAGAAAGGATACAATCATTTTTAAATTTTTTTTAGGAAACATGGATTTTAGAAGAAAAAAGTTTCTATGACTAAAGATAGAAATGATGTGGGATTTTCTTAAACAAAATTCTAAAACACATTTAGTACTAAAGAGTTATAAAATGGTACAATTACATGAGAGGTACATAAAAAACCATTTGATATAGTAATGAAATGTTTTATTGAACAATGATCCAATAATTTCTTCCGATGGAAATTCAATTGTAAGCAATGCTGAACAAAATGATATTGTGATGTAAACTCTTGGAAATACCATAATATTGATGTGAAAATAATTAAATGAATGGATTATGTGTGTTAATTTAAAAAAAATAAAAATAGTTTAAATAAAAAAAATATTTTAAAAACTAATTACACACATAATCATGTAATATTAATGACAATGAGGAAAGTAAGACAAACCAATAAAAATAAATTGGGTTATGAAATTATT
This sequence comes from Viscum album, assembly GCA_963277665.1. Lineage (NCBI taxonomy): Eukaryota > Viridiplantae > Streptophyta > Magnoliopsida > Santalales > Viscaceae > Viscum > Viscum album. The sequence goes on from OY728135.1 coordinate 342,328,778, forward strand.
TTCCACTTGGTAACAGTTAATTAAAAATTACTTAGATGAAATAATTAAAATTCAAACAAAAAATATCATTAATAATGAATTAATAATTATATTATATGTAAAATTGGTATTATTTACACCACATATAAGAAATTTTGTGCATAATAATAAAAAATGCCTCAAATAATGGAAATTGAGATGAAGTCCCTTAGTAGTTGGTAAATTGTGAATTATAATCCAGATGAAATACATGGTTAAAAATTAAACTCTAAATATCATGAAGATAAATTTATTAATGATATAATATATCAAAGGGGAAAGTAGATACACCAAAAAAATAATTATGGGGTGAATATTTTTTATGCCTCACAGAAAGAAAAGTGAGACAAGAATGCATTATCTTTGATTTCCTTTCGGGTGAAAGTCATTTAAAACATTATAATGTGATTTTAAACATGTAAATAACATATAAAATAACTATATTTTTATTTAAAATATCATATATTCTCTTTCTATAATATATTATTACCATTTTGTAAATAATCATTCATTATTTTCATCATTTCATGTGTTAATTTTGTAGTTTTTACAAGTATATTTTTACTTATTATATGTTGTTCCTATTGATTAGATAATTATTTGATTATCTATAGAATTAAAAAAAATATTTTAATATCATATATATTCATTATATATTTATTTAATATATTAACTAAAATTTGTAGATATGAGAAAAATGCACCGGTCATGGAGACTGTAGGTCATACGTATTCATAAACACTGCTTCCATTTATTTTTAATATTTAAAAGAATGAAAATAAAATTATATATATTTATATTTTAACTAAATCATTATATTTATTTAATATATTTCATATTGGTTTATTAAAACCCACCTTTAAACATTCCATTCATATCATGAACGAATCACATAACTTAGAGGAGGCAACATTCCACAAGTCCAAAAACAATGTTACAGTATTTACAAAAAATGGAAAGCATAAAATATTGTCTTATATAAAAATTAAAGAATCATAAAGACATTATAATTATCATATACATCATATATAAAAATAATTTCAATAAAAATTCCTTAACTATAAAGGTAGTAAATTAAAAATGAGCAATCAATGTTTCACGAGGCGGCAGTTCGTTGTACACGAACATTAAGTTCATTACCCATTAGTTGGAAGTGTGTGTAATTGTAGTTTGAACCCCTGAAAAAAAAATATAAGTAGATTTAGGATATAGGTGGTATTATATAATAATTTAATATATATTATTGAAGGATTGGAGATGGAAAATAAAATAAAAGATATTGAGGAAGGATGTTACATCTTTTTGGGTAACTCATTTCAGTTTGCACCTAAGAGATTCCTTGGAGAGATTTCTACAAAAAGGGAAAATTTTAGGATAATGGTAGGGATATTTGGAGCTTATTTGAGATGATTTTTGTGACAATGTCTTGATAGGTTTGAAGATGTGTTAGGGGTGAGTGCCTTTTTATAGCGGAGGATGAGTGGTATTCTTGATTTATTTTAAAGGGAATTTCAGCCACATTTTATTCAAATAAAATACATATAATAATGGTAAAAATTATCTATATGTGAGGATAGGGTATACATGTGGCCTAAAATGACTTTTGGATCAGATTATAGGTCATTTTGGCCATTAAGATTATGGTTATGTCCCTTGGTGAGTTAATTTGTCTCTTAATCACTGTAATTATTTTTAAATACGATCACTAATATTTTTTGTAAAAAAAATTAGAATTATAACACACTATAATGTATTATGATTCTAAATATTGAATCATTTTTTCCAAATTTAATTCATATAAGTTTCATAAATTAATTTAAATTTAATCGTTCTAACGAGACGAAAAAGAGGGTTTTTAATGTAAAAATATGAAAACGATTGAGATGATTTTATATCCAATTTCAAATTGAAATTGATTAAAATAAAATAAAATTAATTTATTAATAAAATAAATATATTTAATCTTTAAAAACAATAAAAAATATAATTTAATTTTATAAATAAATTAGATGAAAAATAATTCTTAAATTAAAATTTTGTATTTTTCATTATTCATCAAAAAATAAAACATCAAATAAAAATACCAAAAAGACACCATAAGATGATTTTTATGTTCCATATAAAAATATTTATATTATTTTTGATATATTAATTTTATAAAAGTTCAAATAATTGATTTAAATATTTTCACCATCTAAAGGTGATAAACATACTATTATAAAAATATTGACTTTTAAGAAAATTATTGATTTTTATGAAAAATATAGGTTTCTATATTATCTTATTCTTATCAAATATTTTGGATGAATTTCAAACACTTTTTATTTAATATATAATATATTTTTTACATTAATATGAGTCACTAATATTAATTAATTTAATTTATTAGGATAAAATAGCTTTATGAACATAAAAATAGTTCTCTATAAAAACATTTCCTTTATATTTAGTTGGTTTTTTATTTATTTATAATTAATTTGTAAAAAATGATTTATATTAATGGTAAATTTTCATAATTTATTTAATACTATTTATCACCACTATTTTTACATCTTGGTTAAGTTTTATTATTTTAAATAATAATATATTATTGTTCAGTAAAATGCAGTCTTGTTTAAAGCACAAGCTATCGAAGAAAGTCATTTTTGTGTGTAAAACAATATAACTCCATATTTCTTGAATAAACACATATAGAATATATTGAATTAATTTTAAATAGTATACATAATATAATGTATTAGGATATTATATTCTATTACATGCATGGTGTTGTCTGTTATGAACGTTATTGAATAAAATGTTCTTAATTTATAATTTCAGGGTGTTACATCCATAAAAACATATATTTTACTATATTTATGTGGGCCATGCATTTTAATAGAATATGACCTAAGCGCTAACTATAATATATCTACACCTACCAAACACACCACTGGTCTGGTCAAATGTAATTGATACCATTTGTAATATACCTACCAAACATATCAACTAAAACCTGACTATGATGTTGAGATAAATTTACACTTTTCCTTTGACATGTACCCTAGATGGAAATAACTATAATTGTTACTAAGGTTTTTACAATCACTATTTAGTGAAAATTTAAAATAAAAAACACTATGACCCCATAACTATAAATCAGTACTCAGTGAATCCATGAATGTAAGTTCTTATAAACACTATATATAACTGTTTCGGTGCGGATGTGCGTCGGGTTTCTGTTCCGACGCTGTTCTGCCAGGGCGCGTTCGCGCGTGCACCCGTCGACCCGAGGGGATGGGCGCGCGGCTTGTGGCCCCGCAGTCCCGCTTTCCAAAGGCGGGCGGCATCCGTCCCTTGTTCAGGGGCGTCTGCTCCTTGATCGAAACCGGGATGATGGGATGTCGGCTCTTCCTTCCGTGGACGTCTCCTCGGAACTCGTCGCCTAATCCGGGTCTCCCTCATAGATTTAAGAATGTTCGTGAATCTCGTTCCCGGCGCCATATCTTCATGGACACCGGTTAATTACGCTGCTTCCGCCCGGACGCTCCAAGGGGTCTGGTCGGGGCAGCAACCTGCGGTGAGGAGACCGGGTGGCTCTGGGTGTTGGGGGCGTGTCTTAACACTGCGACTCTGCATGTCTGCATGCCGTCCCTAATAGGGCTTCTCGAAGGCGTGATGGCCTGAGGAATCCCGCGCTGGGTGCGGGGAACTGTGTTACCTGAGGTTTTCCTCAGCTTCCCATGTTTAACACGGGGTATGCCGCGAGTTTAACGTCCAGCGGGGACGGCATCGGACTGATCAACACGAGAAGTTGATCAGATGACAGAACCCCTTGCGGGGAACCTCCGACGCTGGGGCCAGCACATGGGCGGCTTCCCGAGTGAAGTGGAGTGGAATGAAATGGCATGATCCCACCGGGATGTGGCAGCCCGGGTAAGGATCAGGATGGATGATGGAGTGAAGAGCTTGGACCCCGTAGAGGCTTCCTACGTACCGCACGTTAGTGCGGATCAAAGTCAACGTAGTTCGGATATACAGTTTAACGTCATGCTGGACGTTGGCAAGCCGACTCACCAGGAGGTCGAGGCTTCCTGGAGAAGGATTGAACCGAACCACCTCGCACAGAGGGGGATGGAACGGCCGGGTGGATCACAGTTTCACGTCATGCTGGACGTTGGCAAGCCGACTCACGAAGAGATCGAGGCCGCCGGATGGAGGATTGAACCGAACCACCTCGCACAGAGGGGGATGGGACGGCCGGGTGGATCACAGTTTCACGTCATGCTGGACGTTGAAGAGAAAAAGGCAGTGGGGAAGCACAATGGAGATACACATGTGCAGTCCCCCACAAGAGCGGATTCATAGGTGAATCGACGCAAGTGTGAACCCGGGAGGGGTCCACTGATGGACGAACCGACGTGAATACGACCGGGACGACCAGGTGGTGGGCTTGAACCTCGGAGAGGCTTCCTACGTACCCTGTTTAGGAGACAGGGATCAAAGTCCATGTAGTTCGTTCTGTTTGTAACACTCTACCCCCATGGGCGAAGGCCACTCCAATCCCGACCTCCCTGCAAAGACGAGCGGGTGGGGGCCACATCCAAACCGGGAGGGGGACCCTGCGTGCGAGTCACGGGATCGGGTGAAGTGGACGGTTTAACGTCTTGCCAGACGAAGTACAGTTTAACGTCGTGTGTTGAGGACGAAGCGGACGGTTTAACGTCTTGCCGGACGAAGTACAGTTTAACGTCGTGTGTTGAGGACGAAGCGGACGGTTTAATGTCTTGCCGGACGAAGTACAGTTTAACGTCGTGTGTTGAGGACGAAGCGGACGGTTTAACGTCTTGCCGGACGAAGTACAGTTTAACGTCGTGTGTTGAGGACGAATGGTGTACAGTGTAAAGTCTTGTAGCTAGGACGAGGTGTAGTTTAGCGTCATGCAGGACGAATGCTGAACAGTTTAACGTCTTGTAGCTCGGACGATGGAGGCTAGGCAGTTTAGCGTCGTGCAGCTTGGACGTATGCTGAACAGTTTAACGTCTTGTAGCTCGGACGAAGTACAGTTTAACGTCGTGCAGGACGTATGCTGAACAGTTTAACGTCTTGTACCTCGGACGAAGTACAGTTTAACGTCGTGCAGGACGTATGCTGAACAGTTTAACGTCTTGTAGCTCGGACGAAGTACAGTTTAACGTCGTGCGGGACGTAGAAGCCGCCGATATGCCCGTGTCACTTCGCGCGAGCCTAGAGGGCCGCACGGGAAGACAACGCACGGTGCGGGCACCCGGGATGAGGGTCATCGGGCGCCACGCAGGCGGGTACCCAAAGGGGGTCAAAGGGGGCGACCCTGGCAGTTTGCGCGCAGAAGAGGAGCTTTGCGCGCAATTCCGCGGGTCGGCGCGCAAATGGGCGGGCTGGTGCACAATTGGGTCAGCGCTTTGCGCGCAGATGATTGAGATTGCGCGCACCGGGCTTCGGATAGCGCACGGGGGAAATGGCTCATTCTTTACTGAACGGCCACTTTGAAAAGGGGGGGTGCGTGCAATCGGGCCGGATTGCGCGCACCCCGGGGGCAATTGCGCGCAAGAGGCTTCTTTTGCGCGCGAATGCCTTTGGGTGAAGATTTATTCAAAGGAAAGGAGCCAAAGGGATTGCGCGCGAAGGCGAACCCCAAGGCTTTCTTGCGCGAAAGAAAGGCGGTTACCTGAAGATCGGCATTGCGCGCGGAAGGGGTTGGATTGCGCGCACGAGAGACCTTTCGACTTCCGGCAACCTTCAAAACGTCGGGGGTCGCCTCATATTTATAGGCAACCCCGGGCGCAGAATCCAGTTCGCGGGCGCGGAATTCTCTTCACGGGCGCGGAATAGGCCCCGGCGCGCAAGGGAGTCGCGCGGGCCACGGGCGCGCAAAATTGCGCGCCGGCCCAGCGCATTGCGCGCATCCCGGGAGGTTTGCGCGCGGCACTACAACTTTGCGCGTGGGCCTCCAAAATTCCGCGCAAGGCTTCCGGGCCCTCCGAAACGGGCTTCCGACTCCAAATATGACCTCGCTTCCTGCATCCGGAGCTTCGTTTGGGAACAGCGAACTTTTCTGGCGTCTACAAAAGCCCCCCCTCGGAATCTGATCGGCGAGAGGTCGCAACGATCGGGTTCCGACGGAGACGCCGGAATGCCGAAGTCCAGGGTGGCGCGGGACTGTGGCGCGCAAAAAAGGGTGTCGGTCGCGAAATTCGCTGTCGCGGTCGCGCAAAGCGCTTTCCGCGCAGCGCGGACACCCGGCCTCGCCAATAAATAGGGGCCCTGGGTCCCCCCGTACCGTACACCGGCCTTCCGCGCGATAAGCATCTAAGATCTCGTGCGCGAAATTACCTTTTCCGGCGCGGAATTCGCCCGCTCGTCGCGCAAACCTCTCCGGATTTCGGCCTGATTTTGCGCGAACACCCGGGGTTTTACGCGACGGACTTCCCGATTGCGCGCCGTCCACTAGGATTGCGCGCCAACTCTCAAACTTCTCTACCAGCCTCGTCAGATTCCGCACGCTTCATCCCTTAACCCACACGACTCCCGGAGCTTCTGAGATGGCCGCGAATCGAGGGAATGAGGGGGATGCCGCCATTCGCAGAGCTGAGATGGCGGCGAACGAGGAGGTCTACGGAGCCAAGGAGATTGTTTCCAACAATCAATCCTTGTTCGACTTGCTGACGCCAGCCCAGAAGACATATCCACTGTCGGACAACCTTCCGATCTGGAACTTTGGCATCCTAGATGAGGTTTCGGTGCCAGGGTTAGAGGTTGATGCGCCACGGACCTGGGTGACTCGGGAGGACGAGCTTTCCCGCTATAACATCACCAACAATGGGCATCCTGCCAGGGAGACCAGACACTTAGATGTCTATGTCCTGAACCCGAGGACGCGAACCATCGTCGGAAGTGAGCCTACTGCGGAGAACTCTCCAGCCCTCTACTCGATCACATATCGCCAGAGTGTCACCGACGACACCAAGGGCTGGATGAAGGACTGGGACTTGCGGTCTGGGGGCAATTTCACCAGTGAGTGGGCCGGGGCGTTCTGGGTACGCCACACCTGCGATCACTTCGCGGAGGAGCTGCGGTACATCGGCCTGTTTGAGGCGGTGTGGACGTCGCAGTTCCACTTCTACCAGCAGTCCGAGCTCGGGCCGGAGCTGTTCACCCGCTGGTCCCCAGATACCAACACCTTCCATCTTCACCATGGGGAGGTCGGCATCGGTCTCTGGGACATCCACTGCATCGGATGTATCCCGCTGGAGGGTTACCAATACGATGAGTTCCTGCCTCCGAAGAACACCTGGGAAGACAGGTCACGGACTCCCATTCTGACATGGCATCTACTTGACCTGGCTACGCAGCGGCTCGGGATCAAGGACTTCTAGAAGGACATAGCCTACAAGGAGTGGTTCATCCAGTTCTTGGAGCATGACCCGGCGGTCAAGATGCCAGGCAGGGGGAAGCGGTGCCCGACCGCGGCTCAGAGGAGCCGGAACGGGTCGTACTGGCGGGTCCTGGAGACGGGCAACTACCGCTCATGGGGGTACCGCGTCATCGAGGCCCGGGACCCAAATGTCCGGTACGCGGCGTTCCTGGCCGCCTTTCTAAGTGGGTGGCTCCTACCAGTGCGGGACGCGAGAATGGGCGTCCGCCCGACGAAACTGGCGATGGCGGGCGCTATGGCCGCCAACAAAAGATACAACCTCGGGGTCCCAGTACTGGCGAAGCTGTATGCCATCCTGGGACGCATCTCACGAGGGGGGTCACCACGAAGGATCTGTGGGCCCTTCCAATTATTCCACAGCTGGGTGGATGCTCACCTTGGTGGGTACACGTTTCCGAACGCCATCATTCCTCCGGGCAACGGCCTGCGACCCTCCCTGCTGAACATTTCGGGGGTCGCTCCGATGACCCTAAATGAGGAGGGCGTGAGGATTCGGATTGGCAATCATGCCAATTTCAACTTCAGCCCATTCCCCACTCCCGTTGGCCAGATGATCGACAACGGGCAGGGTCCGCTGGAGCAGCACGAGTACTTCCTGAACATGCGGGGCGGGGTGCTCGTGGCTCGGATCGACAGGAAGGTGATCTGCGAGCCCTACGTGCCAACCCGATTCGCCAGGAAGTTCGGGTGCCTTCAACGGATGCCGAAGAGGGTATTCACTGCTGTCCGGGAGGAGACGAACCCTGGCGTCCTTCGCCAGATGTGGCTGATGTTTGTCGCTTTTGGCTCTGGCGAGGCCATCACTCTCCCTCCTACCGGGGTTGACGCAGGCTTGGCAACCGAGTACGCCGAACACTGGGCCATCGCGTACCCCGAGGGGCTTCTACGGAAGCCAGTTCGGCGGCTCGAGGTCACCCGTGCGGAGACCGGGCGTCAAGGAAGGAGGCGAGGCGCCGCCACACGGGGGAGAACGGAGGCGCGCCAAGCAGCGGAGCCGGCGCGGGCAGAGACTTTGGCGGCGGGCACATCGCAAGCTGCCGCCACGACTTCAGCGCCCGGAGAGGGGGCACGTGCAGCGGTCGAAGAGCGGCCCGGGAAGCAGGTAAGGCTTCTGCTCGAACCCTCCCATGATGCAGTCTTCCCGGCGTTGTGGTCAGCCTGGATGACCCTGCGGCAGTCACTGGGGACCGACGTCATCTGGCGAAAGATACTCAGAGAAGGAATCCATCTGCCAGAGGTCGGGCGCCTCCAGATCGCCGACAGGGTGGACTTCAACCGGTAGTATGCGTATCTGGCGGCCATGGACGAGTACGCGTGCCAACGTGGTCAGCGTGCGGAGCCATCCCTTCTGGTGAAGGTGATGCTCGGTCTAGAGCCCGCTCCAGAACAGATGCCGCCGGAGGAAGACGACAGTAGCAACGACTCCGAGGAAGAGGGGGAGACGGGGGAGGATGAAGGCTCCGAGGGAAGGTCCCATCAGGGGAGCCCGCGGGAGAGCGGAGAGGTGGCCGGCTCTGACAATGTTGATGTCACTGAGCTCCTCGAGGTCCGCTTCTATCCCTACTCAACCTGCTTCATCCATTCTCTTATGCAGCTTCTAACCCATTTCTCCACCTTTCTCAGGAGCGCATGGATGTTGGTCAGGCGTCCTCAGCGGGAGTAGGAGAGGCGCCAGCAGGACAGGGCGGGGGCCAGACACCCATCATTGAACTGACAAGCGCTGAGGGGTCCCCTGCCGCAATTTCTCCTGCGGCAGCCGGGACAGCGGAAGATGACGCCTTGGATTCTCGTAAGTCTTCTCCCTTCACTGTTGGTGTTTTCCGTTGACGATCCGTGACTAACCATGGCATGCCTTGCGCAGTGATCTCAGTACTGGAGGCTCGTCGGGCTACCGAACCCGGGCCATCCATGAGCGGACCAGTGGCAGACATGCCGCCTGCTCCGGAACAGACTTTTCACACCGAGCCGGCCCCACCAACTACTGATCAGGGGGCTGCGGATGCCGGCGGTGCTGACATCGGAGAGATGTCAGGGGCTGACGAGGGTGTCAACGCCGCTGGGGCGAGAGAAGAAGGTCGCCCAGATGTTGGGGAACCTATCCCCCATGAGGACATCCCAGGGGCGGACCCTGCAGCAGACCTGCTGGCTGCCTTCCCTGCCTACCGGCCTGCTGAACCCGAGGAGATGGACGACTCGGACGCGGAGGCGGTCAAGGAGAGCCGGATAGCGCGACGCAGGGGGTGGAAGTGCATCCAGCGCTTCCTCAAGCGAGACCCATCGGAGTGGCTGGGGCGCATGGGATCACTTCAAACCTGGCTGCGCTTCCTGTGTGCCGGGGGAGCTGATGCTCAACGCCTCCATCTGACGGTCTGTGATTTCATGGCCGAAAAGATGCGCGAGAGCCGCCGGCGTGCCGACGCCGCGCAATGTCGGGACATGTCGGAGAACACGCGGGCGCTCCTCACGGCGGAGCAGGAAGTCCGGCGTCTCGAAGGGCAGGCGGCAGAGAAGGAGGCCTCCGTCGCAACATGCACCGAGCTTGTGGAGCAACTAGCAGCCCAGCTGGTTGATGCCCAGGTACAGCTGATGGAGGCGGGCCAACAGATGGTCACAATTCAAGTCGAGCGGGAGCGTGCACAGGCCAGAATCGACGAACTGTGTGCTGCGACCGCCGACGAGGAGAGGGAACGCAGAGAGCGAGAAGCAGCTCTGGAGGCCGCCAGCCAAAGGGTAGCGGCGTTAGAAAGACTTATTCATCACGCTAATCCCTAGGGGCTTTGTTTTGCCATTCCCAAAACATTTGCTTCCGCTACTCAATATTTCGATCCATTTTTATGAATCACCATATTTATCTGCATCTTTTGGCTTAACATGCTCGACCACAATTCATTGTCTCGCGGGAGCGTTAACCAAGCTTCAGGAATCCGTAATTGGGCCTGGATTTCTAAAGAAAAGAGGGAGGTCATTCCTAGGAAAGGAGACCTCATGCCTAATCAATGTATCATCCCCCCAACTTGTTCCGACACACGAGCGGGACAACGCTAGGGGCGTTGAGATTTTGTCCGAACATAGGGAAATGATAAAGGGTGAATTGCGTGTCCCGAATTCAGAAATCCACAACGGTCGGCCTTCCAGGAAATGCCCAAGACGGCAAGCGGACAATGGATCAATCAACCATACTACCGCAATAGAAGGACCGAAGGTCATCATTCAGATTGCAGGAGGCGGATCACATGTCATCATCAATGCCGCTTTGGGGGTTCCTTCAGGCACAAGGGTGGAAATCCAGATCAACAGGGCATGCGAAGCGTGGGGCGAAGTGACGATTTGTTCGGACAGAATCTAACGCTCTCAAAATTGCGCCACCGTGGGGAAAGCGTATTAGGCGGATGCACTAATCTGGCCGTGAATCACCCAAATTCTCAGACAAAACCTCTTTGACGAGGAAGCTGTCGCTTCCCATCATTGCGATGGGGCATCCCGAACTGAATCGGGGAGAATATCACAACTGCACCACTCTACCCGAAGTCAGGCCAGACGGCCGGCGACAAGGAGGGGCGGGACTTAGCAATCCCTGAGGCTGGGCCCGAGTCGAGATGCCCGGGCGTTCCTACGTACTCCATCAGGCTGGAGATCAAGCCACACGTAGTTCTGAAAGTGCAGTTTAACGTCATGCAGGACGCAGAACCCCGTTTGGGGAGATCTTAGTTTAAGGTCGTAGAGCTCGGACCATAGGGGTAGATCTTAGTTTAAGGTCTTAGAGCTCGGGCCATAGGGGTAGATCTTAGTTTAAGGTCTTAGAGCTCGGACCATAGGGGTAGATCTTAGTTTAAGGTCTTAGAGCTCGGACCATAAGAACCTCAAAGTACGCCACATCGTGGTCCTGTCCCCTGGATATGCGAAGATGCACTGAGGGATAGTGTCAAGAGTGCCGAGATTTTGCCTGGTCAGAATGGGGGGTGGAAAACGTAATGTGAATCATGCGGCCATTCACTCAAGGACTGGGGTCACCGGCGTAACGACATGGGAGTACTGCCGACCGTGGCGGAAAAGCAGCATCAATATCGCACTGACAGTTGATGGAATGAGGCAGCAAACGAGCATCAACCGCTCAAGCGCAGGATTCATATCGATTTGCTGCCCGAGGCCCTTGGGGGCACCAGCCCGAGTCGGTGGGAGAGCACTGAGGCATTGTGTCCAGACCGCTCACGGGGGCTCCACCCAGGGCGTAGGCGATGGGTCCGAATGAAAGGGAGCACGAAGCCTGAAAAGTGGAAGAAACCTGACCAAGCTGAACCTGACCCTTCCTGGCAATAAACCAAAGTACTCTTGACACCGGTGGATCACTGCAAGGGGTCGAGGGACACGCCTTGAGGGTGACCCGAAGGCGGCGGATTCCCAAGAGAAGGGGGAATCTCTAAAAGGTGGGGTCTGGACTCGAAGTTTCAAACATCTGGGCGTTCCTACGTATCCCATAAGGATGGGAATCAAGCCACACGTAGTTCTTGAAGCGCGGCACAACACAATCGGGCACCAGCGCGGGGAAGGGTGCGGGTCTGACCCTCGCACACAAAAGAAGCGGCATTTGATATTTCTTGTTTGTCCTTAAAGGTGGATGGTTTTTCTTTGTGCAGCGACATGCCTGTGATTAAGGAATCCCTAGCATCTCCGCAATAATCAAGCCATGAAAGGCATTGATAAATGGAGTGGTTATTAACCAGCGCCCAACGTGAGTGTTCTCTGAAGAGAACATCACAATGCAGTGCCGTTTCTCGTCGGGCGGCCAAGACGATCACAGTTTACGATCGTGTGGTAGGACCAGACAACACAGTTTAAGGTCGTGTGGTTCGGACCATGGAGGAATCCGCTCATTGCGATATGGCGGACTCAGCGGAGGTGGGAACATACCCATCCCTGCGGTAACGCACGATTCCAGGAGAAGGTTCCCGGGATAGGGGCCTGCGTATGTCCATCACCCGAGAGACAGAGATGCTAGCCTCCAGTTATACTGGGCCCAGAACGCGATTGTTCGGGCGACTCCTTCCTCCTTATGGGGATGAGGGTCTAGCTACACATGGCTCTTAGGGAGGACATCAGCATATATCCTTGGTGCTCAGATCGTGGGGGCCTCGACAGACACCATTACCCTGGTTGGCCTGCCTAATGTGTAGAGGTGTACTGAAGGTCAGTATGAAGAGAGTGTCGAGATTCCACTACAACGCACAAAGGCGGAGTGTGATGAGGACTGCACAAACAATGTTCGGAGCCTGAAAGAGCGGACATGGCGATCAAGGATGTCGCTAACCATATTCGCAACACAACATCCAATCGCGTCAGCCTAGGATGGGGCAAGAAAACGAGCATCAACCGCTCAAGCGTAGGATTCATATCGATTTGCGGCCCAGGACCCGCCGGTAAATCGACTCGGAGCGATAGGAGAGCACTGAGGCATCGTACCCAAACCGCTAACGAGGATCCCTTTGAGTGAAGGCTCGATCAAGAGGAAGCGCGAGGCCCGAAAAGCAACAAAGGACTTGTCGGGATTGAATCAGACACCACGGGTCATAGACTGAAGTACCCAAAACATGTTAACAGGTCACCAGAAAGGGTCGGAGGACTCACCCTGAGAGCAACCGAAAGACGGAAGATCCCCGTGATCAACCAAGAGACGGGGCTGGACCTGAAACACAAGCGTCCAGGCGGTCCTACGTATCCCATAAGGATGGGAATCAAGTCGCATGTAGTTCTTGAGAGGCAGTTTAACGTCATGCAGGACGATGAGGGTGTGAGGTAGTTCCACACACGGGGGGAGGCGTACTGCGCGGACAGTAGACCAACGTGAATGAGGACATAATCCCCCGCTCACGCCACACGCCTCGCACAAAAAGGAGGGGAACTGGGGCTAGAGGCCCAACGCGGGATAGAGATTCCCGAGAAATGGGGCTGGGCCTGAAACATGAGTGTCCAGGCGGTCCTACGTATCCCATTAGGATGGGAATCAAGCCGCACGTAGTTCTTGAGGTGCAGTTTAGCGTCATGCAGGACGAATGCTGAACAGTTTAACGTCTTGTAGCTTGGACGTGGTGCAGTTTAGCGTCATGCAGGATGAAAATGCTTGGCAGTTTAACGTCTTGCAGCGCGGACGTGGTACAGTTTAATGTCATGTTGGACGAATTCTGAACAGTTTAACGTCTTGTAGCTTGGACGATATGCTAGACAGTTTAACGTCGTGCAGCTTGGACGTGGTACAGTTTAACGTCATGTTGGATGAATGCTGAACAGTTTAACGTCTTGTAGCTTGGAAGAATTGCACTCAGGCAAAGTACTACTTGAGGAACCTAGCGTTGGTGGGAGGAGTGACACGCTCACCATCCATAGTTGCTAGGGAGTACGCACCATTGGGATAGACCCTGTGGACAACAAAAGGTCCCTCCCACTTGGGCTCCAACTTGGGCGGCTTCCTGCTGGGGATCATCGGCGCTCTCAGGGCTAATACCAGGTCACCCTGCAGGAAGGAGCGGAGGCGAACCTTCTTATTGAAAGCTCGAGTCATTCTTCTTTGATGCCTCTCCAAGTTGTGCAAAGCGCGCAGTCTATTCTCATCCAGTGCTTCCAACTCGACTAGACGGGCTTCAGCAGCTCTGTCCGGCGCTTTCTGGTTGTAGACCGCAGTGCGCAAGGACGGTAACTGGATCTCGATGGGCAGGACGGCCTCAGCTCCATACACCAGAGAATAAGGGGTCATCTGGGTGGAATTGCGAGTCGTCGTCCGATAAGCCCAGAGGGCGTTGGGGAGCTTGTCCGGCCAACTCTTCCTATTCTGACCAACCATCTTTTGCAGAATGTTAGAGAGGGTCTTGTTAAACGCCTCAATCTTCCCATTCGCCTGCGCATGATAGCGAGATGTATGGTTCGAGCGAATGTTGTACTTGGCGTACAACTTCTTCAACTCGGCTGCTCGGAAATTGGCTCCGTTATCCGTGAGGATAGCGTGAGGCACTCCAAATCGATGAATGATGTTGGAGGTCACGAAGTCAGCGATCGAACAGGATTTGACCTCTCTGAGCGGAATCGCCTCTGCCCATTTGGAGAAGAAGTCCGTGGCGGTCAGAATGAACCGACACTGGCGAGCCGTCGCCAGTGGGTAAGGTTCCACAACGTCCATCCCCCAGACTGTAAAGGGCCAAGAATACCTGGTGGTATGGAGAGGCTCCGGCGGCCGATGCACAAAGTTCGCATGAACCTGGCACGCATGGCACCTCCTGGCATACTCGATGCAGTCATGGATCATGGAGGGCCAGAAGTATCCCAACCTCCGAATCTGGTGGGACAGCTTCGGCCCAGTCTGATGGGCACCGCATGAACCAGCATGAACCTCTTGCATGACTCGTGGGATCTCAACTCCTTGAAGGCAACGGAGGAGAACACCATCAAATCCGCGCCTATAGAGGATCTGCTCCAGGCCGAGACTGCTCTGGAGGGCAAACTGCGATGCGCGGCGTCGAACTCGCTCGCGCTCGGCCCGATCTGACAGGAGAATGCCATGTTGGAGGTACTCAACCAAAGGCGCACTCCAATCAGGGGCTGGTTCGACTGCCATTTCTGGGGTACTCGGGGCTCCGGGCACAGGGGCAACCGCGGTGAGATTACTTACGGACGGGTCGCGATCTCCCTCCGGGGTAACGGGGGCGATGAGCCTGCGGTGCGTCACGCGGACGACCAGGTTGTCCTATTCAGGCTCTGCAAGTGACGCAGCAAGGCTGGACAAAGCATCTACTCGACCGTTCTGCGACCGGGGAATATGGACAATTTCTGGCCGAGAAGGGAACTGGGCCATCAGAAGGAGGGTGCACTCCAGCAATGGCACAAGTTCCGGCTTCCTGACAACATAGTCACCATTGATCTGCTTAACGACCAACTCGGAGTCCCCTTTCACACACAGATGGGGCACGTCGATCTCGAGAGCCAACTCGAGGCCAGTGATGAGGGCATGGTATTCCGCCTCATTGTTGGTACAGCCCTCTGACAACAGGAAAGAGTATGGCAGCACGGCTTGCTCCGGGGTAATGAAGACGATACCCAAGCCCACTCTGTTGAGCTTAGGATTATCGAGCCTTCTACCGGTGGGGCTCCGGGAGGCACCGTCAAAGTGCATCTGCCAGCATGGACCGGCATGATCGACCGAGAGAATAGCCTCATCGGGAAAGCCTAGATCCAGCGGCTGATCCGCAGAGGTCGGGTGAGCAGCCAGAAAGTCTGCCAATGCTTGCCCTTTGATGGCCTTCTGAGACACATACCTGATGTCGAACTGCTGGAGAATCACAGCCCACCGCGCTAGACGGCCAGTCAACATAGGCCGGCTCAGGATATATTTCAACGGGTCTACCCGAGAAACCAACTGTACCTCATGGTGCTGCAAGTAGTGCCGTAGTTTCTGTACGGCAAATACGAGCGCCAGGAAGCTCTTCTCGATGGGGGAATACCTAACTTCCACATCGAGGAGCATGCGACTGAGGTAATAGAGGCTATTCTCTGTTCCCTCGTTGTTCTTCTGGGCGAGAAGGGCACCAAGGGACCGTTCCAGGGCAGTCACATAAAGGACCAGCGGCTTCCCGGATACAGGCGACATCAGAACCGGAGGTTGAAGCAGGTACTGCTTGATCTCCTCAAAAGCGGTCTGACACTCTTTATCCCATACATAGGTGGCACCTTTCTTCATGAGCCGAGAAAAGGGCTTACACTTGCCGGCCAGATTCGCGATGAATCGGCGTATATAGGCTAAGTGGCCTTGGAACCCTTGCAGTTCCCGGAGGTTACCTGGGGGAGGCATCTGGCTAATCACCCTGATCTTCTCCGGGTCGATCTCAATACCCCGGTACCTTACCATAAAGCCAAGAAACTTCCCGGAGGTGACCCCAAAGGCACACTTCAACGAGTTCATCTTCAGGAAGCGAGACCGGAGGAAGCCGAACACTTTCTCAAGATCTTTGAGATGGTCCTAACGCTGGCGCGATTTAACCACCAAGTCGTCGACGTAGCATTCCACCAGTGTGTCGAGGATTGGCTTGAATATGCGGTGCATCGCCCGTTGATAGGTGGCACCTGCATTCTTCAGGCCGAAGGGCATGACCTGGTAACAAAAGATATCTTGGGGGGCCCTGAAGGCAGTGAACTCCTCATCCTCAGGGGCCATCCGGATTTGGTTATATCCGGAGTATCCATTCATAAAAGAGAGGGCTTGGAACCCTGCCATGGAGTCAATCAACAGATCTATCACTGGAAGGGGAAAATCATCCTTCGGACAGTGGCGGTTGAGATCACGGAAGTCGATGCAGACTCTGATCTGCCCGTTCTTCTTTCGGACCGGCACAATGTTGGCCAGCCATTTGGGGTACTGAACTTCCCTCACGAAGTTGGCTTTGATAAGCTTGTCAACTTCGGCCTCAACCATGGCACCGTGGAATGGGTGCATCTTCCTGGGAGGCTGCTTGAACCCGCGATGGTTCGCCGGGAGACCAAGGCAGTGGACGGATACCTGAGGATCTAGCCCCGGCATCTCGTCATAGCCCCAAGCGAACACATCACGGTGCTGCCTGAGAAAGTCCACGTACTGCTGCCGCTCCTCATAGGGCATGGCGGCACTGACCAATGTGGGTCTTGGATCTGATTCGGTTCCAAGGTTCACTTGTACTAACTCATCGACCGTGGCGGAGACGCCCTCCTCAAAGGCTGGGGGTGCATCTTCCACGTCCTCTCCACTCGGGGAGGGATCGTCCACGGGAGAGACTGCGTTGGAAACTGCATTGGGGCTACCAGATCGTGCTGGGCCGCTGGTGCTGGCATGGGCGGTCGCGGTCATCTCATCAGGAGACTCACAGGCCGTCGAGACCATGGCTACGTCCAACCGATGGATCGGGAGGACGTAAGCGTCATCCAGACTTGCCCAGGGATCACTTGCAATAGCGACAGGCTCAACCTCACCTGCCAGGATCTGCTTGTCCTTGCTCTTGTAATAGTCCACGTCCAGATAACGGGCTTCACATGAGGCAAAAGGAGAGGCATCTCCTTGAAGCACGCCTACTCGACCATTAAGGGAGTATTTGAGGCATTGGTGGTATGATGAGGGAACCGCCGCATGAAGGTGGAGCCATGGCCTGCCCATAAATGCGTTATACGCAGTGTCCTGAGAGACTACCATGATTTCGATGTTGGCAACCAAGTCACCGAAATGGGTCTTCAAGCGTATCTTGCCGACCGGAGTTTGCTCGGTGCGGTCGTACCCCTGGATCCTGAGGTCGGAGGGGATCAAGTCATCCTCAGACAACCCCAATCTCTGGAGCATCCGAGTTGGAATCAGGTTAATCCCGGACCCCGTGTCGACAAGACAGCGCCGGACTTCAAGGCCATTGAACTGGCCGGTAACATACAGCGGACGAATGTGCCCCTGTATAGGAGGGTCTTCATCCTTACCAGAAAACGAGATAACTGCCTGACATTCGGCGTCCTCGATCGTTTCGGCGTGAAAGGCCTCTGCAGCTGCAACCTCTGTCTCAAACTGGAGGGGGCTCTTCAGGGCTTCAGCGAGTGCCTCGCGCATCTCAGATGACATGCGCAGAGCCTCAAGGATGGAGAGTCTCGCTGTGATGTCGGCAAAGTGCTTCAGGACATCATACTTTTTGGCCAAGCGCGAGCTCCTGGTTGCAGGAGGTTGCTCTGCGGTTGGAAGCATGACGGGCCTTGCCGGTTGGGCCGGCGGCCGACTGGTACTTGGCGCATCTCGCTTTTCATTGGTTGAAGCCCGGGGAGTAGTCACCGTACTGGGGTCAGGAGGCCGGGACGGACTCGCGGCAGGGCGGAGCTGATCGCGACGCGGCTGAGGCGGTTCTGCCTGGTCCCACACCACAAACAGTGGCGGAGGCGAATCCGTCATCCCCGGATGGGGTGGCTGCGCATGCTGAGCTCGGTCTTGAGCCTGCAGCCTAGTCTCAGTGGCGTGCACGGCCTAGCTGGAGGTACCAACTGCTGTGCCCCGGCGACTCCTGTTGTTGCGGCTCCTCTGACGGTGGCGACGACCGGGGACACTAGGGAGGTCCACCTGGTGTTCTTCAACGTCGGGAACCGAAAAGGGATTTTCCAGCTCGACGGTATTAACTGAAGCGTACCCAACACTTTCATCGGACGAATCATTCACCACCGGGCGGATCCGGGGAGGGATCCTCATCTCAGGGGGCATTAAATCACCGAGAGTGCGGGATAGCGGCGGAACTGGCGGGGCGCGCTCTTCCTTCTTGCACCGCCGCCGTTTGCTCTTCTTGGAAGAGGCAGGCTGGGACGACGATGTCGAAGCAGCACCCACAGATTCTGGGGGCTCAGGCTGATTCAAGCGTGCACAGATGATTCCATGGGCGCGAATGATCGTCTTGCGGGCCATCCAGTTATTATACTTCTGGGATCCGCGGTCGGAGACCAGCTGCCATTCGTCCTCATTGCCGCTATCGTCATCTGATCCCACGAACACGCCCGCCACTTGTGCTGGAGCTGGGCCCAGCCTGATTACATTATTGTTAATCTGGTCTTGGAGCTAATCCTTAAACACATAGCACCGCTGGATGGTGTGCCCCAGGGCCCGATGGTAAGGGCAGTAGCGGGGGTTATCCGTGAGATGTGCCTCCTCTGGCCTCCAACACTCAGGCAGTCGCACAATCCTCTTCTCCAGGGCGCTCCGGAAATAACCGGGGACCTGATCCTCGTGAAATGAGTACGTCAGGTATCGCGGGCCCCTGGGAACGTGGTCTTGACGAGGGGCTGGAGGGGCCTGCCGAGGAGGTGGACCCTGATTATCTCGCCTGGGTTGTGGCGGTACATTACGCGGAGGGGCCGGCCGGTTCTGAGGCTGCCGCTGCTGGGCTGGGAACTGAGCCTGTGGAGGAAGATTCCTATGAGGCTGTGGAGCTGGCCTCGCCGGCAGCAGCTCCAACGGCCTGGGGGCCTCTATCTGGGCAACAGCAGCGGGCTCAGCCCTGCTGACTCTCCTTGCAGGAATCATAGGGGGCAGCGGGTGTGCCTGACTGGCCTGTTGCAGGGCTTCCTCAAGACGTTGAGCTTTGTCTACAAAGTCCCTGAACCCTCCGGGGTAATTCTTAGTGATCAAGGAAGGGACCAGCTCGGTCTTGACGTTCCCGACGCACATTGTCAGCAACTGCTCCTGAGTCAATGGCATGTCAAGGGAATACGTGAGACCCTTCCATCGGGCGACGAAGTCCGCGACTCGCTCATCAGGCCTCTGCTTGCACTTGAAGAGGTCTGCGATACTCGTCTTCTGGGTCGTGGAACTGAACTGGTAGAGGAACTGTCTACGAAGGTCCTCCCAGCTAGTTATCGACCCGACGGGCAGCTGGCTGTACCAGACAAATGCTGGCCCTTCCAGTGTCTGGACAAAGCAGCGAAGCTTAGCGGCCTCTTGCTGCGCCGGAGTCCCCAACATAGGCCCGCACCTCGAGTTAAAATGGGCCAAATGCTGTGGCGGATCTCCAGTCCCGTTGAAGGGGGCGAAAGTGGGATTCCCGAATCCCGGAGGCGCCGACATGTCATCCACCCATGCTGGGTATGGCTTGCCGTCCGGTGGGATCGCCACTTGCCGAGTCTCCAAGGCTTCCAAGCGGGCGATGAGTGCCGCCATCGGATCGTCCGGACATGGGTTCCAGTCCTGGAGAGGATCTCTAACCACGAGCGCATTGCATGGCCCTTCAATCGGGTCGTCGACCGGGTCGTCGAACTCGGCAGCTCGTGGGATGGCGGGCGGAGTGGCCCTTGGGGCAGCGGGAGGAATCCGAGCGGGGTCTCACAGGTAGTCACGCCGCTCGGGAGGGTGTGGTGAAACATACCGCGCCCTCTTGCCATAGGCAATGGCCTCTCACCTGTCGGCGAACACGGCGTAATCACGGTTTCCCGGGAGAGCCTCGTCAAGGAGCGGTTGTTCCTGTCCCTACTGTCCTGGCCTAGGATCACCGTAGTCAGGCCGCTGCTCTGAAGCGCGCTCGGCGAGGAGCTGTTCAACCAGATTCTTCTGCTCGGCGAGCTGTTGACGTAGCATAGCCTTCTCGGGATCCTCCTCTGCCCTCTGCGTGGAGGCAGATGGGTCGGCGGGCTTTACAGCCCCGCCGTGCTCTTTACCTTTGCTGACTTTTCGGCTCAACGTTAGTGCTTCAGTGGGTGTGGGGAGACCCAGGAGGTTCCTTTGGTGACGAGTAACTCTCACCGATGGATCCAACAATGACTTGTCTTCGGGGGGAGAGCCCCCGTCGAGAAGTTCCAAGCCGTTCCCCTCCCCCGACAGGTCAGCCATATTGACCGTTTCCGTCCCTGGGGATGTACCCTCAGGGCCACCCAGTGAATCGGGCTGTCAGTGAATCGCACTGAAGCGTAGGGCAGCGTACTGCCCCCATCCACGGATATACACGTGGGGGTGGCTCCCTCGATAACCTTGCGGAGTACTTGAAAACACTCAACGCATCGTTGTTGGAGGGCCTCGTGGTGCCCAAATGACCCGGGGTGCCGAACCGCGGGGAGCGTGGCCAGGTCAATTTGACGGCACTGCTCACCAATATCCTCCAGGTGCGCTTGACTCCCGGGATATGGCATTTTTAGGCGGTGAAGACGGGATTGAGTCTCCCGGAGAGTTCGGCGGAAGCATTCGAACTCATCCGGGGTGAGTGATTCGGATGCATCAAAGTCTGGTCCTGCGACTGGCCAAAACTTCTCAGGGAAGTGGCCCTCTGCAAGGATGGTCCAGAAGCTCCATGACTCAAACTCGGGACCCAGGTCTCCTCGGTCCTCTTCAACGACTGGGAATGGACGGGGAACCGGCAGTGGTGCCGAGGCGGGCCGCCGGGCCGACGGGCTGGCCGGCGGTGAATACGGCGAGCAGGCCGATTGGCCTCCATATCCCGGGCCGCCCCCTGAGGGTGGCGGTGCCCCGGCTACCACATCACGATAGGACGGGCCGGCGAGCGAACATCATGTCGTAGCGTCGGTGCTCGCCGAGGGTGCACTAGATTGTGGTTCGACCGTCGGTCCCCAGAAAAGGTCTCCGGGTTCTCCGATCGAGGCAGAAGGTGCTTCCGGAGGGGCCGGTACCAACCGCAAGCTTGGCCCTTGGGGGTCTACCAGGCCTTCGCTACTCCGGATATACCTTTGGAGAGAAGCGGGGATCGTATCGATCTCGCTCTCGGGAAGTACGAGGCTGACGTGCCGCATTCCTACCCCTGCCCCTAACTGGCGGGATCGGGGGGAGGGCTCTGTCGCCGAATCATACTCCGCCTCTGTATCAGAGAAACGAACCAGTCGGATCTCTATCCGGAATTCCGTAACATTCTTCCCTCGGCGTCGATGCCTCGCCCTCCTACCCCTGGGTGGTTCTTCGGGGCATGGCTAATCTCTATCCTGGCATCCTCCGGCCGCACCGGTGTTGGGGCCAAGAGGACTGGAAACCAAGGTGCGAGGAGCACCGAGACAGATATCAAAGGGGACGCAGGAAGAGATGATTCCGGGCGGGCCTCCGGGCCGAGATCGGAAGGTGGGATGACCCATGACTCTTGGATCGGCCACACGGAGTAGCCCCTGTTGGTGAATAGCGCTACCGCGAGGTGGTCCGCGGTGGCTATTGCCTGTACCAGCAACCGGGAGAGTCAACCCAACCTGCCTTTGGGGCAGTCGGGGCCTCGATCCAGGTCGGGCATAGAAGTGCCCCTGCTCAGGATGCGCAGGGGCCTGGTGACTAGAGCCAGCAATGGCTTGAGCCAACGTGGCCGCTGTTGCTAGGGCCCCAAGATGGGCATCCTCTTCCACTCATGCCCGACGTTGGCGTCGAGACAGACGATTCGGGATGAGCGGCGCGGGCAGGTGGAGAGCTCGTTCTTCGACTTGAGAGGCCTGGCGGCGATGTCGCCGTGGCCTGACAGGAGCCCTTATCGCGGATCCCTGGAGCGAATCCCGAATAGGGTGGTCCCGGGCATCTTCCACCTCATCCGCATAGGGGAAGGAGTTGTCGGAGCGCTCCGGGGATAAACTCCCAAAGCGGTTGGACGTCGAGGTAGGCAGCAGTGCCTCCCTGCGCGGCCCTCGGGGGCGGCGTTGGTGGCGAGGTGCAGCTCCCTCGAGGTCTAGGCGATCCATGTCCCTGGTGGGGATGACTCCCTCTTCCTTATATCTCCGCACCAAGTTATTGATCACCCTTCTCTGGATGACCTCCGAGGGGGAGAGAGGGCGTGGTTGCCCCGCAGCTGCGGCTGCTGGGACGGCTGTGGAACGGGCGGGACCGCGCGGAGTAGCCGCGTCGGTGTTTCCCCCACCCCTACGCCAGTGGGCGGGTGGCGATCGGGCACTGGATTGGGCGACTTGATTCCTGAAATCAGGGAGAAAAACCCATTAACACTGACAGGAAAAGGAATCGACAACCAACCATTAGTGCCATGACGCCTTCCGTGGGGGGAACCCAGGCCATCGACGTCGTGAGACGGAGTGCCCGATTTCCCTTCCCCAGCCCCTGGCGGGTTCCGTGCCCCAGTGCTGAATGCTTGGCCGGGCAACATGCTGGTCTTCCGACACCTCCGAAAGCCATCGGTCTTCGTATTGAGGAGAAGAGATTCACGTCGGGTTCACCATTTTTCTGTTTCGGTGCGGATGTGCGTCGGGTTTCTGTTCCGACGTTGTTCCGCCAGGGCGCGTTCGCGCGTGCACCCGTCGACCCGAGGGGATGGGCGCGCGGCTTGTGGCCCCGCAGTCCCGCTTTCCAAAGGCGGGCGGCATCGGTCCCTTGTTCAGGGGCGTCTGCTCCTTGATCGAAACCGGGATGATGGGATGTCGGCTCCTCCTTCCGTGGACGTCTCCTCGGAACTCGTCGCCTAATCCGGGTCTCCCTCATAGATTTAAGAATGTTCGTGAATCTCATTCTCGGCGCCATATCTTCATGGACACCGGTTAATTACGCTGCTTTCGCCCGGACGCTCCAAGGGGTCTGGTCGGGGTAGCAACCTACGGTGAGGAGACCGGGTGGCTTTGGGTGTTGGGGGCTTGTCTTAACACTGCGACTCTGCATGTCTGCCTGCCGTCCCTAATAGGGCTTCTCGAAGGCGTGATGGCCTGAGGCATCCCGCGCTGGGTGCGGGGAACTTTGTTACCTGAGTTTTTCCTCAGCTTCCCATGTTTAACACGGGGTATGCCGCGAGTTTAACGTCCAGCGGGGACGACATCGGACTGATCAACACGAGAAGTGGATCGGATGACAGAACCCCTTGTGGGGAACCTCCGACGCTGGGGCCAGCACATGGGCAGCTTCCTGAGTGAAGTGGAGTGGAATGAAATGGCATGACCCCACCGGGATGTGGCGGCCCGGGTAAGGATCAGGATGGATGATGGAGTGAAGAGCTTGGACCCCGTAGAGGCTTCCTACGTACCGCACGTTAGCGCGGATCAAAGTCAACGTATTTCGGATATACAGTTTAACGTCATGCTGGACGTTGGCAAGCCGACTCACCAGGAGGTCGAGGCTGCCTGGAGAAGGATTGAACCGAACCACCCCGCACAGAGGGGGATGGAACGGCCGGGTGGATCACAGTTTCACGTCATGTTGGACGTTGGCAAGCCGACTCACGAAGAGATCGAGGCCGCCGGATGGAGGATTGAACCGAACCACCTCGCACAGAGGGGGATGGGACGGCCGGGTGGATCACAGTTTCACGTCATGCTGGACGTTGAAGAGAAAAAGGCAGTGGGGAAGCACAATGGAGATACACATGTGCAGTCCCCCACAAGAGCGGATTCATAGGTGAATCGACGCAAGTGTGAACCCGGGAGGGGTCCACTGATGGACGAACCGACGTGAATACGACCGGGACAACCAGGTGGTGGGCTTGAACCTCGGAGAGGCTTCCTACGTACCCTGTTTAGGAGACCGAGATCAAAGTCCACGTAGTTCGTTCTGTTTGTAACACTCTACCCCCGTGGGCGAAGGCCACTCCAATCCCGACATCCCTGTAGAGACGAGTGGGTGGGGGCCACATCCAAACCGGGAGGGGGACCCTGCGTGCGAGGCACGGGATCGGGTGAAGCGGATGGTTTAACGTCTTGCCGGACGAAGTACAGTTTAACGTCGTGTGTTGAGGACGAAGCGGACGGTTTAACGTCTTGCCGGACGAAGTACAGTTTAACGTCGTGTGTTGAGGACGAAGCGGACGGTTTAACGTCTTGCCGGACGAAGTACAGTTTAACGTCGTGTGTTGAGGATGAAGCGGACGGTTTAACGTCTTGCCGGATGAAGTACAGTTTAACGTCGTGTGTTGAGGACGAATGGTGTACAGTTTAACGTCTTGTAGCTAGGACAAGGTGTAGTTTAGCGTCATGCAGGACGAATGCTGAACAGTTTAACGTCTTGTAGCTCGGACGATAGAGGCTAGGCAGTTTAGCGTCGTGCATCTTGGACGTATGCTGAACAGTTTAACATCTTGTAGCTCAGACGAAGTACAGTTTAACATCGTGCGGGACGTATGCTGAACAGTTTAACGTCTTGTAGCTCGGACGAAGTATAGTTTAACGTCGTGCGGGACGTATGCTGAACAGTTTAACGTCTTGTAGCTCGGACGAAGTACAGTTTAACGTCGTGCGGGACGTATGCTGAACAGTTTAACGTCTTGTAGCTCGGACGAAGTACAGTTTAACGTCGTGCGGGACGTAGAAGCCGCCGATAGGCCCGTGTCACTTCGCGCGATCCTGGAGGGCCGCACGGGAAGACAACGCACGGTGCGGGCACCCGGGATGAGGGTCATCGGGCGCCACGCAGGTGGGTACCCAAAGGGGGTCAAAGGGGGCGACCCTGGCGGTTTGCGCGCAAAAGAGGAGCTTTGCGCGCAATTCCGCGGGTCGGCGTGCAAATGGGCGGGCTGGCGCACAATTGGTCCAGCGCTTTGCGCGCGGATGATTGAGATTGCGCGCACCGGGCTTCGGATAGCGCGCGGGGGAAACGGCTCATTCTTTACTGAACGACCACTTTGAAAAGGGGGGGGGGGTGCGCGCAATCGGGCCGGATTGCGCGCACCCCGGGGGAAATTGCGCGCAAGAGGTTTCTTTTGCGCGCGAATGCCTTTGGGTGAAGATTTATTCAAAGGAAAGGAGCCAAAGGGATTGCGCGCGAAGTCGAACCCCAAGGATTTCTTGCGCGAAAGAAAGGCGGTTACCTGAAGATCGGCATTGCGCGCGGAAGGGGTTGGATTGCGCGCACGAGAGACCTTTCGACTTCCGGCAACCTTCAAAACGTCGGGGGTCGCCTCATATTTATAGGCAACCCCGGGAGCGGAATCCAGTTCGCGGGCGCGAAATTCTCTTCGCGGGCGCGGAATAGGCCCCGGCGCGCAAGGGAGTCGCGCGGGCCACGGGCGCGCAAAATTGCGCGCCGGCCCAGCGCATTGCGCGCATCCCGGGAGGTTTGCGCGCGACACTACAACTTTGCGCGCGGGCCTCCAAAATTCCGCGCAAGGCTTCCAGGCCCTCCGAAACGGGCTTCCGACTCCAAATATGACCTCACTTCCCGCATCCGGAGCTTCGTTTGGGAACAGCGAACTTTTCTGGCATCTACAATAACACTCTAAATATTGTTAATGATAAAAAACATTATAAAAATAGTAAAAATATAATAGAAAATTCTACTCCACTAGTCACTATTAAAAATAACAAAATCCACATATATTCCGCCCTCCTATGAGATCATGTAACAATAAATTAAAACCAATAAAAAATGTATGCATGTGTATAGAGGTAGACATTAAAGAATTAAGTATTAAAAAATAACAAGAATCCCTAGTAAATCCATAATTTTTTCATTCTATTTAAACTATAAAATCTTATGTGAGTGGTATAAAATGAACGAACCCACACTAAAAGATTTTATAAAAATAAAAATCTCCCCTAAAGAACTCACACTATGATCTTAAGAAAAAAAACTCTAATATATTTAACACTCATCATTACACCATTAAAAATACCAAAACACTATCCCCATGTAAAGGGTTTCCAAAAACATCACACATTTAACCCACACCAACCATTTCCAAAACCAAACACATATAACCTATGTCAACAGGATGATAAAACAAAATGAATTTCCCAAAACCAAGCTGAGAGAACACTAAGCATACCAGAAAAAAAACTACTATAAATCCCCATCAATGAAAAAAATATCTAACCAAATTTTATTCAACTCTCAACTAATATCCCCCACAGTAATGTGATATTTCTATCCCATTTAGGTTTCAAATGAGAAGCATCCTACACTCATGTAGGATTATAGGTTGAAATTCTTAAGAACTAAACATGCCCAAAAAATCTATGCGTGAACACCAAGACCCTTTTATTGGGAATACATAGACTTCATTAAAAAACACAATAAATCATTGGAATTTATGCATTGTAAAATTCAACACAAACTAAATGACAAAAATCAACCCAATTTCACTAAAACAATATATTTTGTGAAAAAAACACCATTATAACTGACAAACCATTTCTAATAATATATTCAAAAAAATGAAACATAAAAAAGATCATTAATACTAATTAAAACAACTAAATAATTCTTTAAACCTTTAAATATAATAATGGAAAAAATTTATAAAACCATTTAACTAGGAAAAATTATGTATCATATAATGGGAAAAAATTGAATCACCTTCTTAATATCACTTACATAAATTCATTTACACATATCCCAATACTTATGAAACTTATATAAAACCACAATAGGAAAACCACTCAATTATATAAGTTATATGTTTTTAGAAAATCACCTAGAAAACCAAACATAATGAATCACTCGCCTCGTATTTAACTAGTATTAATAACAATTCCAAAATTATGAGGATTATCTATATAGTACATATCTAACCATCCTCAATAAATACCAATGAATTTGATTTTTTTATATTCCTAAATTTATCATGTGATTATATTTTATTATTCGTTTTTATACTATTTTTTTATTATTTATTTATATTTTTTATGTTTTAAGGTTTTAGAGGTAGGTCTATAGTTATGGACTATAGGCCAATAATTATTTTACCAATGGTAGTTACATTTATATCAAGAATCATCCTGAGATATATATTTTTGCGGTATACTAATCTTGGTGATGATCGCGATCATCACTCCACCACGAGAAAACTCTAGAGGACCAATATTTTTAATAAATTTATATTCACTCCATAACAAACGGGGCCATGAAATCATGTATCCTTGATAATTTATACCAAAATATTATTTTTTTCTAATTTACACCATGAAAAATTCTTCATTACAAGATTTTTTATTCTATTGAGTCATTCACACATTGAAAAATGTTCCATAATAGTGACACATCCTTTGATGTCATTAAATATTTTAAATCTCAAAACATTCGATATTTTTATTAAGACCTCTTAGGTGTATAATTTCCACCCATTTCGATAACCTCACACCTAATGATGTACCCACTTGTCCTACTCACCCTCTATTGTTATTTTCATGGATTTCCACAAAATATGAGGTCTATTATTTAATGTAAACTCCTCTAAACATCATCCTATCCTTTTTCTTCTTCATATCCCCTTCATCTTTCTCTATATGGGTCTCAATGTCCTATGGTATCTTATTAGATGAAATTGATCTAGGGATTTATTATTTATACGGTATATGTGGGTTCCTATTGGATTCTTATAGTTCCATTGATCGGTTTATATTGGATTGGAAATGAGAAAAGTAAAAGTTTTGAATTTAATGTAGGTTTATCCATTATTGGAATTTAGATATAAAACCATAATTTCTTGTTATGTTTTCTCATATGTTTTATGTATTTTATAAACATTAACAACTATATTTAAAGTAACATTTCCAATACATATTATTTTATTCAAACAACATGGAATTTGAAGATATTTTTCCATTAATTTTAAAGTATAAATTTATTTTTGAAACCCATGTAAACAATGTGAACATATAAAGGGTTTTTGGTTACCAATAGATATATAAGGCTTATTTCTAAAATTAATGTTTTTCTGGGAATTTTTAAAATTTTCCATATACTCCTTTATTTATTGATTTTTTTTATAATGATTATATATTTGGTTTTCAAATGTGTGATGTCTAACATATTTATTTGTGGAAGATTTAAAAGGTCCAATTTGAAATTTCCAAAATGATCGTATAATAGTGATACCGTTGAATACTTACCCTCGTGTATTGTGAAAATTTATGTAAATTGACATGATTGATAGTGTGTGATGATTTTCCTCATAGAGGAATGTATATATGTTTTCTATTTATTTTTCATTGAAAAGGGGTTGTTTCTCTGAAAGGTGTTTTGAGGTGAGGGTGAGTTTATTTATTGATTTCTGTGATTACATTATTATTTGATAATTTATTATTTCATCTTAATTTATACTTCCTAATAAACGTATAGTTAACCCATAATTTTACACATAATATTTCATAATTTTTAAAATAAATATCTGATAAACACATCCCAAATATCGGGAGACCTAATGTCTTTATAATATTAGTATTATAATACATGAAAAATAAAATAAAATAAAACATCTTTATTTTATTATCCTTAATGAGTTCTTAAATCCCTTTGATCTCCTAAAATATTATAGGATAAAATGGTGAAAACATAACATAAAGTGGTTAGGAATATAGTGGAGTAAGGGAATAAATAATACAACAAAGAATAAAATGAGTGAAATGGTAGAAAATTACATCATAAAAGAAACGGATCATGAATAATAATATTTTTACAACAAAATTAACATGGAATTATATGATCATTGAAATATATAAATGTGGTAGAAAAGTTTTACATGATATATTCATAAGTCAATGCTGACTTCCAAGACAACATCACATGGTGGATAGAGTACCGTCCTAGATTTAGTTTACTCTATAATCTTATAAATAATGTCTCATAAGAAAAAACATTACCCAATAAATTATAGTTCTATTTGGTCATGACCATAACAAAATGTTTATGCAAATGTGTTCCAGATAATAAACTCAAATATACAAGATAAACAAAAGGATGACCCATGGAAAGAAATGGGTAACATAACCATGTCATATAGCCTAAACATATAGAATATCATGATGGTTGACCTGATAAAAAGGATTTAATAATTATTGGACATTCTAAATTATAGTAAATGGGAAGTTATGTCAAGGTGAAGTAAATAATTGAAAATGAGTAGAGAAATGTCTTTGGAAGTGGGGCTTTAGGAAAAAGGGTGTGGATCCTTTAAAGAGGGTAAGGGCATAACAATTCAATTAATTATAAATGGAATAAAATGGTTTCCATTAAAAAATGAGATATTTTAGAAATCATGGGTGCTTTAAAACATTTTAATGAGTGGTACTTATAATGGGTAAGAAATAGGTAATTTCCATTTAATCAGTTTTTCTTATTGATAGAAATTGAAATAGGAACCATTTAAAACATGTATAGCGAAATCAAGGAAGGTGGAAATAATCTATTTATATATATATTTGGGACTTATATATATAATAAAAAATAGTTAAATAATAATATTATAGATATAAAATGATGAAGGAGAGAGAATTCATAACCCAAAAAAGGGTGGTTTGGATAGATCCCTCACTTTAGGTTCCAAAATTTTCATACACATGAAATCAATGTTCTAAAAAGTAAAATTAAAGTAATTAATTACTTAACTAAAAAAGTACATATATTTTAATTATTAAAATTTTATTGTGTTAATTTAAAACCATTTAATTATATATAAAGACTAATTTTTCTTTTTTGAGGTCATTCATTTCATGGTTCTATGGAAAAATCACTTTTTTTATAATTATAAAAATTCTTATAAATTGAGACTATAACTACATAATTGAAATGAAATAGTATTAATGTGCTTCCAAAAAATGAAATGGTCACAAATATCCTTTTTTGTTTCTTCATATGGTTGATTATTTTAGTAAAAAGTATAACGTTTTATGGTTAGTTCATTTTGGCCATTTTACTGATCATCACAAAATAGATTCATTTTATTTAATTAAATTATTATTAAATACATAGAGAACTTAATAAGTTATAATAAACTCATCATAATAACATCTAAACATAATATTATTTATATAACCATCCTTGAAGGCAGTGAAGAAAAACAAAGTGTGTTATTCATGGAAGCATAGAATCAACCATACTGTAAATAACATTTTAATTTTAGAATATAAAGTTGGGAGGGGTATAATATGGATATAAAACTATAATAAAAATACATAAGTATATATAGGATTGTAACATCCCAGGTAAATAAAGAATAAATAATTTTCATATTTATTAATATTTTAGAATTAAATATTAATTTTAGTTAAAAGGGGTTTCTACGTTCGATAGCGTACTCGGTACGCAACGATGAGTTTCTTTGAAAACTTACGTTGCACACAAGTAATAAAATAATATTATTTTAAATGTTAGTTAACGAGTAGCCGTTGTACTGGCGGGAATGGATAGAAATAACTAAAATATGATTATATATGTTTTTAAATGTTTTTACATTTACCCAATAAAAGATAAAGGCTTAAAATACGGAAAGAGTTCAATTTTAGGCATTTATATCCTAATTTTCACGAAAGGTCCACTTATCACCTTTTGACGGAGACCCGTCATTAAATATGGTTTTTATCGATCTTATAAATTCTATTGGACCAAATATAACTCTTCTTTAGAATCAGGACATCAAAATTTACTTTGTGTAAATTTTTGGTACCTTTCTGATAAAGTTCATTTTTTTAATGAATAGTGTAAAATGTTGTATTTTAATTCAAAACCTCTTTTTAATATAATTTATTTATATGATTATATTATCTTTTGAATTGGTTTTAAAATGAAATTAGAAAATATTTTTACCATTAAATCCAATAGTGGTCGTTGGAATTAATTTCACTTTGAAATCGGACTTAAACTAGTGTCAATCTTTTGATACTTATTGTTTCATAAAAACACGCTATTTGCTCTGACAGCGAGAATTAATTATTAAATTAATTAATGTGACTTATATGTTTTGAATTTTGTAAAATAGACTTCAGTTTTGAATTCTTAATATCAAATATATCTTAGGGTAAATTTTTGGTAATTTTCTGAAAAACTTCAATTTTTGATGAATAGTGAAACCACTAAGTGGTACTTATAAAAACTGATTTTCCGTTTAAATGAAATTTTGCCATCATTGTGTTTTGAATTTCAAAAATCCGACATACATGGTTGTCATTAAGAATTAAAATGTGGTTCAATGAGATTATAATAATTTTTTGGTGAATAGTAACTTATTATGTTCTTAATCGCGATTAGAGGTAATTAGTGTAATTTAAGGTAAAAATTATATTATAAGAATGTGAAAACACCATGACACTTGTCCTAAACCTATTGGGTGAGTCATGGCCGACCAAGACAAGCCATGTACCAACTTGGGGACCCCATGGAGCCACTTTAGTTGGAAAATGACAATAATATATTTTTATTTAATGTAAAAGTAAAAATGACACAAACATGATATGTTTTACTAAAACAATTTTTAAATGGGGTTATACAAGTCATATTTTTGATTATAAATATTAATTGGAAAGCTAAAAAGATTACCTACATCATAGTATATTTTTATAATTTTTAGACACTAAATAAATTAAATTATTTATGACATCATGATGATGCAGCGATGACCTCATTATTTAACGATTTAAATAAAATGGAAAGATAATGTAAAATCTATGAACTACACATGTCCAAAACTTATTGGATGGGTGGATTTCGAACCCTTATCACATTATCCACGAATTATATCAATGTGGGACCTTTTAAAACCGAAACACATTTTCAAATAAAGTAATATTTCTTTACTTTTCAAAAGTGCCCCTCCTCTCCTCTTATAAAAGGCCCCCACCTCTACCTCATTTCACACACTCCTCAAGCCTTTGGCTCGGCCAAAACCTGCCCATTTACTCTCTCCACATCCCTCTCCTCATCCTAGAGGATTCCCTTTGGGAAGAATCCTTTCAAAGGAAGCCTTTAGGCTCAAATCAAAAGGAGTTACACTTTTAAAGGTAATTCATTCTCTCTTGTTCATTTGTTTTATTTTGTATCTCCAACCCTCTAAACTCTTTTTATTTACTTATTTTGTAACAACAACAGTATCTTCAATATACTAGGATGTTGTTATAAGATTTATTCAAGCTAAACTCTCACACAACTACATCAAATGGTTAAAGAACATACGGTTTCCGTGGATGGCGAAATTCTGCCTCCCGAAACGATGATTGTTCAATACTCATTTAACACCTTCAAAGGTGGCCATTATGATGTCAATATTTTTATATATGATATATAATATGTTTATTTTTTCTTTAAGCTTCTGTATTTTTCATTTTGGGCATACCTTTATGGTTTCCATTATGGGTAAACACGATATCTTCATTTAAGGAAGGGCGGACTATCGCCCCCTCAAAGTGATGTGATTCGTTAATGCCATATGTGGGACGTGTAAAGGATGGATTTAAAGTTATTATATATGATGTTATACTGGAATTATAATATACCTCTATATCATTATTATTTCTTTCCATTAAAGTATGAGATAGAAATGAAAGTAGCGTTCATGCGTACGTACGGCTTACCGTCTCCATGAACGGTGCATTTCATTTCTTATCCCCAAATGTAATGTACTATTAAAAGTACATGTATATAATGGATATATATAATTAATGATATATCTAAATGATGAATATAATTCTGGAATTAAAATATACATACCTCACATTTAGTTTTAATTCCATTAATATGACAAAGAAATGAAAGTAGCGTTCATGCGTACGAACGGCTTACCGTCTCCATGAACAGTGCATTTCATTTCTTACCTCTAAATGATTATGTAATATTATCAATACATGTATATTCTGGATATATATGATACATATTATATCCAAATCGGGAATTTCATTCTGGATATAATGAACCTTTGACCACACGAACAACATGTAATTGTAAGAAGTCCACTTTCGACTTAAGAACCAAATATTGACAAAACAAACATTATTAACATAAATAGTTACATAATGTTTATAACATGGAAATAAGTGATATAAAAGGAATAATGAACTTTAAAAAGGTTCTTAATCAAGTATAAATTAACTCAAGTTTATTATTCAGGACGTTAAAGAACGATCGAGTCAATTCAGACCCGAGGTAAGGGACTTCGTCTCAATCTCCTTTCATTGAGGCATATTTCGTTTTATACACAACATTCATTTATACGGTGTATAAACCCCTTTGACTTTTACTTTTATACAAAAGGAATCTTTTTCTACGAAGCGTTTTACAAAATGACAAAAAAGAATGTTTCTTTTAACGTACGCGGCGACAACGACCTTTTCCACCGCCGCGAGTATTATTTGGTCTTTGGCTTTCTCAACAAGCCGTAATGTTTTTAGAATAAAATAAATACCATATACACTTTTATGTATTTTGGTATTTAAAATGGTTTTGAAAAAAGATTCTATTATGTCAATATATTTATGATATATTGTGATTGAAATGGGGAAATGTTATCATTCCTTTATATTGGTTTTATTATTTTATATTGGTACTTGGACATTTTAACGGGTGGTTACGTTATAAACCATATGACGGGTGGTGCCGTGAATACCAGGATGGGTGGTTACGTTATAACCTCCAATGCATTGGGTATGGAAGTCGGCCATATGGCTATTCCATTAAGTATGTATGGAAATTGGCCGTATGGCTATTCCATTAAGTGATATGTGTGGAAGTCGACCGTATGGTTATTCCACTTAAGTATATTTATGTCCCAAGTTACCTTTATAAATGTTATGTGTTCTTTTTATGGATTTTATGGTAATCCTTTGGTTACAAAAAGGTAAGTAATGATACTTTATTTAGTGAAGAGTTTTTTACAACTTCATGAAGGTGAAGGTATTACTTTGATAGAGTATACATGGTTTACTTGATTTTGAAAAACTAACCGTTTTCATTCTTTGTGTATCCCTTACTGAGCTTTTTATGCTCACCCCAAGTTTTTTTGAAATGTTTTTCACATGACTTAATGTGGAATAAGGTCAAGGATGGGATCAAGGGAATGTCATGCTATATAAAACATGGAACTAGACATGTTTCTTTTAAGAGTTTTTTTTATTATGGAAACTTAGTATAAGTGACTACTTTGTAATCTTTTGAGATGTAATAGTTATGTTCTAATTCTCTAAAACTCTAAACCTGAAAAGATCCTCAACGTGAATTATTCTTTTAATTCAATATTAAGTAAGGTTTAAGGCTGGGGCCTTATTTTTGGTTTCAAAGGTCGGTTTAGACAACTTTAGGAGTTAGAAAAGTGTTAAATTATAATATGATTGAAATGATATAGCATTTATGGATTACCATGTTGCTTCGCCTAAGATATTTCTGTGTTTAGAATGGTTTTCTGCAGAGGAAACAAACAGCTATATTGGGATGACATCAGGAGGAAGATAACCTTTCAAATCAGCAACCTGAGATGGTCGGAATCGGAACTGAACAGTTTGTTGCTGTGATGGCACAATTGACTCAGGCTATAAATGGTGGTGGTATCCATGCACGAGATCAGTCAGATCAACCGCAGAGTAACATGTCAGTGGTGGAACATTTCATGAGGCAACATCCCCCATCATTCAGAGGATCATTTGACCCTGTGCAAGCTGAAGGGTGGATTAAAGCACTGGAGAAGATTTTTGATGTCATGGGGTGTTCAGAACATCAAAAGGTTAGTCTTGCTGTTTACCGTTTTGAAGGTGAAGCTGATCAGTGGTGGTCGATGGTGAAAAATATAAGGGATAGTGATGAGATTGAGGATCTTCACTGGGACGAATTCAAAGGTATGTTTCTTGAGAAATATTTTCCTAAGGTGGTTCGTCTTAGGATGGAAAAACAGTTCCTAGAATTGAGGCAGGAGGATGATTCAGTGAATTCTTATGAAGAAAAGTTCACTCGATTGGAAAGGTATGCTCCAAACATCATACGAGATCTTGATAGTAAAATAAACCGTTTTTACTCAGGGTTAAAGCCAAAGTATCGAAGGGCTTTAGCTTCTCGTGAGTTCAAAAGTTATGAAAAACTTGTTCGATGTGCGGAGAAGGTGGAAATGGAGTTTGCCGATGATCAGGTGTTCTATGACAAACAACATAATAAGAGGTCTAGTTGGCAGGAAAAGGGGAAGAATTCATCAAAGAAGCAAGGAGGTAAGAAAACCAAATATCCATCCTGGGAGAAGTGTGGTAAAATGCATCCTGGAGAATGTTTATCCAAGTCTGGTAGTGCTTTCGGTGTGGTAAGTCTGGTCATATTGCTCGTAACTGTAAGGAATATGATCAAGCAGGAAATGAAAAACCAACGGTAATATGTTTTAAGTGTAATGAAATGGGTCATTATGCAAATGAGTGTCCAACGAAGAACTCAACTGGGGGAATGCAGCCATACTACAAGCAGAAAGGGGTGGTGAAATCCTTTGCAACAACTTCAGCAGATGTTGGGCAATCGAATGAAGTGGTATCAGCTCCAGGGAGCTCAGTATTTTTTGAAGATTGACTTGAGGTTGGGGTACTATCAGTTGTAAGTAAAAGAAGCAGACGTTTCGAAGACTGCGTTCCGTACTAGATATGGACATTATTAATTTGTAGTTATGCCTTTTGGGTTAACCAATGCACCTGCTGTATTAATGGACCTTATGAATAAAATTTTCCACGAGTTCTTGGATAAGTTTGTGTTTGTGTTTTGAGGTTTGGGAAGAGGTTATGTGTGCCTTGTGATTCACAGTTGAAGAATGAGTTGTTATCTGAGGCTCATAGTTCCCCGTTTTCAGTTCATCCTGGCAGTACTAAGATGTACAGAGATCTGCGGGAGTATTACTGGTGGGATGGAATGAAAAGAGACATTGCTTATTTCACTATGAAGTGTTTGACATGTCAACATGTTAAAGTAGAGCGGTAGTTACCGAAAGGGATTCTTCAGCCTTTACCAGTTCCAGAGTGGAAATGAAAGAATATATCCATGGACTTTGTTGTTGGATTACCGAAGACATCTCACGGTAATAATGAAATCTGGGTTATTGTTGATCGCTTGACCAAATATTCTCATTTCCTTGCTATACGAGATACTTTATCTCTTGATCAACATTCCCATTTGTATCTTAAAGAGATAGTCAGGTTACATGGAGTTCCTCTCTCCATTGTATCGGATCGTGATCCCAGGTTTACTTTTAACTTTTGGAAAGGCCTTCAGAAGTCGTTGGGTACTGAATTAAATTTTAGTATAGCTTTTCATCCTCAATCGGATGGGCAGTCAGAACGAACAATCCAGACATTGGAGGATATGCTACGAGCTTGTTCTATGGATTATCAGGGAAGTTGGGACCAACATCTTTCTTTGGTTGAATTTTCATATAATAACAGTTTTCATTCCAGTATACAGATGGCACCATTTCAGGCATTATATGGGAAGAGGTGTCGAACTCCAGCTTTCTGGGATGAAGTGGGTGAAAGGAAGTTGATGGGACCAGAATTGGTAGAAGAGATGGCAGAAAAAGTTCAGCTGATTCAGAAGCACATGAGAACAGCTCAGAGCAGGCAGAAGAGTTATGCAGATAACCGGAGGAAGGATCTATCTTTCGAGGTAGTTGATCATGTTTTTCTCAAGGTTTCTCCTTTGAAAAGTGTGATGAGATTTGGTAAGAAAGGAAAGTTGAGTCCAAGTTTTATTGGACCATATGAAATTCTGGAGAGAGTTGGATCAGTTGCATACTGAGTGGCTTTACCTCCGAGTTTATCTCAGGTACACAATGTTTTTCATGTTTCAA
The DNA here is from genome assembly GCA_963277665.1 of Viscum album. Classification (NCBI taxonomy): domain Eukaryota; kingdom Viridiplantae; phylum Streptophyta; class Magnoliopsida; order Santalales; family Viscaceae; genus Viscum; species Viscum album. The sequence goes on from OY728135.1 coordinate 342,366,179, forward strand.
TGTTGAGAAAGTATATGCCAGATCCATCTCATGTTTTGAGTCCAGAGGTAGTTCAGCTGGAAGAGAACCTATCTTATGAGCAACAACCAGTCCAGATTCTTGACCACAGGGAGCAGGTGTTATGGAATAAGGTGATTCATCAGGTAAAGGTTTTGTGGAAAAACCATGTGATTGAAGAGGCAATGTGGGAATCTGAAAATTCTATGAGGGATAAATACCCCCACTTATTTTGATAAGTGAATAAAATTGCGAGGACGCAATTCCCAAAAGGGGGGAAGGATGTAACATCCCAGGTAAATAAAGAATAAAAAAATTTCATATTTATTAATATTTACGAATTAAATATTAATTTTAATTAAAAGGGGTTTCTACGTTCGATAGCGTACTCAGTATGCAACGATGAGTTTCTTTGAAAACATACGTTGCACACAAGTAATAAACTAATATTATTTTAAATGTTAGTTAACGAGTAGTCGTTGTACTGGCGGGAATGGATAGAAATAACTAGAATATGATTATATATGTTTTTAAATGTTTTTACATTTACCCAATAAAAGATAAAGGCTTAAAATACGGAAAGGGTTCAATTTTAGGCATTTATATCCTAATTTTCACGAAAGGTCCACTTATCACCTTTTGATGGAGAACCGTCATTAAATATAGTTTTGATCGATCTTATAAATTCTATTGGACCAAATATAACTCTTCTTTAGAATCAGGACATCAAAATTTACTTTGTGTAAATTTTTGGTACCTTTCTGATAAAGTTCATTTTTTTTAATGAATAGTGTAAAATGTTGTATTCTAATTCAAAACCTCTTTTTTATATAATTTATTTATATGATTAGATTATATTTTGAATTGGTTTTAAAGTGAAATTAAAAAATATTTTTACCATTAAATCCAATAGTGGTCATTGGAATTAATTTCACTTTGAAATCGGACTTAAACTAGTGTCAATCTTTTGATACTTATTGTTTCATAAAAACACGCTATTTGCTCTGACAGCGGGAATTAATTATTAAATTAATTAATGTGACTTATATGTTTTGAATTTTGTAAAATAGACTTCATTTTTGAATTCATAATATCAAATATTGCTTAGGGTGAATGTTTGGTAATTTTCTGAAAAACATCAATTTTTGATGAATAGTGAAACCACTAAGTGGTACTTATAAAAACTGATTTTCCGTTTAAATGAAATTTTGCCATCATTGTGTTTTGAATTTCAAAAATCCGACATACATGGTTGTCATTAAGAAGTAAAATGTGGTTCAATGAGATTATAATAATTTTTTGGTGAATAGTAACTTATTATGTTCTTAATCGCGATTAGAGGTAATTAGTGTAATTTAGGTAAAAATGATATTATAAGAATGTGAAAACACCATGACACTTGTCCTACACCTATTGGGTGAGTCATGGCCGACAAAGACAATACATGGACCAACTTGGGGACCCCATGGAGCCACTTTAGTTGGAAAATAACAATAATATATTTTTATTTAATGTAAAAGTAAAAATGACACAAACATGATATGTTTTACTAAAACAATTTTTAAATGGGGTTATAAAAGTCAGAGTTTTGATTATAAATATTCATTGGAAAGATAAAAAGATTTCCTACATCATAGTATTTTTTTTATAATTTTTAGACACTAAATAAATTAAATTATTTATGACATCATGATGATGCAGCGATGACCTCATTATTTAACGATTTAAATAAAATGGAATGATAATGTAAAATATATGAACTACACATGTCCAAAACTTATTGGATGGGTGGATTTCGAACCCTTATAACCTTATCCTAGAATTATATCAATTTGGGACCTTTTAAAACCGAAACACATTTTCAAATAAAGTAATATTTCTTTACTTTCCAAAAGTGCCCCTCCTCTCCTCTTATAAACGGCCCCCACCTCTACCTCATTTCACACACTCCTCAAGCCTTTGGCTCGGCCAACCCCTGACCATTTACTCTCTCCACATCCCTCTCCTCATCCTAGAGGATTCCCTTTGGGAAGAATCCTTTAAAAGTAAGCCTTTAGGCTCAAATCAAAAGGAGTTACACTTTTAAAGGTAATTCATTCTCTCTTGTTCATTTGTTTTATTTTGTTTCTCAAACCCTCTAAACTCTTTTTATTTACTTATTTTGTAACAAAAACAGTATCTTCAATATACTAGGATGTTTTTATAAGATTTATTCGAGCTAAACTCTCACAAAACTACATCAAATGGTTAAAGAACATACGGTTTCCGTGGATGGCGAAATTCTGCCTCCTGAAACGATGATTGTTCAATACTCATTTAACACCTTCAAAGGTGGCCATTATGATGTCACTATTTTTATATATGATATATAATATGTTTATGTTTTATTTAATCTTCTGTATTTTTTATTTTGGGCATACCTTTATGGTTTCCATTATGGGTAAACATGATATCTTCATTTAAGGAAGTGCGGACTACCGCCCCCTCAAAGTGATGTGATTCGTTAATGCCATATGTGGGACATGTAAAGGATGTATTTAAAGTTATTATATATGATGTTATACTGGAATTATAATATACCTCTATATCATTATTATTTATTTCCATTAAAGTATGAGATAGAAATGAAAGTAGCGTTCATGCGTACGTACGGCTTACCGTCTCCATGAACGGTGCATTTCATTTCTTATCCCCAAATGTAATGTACTATTAAAAGTACATGTATATAATGGATATATATAATTAATGATATATCTAAATGATGAATATAGTTCTGGAATTAAAATATACATACCTCTCATTTAGTTTTAATTCCATTAATATGACAAAGAAATGAAAGTAGTGTTCATGCGTACGTACGGCTTACCGTCTCCATCAACGGTGCATTTCATTTCTTACCTCTAAATGATTATGTAAAATTATAAATACATGTATATGCTGGATATATATGATACATATTATATCCAAATCGGGAATTTCATTCTGGATATAAAGAACCTTTGACCACACGAACAACATGTAATTGTAAGAAGTCCACTTTCGACTTAAGAACCAAATATTGACAGAACAAACATTATTAACTTAAATAGTTACATAATGTTTATAACATGGCAATAAGTGATATAAAAGGAATAATGAACTTTAAAAAGGTTCTTAATCAAGTATAAATTAACTCAAGTTTATTATTCAGGACGTTAAAGAACGATCAAGTCAAGTCAGACCCGAGGTAAGGGACTTCGTCTCAATCTCCTTTCATTGAGGCATATTTCGTTTTATACACAACTTTCTTTTATACGGTGTATAAACCCCTTTGACTTTTACTTTTATACAAAAGGAATCTTTTTCTATGAAGCGTTTTACAAAACGACAAAAAATAATGTTTCTTTTAACGTACGCGGCGACAACGACCTTTTCCACCGCCGCGAGTATTATTTGGTCTTTGGCTTTCTCAACAAGCCATAATGTTTTTAGAATAAAATAAATACCATATACACTTTTATGTATTTTGGTATTGAAAATGGTTTTGAAAAAAGATTCTATTATGTCAATATATTTATGATATATTGTGATTGAAATGTGGAAATGTTATCATTCCTTTATATTGATTTTATGATTTTATATTGGTACTTGGACATTTTAACGGGTGGTTACGTTATAAACCATATGACGGGTGGTGCCGTGAATACCAGGACGGGTGGTTATGTTATAACCTCCAATGCATTGGGTATGGAAGTCGGCCGTATGGCTATTCCATTAAGTATGTATGGAAATTGGCCGTATGGCTATTCCATTAAGTGATATGTGTGGAAGTCGACCGTATGGTTATTCCACTTAAGTATGTTTATGTACCAAGTTACCTTTATAAATGTTATGTGTTCTTTTTATGGATTTTATGGTAATCCTTTGGTTACAAAAAGGTAAGTAATGATACTTTATTCAGTGAAGAGTTTTTTAAAACTTCATGAAGGTGAAGGTATTACTTTGATAGAGTATACATGGTTTACTTGATTTTAAAAAACTAACAGTTTTCATTCTTTGTGTATCCCTTACTGAGCTTTTTATGCTCACCCCAAGTTTTTTTGAAATGTTTTTCACAGGACTTAATGTGGAATAAGGTCAAGGATGGGATCAAGCTAATGTCATGCTATATAAAACATGGAACTAGACATGTTTCTTTTAAGAGTTTTTTTTATTATGGAAACTTAGTATAAGTGACTACTTTGTAATCTTTTGAGATGTAATAGTTATGTTCTAATTCTCTAAAACTCTAAACCTGAAAAGATCCTCAACGTGAATTATTCTTTTAATTCAATATTAATTAAGGTTTAAGGCTGGGGCCTTATAAGGATACCGATTTTGAGTATGTTTATATATATGGAGATCATATGGGGTGGTATATGAATAATAAAATTAAAAGATATATAGTTTAGTGTTTACCTTACCATTTTATTGTCTCATTTTAAGATACCCCTTATTGTGAAAGGAATAATTTTTAATATTTTCAAGCTCCAAGGATTATAAGGTTTTTGGAGAAGGGGTTATGAGAGGTGATATTTATAAGGTTTTGAGAGGGGAGTTTTGAATATTATATTCATTAGTTTATTATTATGGATCAAGAACATCGATAATGTTGATTATTGTGAATATATAAAGTAATATGTACATTTTAGATTGAAATTATTCATTCATAAATCATCCATGACTCAAAAATTTAGGTATTCATCCTATAATGTTAAATATTGTATTTTTATATATTTCACTATTCACTAAAAATTCAACTAATTTAGAGAAATACAAAAAAATCACCCTTTTTTTTTATTTTTAGATTAAAAATATTATATTCATATTAAGATTTTATTTATAATTATGATAAATATATTTTTTAAATAAAATCATCATTTACTTTAAAAAATACCAACATTAATATTATGCTCAATTTTCTAGCACTTTGAAAATAACTTATGGTCTCATAAAATAATATTATCATTATAATAAAACATAATATTAATTTATAAACTCATTTTATGAAAATAATAATTATTTTAAATCATTTTATTTTTTATAAAAATTAAAATAAAATATATATGTTTTAGAAAAATACGAATACTTATTTTATTATTTTTAAATCATTTATTAACTTGTATTATGATATAAACATTCCATATTTTAATTTTATAAGACTTCTAAATATTGTTTTACACTTACATAGGCGAATATACAATTCTAATTGTTAGGAGACTATTCTTAATGGTTATATTAATATTCCAACTGTTAGGTTACTATTCCTACGGTGAGATTGGTATTTTAATGATTGGATTTGTAACAGTCATTTGAGTTACATAATTCCTATGAATTCCCCACATTTTATTCATTCATCGTTAAATTTAATTTTCTCTTAAGGGTATATATTTTTGAAATGTATATTTCATTATGAATGTCCTACTTCATTCTTATAGTGTCATTCATGAATGTGGTTATTTTGGCTGATCGAGCATGTCCAAATTTTCATATTTTAGTTATAACATTTTCTATTTTTTATTACATTATAATATTTTCAATTATTATGGTCATTTTAATCTCCCTATATAAATTCAAATTACATTAAATAGTATGTTACTAATTTTCATTATATTTTTCATGTTCTTTATATAAAAATACATTTCTAAATATAGCATAATTATATATTCAGAAGACTAATTCCATTTATAAAATTATGGGTCATTAAAAAACCATATAAATACAAGTGGAAAATCTAGTGAAACTTAATGTACTAGTTTATGATCAAACTCTAGCTAGTGTCCCTGAGATCAGACATATATCTTCTTAAGGGACTTGCTTATTAGTTAGGCCAGGATGGGTACGACTACGAGTCATGGTATGTTATTTGATATCCAATGTCATTCTACCACTATATTGGTTATATAATAGTTCCGTCCAAAAATTTTTCATGGGAATATAAGATCCCATGGTAATGTTTTGATTGTATGTTTTGCGTGTTTATTATTTTATGATCACGTACTTTTTTTCATATGAATATTTTTTTTAAAATCCTCTTTTGACTCATATTAAAATGCTTCTTTCAAAAAACGTAAATATAATTGTTTTATTTGGAAGGAATCAATGTTCCCCTATTAGAAAATGGTTTCCAAATGAAATAAAATTTTCACTGTTTTTCAAGAAAAAAAACCCACTTCCTGAATTTCATTGAAACTAGCATGAAATTAATTTATTTTTAAAGGTTGTTCATGTGGTGTGGGTATGTTACCTTTTGGGAAATTTAACTCATGAATCTCATTTCATGTATAACAGTAGTACTTCTTAGATTCATATAAGGTTCTTTAGATATTAGTTTTGGTTCAATGTGAGAGGACCAGTTTGTGATATACCTAACACTGAGGGGGTGGGTGAATTAGTGTTAGGGAATTTTTAAACCAATTACAAAATTCAATCCCTGTACCTATTGACCTATTAAGATATTTATTCTCTTATTCCCTTTTCACTATCGTATGAAATAATGTAAATTAGTAAAAATATTCACATGAAATTTTTACAAGGTTCCCTACTCAATAAGTGTTGTTACATCCTTTCCACGCATGGATGTGACTAGTGTGTGGATTCTCCACTATAATGTGATATGATGTTACAGTGAAGTGGCTTGGAAAAAAATATTCTTGCCAGTGTGAGTACCTACACATTAGAGGGGGTGGGAAACAGGTTTATTACCTGGACTCGGGATATCCTAGTCTAACTTTCAGCCTTTAGCTGGTTTTTTTTTGACAAAATAAGACGGATCCATTAATGATGGAGATCAGCAGAAATACAGTGGCATAACCACGAAGGAAAATGATTGATCCAAAGAAAATCCTCGTAAGGAGGGCCATTACCTGCCATCTTGTGAGCGGCTTCATTCGCTTCCCTTCTAATAAAGGAGAAATTGCAGGAATTGAAGCCTTGTCTCCGCGAGTGAATACACCGGATAATGGGGCCGAAAGGTTGAAGCCCGCCGTCAGTGAGATTGATGGCGTTGATTACAGTGAGGCAGTCGGATTCGATGTGAATGTAATCCCAACCGCGATCTTTGGCGAAGTTTAACCCAGCAAGGATGGCAACAGCCTCTGCGACTGAGGGCTCCCAAAGAGCATAACGTGCTTCGTATTTGGCAGCGAGAAGATTTTCCAGGGTGTCTCGGGCCACTAAACCTAATCCAACTGGGCCATCCTTAGGGAGAGAGGCATCCACATTGATCTTAACAATCCCTTCCGGTGGGGGGAACCAATGTTGGGGAAGAGGAGGGGAGGTGAAAAGTCTTTGTTGTTCCGGGTGGTTCTGCCAGACTACAATCCAAGACAATGCCCGGTCAATCCAAAATCTGGGGGGCCTCCGGAAATGATTGAAAATGGCCTCGTTCCGCCTATCCCAGATAATCCAGGTCAAAATGCACAGGGCGCCTACTTTAGCCGGCGAAAAGGAGGAGCACCAACGCGTCAGGAGAGATGTAGGATCTGATGCGGCGTCCAGGGACAGCTCAGTAGTTGATCCCCAGCCATTCCACACCTCCTGAGCCCCGGGACATTGAAAAAGAGCATGGAGAGGGGATTCAGTCACAGAAGGACAGAAAGGGCATGAGTTGTCGTTTAAAAAATGTCTGTAGACAAGGAGGCTCTTGGTCGGGAGGATACCGGAACACACCTGCCACCAGAAAAATCGAACTTTAGGGGGAACATTAAGCTTCCAAATTGATGTCCAGGGCCTCGCATCTCCTTTTGTCATTTGAGCCATAAGAGCTTGCCGGTAACCAGCCTTCACCGTATACTCTCCTACACTGTCGTTTGTCCAGTAGATATGATCTGGCCCTACGTCTGGCACACAGGGAATACTCAGGATAATTCTCCTATCCCTCTCATTAAACCAGGAGAAGAGTTTTTCCAGACACCATCCCGCCCCTTGATCATCAAAAAGACAACAGACTGTGGCATGTTCAGATCCTGGAAAAATAGGAGATGATGCCTTCATTCCTGTCTGATCAACAAGCCAGGGATCATTCCAAATCTTAGCCGTTAGACCATTCCCAATCCTCCAGCCTAGTCCTTTCCTCAGGAGATTGCGACCACCCCAAATACTTCTCCAGAGAAAACTAGGTCGATAGCTAAGATGGGAGTCCAAGAAATCCTTATGTGGGAAATATTTAGCCCGGAGAACTCGTGTGCATAGGGATGATGGGTTCTTAATCATTCGCCAACCTTGTTTAGCCAGCAAAGCATCATTAAAATGGGAAAGGTCCCGGAAGCCCATTCCGCCTTCAGATTTGGGTTGGCAGAGAGCAGAACAGGCGAGCCAATGGACTTTATTTTTTCCATCTTTTCGACCCCACCAGAAGTTAGCTGTACTGGATTGAATCTTTGAAAGCACCATGTCCGGGAGTTTAAAAATAGACATCAAATAGCTGGGGACAGATTGAAGTGCCGCCTTGATGAGGATTTCCTTCCCGGCCTTGGAGATTTTTTTAGGGGTCCAACCTTGTATTTTTCTTTCTACTCGATCCACAATCGCTGAGCAGATTTCTTTCTTTGACCGTCCGACCACCGTCGGGAGCCCAAGATACTTCTGGTGCTTATCAACCCCAGGAATGCGTGCTAACGAACAGAGATCTTCTCTCTTCGGCTGGGGAACTCCAGAGCTGAAAGAAATTTCTGATTTACTCTGATTGATCATTTTTCCAGAAGCCCATTCGTACTGTTGTATCGCCTGGAAGATTGCAGTACACTCATTAGGGGTAGCTCGAGAAAAAAGAAGGCAATCATCAGCGAAGAAGAGGTGGGAGATCGGAGGGCCCTTGCGACACGCTTTCGCCCCATGAATTATGGAAAGCGAGGCTGCCCTGGAGAGGAGGTTAGAAAACACATCCGCCACTAAAATAAAGAGTAAGGGTGAAAGAGGGTCTCCCTGGCGAAGCCCACGGGATGGGGAAAAGCCTCGAGTGAGCACCCCGTTGACATTAATACATAAGGATACCGACGAGACGCATTGCATGATCATGTCAGTCCATTTGGTGCAGAAACCCATCTTGAGCATCACAAATTCGAGGAAGTTCCAGCCTTTAGCTGGTTCTTTATACTACAAATGGGGACTATATTCTTCCTTCTTCAAAAGGTAGGTTAGGGTATTGATAGTTATTTTTTCTCTTCACTTGATTACTTTCAAAGTAGTAGGAATGAAATTCTTCTTTCTTCCATTCTCTTCTTCTATAGTGAAACACTAACAACACTAGAATTCTTCTTTATTCTTCTTAGTGCAACAACAAATTGAACTAAAACTTCTTCTCTCTTCTTAGCTATAATCACATACACCAATGTTATTATTCTGGAAATGAATATCGATTCACTTGGCATCATCTTAACCAATTATTCTCTCTCTTGTTCATAAATGCATGTGATCATGCATATGGAATTTAGGTTGAACCTTTTCATCACTTTCTTTCTTATTCTTATTTACACATATGCACACACTTGTTTTTGGTTCTTTATTTAAGTCACTTCACGTGTGCATGTTCAGGAATGCATGCATGAATTCACCTCTTCCTATTATTGTGTGATAAAACTAATGGGTATGATTATTTGAGAAAAAACACCCTCAACCTCTTTTTCCCTTCACCTCTTTTCTTATCTGGCACTTAGTTAGGGTATTTCATTATGGTTATATGTATGAATCATCAAACCCTAATGGGTGAACCCTTTTTCTTGTGCAATATTTTCCTTCAACCAACTACTCCAATCCTTGGGGCTTTCTTCAAACCCATGTACATGGGTACATTCAACACATACTGCCCTTATTTCTTCACTAAAACCTGATCCCTAGCAAACAATGGGATAAAGGTGAAAACAGGAGGGTACTCAGCTTTGGGAAGGTCGTGAGATTCACTGTTCTTCTTTGTGCATAAGGAGAATGATGCATTCCTTTTCACAGAGTAAAACAAGGGTTTGTTGCACCAGTTGTGTACCTATGGAAACTTCCTCCCAAAACACACTAACGGTTTTTTAAAAACATATCTGGTGTTCATAGGATCTTTTTCATCTCAAATCTATTCAAAGGTGAATAGAACCTATCGAAGGCTTGGGGATATCTTCTTCAAAGAGCCTTGAATACTCACGGTACTCTGCTTTCTCTTCTTAAAGTGATGTGCAGAGATGATCTCTTTTCTGAAACAAGAGATATAGAATATGTGGGAGTATCTCTTCTCCTCTTAGGGTTATCCTTTTATAGGTGATGGATACTTCCTATCCCACATTCAAAATATGCATATCTAACATTTTGATCGGAGCTTTGAATGCTTGAGATCATTGGCTTCAAGATTTCGAAGCTGCGGGTCCAGGATAATCTGCAAGTCTTGGGTGTTTCCTTTTTTAAATGTGGGTTCCTATCTTCATGTATGGAGTCAAGATTACATTCCCAATTATTGTGATTGAATCTTTCTCGAACCTACATGGCCTCAGGAACCCCATTTTCATCGGCCAAACCTTCATCCTCAAGATATCACATGCATGAAATATGTAGATTGCATGCATAGTATTGATTTGATCCAGTAGCCTTCATGGTGTCAAAATGATCCTTCTTTGATTGTCCGAGGTTATCCATGGTGATCAGGATTCTTCTCTGGTGAGATCCAAAATCGCTGGCAGGTGCTAGAGGTTGAAGATGACAATGTGGCTAGTTCAAATCCATGGAAGGATCAGATGGCTCGAATTCAAATGTGTAGAGCTCTAGATCATATGAGCAGCAGAGATTACATCCATCTACCACAGATTGATCGGATGGTTGACTGAGATGCGGGATGTGATAAGTGGCTGAGATTAAACCTGTGTTATTAAAATATTTTCCCACATCGAAATGGATAAGCATGAGATGTGAGGTTTATTAATAAACTCCTCCCGATAACCTCTTAAAATTCTATTTTCCACCCTCTGGTGCTGTCCTGCACCGGTTCACTGTATTCGCGCTTCTACGCCCACCCATGACTCTTGTGGGCGCACTCCTAGCACCCACTATGCATCCCATCACAAATATTGATCACCATGCACACACCCATGTGGGATTATACACATCCCTCAAGCCTTTGCCTCATGTAGGGCTGGCTTTGAGGGATTCCCTTGAGCATGGTTGACCCTCGGGTCTTGCATGTGCTTGAGGTGATCTCCATGAATGGCCTCCATGGTTGGCCACTTTTTTTAGGTAGGCCTTATAAAAATTCTTGGTAGAATGCACAAATATTCATGGACATCATTAAAATATGTACATGGACACCTCAAAGTCCGAGCCTCTTCTTCTTAAAATTCCAATCCCATGTGTCCCCTTATTCAAAATTTCTTTTTGGAACTTGAATTCCAAATATCACTTCAATACTTGAATTCCAAAGAGCACTTGAATCATCCCTTAAGAGGATGCTACTTCAATGTTGTAAACAATGTATCACACATGATACAAGTTCTTTGAACATAGAAGCAACACATCAATATTATGATTTCTATTCTCCATTTCACTTAGAAGTGTGCCTTTAACCATCATTGAAATTCATTGACCACATAAAAAACAAATACAACTCAATTACTGAATTGGTCCCAATAATCTCCCCAATTGTATGTTTTGGTAATACCCAATGTTTTTCTACTAAATGAATGTGTCGATAAGAATCTTCAGTTCATTATCTCTCTTAAACTCTCATTTTAATCATCTCCCCTTATTGAAAATAAATAAATATTTAATGGTAGATAGGGTATCATTTCATAAATAAGAAATGTGTCATCAATCATTTCATTCTTAGTCTACTTAAGCAATGCTCAATGTAGAAAATAAAAGGATTTTATTTGGATAACAAAGTTGTCCATTACCCACTGAATATGAAACCTCGTGAGATGATAACTCATGAAATTTACTTCAAGTGGTTTCCAATTTCATTCTAGGCTTAGGATAATATGTGTGATCTACCCGAAACTCCTACACTCACATCAGAAAATGGATAAAAACATTCATGTGTAATAGGCAGGGTACGTGTACTTAGAACACGTCCATTATTCTTATGTCACTGAGTAATCCAGTTACTCCCTCTTGGAGAAATAATATTTATTTTGATTAACCAAGGATGATAGATTGGTAAATAACATACCTTTTCCAAGGACATAATCTTCAAAAAATACTCAGAGTAATTGAATTTTGGTTTCAACTTTAGTTGAAAATATTTATAAAAACTCTTACATCTCCATTTTTCTCCCCCTTAAGGGAAAACTTTTTATCACTAACTCTCAGGTTCTCCCCCTGTGATCTTTATTCACCTTCAATTCCCTCTAATATAAGAAAAAATACAATACATGAATATTTAATGAAATAAGGTGGATCATTCTTGCTTCATCAATGTGACCAACAATGTTGAGATGATTTTCTCAACCCAGATACTCCATGCTTCACACATTCCCAACTAATCTTCAATACATAGTGTGATTGTGTGGACCTTACTATTTATTATATCTCATTGTGTGTGAATATTCTTTCTTCAATGTCTTTCAAAGAACTAGAATATCATGGTGAAACATTAATCTTGTTGAGTAATTCATGTTGGGATGGAGTAAATTAAAAGCATCTTCTTATAGTATGACCATACTTGTTGTACCTCACACACAAAACTTCTTTGTCTTCAGGTAGAATCTTTGTTTTTCATTTAGCACAAGTCTTAGCCTGTGCATCTTCCAACTTTCTCATTCTTTCCAAATCTTCTGTCCAAACCACCAATATATCATTAGGGACTTAGGCATCATTATTGGACCATCTACATGGCTTCTTCTGAGTTTAATCATTCTTAATTTTTCTTTTGGATGCACCACTCTTCAACTTCTTGGATTTAGAATCCAAGGAATTCTCAAATTTCCTCCTCAAAGTTTTCTTGGGAGTATTTTCTTTCACATTATTCATCTAATTTCTCCCCAAGGATGCTTCTTCATTCTTACCCAGCTTCTGTTGTATTATTTTCATATCCCCTTTGGGTACCTATAGAAATGAACATGCACCATTCATGTGAACACTCCTATTGCATACGTAACATATGTTATCTAACATTCCAAATCTATTTGTATTATATTGATGCATCTAGATCTGTGGATCTTTCTTCTTCTTCTCTATATTTCTCCCCTTGAGATGGGATTTATCTATGCATTTACATTTATGGTTTTGTACCAATAATTCAGTTCCCAATGCCCAAATCTATTATAGCACCAGCATTGACCAACAATCCTTGACTTCTTACCATATTCTTTATAAGGTTGATGAATCTTTTTCTTGAATTATAGTTCTTTCTATGGGGAGCTATCTTCCACACTCATTCCCTTATCCACAATAGACATGGTGGTAGGTTTCTTCTCATTCTTAATCATCCATATTTTTTATGAATTATTCTTCCAACCTTCATTTTTCGTAGAAAATATTTTAGAAACATGAGTATAAGTTGGTATAGATGGTACCATTAATTTATCATTTGCTTTTTGTAGATAAATGAGTGAATCCATGATCTTCTTGTCATGTGTTGGAGGTCTTTTGAGAGTAGAATCCTCTAGTGAGAATTGAGTACTAGCAGTAATTGTTTCCTTCTTTTGTAGAGACTCAATATGTGTCTTCTCATGATTGTTAAAATGATCTTCCAATTCTAGACATATCATATTAAGGATGATTTTGTTTTTATTCAATCATATTCAACTTCTTATCACAAGCCTTGTTTAATTTTTCAACTTCATCTTCATGCAACATTACTTTGTTTAGTAACACAGAGTCATGTTCTTTGATCCTCTTGGAGTCTTCTTCCAAATAAACCTCCTTGACTTCATAACTCTTTTTTATCTCATCTTCAAGTGCATGGATCTTATTTTCTATAGTTTTGTTGACACCCACCTTTTCTTCAACATATTTGAGACACTTTAAAGAAATCACTTCAAATACCCTCTTTGTTGCCTCAAAGGCTCTAACCTGTCTGGGGAGCTTCAAACATTCAACATTTTTTGCTTGTAAGACTTTCTCCAAAAAATCAGTTTCTTCATCAAGCTGAGTGATATTTCCAGGCATGCATTGAAATACTCCACAAACCAGGGATGTACTTTGTTCATAAATATCGTGAAGAATCATTCTTAATCAATAAATTGATATTTCTTGAGATGTTGTAGTTTGATCATTACCACTTGTAAAAAAAATTCATTATGAGAATAATCTTCAAATGTAATAACACATACCTATTGATCATTTGAGGTAGGAAGGTTTTTCTTCTTCTTGGTGGAAAATTGATCTATCTTCTCATTACTTTCCAAGTCTGGTGTTTCTTCAATTTCAGCTACATATGGAGAACCAGATGCTTCTTCTTCTTTAGATAACAGGGTCTTCGTCTTTAACTTTATATTCTCTTTCTTTTTCTTATTCATCGTGGTCTTGTTAGATATATCCTTCTGTTCAGAGATAACTGAATCTTCACTGAATGTTCAATTCATTGATAACTGAGGAAAGAAACTTAGGTCTTCAAAAGATAATAACTTCACTGTAGAAAATCTAACACAGGTGAACCAATTATTTTGATACCAATTGAGAGGACCATTTTGGGATATACCTTATACTGAGAGGGGGGGTGAATCAGTGTTAGTGACTTTTTAAACCAATTCCAACTTTCTATCCTTATACCTCTTGACCTATTAGGATCTTGATTATCTTATTCTCTTTTCCTTATCGTATCTGAATAATGGAAAGAAATAAAAATATGCACATGATATTTTTACAAGGTTCACCACACAATAAGAGTAACTAGGTACTTTCTATGCATAGATTTGACCAGTGAGTGGATTCACCACAATGATGTGATATGTTTTTATAGTGTAGTGTCTAGGAAAACAATCCTTTATCCAGTGTGAGTCCCTACACTTTAGGTGGGGGATGGGAAAAAATCCTCTACCCTGGACTGGTGATAGTCTAGTCCAACATTAAACCACTAACTGGTTCATTATATTGCCTATGGAAATAGTCTTCTTCCTTCTTCAAAAGGTAGGTTCTTCCCTTGATCTTATTTAGTTCTCTTCATATGATTACTTGCAACGAAATAGGAAAGAAATTCCTTTTTCTTAGTTCTTATTGTTCTCTAGTGCAACACCAACTGCACTAGACTTCTTCTTTATTCTTCTTAGTGCAAAAACCTACTTCACTAAAACATATTCTCACTTCTTTCCTAGAATCACATACACCAAAGTGATTATTCAGGCAATGAAGATCAGTTCACTTGGCATCATCTGAATCAATTATTCTCCCTCTTATTCCTGAATCCATGTGATCATACATATGGCATTTAGGTTGAACATTTTCTTCCCTTTCTTTCTCATTCTTCCTTAAACATGTGCACACAACTGTTTTTGGTTCTTTATTTAAGTCACATAAGATGTGTATCTGCATGCATGCATTCATGCATTCACCTCTTCCTCTTCTTGTGTGAGAACCCTCATGGGTGTAATTCGTTGAGCAAACACACACTCAGCCTCTTCTTCTCTTCATCATCCTTTCTTATCTTGCACTTAGTTAGGGTATTTACGTAGGTTTATATGTATGAATCATCAAATATAAATGAGTAAACCCTTTTGCTTGTGCGATCTTCTCCTTAAACCAACTAATAAAAGCCTTGGTATTTCTTAAAACACATGTACATTGGTATATGCAACATGTACTACCCTTCTTTCTTCACTAAAAATTGAACCCCTACAAAAAATGGGATACAGGTACAAACAGAAGGTTGATCACCTTTGGGAAGGCCATGAGATTCATTGTTATTTGGGAATAAGTAGCACTGTTCTTTTCTTTTCACAGAGTATAAAAAGGGTGTGGTTGCACCAGTTGTGTACCCGTCAGAACTTCCTCACAAAACACGCTGCAGGTTTTTAGAAAACCTATCTAGGGTTCGTAGGTGTTGATTCTTCAAAATGATTTTCTATGGTGTGTAGAACCTGTCTAATTCTTACAGGGTCTCTTCTTCGGTAAGCCTTGAAGACTCACAGTGCTCTGATTTCTCTTCACGAAGTGATGTGCAGAGATGCTCTATTTTTTGAAACAAGAGCTCTCAAATATGTGGGAGCATCTCTTCTCATCTCAGGATCCTCTTTTTATAGGTGAGGTATACTTCCTCTTCTGCGTTAAAAGTCCACATATCTAACATTAAGATCAGAGCTTTGAATGCCCGAGATCATTGGATTTAATATTTCGAACCCTCAGGTCAAGGATAAGCCGCAAGCCTCAGGTGCTTCCTTTTTCATACACATGATCCTATCTTCATGCATGGAGTCAAAATCGCATGCACAATTCTCATGCTTAAATCCTGCGCAAACCTACACGGCCTTAGAAAATCCGTTTGCCTCGGCTAAACCTTAATCCTCATGATATCCCATGCATGCATGATGTAGATTGCATGCATGGTCTCAGTTCGATCCAGAAACCTTCATGGTGTGGAAATGATCCTTCTTTGATAGTCAGAGGACGTCCATGGTTATCTGTCTTCTTCTCTTGTGAGATACAATGGTGCTGGAAAGTGCTCAAGGTTGAAGAAAACAATACAGCTATTTCAAATACATGAGAGGATCAGATGTCTCAGAAACAAACGTGTAGGGAGCCAGATCAGATGAACAGTGAGGATTACATCAGTCTGCTGCAGATTGATCAGATGGTCATCCGAGATAATGGATCTGATGAGTGGATGTGATTACATCTACGTTTTTAAAATGTTTTCCCACATTGATAAGGACATGCAGTAGATGCATGATTTATTAATCAACTCCTCCCAACAACTTCTCATAATTCCCATCTCCCGCCTCTGGTGCCACCCTGCACCGGTTCTTTGCGGGCGCACTTCTATGCCTAGCCATGCCACCGGTGGGCGCACTCTATAGGCCACTATGCATCTTGACACATGGATTGATCATTGTACATGCACTCCTGTGGGATTATACACGGCCCGAATTCCCCTGCCTCATGCGGGGATGGCCGCGAGGTCTTCCCTCGAGAACGGTTGACCCTCAAGTCCTACATGTACTTGAGGTGAGGTCCTCGGATGGCCTCCATGGTTGGACACATTTTTTACGTTGGCCTTATTAAAATACTTGGTAGAATGCACAAAAATTCATGGCCATCATTAAAATATGTTCATGGCCATCTCAATGTCTGAGCCTCTTCTTTTTAAAATTCCAACTCCATGCATCCCCTTGTTCACCATTTCTTTTTGGAACTTTAATTCCAAAGATAACTTCAATACATGAATTCCAAATAGAACTATAATCATCCTTTAAGAGGATTCTACTTCAATGTTGTAAACAATGTATCACACATGATACAAGTTATTTGATCCTAGGATCATCACATCAATCGTCTGATTTATATTCTGCATTTCACTTAGAAGATTGTATTTAGCCATCATTTACATTCATTGACCACACTGACAACAAATAAAACTCAATAACTAAAGTGGTCCCAACACAATGTTTGAGGTAATTGAATGTGGTTAACTTGTTCTTAGAGATGGGTAGTGGTTGTTTCTTGTTTTATTTTGGGTTATCTTTAATTTACCAAACCACTTAAAACTTTTTTTGATATATTTTTATTTTTTTCAATTTTTTTGGGTTCTATATTTACATAATGACATTTTTTCATTTTTCTATATTTTAAAATGGATTATTTCTATGATGTGGTTTTTGGATGTACATATTTTTCATGTAAGATTCACTAGGTTAATTGCTCCAAATTAAATATAATTTTATTCCTGACATTAGTTGTCATTCTATAAGGATTGGGAATGCTCCTTGGGACATTCTATGGAAATTCTTGGAGACATGAATTGGGGGGATCCCAGGTTTGTTCATGAAAAAAATTAATCACAGCCTAACATTTATTTCAGGAGTTATTATAGATAAGATCCATGATTCTTGGTAATCAAGAGGTGGGTGACAAGTAGGTACCAAATCTCTAAATTTTATGAAGATACCCGAGTTCCCAAGACAATCCAACAATTTTTCAAATCTAATATCAATTTTAGTTATTGAATGACTTTTATATTTCATTTTTTTTGAGTATTTATGTTATGTATTGTATGTATATGAGGTATTTTCCTTAATCCAATATATTAAATTAGAATTTGGAAAGGACCTAGTATAATAGGATTACTATGAATGGATTGGAAACCTATGCGTAGGTCATACAAACTTGTTTAGGTATCCTTCTGTAGACATTGTGTTGTTAGTACATAGTTTTCTAGACTATGTGGATAATCCATTCATAGTTGTGAATTTTATTGATTTGTAAATTTTATCCCCTTGTGTATTTTAGGTTGCTTTATTCTACTTTAGTATTGAATTAAAAGTGAAATGAGGGTTTTTGTGTTGGTTATTAATTCTATTTGGTATAAATTAATTTGGGATTGTATATAATGAATTTATAATCCATTTAAAATGGTATGGAACTCTATAAAAAAATAGTTATTTTAAAATGTTTTAGGTTTTTAGTGAGATAAGGTTTTGGAAAAAAAATTATATTTTAAAATAGAAGTTATATAAAGTGTTTCAAAGTTATTTTGGATGGTAGTGAAGAATAATTTTTTTTGAAATTTTTCATAATTTTTTTTAAAATTTATTTTTTTTCCAAAATGGATTCTAATATGGTAATTCTAAAAAATCTATAAAGTGTGTAAAATGAATGGGTACGGTAAAGAAAAATATTTTAAAAACTATGTTTAAAAAATCTTTTAGTTTAAGGGTGAATATTTTATTGGTATTTGATAATGATTTATTGTTTAATGATTTAGTTTATATTATATTTTGTTTTGAATCTTTTTTTTGATTGATTTTTATTTCTTGTTTCCACAATACGCCCCACAATGTCATAGAAAGTATTGTGAGGAAACAATGGGTGGTTATTCCCCAACATTACCTGAGTTTGATCAAGTCCTAGTTTATTTAATGACTCCATATAATTAAAATATTGAGCTTAGTTATCATCTTATTTTAGTTAAGTGGAAAGACTTTATTTTGGAGTTCCTAGTATTGAAGCATATTAATTTTTTGGGTATATATATTCTAAAGAAGTAGAATCATGGTTGTTGGATATTAAAAATATTTTCATCTAGATTTTGATTCATGAGTATCTTATGCTCATATATTTGAGATTTATACTTGAATGTCAAAGATGGAAGTGTTGTAAGTCTATCATCTGAATAAATCCAGATAAGGATCACATGTGGAAGGATTTAAAATCATTTTCCATCCAATAATACATCCCCAAATCTGTAAAGGTAAATAAGGAAATGGAATTCTATAGCCTCCAATAAGATGAATTATCAGTGTAAGAATATACCTGTATTTTTTTGATAAGGTATCACACCTTTTCAACCGTGGATTGTTCTTAGAATCTCATTATTTTGGAAGATTTATTCACTCAAACCTTTTGTTTTTAGTTTCCCCACTTGGACTTGAAACTAATAAACAGGTGATGAAGTATGTCATTATTATAGAGGTTGGCATTGATGGAATCATTGAGGTAGTTGATATTTCATATATTCCTAAGAATGGCGATGAAAGATCCAATATTGGTAAATGGAAATAGATTATTTCCAGGCAGAAGAGTGATGGTATTAAAAGGGTATAATATGTTTTCAGACCAGATTCTTCTAGGAGTAAGTATTTGGTGTGTTATCAGTGTGGAAAGTTTGGACACATGAAGAATTCGTGTTAAGAAAATCCCAAAAATTTTATTGATTGTAGACACTTAGGACACCTATATGGGTTCTTCATAGGATTTTATAATAAGAAGGGTAGATCTAGATCTACTCAGTTTGAATACCCTCATGTTTAACCAATTGAACCTAAAATTAATATGATGAACATTTATGATATTTATGTATATAAAAATATATTTTTATTATACCATGTGAATTGTAGTCTTGAATTGTTTTTAACTGAAAATTAATATGTTTTAGTTCTAAAATATATTTTATCATAAATATATTTTACCATGGTGGTATACCAATTTATTTTATAAAGAACATTATTTTTATTCCTTTTATTAAATTATTTTCGATTTTTTTTTGTATTTTTTTATCACTAAATTTTGGGTTTGAGGAGAGACATTAAATGGTGATGAGGACACTATAAAAGAACTCCTTATAGTGAAAGGATGTGTCATTTAGGATTATAAATTCCTTAATATTGTGTCTATTTTAAGGTTTTGGGGTTGAGATATAGTAATTTGTTATTTAACTTTAACCCAAACCCACACATTGAGATATGTTATTAGTTTCTAGTTATTGATTGTGTTGGGGGGTTTTCCTTGGGTGTTTTTTTGTTAATCATTAGGATGGGATATTCCTTGGTTTTTTAAAATGATATTTATAAATAAAACCTTTCTTTTTTTTATTATAGTTATTTATCTTTTTATTTTGAGTTCTTTGATAATTTGATTTTGATTTCAATATGATTTAATTTATCTAAGAAAATGGGTGCTTCTAGTATAATATGGTTTTAAATTGATGAATGGGTTATAAATATTTTTTTTGATTGGCCTCTCATTCATTAAATTCTTTAATTGTATCTTTATGGAAAATATTGAAATATACTTATTTCTTGATCATCCATTTCTACATAAAATATTTGGCGGTAAAAATTGGAATAGTTGGGAGAACTATTACAGTTAAACATCCCATTCTCTTGTAATTTTATTTCATTAGGGGTTTTTATGTTATTTTTTCTTCATTTAATTTAATTTTGGGTGTTTTTAGGCATTGGAGGTAAATGAAAAGTTATAAATTAGACAACTATCATAGAACGGAAAAGGAAGGTCATTCCATGACTGAGTGTTATTTTGGACTATAGTTTTTACTGCAGACCAGTCATAACCATGACTGGGTTCATCGCACCATGACTATATAATTCCCCTAACCAATAGTTTTGTTATAGGGTCATTCTGGTCTTGACATACCCTTAGGTAGTGATGCCTCAGATATTCTATTAAGTCATTAACATTTTGGTAAATGAATCATGACATGATGTGTTTTTCTATTAATTAATTTATGTCATGATGAATGTGTCATGTCCATGATTCATCCGAGGATGAATTTTAATTTTTTCAAATATTAAACTTTCCTTCTTCGGATTAAGATGCCTTAGGTGTCTCTTTTCCTCCCATTTCCAATGCATAACCCCCAACGATGTCACCACTCACCCAACTCCACATCTATAGTTATATCCATAGATTCATTCATGATTTGAGGTTTATTATCATGATTTTCTAATATGAACCTCCCCCTCTCCTATTTTTCTTATACTACATCACTTGTATATACCTTATAAGGGTCTCAGTGACCTTGGGTTCACTATTTCATGCAATTGAAATTGGGTTTTCTTGTTTTTAGTATTTTTTCTGGTTATTATTTTATTATTAGAGATCTTTTGATATTGTTATGGTAAATTAATACAGGAGAGATAGAAAGTGATTAATTTAAGGAATGTTTCTCCATGAATGAATTTTAAATCAAAGACCATAAATGATTTTTGGGTTTTAATAGTTGTTTAATGAATTTTATAAATACTATTATACATATTTAATATCTCATTCCAATTCAATATTTTTTACTTGAAACATCATGGAATATGAAAGGGTTTTTTATTTGATTTTAAAGTGTGTTTTTTCTTGAAATCCATGAACACCAAGCATTCATATATATTGTTAATTGGATATAGAAAGTTAGTTATTAAAATTAGAATAGTTTTTTGGTTTTGAATTGGCATAAATAGTTTATTTATCTAATTTTGGATTTCATTATAGATTTAGATGTTTACATATACTTATGGATCACAAATGTTATTTGCTGATATTTTCTATTTTAGTTTTAAAATGTGTGATGTGTAACCTTATAGATTATGGAATATTGAGAAGTCTTGATTAGAACCTTACAAAATGGTTTTATAAATATGATACCCATGAAGAATTACCCTCTCGAATTTTTGATAATTTATAGAAATTGAAATGTTAGATTTTTCGTGACCAAGTCACCTATATTGGGAAGTATATATAATGATTTTTTATTTTTGATATAAAATGGTATTGTTTCTATGAATAGTGTTTGGATGTGATGGTGAGTTTATTTATTTATTGTTGTATTTATATTAATAATTGATAATTAATACTATCCCATATATTTATATTTTATCCTAAATCATGGGTATTTAGGTATGAAATATAGGGACACATATGGAACTAGTGTATGACCACACTCCGGTTAGTGGCCCTATGTTTAGACTTTTCACTACTCAAGGGATTTTCCCTCATTTTGGCCGGGAAGTGTAGGACCAATAATTAGGGATGTTTTTATGATATCTGTCACAAGTATCTCTCTCTCTATACTAGTTTTACATTAGCTCTATCTAATATTTTTCATATGGCTCCTTGGGTCCCATGATGATGTAGTGATTATATTGTGTTTGTTTTTACTATTTTATGATCATGTACTCCTGTTTCTTTAAAAGAATTATTTTATAACAAATTTTCATTCATATTAAAATGTGTCTTTCTAAAAAGGTATATATTATGGTTTATCTTGGAAAGAATCATTTTTTTCAAGGGGTTTTCAATTTAATTTAATTTATCACGTATGTAAAAAACAAAAAACCTACTTCATACATGTATTTTGAAATAGCATGAAATTGATTTATTTTTAAATGTTATGCATGTAGTTTATAGAGGTTAACTACTATTAAATTGTGACCATGACTATCATTTTAGGATTATAATTCGTACCACATGGATACAATAGATGATCATTGGATCTCAATTCTGATTTTATGGAGGTGATAGGTGGTCGTGCTTCCCATGAACAATGATATTGGTATTGGTTATTTAATGTTTAATTTATTGTTATCCATGATGTACTCAACTACTTTATCATTATTTTGTTGTTATTTATTTGGTCTTGGTCCTATATTTTAGTTTAACTGTATATAATGTTATTTATGAATATTGGTTTCAATTCATTGTTGTGAAGAGTTTTTTATTTAACATATGCCTTGTTTGGTAATTTTTTATTTATTTCAGAACTTCTTATTTCTATGGTGTGTCACTATAATGCATAGAAAGGTCAATCAAAATTTCTAGGGGAAATTACATTTCCAATTATTGATTAATCAAGAAACATAATTCCCAATGGAGTAAAATTTGATTCCTAGAACTAATATTTGGCCTGTTGGGATTAGGAATGACCCTTGGTCATTTCCAAAGTATGGATTAGGGACCTGGATTAAGGGTAGAATCAGTTGGTTTGTGATATAAACCCTTACAAAATATACATAAAACTAGATACTATGAAATTGATAATATAAAAAATTAATTAAATGGAATAATATCATTTTACCTTAGTTCTATATGGTATAAAGATGGAAGAATCTACTTAATACCCTTATATATTCACATAAGAAGGATCTATCATACATTAGTGGAGAAATATTAAATAAATATGAGGGTTTTAATAAAAATACCAAATTTAGATTATATTTTTAATTGATTCTTGTTTTCATGCATGGTTTACAATATTTTCACCAAAACTATGTATTCCTATTTGTAACAAATTTCCATGATGTAAGGGTTTGATAAACCATGATCCATCCATATAATAGCCTCTATATTTCCATGCATGGTTTGGTGGACCATGCACCACTTGTGAACAACCCATTAATACTTATAAGAACCATAATCTAATTTAATTTTATCCCAAAGACATCCTAATACTCTCCAGCCTAAATATTTTGAATTATTGGTATAAATAAATTCTTACGAACAAATACACACCTCTAGACAATTCTGCTACCCAATATAACATGAATATTTTACTTTAAAATAAAAATAGAATATTTTAATTAACAAAGACCCATATATTAATATAATACATTAGATCTATGAGAGTTAAAAAGAAAAGTGAATATAATAATTATATAGGACTTAAAAGAGTAGGCATGAGTCTGTGTTTACTTCCAAAAGTTTTGGTCACTATAAATGATGGAAATATTTAAAATTTATTAATAAATGGGTCACTAATAATATCACCCAAAAATATAAGGACATTATTCAAAAATGTGATAACATGGATGATGAGATACATGGTTCAATTATATTTTCAAATTTTGACCTTAGGTGTCGATGCCACTATATTTGAATAAGGAAATGTGATGTGTGGAAGAATAATTTTAATGCCAAGGGAAGATTATTTGAGGGACGAGTTATATATTTTTTCTCTCAAATTCCACCAAAAAATATTATAGTTTTATTAAAACAATTTATTAATTGTTTGTCATTAAAATAGATGATAATTTTATTTATAAAAAATGTGTTGTGAGATTCATTAATATATATATATATATATATATATATATCATTGTAATAAAAAAAATTATATGTGAAGTCAGAAATGTGTGAATTACTTTATTCATGAATGGTGTTTCATGGATACATTATTTCCATGGAAGACATTATTATGGATAAATTAAGTATTGAAACAATCAATACATAAACATGACCAAATTTTATCAATAAATTTCAATGTTTTAATGGATTAATATCATTTTTATCATTTTTATTGTAATTTATCCATAGTCATGACACATATCATTAAATTTATAAAGGATGAAAAATTTGAGTTGTTAATAATATAAAAGAAATACTTTGTAACTAAAAATAAAAAAATATAAGAAACACCAAGCATAGTATTTCCGTATTTTTATTAGGGTTTTTAAGTGAAACATGA
This sequence comes from Viscum album, assembly GCA_963277665.1. Classification (NCBI taxonomy): domain Eukaryota; kingdom Viridiplantae; phylum Streptophyta; class Magnoliopsida; order Santalales; family Viscaceae; genus Viscum; species Viscum album. The sequence goes on from OY728135.1 coordinate 342,391,002, forward strand.
TACAAGTGATGTTGGAATTAGTGTTTTTATTATTCCATACATGAATTTTATATCATATTATTGTTTTACCATGATCAGTGTGACCAAACTATAAAGGGGTGAATAAGTTTGAGTGAATTATCACAACTTAAAAAATTCTCCCATCTTTACTTTTTCATGTATTCTATGAATAGATCTATTTCTCTTTACTAAAAATTGATTTTGATGAAGTACTATATGTTGGAATGAAAAATGAGAAGACAAACGAATAATTGATAATTATTTTTTCCCTCCAATGTAGATTAATGCATCATTGGTGTATAGTTATTGATATAATACACGTATCTACTCCTATTTTATTATCAAGAATAAACTCTGGAAAGGGTAAATCATTGAAATTTCACTTATGGAACCATAAAACTACAATGCGAGCAACAAATTATTATTTTCATGATATAATACCAACTAGGACTTCGTCTACAAAACACAAAATTTGGAAGGATATTCTTTAATAATTATTTTATAGAAGACACAAGCCACTTCTAGACTAAACCATAATTGATCACGTTCCTCAATGTTTATAAATATATCGGGTTGTTTCCAACATTATTGATATAATGATATCATAGAATTCAAACCTTATGATATAGATATATCTTAGTCTTGTCTTATGGATTCAAATTCTATGACCTATAATATCTTCAAAACAACATAGGATGGTCTCTCTCTCTTCCCTTAAACACACATGAATAATATCATTCTTGATAGTATTGGATATATTTATAGATTCTATGTAATGAATCTTGAATATGGTAGTGGGATCATTTCTCTCTCTTTAGTGATGTTATCTCTCCTTATTTTATGATTATATACTTAGCGTATTCAGTAGATAACATACAGTCTCATTATCATGATATGAAGGGTAATGTTACAGAAAAATGACATTATTCATATAACAAAACATCTCTCTACTTGAATAAAGGATAATTACCATTAACATTATTTTATTTATGTTTATAAATATCATCATAAAAACATCACAATTCATCCTCTAAGGATATCCCATTTTGTCAACATGAATAAAACTTATGTAATAAATATCATACACATCATAATGGAAATCTCAACAAATATCCAAATTAATATTTAAAAAATATTACAATCCAATTAAATATATGATATATCAATTGTACTATCTTACATAGGATCTAAAACCCTTAAGTATCAATCAAAATATCTTACTATACCTATGATAACTGGTACATTTCCAATTTTTCTATTTGGAAGAATCTTAAATACCATCTATAATAATAATATATATTCTCTAAAATTTTTATGCACTATAGAATGGGTTTTTTATTTACTGTATTTTCATGTTCTAGAAGTTATTACATATCATATGGAAGCTTCATTAATTTTTTAAAGAAATGTTTTTTATAAATACTTAGGTATTCCTTGAATGATATTACATTTGATAGTGGGAAATTTTCTTTTTCCAATTTCAAATGAAGTTTATACTAACATTTATACATATTGAGAAAATATTACAAAGCATATTGGGGTTTAGTTTTTTTCCAATTTGTATTCAATGGAGGAATATTTTGTATCACTAAATAAACTTTTGTATTCTTGGATGGATGTTATGTTTCATTGTGTATTAATCCAATGGATGTTTTCTTAAATTCATGTTTATGAGAAACATATTATGTATCATATACTTTTTCAGATATCTGATAACCTACAATCCATAATTTTCTATGTTTCTCAATACTTTTTCAGTGAATCATAAATACATAAAATTACATTTGAATAAAATCAAATAATCATAAATCATCACCATAATATTTTTAAATCTATATACAATATATAAATACAACTTAGATAATTTTAATGGATATTCTACTCCCTAAAACAAATTTATATCCTCTACAAACATCATCCAAGTATAGTATTGATGTACACATTTCCTCATCATATGATAATACTTATGGTGGAACTATATAGGAAACTTTCATAGATTATTCATAGAGATAAAATGTCCAATAATCACTATACTCTGTAAAATTATTCTCTACAAATAATCTTATTCAAATAAACTTAAACTAACTCAACATTTGAACTTTCAATAAGACTCATAATTCTCTCTTCCAACATTTCCAATATTTACTAGAATTTTGGTCTTCATGTAATAATGGTTGAAAGACAACTACTTATGTATATAAATGGATTTCCAATATTATTCCCCATTTAAGCATATCGTACTTTGATAATCACTACCATCATTCAATAAATATTGTACCTTTTAATGGAATAATATTTAGAAACTCCCTAAATATGCTTTTCCCTTTATTAAAAATCATCATTTAACATAACAAACATAAGGGAACTTAATTCTTCAATCTTTATGATATTATTAAATCTTATTCACTTCAAGACATGATGAAATCAGTCTTGGGAATGTCACTTAATCTTCTTATTTTCATTATTAGGCAATTCAATATACTTATATGATTATCGTCTTCAACACATATTGACAAATTCTTATAGAAATCATGACTATTGATAATAAATGAATATCATAACCAAGTTGGCTGAGAAATCACCCCCTTTATATTTTTTTCAATGTGAACATAGAAAAAGAATATCAATTTTTCTTCCTGTAGCTTATCTATATTAAAATATTTTTTAATAAGTACAAATAAAATTAAGAGAGGGTGGTACCAATTCCACTTAAATTAATGAACCATAAATTAATATACTCTAAGTATATTTTAGAAATTCTCAATATTGAAATAATGTACTAATTTAGATAACAAACTTGTCCATAATAAAATAAAAAAATGATACCAACCTATAATCCATTTTTTAGGTGTTATTAAAATGTTTTCAGGATAATAACAAATTCTAAATATATTCTCATGAGTTTTCAACATGAATTCCTATATTAATCAATACATCATATTTAAAACATTCAATACAACTAGAAGGTTTATATTCAGAAGATATGCCTTTAGATTTTTAGTTTAGTTTTACTTTAATATCATTTATCAATCCAACTTATCCCCCTTAACATAAAATTTTAATCTTGTAAGATAGGCATGAGATAATATTAAAATATACCATTTATATTAAAAAAATTCAATCACTTTACATAAATATTATATTTTATTGAAAAGATATATTTTATAAGTATTCTCAAGCTTCTCCCCCTCAAGGAATATATCCCAGCTTCACTTCATCAAAAGTGTTATGTTCATAAAATAGACTTCATGTTTCCAAAATTTAATATCACTCCAGTATAAAATCATTAATAAATATTGAATTACTTATCCATATTGATTATATTTTATAGTTCTACACCTTAATCATACATCACATTAAAATCCCTATATATAAAGAATAAAAACCGTATAGGTGTAAATTATTTTCTCCTTAGTTAAGAAAAAAATCTCGATAGTCTCATCTGGATAAAAATAATTATTATTTTTCTAGTTTAATGGGAGGAAAAAATCTCCATCCCTTATTTTTTGATTTTAAATGTAGTGTTATCATTGGGAAGCATGAATTACTTTAATCTTCAAACAAATTGCTTTTGTGGAATTACCATCATTACTATATATAATAAAGCACATGGTTCTTTAGGGTTATTTTTTTTTCTTATTAACATATTTTCATGAGATTTAAATATGATAAAACAATCTTATGATAAATGTATTTCTTTCTTATATCTTCAATAGAACTCCCCATGAGGTCTCAGGATATCCTCTTTTGAAAACATATTTTGAAATTTACTTTATTTAAATATAATTACTTCTTTCCATTTATATGATTCCTTCTCTAGTTATTTATCCATATTTATTTCTATTTCATATTGAGCTATCCAAATGATCATTTATTCTTTATAATCCCGGTCTTCTAGCTCAAAATGTCTCATGACCTAAGGAAAAATAATATTTCCTTCTATTAAAAATATAATTTTTAGTCTTCTTTATTCATGTTCTTTCAAAATATGATTAATTCATTTGTACATGTTTGTATCATTAGTGTTACCACTTTTATTATTAAATACAACAAGGATTCTCCAAGCTTCTAAATCAATTAGAGAGATACTGAATATTAATTTTAACTTATTATCTTCAAATTAACTCAAATTTGATATATATTGATATAGATACCCCCTTTTGTCCATGTGATGACATTTTATGCTAAAAATCAAGAACATTGTGCCTAAATTTATCATTAAACTAGTAGTAAGAAAAAAACCATGATCTTTTTCTCATAGAAATAATATAGAAAACTATTATTCCTTTTTTTGTGAAATTTTATTCTCTAGTTAGTATTTATTTGTGGAAAAATTATTATATACATTCTCACATCTAATATATATATTGTGTTCGGTTCCTCTCTATTATTATACATATATATTTTTCAGGATTATTTTTTTAAAATGTCACAGTTTATATAGAATATATTACTACAAAAAAACTTTTTTCAAAATATGATAAATTTTGCTATTAAGCCTATAATATGTGTTTCTAAATATGATCTCAAGTTCTTTTTCCTTAGAATATAGGTCTTTTGTATAAATAGCATCTTTGAAATTATTTATATCAGAAGACCTTTTCTCACATTTTTTGAAAGACTGAACTTATGTCACTTTAAAATTTGTAGGATTAACCTCTAGTTAAAGACACTTCGTATCGATGATATTTCTATAATACATTGTTGATGTCAATACATCTCCTCACTCATTTATTATTTTATAAATACGTTCTTGAATCATCATATTCTTCTCTTGAAACAATATTTAATACTTTTTAATCTTATTTTATTTAATCTATAGTTGAGAATTCTTGACATCAATGGTGCATTTTTTATTGTACTCTAATGTATGAAATTTATAATCAATAATTTTATGGATTCATATTTCTTATATACTTTAGTTTTTAAATAAATATAATTTTTATACTAGGGACCTTAAATCATTTAAATTGATGAACTTTTGTTATCTACTTATCTGATGAGTTTGATACATGTCAACATCCTTTAATCTATCATTTCTTCCATTAGTTCAATATCTTCATCATGTAGGGTGATATAATCCTAAATATATTCAATAGATACATAAATAAAACTGAATAAATATTTGGGAAAGTTCTGAAGAGTATTTATAAAATAAAAACAAGAATTATCATTTTCTTTGTCATATAATTATTGTTATATGTGATGTTCCTCTCTTATACTTAGTTAATCAAGTGGAAAATCTTGAAAATAAATAATAGTTACCTAATGTTCATATAAGGCCTTTTTATATTTAAAGGTTGAATTATTTTCAATCTTCTAAGTGATTTTTTTAACTACAAATATTTTTCCACTATTCTAGATTTGTATTTATTAATATTAGAACATTTTAAAAATGATTAGGTTTCTCTTTTCCTTAAAGGGATGATTTTGTTAACATCTAAATTTATTTATTATTCTTCTTGTTCAGAGTCTTATAAGTGAGGATACTCAAATTATAATTTTATACATCATATTCAAGTCTCTAATATATATTGAATTTAGGAATTGAAATTAAAAACTTTAAAAACATTAAATCTTGATATTATTTAGAATATAATTAGTGGAGGAATTTTATCTCTAATACTAATTATTGATCAAAATGGGTTGGGGAAACCACAATGATAAGGGGTTAAATTAGTGTGATTTACTTTTTAGATATAAAAACATTCTCTTCTCTTTACCTCTTCATATATTTAATGAATGGATCTCTCACTCTTTCCTCACCATTAGTTTGACTGAAATTATTTAATTGGGAAAAAATAACAAGGAACACTTGGATTTGATAATGATGTCATTTATAATGTGGATGAACACATCCCCATTATTTAGTTTTCATTATCCCTATTAAGAAATCTTATTTTATTATCATAAAATTATTTTAAAATAGGTATGTCCTTGAACCTATACTATTGGATGAAACTTGGTATAGTGAAAGAAATAACTCTTTATTTTCCGTATTAGGAACCAACCAGTCCTTCCTCTAAAAAATACCAAATTTTGATATCACATTTTGAATAAGTATTAAAAGGAAAAAATAGGTCACTTAGATACAAAACATGATTTAATCCTCTTTTTTGATGTGAAAAAATATCATGGGATTCCAACAAACATATAATATAATGAAATCATAGGCATTAAAGCATATGATATAGGGATATTGTAGGGTGGTATTGTTGATTCCTCTTATATGGTACATATTATATTTAATAGAAGCAAGGATTATCTATATTTCTTCTTATTATTTTTCAATACATAAAAATAATATCATTCTCAGTAGTGTTGGATCTCTCTAAAACTTCAACACACAAAATCATCAATATTATAGAAGGATTGGTTCTGTTTCATCAGTTATCTATTTTTCTCCTTCATCTATAATTATATACTCATCATCTTCCCTGGATAATTATTTACAAATTTTATAATATGAAATCCATTCAATTTTGACATTTCAATCCTAGATAATTCTTTGTACAATATGTCTAATATATTTATCAATATTAAATTTATAATGAACCATAACATAATAAACCCATAATTATATGATTTATATCAATGGTTGATCTTTTTTAAATTTCTAGGATAATTTTAGTTTATATTATTATAGATTTAGGATAAACATTATGTTATTATGTGGAAACTTTCGCACAATGTATAGTATTTCCACAACAATAGTGCATTAATTATACACCCTCATTTCATTCAAGATATTATTGCTTAATTTAATAAGAGTATCCATAGTAAAAATATTTACCTTTCTAAAATTTTTATTCTTTCTTAAATCCTATGAATAATATTTGAAAACCTTGAATAATAAAAACAAATCTCAATAAGGGACATAAAAGTAATGCAGTCTCATTATTTCTGTGGAAAATATGAAAATTGATGAGGTTGTTTACATTTTTCATAATAAAACATTGAGAACATAAATAAAACATGTCCTAAAGTTAAAATATATATTTGAAAAAATAAAACCTTTGAATATAATTAGAAATTATAGGAAAAACTATGATGTTATCTTCTAATGTGTGGGAATTCTTAAAAACATTCCTTAAAAAACCTTTCACCTTTAAACACTTGTTACTTCATCAAATAAAATTATTTCCATAAATTACCCTTATTGAAAGAATAATATATTTATCCTGGAGAATCATATTCATAACCCATGTTTACTTTTTTTTAAATAAGTTTCAGAATAACTAAATCCAAGTGAATTCCATATGATTAAACAACCCGATTATCCCCCTCGAGTTTTTCTTTTAAGACTATATCATTACCAAAAACATTAAAGAGAATTATCATTGGAACCTATCTTCATATGATTTTTATGTTCTAACCATAATCATCTATAACACTCAAGTACCATTTAATGATAAAAAATTTAAAGTAGCACATATTCATTATAAACCCTTGAAAAACACATTTTAACCCATCAGTAGAACACTTTCCATTTTATCATAATAAAAATGTGGAATATCCTTCTTCTCTGAAAAATTTAAAAATGAAGAATTAATACATAAAGATTATGGTCTTTTTTGAAAAATCCTTTTAACTTATAGATTAATCTTGATAATGAATAATGACTATGATGGTGAGGAAAGTAGTCAAACTGTGTATGTTAAAAAACATTCGTTTTTCACTTTGGTAAAAAAGTTAAATTGATCCATATAGTAAATGATTAAAATATTACTTTTAAAAAAGTAAAAACTTATTCATAATTAATTTGAAATGAATTTAAAAAATATTTTATGTACAAATAATAACATTCTGGGAACATTCTTATGAACATTTATACATAGGTGAAATTATATAAAACATTTAAATCAATACTTTAAATGAAAATTCTATACCATATTTCCTATAGAGCTACTTATTTTCAATAACACTTGAATAATAAAAATTAAATTAGTTTTTTAGTTTCTTAATAAAAAATTTAATTTTAATTTCATTAATATTATTCCTTTTATTTCATTTATTACCATGCTTTATTTAGTTACCAAAATGGTTAAGTTAATGTTGGATATTTTTTAGACCTTCAATTTATAAACTTAATCAACATTAGTCTGTCGACTTTGGTTAAAGTGGATATTGTAAAATTAACTATAGAGTCTTAAAAAGATTATATTTTTCATATTTATATATTAAATACTATTTTAAAACTAACTATGGGAGGAATTATTGAAAAATTAATCATGTCACTTCATGGAGATGGTGGTCCGTACATATACATGAACTTCAGTATCATTTTTCTACTAAGTGTAAAAGAAACAAATAAGTTAATATTTTACTTCAATTGAAAGATAAATATGTCAGAAATGTAATATTAATTCATTATTTTCATCTTTAAGAGCATCATTTTACAATGTAAATCAAAAAATATTCACATTGCTTCGTGGAGGTGTTATTCCACATATACGAATGAATGACATTATCAATTTCTAATGGACAGAAAGGGTACGAAGGTAAGTAATATATTATATTTCCATAATAATATTTTTTACATAAATAATATATATATATATATATTAATTTGATACATCATTATAATCATCTAGATAATTCGATGATGAACAATGAATCATATCACTTAATGGTGGTGGTGGTCCACACATTCGAATGATCGATGTATTCATTTCCCATAGGATGGAATTGAAGAATGAAATTGGGTTTAACATAATAATAATAAAATTTACTTATATTTAATATACTTAATCTACTATTTAATCATGGTTAAGGATTATTTTAAGGTGTTGTAATAAGAAATAAACATAAAACAATCAGTTTTAAATTATATTCTTTTTTAGAAAACCACCCTAGGATTATAAGTTAACCCTTCTTCTATTGGACTTTTGGTGATATAAATAATTATAAAAATGGGTAGATATGTTTGTAACGTATTTATATTGTTATTGGTGGGTATTAAATTCACAATGTTTGAGAATAAGTGAAGAGGGGATGTGCTATTTTAGAAGTGAGGGTAGAGGCACACTTGTATTTTTTCAATGTTTTAAAAACTTTTAAAGTATTACTCCTAGGAAAGTGGCTCTAAAATATAATTATTCAAATATACGGTGATTAGGGTAAAATAACTATCATCAAATAATAATTAAAATAATATTTTTCATCCTTATCACTTATTTTTTACATTATTTAACATGTTTTACTTTACTGTGGTAAATAATTTTTACTATGGTTACTGTTTATAAAGACCAAAAATGAAATTGAAATTATAAGAAAATTTAAATATTTTAAATGTATATATGAAATAAATTTTTTAGTATTAAATTTGTATAATTTTATTAAATTAAATTTTCATATAAATACATAACTATAATAAAAACAGTTTTTAGAAAAATGACCTTTTATGTATAAAAATGAATTTCTAACAAAATAAAGTATAATAATAATTAATATTTAATTAATTGGATTATATTTGGAAAATGATTTTAATTTAACATTAAACCAATTGAATATAGAGTTTAAAAATTTATATAATTTAAAATAAAAGATAATTTTATTAAATTTGATATTTTCACTATTCACGGAAAAATGAATCTTTTCAGAAAAATAATAAACAATTTACCATAAGAAATATTTGATATGATGAATCAAAATAACAATTCCATTTTAACAATTTGAAATTATAAAATTAATACATTTTAAATTTTTAAAAAATCTTATAATATTGTTGACACTACTTAGGAATACAAAAGTGTATAAAGGTGGCCCATAGATATTTCAAAATCCTAAGGCAATGTTCAAAGAATTAAAAGTAAATCCCAAGTTTCAATGGCCTACCTGGAAAAACTGAGTGTCAGACCTACATGGTAGACCTGTGCGGCACACCTCTGTCACCGACCTCTACGACAACCCTCTACGGCAGGATACTTTCTGTACCCTTACGCGTCATACCTACAAAGAGGGACAATGTGGCAGACCTCCATGGAAAAATTGACTTCAACTAACCTCCATATTTTACTAAAAATAGGACCTTTGGGATCCTTATTTAAGGACTGAAAAAGATTACAGTCTTCACGAAGCTCCGATTGTGTAGCTCTTTTTCCCAAATCTTAAAAAATTATCTCAAGTATCTCTCTAAAAAACAAGAGAGAAGAGAAAATTAGATATGATAAACATGTTTTGAATGTCTTTAACAATTTTAGGCTTACATAATATTGGTTCCCCTATGTGAATCATTTTTTTATTCATCATAAAGGCCTACATGGCACAAGTGCGTTGTATAGCTATGCGGCGCACCTACGTGGGGTACCTATGCGGCACACTTGTGCAGAGTACCTACGTAACAGAGCTGTGTATAAAGCCTAAATATCAACTTACATACCCTCTTTAAGGTCACTCATGGAAGGGTATCTCCTTCCTTGGATTAATTATTGTAAAGGGACTATTTTGGAGCATCCACCAAAACCTCCCAACTCATCAAACCTTTGGGAAAGACACATCAGCATGTCTCTTGTTTGGGTTTGTATATCTACAGTCACAGATTTCCCACATTTTTTTCACAATGGGGTTTGGATTCATGGAGTTTATGTGGGTTTGAATATCCACAGTCAAATGGACCTTTCTCATAGGAACATTGTTGGGAAGTTCCTAGTTTGGAGGATTATGGTTTAGGTTTTGTCCTCCCCTTCTTGTCTCTAAGACCTGGAACCATAGGTATCTGGTAGGGAACTTATGGTTCACACCTACGTTTTCATTTTCAATAAAGGAGAATTATCCCTTCTCTAGCAATACCAATTCGAGAAACCCATCTTGGTGTAATTGCTTAACCTTTCAAGTAAGAGGTTGCATTGTTTTCTTCTCCACTTCCTTCACCTTCACTCATTCCTTACATTGGACCCTTGTCCAATATAAAGTGAATAGAGGGAATCCTCGTCGCCTATCCCTTTTCCCCAATCGCCTCCCCCTAATCTACCATTGCTATCGTAGGCATGCCCTCTTCCACCAATGGAGGAGGAAAAGAGTGGGTGTATTTGTTTAATTTTTGAAATCCTATTTTTTGTCACACTGAGCATGAATCACGTGGTCTTAGAGATTTTTCATGATCACAAAATTTTCACAAGACATATTCAACTACGAGAACTATGATTCCTATTTAAACCAGGATATGTAGGATGACTACTTGAAGGCTCGATCTCAAAAGGGTTCCCTTCCAAAAGAGTTCAGCCAATAATGTCCCATTAAATGGGCAGCTCTCAAGCATAATCCCTAACACAATGAGTACACTACAATACCCTTGATTTATAACATAATTAGGATATTTAAGAATCCTTCATTTGGGATCAAGCTCATTAGATATCGTCTTTTAGAATCCAACCACAATTCCTTTAATCTAAGAATCCTAATTAGGAATAAGCCCCAAATTAAACCCTCAAATCACCAAGGAATCCTTTTCAGGAAGTAATCCCAAAATCATTTCTGTTAAAGGACAATAATCTCCTTTGAGGCTTATTGGACTACATGGGATTTGATTCCCATACACATGGGTTACATAAGAATACACTTTGAGATTCAAACCAAACACTTCAAATCATCCCTGTTCTTCCTAGGCCATATTGCTAATATGTTCTAATCTTACATGGAAACCCATATTCTTTCCAAGTACCTTGGGCATCTTAGACATAAGTCCCACACCAATCCTTGATTAAGAACCTTTCACTTAGAGGTCCTTATCACATGAACATAAAAGGTATGATGTGTCCTATTATGCGACACCAAACTACGAGGGTTCTGATTCATTTCACAAGGATATGTCAGTAGCCCATTTTATGGTTATGATCCTGATATCAAAACAAACCTTCATCTTGCTGGATGACAATAAATTTTAGAGTTCCCCACTAAGTGGCTTAAAACCATTTTCATCCTAGCTATGAGTAAAAGAATATATAAATTGTATAATATAGGATACTATTGATGGAGAACCTCGGATAACTAGAGATATCTCCATTAATGAAGAACTTCTACTATATACGGATGATTCTAAATTTTAAACATGTTAATAAGTGATTGAAAATTTAATAATAAACCTATGTTATATTTGGTGAATAAACAAGGATTCATGAAAATATCATGAATTTATAAATAGAGTCCAATAATAGACAATAATTACCCCCCAAAAGGGTCCGATGAGTCTGACAACCCATACTCTTGACTAATGCACGTTCTTAAGTATCGTAAATTTCAAACATAACGAATTCCTAACAATGGAAAGGAGTCCCCTTTTGGATAAATAACTGTTGGATTTTTATAGTTATCTGATTAAATCCAATGGAAACCCCCTGGAAGCAGTGATTCTTAAACAAGAACACACATTTCAAGGAACTATGAAACAAAAATGGTGAACCCAGCGTGAATCCTTAACCAAGATAATATTGTTACCCTCTTGTTAGGAATCTATAAATTGATAAAGGAAGGATAGACAAAGGAATCAATCACAAATGTATCCATCTAAAATATGTTTCTTTAACAGTGTTTATTGTTGTTTTCATGTTTTCTCAAAACCCTCTTCACTTCAAATTGGCTTCTTTCAAACTCACACCCATGAATGCCCTGGGCACTACTCAAGTGGGATCGTCATCCACGAGAAGGATGTCATCACCAACTTATCATCTTCAATGCTGAGTCACCAATGTACAGGTTTTGGAATACCATTAGCACAATTTTATCCCAACCATAGAGGCTTCCCGACCGACTCTCTAGGTTAATAAAAACCCTCAATCGTCCGGTCAGCAACGCCCGATGGTCAAGAGGCCGACTGTGTAAACCACCACCATCAACTATTTTGGTTCCTTATCCTTAGAAACCAACAACCAGTCCCCCCATACTACAAGGAGGGGGATCCATATGTCACTAATAGACTCAACTCAATGATACAAGGGTCCTTCTGGAGGACTCCCACTAATAATCACATCTAGAAAAATAGTGCGGCAGTGAACCCCCAACATGATGGGGTTATTGCCTATGATTGTTCAACCCAGGTCCCTCAGACCAAGGCTTGAAAGACAAACCACCATGGACAACGTCCGGAAAACAGGGAGAAGGTTCTTCTAATTTCCTCCCCCGAATAAGCCAATCAATCTAACTTGATGGAAAACAATGAGAAGGAACATACACCAGCCCGTCCTAATTCTACATCCCACCAGAATCGTCTTACAGTGACCCAACAATCATTCCATGTAAACCTGGTGGAGTACTGTGAATATGCACATACACCTATTTAAAACTTATCAACCGGCCAATAGGGTCGTCTAACATCATTTAAGGAATCCCACCAATTAAATGTGGTGGCAACTGGTAAACAAGAACATACACCTTCTTACACTATCTAACTCCTCGAACAATATCATCTTACATTATTAAAAGAATTTTTTCAACCATGAATAATGGTAAATCAGTGGTAGGTACATACACCATCCAACATTCATCATGCCTACCAACACTATCATTTGGCAGCACCCAGAGAAGTTAGTCAGAAAGCTTTGACGACAAACCTAGGGAAGACTCAATTCTATGCCCCCATACATGAATACTATCTGTATCCAATGATAGGAAAAGGACGATAGAAGTAGGCACATACACATAATCCAGATATGGAATGGATTTATATTCCTTTTCTGGCTACTGAATTCACCAAATAAATCTTAGAAATGGTGAAAGGACAGACACAAATTCCTACACAAATTCTGGAATCTTTCCAGAATATCATAATAACTACTTCAGAAGTTCAAATGGAATAGACATACAAAATTATCCCCAAATTAGGGGTGACACATCAGTATTCCATCCCAGAGAATATACATAACTCTATTCTAGTCTAGGGGCTATGAGGCATACTTTTCTATATCATACAGACAACCAGATTCTAGACAAACACCCTTTTCTAATTTAAGGTAATCGGCCCGTTCGGATAACCACTCCAAGGAAGGCACATACACCTACCCATGATGAAAACTTCTCCTAGAATGTAGCCCCAAATATGTGTAAGAGAGCATCCAATAAGATGTCTCGACAAAAAAATTTGTAAAATCAAGAGCCAAGCTATGAACTGGCTCCTCTTAATGAAATAGTTCATGAATCCCTTAGACATTTATCTGTTGCATCTCTATATCATACACTCTCATTACCATGTTATGAGAGTAGTAGAAATAAATATGAAGTTTCCCATTAGAATCTTCATCATGAAGGCTTGCTTCATGAACATTTGGTCAATCCGGAGATCCTATCTCAGGATGAGAGAAACAAAAACCCACTCTATGGCCAGAAGATGTATGAGAAATAGGATTTATCCATTGCTATAATCCACCATGGTGGTCATCCCCATGATGGAATTCTCTGTGAAAGTTCTTTCCACAGCAGTGTTTTCCATTGTCAAGATAATTCTATAATTGTAAATGTAGTCATGAGAAAGCCCTATTATCTCGAGGAACATTCCAACACAAGGCCATTCATGTTTTATACCTTGTCATCAAATGGTGAAATACTTTCTCAACCAGAATACATCTTAAGGAAAGAATCATTCTCTGAACTTCCCTTGTGTTATTTGTCTTCCAATACAGTAGAGAAGAAAGCAATTGATTCCATTATTTTTAATAAAACAATCGACAATAGTCCACTTTGGTCAGAGAAGTGGAGAAACCTCTAGTGAAAGATGATGAATATATTTGAAACATGATAAAACAATTTTCAAAAGGAGAAGTACCAGTCATGTTCTGTTCTTTGGAGAACTCTCTATATAACATTCCAGAATTTATGGAATAAGATTTCATTCATGATATCCACCTCAACTTATGGAAGACTCTTCATCATTTGAAAACCAAAGTATTACCATACTATGAATATCAAAATCACATAAAGGTAATAGAAGGGTTACAACACAAAATTGACATGGCATCACTCTCCGTTTCCCAATATCCAAAGGTTGAAAAGTATTAGTGAACCCTTCATGATTCATGCATCAATGCTCTAAAGAGGATACTCTAGTTAATTTTTGATACCCCATCTAGTGTTCATATTAGATGATGGGGTGAAAAGGAAGCATTTCATTTTACTGCATTCTAGAATTAAAAAATCCCACCAAAAGTGGTGTCAGGAAATGTTAATTCCCATGGACGGCTATAATCAATAGATTTAGTATGTAATAAAACGTACACTCAGGAACAGGCATTAACTAGATATCATTAGAGTCAGGCCCAAAGAAAGAAATCTGTTGAGATACTTTTTCATCAAGAATCTAAGAATCTTTAGAAGGCCTCCCGATTAGAAAATTTCAGCCTTCAAATAACACAAATGTTTGAAATAAAACAACAATCTTCTACAATAGGTGATTTAAGTGGTTTTCGGATAATGCAACCAGATAATTCTTGAACAAAACATCGCAAAATAAGAAGAGAAATTGTGCAAATATCTGCAATAACATTACAAGAGTCACCCCAGCCTACAGGTCCGGTGGATTTTTTAATTCAACCTTCATATTAAATAAATAATTTTTGAAGGTTTAAAGAAGTAGAAGAATAGGAATAACCCCAGTGTTCAGGGCTGGGGGATTTTTCACATTTACAATACCCTCCACAATGGAAGACCATTTTCTCCCGATTAAGGAAGAAGCCACAAAGAGAGTGCACAATTGAACTATCCAAGGATTCCCTTTAGGTAACTGTCTATCAAACAGTTCCTAGGAATTCCTCATATAGGAGATCAGGGTAAAATGGATGATACAAAAGGAAACGATCTTAAGAAGATACTGAAAGAATACCCTCAATGCATTATTCATTAGTAAATTTCATTAACACCACTATAGAAGATCCTCTAGAAAATGTGTATAGTTTAGAGAAATTATAATATGATTTTTTTATCCATAATATGGTACACACTAAATAAAATGAAGGAGGTGTACGCACCAGAAATCATAGGATTACCCAAAATCTAGGTATGCCTTCAAAAAATTATCTACCACCCCTTTGAAAAGTATATAACAAGGGGAAAGGTAAAAGTCAGATCATGTCTCAATTTTCCACTAGAGAATTTTAATCACCTTCTATTGAAGAATGATTTAAACAGAAAGAAGAGGAGATGAAAGAGTTGAAAAGACTCAGTACAGATTTACTTCGAAATAGTATTTATACTAGACATACATCCTTGGAAGATCCTCAACTTTCACACCCTGTAGGTGCTACTCAGTAAAGAGGATCTGTGGTAACTAAAGATGTGTATAATGAATTCCCTATATTGGGTACACAGATACGACATGATCTAACACATCCTTATAGGTATGTTCCTATGGGTTATCCAAGAAAAATACCAGCACCACCACTAGAGGTTTTTCTGGTCATTTCACTAGTTCAAGCTCCATATACTATACTTATACATGTCCCATCTCATCCGAATATTACCCAAATTCTTATGAACACAATTGAGGTATTAATAACTCAATTAGAAGATATGGAAGAATGACGTGAGCTATTTCAGTCAGAAAAGAGACTATTCCCTGAATGGGTGGATCTGATCCCTCCCACACAAAATTTTGTGAATACTAAATTCCCAACATTTAATGACTTGGGAGATCCATAGCAACATGCAACACATTTCATTTCTTATTGTGATCCTATTATGGGTACTCTTCAACAACAAGAAGACGTAAAAGTCATATGCTTTGTGAAGTCATTACAGTGACCATATTTTGTCTAATATATAAGTTTTCAATCTCAATCAATTACTCGATGGTAATGTCTCCATAAAAAATTCCTTCTTAAATTCATATCAATGCTGCTAAAGACAATAGTTTTATATCTTACTAATTTCAAAGAAAATTGAAAATAAAAAAGTTTTAGATTTCATTGCTCGATGGAAAGGATTAACATATTCTTTAAATTTGTAACATCCTCAATTAGAGTTGTTGCCAATTTGTATGGAAAATCTGGATGATGAGTTATACAAACCCCTGATCCCAGTGAAATACATAGGAGGGTTTCGAGACTTTTCTTCAATTTCTCAATAGGTGGAGGATTCCATTGTGGACACTAAAGCTAAATCTGATGTAATTCTATCATCTCTAGGAAGGAGAATAGGGAAATCATAGGTTTCTATAGTCAAACTCAAGCAAGCACCTGTACCTTCTTCCACTTCAAAACCATCATTATATCAAAGGGATCCACCTCCCAAGCATAAGTAGAAATGATCTACTCATCAATATTATCAAAGATATCAAATGTGGAAATATTTTTAGGAGTTAAAGAAAAAACATTATTCTTTTCGACATCAAAAGGTTTTCGGTTACTTCATCTCAGGTTTGGATAAAAATTTGGTTCAGTTTCCAAGGCCAGAGAAACCAAAAAAAAGAAGGAGATGAAGATCATCTGAATTATTTTCCCTTTCACTAGATGATGGGGCATCCCATTAAGGAGTGTTTTGTTTTTAAGGACCTCAAATGAAAAATTCTAGACTCTTTATATGTGAAGTTGAAAAGTTCATCAGCCCATGCAGCATGTGTTACTGTAACTAATACAGAGGAAGAAGGTGAATGGTAGGAACTCAAAAATAAAAATGCACAAGATATATAATGATTGGTTGATCAGGGAAATTATAAACATAAATCATGTCATTCTATAAATTCAGTTGAAACAACCAATTGTGTCTTCCACCACCCCTGCTGGAGAAAAACCTCCTTCAACAGAAGATCAGTCCTCCAAAGGTAAATCCTCAAATAAGAGGCGTGATTAGAAGGAAAAAAGAGCACTCAGAAGAAGATGAGCACTTGTTAAATCCAAAGTTGTCCTTGACTCTAGCAGATTACTTGCCATCAGTTTTAAAAGCACAGGAACTCCCCGCCCAATGGCACAACTGAAACTGACCTGTCAATCAGAATCTTCATCAGATGAAGAATTGATCTTTGGTTTTGTCAATTTTATCCACTTAACAGATCCATATGACGATGATGAGTCAGAATATAATGATATTGTGTTCCCTATACCTGATTGGGGAACTAGAGAAAGAATCCAAGGTCGAGGATACAGGGGAAAAATTTGGTATTCAAGAAGCCACTATTTTAACTCTACCCATGTTCGAACTATGTATGCGGCGGAAACTCATGGGAGATCCCTTTAGCGGGCTCAACAAGAACAAGGAGATTGTTCAATGCATAATAGGTTCAGTCTTGACATGATTATTTTGGAGGACCGATTAGATTTTACGCCATATTTCTCTCAGAAAGTTGATTGATGTAGTCAGTTTAATATACCAAATCCATGAGTATTTCCAATTTCTGCTCTTACACAGGGTACATCTAAATCATGAGCATAAACATCCAAGGCACCTACAAAACCGCATCTCCATGCTAGGAAATGAAGACTACTGGACCAAAAGTATGATGTTTTGAAACAGCTGGCCCAAGTACCGGCCAATTTTTCAATTTTGTATGCCTTGAATCTGTCAAAATATTTTCAAGAAGCACTTATTGAGGCTTTAAAAGGTCCTGAATAGTTTGAAACAGAAGTTTATGCTACTGAGATTTACCATATAGAGAATGATCTTGTGTAATGTTATTCAGTTATATCTTTTACGGAGAAGATGAAGACGATATTGTACATGGACATATCAGACCCTTATATCTATCTGGTAGGGTCAGTGACAAAGACATTCGATGATCCTTCATTTATAATGGATCATTACTCAACCTCATTATTATTTATACACTTCTATGATTGGGCCTCACTAAATCTGACTTGTATCCATCAACATTAATGTTTCAAGGTTATGATAAGAATGAGAAAGAACCTTTTGGTGATATTACATGCAGAACTCTATTTTGAGATCTTGTGTCTAATTCAGATTTTATAGTGAACATTCTCCATTCGAAACATTTGATTCTCAATACACTAAGGCATAATTTCATCACATGAAAGAAACGAGTTCTGTGATAAAGGAGGTAACCAAAATTAATGCTTCGAGTGGCCTGGAAAAGATCCCAGTAAACCCATTTAGACATTTGAGTACAGATTATGTATTACATATCAATAAAATTGAAAGGATAAACCTAAATTTGAACACTTATCCAATGACATCAATAATTTCAATTTCAAAAATCAAGAATGAAATCATATGAGAAATTATTGATTTACCAGGAAGTGATGGAAGATTAAATGGAGATGTCTTCATTTCATTAATAGAATGTCATCAAGCCTCTGATTTCCCAATAAAATTTGATGAATTTTTAGAAATACTAGTGGAAGATAGGGATGTTGATTATAAACCCATAATATCCTCTTTAGTACCCCACAAAGACCCTTCATCATTATTAGAGTCAAAAATGGTGGCCACTTCTTCAGGATGTTCAAATACTAACTCCTCCCCTAGCTGAAAGTTTTTTTCCATCACCTACTATGAAATTAGAAACAGAAGAAGTGACACATAAGGAAGATGAAGAAGAAGATCTCAAGGACACTCCTCCATCATTTTAGGAAGGTGTCTCTACCACTGTAGATGATCATAGAGAAATAAATCCAGGTACAGAAGAAGATCCACTCCCCACTTTAATTAGCACGACCATGACTTTTGAATAAAATGAGATGTATAAATAATTTATAAAGAAACATCGAGATATATTTTCTTGGAATTATACAGAAATTATAGGTCTTAATTTTGATGTACCCACTCATCATTTGGGTTTTCCAAAATAACATTGAGGATTCAAGAAGGCAGCAAGAAGAACACACCCAACTCCCACCTCTAAAGTTGATGCTGAAGTTGACAATCTTATCAAGGATAACTTTGTTTGGAAGGTTCAATATCCCAAGTGGCCTCCCAACATTTTCCCATTGAAAAAGAAGAATATAAAAATCATATTTTTTCATTGATTTTAGAGATCTTAACCAGCATTGGCTTAAAAATGACTTTCCATTTCCGATCACAGATCTTTTAAATGATTAAACAGCTGGCTATGAAGCTCTTTCCTTCATGGATGTCTACTCTGGTCATAAAGAAATGTGCATGGCCATAGAGTATGAAGGGTCTACAGCCTCCAATTCTCCTCAAGGTATGTTTTGCTATTGGGTGATGCAATTTGTCTTAAATAATGCAGGGGAAACATATCAACATTACATTCACCATATCATCAAACCCTTCATAAGAAAAGTTTTCATATGATATGTGGATGATTTGGTGGTTAAATCTAGAAAACATTCCAATCACTTGGATAATCTTGAGACCATATTAAATAATCTTCAGCAACACAATTTGAAGATTAACCCCTAGAACTGTTCTTTCGGGGCAACCTCAGAAAAATTCCTCACCTTTTTTGTACACCATCATGGCATCGAATGTGATATTGAGAAAACAAAATAATTACATGGAATTTTACCTCCTTGAAATTTTAAATACTTAAGAGAACTCCAAAGTCACTTGGCCTTTATTTGGCACTTTATCATAAATTTGGCAGGCAAGTGTTTGTCGTTCACTAGATTAATGAATAATGGAGTAACCTATAAAAGGACTGAAGACTGCCAAGAGTAATTTGTTAACCTCAAGAAATATCTATTTATTCCACAAGTATTAATACAACCTATTAAAGGAAGACCACTTATTCTCTATGTGAAAACTTTGGAGTGATCAATGGGTTCCTTCCTTCCCAAAAGAACAATTTTGGGAATGAAAATTGACTTTACTATCTCAGTCAAACTATGATTGATACAGAAACATAGTATTCAAGTATCGAGAAGTGCTACCTAGAATTAATCATTGAATTTCTGAAATTGAGGCATGACCTGCAACATAATGAGGTCCAATTGGTGTATCTCAACAACCTAATCAATTATATCCTCAGTCTTCATATGCTTATAGGGAATTTTGAATGGTGGGAAGTTACTTTTCAATAGTTTAATATCCAGTTTTTGCCTCAGAAAGAAATTAATGGACGATATTTTGCAGATTTCCTTGATGAGCATCCATCTGTGGAAGATACATCATTGAATAATGAACATCTTGACAAAGAGGTCTTCTCTATTCAATATAACCCCAAACATGGAAAATTTACTTTGATGGTTCCTCCAAAAGTCCAACAGATAAGAGAATAGAAAACCCAAAACTCAACAAAGTAGGGTTAGGAATTGTACTTATCTTCCCAAAAAAGGAAGTGTCTCATTATTCCTTCCTATTTTCGGAAGGCAGAACCAAAAACAAGGCATAATATCAAGCTCTCATCACAGGCCTGGAATTTTCACTCCAGGTATAAGTGAACCACCTGAAAGTGAAGTGTTATTTAGGGTTGGTAATTAAATAAATCAATGGGGATTATGCAATAAAAAAAGTGTTTATCCCTTTCTGTGATTACGTCAAATGGATAATGGATGAATTTCCCAAAGATCTGATATTGTCTTATGTCCCGAGATCAAAAAATTCTGAAGATGATGTGATGTCTAATGCATCCACGTCACTAGAATATCTGAATCGGGGTTAGAAAA
Organism: Viscum album; assembly: GCA_963277665.1. Classification (NCBI taxonomy): domain Eukaryota; kingdom Viridiplantae; phylum Streptophyta; class Magnoliopsida; order Santalales; family Viscaceae; genus Viscum; species Viscum album. Next base: position 342,412,508 of record OY728135.1, read on the forward strand.
TTATCAGTATTTCCCATCGTCATGTGGTCTGACCTATTGTTAAAACTATAATGGATGATATTAATGAAATTGACCCTATTTCTGAGCCATATGGTCATACAATGGGATGGATTAAACCCATCATGGAATACCTTTAAAATGGAGTACTTCCACTAAATAGTGTTGAAGAATAATAGATTCCAAGATGGGTGGTCAATTTTACTCTTTATGATAGTCGAGATCACCAGAAGATCCTCTAAAAATGAGGCTTTGATGGAATCCTCTTCAAGTGTATTAAAGGAGATGAAGCTAAAAATATCAAGAAAGAATTATATTCAAGAGCTTGTAGTGATCACCAGTATGTGAATAGGAATTTTGGTCAAATATAAACGTTTGGATAATTTTGGCCTTCAAGGACCTAGGATTTCATAGATTTCACTAATAAATTTCATCCATACCAAGTTCATGAAAACTTCATTCATCAACCCCATGAGTTGTTACATACATCTAAATACTCCTAGCCATTTTCCACATGGGGAATGGATATCGTAGGACTTTATACTCCAACTACTGCTAAACAGTTCAAGTACATTCTTAATACTAATGAATTATTCTCCAAATGTGTTGAGACAACACCTATCAAAGAAATCGAAGCTAGAAGAATTGTTAGTTTTGTAAAAACTAACAACATCACTAGATTTGGTGTCCCTCCTACTATATTGATGAAAAATGGATCCAATTTATGTTTTTTGAGGTAAAAAAGTTATATCATAAGCATAATATCAAATCTAGAAATTCATCTCGCTATCATGCGGTGGTCAATGGATAGATTGAGTCTTTCAATAAAACAATATCAAACATACTCCAAAATATGGTGGATAAAGATAAGAAATCTTGTCCTAATGAACGTTTCCATGCTCTGTGGTCTTATCAGACTACTACACATACTACTACTCAGGAAACCCCATACTAATTAGTATAAAATGCATAAGCAGTGTTTTATATTGGAATTCAATTTCCTTCACTCTGAGTTGCAATATGTGATCAATTTTCTATAGATGAAAAGTCTTTCAACTATTTGATGAGCTGGAACAATTAGATGAAAAAAGATTGCAAACTTTTCATCATTTATAAGCCTTTCAGAAAAGAATAGCGTGAGACTTTAACAATAATGTTTGGCTCTATTCATTTCTTCAAGTAGAATTGGTATTGGTCCTCAGGAATCCAATGATACCAGGTAGTAAACTTCCAATACTTGAACCAAAGTGGGATGAACCTTATTCCATACATAATGTCTACTAAAATGGAGCTTGTTCACTAATCTCAATGGATAGGGAGCTTATTATGACTCCAACCAATGAAAGATTCTTGAATAAATAATTTGTGTAACTGTATAATATGTCCTCACTGCATGAATATAAAATGACCAGCACAAAGTCCTAGTCACAAGACATTAAACTGCATAATGACCATAAGCGTCTATCATGCATGATGATAAAGTTCATAACATCTTTTTCCTTGTCGCATGACGTTAAACTGCAAGACATCATTTGCCTTCGTTACATGATATTAAACTGTATAGTTATCTTATTCTCTATATGAAGTTAAGATCCTCCATATTAAAGCATCATTGACATCATTACTACTCTTTTATGTCACTTGAGTTCCATTCCACCTGATGTTTGAGTTAGATCTACATAGGGGCCTCATTTCAAGAACTACGTGTAGATTGATTCTCATCCATATGAGATATGTAGAGATGCCTAGATCTCCAATCTTGGGTCCACCTAAAACCCCAAATTTTTTCTTTCCTTTTCTGTTCCTATATATGAACCAGATCTATATAGAGTGTTCTTTCAAGATACCTGGTTTAATTTTCATACCATTTTGTGTCATAAGTTTAACTTCTCATCTAGAATATCTTAAAATCCCCCATATACCACATTAAACTCAATTGGTATTGGAAATTATTATTCAATAAATATGTTTGGATTTATTCCCATATATATGTGATATGTAGAGATTACTAGATCTCAAATCATGGGACCAACCGTGATAAAACCCTCTTTATTCCTTGTGTAAGAATCAAACATGCAAAGGGAATGTTTAAAGAACTACGTATGGATTTATTATCATGCATATGAGATATGTAGTGACACCTGGGTTAAATTCCTTGGTCCAGCTCCAATATTCCCTTTTTTTGTTGGAATCACATCATTTCCTCATTTCTTGACACTAAACTGCACAAAATAATATTGATCCAAATGAAATAAAGAAAGTATCCATTTTTACATTCGAGTTAGATCTCTTTAGATGAATCCAAACTCATTTCCAATATTGATTCAAATATTTATCATAATTATTAAGCATTAACCCTTCCATATTTCATACTCTTAATCTCAAATTTTATCATATATTCATAGTCATTCTTATGGTTTTTGGTGAATGATTTTATAATATATGATTACTCTTTTGCAAGACTATGCAGTATGTACCCTTACCTGTCCTTGAATAAGTTGCCTACATAACGGGCATGTTAGTCAAAGGATACCACTATTTGACTATGCCACATTTTATCTAGTTGTCCCTACCTAATACATCCCTAATAATAGGTTTTTTCAAATAATGTTAATTTTTTTCTTGGTTAATGTTTCTTTTTTCCCCTTCATTTTTTGAAAACAATATACAAGAATCTGTATTTTAAAGCAGTCATTCATGTATATTTGACCCATTACCTTTCTCACAATATAAAAGTCTTCAAGACCATTGTTTCCACATTTATCCCTCTATAGGTTCAAAGCAATATGAAATAAGCTTAGAACATGACCACATATCATATAATATTTCCATTTTTTGTCCTAGTCGTATGACCTAAAAACTATTGAAACCACTCTTCTTACATTTTGGTCAAACCTTCGTAGAAATTTTATTCATCTGATTCTTTGGAAATCATGATTGGAAATAACCTCTCCATATTGAGGAACCTCTTTTTATAAACGAAACTATATTTTTGGAAAATCTAAATCTTCATACACTTTCTTCGACCTTTAGCAATATAATGTCCAAGTTTTGAGACCTCTTTTACCTGAATATGATTTACGTGCCCCTAGGTGGCCTTGCATAAACTTTTCCTACATAATAGGACAATTTGTCAAAAGATGTCACAATTTGGCTATGAAGCATATACCTCAGTTAACCCTGCATAATACATCCCCTATAATGTGTTTTTCAAATAATTGATTCTTAATTCTTGGAAAGGACTTCCTAGAATTCCTTTATCCATTTTTTTGAATATAATTATTTGAACTTAGAAATTCTTAAATCACAGTTTACAATTATTCCCTTCCATACATGAATACAGTAGTATGTTTCCAAACAAATTATAATGCAATTGGGAGATTATCATGCCTTTGGTCAAAGATAAAGACCATATATTAAATCCATATAATGTACTCACTCTATGACTTAAAACTGTACAATATAATGTCCTCACTGTAGGACTTAAAATTGTACCATACAATGTCTTCACTACATGACATAAAAATGCATAAAATGATATCATACATTCTCTTTTCTGATGAATTTTAACCATTCTGTATACACCAAATTTGTGTTGAAGTGGTTTTCCTATTATAGAAATATGTCAGCATCGAAGACTCCTTATTATTAAAATCCCATTCCTTGGAAAAACCACCCCCTGTGGTCGTGAGTCACCCAAATCTTATTTTCTTTTTTCTATTAACAATAAAATGTTAAATTCTTAAAAAATCTTTATGTCAGACTATAGAGTACATTCCCTTAGGTGGCCTTGCATAATTTTCCTACATATTAGGCCTTTTAGTCAAAATAAGTCACTATCTAGATATGCAACATATACACTATTCATCCCCACATAACACAACCCACATAACTGGTTTTTAAAATAATTGTATCTTCGTTCTTAGAAGAGACATCATTTTTTAATAAAATTTTTAGATTTGGTGGCCACAAAAAATCATGAATCAAGATTCCCCTTGGAAATATATAAATAACATTAGAAACATTCTTAGCCACTGATCATTGTTTCTGATTTAATTTGAAAATTTATGGTCAAAGATATTTGACCATAAACACCATCCCTTTATAGTCCAATATTAATGACTCTAAACTACGAACAACAAGAGACATGGTACTGACTATATTGGAAACCTGCTAAGGTAACTCTGGACAAAATTCGAGTCCCAGCTCACTAAATGCACATTTTTTTATGGTTTAGGTAATATTGAACAATAGAATGTCAAAAGATGCAATGTTTGTGGGGTTTGTCTACATAACCCAAGTAAAAAAATAAAACTATGCTCATTAGTCCCATTTTCTTAATAATAAAATTTTTATCACCCCATTCCTTTCATTTTAATCATGATTATCTGACCATAAGGTTTCATGTAAAAAAATCATAATCATCGTTACCTTTAATATTGAATCACGAAAATCAATAATGAAGATATATATGATTGGAGACAAAATTCCTTTCATTCATATGAAATAATAGGGACATGCACAGAATGTATCCTCTCTATCATGTGTTAAAATAAGCTCTCAACATGACTCCTCATTTGTTGAATGGCCTCATGATCCCTATCCATAGCATGATGAAGTTGAGACAGTTAAGAAAGTCTAGCCTCCTCGACTTGACGAAGTGCTTCTTTAGTAGTTGAAATGTTGATTATCCCCTCCAATTGGGTTTCTCCTAGTGTTTGGTTCAATTTCTCATGTTTGTTATGAATAGAATCCAGTTGTTGTTGAAGATATACCAACTCTTTTGTGGCTTTTTTAATTAGTCTGCTGATTTTGATCAACTTCTTGTTATGATCAACCTCTTCGTTAGCTACTATATCTTGGAAGATCTCTATTTTAATAATACATTTAGCCTCTTAAAAATCTTTCTGCAAATTTTGTTCCTGCTCTTATCATTGAATGGTCTCTTTCATTGCATCATAGACGAGTTGATAACTAAATCCACCAAATCCCAATTTATAGAAAAGTGCTAGGAGTTTGGAGAAATGGGACAATAAGTCATCCAAAGTATTCTCAGCAATTATGCTCTATATATGTCGCCATGTCTTCTTACATGCCATTCCATGAGCATATTTCATATGTATGTTTGAATATGATTCACTACCATGGGGTAAAATGTACTATATAAACAGATCAATTAAAGAGTTTCCTTGTTCTGCTTCTCTCGAAATTGTAGAAGCTACACCTTTTTCTAATGTCTAAGCGAACGTAGAAGCTTCACCTTCCGATCTAATTGTGTGAGATAATAAACAAAAATAATAAATAAATATTATTGTCAGTTTCAAAAAAATGTAGAAATAGAGTATGATTGAGATAGTGGATAACATTTACCCAATAATATGTTGTTTGCTTGATTGGATTCATCCCCAGTATTCTCAACTTTAGAAATTTGAGAAGATGTTTCTTGAGAAGGGACATTCTCTTATGTTTGCCTATTTTTCATAATTTAAGGCTCTAGAACGTCTCTCAATGGGGGTGGGGGGGGTCCTTAGTAGGTATTTCTCCAACTTCAACAAAATAAGGATACAGTGGAATTATCCATTCCAAAAGAGACTTTTCGAACATTTCTACAGACAAAGCTATATAAGGTGAACATTATTGTGAAGTATCAAGTAAAAGAAGAACAATTATGTATGGAAAATGCAAGAATAAGAAATTACATCCTTTCCACTCCTTAGTAAAATACTCAAACCCCTTAATGAAACCTGGAATATCAATGTTTGGATTAACTGAATCCATCATTTCAGTGTATGAGTCTTGGAATGTTATAGAATCCTCACTATTTAAGTTATCCAACAATTATTGGTTGATTCCCAAATTGGCTCCACTGAAATTATGCTCTGTTGGATCTTCAATTGGAACAACATCATAAAATCTTTTTAGTTCTGGTTCAACATTATTATTTACTTCATACTGCCATGGTTCTTCATTCCTTCCTCCTGGAGAAATAGGAATACCATCATTGGTTGTTGAAGGATCCATTGGAAAAGTAAACTGATCTATGATATGTATAAAAGAATAATATTAACAAAGAATTTAAAAATTCAAGAGAAATGTATTTGATAGTACCATGGATTTTATCCCTATCGATAGAACTAGTATAAGGTATAACTAAATCTGTTGATGTTTTATATATTAAGGTAGTAGAGTCATCAATATGAACCTGGGATTATTTCGAGGATTATTTTTCTAGTCTTAAAGAATCAACTCCTAATCCCTTGAGAGAGGAGAGATATATAGATTCTTCTAGAGTATAAACATGATTACTAGAGAGTATCCAGCAAGTCATAATTCCCTATGGATTGTATAAATACTTACTCCTTCGGTGTACACTTCAGAATAATATCATTTCTCTGTTGTGTTTCTTTTCTTAAGCTTGAGGATAAAACAAAACACTACTCTTGGCATGAAAATAATGATGTAATGGCTCATGATTATTTGTCACCATTATACCAGTCATGATTCTCACTCCCAAATAAAGTTATAGAGACTTGGGGGGATCATTTGATGTGTCGATGGGAGAACCTGTAGGCCCATAACTTGGTGACCCGAGAACCTGTCTAGAGGTTCCTTCCCTGAATTCATTCTACAAAAGGAATTTCATCCAGATTAATAATGGTGAATGGTAAAGAAGAATTGAGACAAAATAAAAATGAAATACTTTCTCTGTGTTAACATAAATATCCCATTCCACTTCAATGTCAATAATTACCCCTTCGTGTATTCCTAATTCCATTGTATGAGATACTGGTTTAGAGGTTGGGATTTTTTCATCAGTTGCATATATAAAAGTCTCTAGATCTGTAATATACTCATGTACATCGGCTAGATTATTATCTGAATGATATTCATAAGGTTCATTAATTTCACCCACATCAGGAATTTTAATTTCATGTTGGAGGAATTCCCATTCATACCTATGTTCATGGGTCAAGCCCTCCCAAAAGTGAATGGTTGAAGGTATCACATAATTTGATCCCAGTATAGTTGGATGTGGAGAAGATTCAACACCTTCTGACTGGTGAGCCTCTTGAGGTCTTCCTTCTTCTTTAAAAAGGTCAATAGTTGGGATAAGAATCACTTTATGATGGAAGTGACTAGATCACCTTGGCATTTGAGGTATTGCTTATCTTTGCCTAGTCATCCTGGTATACCTTCGGTGAAGATTTTTTGAAGGCTCTGAAACCTATAAAACTTCTGCATCATGTTTTTCTTTGTACTTCTTACCACGAATTCCATGCACAATAGTCATTGTAGCTTCCACTCGATATATTTATTTTTTCAAAGACCCTTGAGGGTATGAAGAATCCCATGCATTGGAATAACTATATTCTAATCATATTGATGCATCTGATGGAGGAAATGTAATTGAAAATTTGGATGTATCTAAATCCATTAGAATCCATAACTGTTTCATTGTGATTGGGTGTTTCTCATGTCTAATATATGTGGGTGGAAAAGTGTTTGATTTCTGAATACATCTGATCTGAAGAGAAAACCTATAGGGGATGTAAGCCTCAAAGATAATTTCACCATCAATCCTAGTCGATAATACACTATCCATGAATGCCATCAAATAATACCTTAGATCAAATTTTCTTCTTCACCATCATCAATAAATGTTCCAGTTGGTGGGTTTCCAAAAGGAAAAAAGCTAAATTCTCCTGATGCATTCAATTCCCGTAGCACTACATTAGGTCACAAATTCTCAGGATGAATACCAAAAACTATCTATAAAAATGGGGTGAATCGACCATTGGGGGCTCTAACAAAATTCTACACTGAGTATGAAGAAAGGTGCGCTTTAATCCATCCCCAAAACACTTGGAATGGCCCTAAAGTTCTGAATGAAACCTTCCCATTGTAGAAATGCAGTAGGGAATAGTAAATTATTATCATTATAGGAGTTTCTAACCCAACATACTTTCCTTCTACCAATTTAGTTGTGATGATAAAAGTCCCTGGCCTAACACCGCCTCTGGACTCACACACTAGAAGCAAGTAAATGTTTAGCCACATGAAAAGAAAGGAGGCTAAGAGTTTCCTTTCATCAATATTAGATTTGACATTATATTTCTAGTTCTTATAATCACCTATCTCTTATATATTCCAATATATGTCTGAAATAATCTGATTATCTACAGAAGGACAAATAGTAGGATGTCCATAAGTGGGACCATTCTCTTTTGTTGGTTCTAAAAAGGCTTCCATCCACACTTTGGGATGAATATCATTATTTTCTTTGGGCAATATATTTTCTATTTTCAATATTTCATGATCCAACAGTGGTGTTCTGGTAACATCACCTCACATTGTAATCGGTAGAATAAACTCATCATACATTTACCTGATAATGGGAACCCAATCTATTTGGTAGATATCCCATAAACTAATGCTAACTTCACAATGAGTCAAATGGAAGGAATTAATTTTTGGACTCCATCAGCTCAAAAATTCAAGAATGAAATCGTTTTTATAAACATATGTATGTCCCATATAGATAGATTCATAAATATAAACATATTATAGATCTTTCCTAAATTTTTCACATGTTCGGCGCACCCAAAACGCCCACATCCATTTAGGTTTAACACCGCCTTCAGAACAAAGATCCTAGTCTTCCTTCCAACCATATGACTGATCTATTTGGGAATCCTGAAAGGTAGAATTAAATCTATGTGGCCTTAGATCTACAACATGATCTTTCATATCAGGAGTACAACCATAATGATGTAACATGCATCTAATAGGTATTGTTCCCTTATGAACTTGCATACCTCTCGCTGTAATATTAATTCAAGGACAATTAGAGTACTGGAGAAACCAATTCTTTGGAAAGTACTTCTTAATATTAGGAATATGTTCATATTATAAAATCCCCCACCCGTATAGGGGTAGGTATGGACTTTGTGGTTATTCACATTGATACATAAATAAACCTTTCCATAATCCAAGAAGTGTACTTTCAACAAAATAATAATAGTTTAGTACGACGATCTTCATCATCTCATATTGACGAGCCTTATATTCCTTAGTAATGGTCTTCAAATGAGCCATTTTATAACAAAAGAATTACCAAATTACCCCTATTAGGTTTGATTCTTGACATAAGAAAATTCACATTTCAAACTTAAAGGAATTTGAAATTTTTGGAAAAGGAAACTCTTCGTGTCGGTCGTTCGATGAGGTCTGTCATGTAGGTCCTTCGACAACGGTCCTAGCATAAATACTTCGATGAGGACCTTCTGTGTAGCTCCATCACTGAAGTGGTTTCACCTTGGGAAAATTTCAATGAAACTATGTGAGAGAACAATGTGTTGAGGCTTCATTAACGAGATACACAACAAGAGATGAAAAATATCAAAGTGCGGGTGAAGAAAATCACAATGAATCAGATATATTTATAGATAGTCGCATATCTTCGCAACATGCTTGTGTGAAAAAAATATGTGGCATTCCTACGTGAATTATCTCCATGACATACCTACACAGTTCAGAAATTAATCCATATTCTTTTCCCTACAATTTTACGTGAGGACTCAACCCTCTTTCTAATCGGATCCAATCCTGAGGGGGGGATTGTTGAACCTACATAGGAATAAAAAATTACTATGAAGGCGGCCATAATATATTTCAAAATCCCAACACAAAGATTAAAGAATTAAAAATAAAATCCAAAGTTTCAAAGGCCTTCCTGGTATACATACACATCAGACCTTTATGGCAAACTTGAGCAGTCAACCACCACGACTGACCACCACGGGAACCCTCCACTGCGGGATACTTTTTTTACCCCTACATAAAAGAATTGTGCAGAGGGACTACATGATGGACCACCATCGAAAAATTTTCTTCACCCGTCCCCATTCTTTTATATAAATAAGACCCTTGGGATCCAAATTTAAGAACTGAAAAAAGTTCAAAGACTTCCAAAATCTCCCATTGCATAGCTCTTTCACCCAGATCCCTCAAATTATCTCAGGAAGCTCTCTAAAAAACCCGAGAGAAGAGATAATTAGATGGGATAAAAATGATTTGAATGTATTTCAAAATTTGAATAATACATAGGCTTGGTTCCTATATGTAAATCATTTTTTCATTCATTATAAAGGCATATATGTCACACCAGCATGGTATAGTTATGTGGTGCACCTACGCGGGGTAATTATGTGACACACCTGCACAGAGTAGCTACGGGATAAAGCTATTTATATGGTCTACATATCAACTTAAGTACTCTATATATGGCCACTCATGGTAGGGAATCTTGATCCTTGGTTCCCTTATCTAAAAGGGACTATTTTGAATCCTCCACTAAAACCTCTTGACTTATCAAACCTTTGGGAAAGATACATCAACGCGTCTCCTGTTTGGTTTGTATACTCACAATCAGAGATTTCCCACATTTGTATAACAATGGGGTTTGGATTCATGGAGTGTTTGTGGGTTTCTATATCAGTAGTCACATAGACCTTTCTTCCAGGAATATTGTTGGGAGGTTCCTAGTTGGGAATATTAGGGATGTGGTTCTAACCTCCCCTTCTCGTCTCTAAGACCCATAACTTCAGGTCTCTGGTAGGGAATGTACAGTTCACTCATACTTTTTCCTTTGGAAATAAAGATAAGTATCTCTTACATACTAGGAAAAATTCTAGGTATCCATCCTTGTGTAAGCCCCTAACCTTTCAAGTAGGAGGTTGCAGTCTTGCTTCTCTCTACTTCCTTCACCTTCACTCCTTCCATGCATTGGACCCTTGTCCAATGTAATGTGAGTAGAGGGAAGCCGCGTCGCATATCCCACATCCCTGTTTGCCTCACCCTCATCCACCATCACCACCGTAGGTGTTCCCTCTTCCACTAACAGAGGATGAAAAGTGTAGGTGCCTTTGTTGAATTTCAGAATTCGTCTTATTTCTCACACCGAGCATTTCTCACGTGGTCTTAGAAATTTTTGATGATCGAAAAATTTTCATAAGACATATTCAACTATAGGAAACTTAATTCCTATTCAACCCTAGATACATAGGATGCCTGCTTGAAGTCTCGAGATCAAAAGGGTTCCCTTCCAAAAGGGTTCACCCAATCATTTCCTCTCAAATGGGCAGCTCTCGGGCATAAGCACCAACATAGTGAATGAACTACGATAACTCTGATTCCCACCATTATTAGGATACGCAGAAATCCTTTATCAAGGCTCGAGATCATTTGATATCCTCTTCATAAATCCAACCCTAATTAACCTAATTTGGGAATCCTCCTTAAGAATAAGCTGCAAAATAAACCCCCAAATCCCCAAGGCATCCTTTTTAGGAAGTAATCTGAAACTCATTTCTCTCAAATGACTATACTCTCCTATGAGAATTATCGAACTACGTGGGATTTGATTCCCATCCACATGGGATACATAAGAAGCCTCATTGATGTTCAAAACCAACACTTCAAATAAACCATGTTCATCATGTGCCATTTTTCCATCAGGGTCTAATCTTACATGGAAAACTATATTCATTCCACGTTCCTTGGGATTCTTATGCATAAGTCCCGCACCAAACCATTACTAAGCACCTTTATATTAGAGGTCCTTATCATTAAACCATAAAAGGAATGATGTGTCCCATTAAGAGGAACTGAACTATGAGGGTTTTGATTCCTTTCACAAGGATACTTAAGCAGCCCATTTTATGGGTACGATCCCAATATCAAAACAAACCTCCATATCTCTAGACGACAATAAATTCTAAAGTGCCCCACTAAGTGACTTAAAACTAGTATCATCATAAAAATGATTAAAAGAATGTCTACAAAGTATATGAGAGGATACCATTTATGGAGAACCTTGAATACATATAGATATCTCCATTAATAAAGAACCTTAAATATATATGGGTGATTATAAATTTTACACATTATAATAAGTGGTTGAAAATTATAAGGTAAACCTGTGTTATACTTGGTGAATTAATAAGGATTAATGAAAATATCATAAATTTATAAAGATTGTCGTGGAATAGACAATAATTTCCCCTAAAAGGGTGAGATGAGTCCAACCTCTCATCCTCTTGACCAATGCATCTTCTCAAGTATAATAATGTTCAAAAATAATGAATTATTACTTTTGGAAAGCATATATCTTTTGGATAATGATATTTTTGATGTTTCTAGTTCCATGAATAAATCCAACGGAAACCTCCGGGAAGCAGTTATTCTTAAACTAGATCACACGTTTCAAGGAACTACAAAACAAATACATGAAAAAACAATTTAGTTAAACTGTACTATTCTTTATTTGATTGAAAAAATATATATAGTCTTTTATAAAACTATGATGAATATGAATCCATAAAAAAATACATAAAAATCATAAGATTTAATCATTTCTATGATTACCAAGGTTATCAAATCCATCACCACTTTATGAAATTGTTTCCCTACAATTTTATTCATTACTTATACAATTGATGATATTTTTATGTTATTGCATTTTATGATTCTATTGTTTCTTCCTAAATCATATGATTATTCCAAAAATACATTACCAAGTGAATCACCTTATTTTATAGTATCTCTTATCATAGATCCAAAATATTAACTATATATTATTTATATGAAAAATTCTTTTCCAACTATACCACCTTTGGGCTAAATACAAGAGATGCAGCAGGTACATATTTACTTAGAAATGAAACATAAAAAACATAATGAACCCAATATAAACATGAGGTAAGGCTACTTAGTAAAAATATAACCCCACTTTCTCTTTAATTCCATACTATACAATGAATTGTGGGCTTAAAGTAGACTTTTTACAAAAATTCACAACACTTTTAAAAGGAGACACTTTAAGTACAATGTGATCACCTACCCCACATTAATGTTTTTTCACCCTGTTATTTTCATAACTCTTTTTTCTAATATGATATTCAATAATATGGTGTTGATTAATATTTACCTTATAAAACTTATCATTTACCAATTCAAGTCCTATAAAATTACTTTCACAGACATTATCAAAACATGATGAATTTTGACACTTGTTGCTATACAATACCTTGTAAGGTTCCATATTTATACTATAATTAAAACTATTTTGATAAGAAAATTCCACCAATTAACAATGATGATGATACAATCCAAAATTATACAATGCGAAATCAGGAATAATTTCGTACAATTTTAGAATTATTCATTCTTAATATCCATTATATTGAGGTTGAAATGTTTTACATAAATTTAATTCACTACATAAAGAGATTTTAATTACTTTAAAAAATTTGATGAAAATATGGGATCACAGTACAATACAATAAAGAAATAGAGATAGACTACATTTAATATGACTATCACCTTAAGATAAATTATAGAATGATTTTCCAAATACATAGAATCTAAAATATGAATAAAATTAACATTATGAGTCGACAAATAAACAATAACATAATCCCAATATTATCTTGAGAAGTATTTTGTAACCCCCCCATAAAATCTATATATATATTCTTCCATTTCTATTCATGTGATAGAAAATGGTGGAAAATCCCCTTTTTTACCTGTTACTCAACATTAAACTATTAAAAGTTCAAACATTTTAGATCAAATTTAGAAATATATCTCATCATTCGACCCCACTGATAATATTCCTAAAGGATTCTATAAATATTAGTGTTTATTGAATTAATAAAAAATAGAGAGTTATGAGTTTGTTTACATAATCTCTTCTTCAATTAGGAATCCATTTTCTTGTACAACCTCTGTAAAAATCTCATAACACGTTATTTTTTAATGTTAACTTCAGGAAACCTAACCTTCATTGTAAATTCAATAGTTTTGTATAAATCATATTTTTCCTTATATTCTTGATTAATTCTACCTAAAAATGATGACCTTACTAACACTTGAATCAAAATAGTTGGAATTAATAAATAAATAATTTCTATTCCAGCATTAATCCAATAATTTACCCAAGGAACATGTTCGACACATAACATGGTTAATGATAGTTTATCGGTTTAACTGAAGGAATAAAATACCCTATTTGATTTTTATGGATGATAGTGAATCATGAAATTGTAATCCTTTTTTAGTAAAAACCATATTATTTACCTCACATTCAAATATTTTTGAGTGAATATACACATTAATCTTTTATGGCCATTATGTATTTCACATTTTACTCCATATAAAATATTCCACCAAAATATTGATTAAAAAATAATCTTTGTAAGATTTCAATCTTGCGTTGAATTAATTTTCTCGTGGTTTTTTAATTGACATGAAGCATATGAAATTATCGAATCATCTTTCATCAAGACACAACTAATTCCCTCTAATTAAGAATCATGGTAAATAAAAAATTCACCATTTATTATTGGAATAGATTACAGAGAAAGAGTAACCAATATTATTTTCAATTACAGTTAATATTCATCTGATTCTTTTATCTAAATGAATTTCACTCCTTTTCGATTTTACTTAGTTATAAGGATAGATAAATGAGAAATGTATTCAACAAATAATTAGTATTATCCCACTATTCTATGAAAAAATTGAATCTCAATGACATTTATAGACATGTTATTTTTAACAGGATCCATAATTTTGTCATCATTAGAAACAATATTCCCAATGAATTAAATCAAATGTAACAAAAAAATAAAATTTACTGAATTTTACATATAACATATTTTATTTTAAATTATGAAAAACAGTCCAAAGATACTTCTTATATTCCTCATTACATTTAGAATCATATATAATGTCATCAAATAAAACCATCACAAATATATCAATTGGATCCATAAATACAGTAGGTACATTCATCCACAAGAAAGGAATAACCACAAAATCATAATCCCCATACCTACTATTTAACCCCGTAATTAAAATATATTAATTCTAAACCGTTAAATTGTGACACCCAGTCCTGGGATAAATCTTTAAAAAATAATGGTCACCCTAGATATAATAAAATAAGTCATTTATATGAGTAAAAGAATATATGTTCATAATAATGATGTTATTGAGTTTTTTATTGTCAATGAAAAGTGTAATGGAATCATGTTTATTTTTTAAAAATAAAATAAGGGAAACCAAAAGTGATGATACAGGGTGGATGAAATCCTAATCAAGTAACTCTTGTAATATATTTTTCAATACAAAAAGTTCTACAGGAGTAATTTTATAAGGTGATTTTAAAATTACCTTATAATCATGCTCAAAGTCAGTTGTAAATTAAACCACCCAATAAAGAATACAAATAGAAGATTCACCTAGAAATACATATAGATATTAATTTACTACTAGTACATCACTAATTTGAACAATTCCTTCATTTTAAATAAAATATCCATGATAAATTTAACTTCCAAATTTTATCAATTTCTTAACTTCATAATATGTTTTCAAAGGCATGAATTTATTATTATATAAAAACATAAACTCATACTAAAAAATTAATTCTTTAGCTCTACAAAATATAATAATATGATAAACTGAAATCGAATCCATATCCAAAATAACATCATACTCTACAATGGGAAATAACACAATTTTTAAGGAAAGACCATTCCATGTAAGATAATAAGAAGATTTTTATATATTTTCATTTCCATTATACTACACTAATGGGTTTTTTCTAAGAGATATGTCTTTATTTATTTAGATGATATTTCTATTTTAAATAAAAAATTCTTAGATATAAAAGAATGTGTGGATCTTTAATAAAAAATGACATTGGTATAATCTTAATAAACAAGTAATGTTCCTCGCACCCCTTCATTTGAGCATCTTGTATGTGTAATAATAATAGAAAGGGACTTTGCCGAATCATTTTTTTATCTAGATTATTACCACCTTGAGTAAAAAAAATTGGAAATTTTTTAGAATAATGTCCCAAATCATTATATTTAATACATCTTACTACTAGATGATTATCTATTTTCCCATTACTTTTCTGAACAGAACTATTTTATTTTGTAATCATGAGCCAAATGAACAAGATTTCTACATCAATAACACTTCCCTGATCCAATCAAACATTCATTAAAATACTTTTAGTGCATTTGGAATATTTTGTGGGATTATATAATATTTATCAATTTTATCCACAAATTTTTGTTGAAACATTTCATCTCAAAAATCTCATCACAACAAAAAACCACCTAATAAATTTTAAATTCATGAAAGGAAAAGGCTAATCATATTTTTAAACCTTTGTAAAATATATCAATTTTACTTTTATGGTCTATAATATTTTTTTTCATAAATTTCCAATATTTTAAAACTTTAATTAAAAAGAGGCCACTAAGTCTTCATCCTTTTTATTCAACTATAGAAATATACTTTCCACTATAGTTTGAAAAACATTAGGAAAATAATTCTCAAGAAAAAAATATTTAAAGAAAATCTAATCCATGGAATCAATAAAATCTATTTTATCAGTATTTTTAATCATATGTCATCTTTGATCGAAGTCACTGTCAAAATGGAAAATAAATAGTGTTAATTTTTTTATGTTTCATAAATACGAAAACTATAAATATATTCTTTAATGAATTTAGTCATCCTTCAGCTTTCACTGGGTCTGAAGATCCACTAAATTTCAAAGGGTTATATTTCAGGAAATGATCCACTATAGACTTGTTACTCTATATAGAATTTAGTATCTCTATTTTATGGGTTCCTCCATTAACAAACTTCAGAAATTATGTTAATAATACCACAAATACATCTATTATAACAATTCTAGGTTACTGAGTCATAAGGTGATTATCATCTTGATGATAGCCGACATCAACTTCCATGCTTCCTGTATAGAAATTTTTTTTCAACAAAAATAGATTAGATGAAGAAACACATAAATATTAAAAACTATATTATGATAATATAACTATAAATTAATGTATTTTTAGAGTTTTTTTAAATTTAATTTAACCTTTAATGTTATTCAAACCTTTCCTAAGATACCAATTATAAATCCGAGAAACTTAATCAACGAAAAATTCTTGAATTCATAATAATGGTTTTGACTTATTATATTTCAAGGTTATTTTCTATTTAGAGTTTTAGATAATTAGTTTAAAATTACATAAAAAGTTGAAACATTCACACAATGTACATTTTATTAAAAAAAATATGGCTTTAAGTTTACACCCTCATTTCATTCATGACTATTTTTATTTTTCTAATACGAGTCATCATAGAAGAAATTTTGGCATCTATAAATTTTCTAATCATCACTAGATACTAAGAAAATAATTTTAAAATGTGGCATAAGAAAAATAAATCTTAGTAAGGGATATCAAAATAAATGAATCCCTTTAGTCAAATGAAATAAATGAAATCCTATTTGGATGTTAAACTTTTCCATAATAAAAATTTAAGCATATAAAAAATTACACAAGTGAAAATAAATGTAACATACTATGTTTTTAAAAATAATCACTATGATTAATAACATACATGATATGCTAAATCAAGCTTATAAGAACAACTAAATATTATTATTTAAATGTTACCGTTATTTCTGAGCAGTTGGAATAGAAGGAATGAATTGTATCAACTGAATTATGAAAATATGGTTTACACATGTTTAAATAATGATTCATTGGTTACCAAATTTATTTGAATTTGAAATAAAAAAATTGAATATAAAGGATGTGTTTTTATGAAAACCTATTTAAAAAGAGAATAATAGTGTTTATAAAATCATATCACAAATTATGGATTTTTATATAATAAAACATATAGTTATATATTATATTTAATTTTTTAAATTTGTCTTATTTGTTTTCTCGATATTACATAAGAAAAAATCTATTTTTTCGGATAAAAGATGTATTTTTCTAAAAATGCAGTTTTAATGCATTTTGATGGAGAACACATTTTAAATTTATTTTTTGAAACCGTTATATGTTATATTTGACAAAATAATATTCTTCCTTAGAATCAGTACATCAAAATTTACTTTTAATGAATTTTTGATATTTTTCTAATAACTATTATATTCTAATGAATAGTAAAAATACACTAAATTTTAATTGAAAACTACTTTCTTCCATCGAGATAATTTATATTGTTAAATAATATGATTTAATGGTTTTAAAGTATAAATGGAATATATTTTTATCATTAAATCACTGTTTTTCATTGTATGTATGTTCACTTTTTATTGGATATAAACACATATCAATGGTTTGGTAGTTTTTACTTCTTAAAAACACATGTTCTAGTTTTGACAACAAAATTAATTTTAAATTAATTAATAAAATTTATGCATTTTGATTTTGGAAAAATGGATTAAATATTTGGAATCATAATTTACAAATATTTTATGTGGGTACCTTTTAGTTTTTTACATTACGAATAGTAACTTCAGTAATTATTTTTATTTACCATGGTAAAAGGGTAAATCAATTAAATAAGGGTAAAAAATAATATTATTATAAAATAAAAAGTCAATAAAATATGTCATAATCCTATTGAAAAAGATATTTCCTACCATGAGCATCCTTGGGCTGATACTTTGGTATTTTGGAGCCACTTGGTTGTGAAAATGGTATTTTATAATTTAATGAAATGAGAAATATAAGATAAACATGTATATTTTAATAAAACGATTTTAATATAGGGTAATTTAGCTAATATATATTAATATAAATATTAGTTATCAGTATAAAATATTTCCTACATCATGGTACTTTGTTTATAATTTTTAGACTTTAAATAAATAAATTTATTTTTGACACAACGATGATGCAGTTATTACCTTATTATAAAATATTCAAATAAATGATTTTTATACATATTAAAATAAATGTATTTTTAAATTTTTGATTCCATACAAAAATTATTTCGATGATAATGGCATATTATATTTTTTTTAATTCCTTTTTTAAGGAATAATGTTTCTATGACTTTAACAAAAATCAATTATTAAATAGTGTCAAAATGACATAAATGAGTTTTTAAAAACAATACTATTTTATTAAATGATATAAAAGTCTTAAAAATATAATAACCATTATAATGACTTATATAATGTTAAAAAATTCATTAATGATCCACTTTTGGTTCTCTTGGAATGCTATAGTAACTATAGTATCCATATATTATGATAATACAGGAAGACATGGTAAGAGTTATGGTTTTTAACTAAAGGTTAAAGCTAAAATATAATGTTACTTTTGTGACCTAAACTTGTATAAAACCTATTGTATGAGATTATTTTTACCCATTATAATCATATACTCTAAAGTTATCACTTTAAAATAATTATAATTCAAAAATCAATTTATAATAAAATAATATTGCAATACTTTCCTAAAGTTCCCCCCTCTTATAAAATGCCACTATCCTTACCTAGTCACACTTATAAAGCCCCTTGGATCATCAAAATTATGATCAAATAATATCACAACATCCCTCTATTCATCCTATAAGACTTAACTTGGGCATAATTCAATTCAAGAAATCTTTTTCTCTCAAATCAAAAAAAGTTACATTATTTTGTGGTAACGTATTCTCTCACGTTCCTTTCCTTTATTTTCCTTCTCCACTCCCTATGCTCTTCTGATTATTTTATTACATAAATACGCAAGTATCCACAATATACTTGGATTATTTTATGATATTTTTTATGACTACTGTTACACAAACCTCCATCTAATGGATTTGAACATAATGTTTTTGTGTACGGCGAACTACTACCTCACGAAACGATGATTGTTCAATTTTATCCAACCACCTCTCAAGGTGTCCATTATGATGGAATTATATTTATATTTGATATATATATTATATTTATATTTTATTAATATTTTATTTACATTATCTCTATTTTTATATATTTTTTATTTACAGCATACCTTTATGCTTTCCATAATGTGTAAATACGATAATTTAATTTGGGGAAGTGCGGACTACCACCCCCTCAAAGTGATATGACTCATTCATGAAATACATGGAACATTTTAAGGATGTAAATAATGAAAAAAAATGTAGCTTATATAACATATATATTACAATATAATTATATAATAGCTATGTATCATACATTTTTCATTCCTTTAATATGACAAAGAAATGAATGTAGCATTCGTGCATACCTACGACCTACCGTCTCCATGAACAATGAATTTCATTACTTTTATCCAAATGATATGGAATATTATAAATACATATATTATATATATATGATATAAATAATAAATAATATTGTGTATATGATGGAATTTTGACCACATGGACAATTTACATCAAACAAGTTCATTTTTTACTTATATACCGAATATCGACAAAACATCTAATATGATCTTAAATAGTAATATAATTTTTATAACATGGTAATAAGGGTTATAAAACAAATAATAAACTTTAAAAATTTTATGATGGAAGTATAAATTAACCTATGTTTATTATTTAGTAAATTAATGAACAAACGAGACAAGTCAGACTCATGGCAAGGGAACTTCTTAACCAAATTTCCATTATTTGGGGTGATCTTCTACTTCTTTATTATTTCATTCTATGATTATGTGAGAAATGAATTTTGACATGTTATATAGAATTTATAATTTATTTATGTGTATTTATTGTGAATACACATGATCAATCTATTTGATTAACAAAATGATCTTTGTAAGGGAATTCCTAAACTCAATTTCCAATCATTAGGTTTTACCCATACTTCATTGATTATATTATAACACGATTATTTGTAGAATCACTGTTTAATTATTTATCATTTAATTCACACTTAAAATTGTTTGGATATACAGTAGATACACATAATCACCCCATTTATAAATTCTAACCTCATTTACATGAACTTTATAAGGGAACTTCTTAACCCAATGTCCATTATTTTGGTTAATCTTATACTCCTTGATTATTTCATGCTATGATTATGTGAGAAATAAAATTTTATATCCTATATTATAATTATACATTCTAGATGTGTATTTATAGTTAATTAATATAATTGATCTATTTTATAATAGAATGATCTTTTTAAGGTAATTTCTAAACTCAATTTCCACTCATTGGGTTTTACGCATACATCATTGATTATATTATGACAAGATTATGTATATAAACATTGTTTGTTTATTTATGTTTTAATTTACACTTTTCTATGTGTGTATATACTTTTTCTACACATAATCACCCCATTGGTAAATTCATATGTCATTTATATGAAATTTTTAAGGTAAATCTATACACAATTTCCCTTCTTTGAGTTAAATATCCATGTCATTGGTTTTGTTTTTCCATGAATATGTGTGAATTACCTATGATTTTTTTATAGTTAATATCCACATATATTTGGTGTATTTATATTTTTTCACACATAATTATGTCATTTATTTATCCTCAATCTAAGGATACGATCATTGTATGGGATTTTGTCTCAATTTACATTCCATTGAGACTTATTTGTTGTTACACACCAATTCACTTTTATATGGTGCATATACTGCCCATTGACATATTATATCATGAACATCCTTGTTATCATGATATAATAAGTTTGGTTTAATGTTATTCCTTAATTATTTGTATTCAATTATTTTATCAAGTTGTAAGATACTCTTTAACTAAAACGTCATTTTAAATGTTTTAATGATTTACTTTTCTAAATACTTGTCATTGATTTACATGTTTTAAAAATTGTTTTAAGGATTTATTTATATGGAAATGTGTGTTTTATTGTGTAAATTACATTCAAAAGATTCAAAGTTGTATTGGACACATTGATTCAAAAATATTTTTTGAATGTTTTTGATGAATTGATTATATCAATATCATGAAATGATATCCTGTTATTGCAATGTGGATATGTTATTTTCCATTTATAATTGTTTAATGTGTTATGATTATGTTATGGTTCTTTGGAATTATTTATTTATTTCGGTGGTTTCGTGATAAACAGAGGGTGGGTGATCATTCAAAAGCTCTCCAATGCATTTTGTAACATGACTAAGGTTAATATTAAGGTTTATACTAAGAGATTTAGGGAATATACTGTGATGGTTATTCCAAACATATCCATGAAGGTTACTACCTATGTGGCTTTGAAATATATAATGTAATTATTTTATGGATGAAATGAGTTTCCATTATTATTTATTATTTCTATGAGGTATTTATAAATATTATGATTTCATGAGGTATATTAAGAAGATTTTGTTTTATGAGTAAAAAGTATAATTTCATTGATTTGTATGTATTCATGGACTAATGTTTTATTTTCTTATTTATCTCCATTACTGTGATTTTTATGTTCATCCCATATTTTTGAAATTTTTTTATAGGGTATAAGGAAGGATAAGAGAAAATAAGAATTAATGATTATTTTTTTCAAGAAATAATTATTTTTTTATTTATGTAGTTTTTTTATTGTGAAAAATTTGGGTAGAGTAGTAGTGTCTACATTGTAATAATTTAGATGAAGTGTAATATTTATGGCCTAGTTATCTAAAACTCTAAACTCGAAAATATCTTCAATGTGAATTAAATTCAAATTATTGAATTATAAAAAGATAATGTAATGGTTAATTCCAGATCCTTATATTTGGTATCAAAGGAGTGGTTTAGACACCTTTTGTGATTATGAGTTTGGGATAACCACCGGGTAATTATCTATATATATTCTTTCAATTAAATCCTTATTTTATAACTTTTTCAGATCATGGAATTTTTATTATAGATGGAAGGAGGGGGATCTAAAACAACATTCCTATCTCTTCCTAATGACTTTCTTGTAATAATTATTTCAAAGTCATGTTTCAGATGATTGTGAATCTTTGTTTGACATACAATTCACTTGTAAGAAGTTATTTGAGATATCTAACACCTCCACTATACCTCTATAACATCACAGATCAATTTTTGTATTTAATCAAATCCTATTTTCTAAATATTCTCTTATTTTCAAAAAGGTTAATATTATCAAGGTGTGTTTAAATATTTTACCTTATCACAAGATTTTGAAGCATATTATTATTTTGAAAATGGGGATAAAGAAGAAGACCCTTGTGAAACCTATTTATATTTTCTTTTAAAATATAGTCTTTCAACACATACTTATGGTATTTCAAAAGGACCATTCATTAAACTTTTCAACTCAAACAGGATCTAACTGTTTATAAATTTCATGTTTTATGAGATGTTTTGAAATTATATGTCATACATGATTATTTTTCAAAATTATTTTTTGTGAACACCCATATGAACCAAGTTATACAAGGTGTATTTTGATAAAGGAATAAAATGATTTTGAAGTATCTATAAATCATTGTTGTTATCATGGACCTTCTAACTATGTGAACAAGATATTTATGAAACAAGGTGGACACCATGATCAAGGTATGATGTTCTATCTATTGGGAGTAGTATTATATTTTCATACGGTGGTGAAATAAAAAAATTTCAACATATACAAGACTTCATGAATTAAGATGTTGAGGTCATTATGAGTTAGGATGAAAATGAGAGGTATAAAACAACCATTGAAGTTAAAACATGTTAAGGTTATTTTTGATTTTTATAAAAAGTGACAACCCACAAGATTGGTGACAAACCATCGTGTCCGACAAGGCCACGAGAATCCAACCCACAACCAAAAGGATATAAGGGTGCATCACCTACCACTGGACTACGTGAAGTCCCGAGTTAGTTTTATTTATTATTTTTAGTAAAATAATTTTATAGATCAAGAATATGTTGATTTTGGGAACTTATGATTAATGAAAATGATATCTATTGACACTAAAAATGCTCAAGGGCTAAAGAAGGTCGGATCGAGACAAAGCGAACCCATATTGGGCACTAGAGGTCCATTACAGGGGGCCTGGAAGGTCCACATGAAAAAATGAAACACCGCATGAAAAAAATGTCCGGCGCAAAAATATATGGGATTCATGAGACTCTTTGCGCGTAGGCATGGAAATATTATGCACGCTAGACACGCACGGTTGAAATTTTGTGCGGTCGATGCCGACGCACTAAATTTCGTGCAGACCTATATTATGTGTGGATCTGCAACCCCCGAGAACCTATAAATAGAAGGTCACCCCTTCGACTTCCGGGCTGAAGAATCTGAACTATCTCCCCTGCGTGAAATTCCTCTCACGTGAGCGCAAAAAGATGGCTCTCAGGTATTGAATTTTTTGCACCAGGTCACCCGGGGGTCCGCCTTTTCATGCGACCACTCAGTCTTGATCCTTGTCTGAATCCCATTGAGCCCCTTCCCCCATGAATAATTCTTTCCAATTGGGAGAACTCATTTCTTCGGCGTGTCATTCCTTTTGCGCGTTTACCCTACCGTTTCGTGCATGCAATTCCTTCTGCGCATCGGCCAAGCCTTTTTCACGCGTTCACCTCAATTGTGCACCATCCTTGCCTTTTTTTGCACGGGCACCTCAATAGTGCATCAGCTCGGCCATTTTCACACATGCAGCTCTATTGTGTGTGGACCCGACCCTTTTTCACGCAAGCCACTCATTTGCATGTCAGCTCTCCCCTTTTCATGCAACATCCCCTTTTGCGTGCAGTCCTCCCACCTTATGTGCCCATGATGTCCCTATTCTAGGAACCATTTTCGAGAACCTCCCACGCCCAAAGCACCTCTGCCATATACTCAATTCGCGTGCAACCTCCTAGGTTCATATAAAGTAACTTCAAAGTCCCCTGGATAATACCACCCATTGCATTGCTTCACCTCATGCTTCTTTGCATAGGCACGCTAACGTGGACCCCCAATGGTTTGCTCCATAACACTCCCTAGACACAGCATTGCTTGTCCCCTCTCTTCACCAAGGTGCAGAGGGTACCAGTTATGTATGTCCTAGGGGTGTAGAGCAAACCCACCTCATCCGAGCTATAGGATGTTAAAATACCATGCATCATCATCCTCAGCAAATAACGTTAAACTATGACTTCCCCCCATGAATACTTCACAGGGAAAGGGAAACCACCCTAGTGTAAGCCCCTAGATTTTCCTAGAGGAGGAAGCATCCTTGCTCCTCCTTCTTTTCTGGTGCTAAGGTCCAGCAAAGGCTATGGTGGGGAATGGTGCTCCTCCTTTTTTTGGTGCCAAATCCCTCTCCCACTGGGCTTTGTCTCCACCAAGACTCCATCCTAGAGTAAGTCCCAACCTCTTTGGCCTACTAACCACGCATAAGCCCTAGTTTTCTCTTTGGGCTGCGATCATGTTTAATCCCTACTCCATTTCCCACGGACGCACCTTTCATGACATGATCTTTAGTTCTTTGCTGGCTCTTGTTTCTCACACCGAGCATGACTCACGTGGGCCTAGAATAAGCATTGACTATGAAATCCTCCTTGGGCTACCTAGAGTGTAAGCCCCACTCCCCATTCCAAACTACGGGGACTTTGATCAATGACAAGGCATGGTACGTAGAAAGACTCCCTGAGGATCAAGACCAACAATCATTGGTCCCGACCATCTTCACGTCAGTGTACCAAGCCCCCCATTTCGAACTACGAGGACTTTGATCCATTACAAGGCATGGTAAGTAGGAAGCCTCCCTGAGCTTCAAGCCCAATAACCATTTGTCTCAACCATCATCACGTCGGTGTACCAAGACCCATTCTGAACTAAGAGGACTTTGATCCATGACAAGGCATGGTACATAGGCATCCTCCCTGAGGATCAATCCCAACAACCATTGGTCCCGACCATCTTCACGTTAGTGTACCAATACACATTCCGAACTATGAGGACTATGATCCATGCCAAGGCATGGTACGTAGGAAGCCTCCCTGAGGTTCAAGCCCAACAACCCCTTGGTCCTGACCAAATTAACATCGGTGTACCAAGACCCCCATTCCGAACTACGAGGACTTTGATCCATGCCAAGACATTGTATGTAGGAAGCCTCCTTGAGGTTTAAGCCCATCAACCATTGTTTCCAACCATCTTCGCGTCGGTGTACCAAGCCCCATTCTGAACTATGAGGACTTTGATCCATGCCAAGGCATGGTATGTAAGAAGCCTCCATGAGGTTCAATCCCAACAACCAATTGTCTTGACCACCTTCACGTCGGAGTACTAAGCCCCCCATTCCAAACTACGAGTAATTTGATCCAGGCCAAGGCATGGTACATAGGAAGCCTCCCTAAGGTTCAAGCCCAACAACCATTAGTCCCGACCATATTCACATCAGTGTATCAAGACCCATTCCAAAATATGAGGACTTTGATCCATTCCAAGGCATGGTACATAGGAAGCCTCCCTAAGGTTTAAGCCCAACAACCATTAGTCCTGGCCATCTTCACGTTGGGGTACCAAGCCCCATTACAAACTATGAGTACTTTGATCCATGCCAAGGCATGGTACGTAGGAAGCCTCCCTGTGGATCAAGC
This sequence comes from Viscum album, assembly GCA_963277665.1. Classification (NCBI taxonomy): domain Eukaryota; kingdom Viridiplantae; phylum Streptophyta; class Magnoliopsida; order Santalales; family Viscaceae; genus Viscum; species Viscum album. The sequence goes on from OY728135.1 coordinate 342,438,929, forward strand.
CCAACAACCATTGGTCCTGACCATCTTCATTTCAGTGTGCTAAGCCCCATTCCGAACTACGAGGACTTTGATCCATTCCAAGGAATGGTACATATGAAGCCTCCCTGAGGTTCAAGCCCAACAACCATTGGTCCCAACCATCTTCATGTCGGTGTACCAAGCCCACCATTCCAAACTATGAGGACTTTCATCCATGCCAAGGCATAGTATGTAGGAAGCCTCTTTGAGGTTCAATTCCAACAACCATTAGTCCCGACCATCTTCACATCAGTGCACCAAGCCCCATTCCGATCTACAAGGACTTTGATCCTTGCTAAGGTAAGGTATGTAGGAATCCTCCATGAGGATCAATCACACCATCCTTTTGGACCCCAAGTCCTCTTTATTTATGTCAGTTCACCAACCCATCCAAACTATGGGGACTTTGATCCTTTCCAAGGCGAGGTACGTAGGAAACCTCCATGAGGTTCAAGCCCGACACCCAGTCATTCTGACCTCCTTCACGTCATTCTCCAAAACCATCTGTTTGGACCGCAGGTCTTTATTCATGTCTGTCCACCCCTATCCGGCATGATGTTAAACTATATTCCACTTTTGATTCCCTATTCAACGACAAGTCGTTGTCACTCCATTCAGCGGTAAGCCGTTGTGATCCTATTCATCGGTAAGCCGGTGTGATTCCATTCAGCAGTAAGCTATTGACATTCTTATCCAGTGGTAAGCCATTGTGACCCCACCCAGCGGAAATCCATTAAAAGACCCAATCAGTGGTAAGCTATCGTCAGATGAACTACGTGGACTTTGATTCCTTGCCATAGGGATGCGTAGGAAGCCTCTCTAAGGAACATTCCCAAAACCATCGTCATCCTCATAGTGGATCCATCCCATTCACCATAAACTTCATTCAACTACTCCACCATCCATCCTGATTTTTACCCAGGCCGCCACATCCAGGTGGGATCATGCCAAATCATACCCCATTCCCCTCAACATTTACCGAGAAATCAACTATAAGTTGGCCCCAACATCAGTTTTCCCTCTAGGGGTTGCACCCATCTGATCCACTCTAGTCAGTGCTCTGATCAGTCCGGTCTGTCTCTGACAGACGTTAATCTTGCGGCATACCGTATGTTAAACATAATAAGTTCAGGAAAATCTCAGATACATTCCCATGGAATATGATTCCCCGCATTCGATGTGGGATGCCTTAGGCTTCAGTGCCCTCAAGAAGCCCTTTAATAGGGGACAGAAGATAGATGTGCCATTGTCCCAGCACCCAGACACGCTAGTGATTCCCAAAGTGACCACTCCCCTAACTGAAGGTTGCTTCACTGAACGGACCCCTTGGAATATCTCGATAGAGGAAGTGTAATTAAATTGTGTTCATGAAGATATGGCGCTAGTAAGAGTTTCACAAACAACGTATTAAATCTATAAGGGAGACCCGGATAATGTGAAGAGTTCTGAGGAGGAATCCACAGAAGGAACAACCAACATCCCATCATCCCGTTTTGATCAAGGAGAAATCGTCCCTGAATAAGAGATAGATGTCACCGGGATTTGGAAATAAGGAATGTGGGGCAACAGACAGTGCCACCGTCCCCCCAAAAGAGATGAACGCGTGCACCCTAGAAAAAGCATTGGAAATAGAAATGGTGAACCCGATGTGAATTTATTCTCCTCAACATGGAGACTAGTATCGTTCGAGGAAAAAATGGATTGATGTGTCAATAGATCTAGTTATTCAGCACCAAGTCCAGCTAAGAAAATAGCGGACCTAGCATGAAACTCACCAGAAGTTGGGACAATAGAATTTTGGACATCCCATTCTGTGATGTTGTCAGTATGGATCCATCTTACCGGCCATGGAAGACGGGATTTCATTGGGGGAATTGGTAGTTAATTCTTTTTCATTCAACATTGATTAGTTAATCTTCATGCTTCTCAAGAATCAAGTTGATGCTCTAGGGATGCGATAACCGCCTTCCCATAAATGCAAGGGGAGGGGCAGCACCCACACATCCATTCCACGTGGCTTTACCTCTTCCACGATGGCCTCTACATCTACGACCATGGGGCTACCACTCCCACTCTCCCCATTCGTGGTCATCCAAAGAAGGGTGATCAATGACCTCATGTGCCGTTACGTGGAGGAGGGCATAATCCTGACCCTAGATATGGCCCGCCTGGATTTGGAGGTATATGCACCTCATTGCCAACGCTACCCATGAGGGTCGTGTAGGGATCCATTGCTTCCCACCCTGACATTCAACCATTTTGGAAGCCTATCCCTGAAACACTTCGATGATTCCATGTCATATGCAGACAAGGGTGGTGACATCCAGCCCAGCCCAGTCAGATTCCCATTCCAGGGGCTCCCATCAAGGACTCCCACCTGGTCGCGTTAGTTCCGCCGCCCAGTCTTGCTGGAAGAGGAGCAGGTAAGCTATGCACCTGTACCACTAGCCCCGGTTCGTCCGACCCAACGCCACCGTCGAGCGCAAGATGAGGAGGACGCCCGCCAATGGGTGTCAACATCGGCAACTTCTGTGGCCCAAGCCATAGTCGATTTATATCACCAGTTCCCTAGATACACTGTGAAGGGGCACTTATATGCCCGGCCAGGATCGAGGCCCCAACCGCACCACAGGCAGGCTGGGTCGACTCACTCGGTTGCCGACACAAGTAGTGTGTGCCGCAAGCTAACCCACAGCAATGTCACCTAGTACGAAGGTCCTCCGCGTACAATTACCACAGAGATAACATGCCTTACCTGATTCGAGGATCATCATGGAGGTCCACCCCATGCCACCCTCAATTCAAATGAGGGTCTTCCTCATGGGAGTGACGCTCGGCATGGAAGCCTCTCCCATGCCCCTTACATTGGATATGGAGTCATATCTCCTGGCCCCGACCGCCGGTGTAGGGATATTTCCCATCCGGTCTCTCTTCAACGTGGGGATCCTCCTCATGTCTTCTCATCAACAGGTGAAGGTCCTACTCGCCTCATCAACCAGAGGGGTAAAGGCCAGCCTCGCTCCAACCGCACCCAGCACGGAGTTCCTACTCATGTTCAGCTAGACCGGTACAATGACCCTCCTTGTACTGGGGACTCCAAGGAAAACAATCATGGAGTTCCTCCCCATGCTTCTGCTAGTTCTAGCAGAGGTCTTCCCCACCCCATTGCTACCCATGGAGGTATTCCCCATGTCCCCTTTGACATTTATCCTGGTTCTCCTCACACCATGGATTCCTCGGGTGGAAACCCTCTCCAACCCAGCCCCAGTGCAGCTGAAGGACCTCGTGACAGAAATATTCTCTGTCCCGAGGAGCCACCCAGGGGTCGGGAGGCTAGTCATTGCCGTAATAAGAAGAATTATGGGAAGGTCCGGACAGAGATCTGACTAGCCTTCTTTTTAGACTATGAGGTGTAATACAACTCAGTGCGGGAACCCTCCTCTAGCTCATCTGAGTCAAGGGCCGGGGTAGGGATGAGGCACATCAGCATGGTGCTCCCGAAATGTGAGTTCCATCGAATTCCCACCTCCCTCCATAGGTATATCTAGGAGGATGAATATCTGGAGACCCAATAGGTTACATTCGTGCAATCACCACCATCGTCACTAGAAGCTCTCTCAACCTCGATAAGAGATCATGGAGAACTATTATAGGGACCAATGGCAGGCTAGAAGCATCATGGCCTATAACAATTATCCCTAGCCCCTGATCTAGTAATGGCGACCGTCAGCCCGTCTTATCATGATGTAGTGGCCAGATCACTACAATCTTCAGAGGAAAGTCTGAGATTCAGAGGTCATTCAGCCCGCTCGCTGTACTCTCCGGCGACCAGCCTACCATCCCAGTGGTCTGCCTCAGTACCGCTACTAGTTCCTCAGCCACCCCCAGTTGACGAGTGGGGAAATCAAGGGCTAGACCCTGAATCTGAGCCAAGGAGCTTCTGGAACATCATCACAGTGGACCACTTCCCTGAGACGTTCTGGCCCATGGGAGCACCGGATATCTGCATAAAGGAATACCTCACCCCAGAGGAAGTTCAATGTTTCTGCAAAAACCTATGGGCGACGGACTTTCATCTTCATCATCAATGGTTGGTTTATCCCAGGAGCTAAGTTCACCTTGAAGAGATTGACGAACAATGTCGTCTATTTAATCTGGTTGCGCTCCCTATGGCCCAACGTCCCGAGTCACTAGACCACTGTATAGCCCTCCGACAACAGTGCGTTTAAAGTTTCAAGGTACTCCGAAAAATTATCAAGGAGGCTACCCCCACAAGGAAATCTGTGGCTAGGGGAAGTATGCTTCCCTCCTCTTCATTCGTATCCGGAGGCAGCCCGACTCACTTGGCGATATCAAGGACATTCCCCCACGAAGTTTCACTATCCACATGGATTACATAGTGGACGAGGAGGATGAGTTGGATCTTCTAAATGGAGACTTACCCCTCGAGGGAATGCCACCACTATTGGACCCATCGGGAAGGATTACTCATCAGTAGAGGAACCTACTTGGTCTTCCTGTTCCCACCAAGGCACTAGTACTCAGCCGGAATTTTGGTATAGGCAAAGAGTATGTCAGAGCTACCAAACACTCTGACACGTCCTCATCAGTGCAGAAGAAGGAGGAGGACCCTGAGAAGGCCACGTTGCACCAAAAAATTGCTGAGTAGAAAATGTTGGTCGATGAACTCTTGGCTGAATGCATTGTAGATCGATGACCTGACTATGACAATCCTACACCAGTACAATAGGGGCAGTAACAACTACCCCTTGGAGAGCTGCCCCCAAGCAACCCTAATCATGCTTCTCTCGTGGACAGGGCTGAAGCCAGTGCTCATGGCAATAGGGCATGGTATGTTTTGACAAACCCTCCTGAATGGCGTGGATATCCAAATAATCCAGCTCGGGTTCCCCCAACCGCCCCGCAAGTCGCTCCACGAGCTGCTCCACATGCCACTGAGCCTGTTTACCATGTTGAAGAACCCGCCAATGCGCTCTTAGTTAGGGATCCTCATCATGATAGGGACCCCCACCCATATGATCCTATGTCGGCACTCATAGCCCAACTTGAGGAATTGGAAACACGACAGGTGGAAATCCTACCTGATGGTAATCCATATCCCGCGTGGGTGGATGATATGTCAGTGCCTTCGGGTTTCAGGAATCCCACCTTCTCTCCCTTTAACTGGACGGGGGACTCACCACAACACATGGCCTACTACAAATCAAGGTGTGGGCCCATGTTAGGGACTCCAAAGCAGTATGAGGCTGCTAAGATCTTCTGTTTTGTTCAGACATTGGAGGGTCCAACATTCATATAGTACGACAAGCTCCCCGTCAGATCCATAACCAGAAGGTAGGACCTTTACAGGCAATTCATCTACCATTTCAGCTCTACCACCTGGAAAACAAGAATCACATACCTCATAAAGGGCAAACAAAGTCCTGATGAGTGAGTCATAGAATTTATCACCCGGTGGAAGGTGCTCACATACTCCCTTGACATGACACTGGCTGAGAAGCAATTGATGACGATGTGTATAGGGAACGTCAAGATGGAACTGGTTCCTTCCCGGATCACCAAGAACTACCCCGGAGGATTCTGATACTTCTCTGATAAGGCCTAGCACTTGGAGGAATCACTGCAACAGGCCAGCTAGGAACGTCTGTTCCCCCCTTTAATTCTAGAAAGGAAGGCGGCCAGAGCCGAGCCCGCCACGGTGGCCCAAATAAAATCCCCCAATAAACTAGAATTGCTACCAGTGACACCATCCCCACAGCCACACATAGACCCTCCACATCTGGTGTAGCCTCTGGCTCAGTAGCGTCCACCTCAGAATTAGCAAGTGCCCCCGCGTAATGTGCCACCACAACCGAGGTGGGACAATCAGTGTCCACCTCCTCAATCGGCCCCTCTAGATCCTCATCAGGGCTAGGATCCAAGGGCCCCTTTCCAGATAGAAGAAATTTGACCTACTCATTCAATGAGAATTAGGTCCCCTCATATTTTAGAAGTGCCTTGGAACAAGGGATCGTGTGTTTTCCTGAGTGCCAAAGGCCTGAAGAGGCGAACCTCACTGATTTCCCCAACTAAATCCCCTATCATTGGATCCTGGGGCACAACATCAAGTAGTGCTATCTGTTTAAAGACTGGATTCCAGACCAGGTCGATAACAATATAGTCAGGTTGGGCCTAGTCCCGACACAAGGGGTGGGTATCTTTGTAAGTCCAGACTGCAGTAGCGAGAGCGAAGGTGAGTGGAAGCCGGTTTCTAACTGTATGTACTAGAAGTATGATGACTGGATGGCTCGAAAAATGGTTTCTCATTCCCATGGTATCATTTTTTCATACTATAATGAGACAGAGCCTTCAAAAGCTGCGACCACCACTTCTTCATCATCATCTCAGCCGACCTCTTCCTAGAAGAGAAAGCATCCGCAGTGCAAGGGAAATAAACACATCCCACAAATTCCATTGTCATCCCACACTCTCAGAAACTTCATGACCCTTGATATGGGGATTCCCCCCAGAATCCTCCTAGTATGGATTAATCTTCAAGTGATTGTCAATGGTACACTTCGATTAATACCGTGGAGTTGGTAAACCCCTATATGACTCCCGACGATGGGGAGTGCCAGACGAACCTCCCTAAATTTCTTAGCCAACGCCAGCATTGGTGGAGCCGCGAACATATGGGTCATTGGGACACATCATTTGGAACATCTATCTAGGCCTCTCATTGCACTGAGACCAGACAAGAAGCCCAACATAGAGCATAGCATGTGCATCCTTTTCATATGGTGTCTCTAGGCTCACCTCCACCACCATATGGGCTATTGGATCAGGTAGAGCTACCTCGACCATGTCGTGACCAGCCTTTCCCTACTACAAGCCGATATCAGTCATCATGTCCTCATCCGGTAGCTACTATTCGGGCTTTGAGTAGCAAGAAGCAGGATATACCCATCACCAGTCAGCCGTCGGCCCATCCAGTAGGGCCCATCATGCCTCCAATCACAGAGCAACCTCCTACAAGAAGAAGTTCACGCCTGGTAAGGAAATATGATGTCCTCAAGCACGTTACTGGAATCCCGGTGAGGCTTTCCATCCTCGAGTCCCTTTTCCTATTGTCAGATATGCGTGATTCCCTTGATGAGACTTTCAGAATACTCCCTCTAGTTTGAGACAAAGGTAGAAGAAGTAGAATACTTTCATGATGAAGTGGTCGAGAATGCTGATTGGTAGGCCGTCATTTCATTCTATGGAGAAGATGAAGGCTCTCACACACAGGGGTACATCCTCCCACTGAACAGCACCGGGAAATTTAACATCTTGGAGGTTCACCACTGTCTTGTTGACACCGGCTCCAGGATTAAACTTGTCCCGAAACTGACACTGCGGAAGTTGGGGTTATCTGAAGATGACCTGACTCCCTCTGATTTAGGAAACTAGGTATAAAACAGGACAGAGTAGACCCTGGCCGGTAAGATCCTTTTGGAGACCCATTTCGATGGCCTAGTTTCCAGTACTGATTTTATTGTTGTCTCTCAGGACACCGCGTACAATGCGTTGATGGGAATACCATGGCTCCACCTGCATGTGGCGGTCCCCATGTCGTATCACCTATGCCTAAAGTACTCCCTTAATGGTCAAGTAGGTGTACTATAGGGTGATTAATCTCTTTTCACCTCTTGTGAATCCTACTACCTAGATGTCGACTATTACAATAGCAAGGACAAACAGATTCAGGCAAGTGAGGTTGAACCCGACACAGCTGCAAGTGACCCCTAGGCAGGTTTGGATAACGCCTACGTCTTCCCGATCCATTGATTGGAGGCCACAACCCCCAACATGGGGAAATGTTATTTTTCCTCTAGTACGAGAGGTAAGAATCTTCCCAAGTCCAAGTGACGATGGGAAATCACCTCGTACTCTCCTACACAAACTAGGATCATGTGATCCCAGAACCTCCTAACCCCGTACGATATTAAGATGTCCGCCCCATGGCAACGACAGTACGTCATACATGTTTGTTTCTCCAGGTTGGGATTAACACGCTCATGATGACATGTCCCTATTTGTTTGATATCATCAAGTGTGTCCCCTTGTACGAAGACTAGATGGGATCAGATCGGCTGCCTTCATTCCTACGGTTTCTACAACAAGTGAATCTTCTGATATGTTATCTCCTACTGCCTAGCCTGGAACCAGACTCCCGTCGAGATCTGCCAATCCAGAGGAAGATCCCCCTGCTGGGGATCACTCCTCTACAAGTTAAGAAGAGGATCTGGAGGATGATCCCCCAGACTTTGAATAATTCATTTCCACCACGGTCGATGAAATGGTAAGGGTGAACCTTGGTAGCAAGGCAGATTCGAGTCCCACATTGATCAATGCCACCATGTCTCTCGAAGAGTATCCACATTACATGGACTTCCTTAAACAGCATCGTGACGTGTTTTTCTGGAGTTACGACAAGGTTCCGGGACTAGATCCTCAGGTAGTCCATCCACTACCTTGTTCTCCCAAAAAATCACCACGGGTTCAAGCAGCCTCCCAGGAAGATACACGCTTCTCATGGAGCCATGTTCAAGGCCAAAGTGGACAAGATCATCCAAGCCAACTTCGTCATAGAGGTCCAGTAACCCAAGTGGGTAGCCAACATTATTCCAGTCAGGAAGAAGAACATATAGATCCTAGTCTGCATCGACATCTGGGATCTTAAACATCATTGTACGAAAGCTGATTTTCCCTTTCCTATAACAGAATTACTGATTGATGCTACGGCTGGCTTTCAGGCCCTCTCATTCATGGACAAGTACTATGGATATAATTATATTCATATGTCCCTCGAGGATGAAGAGTCCACAGTTTTCAGGGCACCCCAAGGTACTTTCTGTTACAAGGTTATGCCCTTCGGCCTGAAGAATGTAGGTTCCACCTATCAATGGGCCATGCACCACATATTCATTCCAATCCTTGGGACATTGGTGGAATGTTATGTGGATGATCTGGTGGTCAAATATCGCTAGCTCCAAGACCATCTCAAGGACCTTGAGATAGTGTCTGGATTCCTCTATTCCCACCACATAAAGATGAACCCGTTGAAGTGTGCATTCAGGGTCACCTCTGGGATGTTTTTTGGATTTTTTGTTAGGTACTAGGGAATTGAGATCGACCTAGAGAAGATCAAGTCCATCAGTCATATGCCTCCCCCGATCAATATTCAAGAGCTTCGGGGTTTCCAATTCCACTTAGCCTACGTATGCTGATTCATTGCGAATCTCACTAGAAAGTGTAAGCCCTTTTATTGGATCATGAAGAAAGGATCTGCCTATGAATGGGACGAAGAGTGCCAGACCGCGTTTGAGGAAATCAATAAGTATCTGCTCTAGCCTCTGGTCTTGATGCCACCCGTTTTCGGAAAACTGCTGATCATGTACGTTACGTCCCTGGAATGATCTATTGGCACCCTTCTCACCGAGAAGAACTATGAGTGGACAGAAAACAGCCACTACAACCCCATCCACATGATCCACTATACGTATACCAGATACTCCCCCATTAAAAGGAGTTTCCTTGCACTTTTATTCACTGTATTGAAATTGTGACACTTCTTTCAACACCATGAGGTACAGCTGGTGTCTCGGGTAGACCCGTTGAAGTACATTCTGAACTGCCCCATGTTGACTAGCCATCTAGAATGGTCAGTGGTAATCCTTTAGCAATTCTACATCAGGTTAATTCCTCAGAAATCTATCAAGGGACAAGCATTGGTAGATTTTCTAGCTACCCATCCAACCCCCGCAGACCAGTCCCTTGACCTGGAATTTCCCAATGAGGCAATCCTCTTGGTAGATCATGCCATCCCATATTGGCAGATGCACATTGAGTGTGCGTCGCAAAGCCCCACTGGTAGGAGGCTCAATGATCACATACTCAACAGAGTAGGTTGTGGTATTTCCTTTATTACCCTGATGAAAGACATTCTTCTGTACAAATTCTTATTGTTGGAAGGATGCACCAACAATGAATAAGAGTATCAGGCCCTCATTACTGGCCTCAAGCTGGACCTCGAGATCGATGTGCCCCATTTTCATGTGAAAGGGGATTCCGAACTAGTCATCAAGCAGATCAATGGTGACTATGTCGTCAGGAAACCAGAGATCGTACCATTTTTGGAGCGTACCCTCCACCTAATGGCCTAGTTTCCATCTTGGTCAGAAGTTACTCATGTCCCTTGGCCTCAGAACGGTTGAGCCGATGCCCTGGCTTGTCTGGCTACATCACCTGCAGAACCCAAGTAGGATGATCTGATTATAAACATGGAATATTGGAGAGTCATTTCTCCCATCACCCTAGATAATGACGACAGTCTATGGGTAATTCATCTTACTGCTGGAGCCTCTACATCAGGAACCCCAGGTTCCTCAGATGTTGTGGTTGAAGTGACTCCTGACTGGAGAGCTCCCTTTGTCTAGTATCTCCAAAATGGTTTCCTCCCAGCTGATTGGGCTGAGCATGAGCAAATCTTACATCGTGTGCTGCAGTTTACCCTCTAGAGTGGTCCCATTTTTAAGAAGATCCTATACAATCACGTTTTCGATAGTGTTCTCCTCCGTTGCATCCAGGGAGTCGATATTTCTCAGGTTATGCAGGAGGTTCACGCCGGTTCCTGTGGGGCTCAGTAGACTGGGCCGAAGATGTCCCATCAGTTCCGAAGACTGGGATACTTTTGGCCCTCGATGATCCATGATTGCATCGAGTTTTCCAAGAGATGTCATGCATTCCAAATTCATGCTAACATCTGCATCGGCTGCTATATCCTCACCACTCCACCAAGTAATCTTGGTTGTTTGCAGTGTGAAGAATAGACGTCGTGGGACCATATCCACCGGCGACTGCTCTCCAGTGTAGGTTCATCCTGACCGCCACTGATTTATTTTCTAAGTGAGAAAAATAAGTTCCACTCAAGGTGGTCAAGTCCCATTCTATCATTGACTTGTGATCTCCAATATCATCTACCGGTTTGGAGTCCCTCACACCGTCCTCACCGATAACGACACCAACTTCTGATCTGCCAAGCTGAAGAAATTGTTCTCTAAGTACGACATCTATTCGAAACATACCTCCCGCTATCACACATTGGAAAATGGGAAGATCTAGGTGTTCAGCAAAACCCTCTCTAATATTTTTCATAAAATAGTTGGTCAGAATAAAAAGAGTTGGCCGGAAAAGCTCCCCAATGCCCTCTGGGCTTATCGGATGACGACTCGTAATTCCGCCCAGGTGACCCCATATTCCCTAATGTACGGAGTTGAGGCCATCCAGCCCAACAAGATCTAGCTTCCCTTGATACTCACATCAGTCTATGACCATCAGGCGCCAGATAAGGTTGGTGAAATTTCTCTGGTTGAATTGGAAGCACTTGACGAGAATAGGCTTCATTCCCTACACAATCTGGAAAGGCATGAGAATAAGATAGTTATAGCCTTCAACAAGAAGGTTCACCTCCACTCTTTCCTACAAGGAAACTTGGTATTTGTAACGACCCAAAATTTCATTAATGGAAAATCCCTCTTGATCCAGTTAAATGTTTCTTTATGTTTTTATATGATGTCAACTTCTTTAGTTTAACGTTAAGATTTGTGACCGTTACTTTTATAGCCGTTGAACAGTGATCATCTGGGTAGTTTAAATATAAGGCTTTAACGAAACCATTTTTACTCAGACAAAGGAAGCGATGGCCTCATCCAGTAGAATTTCCCCTTACGAAGCCCATTTGTCGGAGCTCGGAAATGAGGTGGCGTCTTTGGGCTTTGCCCTTGACCAAGCCCAAGCTGAGCTTCATCAAGTCAAGCTCGAACGTGATCGTCTACGGGAAAAATGGAAGTTGATAGAGATTACCACTCAAGCAATGTTATCCGAGCAACCCCAAGAGTCTGTCACCATCGCACACCTTACCCTTAGGTCTTATGCGGCTATTTTAAGGGGTTATGTAACAAATAAGTAGCACCATGTTCATGTACATTATTTTTGTATATAATAATGAATATAATTTCTAGTCATTTTTGATACATTGTAATTAGTTTTTAAAGTACAAACGGTGTTTTTAGTTATTATTTAATTAAGAATTATATTTTATTAAATTAAAGGATTTTTTAATTAAATAATATTTTAATAAAATATTATTATTAAATTAATTTTTATTAAATATAAATGATCTTATAATTTTATGAATGCAATTAAAATTTTTATTAAGGTTTGAAAGCCATTTCTGTCAAAACTCGTGAATTTTTTATAAATGTCGGTTTTTATTTTAAAAGTGAAAATTCACATATTTAGAAAATTATTTAGATAAAATAAATATTATGTTTGGAATCAGGACGTCGAAATTATCCAAAGGTGAATTTTTCATAATTTTCTGAGACAGTCAAATTTTTGGGTAAAAATTAAATACCATTTAAATATATAATGTGTTTTATGACATCATAATAACCCAATGGTGATGTAATAAAATACCATAATCCTTATGTTCGGCCAATATGTGTTTTATCATTAAAATAATGAGGTTTTGGGTTTGTTTGACTCACTTTTCAAAGCATTAATGGAGCCCTCAAGACTTATTCAACACTTTGCCTTTTTAAATTAATTTCCATGGGAGTGTGACTCACCTCCACATAAGTAACCCTAATTTTTTAATAAGTTCGGACCTTGACCTTGTAAAATATTGTTTTCCTCTTCCCTTTTCCAGAAACCATGGGCAAATACCATGGGATGGTTTGTGGTTTGGATTATTTTAATATAAGGGGTCCCAAACCTAAATAATAAAGAATTCTCTCACCTTTCCTATATAAACCCACCCAAGCTCCCACTTCCTCCTCACTCAAAGCCCTTGAAGTTCGTCCAACCTCTGCCCTACTCTCTCTAGAATCCTCCCAAGGTGCCCCAAGCTCCCAAGAAGCCTCTCACAAGCCTCTCTCTAGGCTTTGGAAGCACACTTCCAAGTAAGGGGTTTTTCTTCCTTTCTCATTTTTGTCAATTTTCTTTAAGTTGTATTGCCCTTTTAATTTCATTTATGAATGTTGGGGTATGGTTTCGCACCTCTCCCATACTTCCCTATTATTGTTTGAATTATGGGAGACCCCTTTCTCTCTCACTAAATGCCTCCCATGTACACCCGTTACTATGCCGAAATTCCGAAAGGAACCTTTTTCTCCTCTTCTATATTCAAGCAATACTTTTGTATCATGAATTTAAATTCCTTTTAAATTGTTGGGACATGTATCTATATGACCTTATTACTGTCCATTACATGTAAATATGATGAGGAACCCCTTTCTCTCTCATCAGCCTTTTTTATGAATTCTTATGTCACGCCGTTACGCTGCCGAAATCACACCGATTTTCTAAGCCAATATCATTGTGTAGTGAATACCATGCCCATTTCTCCATCAAGGGTATTCACCTTTATGCACATTTACTTATTGATTGTAAAGTTTCATGTATGAATTCCACATTCCTTTATCGTGGAATAAATGATTATGTTTTATGAATCCATGTTTTATGATCCATGTGGCACACTTATGCATGAAATGAAATGTTTAAGAAGGGTGCGCCTTTATAGAGCTCCAATGCATTGGGTAAAGTATAGTATCATGATACTTCATGTGCAATGAGTGTTGAATCATGCTAATTCAAGTGCAACGAGGGTTTACTCGTGCTTCAAGTGCAATGAGGGTTTACTCATGCTTCATGTGCAATGAGCCTTGGCTCATGCTAATTCAATGTTAAGTGTTGTTGCCACATTTCCATGTTATGATTATCATGCTTTATCATGCCTTTATGTTCATGTCTCTCTTATGCTCTATTGATATGCCTATTGCCTAACATGTATTTTACTCCTCATGTTATTCATTGTGTACTCCCTTACTGGGCTTTATAGCTCACCCTTTTCTTATGCATGTCCTCAGGTTATCCCATGCAATGCTAAGTACGAAGGAATGTAGTGGTCATGTAAAGGAAGTTTTCAATAAGGATGTTGTATTTCAAGTTTAAAGTTTTTATGTAATGATCCTAAGCCCCAAAGACACTAAACCTCTCGATCTTCTTTGATGTATCAAGTGAAGTTTTATGTAATAAAGCATGTTTAAGTTGTAATAAAAAGCAGGGTTGTCATAGTTGGTATCAGAGGATAGGTTTAGTTATTTTTGGGATTAGGAAACCCTAGTAAAGCCTTAGATACAAGACTAAGCATAATAAAAACATCCCTAAGTTTTGGTAAATACTAAGTAAGTGTTTTATTAAACAAATACATCCCTGTCTGGATACGAGCAGGTAGAGGCGGCTCTGGCACAGATGTATCCTAGGGGTAAAACCCGAAAACACCGCTTTGAGCTAGACTCGAACGGGAACTGGTGCACGACAACGGGCCTTGTTGCACTCTTGGTTACGACACTCCCGGGGGATATGTTTTGATAAATTCACAATCTTAGTATGAACCCTTATTAAGGGAAAAATGCCCCTAAGAATATATGTTAGAAGGAAGATCATGAAAATCCTGGATTGAATCCTATAGAATCATGAGTTAAAGAGATTAAACTTTATTTATAAGTCATCAACTTTTGTCTTTGGATTACCCTTTATGTGTTACCCCTAACTTTCCTTTTATTCCAGCCAATGGCCGGTAATAGGAGAACTCGGGCTAACAACCGTTGTGAAGATCAGTGTGATGATTGTACTTATGAGATGCCCAATCCAATGGGAGCGGGAATCGCGAACTTTGTCACGCTTCTCTCTCAGCTAACTCAAGTTTTGAATAGAAACACTGGTCAAGAGGAACGTTCAACCCCCCCTAAGAAAGAACAAGTCGCTATTGAAAGCTTCATGAGACAAAGGCCTCCTACTTTTAGTGGATCATCTGATCCCACGATTGCTGAACAATGGATCAACTCCATTGAAAAGATATTCTCCATCCTCCAATGCTCTGAAAAAGAGAAGGTTCTCCTGACGGCTTATCGTATGGAGGGTGAAGCTGATCAATGGTGGACGTTGATCAAAAATACGAAGCCTGAGGAGGAGATCGAGGCTTTGGAATGGAAGGTATTCCGGAAGATGTTTTTCGATAAATATTTTCCACGCACCCTCCGTCTTAAGATGGAAAGGGACTTCCTTTCCCTCAAGCAGAAAGATGAGGAATCTGTGGGAGCATACGAGGCAAACTTCACAAGGCTTACACGATACGCTTCCGGCTTTGTCGTTACCCCCGAATGCAAGGTTGACCGCTTCTTTGGTGGGCTGAAGCCTAGCTTGCGGAAAGCATTAGCAATCCGTGACTTCGACAGCTATGAGGAAATTGTCCGATGTGCCCTCAAGGTTGAAATGGAGATCGGAGAATCACAGGGGTATCATGGGGACAAGAAGTGGAAGGTGGACTTCAATGCTGGTGGTCCGATGGATAAATCCAACGGCGCTAAGAAATTCCAGCACCCCACTTTCCAAAAGTGTGGAAAAAAAGAACCCTGGAAATTGCCTTAGGGGGTCAAGAAAATGCTTCAAGTGTGGAAGAGAAGGGCACCTAGCTGTTAACTGTCAGCAAGAAGGACCCGCGGCTGCGACGGAGGGGAGGAACGCTCCGTTCGAACCTCAACGCGTTGTTCAATGCTTCAAATGCAAAGAACTGGGTCATTTTGCGAATCAGTGCCCTAATCCAAGGGTTATCGGAGGAAATCAACAACCTCCAAGACAGCAAGGAAGATCTTTTGCCATCACTTCTGCCGAAGTGAACCCCGACAACGAAGTGGTGACAGGTACGCTAGTTATTCATTCAATAATAGCGAACGTACTTTTTGATTCAGGTTCTACGCATTCTTTTATATCTCAAAAGTTTAGTAGAACAATCCCTGCACCACCACAAATCATGGAAGTAAAGATGTCGGTGAGTACGGAAAATGGGGCAATCATTGCATCCCATGAGTATAAGTCCTCCCCTGTTATAATCTGTGGATTGAATTTCCCAGAGAACCTCGTCATACTCCCTTTGGTGGAATTTGATTCAATTCTTGGCATGGATTGGCTTTCCTTATATAGAGCCAACATAAATTGTCGGGAGAGGGAAATCACACTCCATATGGAGAATCGACCCCCGATTCATTACAAGTGTCAGGAGAAAGATGAATCTCCTTTAGCTCCATCATCTCAAGCATGGATATTACTGCCTTATGAGCACGCATATCTGGCTCAGATGATTGATTCAAAGGAAGAAACCACCCTTGAAGAAATGCCTATTGTGAGGGAATTCGCTGAAGTATTTCCCGAGGAACTTCCTGGTCTTCCTCCAAGAAGAGATGTTGAGTTCTCAATTGAACTTATACCTAGGGCGCTACCAATATCCAAGACTCCATATAGAATGGCTGTGGTTGAGCTTGAAGAACTGAAGAAACAACTACAGGAGAATATGGATAAAGGGTTTATATGCCCAATTGCATCACCATGGGGTGCACCAGTCCTCTTCGTCAAGAAGAAGGATGGGTCAATGCGGCTTTGCATCGATTATCGTGAACTTAACAAAATCACGATAAAGAACAAGTATCCTCTCCCAAGAATCGATGACTTGTTTGATCAGCTGCGTGGAGCACAATACTTCTCCAAGGTCGACTTGCGGTCGGGATATTATCAAGTAAGGGTGAAGAAGGAAGATATCCCCAAGACTGCTTTTCGTACAAGGTACGGGCACTATGAATTCATAGTAATGCCTTTTGGACTCACCAATGCTCCAGCAATATTCATGGACTTGATGAATAGAGTCTTTAGAGATTACCTAGATAAATTTGTGGTAGTCTTTATAGATGATATTCTAATATACTCCAAAACCAAGGAGGACCATGAGGAGCATTTAAGAACTGTACTGGAGACTTTGCGCAAGGAGAAGCTCTATGCCAAGTATAGCAAGTGTGAGTTCTGGTTGAAGGAGGTCTCATTCTTGGGCCATATCATCACAAGAAATGGGATATCTGTGGACCCCTCCAAAACAGATGCAATTGAGGGATGGCCGAGGCCAACATCAGTAACTGATATCCGTAGCTTCTTGGGGTTAGCTGGATATTATCGACGATTTGTGAAAAACTTCTCACGATTGTCCAACCCTCTTACCAAGCTAACTCGAAAGGGAGTAAAGTTTGCTTGGAGTGATGAATGCGAAGAAAGCTTCAAGGAGTTGAAAAGGAGGCTTATCACTGCACCTGTGCTCACTTTACCCACAAGTGGGGAGCTTTTTGTGGTATTCAGTGATGCTTCGAAGAAGGGCTTAGGATGTGTGCTGATGCAGAATGATAAAGTGATATCCTATGCCTCAAGACAGTTGAAAATCCATGAGCGAAACTATCCAACGCATGATCTGGAGTTGGCGGCGGTGATCTTTGCCTTGAAAATCTGGAGGCATTATCTCTATGGAGAGAAATGTGAGATATATACTGACCACAAGAGTCTTAAATATATATTCACACAGAAAGAGCTTAATATGCGCCAGAGAAGATGGATAGAGCTCATAAAGGATTATGACTGTTCAATACATTACCACCCTGGGAAGGCGAACAAGGTGGCAGATGCCCTAAGTAGAAAGGATCCAGCAATTCTATCAATGATGAGAATTGAGAAGGATCCAATCTTCTTAGACTTGATGAAGATGGACGTGGGAATCATAAAGAAGGGAACATCATCAATCCTTTCACAAATGATTGCTCAACCATCTCTTTTGGAAAGGTTAAAGGATGCTCAAAAGGATGATGCGAGAATCCAAGAAAAAGTGGAAGCTGTCAAAAAGGGAAAATCCTCAGAGTTTAATGTTAATGAAGAAGGAATTGTGCGGTTTGGGAAAAGACTATGTGTCCCATCAAGTTCGGAGCTGAAGAAGGAACTTTTGGATGATGCACATAGTTCAAATCTCTCTATTCACCCAGGGAGCACAAAGATGTATCGAGATCTCCGAGAAAACTTTTGGTGGGATAATATGAAGAAGGAGATCGCCGAATATACATCAAAGTGCCTGGTGTGTCAGCAAGTGAAGGCAGAGAGGCAGAAGTCTAAGGGGATGATGCAACCATTGCCCATACCAGAATGGAAATGGGAGAACATCACCATGGACTTCGTCACTGGACTTCCAAGGACATCCAAAAGCAACAATACAATCTGGGTTATTGTGGATCGTCTTACAAAGACTGCACACTTCATTGCTATTCGAGAGGATTTCTCTTTGGATCAACTGGCACGGATATATATCAGGGAAGTGGTACGGTTGCATGGAGTACCACTATCTATTGTGTCTGACCGAGATCCAAGATTTACCTCTAAGTTTTGGAAGGGTCTTTAACATGCTCTGAATACTGAACTGAACTTCAGTACGGCCTATCATCCTCAAACTGATGGTCAATCTGAGCGGACTATCCAAACACTTGAGGATATGTTGAGAGCGTGCTCAATGGACTTTAAAGGAGGATGGGATCAACATCTTCCTCTAGTTGAGTTCTCTTATAATAATAGTTTCCACTCGAGCATCCAAATGGAACCATATGAAGCCCTATATGGGAAAAGGTGCAGAACACCGGCATGTTGGGATGAGGTCGGTGAACGTAAGCTGCTTGGACCAGAAATGGTCGAAGAAATGGTGGAGAAGGTGAAAACCATTCAGCAGCATATCAAGGCAGCCCAAAGTCGACAGAAGAGTTATGCAGATAATCGTCGATGAGACCTTGAGTTTAAAGTCGGAGACATGGTGTTTTTACGCATATCTCCGTGGAAGAAGGTCATGAGGTTTGGAAAGAAAGGTAAGTTAAGTCCAAGGTACATCGGCCCCTTCGAGATTCTTGATCGTGTTGGGGCTGTGGCCTATCGACTAGCACTTCCACATACTATGGCCAAGGTGCATGATGTCTTCCATGTATCCCTCTTAAGGAAGTACATACCAGACCCTTCACATGTACTCTCTTCTGAGGTGGTACAATTAGAAGACGATCTTTCTTATGAGGAGCAACCAGTGAAGATCTTGGATCGTAGAGAAAAAGTTCTACGAAATAAGACAATGCCCCTCGTCAAGGTGTTGTGGAGAAACCACAAGTTTGAAGAAGCAACTTGGGAGTCAGAGGATATGATGAAGCTAAGTTACCCACATTTGTTTTAGTGTGGGAAAAGGAAAATTTCGAGGGCGAAATTTCTTAAGGGGAGAATGTTGTAACGACCCAAAATTTCATTAATGGAAAATCCCTCTTGATCCAGTTAAATGTTTCTTTATGTTTTTATATGATGTCAACTTCTTTAGTTTAACGTTAAGATTTGTGACCGTTACTTTTATAGCCGTTGAACAGTGATCATCTGGGTAGTTTAAATATAATGCTTTAACGAAACCATTTTTACTCAGACAAAGGAAGCGATGGCCTCATCCAGTAGAATTTCCCCTTACAAAGCCCATTTGTCGGAGCTTGGAAAGGAGGTGGCGTCTTTGGGCTTTGCCCTTGACCAAGCCCAAGCTGAGCTTCATCATGTCAAGCTCGAACGTGATCGTCTACGGGAAAAATGGAAGTTGATAGAGATTACCACTCGAGCAATGTTATCCGAGCAACCCCAAGAGTCTGTCACCATCGCACACCTTACCCTTAGGTCTTATGCGGCTATTTTAAGGGGTTATGTAACAAATAAGTAGCACCATGTTCATGTACATTATTTTTGTATATAATAATGAATATAATTTCTAGTCATTTTTGATACATTGTAATTAGTTTTTAAAGTACAAACGGTGTTTTTAGTTATTATTTAATTAAGAATTATATTTTATTAAATTAAATGATTTTTTAATTAAATAATATTTTTATAAAATATTATTATTAAATTAATTTTTATTTAATATAAATGATCTTATAATTTTATGAATGCAATTAAAATTTTTATTAAGGTTTGAAAGCCATTTCTGTCAAAACTCGTGAATTTTTTATAAATGTCGGTTTTTATTTTAAAAGTGAAAATTCACATATTTAGAAAATTATTTAGATAAAATAAATATTATTTTTGGAATCAGGACGTCGAAATTATCCAAAGGTGAATTTTTCATAATTTTCTGAGACAGTCAAATTTTTGGGTAAAAATTAAATACCATTTAAATATATAATGTGTTTTATGACATCATAATGACCCAATGGTGATGTAATAAAATACCATAATCCTCATGTTCGGCCAATATGTGTTTTATCATTAAAATGATGAGGTTTTGGGTTTGTTTGACTCACTTTTCAAAGCATTAATGGAGCCCTCAAGACTTATTCAACACTTTGCCTTTTTAAATTAATTTCCATGGGAGTGTGACTCACCTCCACATAAGCAACCCTAATTTTTTAATAAGTTCGGACCTTGGCCTTGTAAAATATTTTTTTCCTCTTCCCTTTTCCAGAAACCATGGGCAAATACCATGGGATGGTTTGTGGTTTGGATTATTTTAATATAAGGGGTCCCAAACTTAAATAATAAAGAATTCTCTCACCTTTCCTATATAAACCCACCAAAGCTCCCACTTCCTCCTCACTCAAAGCCCTTTAAGTTCGTCCAACCTCTGCCCTACTCTCTCTAGAATCCTCCCAAGGTGCCCCAAGCTCCCAAGAAGCCTCTCACAAGCCTCTCTCTAGGCTTTGGAAGCACACTTCCAAGTAAGGGGTTTTTCTTCCTTTCTCATTTTTGTCAATTTTCTTTAAGTTGTATTGCCCTTTTAATTTCATTTATGAATGTTGGGGTATGGTTTCACACCTCTCCCATACTGCCCTCTTATTGTTTTAATGATGGGAGACCCCTTTCTCTCTCATTAAATGCCTCCCATGTACACCCGTTACTATGTCGAAATTCCGAAAGGAACCTTTTTCTCCTCTTCTATATTCAAGCAATACTTTTGTATCATGAATTTAAATTCCTTTTCAATTGTTGGGACATGTATCTATATGACCTTCTTACTGTCCATTACATGTAAATATGATGAGGAACCCCTTTCTCTCTCATCAGCCTTTTTTATGAATTCTTATGTCACGCCGTTACGCTGCCGAAATCACACCGATTTTCTAAGCCAATATCATTGTGTAGTGAATACCATGCCCATTTCTCCATCAAGGGTATTCACCTTTATGCACATTTACTTATTGATTTTAAAGTTTCATGTATGAATTCCACATTCCTTTATCGTGGAATAAATGATTATGTTTTATGAATCCATGTTTTATGATCCATGTGGCACACTTATGCATGAAATGAAATGTTTAAGAAGGGTGCGCCTTTATAGCGCTCCAATGCATTGGGTAAAGTATAGTATCATGATACTTCATGTGAAATGAGTGTTGACTCATGCTAATTCAAGTGCAACGAGGGTTTACTCGTGCTTCAAGTGCAATGAGGGTTTACTCATGCTTCATGTGCAATGAGCCTTGGCTCATGCTAATTCAATGTTAAGTGTTGTTGCCACATTTCCATGTTATGATTATCATGATTTATCATGCCTTTATGTTCATGTCTCTCTTATGCTCTATTGATATGCCTATTGCCTAACATGTATTGTACTCCTCATGTTATTCATTGTGTACTCCCTTACTGGGCTTTATAGCTCACCCTTTTCTTATGCATGTCCTCAGGTTATCCCATGCAATGCTAAGTATGAAGGAATGTAGTGGTCATGTAAAGGAAGTTTTCAATAAGGATGTTGTATTGCAAGTTTAAAGTTTTTATGTAATGATCCTAAGCCCCAAAGACACTAAACCTCTCGATCTTCTTTGTTGTATCAAGTGAAGTTTTATGTAATAAAGCATGTTTAAGTTGTAATAAAAAGCAGGGTTGTCATAGTATTGGCCCTCCAGACGCCAATGACCCCTGGCAGGAAACCACCCAAGTTGGATCCCAAATGGGAAGGACCTTACATAGTTCATAGGATTTACCACAATGGTGCATACTCCCTGGTGACCATGGATGGTGAGCGTATAACTCCTCCCACCAATGTCAAGTTTCTCAAACAATACTTTTCCGAAGCCAGATGGTCCAGCATGAACATAAACTATTCAGTTATACATGACTTTATATTGTGCATCGTCCCAACAGACGTTAAACTGCACCCTTAGAACTATGTGTGTCTTGATTTCCATCCGCATGGGATACATATGAACGCTCAAGCATTTCGTCTTGTTCCTAGCTGCAAACTCTTCTCATTGACTACCCCTGGGTATAGTTATCTTGGAGGATCCTTGCATGATATGGTATAGAATTCCTTAGCCCCACTCATGATAGGATTATAATGGTTTCACCATGTGCCCTCTCCCCATTCTTCTATCCTCCCACATCCTCACCGCATAACGTTAAACTGCATGGCCTTCAAGAACTATGTATGTCTTGATTCCCATACTTATAGGATATGTAGGAATGCCCGGACATTTTTTCTATTAGCCCAGCCCAAACGCCTGAATTTCCCCTCGGGTCAAGACATATGGTGCGGTGCAGGTTTTTGCCTCAATCAACATCTTGCTCATCTCGATTCCATCATACATCCCACTCCCCAGAGGTTCCCACATCTTTCACCATTGTTCCTGACTTTAAAATGCATGGGTATAGCTATGCTTCACCCACTCGTTTGATTGGGACTCCATCATCCTTACCATCCAAAAGGGCCCCCAAACGGTAGGGATGATCGGTCCAAGGTCTCTCCTGCCACTTCAGTCAAACACCCTCGAGGATTTCGAGCAATAAATTGATATAAGTCCCACATTGTGAATATAGTTAGCAGTCGATTCTCATTTGATGTTCCCATTCCAGTTCACTATAATGAAATTGTGTTTCAAACATGGTCAAGAGCTATCATTTGTCATCAGGACCACACCAAGATGTCCCAAACATTGAGTGCAGTGGTTCATTTAGCCACATTGAGTATCCAAGTGATGAATTCCCCTTGGGCGATGCCAGCCACTAGACCCATGTATGGCCTGAATCTGGCTCCTTGTTTCCTACACTAATCACTAATCATGTGGGAATATGAGTTGTGATGAGGAAGTAACCACACAAGAGTTCATATGGCTACCATTGGTTGGGACGCCCAGCCTCAGGCCCCGACCTTTTCCGGCCCCTTGGCATTCTCAGTCCTCAGCCCAAGATCATATGGGGTTGTACAGTGTGGTATGGGATTATGTCCTCATTTATGTTGGGTTACTTGCCACGTCGTACACCTCCCTTGTTTGGGGTATCTTACCTCTCTCTTTGTCCTCACTACAAGACGTTAAATTACAAATTGACCGGGCCTTCCCATCCAAGGACCAGCCTCTGGCCCCTTGGTTGTCTCGGGCCCCAGCCCAAGTTCTTTTGGGGTTATACGATGTGGTATGGGATTATGTTCTCATTCACATCGGGTTACTCATCGCATCGTACACCTCCCTTGTTTGGGTTATGTTACCCCTCTCTCCGTCCTCACTGTAAGATGTTAAACTGTGAATTGACCAAGCCTTCCCATCTGAGGCCCAGCCTCAGGCCCCATGGCCTTTTTAGGTCCCCATCCCAAGTTCCTATTTAGGGTTGTACGGTGTGGTATGGGATTATTTCCTCATTCACGTCGAGTTACTCGCTGCATCGTACACCCCCTCGTTAGGTTATCATACCCCTATATGCTATTCTAGAACTACGTGTGGCTTGATTCTCATCCTTATAGGATATTTAAGACCACCTGAGTATCTCAGCATTACGGATAGCCCCATCATGGCCCATTGGCGCTCATTCCCTAGAGAGAGGAATGTACGGTGTGGTATGGGATTGTGTCATCATTTACATTGGGTTACTCGTTACACCGTACACCTCCCCTGTTTGGGGAATCTTACCCCTTTCATCATTTTTACTACAGAAAGATAAACTGAAAACTGGTCGGGACTTTCTAATAGAGGCCCAACCTTAGGCCTTGGCTATTTCCAGCCCCTTGTCCTTCTTGGGCCCCAACCCAGGTTCTCATGGGATTGTACAGTGTGGTATGGGATTATGTCCTCATTCACGTCGGGTTACTTGCGGTACCGTACACATCCCCAGATGATATATCTTATCCATACTCATCCTCACTGAATGAAGATGAGCTGCACATTACTCCCTTCAGGAACTATGTGCATCTTTATTTTCATCCTCATGGGATACGTAGGACCGCCCAAACATCTTGACTTCGGGTCCAGCCCCATCTCTCAGAAATCTCCCTTTCACATTTTCCCCTTAGCCTACCCTTTCCCGGGGAGGGGAGTATATGGTGTGAAGCAGACTTATGTCCTCATTCACATCATGTTTTGTAACAACCATGCCATTTACCTCCTCCTCTTGAGAGTTTTCCACCCCCTTGTGTTGTAAACGTCTTTTCAAGTCGGTCACTCCCATGTTGAGAACCCTCCTCGACCCTCTTCATTGATTCACCAACCCATCTAAGAGTACTCTGGTTTAGCATTTGGAGTGTTGGATTTTATGTGGACATGATTTCTATCATTTTGTAGGCTTCGTGTTCCCCTTTATTTGGGCATACATAATCTTTCACACCTGAGGGGGACCCCCAAATGGGAAGGATTCTAAGCCTAAGGGCTCTCCAACCATCACTGGCCAACATCCTCAAGGGTTTTAGAAAACAAATCGAGACAAGTCCCGCATTGTGAATATGGTTAGTGGCCGATACTCATTTTTTTGTCCTCATTATAGGCTAACGTGACATGGGTGTTATGTTTCGAACACAGTCAACAGTCATCCTCCATCATCACACCAACTCCTTTAAGTCTCGAATGTTGGTTACATGATTCTCATGAATGTCCACCCCATCATGTCCAAGTGAAATTTTGACACTCCTAAAACTATCCCTCAGTGCACATTTGATCATTAAGAGGACAAATCTGTTGTAAAGGCATCATTTGAAGCTCTACACCGACTTCCCTTCTCCATGGTCCGAGCTCTAAGACCATAAACTAAAATCTCTTTTAGAACTATGTGTGGCTTGATTCCTGCCCTTGTGGGATACGTAGGAACACCCAGACATCTCGTTTTCAGGTCCAACTCAATTAAGAGCTAGTTTCTCCTACCCCTAACCCTCTTACCTCTATTTTGGCCCTTTGACCCGAGGTTTATTTCACAGAATCATGTATGGTGTGGTATGGGATTATGTCCTCATTCACGTAGGGTATGTTTTATTTCACCATGAACATTCCTTCTTCAGCCTCGTCTCTACTACATTTGTGCCACATGATGTTAAAATGCATGTTTGGTCCCATCACATGACCCTAAACTATGACATTATCATCCTAGCCGCATGATGAAAAACAGAACAACATAGTGATGTCCTCACTCAAGGGGACACCATGTTTGGTATCAGTTACATGCCAAACCATTTTTCAATGCCAGCATACGGCTTGATTCTTCTGGTGATGTTGAGACTTGTTATCCTAGGCCTGTCGGTTCAAAAAAAAAGAGCACATTCACCTTAAAAGGACAAAGAAGATACATCAAATACCCCTTATTTTGGTGTGAGGGCCACACCTGCACTCCCCTTTTATCCTTGGAACTGGTACCTTACCATGACACCCCTTAGAACTACGTACGACTTGATTCTCATTCTCATGAGATATGTATGAATTCCCGAGCACTTCTCCCATGGGCCCAGCTTAACTCTCAATTCTGGACCATCAACCTAAAACCTTCTCGGGGAACATGTGGTGGTCGGGACCCCAGATTACCATTCACGTAGGGATTTATAATTACCCCACTAGGTGTCTCTTGCGTTTCCTACCATCCTTGGTTCGAGCTCTATGACCATAAACCAATACCACTTTGTGTCCTTGCCGCAAGACATTAAACTACATGACACATATTAAGAACTATGTATGTCTTGATTCCCATCCTTATGAGATACATATAGACACCCAAGCATTTCACCTTGGGTGCATCCCCAAGGATCATCAATCTTGTTCCTCCTCATTTTTGGCCCCCAGGCCTGACCCCTTGCGGGGAACCATGTAACAACATCTTTTCCCTGAACATGTTCAGGATGCCCCACAATGACATTGGGAAGCGACAGCTCCCTCTCTAGAGAGTTCTGTGCTAAAAGAAGGAATTATCCATGATCAGACTGATGCACCCATCTAAGGTTCTCCCACCATGGTGGCATAATTTCAAGAGTGTTGGATTCTGTTCTAACAAACCATCGCTCCACATTCCATGCTTTGCATACCCCTTATTCGGACCCCGTCCTCTATCATGTCTAAAGGAACCCCATAATAGCATGGATACTCATCCAATGGATTGCCTACTATCCTGGTCCAACGTTCCAGAAGTCTAATAGATGACATTCTGAGTCAGGCCCTATGTTTCGAACATGGTCAACAATCGTCCCTCATTTCTCATCCCTATTTTAGGCTAATATAATATGGATACTATGTTTCTAACATGGTCAGAAGTAATCCTTTATTTTCACGCCACCCCTTCAGTGTTCTGGATTTAGGGTATCATGATTTATGTTTTTCATTCGCCTATGTTCGGATTGATTCTAATTCCCCTGGAATTACCCTGCTCGTTCACAAAATCACACTGGGAAGATGATATGTCGATTGTTTTGAGGCCCTTTTCTTTATTCAGACCTCCCTCTTCTCGTATCAGGAATCTGGATTGGCTGTTCGAATCTTGAAATCCCAAAGCTTTATTGACACTCCCGTGATCAGATTAAGTAATAATACGAACATAACTTATTTCTCACATTGGGTGCGACCCGCATGAGCTTAAGAATGGATTGCTATTTATTTTAGGATTTTGGTTTAATTCATTAAAATAGACGAACAAGTAAATAAATTTATCCATTCATGTAGTTTGGAATAAGAAGCAGTAAGGGGAAATGAGTTTATGATTTCAGCCAAAACAGGGCCCTTAAGGGTTAGCTTCTTGGATGGATCGTTCCACTACAACTACTTTTTTTATGGTGGCCTCCAGGACTACTTCCTGCCCCCCTGAGGAATCTCTCTACATCAGCAACCGCAGAGCCTAGTCCACTTACCCTAGCCCGTGCTTACACATGTTCAGTTTGAGGTGTGGATATTTGGTGACCCACTTCCACTAGTTGCTCTTGGGTTTCTGCCAGCTGGGCCCTCAACTGCTCCACAAGCTCAGAACAGTTTTCAATGAAAATATATTTCTCCTTCACCTATTCATCAAGGAGTCAGACCTCTTGTTCTGCCTTGACGAACGCTTGGGTACTCCATGACCCCTCCCAACACTGGGCAACATTGGAGCATCGACTGCTCTTGCGCAGCTTCTTGGCCATGTAGTCACGGACTGTCGAATGAAGGCTCTTAGCATCTAACCCTACAGCATAGAGGAAGTGCAGCAAGGTTTGGAGTGATCCCATCTATTTCATCCATTCTTCCTGGGGCTGATCGAGAAAGAGCTTGATGCACTTCCACCTTTTTCACCGCGTCATTCGACACTTCTCGACCACCTCTGAGACAGAATCATTTATCTCCTCGGGGTCTGCAGGCTAATAGTTGGGGAAGGAACCCAAGAGACCAGCAGTAGGGTCTTCTTCGGCCACCCCTCTCAAGGGGTTGGTCACTTCAACACCTGGGTGACCATCCCCTCTCTCCTTAGTCTCAGTAGATTCTTCATCGACTTCTGGCCCCGCCCCGACATGATTACCACTAATGTCCACCGCTCTCTGCTCACCGAGTGCCGGGTCTGGCTTAGTTTGAGATGTGTGTTCTGAATGGGGCGACACATTTGCAGTTGAATCAATCACGGATGACCCAGGTTCGGTAGCCCAACAGGCCTCCAATGCTGTGATTTCTGCACAAACAATTAACACCCTGATCAATTGAGATCTCCAATAGTAATTAGCCGATGTTGAAGTAATGAACTTACATGATCCCAATGCATCAGCCTCCGGTATT
Organism: Viscum album; assembly: GCA_963277665.1. NCBI lineage: Eukaryota > Viridiplantae > Streptophyta > Magnoliopsida > Santalales > Viscaceae > Viscum > Viscum album. The sequence continues at coordinate 342,466,888 of OY728135.1, forward strand.
CTAGCCACTGTAGGATCTTCTATTATAGGGGATCCATTAGCACTCATCAACTCAATAATGGATATTGTCTCTCCTCCTTGTTCTATCGGCACCTCCTCCCCTTCGAATGGAGTCCCTTGGTCGACACTGATATGCTCTTGAATGGGTTAAAGATATTTGATTGAGGGATACAAAAAAACGATGAAGGGAAAGGATAAACAATGGCTGAGATGTACCTCAAGAATCTCAGTTATATCTATATCAGAGCCAGTGATCACACCACTCTCTCAAGGACTCCCATGGTGGGACACCCCCTGAGACACTCCACCTTCAGGCTCTCCTTCTTCACCCCCTCCTTCGCCTTCTTCTTTTTCTTACTCTTCTGTATCACCGCCCTACGACTCATCGTCAATGTCGTCATAATCTGATGACATCTTTTATGGATTATGTGCCTGGCTGAGCATCACTTTCACCAGGAATGATGGCTCCTCAAACCGAACCAGTTGGCGTGCATGCATGTCCATGGCCATCAGATACGCTTTCTGATGATGAATGTTCACCCTGTTGACAATCTGAATGAGTCCGACCACTGGAAGATGGATTCTATCTTGTACTATATTTTTCCAAATACTTTTTATATCCATCGACAATCGTAGGGTCATCCAGGATGACCAAAGATCCAGGAAGATTGCGTCACTAGAAGGCTAGAGTAGATATTTTTTCTACTTCCCAGGAAGTTCCCTGGACACTTCACGATCTCTTCTCCCACTAGGAGATGAGGGAGCAACCACACCATGCGCCGTCCCCACCACTGAAGAACCAGCCGGTGCGGACCCAGCAACCTGATGTGCTTCCAACCTTTGTTCCCTGACAACACCATGTCTGCTCTCTCGCCGCCCAGGGTATACACTGGCTACCTTGAGTTGTCGAACTCACTTCTGCAAAATCCCCTCAGGATATTCTATGGCCCAATGTTCATCATATTCGGTTGAGAGGACAACATCAACTCCGGTGGGAGGAAAGATGATAACATCACCAGATCCCTGGGCTAGGAACATCAGCCACATTTTGCGAAGAACGCAGGGGTGCCTCTCTTCTCGGACACCTGTATTCACCTTCTCCGTCATTCTCTGAAGGCATACGAACTGCATGGAGAACCTGGATGACACGTTGGGGTCACAAACGATCTTCCCAGTAATCCAGGCCATGAATAACCCACCTTTGATGCTCTGTAAGTATTCCCTTTGCTCTAGTGAGCCCTTCCCGTTATCTATCATCTGGCCAGTAGGGGTGGGGAATGGGCTGAAAGTGAAGTTGGCATGATTGTCGATTCTGATCCTTTATCCCTCTTCATTGAGCGTCAATGACATGACCCCAACAATGTTCAGCAAGGACGGTCATAGGACATTACCTGGAGGATAAATTGCGTTCAGGAAGGTATACCCACCATAATGATCTGTGACCCAGCCAGAAAATTTCTGGATGGGACCACAGATCCTCCTCAATGACCCCCCTCTCGAAATGCGCCCCAAAATTGCATATAGAGGAGCCATCATAGGAACTCCTAGATTGAATATTTGATTAGCGTCCATGATTCCAGCCATTACCAGGGTCACTGGATGAACTCCCATCCTTGCGTCCCTCGCCAGCAAGAGCCACCCACTCAGGAATGTGGCAATAAATACAGCGTACCGAACGTTCGGGTCCCGACTCTCATTTATGCTAAAGCCCCATGACTGATAGTTCCCCACCTCCAGGATCCTCCAGTACTATCCGTTTTTTCTCCTCAGTGCTGCGGTCGAACACCATCTCCCTCTCCCCATCATCTTGACATCCGAATATCTTTGTAGGAAAAAGATATAAAATTTCTTGTAAGAGATGTCCTTTAAAAAATCTTTGACCCCCAGCCTCTCTTTGGCCAGATTTGATAGGTGTCATGTCAGCATAGGGGTTCGTGATCCATTTCCCCCGATTTTCATTGGCGGGAGAAATTCATCGTACTGGTGCCCTTCCAATGGAATACCCCCGATGAAATGAATTTCCCAGAGTCAAATGCCAACATCCCCATGGAGAATATGGAAGGTATTGATATCGTAGGACCATTGAGTAAACAACTCTAGCCCAGTATCATGATGGCGATAGAAGTGAAACTGTGAGGTCCACACTACCTTGAACAGACCAATGTGCCGCAGTTCGGCCCCGAATAAGTCTCACGTCTGGCGTACCCAATATGCCCAGGCCCACTCATCAGTGAAATTGCCTCCAGACCATAGATCCTAATCCTAAATCCAACCTTTTTTCTTTTCAGTATCACTATATCGGAAGGTGATTGCGTACAAGGCTGGAGTGTTCTCCGCAACAGGGTCACTCCCTGAAGTGGTCCCAGTCCTAGGATTCGGGATGTAAACATCCATATGTCTTGTTTCTCTAGAAGCATGACCACTGTAGGTTATAGTATACTGAGGTAGGTCATCCTTTTGGGTCACCCATGATCGCGGTGTGTCGACTTCAAATCTTGGCACGGGTACCTCCTCCAAAATGCTGAAGTCCCATATCGGTAAGTTGGAAGACAATACATTCTCCTTCTGGGTGGGGGTCAACATTTTGAAAAGAGTATAGTTACTGGATACGATCCTTTGGGTTCCATAAACCTTGGGGTTGGTGACCATCTCAGCCCTTCAAGCAGCGGATGCAGCTTTTCCCTCAACGATAGCCTGATTGGCGTCCATCTCTTACCAGAAAGGTTTTAAGAACTCGGCGTGAAAAAGAAGAGGATCAAACAAAAAAACAGAGGACGGGGAGAAATATTGGAAGTTGGCGCGAAAAATCCAAAGTTTGCGTGAAAAAGGTGGCTGACTTCGGTGAATACTGTGCAACCAGAGCGTTTTTCATGCGGGACAGTGGATGTTTTTCACTCGCGAGAGCTCTGGATTATCACGGGAAAAAATCTGTATGGAATGAGGGACCCGCGGGGCTTTTATTGGACCAATGATAGATTTCTGCACACGCGCAAAAAGTGGATTGTGAGCTCTGGGTCAGTTTTACACGCCACTCTTATTTTAAGCATGCCAAGGCCCCAAGGAGTCTTGTGTCTCGGTGTTTCCCTTGGAATCAAACCATTGTGGCCCCTCGTCGATCCAAATCCGAGGGGGGTGGGGGGCATTTGTTGACGCCAAAAAATGTTCAAGGGATTATGAAGATTGTATCGGTACAAAGGGAACACATATTGGGCACCAGAGGTCCATTCTGGGGGGCCCAGAGGGGCCATATTAAAAAAATTAAATGTTGTGCGAAATAAACATCCTGCGTGAAAAAATCAGGGATTCACGAGACTCTTTGCGCGCGGGTGTATAAAAATTACGTGTGCCAGCCACGTGCGGTTGAAATTTCATGCGGCCAACGCCGGTGTGCAAAATTTCACGCAGGCCTATTTTCCATGCATATCTGTAACCCCCCAAGTGCCTATAAATAGAATTTAACTCGTTTGACTTCCAGGACGAATAATCTGAACTGTCTCCCCTGCGTGAAATTCCTCTCCCATACGCGCAAAAATATGGCTCTCAAGTATTGAATTTTTCATGCCAGGTCACCCAGGGGTCCCCCTTTGCACGCGACCAATTGGGCTTGATCCTTGTCTGAATCCCATCGATCCCCTTCCCACGTGCACAATTCTTTCCATTTGCGCATGCTCAGTTCTTCGGCACATCGTTCCTTTTTCATGTCGTCGATGCCGTTTCACGCACGCAATTCCTTTTGTGTGTTGTCCATGAATTTTTCATGCACATACCTGAATTTTGCACCGACCCGGCCCTTTTTCGTGCACGCTGCTCATTTGTGTGATGACCTTCCCCTTTTCATGCAACAGACCCTTTTTCATGCAAGCCTCCCACCTTATGTGACTGTGATGTCCCTCTTTCGAGCATCATTTTGGGGCCCCTCCCACACCCAAAGCACCTCCACCATATACTCATTTCCCATGCAACCTCCAAGGTTCGCACAAAGTAACTTCAATGTCCCCTAGATGATACCGCCTGTTGCATTGCTTTGCCTAATGCTTATTCACATAAGCACGCTAACGGCTATTGATTTTTTGAATAGCCACTCTAACATGCCCCCCCCCCAATGGTTCGCTCCATAACACTTCCTAGACATGGCATTTCCTATCCCCTCTCTTCGCCAAGGTGCAGAGGGTACCAGTTATTTAAGTCCTAGGGGTTCAGAGCAAACCCAACTCATCCGAGCTGCAGGACGTTAAACTACCAAGCACCATCGTCCTCAGCACATGATGTTAAACTATGACTTCCTCCCATGCATCCAACGCGGGGAAATGGCAACCACCCTGGTGTATGCCCCCATATTTTCTTGCATGTGGTAGTATCCCTGATCATTCTTTTCTGATGCCAAGGGTCGGAAAAGGGCATGGTGGGGAGTGGTGTTCCTCCTTTCTTCGGTGCCAAATCCTTCTCCCGCTGGGCATTGTCACCACTGGGCCTCCATCTTGAAGTATGTCCCAACCACTTTGGGCTGCTGACCATGCATAAGCCCTTGTTTCCTCTTTGGGTTGTTATCATGTGTAAGCCCCACTTCATTTCCCATGGATGCAGCTTTTGCGACGTGAGCGTTAAGTCTTTGTTGGCTCTTGTTTCTCACACTGAGCAAGACTCTCATGGGCTTAGGGTAGGCATTTACCATGAAATCCTACTTGGGCTTCTTATAGTGTAAGCCCCACACCCCATTCCGAACTACGAGGACTTTGATCAATGTCGAGGCATGTTATGTAGGAAGCCTCCCTATGGTTCAAGCCCAACAATCATTGGTCCTGACCATCTTCACGTCGGTGTACCAAGCCCCTCTTTCTGAACTACGAGGACTTTGATCCATTCCAAAGCATGGTATGTAGGAAGCCTCCATGAGGTTCAATCCCAACAACCATTAGTCCCAACCATCTTCTCATCAGTGTACCAAGCCCCATTTCGAACTATGATGACTTTGATCCATGCCAAGGCATGGTACGTAGGAAGCCTCCCTGAAGTTCAAGTCCAACAACCATTTGTCCCGACCATCTTCACGTCGGGGTACCAAAACCCATTCTAAACTACGAGAACTTTGATCCATGATAAGGAATGGTACGTAAGAAGCCTCCCTGAGGTTGAATCCCAACAACCATTGGTCCCGACCATCTTCACGTCCATGTACCAAGCCCCTCATTCTGAACTACGAGGACTTTGATCCATGCCAAGGCATGGTATGTTGGAAGCCTCCCTGAGGTTCAAGCCCAACAACCATTGGTCCCGACCATCTTCACGTCGATGTACCAAGACCCATTCCAAACTATGAGGACTTTGATCCTGGCCAAGGCATGGTACATAGGAAGCCTCCCTAAGGTTCAAGCCCAACAACCATTGGTCTCGACCATCTTCACATTGGTGCACCGAGCCCCCCATTCCGAACTACGAGTACTTTGATCCATGCCATGGCTTGGTACGTAGGAAGCGTCCTTAAGGTTCAAGCCCAACAACCATTGGTCCTGACCATCTTTACGTCAGTTTACCAAGCCCCATTATGAACTACAATAACTTTGATCCATGCCAAGGCATGATACATTGGAATCCTCCCTGATGTTCAAGCCCAACAACCATTGGTTCTGACCATCTTCACGTTAGTGTACCAAGTCCCATTCTGAACTACTAGGACTTTGATCCGTGCGAAGGCATTGTATGTAAGAAGCCTACCTGAGGTTCATGCCCAACCAATATTGGTCCCGACCATCTTCACATCAGTGTACCAAGCCTCACTCTGAACTATGGAGAATTTGATCCATACCAAGGCATGGTACGTAGGAAGCCTCCCTAAGGTTCAATCCCAACAACCATTGGTCCCGACCATCTTCATGTCGGTGTACCAAGCCCCCCATTCTGAACTATGAGGACTTTGATCCATGCCAAGGCATGGTACGTAGGAATCCACCCTGAGGTTCAAGCCCAACAACCATTGGTACCGACCATCTTCACGTCTGTATACCAAGCCCCATTCTGGTCTACAAGGAATTTGATCCTTGCTAAGGCAAGGTATGTAGGAAACCTCCATGAGGTTCAATACCACCAGCCGTTTGGACCTTAGGTCCTCCTTATTAATGTCGGTTAACCAAACCATCCAAACTATGAGGACTTTGATCCTTGCTAAGGAGAGGTAGGTAATATGCCTCTATGAGGTTCAAGCCCAACAACCGATCGTTCTGACCCCCTTCACGTCGGTTCTACCACACCATCTGTTTAGACCCCATGTCATTATTCAAATCGGTCCGCCCCATCCTGCATGATGTGAAACTATATTCCACTTTTGATTTCCTATTCAGTGGCAAGTCATTTTCACTCCATTCAGCGGTAAGCCGTTGTGATCCTATTCAATAGTAAGTTGTTATGATTCCATTCAGCGGTAATCCATTGAAATTCTTTTCTAGTGGTAAGCATTGCGACCCCACCCAGCGGCAAGACATTAAAAGCCCCAATCGGTGGTAAGCCATCATCAGATGAACTACATGGTCTTTGATTCCCACCTACGGGGATATGTAGGAATCCTTTTCAAGGGTTAAGACTAAATCCATCGTCATCCTCATTGCGGTTCCATCCCATTCGCCATCCATTTCATTCAATTGCTCCACCATCTATCCTAATTTTTACCCTGGCTGCCCCATACCAGTGGGATCATTCCACCTCATCCTCAATTCCCCTAAACAGTAACAAGGAAGTCAACAATACGTTGGCCCCATCACCGGCGTTGCCTCCAGGGGTTTCACCCATCGGCTCCACTCTAGTCAGTGCTCTGATCAGTCCGGTCTGTCTCCACCGGATGTTAAACTTATGGAATACCCTATGCTAAACATGGGAAGTTAAGGAAAACCTCTGATACATGCCCATGGCATATGATTCCCTGTATTCGATGTGGGATTCCTCGGGCTTCCGCGCCCTCGAGAAGACATATAATAAGGGACAGAATATAGACGTTCCAGTGTCCCAGTTCCCAGACACGCCAGTGATGCCCAACGTGACTACTCCCCTGACTGAAGGTTATAACCCTGATCAGAACCCTTGGAATTTCCCGACATAAGCAGTGTAATTAACTGTGGTCCATGAAGATATGGTGCTAGGAAGAGTTTCAGGAACAATGTATTAAATCTATAAGGGAGACCCAGACATGGTGTAGAGTTCTGAGGAGGAATCCATGGAATGAAGAACCAACATCCCATCATCCCATTTTGATCAAGGAGAAAACTTCCCTGAATAAGCGATAGATTTCACCCGCCTTTAGAAAGTGGGAATGCGGGGCAACAGACAGTGCCACCGTCTCCCGAAAGAGACGGACGCACGCGCCCCGACAAAAGTGTCAAAAAAAATATCCTTAGTTTAGGAAAATGAGTTAGTGATTAAGTGATAAATGTTATTTTAGAATATGTTCACTCTTTTGGGAACACTATATGACTACGGAAAAAAGAATACTATGGGATTTAATTTGAGGAGTAATGGTTGAATTTTATTTTTGAAGAATATATGTTTTTATTATGGAAATGTGGAAATTTGGGGCATTTATGGAAATGATTAACCTATTATGGTAAACATTTGATTAGGTTAACTACTTTTTAGTATGAAATTTTAGGATTAGTTGATGTTATTTTGAAATAAATGTTAATAATTATCATGGAAGTCTATGTGATCAAATTATTTTGCATTTTGGATTTCAATTTTAGTTTGGATTATTTTATAACAATTTTAAGGGAAATTTTTTATTGGATGGTATTTTTTAAACTTCGGGTATTGTTTATTTAATTTTTTAGATTAAGGGTAGTATTTCATTTTATAAAGGATTATTATTTTTTGGGGACAATATGTTATTTAACTAACCCTTTTTTTGTTAATCTAAAAAAGACATGGGAAATATATAGTTTATCTTTTTTGGATTATTTTATTCTCTAGAAGTTTATTCTAGCTCTTTAGGTGTGACCAAGTCATCTTGAATACTCATCGTTTGGAGAAAAGATGAGTTTGTGGTAGATATTTATTAGAGGATGAAACTCTAAATTAAAAGTAGTATGTTTCCATAGGCTCTTATTCAAGATCATAAATAAATTCCTTAACTTTATGAAAATTATCTTAAAACAATAATGTTTAATGTTTACTTTTCCAAATATGAAATAAAATAATGTTTAACCCATCACAAGTTTGAGGTTTTGTTTGTTGTTAAATTACTCTTGATCATGTTTTCTATTGCTCTCCCTAAAAACATGACATGAACTTTTTCTTCCACATCCAGGTTTTCATACATGGAATCCTAGTAAGTCTTATCTTATGTGACCTTTGAATTTCTCTTTCATTCTTTTAAAGAGATAGTTTTATTGACTCTTTTTTTGATTTGAGATTTTCAATGAAATTACCAAGCCAAAATTTTAAAATTTAGAGGATGCAATTTCAAAAAGGGTGGAATGATGTTACATCCCGAGTATTAAGGAAGAATAACTATGATCAATATCATACATGAAATGCTGAATTGAGCTTAAACAAACACCTAAATATTATTATTTAAATGTTACCATTATAACGTAGATTTTGGAAAGACATGTATGAATTTAATCAACTAAATTATGAAAATATGGTTTACACGTGTTGAAATAATGATTCGTTGGTTACCAAATATTTTAGAATTTGAAATGCAAAACAATTGAATTTAAAGGATGTGTTTTTATAAAATCCTTTTTATAAAGAGAACAATTGTGTTTATAAAATCATATCACTCTTTATGGAATTTTATTTAATGAAAAATATATGATATATATTCAATATAATGTTTTAAATTTATCTTAAATATTTTCTATATATGATATAAGATCAAATTTGATTTTTGGTATAAAATAAGTATATTTCAAAAAATGCAGTTTTTCCGCCTTTTGATGGTGAACCCTTTTTAAATTTAGTTTTTGACACCTTTATATGTTATATATGACAATATGAAATTATTATTTATAAGTGGGACGTAAAAAATTACTTTGGATGAATTTTGGATATTTTTATGATAACTATCATATTTTGATGAATAGTAAAAATACGCTATATTTTAATTGAAAAAAGATTGTTTCCATAGAGATAATTTATATGGTCAAATAAAATTATTTAATGGTTTTAAAAAGTAAATAGAATATATTTTTACCATTTAATCAAATTTTTTTATTTTGAATTAATTTCACTTTCAATTGGACATAAACACGTGTCGATATTTTGGTATTTTTTAATTCTTAAAAACATGTTTTATAATTTTGACAATAGAAATTAATTTTAAATTAACTAATAAATTTTTTTTGTTTCCAATTTGGAAAAATATATTCCATATTTGGAATTAGAATGTCCAAATTATGTAAATTAGAACATTTTAGTTTTGGATATTATGAATAGTAACTTCAGTAATTATTTTTATTTACCATGGTTAAAGGGTAAATCAGGTAAATAACGGTAAAAAATAATACTATAATAATATAAAACTACCAAAAAAACATGTCCTAAACCTTTTGGATGAGATATTTCTAAAAATAATAATCTCTAGGATGAACTTTTGGAATTTTTTAGCAACTTTGGTGTGAAAATGATATTTTATATTACTTAATTTAAAGAAAAGGGAAATATAACATTAACATGTATATTTTAATAAAACTACTTCAATATAGGGTTATATAAAAAATCTATTTGACAATAAATATTTTTTAGAAATATGAAATGATTTCCTAAATTAGGGTGTTTTATTTATATTTTTTAGACATTAAATAAATAAATTTGTTAATGACACAATGATGATTCTGTGATTACCTTATTAATGAAATATTCAAAAAAATGATATTATAAATATAAAAATAAACGTATATTGAACTTTTTGATGCCATACATTAATTTTATGGAAGTTTATGACATATTATATTTTATTTAATTCCTTTTTTAAGTAATAATTTTTTTGTGACTTTAACCAAAATCAATTAATAAATAATGTCAAAATTGACATAAATGAGTTAAAAAACAATTTTATTAAATGATATAATAGTCTTAAAAGTATAATAATTGGTCAAATGGATTAAATAATGTTAAAAATTTCATTAATTACACACTTATGGTTCTATTGTAATTTTATAGTAACTATAGTAACCATATATTGTGAAAATACAAGAAGACATGGTAAGAGTTAATGTTTTTAACTAAGGGATAATGCTAAAAGACAAGGTTACTTTTGTGACCTAAACTTGTATAAAACCTATTGGATGAGTGTATTTAGACCTATTATCATCTTATCCTTGAAATATATTACTTTGTATCTATTATAAATATAAAATAAATTTATAATTAAATAATATTTCAAGACGTTCCTAAAGTTCCCATCCTCCATCTTATAAAAGGTCACCACTTCTACCCATTTACTTACACCTCTAGAGCCCCTTCTATCCTCAAAATTCTTCTAAAATAATCTCTAAACATCATTAAATTCCACCAATAATACTTACCATGGGAATAACGCAATTCAAGAAAGACTTTTGGCTCAAATAAAAAGAAATTATCAGATTCTGAGGTAACATCTTCTTTTAAGTTACTTTACTTTATTTTCCTTCTCCACTCCATATTCTCTAATTATTATATGATTACATAAAAAAAAGTATCATAAATATAATAGGATTTTTTTATGATAATTTTTCTAACTAAACATACTCACATCCATCTAATGGATATGAACATTCTTTTTCTGTGTATGATGAACAACTACCTCACAAAATGATGATTGTTCAATTTTATCCAACCACCACTCATGGTGTCTATTATGAAGGAAATATATTTATATATGATATATATTATATTTAAATTTTATCTATTATTCTGTTTTTTATTTACATTGTACCTTTACGCTTTCTATAATGTGTAAATACAGAAAATTTATTGGATGAAATGCGGACTACTGCCCCCTCAAAGTGACATGACTCGTTCATGTCATACATGGAACATATAAAGGATAGAATTAATTAACTTATGTAACATATATAACATATATATTACTTTTTAATTATAACTTACCTATGTATAATTTTGTTTTCATTCCATTAATATGCAAATGAAATGAAAGTAGTGTCCACGTGTACGTACGACCTACCATCTCCATGAATGGTGCATTTCATTTATTATCTCCAAATTTTATAGACTATTATAAATACATATATACTGGATATATATGATATTTAATTCATTAATAACATTCTGTAGATTTTTTACTTTTCATCACATGGACAATTTACATCAAACAAGCTTATTTTTTGACTCATGTACCGAATATCGACAAAACAACCACTATGATCTTAAATAGTTATATAATTTTATAGCATGGTAATAAGTGATATAAAATAAATAATAAACATGAAAGTGTTCATCAGAAAATATATATTAACAAAAGTTTTTTATTTATGAAATTAAATAATGAACGAGACAGGTCAAAGTCAAGGTAAAGTATCTTCTTAACCTAATTTCCATTCTTTGGGTTGATCTTATACTTATTGATTATGTCATTATATGATTATGTGAGAAATTAATTTTGATACATTATCTTGTATTTAAAATTTATTTATTTTTCTTTATATTGAATGCACATAATCAATCTATTTGATTAACCAAATGATCATTGTAAGGGAATTTCTAAACTCAATTTCCAATCATTGGGTTTTATGCATACTTTGTTGATTATATTATTCCAAGATTATCTGTGGAATAACTATTAAATTATTTATTACTTAATTAAAAATTCACTTTGTGTGGATATATTGTAGACACTCACAATCCCCCCTTGATAAATTCTTACATCATTTATATGAACTTTGTATTGCAACATCTTACCCAATTTCCATTCTTTAGGTTAATCTCCTTTTTTTGATTATGTCATGATATAATTATGGGATAAATAAAATTTGATATAAAATATTTTATTTATAATTGTTTTAGCGTTATTTATAGTGAATACACATAATCAATCTATTTTATTAACCGAATGATCATTGTAATGGAATTTCTAAACTGAATTTCCACTCATTGGGTTTTTTTCTTGCATCATTGATTATATTATGCCATGATTATATGTAGAAAACATATTTATTTATTTATGTTTTAATTTACCCATCCCTTTGTGTGGATATACTATTAATACACATAATCTCCCCAATGATAAATTCTTATTTCATTTATATGATCTTTTTAAGGTAAATCTTCAGTCAATCTCCATTCATTGAGTTAAATATCAATGTCATTTGTTTAGTTTTTCTTAAGAATATGTGTGAATGAAATATGATTGTATTACACATAATAACAACTTATATAGGGTGTATGTATATTTTTCACAGATAATTATGTCTTTTATTTATCCTTAATCTAAGGATATGATTATTGTATGGGATTTCGTCTCAATTTAAATTCCATTAAGACTTATTTGTTGTAATGCACCAATTTACTTTTTTATGGTGTATATACTTCTCATTGACATATTATATCATGAATATCCTTATTTAAATTATATTATATGTTTTTTTACATTATTCTTTAATTATTTTTATTCAAGTATTTTTTCATGTGGTGATGGACTCTTTAACTAAAACATCACATTAAATGTTTTAATGATTTATGCTTCTAAATATTTCTCATTAATGTCCATGTTTTAAAAATTATTTTAAGGATTTATTTATTTGGACATGAGTGTTTTAATTTGTAAATTATTTTTAAAAGTTTGAAATTGGTATGGGACACTTTGATTCAAAAAATTTCCTTTTGAATGTTTTAAATGAATTCATTATATAAATATTTTGAAATGATATCTTGTGATTACAATGAGGAAATGTTATTTTTTCTTTTATGATGGTTTAATTTGTTATGATTATGTTATGGTTCTTATCATTGTTTATGTATTTATGTGGTTTTTTGATAAACCGAGGGCAGGTGAGCTCGTGATATCTCTTCAATTCATTGCGTAACGTGACAGACGTAAACGTTAAGTTTTATACTAAGATATTTAGGGAATATATTGTAATGGGTATTCCAAATGTAACCATGATAGTTACTCATTATGTGGATGTGAAAGCTAAAATGTAATTATGTTATGGATGCCACAAGTTACCTTTATGATTTATAATTTCTTTAAATTATTCATAAATAATATGATTTCATGAGGTATGTTAAAGAGATTATGTTTTATAAGTGAAAAGTAAAATTTCATTGATTTGTATGTATTCATGGAATAATGTCCCCTTTCTTTATTTTAGATCCCTTTTTGATATTTTTATGATCATCCCATGTTATTGAATGTTTTTTACATGGTATATGTAAGAACCCGTGTTTTTTCGGACAGTCGTTTTGAGTAGAAATTTGAATTTTTCTGTTGGATGCTCATGAGGGGTAAAATGGTCATTTTACCCTACCAGCTGATCTCAGATAATTTTTCTAAAAACTCCATTGGACCTAGAATAGGGTGTTTACCCTAGGAAAGGAGTTTGGGGGAATTCTGAGATGTTCAAATTTTGGCGGAATATTTAATATTTAATATTATTAAATTAAATATTAATTTATTCACGCGAGTTCATTTAGTGATAAAATTTAAATGGTGCATCATATTGAGATTCTGTCTGCGCCGTAGAGTCTGGAATGGGGAGTTTATCCTAGGGAAGGCATAAACTCATGTCGGGCGTCGGGGCCGGCCCGAGCCCCATTTTCTTCCATTCTTTTCTTCTTTTCTTTTCTTTTCTCTATCTTCCTTCCTCCTCCTTGAACACACTCCATGTGTGCTTTTCTTTGGCTGTGTACCATGGGGTGAATTGGGAGATTGAGAAAAATGGAGAGAAGGAAGGAAAGAGCGGTACCGATTTGAAGCCCTCGACATGCTGATTCCGTGAAGGGCAACCGGGAGCTGTGAAATCAACCGAAGCTTCGGTGGTTTCCACCAAAAGGTAGGGACATTTACATTTTCTCCATATATCCCCTTTAAACAAGTTGTTTGGAGTTTTTAAAGTCTTATATATCTTGCTTATATGCCCATGGGGATCGATCTGTTGTTTTGGGGGCGAAAATGGGCGAATCGGGCGTTTTTAGGGATTTCCCGTCGGAAAACCCAGTATACCCGGCGTGTGTTCCAGGGGAACATGCCGTGTGTTCTTACCGTTCAGGGAATATGAAGTTTTCTTGAGTACATTCCATGTAATTTGAGTACATGCCGTTTAGTGGGTGGCCGTGTGGCTGGACGTGTGAAGTAGAACACGGAATAGTGGTTTTTTTGAAGTATACACCGTGTATAGTAAAGTACACGCCGTGTAGTGGTACATGGGCATCTGTTAGGGTGAAAACGGACATGGTGTGAATTTTTGTGAACATTACATTCCGTGTATAGTAAAGTACATGCCGTGTACTCTTACACAGGCAGGCCCAATGGGCTCTGGCCATGTACTCTGTCCATGTACCGCTCCAGTTTAGTAATATTGGGATATCTAATTCTCTGGAAGTCAGAATTGGGCATGTGAGTAGTCAATTATGCACTTTTTTCCATGTAGATCATGATGGTGGAATCAGTTTTACTTTTAGAGTTCATATAAAGTGTGTTTTGGTGGGTTTTATCTAAATGGAGGGGTTCTTCCTCCAGTTATGGAGTCCAGTCATCACCTGATCATGAGACTTGGCGAGGTTGCTTGGTGGGGTGTTCGGACCAACTTAGTATAGACCTTTAATATGAGATTATCTGTGATCTATCTCCTGTAAAATTTCTTTATAGGACTTTTCCCTTGTGAGACATGCCCTTCTGGCCTAAGAGGCCATGAGACCGGATGCTTCTAAGGGTCCCCTAAGGGATGCCTTTCTTATGGGATGAACTCGTGAGTCCTTGTGGGAACTCTCTCATGTTTTCTTTGAGAGGACCCAAATTATGCGTTTCCTATTTTTTTCTTCATTTTAGGATCTTATGTAGGATTCCTCTTTGATAAGGATCCTATGTAGGATTCCTTCTCTCTAGTTATCTGGAGGATCTTGAGTAGGATGACTCCTTGGTGTTTGACTTGTGGGACACGACGGGTGCTTGTTGTTTGACCGACCTAAGTTGTTACGTTGGTTTGGGGTATAGAAGGTGTTCAGGTGTCATCTAGAATCCGTGCCAAGCTAGTAATCCTATGGGGTTATGTTTTTTAGTGTTGGGTTGGGTGTTCGACCACCCTCACTTGTTTTTTTATATCTGACTTGGGTTGTTGATGCAGTAGTTGTTACCAGAGGTGCTTCCTGGTTGGTGGCTGTTGAGCCTAATGCGAGGTGTCTTCTTATTTGTTGGCATACCTACTTTGCCTTGTGTGCCTGAGTAGTAGGTGTCTTGGTGTTTATTTTCCAACTGTCGTGTGTTTTGTGTTTTTTTGAGCTTCAAACACATATATGGGGTGTCGTGTGGCTGAGGATGTGGCTATATTTATTACCTAGAATTTTATAGGTAATTAAAAATGATATTAAAATTCTATTTGGGATCGCGGCTTGGATCCAGGACCATCCCGAGGGGTGCGTTCCTCTGTTTAGCCGTTTGGCCAGGATACCCGAGGGTATGCCATGTTTAATTATGCATTACTTTTGTATTGAGAGGAATTGTATGTAAATTTCATTTTTATATGTTGGGAATGGCCCGGGCACTTGTACCTGAGGGTGCTGTTTTACTATAGCCTGAGGGTGTGACTATATTAGCCTGAGGGAGACGTTCTATTTCTCCTGAGGGAAACCTTTCGTGCCTGAGGGATTGACTCCTATTATGCTTGAGGGCGAGATTCTATTATGCCTGAGGGTGAGATTCTGATTCACCTGAGGGAAAGGCCTGAGGGCAAGGTTACTGATTCTCCTAAGGGCAAGGCCTGAGGTGAAAGTTCTCTTTAGCCTGAGAGCGTGGTTTTGTTTAGCCTGAGGGAAAGGTTCTGTTTAGCCTGAGGGCTTGGTTCTGGTTGACTTTTTCAGAGATATATTTCTAGCGTTGGACAAAGCAGGTATATGTCGATGTGATTACAGACCCAGAGATTGACTTAATGATACACGGCTTATGTGGCACGATGTCCAGATCAATTCCCTTGCACAGGATGTCTAGTCGATCGGGCTTATGGTCCCAAGGATTGACTGCTGATGTGGTTTCTTGTTATTTGAATCACTTAATCATGAATATTCATATTTATGTATATGTGTATAGGTATGGGACTATACATGTGTATGTATATAGATATGGAAATCCATGGTGGAACTTTCCCAGTTGACAGGGATTACATACATCGAGTTCATCTATGGTTGCACGTTTGGTTTAATTCCATCTATTGTGTTCCATCTAGGCTGAGCATGTTGTTGTTGTTGCATACACTTTTAGCAGCACAGTTGTAGGTTGCTTGTCAGGGTGCCCTACTAAGATTATTTATCACCCCTTCATGTACACCTCGATGTACTTGTAGAACTTATGTCTGTTTTTTTGGTTGAGAACGAGTTTCATAGTGGATGGGGCTGAGGCCCAACATTGCATGATCGAGTGGAGCTGCTCGAGTGGTACTACTGATCGGTCTGCTATAGTTCGACATTGTCTGGAGATCAGGTACATGGATTGGCTTGGAGTTAGTAGTAGAGCCCTGTACTTTTACTTTCAGTTTCTTTTGTACTTGTATCTGTATGGTCGGCCAGTGGGTGACCAGTGTTGTATTGTATTGCATAGCTGTTCGGGATTTTACAACATTTTACTGTTACAGCTAGTTCTATTTTTTTGTTTACTACTTCCGCACTCTGTTTACTTTCCGCTGTGTATGATACTTAGTTATTTCCGATGTTTTCCAACTTTGTTATGAGGGAATATTCTCCCCACTATTACACCCTATGCCCTCGTTTCTATTTGGAAGCCTCTGGCGTACGGGGAGGCGCGCTTGAGGCCTTGTGGCGAACCGGCTCGGAGCACTAGTTTAGTGGATTCCGGGTCGGGATGTTAAAAATTGGTATCAGAGCAGTTTTCTTTCCTGGTCTTTACTATTTGGGATATGGTAGATAAGAGTATTAGGAATGTGCCAGAAACTGTGATGGATATCGGGTTGGTGCGTCGAGAACACTTATTCCGGTAAGAAGTCCTGGTTGCCAGGTTTTGGGATTGTTTTTCTTATTTTGCAAAGTTATAGTTGTATATGATTTTCACCTTGAGTGACACACATGTTGTGTGGTGTTATGATTTACTATGGATCTCTGGATCTTGGCCATTGGTGATATGATAGGGATAGATTTTGACTCTTGCCCGACAAAGGTAAGAGGCATCTCATGAATCATACTAGGCACAAAGGATTCACAGCATATAGGCCTGCTAGTGTGTGTTTTTACTAATGACTGAGACATTTGGGTCTTCTTACACATACTTTTTACTCTAATGGCAGGTTATGTGGATCTACGTTGAGGTGTTTTTTTGAGGCTGATGAATCAGTCCTCATGCACAAGTGGTGCAGTGACCCTGTTGGTCTATGTGGCATGTGATGCTTTTCCTTTTAACCCTTATTGGGTGTTGTTTCTCAGGTCTGTCACTATCTACTAAGATCATTGAGAATGATGTCAATAGATACTAAGGATTTTTTGGTGAACTGGACCTCCTTGGGGTATTCCCTTATACGGATACCCAATGAGCATCAGTTCAGTTTCTCTTATGCTTGGGTTGTGAACTCCAGGGAGTATTTCCTTCTGAGGATGCTCAGATAGGATCAGGGCCCTTGTAGGTTGTGTTTTGGTTTTGACTTTTTGGTCATTTTGATCTTTACCATCTTCTGAGAGGTTTTGGATCTTTTCGGCTAGGTGGTTAGACCTTGTGACCCAGTTGTGAGGATTTTTCGATAGTTCTAGGTGGAAGACCTAGGGACCCTTGGTTTTGACCTGAACCTTTGTAGGTCGATGTCTATTTTGATCTGGGAAAACTTGTTTCAGGGTGGTTGACCCGTGCTTGAATCCTGGTCAGGTTTTGGCAGGATGCTAGCATGGCTCGGAGGGAGCTGGAAACGCCTTTAGTGAAATCTTAGTGTACTCCTGTTAGAGATGATAATGCGCTATCTTGATTCGTCTTGAGTACGTTGAGTGAGCTTCGACCTTCATCGAGCTCCTTTTTCTTTACTAAGGATCATCCCTATTGAGGATGGAACCTTTTCTAGTTGCTCTCTCGGAGTGGTTTAAGGAAATCATATGGTGGGGAGTGCACCATTGGCCCTTTGAGGTGGTTTTCCTTGTTCTGTTTAAAATTTAATGTTTTCTAGGAGCTTTTGAGCTCAGGTTTTTCTTTTAAGACGACAATAAGGGTATTCCTATGATAGGGAGTACCAGATCAGTCGTAGTTGAATGTCTTCTGTGTAGAAGTGATGGTTAACTCTATAAGGCTGGTCGGCGGACCGTCTAGATAGCTTGTTTGTGCAAATTCTCAGGTTATGAGTATGGTTGCAGGTTCTTTCACTGGGTTTCTTGGGGACGATAATGTTTATGGTGGGGAGTTTTTAATAACCCGTGTTTTTCCGGACAGTCGTTTTGAGAAGAATTTTGAATTTTTTCTGTTAGATGCTCGTGAGGGGTAAAGTGGTCATTTTCCCCTACCATCTGATCTCAGATAATATTTCTGACAACTCCTTTGTACCTGGAATAAGGTGTTTACCCTAGGACATGAGTTTGGAGGATTTATGAGCTATTCGAATTTTGGTGGAATATTTAATATTTAATATTATTAAATTAAATATTAATTTATTCACGCGTGTTTTTTAAGTGATAAAATTTAAACGGAGCATCATATTGAGATTCCGTCTATGTCATTGAGTCCATATTGGGGAGTTTATCCTAGGGAAGGCATAAACTCATGTCGAGCGACGGGGCCGGCCTGGACCCCTTTTTCTTCCTTTCTTTTCTTTTTTTTCTTTTCTCTCTCTCATTCCTCCTCCTTGTGCACAGTCCATGTGTGCTATTCCATGGTTGTGTCCCATGGGGTGAATTGGGAGATCCAGAAAACAGGAGGGAAGGAAGTCAAGAGAGGCACCGATTCGAAGCCCTCGACGCGCTGATTCCGCAAAGGGCAACCCGAAGCCGTGAAATCAACCGAAGCTTCGACGGTTTCTTCCCAAAGTTAGGTTTGTTTATGTTTTCTCCATAGGTCCCCTTTAAAAAAAAATTTTTTGAGTTTTTAAAGTCTTATACTTCTTGCTTATATTCCCATGGGGCTCGATCTGTTGTTACGGGGGCGAAAACGGGCGAATCGGGCCTTTTTAGGGATTTCCCATCGGAAAACCCAGTATACACGGCATGTGTTCTTGGGGAAAATGCCATGTGTTCTTCCCGTTCAGGGAAGACAAATTTTTCTTGAGTAAATGCAGTGTACTTTGAGTACACGCTGTGTAGTGGTTGGTCATGTGGCTGGCCGTGTGAAGTAGAACACAGAATATTGGTTTTTTTGAAGTACACACTGTGTACAGTAAAGTACACGACGTGTAGCGGTACATGGGCATGTGTATGGGTGAAAACGGACATGGTGTGAATTTTTGTGAATAGTACATTCCGTTTACAGTAAATTACATGCCATGTACTATTACATAGGTAGGCCCAATGGGCTCGGGCCATGTACTCTGGCCATGTACCGCTCCAGTTTAGTAATTTTGGGATATCTTATGCTCTGGAAGTCAGAATTGGGTGTGTGAGTAGTCGATTCGGAGTGTTTTTCCATGTAGATCGCGATGGGGAAATCCTTTTGACTTTTAGAGGTCATATAAAAGGTGTTTTTGGAGTTTTTATCTAAATGGAGGGGTTCTTCCTCCAGTTATGGAGTCTAGTCGTCACCTGAGGGTGAGACTTAGCGAGGTTGCTAGGTGGGGTGTTCGGACCAACTTAGTAGAGACCTTTAATATGATATGATCTGTGATCTAACTCTTTTAACCTTTCTTTAGAGGATGTTTCCCTTGTGAGACGTTCCCTTCTGGCCTAAGAGGCTGTATGACCGGATGCTTCAAAGGGTCCCCTGAGGGATGCCTTGCTTGTGTGCTGAACTCAGGTGTCCTTGTTGGAACTCTCTCATGTTTTCTTTGAGATGACCCCTGTTATGGGTTTCCTCTTTTGTTCTTAATTTGAGGATCTTATGTAGGATTTCTCATTGATAAGGATCCCATGTAAGATTCCTTCTCTCTAGTTATCTGGAGGATATTGGGTAGGATGACTCCTTGGTGTTTGACTTGTGGGACCCGACGGGTGCCCATTGTTTGACAGACCTGAGTTGTTACGTTGGGTTGGGGTAGAGAAGGTGTTCGAGTGTCATTTAGAATCCGTTCCAAGCTAGTAATCCTGTGGGGTTATGTTTTTAATGTTGGGTTGGGTGTTCGACCACCCTCACTTGTTTGTTTATATCTGGCTTGGGTTGTTGATGCTGTAGTTGTTACCAGAGGAGCTTCCTGGTTAGTGGTTGTTGAGCCTGAAGTGAGGCATCTTCTTATTTGTTGTGATACCTACTTTTCCTTCTGTTCCTGAGTAGTTGGTGGATTGGTGTTTATTTTCCAACTGTCTTGTGTTTTGTGTTTTTTTGAGCTACGAACCCATATATGGGGTGTCGTGTGGCTGAGGGTGTGGCTATATTTAATACAAAAAATTGTATAGGTAATTATACGTGATATTAAAATGCTATTTGGGATCGTTTCTTGGATCCAAGACCATCCCGAGGTGTGCGTTCCTCTATTTAGCCATTTGGCTAGGATACCCGAGGGTATGCCATGTTTAATTATGCATTACTTTTGTCTTGAGAGGAATTGTATGTAAATTGCATGTTTATATGTTGGGAACGACCAAATTACTTGTTCCTGAGGGAAGTGTTTTACTATAGCATGGGGGTGTGACTGTATTAGCCTGAGTACAAAGTTCTATTTCACCTAAGGGCAACCTTTCGTGCCTGAGGGCTTGACTTCTGTTATGCCTGAGGGTGAGATTATGTTATGCCTGAGTGTGAGATTCTGATTCACCTAAGGGAAAGACCTGAGGGAAAGGTTACTGATTCACCTGAGGGAAAGGCATGAGGGCAAGGTTCTGTTTAGCCTGAGGGCGTGTTTTTGTTTAACCTGAGGGCAAGGTTCTGTTTATCCTGATGGATTGGTTCTGGTTAACTTGATCAGAGATATATTTCTAGCGTTGGATGAAGCAGGTACATGTCGATGGGATTACAGACCCAGATATCTACTTAATGATACACAGCTTGAGTGGCACGACATCTAGGTCAATTCCCCTTCATAGGATGTCTAGTAGATTGGGCTTATGGTCCCAAGAATCGACTACTGATGTGGTTTCTTGTTATTTGAATCACTTAATCATGAATATTCATATTTCCATATATGTGTATAGGTATGGGACTATACATGTGTACGTATATAGATATGGAAATCCATGGTGGCACTTTCCCAGTTGACAGGGATTACATACCTTGAGTTCAACTGTGGTTGCATATTTTGTTTACTTCCTTCTGTTGTGTTCCAGCTAGACTGAGCACATTACTGTTGCATACACTTTTATTAGCACAGTTGTAGGTTGCTTGTTGGGGTGACCTACTGAGATTATGTCTCACCCCTACACGTACACCTGGGTGTATGTGTAGACCTTATGTTTTCTTTTGAGGTTGAGCACAACTTCCATAGTGGATAGGGCTAAGGCCCAGCGTTGCATGATTGAGCGAAGCTACTCGAGTGGTACTACTGATCGGGCTGCTATAGTTCGATAGTG
This sequence comes from Viscum album, assembly GCA_963277665.1. Classification (NCBI taxonomy): domain Eukaryota; kingdom Viridiplantae; phylum Streptophyta; class Magnoliopsida; order Santalales; family Viscaceae; genus Viscum; species Viscum album. Next base: position 342,488,655 of record OY728135.1, read on the forward strand.
TCTGGAGATCAGGTACATGGATTGGCTCAGAGTTAGTAGCAGATCCCGGAACTTTTACTTTCAGTTTCATTTGTACTTGTATCTGTATAGTCGGCCAGTGGGTGACTAGTGTTGTATTGTATTACATAGTTGTTCGGTCTTTTACAGCATTTTATTATTACAGCTAGTTCTATTTCTTTTGTTTACTAATTCCACACTCTGTTTACATTCTGTTGTGTATGATACTTAGTTATTTCCGCTTTTTTGCTTACTTTGGTATAAGGGCATAATTTCCCCACTATCAAACCCTAGGCCCTCCCTGCCAGTCGGCAGCCTCTGGCGTACAGGGAGGCGCGCTTGAGGCCTTGTGGCGAATAGGCTCAGAGCACTGGTTTAGTGGCTTCCGGGTCGGGACGTTAGAATATTAAGAAGGGTAAGAGAAAAAAATAATTCAAGAAAAATTTTCTCAAAGAAATAATTCTTATTTTATTTAAGGAGTTTTATTATAATGAAAAAATTGGATTGAGAATAAGTATATACATTATAATATTTTAGATGTAATTTAATTGTTATGGACTAATCTGATAAAATGATAAAACTGAAAAGAACTTCAATGTGAATTAAAGTCAAATTCTTGACTTATCTCATGATTATGTACCGTTTAAGGATGATTCCTTATAATAAATATTTTCTCAAATAAAACCATTGTAACCCATTATAAATAATATTAAAATTGATTACGGAATCCTAAGGCATGCATGAACAGATATAAATATTCCATTGAAAAATGAACATTTCACCTATAATATTTCCTTACCTCATGAAATCAAAATATTTCCCTAAAAAAAATTTTAAAATCATAATATATGAATCATGGAGAATCATATTCATAACCTATATTCACCCATGTTTGAATATTTTTATAATAAATAATTCCTGTTTAATTTTATATGATTAACCATCCTGATTATCTCTCTCATTTCTCCTTGGAAGACTGCATTATTACCCAATACATTTGAGAGCTATTTACGGCTCACCCTTCATTATTAACTTCATCAAGACCACCTTTAACCATATATAATTCTCAAGAACTATATCATGAAGAAAAAACTTCTAATATTATATGTTTTCATCATAAAACCCTTGAAAAACTCATTTGAAACCATAAGTAAAACAGTTTCCATTTTCACAAAATCATAAGGAAAATATCCACTTTTCATTGAAAACACATAAAAAAGAAAAATTTCTATAAGAGTGGGAATATGATATTATTTTTAATAATAAGTTAACTTGAAAAGAAATCCTGACAATGAATAACACTTATGATGAAAAATATAAGGATTTCAAGATGAATATGTTAAAAACATTCTTTTTTTACTTTGGTAAAAAAGTCATCATTATTCGTATTATTTATAATAATAAGTTAATGTGAAAATAAATCATGAAAATGTATAACATCTATGATGAAAATATGAGGAGTTCAAGATGAATATGTTAAAAACATTCTTTTTTTACTTGGTAAAAAAGTCATCATTACTCGTATAGTAAAAGTAGAAAATATTCCATTTTAAACCTTTAAAAAATATTTAAAAGTACTGAAAAATGAATTTTAAAAAGATTTTATTTATTAAGAATAATATTCTTAGACCATTTTGAAGAAACTGGATATGGAGGAGAATAAGTTTAAAACATTTAAAACAACATTTTAATAGAAAATCCCATGATTTAAATCTAATCTAGCTTCATATGTTCTCTAAAACTTAAATAATAAAAAATATATTAGTTTTTAACATCCCTAAAAAAATTAAATGTTAATTTCATTATTATTTTTCAATTTATTTCACTTATTATGAGGATTTATTTAGCTAACAAAATTGTTAAGTTCACATTGGACATTTTGGTGTCATTCAGTTTATAACCTCAAATTAACAGGGGTTCATTGACCTTGGTCAAAGGGATTACGGTTACATTAAATCTATAATCCTAAACATGTTATATGAATAATATTTATATATACAATAAAATATTAAAATCAACTTTATTATGTGGTCAACAAAAATGAATCATATCATTTCATGGAGACAGTAGTCTGTATATACTCATGAATGACATTTTCAATTTTTATTGAGTGGAAAAGTGACAAATAATTTAATTCATTACATTTAAATAGTAATAAATATGTTATAAGTTTTATATCTGTTCATTATTTACATCCTTATGACCATCCTTGTAATTAGTAAATTAAAAATGAATCAAAAAGATTTGTGGAGATGGAGTTTCACACATACACAAGAGAGACATTATAAATTTCCTTTGGATGGAAATATTAAAGAGGTAAATAATATATTATATTTAAATAATCATAATTATATAATATATATTCCTTTAATACCTCATTTGTTATATACATATAATCTGGTGATGAAAAATTAAACACATCAATTCATAGAGGTTGCAGTCCATATATATGCATGAGTTATGTTTTTATTTCCTATTTGGGAGGAAAGGGATAAAAATAAGGGTTGTACCATAATTATAATAATTTTTTATAAGGAATTTAATTGTGTTTTTGTTTCGTTATGTTTAAGAAGTATTTGAAATTGGTAGAAGAATACATAAACCTTAAAACACTTGATTAAGAATTATACCTCTTTTTTTAGAAAACCTCCCTTAGCATGCACCTTAAGTACTCATGGGGTGATATTTTAATGAAACCATGAACTTTTTAATGTTGTGTGGGATGTTTTTAAGGTAATCTTCTACTTCTTGGATAGGATAATATAATTAAATTATGTGATGAAGTGGGGAGATGAGGTGACCTTATATAAGTGATGCAAGTGGTACACTTAAACTTTTTCAATGCTTCAAAATAATATAAATTATTAATCATGGAATATGTTAATAACCATTGTAATTTATTATTTTTACAAAGTTTTTTTGACAACAATTCTTTTCTTAATGAATTTTTTTGAAAAATAGGTCAAGGTTGTTGAGTGTTCGAACCCAAACACAAAGGGGGAGAAATTTTTTGTTTATTATATAGTTGTTTTTCTAGACGCAGAGGATTATAATGTGAAAAATCAGACACATAGTATCATAATGAACCACACCAGTCTCAAAATATGTTATAAATATAACATCTTTTACTACATTCTCCATCTATCTCGATTTCATCTCCATGAAGTTTAAGATTAATCAGACACATTAGTTATTTGAAAGTCAGAATGTTGCTGAAAATGTTGAATGAAGATAGTGGTTTCATGAGTTTGAATGTTCATAAAATATGTACCCTAAAGTCCTAAAATTCATTTCCATTATTGAATTTCCCATAAATCATGAAGACTCTTCGGATAAATTCTTTTCGAGAAATGGATGATTACTAAAGATTGTATCATTTTCTGAAAACATGAAAAAGTATTCATCAGATCCATAGATACTATGAATGGACGTTTTAAAAAGTCTAAATGAGTTATTACTGGTGAGGTTTTATAAATTTCAAATTATTAGAGTGTAGTTTCCACATAAATGATAATTTCATTATAATGAGTTGAGTTAGATCAATATTAATGAGATAAGGATGTTCCATGGTAATGAGAAAAGAAGCTCCATCGTACTGAAGAAAATTTTGAATGTTTGAGAAGGATGATTAATAATAAGACTCAATATGATTCAAGAAGGTTATAGAATTTTTGAAGTGGTCGGACATGAAGTTAAACTATGAGTGATTTTTTTGATATTATTGAATTTGATTAAGTGGGAATTTTTTTCGGTTTCCCTCCTTTTCCATTCTGAGAAGCATGTAAATAGATTCACAATAAATTAATACCGCTAAACCTTTTCACATGAAAAAAAGGAAGTTAACTATAGTGTTTGAGTAATAGTTCCTTCAAGATAGAGATCTTGTTATAGGATTAGACAACTAAAATTTTTCTTATCAAACTGAGGAATATCAAACTTAGGATGATCAGACTGAGGAAGTTCAGACTGAGAATATTGAGAATATTTTGAGAAATACAATTTGATAAATGTGTTCATCATGATGATTCCATCATAATGAGTCAATCGTACTAAGTTAATCAAACCTAGGTTCGTTGGATTAAGGTTCCTAGCATAGTTTTGAGGATAAAATTTGATTGTGATCATTTTTTCGTGGCTCAATTATTTAAAAGAAAACATTATAAACTAATTAGGGTTCGTATAATAATTTATATTGGGAGATTAATGTGCCAAACAAGAGTTAGAATAAGTATTATTCACATCATAATTATAGTAAATTTTCATAGACCCAAGGGAGTGGATATGGAAAGGATGTAGGTTCTATAACTATGGCTAAACCTTGTAAATTTTGGGCACTTCCCTTTCTTTCCAACTTTTAATAGAATGAGTATTTACAAAAATATTATTAGGATATGAACTTTAATATACTTCAGGGGTTAGTTTTTCAAATGTATTAAAACTAGTAAAAGTTAACAACTTGTTCAACCCCATTCTATGTTATTATCCAATACTTTGGAACTTCAATTGGTATCAAAGAAACGTTCCTTTGTTGAAAACTTATCATGGATAATATAAATTATGTAAATAGTAGAGTAATTACTACATTTTGTGGGAATAATTATTACAGATTGAAAAATAGGATGTTTCCTTATCTCCTATCTCTTATTCTAGATGTTCTTTATACTATTACATTTGGTTTTCTACTTATTGAGAAATATTACACTAAAACATTTCTAATAATAGAATTATTGAAGTTGATGCAAAAGATAAAAATTCTATTATAATTTCTTTTTCAATAAATGTTTATATAAATTTTATGGGTATGAAAGCTTCAAAGAGTAAAAAGTATTTTCAAAGGGAATAATAATATAGAGGAACAAAAACTACAAATCTGGAATAGTAATTTTGAAGACATAATAATGAGATATAAAGAAATTTTTTATGAATACTTCACCAGGGTAATTGAATTATTTTCAACATCATAGGATTTGGAGAAGTTTTTGAATATTAAACAATTGTGAAGAATATAATGATAAACTTTCTCAACATTTTTATTCTAAATTTTCAACTTTATAGGATAAACATGATTTATCTCTTCAGGGATTGAATAAAACTCTTGTTTCATGTGAAATGAGAAAAGTTCCAATGTTTAAAAGGAATATGAAATACGAAATGGATCTTGAATCTATGAGAATGATGAAAATTCAATATTTTGATGATTTTTATCCTTGTGATTTTTAGGATAAAAGGATGATGAGTTTAATTGTAAAATCAATTATCTTACCTCTAAAAAATACCATAGAGGAAAGGGAATATATAAAATTAAAATTCATATTTTTTTAAGTTTAGCAGAATCAGACAATTTTTCATGAATTTTCATAAGAATAAACTTGACTAATATTGAGATTTATATTGGGAAAAAACTTCATTGGAAGTAGTGGAAAAAAAGTAATAAATAAGAAAATCATCCAAAAAATAGAAGAAGAAGTTTACAAAGAACAAGAGAGTTATGTTGAGTAAGAATGAAGAATCAGACTCAACTAAAAAAATTATTCTGAAGATGTAATTTTAGAAAAGGTTAGAAGATTCATTGTAAAATTTAAGAAAATGGCAGACTTCTCAAATAGTAAAAATGAAGGATGTATAGAATCTTATAAAGAATATCATCTGAGAATTGAACATTTTGCATGTTTTGAACAAATAAGTTCTCTCAATAAAGAAATAATAATGATAAAGAAAGATAGTGGAAAAGATGATGAAGGAGAAAAATGTGTTTTCAAGAAAGAAGATTAATAATCCATGAGATATTAAGTTACAAACATATAATTTTTGTACATGGAAAGATAGTTGGATATCTCAGTAATAATCTTGTAGATAAGGAATAAGAAGTTAACAAGTTTCAATAAAAATTTATTAATTCCAAAAGTACCTTGAGTAAGATTAATGAAAACTACAACAATTCCTTCAATGTAATAGAAGATACTTCTAAAGTTGTTGAGAATTATCAAATAAAGAATCGGGTGAAATTAAAACCCTTTAAAAATAATGTTTCGTATAATATTTATAATATTTTAAGTGAAAAGAATCTTTTTGGGGATGTTTGGATGGAGAAAGGTTGTGGTTATCCTACCACATATACAAAAGTTGAAAACACACATAAGAGTAAAGATGTTTCATACCCAATTATTTTTTGGGGAAAGAATAAGTTATCAACCTCAACAAAGTATATATATAGAAATATCTCACTTCAATAGAAAATCAATATTTGATTATTTTTTTAGTTTTGTGGAATCTATGGAAACATGGATTATAATTGTTTTTATAACTTTTCACTTTTAGGAATAACGTATGAAGAAATTGAAATCAATGGTCGAAGAAGAATGAGCAACTTTATGAACCCATAAGAAGTTAGAAAATAAAAATCTTGATGTGTTAGAAACCACCCAACAAATATTCAATTTTAATATCTAGAAGATGTTTGGGGGATATGTGTAACACCCCAAGCTTCCACGGTATTCTTTCCTTTGAATAATACAGTAGCGTGTGTTGTACGCAACTTCGAGTTCTAACACACACACCATAACCATTCAAACTAGTCGTTATGAATAGTAATACACACTTTTTGAAATTTTATATTTCAAAATGGACTTCGTTTTTGGATTCAGAATATCGAAATTAGCCTCGAGTGAAATTTTGGTATTTTTCTGAAAACTTTCAATTTTTGATGAATAGTGAAAAAACACTGAGTTATAGTTTAAAACCGAATTTTTATTTAAATAATTATTTATTTTATTTAAATTTAATAAAGGTAAAAATAGATACGTAATACCTATATAAGTTCAATGTAATTCATTGGAGTTGGTTTAGAATAATTTTAGATATATAAAAATTTTATTGAACTTTTCACCGTCTTTTACCCACCTACTAGGAGAATTTGGAAATTCACATTAAACATAATTTTACCGCTTTTGTGAGTGGAATTTCTAAAATATGAGAGACACAGTTAATATCTAGGATTAAAATGTGGTTCAATGAGAAGAAAATATTTTTTGGTGAGTAGTAACTTTTTTCTTTTATTTACCACAGTTAAAAGTAAATAGGGTAATTAAGAATAAAAATGATATTAATATTACCCTAACACATGTCCTAATTCTATTGTACAAGTGTATATCGACCAAAAACAACCTTAGGAATAAAATATTATTATTTAGGTCCACTTGGATTAGGTTGGGACATTTATTATTATTTAATTCAAAGAAGAGTTAAAAGAGTTAAAATCAAAGTTTATTTACTAAAACATTTTTCATATAGGGTTATACATAAGATGAATTAGATTGTAAATATTAATTAGAGAGATAAAATGATTTCCTACATAATGGTATTTTCTTTATAATTGTTATACATTAAATAATTTAATTTATTTATGACACGTTGGTGATACAATAATTACCTAATTAATGAAATATCAAAATAATTGATATTATAAATATCAAAATAAATGTAATTTGAGACTTTTTATGAAATACACTAATTTTAGAGGTTAATATTACATATTAGGATTGGTTATATATATTTTTTCTGAAGTACTAATGCTATTATAAAATTATCAAAAACAAAATACCCAATAGTGTCAAAATTGACATAAAAGAGTTTTTAAAACAAATATTATATTATTAATTTATATTATATTCTTAAAAATCTATGGTTCAGCCAAAGGACGTGTATAATAATAGGTGTATCATTAATGGACCACTTGGGGGTTTCTTGGATGTATATAGTATGTTTATTAACTATATAATATAAAAATACAAAGTGACATGGTAAATGTCAAACTAATTAACTAAGAGTTAATACTAAAAGATAAGGTTAATATAGTGACCCAAACCTGTCTAAAACCTATTGGTTGAGTGGTTTTCGACCCATACCCACCTTAAAATTTAAATAATCAACTTTTGAGCCATTAGAAACAAAATATGAATTTATTATAAAATAATATTTCTAGCTTTTTCAAAGGTGCCCCTCACCCCTCTTGTAAAATGGTACTCCCCCGTATCACTAATTCACACACTCAAAGCCTCTTGGATCGGCCAAAACGTACCCAAATACTCTCTAAACATCCCACACTATTACTTAGAGGCCTTATTTTGATCATAAAGCCAACCAATGGAGCCCTTTTGATCAAATCAAAAAGAAGAACCCGAAGAAGAGGTAATGATTTCACCACCCTTTTTCAAGTTCCTTTCTTCGTCAACTTCTTCTTTCTTTGTTATTCCCATTATAAAATAATAACTCCAGTATCTTATATATACTGTGATGTTATTATAAATATGGTACATCCATATTCAGTATTCTATCATTCCTTTGAATGACATGTCACCATATGTGCGTACGTACGGCTTACCATCTCCACGTCGTGGTGTAATTGTTAGTCAATAAATTATTATTTGGATGGGTATAATAATGATGTGTAATTAATGTAAATAATAAATATAACATGATAATAATTCTTTATATATGATATAACATCCAGTTATATAATTTTTTAATATCAAAATGATGATATTTTCCCTCATGCGTACGTACGGACTACCGTCTTCATGAACGCGATGAGATTCATTCTCCATTGTATCCATTAAAGTATAATTATAATTTGATGATTAAAAATAATTTTTAAGGACTTGATATAATTCTGTATAATAATAAGATACATCATATCCATGATAAACACATATTACGTAACAAAACATATTAAATAAAATGAGTAAGTTAACACCCGAAATAATGATAATACTAAGATATTATTGACAAATCAATATTAAAAGAACATATATGATATCATATTATTGTATATGATTATTGTATAATTTAATAATTATTATTTCTCCATTATACAGGAGTTTAACCTACCCTCAAAAAATAAAAATTACAAGGTAAGGGTTTATTTCACAATCTCTTCATTATCTGAGGTTGTTTATACGTGATTATCTACTGGGACCACTTTATCATCCACATCTATGTTTCTTAAAAATTTATTTCAAATTATTCTTACTATTTTAAAGACTATGGGATAAAGTCATTTATACCCTTGTTAAATATTTATAAGAATTTTATAAATGGATCTTTCGGTCATTTTCCAAACAAGGTCCTTTTTAAACATTTCGACAGAATTAATGTAAGAATGTCTTTTTTAACTTATATGGCCTGTGCGGCTATTTTCTGCCGTTATAAAATCGTCGAAGATTCCCTTACAAGCTTATAAGAATATTTTAAAATTAAATGTTTTATTTTATAATTATGTGACTATTAAGTGATTTCAAAAAAGAATATATTTCTCTCAAATAGTTTTGATTTCATCTATGTCAACATCATTGGATGGATTTTAAGCTTATTTGAAGTTTATTTATTATGATACAAAACTTACATATTGAATTGAAGGTTTTGTGATATGTTTGACCGTGGATGTGTTATTTTTATACCATTCATGGTTTATGGAGAACGTATTTACATTTCATATGCTAGTTTTAATACGAATGTTTATGTTATGTTTAAACCTGTTCATATGAGGAATGCATTGGACTTAATAAGTGATGGGTGGAGCCCACTATAGCTCCTAGATGCATCGATAGGTCTCATGAGACAAAATAGTGTCTTGGCACAAGGCGTTGAAAAAATCTTATTTTTAGTCTTGGCACGAGGCCTTGACTATGTGGTTATGATAGTCTGTCATTATGCATTACATCATTATAAAAGTGGTTATTGATATTGTATGTGATTATTAAACTAGTAGAATATCCATGTGAATAAGTAAATTGCATTATTTCATTTTATCTTTTCCATATTATGTTGAAGTTCAAGTTTAAAAGGATTTTGTTTTAGTTATACATTTCCTTAAATGTTTATGCTTATTTATGAAAGTTTCTGCTATATTGTTATCCTTACTGAGCATCTAAGATCACCCATTTCAATGTTTTATTTTTCTCAAGATGTGAAGAAGTAATTTATGAATGACCTGTAGAGATAGTTTGAGGGGATATGAGTGTGGATTATGAAGACAAGCTATTGTTGTAGTAGTTTTCACATTATAATGTAATGTAAACTTTATTAATGTATCTAGTTATTCCAAGGCTACTAAACTAATCAGTCTTTTGAGGTTTGATCATTCTTGTGATCATGCCAATGATATGTAATAATGCACCGATTCTGGGTAACTTGGGTCGGGGCGTTACAGTTGGTATCAAAGGAATTTTAGTACAAACCTTGGAAGTGAGATTTAGATAAAATCTGATTAGAGCACATTGATCTAAGATGGACTTTGAGGATTAGTTTATAAGAACTTCCTAGAATTTTGGTATTGTAGAGATTTTGTGAGTTTTCCAAGAAATACATCCCAATCTGGATACGAGCAGGTAGAGGCTGCTCTGGCACATATGTACCTAGGGGTAAAACCTGAAAACACCGCTTTGAGCTAGACTCGAACAGGAACTGGTGCACAATAACTGGCCTTGCTGCAATCGTGGATACGACACTCATGGGGGATATTCTTAGTATAAATCTCATTTTCTTTACAAATCATTATGAAGGGTTTATGAGTATATACTTCCTCAAATAAAACATTTTTTTTATGATTATGGATTATATCCATAAATTGTTCAATTTATGTTAAGTGTTTTACAAGTATAGAATTATGTATTTTGATTCATAAACTGATCTAGTTTATGCAATTGTTTAGAAATGGCGCCTAGTGGAAGAAATGGAAACTGTTTCAATGCACTCACTCCATGTAGGGATTTCCCTCCTGATCAAGATAATTATAGTGGTGCTGGTGATGCAACTGGTTCTGATCAACTAATCACCATACTGGGACAACTCACTCAGGTTATGAATAATAACTTTACCCGTATGGAGCACCCTGATCCACAGTATGGAGGATCAATGTTAGATCGCTACATTAGGCAAAAACCACAAACATTCAATGGGAGTACAAATCCATTAGTAGCTGAGCAATGGAAAAGTTCCCTAGAAAAAATATTTCAGGATTTGCAGAGTAGTGAAATGGAAAAAGTTTTCATGGAATTTTGATCACCTCACTGGAGATACTGATCAATGGTGGTCATTGATTCAAAACACGAAGGAAGATGATGAAGTATCAAATATGGAATGGAGGGAGTTCAATGAGCTTTTCTTAGAAAAATACTTTCCTCATGACCATCGAGTAGATATGGAAAGTCAATTTCTTAGTCTGAGATAAAAGAAGGATGAGAATGTCGCAAAGTATGAGGCTAACTTTACAAGGTTATCAAGGTATTCTAGAGATTATATACGTAACCCAAGAAGTAAGATTTATCATTTCTTTGATGGGTTAAAATCGTTTCTCTGTCGAGCATTAGTCTCACAATCCTTCTCATCGTACGAAGACATTGTCTCATGTGCTATCAAGAGCGAAAAGGAATTCTCTAAGTCTTATTACTTTAAAGCAAAGCAAGAGAAGACGATATCTACTGATCAATCTGGGAATAGAAATAAGGGGAAGAAGGGAAAAGTTGAATATCCACCCTACAGTAAATGTGCGAAGAAACACCCTGGTACTTTCTTGAAGGGAATGGGAGTTTGTTACAAGTGTGGTGAAAAAGGCCACCAAGATCATGATTTCAAGGGTAAGAAAGAAGCTACCAATGTTCAATTCTACAACTGCAGAGAGATGGGACATTATGAAAATGAATTTCCTAAGTGTCAAGGGAACTTACCTCATAAAAGGACAAGGGATCAAGGCCAAGATTATGCTATCATTACTGCTGAGGTAGAAGCTCCGAAAGACAAGGTGGCTGGTAATTTAATGGTTTCCTCATGTTTAGAAAATTCATTATTTGATTCTGGATCATCGCATTGTTTCATATCTTCCTAGTTTGCTAAGAAAATGAGGTATTTCCAATTTGATTTAACAAGGGAGTTGTCAGTTAAAACGCCTAAGGTAAGTATCATTGCATCAAAGGTTTGTGAATCAGTCCCCATTAGAGCACATAAATGTTCTTTATCTGCTGATCTCATCATCATACCTATGATTGATTTTGATATAATCCTTAGTATGGATTGGATTTCTAACCATGATGCGAGGATTTATTGTAAGAAGAAGGAGGTTACAATTTTTTATGATGATGATAAGGAATACCTTATCTTTAGAGCGGAATCATCACCACCTAATTCTTATCTAGATCCACCCCCAGTAGCTTATCTAAATTCAATTATTGGGGAGGAAGAGAATGAAATAATTGTGGGTGAGGAAAGAAATGTTCAAATAGAGGATGTACCTATTGTGAATGAATATGTAGATGTGTTTCTGGAAGATTTACCTGGACATCCTCCAGAACGAGAAGTTGTGTTTTCCATTGATATAATTCCTGGATCAAGGCCTATATCGAATACCCCTTATAGAATGGCCACTGTGTAATTTGTTGAACTAAAGAAACCACTAGAGGAATTCAGTAATAAGGGATTTATTTGACCTAGTGTTTCTCCATGGGGAGCCCCTGTCCTTTTTGTTAAGAAGAAAGATGGATCTATGAGGTTATGTATCGACTACAGGGAAATCAATATTATAACAATAAAGAACAAGTATCCCCTACCTCAAATTGATTATTTATTTGACCAACTCCATGGAGCTCAATACTTTTCAAAGATTGACCTTCGGTCTAGATACCATCTATTGTTTGTGAAGAAGGAAGACATTCTGAAGACAACATTTCAAACCAGGTACGGGCATTACGAGTTTACATTAATGCCTTTTGGGCTGACTAATGCGCCCTCTGTATTCATGGATATAATGAATAGAGTTTTCCAGGAATATCTAGATGAATTTTTGGTGGTATTTATTGATGATATATTGGAATACTCCAAAATCTATGAAGATCAGGAAAATCACTTGCGCATTATCCTAAAGACTCTGATAAGACATGAATTATATGGGATGTTTAGCAAGTGTGAATTCTGGCATTAGGAGATTTCTTTTCTTGGCTATATTGTCTCCAAATATGGAATATCTGTTGATCCTTCTAAGACCAAGGTAATCTAAGAATGGCCAGCACCAACGAGTATAACTGAGGTATGTAGTTTTATTGGTTTAGTAGGTTATTATCGACGTTTCGCCCAGAATTTTTCTCGGATGGCAAACCTAGTAACAAATATCACAGGTAAAGGGGTTAAATTTGTTTGGACAAAAGAGTGTGAAGAATGTTTCAAAGAACTGAAGAGAATATTAGTCAATGCTTCTATATTGACTCTATCATCAGGGAATGATGGGTTCGTTATTTATAGTGATGCATCGAAGAAAGGACTTGGTTGTGTCCTTATGAAGAATGATAGGGTTATTTACTATGCATCATGACAGCTAAAAATTCATGAGAAAAACTATCCTACTCATGATCTTGAGTTAGATGCTGAAATATTTTCTTTGAAGATATGGAGACATTATCTCTATGGTGAAAGATGTGGGATTTATACTAATCACAAGAGTTTAAAGTATATTTTTTCACAAAAAGAACTCAACATGAGGCAAATGAGATGGATTTAATTACTTAAGGATTATGATTACGCGATACAATACCACCCAGGGAAGGCAAACAAGGTGGTAGATGCTTTTAGAAGAAAAGACCATGGAGTTTTGAACAATATGAGAATTGAAAGGGATCCAATTTTCATGGATCTAGTGAAGATAGACATTGGATTAACCATGGAAGGTGAAACATCAATGCTTTTTCAAATGGTTGCCAAACCATCTTTACTAGAAAGGATTAAGAGTTATCAGACTGATGATAAAGAATTTCAAAAGAAGATTAAAGCTGTGAATGATGAGAGATTGAGAGACTTTGGGTATGAAGATGGAATTTTGAAATTTGGGAAGAGACTTTGTGTTCCCAATATACCTGATCTAAAAATGAAATTTATAGATGATGACCATATCTTCAATTTCTCTATAAACCATGGGAGAACCAAAATGTATAGAGATTTGAAGGAACATTTTTGGTGGGACAACATGAAGAGGGATATTGCTGGTTTTGTGTTAAGATGTATGGTTTTTCAACAAGTGAAAGCTAGAAGGCAACAACCTGGAAGATTCATGCAACCTCTTCCCATACTGGAGTGGAAATGGGATAATATCACAATGGACTTTGTCATGGGACTAACAATGACTCCTAGAAGAAACGATGAAATATGGGTTATTGTCGATCGTCTTACCAAGTCAGCACATTTTCTAGCTATAAGAGAAGATCTACCACTGGAACGTCTAGCAATACTATATATTAATGAAGTTGTGAGGCTTCATGCAGTACCCTTATCGATTATTTTTTATTGTGATCCCAGTTTTACTTCAAGATTCTGGAAGAGTCTTCAAAAGGCCTTGGATACTGATCTTCGTTTGAGCACTGCCTACCACCCTCAAAAAGATGGACAATCAGAACAGAATATTAAAACCTTAGAAGACATGTTGAGATCATGATCACTTGACTTTCAAGGTATGTGGGATCAATATTTACCTCTGGTATAATTTTCCTATAATAATAGCTTCTATTCAAGTATTCAGATGGCACCATATAAAGCGTTATATGGAAAGAGATGTCGCACACTAACCTGTTGGGATGACGTTGGTGAAAGAAAACTTTTAGTACCATAACTAGTGGAGGAAACTATGGAAAAGGTAAAGGTAATCCAAAACCACATAAAAGGAGCTCAAAGTAGGCAGAAGAGCTATGCCGATAACCGAAGGAAGGATATGGAACTTCAGGTAGGAGATCATGTTTTCTTGAAGGTATTTCCATGGAAGGGAGTTATACGTTTCGATAAAAAGGGTAAATTGAGTCCTAGGTACATCGGACCTTTCAAAATTCTACAATGAATTGGGGTTGTAGCTTACCATTTGGCAATGCCTCCAAGTCTCTCCAAAGTTCACGATGTGTTCCACGTATCACTGTTGAGGAAATACATGCCTGACCCAACGCATGTACTCACCTATGAGGAATTAGAACTAGAACCTGATCTGTATTATTATGAAGAGCCCGTTAGGATTCTTGATATGAGAGAACAAGTACTGAGAAACCGGACGACTCGTTAGGTAAATGTTTTTTGGAGAAACCATAAGATGGAAGAGGCAATGTGGGAACTCGAGGAACTTATGATGAAGAACCACCCGAGTCTTTTCATGTGGTAGTATTCTATAAATTTCGAGGAAGAAATTATGTTAAGGAGGGGAGAATTTAAAATGCCAAGATTCCACGGTATGCTTCCCTTTGAATAATACAGTAGCATGTGTTGTACACAACTTCAAGTTCTAACACACACACCAAAACCAATCAAACTAGCTGTTATGAAAAGTAATACTCCATTTTTGAAATTTTATTAATTTTATCATTCAAAATGGACTTCATTTTTGGATTCGTAATATCAAAATTAGCCTATAGTGAAATTTTCGTATTTTTTTGAAAACTTTCAATTTTTTATGAATAGTGAGAAAACACTGAGTTATAGTTTAAAATAGATTTTTTATTTAAATAATTATTTTTTTATTTAAATTTAATTAAGTTAAAAATAGATACATAATTCCTATATAAGTTCAATGTAATTCATTGGATTTAGTATAGAATAATTTATATATATATAAATTTTATTGAACTTTTCACCGTTTTTTACCCACCTCCTAGGAGAATTTGGAAATTCACATAAAACAAACTTTTACTGCTTCTATGAGTGGAATTTTGAAAATCTGAGAGACACGGTTAATATCAAGGAGTAAAATGTGGTTCAATGAGATGAAAATAATTTTTGGTGAATAGTAACTTTTTAATTTTATTTACTACGGTTAAAAGTAAATAGGGTAATTAAGGGTAAAAATTATATTAATATTACCCTAACACATGTCCTAATTCTATTGGACAAGTGTAGCTCGACCAAAAAAACCTTAGGAATAAAATATTATAATTTAGGTCCACTTGGATTAGATTAGGACATTTATTATTATTTAATTCAAAGAAGAGTTAAAAGAGTTAAAATAAAAGATTATTTACAAAAACATTTTTAATATAGGGTTATACATAAGATAAATTCGATTGTAAATATTCATTGCAAAGATAAAAATGATTAATAAATAATGGTATTTTATTTATAATTTTTAGGCATTAAATAATTTAATTTATTTATGACACAATGGTGATGCAGTAATTACCTAATTAATGAAATATTAAAATAATTGATATTATAAATAACCAAATAAATGTAATTTGAGACTTTTTATGAATTAAACTAATTGTATAGGTTAATATGACATATTAGGATTGATTATATAAATTTTTTTCGAAGTAATAATGCAGTTATAAAATTATCAAAAACAAAATACCCAATAGTGTCAAAATTGACATAAAAGAGTTTTTAAAACAAATATTATATTATTAATTTAAATTCTATTCCTAAAAATCTAAGGTTCAGCCAAAGGACTTGTATCATGATATTTGTATCATTAATAGACCACTTGGGGGGTCTCTTGGATTTATATAGTAATTTTATTAACCATATAATATAAAAATAGAAAGTGACATGGTAAATGTCAAACTAATTAACTAAGAGTTAAAACTAAACGATAAGGTTAATATAGTGACCCAAACCTGTCTAAAACCTATTGGTTGAGTTTTTTTCGACCCATCCCCAACTTAAAATTTAAATAACCCACTATGGAGCCCATAGAAACTGAATATGAATTTATTATAAAATAATATTTATAGCTTTTCCAAAGGTGCCCCTCACCCCTCTTATAAAAGCGCACTCCCCCTTCTCACTAATTCACACATTAAAAGCCTCTTGGCTCAGCCAAACCCTACCCAAATACTCTCTAAACTTTCCTAACTACAAACTAGATGCCTTAGTTTTCTCATAAAGCCAACCTAAGGAGCCCTTTTGATCAAATCAAAAGGAATAACCTGAAGAAGAGGTAATGATTTCACCACCTTTTTTCAAGTTCCTTTATTCTTCAACTTCTTCTTTCTTTGTTCTTCCCATTATAAAATAATAACTCCAGTATATTATATATACTGTGATGTTATTATAAATATGGTACAACCATATTCAGTATTCTATCCATCCTTTGAATGAAATGTCACCAGACGTGCATGCGTACGGCTTACCGTCTCCACGTCGGGGTGTAATTGTTATTCAATAAATTATTATTTGGATGGTTATAATAATGATGTATAATTCATGTAAATAATAAATATAACATGATAATTATTCTTTATATATGATATAACATCCAATTATATATTATTTTAATATCAAAAGGATGATATTGTCGCTCGTGCGTACGTAAGTACTACCGTCTCCACGAATGCGATGAGATTCATTCTCCAACATATCCATTCAAGTATAATTATCATTTTATGATTAAAAATAATTTTTAAGGACTTTATTTGATTCTGTATATGAATAATATACAACCTATCAATGAAAAACATGGCTTACGTAACAAAACATATAAAAGAAAATGAGTAAGTTAACACCAAAAACAACGATAATACTAAGATATTATTAACAAATCAATGTTAAAAGATCATATATGATATCATATTAATGTATATGATTCTAGTATAATTTAATAACAATTATTTAACCATTATACATAGGGTTAACCGACCCTTAACCAAAGAAATGTACAAGGTAAGGGTTTATTTCACAATCTCTTCATTATCCGAGGTTGTTTATACGTGATTATCTACTAGGACCTCTTTATCATCAACATCCATGTTTCTTAAACATGTATTTCAAATTATTCTTACTATTTTTAAAGACTATGGGATAAAGTCATTTATACCCTTGTTTACATTTTATAATAAGTTTATAATAGAATCATTCTGTCATTTTCCAAACAAGGTCCTTTTTAACCTTTTTGACAGAATTAAGGTAAGAATGTCTTTTTTAACTTATATGGAAAGTGCAACTATTTTCCGCCATTATGAAATCATCAAAACGTCCCTTAAAAGCTTATAATAATATTTTCAAAGTAAATGTTTTATTTTATAATTATTTTACTTTTAAATGATTTCAAAAAAGGAGATATTTCTCTCAAATAGTTATGATTTCATCTATGTCAACATCCTTTGATGGATTTTAAGCTTATTTGAAGTTTATTTATTATGATACAAAACATCATATTATATTGAAGGTTTTTTGATATGTTTGACTGTGGATGTGTTATTTTTATACCATTCATGGTTTATGGAGAAAGTATCTACATTTTCTATGCTAGTTTTAATACAAATGTTTATGTTATGTTTAAACCTGTTCATATGAGGAATGCATTGGAGTTAATAAGTGATGGGTGGAGCTCGCTATTGCTCATCAATGCATCGGTAGGTCTCAGGAGTCAAATTAGTGTCTTGTCACAAATCCTTGACAAAATACAATTTGTAGTCTTGGAACGAGGCCTTGACTATTTGGTTATGAAAGTCTGGCATTATGCATTCCATCATTATGAAAGTGGTTATTGATATTTCATGTGATTATTCGACTAGTATAATATCCATGTGAATAAGTAAATGGAATTATTTCATTTTATCGTTTCCATATTATTCTGAATTTCAAGTTTAAAATGCTTTTGTTTTAGATATACATTGCATTAAATATTTATTCTTATTTATGAAAGTTTCCACTATATTGTTATCCTTACTGAGCATCTGAGCTCACCCCTTTCAGTGTTTTATTTTTTCCAGGATGTGAAGAAGTAATTTTTGAATGACCTACATGGATAGTATGAGGGGATATGAGTGTGTATTATGAATTCAAGATGTTATTGTAGTAGTTTTCAATTTATGATGTAATGTAAACTTTATGAATGTATCTAGTTATTACAAGGATACTAAACTAATCGGTCTTTCGACACTTGATCTTTCTTTTGATCATGCCAATGATATGTACTAATGCACCGACTCTGGTCAACTAGGGTCAGGGCATTACAATATGTTACCATAATTGTCATCAATCCAAATATGTATGACACTCCATCCAAAAATATTTATTACACTTAAAAATAATGTAAACTAGAAAGGTGAATGTTGATGAAAGATATTTTGTTGTTGAGACAGCTTTGAAAGAAAATCAAACAAACATAACATAAATACATGATATTTTTTTCTGAAAAAATAAATGCTGATATAAAAATATTGAAACATATTTAAAATTATTATATAGGTACTATTAATTTTAGTAATGATAGTTTTCTAAAAAATAGTGGAATTTGTACTCCAATGATTTATGAAAAAATTTGAAATCTTATGATGTTTTATTTTTTGATAGACTAAAACATAACTTACTTAGTGTAAGTATAATTTTTTATGATTGAAAAGAAGTAATATTTAAAAAATATTCTTCTATCATAAAAAGTTTTAAAGTTGGAAAAGTTATTTAAAAAGGAGAAAGAACTGGAGGAAATATTTTTCATATTCGGGAACTGAACAACTGAAGTTATTTAAGTGATAAAGATGAGAATAATTTTTAGAACGTGAGAGTTGTCCCCCTTGGTAATAAAAGTATGAAAAAAATCCTTAATATTGATGGTGTATAAAACTTACAAAATTAAAAATAAAATAAGTCGAGGTTTAAGTTACCTTAAAAAAAGTTAATATAACTAATAAAAATCATAAAAAATTTGAGCTTGAGTCCACTTGACAACTGGAAATTATTCCTTCCGATTTATGTGGGATGATGAGACATTAATCAACAAAAGGTGATCAGTACTTTATAAAATTCATTGATAATTTCACTCTAATTACCAAAACTAGGTCTATGAATGACAAGTCATATGATATTGAATTCATCAAATTAATTATTAATGATATTGAGAAATAAATGTGGGTTACATAAGGAATATAATAATAGATAATGGTACATAATACACATGAAATAAATTTGAAAATTATATGAGAAAGAATAGAATAAAACATTAGTATAGCTCCCCATATACCCCACAAAAAAATTATGTAGCACAAAGGAAGAATAAAATTTAGGTGGTAATAGGAAGAAAAATGATAGGAAAATAGAAACTTTCAAAGTAATATCATATAGAAGCTATTAGTACTACTATAAATGTTTAAAACAAATGTTTGTTGATCCCAAAATCCAACATGACTACTATAAATTATGGTATAACAAAAATCCTTCACTAAAATACTTTGAGATTTTTGTAATCCCTTGCTTGCTAAAAATTAAAAATCTAAATCTAGGAACATTTTATAATAAATATGAAAAATGATTTTTTATAGGTTATTCACCTAATGAGAGAAGTTTCAAATATAGGAACAAAAGTTTACAAAATTTGGTGGATTAATATGATGTTAGTGTTATTGAAAACCCATAAAAAGTTCTTTAGAATGTTGAGATGGATAAAATAAAGGTTTCTAATGAATTTGATAATGAAACAAATTATACTTATCAATATTTTAAAGAATAATGTTATAAGAAAATTAATGCTGGAAAAGAAACATTGAAATTTCCTACTTTAGAAAATAATATAGAGACTATAAAATTAATTAAAAATCATAAGGAGCCAGTTTAGAATAGTAAAACATTGATATAAGATAACTATACATCACTTATCTAAAAATTTGAACCATAATTAGTTTCATATGCAATTCAACACAAAGAATATGTGGATGATATGAATAAAGAGTAGGATCAGATTGAGAAAAATGAAACATGGGAACTTGTACCATGTAAGAAATGTAAAAATGTTATGTGAACAGAGAGGGTTGATAGAAAAAATTGAATAAACATGGAGAACATTCAAGAATAAATGAAATACTTACTTATAAAGGCTATTTATTTGTGGAAAGTGTGAATGTTGAAGAAACTTTTTCTATAGTATCAAGATTTAAAACTATTCGAATGTTTCTTTTTATGGATGTACATAAAAATTAATTTTTTAATGAGATAGATGTAAAGACATCATTATTAAATAGAGAGGTTGAGGAAGAAGTTTATATTTAACCAAATTGTGGTTTTTAACTTGATAATGATGAAAAAAAGGATTTTATATTGAATAAATCATTATATGGGTTGAAATAGGACCCATGTTCCTAGTATTCAAAACATGATAGTTGTTTCAAAATGTAGATTTTTTATAAAGGAAATATTATTATAATCTTTTATGTGAAATATGTTAAGTATAGCACACTAATAGTCATTATGTATGTGGACGATATATTTTTTTGGGATGAAGAAAATGTTTAAAATGAATTTGTTGAGGAAATTAAGTATAATTTTAAAATTACATCGTTGGGAGGAATAACATTATTCCTTGGCTTACAAGTTTAAAAAATGAATTGTACATTTTATTATCACAAGATATTTATTCTAGGGAATTGTTAACGATGTTTAGGATAGAATAATCAAAAGAATTTTATAATCACATTTCATTAAGAAAAACATTGTGTAAAGATGAATATGGACAAAATGTGAATTAGAAAGAATTTTGGAAGTTGATCAGAAGTCTACATTATTACACATTTTTACACATTATTAAGAAATAATATTTCTTATGTAGTTACTTTGTGGGCTAGATATCAGAGTTATCTGAAAGAATCACATATGTTGTAAGTAAAGACAATTTTTTGGCATGTTAAAGGAACAACTTCACATGGGATTTTATATAAAATTTTCTTCAAAATAAACATTAATTTTTATACTAATTCCAATTGGGATGGAGATTGTAATGATATAAAATAATTTTTTTGAGGAACATATTTTTTGGATGAATTTTGTGTGAGATGGCATAGTAATAAAATAGTTCAGTAAATTTGATCACAATATAATTAGAACATGTTTCACCTACTCAATCTTATAATCATGTGTTGTGGATAAATCTTCACCTAGAATATTTGCATAAAATTTTTTCTAAACCATTTAGAATATTTGTTAATAATCAGAGTGTAATTTATCTTTCTAAAAATCATGTTCATCCATCAATATCAATACACATTGATACAAATTTTCCTTTTATGAAATAGAATGATTCCATTGGAGGTGTTTTTCTAGAGTATATCGAAATGAAGTATCAAATTTATAATATCTTCAAAAATAAATACCAAAAGAAAGGTTGGTTGAATTGAGTCTACAAGTTCATGTTCAGCCTCATCTAATAACTTCTTAATCCTCATAAGTAATTCCCCCACCATACATCTAATTCTATTGAAAAAATTGGTGAAAAAGTTCCAACCTGGTACTTTGTAAAAAGTTTTTAATTATCATTATTTTTTGAATCTAAATAATTGATTATTAGATAATGGGTTGGGGGTTATTGAAAAGTTATAAAAAATAAAATTGATAAAGGATAAAAGTGGGTGGATATTATCTTAACATGGCTGCAGAATTTACTTTTTATTGAGGGATATAATTCCCTCAAAAAATTATATTATTAATTAGTGTGGTGTTAGGACACTCTATTTTGAGAAAGGATAAGTTTTGGTTAAAGTCATAAAAGTTTATTTTTTACAAAAAGCGAGTTGTAAAAGTTAGTAAGGAAATGTTTCATAAAAAATACAAAGGAATAAATTAAAGAAACATTGTGTTGTTTTGTTTTACTAATGTTTTTTTATTTTTTGATAACTAATATTTTTAAATTAATTTTTTTCATAAATTGATCAATGTTTTTGAATGTTAGAAGCCAAATACAAAGCGGGAGAGAAGTTTTGTTTTTTAGAAAACGTTTTCCAAACACTAGAGGATCAAACTGAGTAGAAAAAAACTTAGAGTATTATATTGAGTACCATTGATCACGGGAGTTATCATAAATAAAATGTTGTTGTGCGGATGCTTTATCTGTCTCTGTTTCATCAGCATGAAGTTCAAGATTCATTGGAAACAATGGTTGTTACAATGTTTGGTTTTTGAAGAAGAGGTTGAATAAATAAAATGATGTCAGGAGTAAAAAATTTCATTAAATTTATAACCCAAAGTTAGAATATGATTTTCTAATCTTAATGTTTTCATAATCCCCGAAAACTCTCATAAAAACTGGTTTTGAAATAATGTTGGAATGTTAGATATTATATTGGTTCTAGGAATCAAGGGAAATTTTGAATCAAATCATGATGTATAAGGTAAAAATGTTTTCAAATGTATAAATGAGATATTCCTTATTAGATGTGAAATATTTCAAGGATTCAGAGTAGAGTTTCCATAGTAATGATAATATCATCGTAATGAGCTGAGGAAGTCCCATCATAATGAATTGAGGAACTTTTATCATAATTATCATTGGAATTTCCATCATACTTAAGAAAAGATAGGATGTTTGAGAAAGTTTATTACTAAGATGATTCAATACAATTCAAGAAGGCTCTAGAAGAGTTGATGTGGTCAAAATGATGTTTAAATATGAGTGAATTTAGATGGATTTTTAATTTTAGTAAGTGGGGAAGTTTCATTAGTTTTCATCCCTTTCCATTCTAGGATTCCTATAAATAGATGAATTGTTCATTCGTACATTTAAACCTTTTAACGTGTTCAAAAGGAGGAGAATTGAAGATTTTGAGGAAGAGTCATTTCTTGGAATATATCTCTTTATAAGATCATATAGCTAATGTTTTTACCAGAATGAGGAAGATCATAATAATGAATATCATACTGAGGAATATGAGATTGAGAATATTATTTAGAGTTTGAGACGTACTGTTTGAGAAAAGGGTTCATTGAAATGAGTCCATCATAAAGATTCAATCATACTAAGAAAATAAAACCCAAGGTTATCAGACTATGTTTCCAGATAGAGTCACTAGGAGAAAATATTTTTGGGATCTTTTATTTTGTGGCTCAATAGATTGTATGAAAACATTGTAAACTGATTGGAGTTAGTATAATAATTCCTATCAATAGATAGAATGTATCTAAAAGGATTTAAAAGTTTTATATTCACTTCTTCATTATAGTTAATTTTCATAGACCCACGAGAGTGAATATGGAAAGGATAAAGGTTCTAACACTAAAGCTAAAACTTCTAAATATCATGTTCTTTACTCTCTTTCATACACTTTCATGCATGGGTATTTACTATAAGATGATAATGAAATGAACTTTAACATGCTGTAGGGGTAAAGTGTCCAAAATTATTAAAACTTATAAAAGTTAGAATGTGATTAAACCCCCGCTTCTCATTTATTATTAGATACATTATATCATCAAAATGAAACACCCCGAGTTCTTTTTTAAACAAAAAATAATGTTTGAAAGCATATGTGACATAGAACATCAAGTTTTAACAAACTATGATATAAAATAAATATTATTAATTAAACATGGAAATTTCAACATATTGAATAAATATGGAGGAATTAAAAGTGATAATGTTTTTCTTAAAATTATTTATAAATTAAATAGAAATTTTTTTGATAAATAAGAACTTAATTTTTGGTAAAGTATTTATAGGATTTGAAAATAATTGTTTTCACAAAAACGTTATTTTTGAATCGTTGTGTGATTAAATGATAATTTCTTTTACTTTTATAAAATTTATTTTTGAAAATTAAATTTATTTTCGGAGAAAAAAGTTAAAATAATACTATAATGAATAGTTTAGATTTTTCTAATATGTAAATTTCTTTAATGAATAGTGAAACACTAGTTTTTATTGAAAACTACATTTTTATTTAAACAATTTATGAAGTGTTATTTTTCTTTAAAATGGTTTAAAAGAAAAAAAAATCAATTATTTTATGATTAATCCAATTTAGGTCATTTCAATTAATTTTATGTTGGATTTTTATATAAATTTTGTTTATACTTATGAAACATTTTCATTGGATAATAGTTTTTTCACCACCTTTAATGGTTTAAATTTAAATTAAATTATACTAATTACAATATTTTAATTGGTAAAATTGGATTCCATATTTTTAATATTAATAATTAATAATGCATATTATGTTCAACTTCAATTTTTCTCATAAATAATAGTAAAACAAAAAAATTTTTATAGCGGTTATGATTAAAACGAATTTGTTGAGGGTAAATAAAAAAATGGTTAAAATGAACTAATCACTTTTTAAAATTAATTTTGATGGATATATTTTGGAAATATATCATATAATTTTTAATAATGATCCATTTTTTCAATTTTTTCATGTGGACGATTTGGGTATATTGTTTCTTTTTCAAAAATTCCAAGTGTATCCACTCTGTCACTTATAAAAGTTACCCCTATCTTATCGTATTTACAATTAAAAATAATTGTTTATCGACCAATACATGAAAAAATAACTTCCTTACTTATCTCATAATATCTTAGAGTAATGGTTTTAATTATAAATCCAATTAATGGAGGCCTTAGGTATAATCCTAATGAGGTGGTCTAAAGAAGAGGTATCAATCTTAACTGAGTATCTTTGTTTTATTTATTCCACCACATCCTTAAATTATTAATAAATCATGATGATAAAATAAAATAATTATCTACCATATACTATTATGTTACTGGGTAAATTTGATAACTTAAATCTATATCCTATTCCATTAAATGGGAAATGAAACCATCGATCATGTGTAAAGATGACTACGTCCTCGCGAACCTATGTAACTCGTTTTCCCTAATCACCTCTCACATATTTTCATTATGATACATTTAATATTTATATTATTATATTCTTGAAATATTATTCATTCATTAAAATATACATATTATATACCTTTTATCCTTTCCATCCATTGAAGAATTATATTTTCATTCATGTATACAGTGTATTACCGCCTTGTGAAGCGATGTGATTCAGTTTTTATATTTCCACACAACAATAATGGTATATATAAGTGTATTGAATTAAATAATATTATTTGTATGATATAATTATCAATCTATAAATATAAAATAATACTTTCCTCTTCTCCATTATGATATTTGAAAAATGTAAATGTTAGAAATACATGTATAGGAACTACCTTCTCAATGATTATAATGTTGTTCATTTATCAAAACCATAACTCATAATATTTTTTAGAAATTATAATTTATGTATAAAAATAATAATTATTTCATGAATATTATTCAGGAGACGTTCAAATAATTATCTCTTTCACCTTAGTAAACTTTCCAAGGTTATTTTGACATATGAGTTGAACACCATCAAAACATTCAACTTGAACCTAAATAATTATGTAATTCAATATAACATGGAAATGAATAAAATAAAATTAATAGAAAATATGAAAAATGTTCTTACAAAAGTTAATAATTATTATAAATTTATTACTCTAGAAGATAACGTGAGATTCATGCTTAAGCTAAGTCATCTATCTAAACCACCCTTTCAATTAAGATATTCCCATTATCTCTCTAAAAAACCTTTTCTATCTGTTTAAATATATTGAATTATTATAAATTATATATATATTTATCTCACATATATTCCTAACTTATTCTACTTTCTTTTTATGGGTTAATATATGCCTTATGTTTATTTCTCAAATGCCTTCATTATGAATTTTCCTTTCATTATGATATAAATAAAGATTATTCAACCCATTTTCTTTTTATGTCTAATTCATATTTTATTCCTTATGATTGAATTAATTTATGTAGAACACAAATATCAAAAATATTTTATTATTGGTACACCCAGATAGCACTCGGATGTATTGGGTAATGTTTTAGTCTCATGCGACTTTGTATATGGGATCAGGGAGTAAAACTAATACATTATGGGACATTGTCCACCATGTGATACAGTATAGGTAAGTAGAATTGAAACATGTTTATTTCATGTAATATGTTTTTTCCAACTTTCTTTTATTACCGCGATCTTATAATACAATGTTTTTATGTTCTTCTCCCATGTAATTCACTCACGATCCTTATTTTTTATAAAATAATGTTATACTTTTAACTCACATGTTATGTTTCCTTGTCATGTTATTCCCTTAATAGGATCTTTATATCACCCATTTATTTGATGTATTTCCATGTTTATACTATAAATTTTTAGGCGATCAAATGTATTTAACAACTCCTTTTGGAGAATGAAATGAGTATTTCATGTTTTAGTTTACTTTTTTTGTATTTTGAACTACTCTTGCAATGAAAAATAGGCCTCATGATATTTGGGATGTACTTATTTGATATTTATGATTTGAAATCATGTACTAATATGTGTAAAAGTCTTTTTTCACAATATTTTTTATTAGAACAATGGTATAGTTAATCTTTGAAAACTAGTATGAGAAATAATTAGGGAAAACCCTAGGGTTAACTCTAAGGGTAAGTATATGTATAATTATATGAATAGTAAAATATCTTTGAATTTTGGTGAAGTATAAAGTGAGTAGTTTGAAATAAATTATATCCCTAGTTGGATACTACAATTGGGTGTGGATCTAGAATAGTTTCACCTATGGGTAACAACTCCTAAAAGGTTTCATTGAGCTGTAATTGATCATCACCTACTAAACGACAATAGGTCTTCATGAACACCAAGTTTGAAACTCCCAAGGGATAAATTTTTTGAAATTCATGAACTCTTTACAAACCATTATAAAGGACTTGAACAAATAATTATGTTAGAAAACCTTATAGGTTAATTATTAAGGATAAAATACATTGAAACCTAGAGAGTCAAAAGTTAGAATATACTTACCATTTATAATTTATTCATCTAAAATTTTTATGGTTCCCATATGTAAATTTATTAATTATTACATTCTACTATTTTTTTCTTATTTTAGTTAATGGAGGTAAATTAGAGAAATCATTATTAAAACATACATGATATGAAATATGATTATTTATCCAATGAGATGTCTAATTTAATGAGAGTGGGACATGATAACTTCATGGATGTACTATCTCAACTAGATCAAGTTACGAATACTAACACAACTATTGTAGAATTACCAACAATTCATATGAATGATCAAGTTACAATCAAGTCTTATATGTGATAAAGGCCTCATTAATTTATTTCATCTTCTGATACCAAGATCAGGAAAGAATGGATTATCTATATTGAGAATATATTCTATATCCTCTAAATGCTTAGGATAGGTTTCTGAAAAAAAGAGCTCTCAGAGACTTGAAGAAACCCAGGGTTTTCCTCACACAACATACCGCTCCTGTTTTGATTTGATCTTACTCAAGTTATTAATGGTGTATTTTGATCCTGGATGGGAATCCTCTTTCGAGGTACAAGCCAACAAAGTTCATAATGGAGAAATTCTTCCAGTTGAAAGGCCGAGAGGGATCACATTTCTTGAGGTTCTCAAAGGTACTTATTCATGTAAATCCACTACGACCATAGCGAATCTATGAAAGAAACTTGATGATGACAGTTTTGTAGTTGAATTCAACCCAGAGGCTCTTCATCAGCGTTCGCTATTATGTAAGTTTTCCATCATGGGTTGTATTTTATATATCAAAGGTGATAAATTGTGGATGAATTCTTCTCTGAAATTCAGGATTTCCCATGTATGGGGTTTTTTCAATTGGAAGCTTGTACCAATAGGCAAGGGTTACTTTCATCTATTGTAGCGATCCCAGGAAGATTTCGACTGGGTATGGAAAATTGGGAATCATCAAATAAATCCTGGGGTTCTTCGACTCTCCAAATGGGATTTCTCTTTCATCCAGCACTTCATAGAATACCATGGCAAATATATGGGTTAGACTTCACAGAAATAGTTGATTATTCTGGCACCCCATGATTTTGAATGATATTGCATCCTGTATTGGTACTCTGTAATGACCCAAAATTTTGTATAATTTTTGTTTTCTAATTTTGTGTATTATTTTAATTTATACTCAACAAAACTATATTCTTTAATTAACAAAGTGAGTATAATTAAATGATGCTATTGGGTTTTGACTATTATATGACCATTGGTCAATATGAATGTTGGTCAATATGACCATTGGAAACTAAACTCTTAACATTTCAATTATTGTTTAAAAATACAATTGGTCTTGTTTAATTAACACGGAAAGAAGATTTGATGGCCTCATTCAGTAGACTCGGGCCGTTTGAATCCCATCTAATGGAACCTGGGATGGAGGTAGCACCACCAGGCTTTGCTCTGGACCAAACCCAAGCTGAACTTCATTGTGTGAAGTTGGAATTGAATCGCCTTAGAAATAAGTTCAAGCTGATAGAAATTACCACTCAGGCAATGTTGGCCAAGCCGCCCCAAGATTCTATCACCTTAGCACACCTTACACTTAAGTCCTATGCTGGTGTTATAAGGGGCTATGTAACAAGACCTTAGCTGCTTTATGTAATCCTTTGATATAAATAAAAAAACTTTATTTCTTCTTATAGAGAAGTTTGTGAATTTTAAAATGCCTGGATAAATATAGGATGTATATTATTAATGATTTTTTTAAAAAAAATGATACTTTAAAATATTTATGTAAACCTTAAATAATTAATAATGTGTAATGATTAAAAAAAATGGTCTTCTATAGTTGTTTTCAGAAAGAAATATAGAGTCTAATAAGATAAACATAATTTTTGGTGAATAGTAAATTATAAATAGTGATTTTATGATTATGAAAAGTAATGTGACAAAATTTATTAGAAACCTCACTTGAGAATGTATTAATATAATTTAGGCACATTGATTAAGTAATGTGATTCAATAAAATAGGTCAACAACTTTTTCAGAAATTATTAGTAAAGTACTATCTTTTCCAGGTGAATAGTTTTTTATATGTAAATTAAATTAAAAATATTTGTAAAAATATTTATATAAAATGGAGTTCAATTTTGAATTCATAGAATCAATATTAGGTTAAGGTGAATTTTTTGGATTTTTCTGAGAAAGTTGAATTTTTGGTGAATAATGAAATTACAGTTTTGCATTCTGGGTGTTTAAAGACATCATTAAGGATGTAATAATTGTGTAATATTTTTTTCGACTTATTAATAATAAGATATTATATGAGGTGTCTGATTTGGAAAATACCATGGGAAAATACAATGGGAAAACCCATGGTTTTTCCAATACCACTGATGAGGTGTCCCTTGGTAATTAATGATTTGTTCCCTCACTTCCCCTATAAATACCAAGCCATTCCCTCATCCATTTCATTCCAAAATCCTCTTCAACAATATTTTAATCTTATTACCTCCCAAAGAGTCTTCCCAAGGTTCACTCAAGCCTCCCAAAGTCTTGACCTTCATGCTTTCGAAGTTACTCTTCAAGGTAAGGGTATCTTTCACCCTCCTCTTTTAAGCCTTGACTTCCTTTATGTTGTGTCTTCTAGTGTCCATATCTTTATGTTGAGGGTATGTTCTTATATGTTCTCATTACTTTACATTTCATGTATAATTTTTTAGAGTCCCTTTCTCCTCTCATCAATTTCTTTTTCTGAATTTTTAAGTGATGTTGTTTGGCTGCCAAATTTCTTGTAAAAAAATACATCTTCTCTTTTCTTTCATGTGTCCATTTCATGTGGTATGTCATTAAAATATCCATACCATGATATTATTATGTACTAATAATATATTATTAACTATTTATGAGTGTGTTACCCTTGTACCCTCTCTATTCAATGTTTTCTAAAAACATGTTATATTGCCGTTATGCTGCAGAAATTTCGCCTCCAAATTTCTCTCTTTCTCTCTAGAAATTCTCTTGTTTTATTTATATTTATACCCAGACCAATTTGGTTTCTATAGGTGTTCATAGATATATAAATATTATATATAGGATTTTATAATTTATATACATATAACCCTCACCTTCTTTCCATGGGTTATAAATGACATAATGATCTTATTTTTAAGAACTTTTAAAACATCACGATCTTGAAATGAAACCCATTTATTTTATTATCCATGGGTTATTTATGAAATTATTGATTATGATCTATGTGGCACACATGAATTTGAATACATATTAAGGTTTTTCCCTAATATCTCTCCAATGCATTGGGTAAGGAATTAATCTCTAGATATGACAAGTTTCACAATACCTTGGTGAATAACCTTTGTAATGTTTATGACACCTTGTGGATGGACCTTGGTGATATGTTCATAAATGTCTAAATGAAATGTTGAAGACACATATTAAAGTTGTGTTTCAAGTTATTTTTATCATTGTATTCATATTCTCCCATTTCTTGGGTCTTTGGGTTTTTATTCAAGTTCTTATTATTAACACAAGTAAACTGATTCCCATGTTTACCCATACTGGGACATCTTCTCACCCTTTACCTTGATGTATGTCTCCAGGATTTTAGATTCAATAATTGTAATAGTATGAACCTATGAGGAAGCCTTAAAAGTGATTTAGAATAATGTTTTATGTTGTTTTCATGTTTTATGTCCCTAATGTACATGTCACTGGACTTTAAAGATCCTCTGTTTGTAAAATGTAATGAAAAGTTATGTAATAAAAAGGTGGGATTTCATAGTTAGTATCAAATGATAGTTTAGTTATTTATGGAAATTAGGATATTAAAACTTTAGGAAGAATACTATAGAAAATTATAAATATAGGAAAACTTCCTGGTATTTTTTCAGTATTGAGTAAGTGGTCTATTAGACCAAAACATCCATGTTTGGATACGAGCAGGTAGAGGCGACTCTGGCACATATTTACATAGGGGTAAAACCTGAAAACACTGTTTTGAGCTGGACTCAAACAGGAACTAGTGCATGACAATGGGACATTCTTCACTCTTGGTTATAAAAATCTCAGGGGATATGTTTGGTTAATCATAAGCTTTTTATAAATCATTATGAAGGATTTATAGCGAAATGTAATTGTTTAAAGAATGTAGTTTTAAGACATAAATTTTTTTATAGTTAAAAGATTCTTAAATCAAATATGTTTCTCACAACGGTATTATTATTATAAAAAATAGTGTGTAATAGGAGTAATCGTTCAAATGGTGACTGCAACGGACCTTGCGCTGACGACCCTCCGATGGAATCTGGAATGGAAACATTAATGTGAATGATGAACCAACTGACTGAAGTTATAGGAAATAACTTCAATCAAGCTGAGAGACCAATCTCACCATGAATGGAACAACATTATTATGAGTCCTTTATGCATCAGTGACCACCAACCATCAGTGGATCGATTGAACCATTGATTGCTGAGCAGTGGATCAGCTCCATCGATAAGATCTTTTCTGTGCTCCGTTGTTCAGAGAAACAGAAGGTCACCCTGGCTATCTATCACTTAGAATGAGAATCTGATCAGGGGTGGGAACTGATTAAAAACATAAGGAAAAGAGTGGAAATTGATGATATGGAGTGGGAAGAGTTAAGAAGGACCTTTTTCAATAAATATTTCTCTCGTTCCATGAGAACAAGAATGGAGAAGAATTTTCTTAAGCTGAAGCAGAAGGAGAATGAATCTGTCGAAAGCTCTGAGATGAGCTTCACCTGACTTTCACGATATACCTCTAGCTTTTTCATGGATCTAAATGGTATGTTTTCTAGATTCTTCAGTAGAATGAGACCTCATCTGCAGAAGAATCTAGCCAACTGAGACTATTATAGCTATGAGAAGATCATGTAGAGTGTGATGAAAGTCGAGCTGGAGTTCGGTGAGACGTAGTGGTCTCATAAATACAATGATAAGAAGAGATCGACAGAGCCCAACATAGGGAAAAATTTTGATCAGGGAAGAGGAGGAAATCATGTGAAACTTCCCACGTGTAATAAATGTGGTAAGTAGCATTCGTGAAACTGCCTTCTCAAGAGTAGGAAATGCTACAAGTGTGGAAGAGATGGCCATATTGCGAGGAATTGTCGTAGTGAGGTGAAACCTCAACTTCCAAACACAAACGACAAGGGAAAGATGGTGTAAGACCTACCTGATGTCCAGTTATTTAAGTGTGGATAATGTGGCCACTTTTCTAATCACTATCCAAATCTGAGGGTAGTGGAGGGGAACCACCATCTGCCTCAGCAAAGGCCAAGGGATCAATGGAATTCTTTTTCTATCATGGATGCTGAATTTAAAGTGCCAAATGATGTGGTGGAAGGTACTCATATTGTTCTCTCAAAGATAGAAAGTATATTGTTTGATTGTGGTTCTACACATTCCTTTGTTTTCTCCATGTTTGCAATGAATTTAGAATCAACCCCTGTTTTGCTAAAAGTAGAGTTATCAGTCAAGACTAATGGTGGGATTATCCAAGAATATTCAGTGTTTAGAAACTCCGATATTTAATTTGGTGAGAAAAATATTATCACCAATCTAGTAGACATTTAAATTATGGAATTAGACATTATACAAGGGATGTATTGGCTCTCAAAGTATAATTCTGAGTTCAAATGTAGAAGCATGGAAATCGCATAAGTCTTTAATGGAAAACCTATAGTTATCTTCCAAGGAGAGATATCTAAACTTGATCTCGGTCTTGATAAACCCCATATATCCTTATTTATAGAGTTTATCAGTTACGATGAAGAAGGATATGAGAGTTTAAGGATATAAATTGTTCTTGTCGTCTAGAAATACATTGATGTATCTCCTGAGGAGTTTTCTGGACCTCCCCTAGAAAGAGAGGAAGAGTTCTCTGTTGAACTCATACCTGGATCTCATCCAATATCAAAGACCCCCTATAGGATGGAAAAATTTGTGCTATAGGAATTAAAGAAACAACTCCAAGATCATTTAGAGAAGGGGTTTATCCGATTTAGTGTGTCTCCTGAGGGATCTCCAGTTCTATTTTTGAAGAAGAAAGATGGATCGATGTGGATATGCATTGATTATAGAGAACTAAAAGGGATCACAGTGAAAAAAACCCTCTTCCATGAATTGATGACTTATTTGACCAACTTCATGGGGCTCAATTATTCTCAAAGATTGATCTTCATTTGGGTTATCATCAATTGATGGTAAAGAAGTAAGATATTCCAAAAACTACCTTCCGATCAAGATATGGGCATTATGAGTTTGTTGTTATGCCTTTCGGACCGACTAATGCACGAACTATTTTTATGGATTTGATGAATATAGTCTTTAAGGACTACCATGATAACTTTTTGGTAGTTTTTGTTGATGATATTCTGATATATTTCAAAAGTCACGAGGATCATGAAAATTATCTACGGGTTATTTTTCAAAAATTATGAAAGGAGATACTTTTTGTAAAGTTCAGTATATGTGAATTTTGGTTACAACAAGTTTTTTTCTTGGGGAACATTGTAACCATTGAAGGAATCACTATTGACCCTACAAAGACAAAAGTTGTAGAGGAGAGGACTCAACCAACAAAAATAATTGAGATTTGTAGTTTTCATGGACTAGATGGATATTATAGGATTTTTGTGAAAAACTTTTCACAATTTTCCAATCCATTAACCAAGTTTACTCGAAAATGGGTCAAGTTCATCTGGATAAAGGAGCGTGAGAAAAGTTTCCAAGAGCTGAAGAAGAGATTGGTTATTGCATCCATGTTAACTATTCCCTCATTTGGAAAAGGATTCGTTATTTTTAGCGATGTATATTTAAAAGGACTTGGGTGAGTCCCCATGAAAAATAACAAGGTCATTTCTTATGAATCATGACAGTTGAAGACTCATGAGAAGAATTATCCTACGCATGATTCGGAGATGGCTGCAGTCTTTTTTTCTCTAAAGTTATGGTGACACCATCTTTATGGGGAGAAATGTGATATATACATAGACCATCAAAGATTGAAGTATATTTTGACACGAAAGGAATTTACTATGAGAAAAAGGAGATGGTTGGAACTTTTTAAAGACTATTATTGTTCAATTCATTATCATCTGGAATGAGCAAACAAAGTTACTGATACATGAAGCAGGAAAGACCCATTTGTCTTTTCCATGATGAGAATTCGAAGGGATCCTTTGATAAATGACCTAGTAAATTTGGACATGGGAATTATAAGGGAAGGGACATCATCAACGCTAACCCAAATGATTTCTTAACCGTTATTACTAGAGAAGATCAAGATAGCTCAGAAAGAAGATCCTTTGTTATAGAAGAAGTTTGAGGCTATAAAGCATGGGAAGTTTCCTGAGTTTAATATTGATCAAGAAGGTGTACTGAAATATAGTACAAGACTATGTGTTACATATATTCTGGAAATAAATAAGGAGCTGATGGATGAAGCTCATAGCTCTACTTTCTAAATACATCCTGGAATCAGAAAAATGTATAGGGATCTTCGTGATAATTTTTATTGGGATAATATGAAAAAAGAGATTGATGACTACACTTCAAGGTACCTGGTATGTTAGCAAGTGAAGGCAGAACGACAACTTCCTAAAGTGGTATTGCAACCACTACCCATACCAGCATGGAAGGGGGGTAATATCACTATGGACTTCATCACTGGTCTCCCAAGAAATTCCAATGGAAATAATGTGATATGAGTTATTGGGGACCATCTCACAAAGACTACCCATTTTATTTATATCTGGGAGGATTTATCTCTTGATCAACTTGACAGTATTTATGTGATTGAAGTGGTAAGGCTGCAAGGATTTCCCCTTTCTATCGTATTTGATTGTGATCCAAGGTTCACATAACAATTATGGAGAAGTCTTCAACATGCTCTAAGCACTGAATTGAATTTCAGTATGAACTATCACCCCCAAACTGATGAAAAATCTGAAAGGACTATTCAGACACTCGAGGAAATGCTGAGAACATTCTCAATAGAATTTATAGGTGGATGGGATTAACATCTCCCTTTAGTGTTGTTCTCTTACAACAACAGCTTCCACTTGAGCATTCAAATGGCCCCCTATGAAGCTCTATAAGGGAAGTGATTTAGAACTCCTACTTTTTGGGATGAAGCTGGTGAGAGAAAGCCTCTTGGGCCTGATCTTGTGCAAGAGATGATAGAAGAAGTCCACGGCATCCAACAACACATTAAGGCAGCACAGAGTCGGAAAAAGAGCCATGCTGACAACCATTGAAGGGACTTGGAGTTTGATGTCGGTGACAATGTATTTCTTCGAATATCACCTTGTAAGAGATACGTGAGGTTTGGGAAGAAAGGGAAGCTCAGCCCTAGGTAGATTGGCCCCTATAAAATCCTTGATTGTGTAGGATTGGTGGCCTATCATCTTTCACTTCCTCCAAATCTAGCACAAGTTCATGATGTCTTCCGCGTATCCTTCTTGAGGAAGTACATACCCGACCCTTCACATGTACTAAACCCTGAGGTGGTACAACTGGAACATGAACTCTCTTATTAGGAGCATCTGGTGGAGATCTTAGTTCATAGAGATAAGGTTCTACATAACAAGACTACCCTCCTTATTAATGTGTTGTGGAGAAACCACAAATGCGAGGTAGCCATGTGGGAACCAGAGGAGTCTATGAGGCAGAAGTACCCACACCTTTTCTTTTCTGATGGTACGAGTTAAAATTCAAGGGATGAAATTTCTTAAGGGGGGAATAATGTAATGACCTGAAATTTTGAATAATTTTTGTTTCCAAATTTTTTGTATTATTTTAATTTATAGTCAACAAAACTATATTCTATAATTAACGAAGTGAGTATAATCAAATGAGGCTCTTAGGTTTTGATTGTTATATGACTGTTGGTCAATCGGACTAATGGTCAATATGATTGTTGGTCAATATGATCGTTGTAAAATAATCTCTTAACATTTAAATTATTGTTTATAAATACAAGTGATCTTGGTTAATTAATAAAGAAATAAGATTTGATGGCCTCATCCAGTAGACTTGGGACATTTTAAGCCCATCTGATGGAACTTGGGAAGGAGGTAACACCACTGGACTTCGCTCTAGACCAAACCCAATCCAAACTTCATCATGTGAAGCTGGAACAGAATCGTCTTCGAGAGAAGTTCAAGCTTATAGAAATTACCACTTGGGAAATGTTGGCTGAGCCACCCCAAGATTTTATCACTTTAGCACACCTTAAACTTAGGTCCTATGCTGGTGTTATAAAGGGATATGTAATGAGACATTAGCTGCTTTATGTAATCCTTTGATATAAATAAAAATTGTGATTTCTTCTTATGGTGAATTTTGTGAATTTTCAAATGTCCAGATAAATACAAGATGTAAATTATTAATGATTTTTGAAAAAAAAATATATTTTAAAATATTTATGTAAACCATAAATAATTAATAATGTGTAATGATTTTTCAGAAAATGGTCTTCTACAGTTATGTTCAGTAAGAAATTTAGAGTCTAATAAGATCAACATAATTTTTTGTGAATAGTAAATTATGAATAGTGATTTTATGCTTATGCATAGTAATGTGACCAAATGTATTAGTAACCTCACTTAAGAGAGTATTAATATAATTTATACAACTTGATTATGTAATGTGATTCAATAAAATAGGAAACAGTTGTTTCAAAAATTATTAATTAAGTATTAGTTTTTTTAGGTGAATAGTGTTTTTTATTTAAAAATTAAATTAAAAATATATAGAAAATTATTTTTATAAAATGGAGATCACTTTTGAATTCAGAGCATTGATATTAGGTTAAGGTGAATTTTAGGTATTTTTCTGAGAAAGTTGAATTTTCAGTGAATAGTGAAATTACTGTTTTGAGTTTCGGGTGTTTAATGACATCATTATGGATGTAATAACTGTGTAATGATTCTGGATGAATTATGAATAGTAATATATGATATTATGTGTTCTAAGTGGCCAATACCATGGGAAAATACCATGGGAAAGCCCATGGTTTTTCCAATACCACCGATGAGGTGTCCCTTGGCAATTAATGATTTGTTCCCTCACTTCCCGTATATATACCAAGCCATTACCAGATCCATTTCATTCCAAAATCTTCCTAAACGAATTTATGGTCTTATTACCTCCCATGGAGTCCTCCCAAGGTTTCCTCAAGCCTCCCAAGGTCTGGACCTTCAAGCTTTCGAACTTACTCTTCAATGTAAGGGAATCATTCACCCTCCTCTTTTAAGCCATGACTTCCTTTATGTTGTGTCGTCTAGTTTCCATATCTTTATGTTGAGGGTATGTTCTTATATGTTCTCATTACTATCAATTTTATTTCTAATTTTTTATAGTCCCTTTCTGCTCTCATCAATTTATTTTTCTGAATTTTTAATTGACGTCGTTAGGCTTCCAAATTTCCTGTAAAAGAAATCGTATCAACTATTTTCTTTCATGTCTCATTTTCATGTGGTATGTCATTCAAATATCCATACCATGATATTATTATTTACTCGTACTTTATTGTGAATTATTTCTGTGTGTGTGTCCCTTTTCCCCTCTCTATTCAATGTTGTCTAAAACCATGTTATATAGCTATTATGCTGTAGAAATTTCGCCTTGAAATTTCGATCTCTTTCTCTCCAGAAATTCACTTGTTTTATTTGTATGAATACCCAGACCTATTTCGTTTCTATAGGTGTTCATAAATATATAAATATGATATATTTGATTATTTAATTGACATACATATAACCCTCACTCCCTTTCCATGGGTTATAAATGACATAATGATATTATTTTTAAGAACTATTAAAACGTCACCATCGTGAAATGAAACCCATTTATTTTATTCTCCATGGGTTATTTATGAAATTATTGATTATAATCTATGTGGCACACATGAAAGTAAATATATATATTAAGGTCTCACCCTGATAGCACTCCAATTAATTGGGTAAAGAATTAATCTCTAGAGATGACAAGATTCACGATACCTTGGTGAATAACCTTGGTAATTTCTATGACACCTTGGGGATGGACCTTGGTGACGTGTTCATGAATATTTAAATGAAATATTGAAGCCACATATTCAAGTTATTTTTCATGTTCCTTTTATCATGGTATGTCTATTCTCCCATTGCTCGTGTCTTTATGATTTTATTCAAGTTATTATTGTTAACACAAGTAAACAGAATCCCTTGTTTACCATTAATGGGCCTTCTTCTCACCCTTTACCTTGATGTATGTCTCTAGGATATGAGATGAAGTAATTGTACATAATATAAACATATGTTGAATCCTTAAAAGTGTATTAGTAAAATGTTTTATATTGTTTTCATGTTTTATGTCCCTGATTTCCAAGACACTAGAATTTAAACATCCTCTGTTTGTAAAATGTAATGAAAAGTTATGTAATAAAAAGGCAGAATGACATATACTCCTCTGAAAATTGAACAACATTAATTTAATAAAGAGATCAGACTATATTCTAGGGTGATGGTAGAATTTGATATTTCTTCCAATCAGCCTGAAGTTATTGTTTTCGATGAAAATTATTTTAAAACCGAAGTTCGGGTATAATTTGTGTGCATTCCACCATACTGTGAACTATGTAAGATTTTTGGACACTCATTGCTGAAATACAGGGTTGTGAAATGAAAATTTACCCACCCAAGTGATGATGGGTGGAATGAAATGGGATGTAATAAGAAATACAGATTCTCTTCTCCTGAAAATTCTAAGCGTTCCAAAAAGAAAACTGAAATATGGGGTAAGAAATCATCTTTTCTGGGAGAAGGCTTGGGTATCACTTGGGATGAACAATTGGATGAAGAAGAACTTGAAAACACTGATCATAGTATCCTTGTGGATATTAAAATATTGGTGATGAATACTTGTAAGAAATCCCAGGCCAGAAATCACTTAAATGATCCCAATTACCTTTCCCCAGTTGAAACTGAGAAGCCCGAGAGGGATACTGTAAATGGGGTGACAGTGTTAGATATCTCTCAGGACCCCACCAACATCTTTCTGCTACAGCCACTTGCGCCAAAACAAAACTTTTCCCAAAAAGTCAATGGTGTCATAGATAGTATTGAGAAAGCCAAATATTTTGGAGCTGTACAGATTGACATAGAAGCTACAACTCTCCAGGATGGGAATGCATGTTCAAACTCACAAACTGCTTTAAATTTACTCAATGTAAATCGAAAGACAGTGTGCACACTCCCTATACAGCTGTTATGAAAAGTCATTGTTCCCTTAAAAGGGAAAAAAATGAACCCATTGACTCATAAGTGGCATTAGGCATGTCACTTGTGATTCTATTGTTACTCCAGTTATAAGTGACCCCATTGATTTAAAATAAGACCACATAATCACCACCATGAATCATATTGCACTTGAAATTAATAATATTGAAAATTCAGGTGCTACTTGCATTTCTTATGATTCTCCTATGAGGAAGAAAGAATATAATACCCGCATAATCGCTTCTAAAAATCTTAGGTGATCAAAGAGGAAAAAGGGTTTAGGAGGTCCAAAAATGAAAAAGGAGATCACTTTCTCCAAATCTAGGTTTTAATGTATGTTTTATTTTTTAACTATCAGGGGAGAACCCTAACAAACTTACTATCCTTAAAATATTTCTTTTGACTCATAAACCTAAAAAAAATTCTATTTCTGAACTAAAAGTTAATATCTCTCTGAAATTTCTACATCTTTGAACTTAGGGTTATAATTTTCTAGGAGCCTTTAAAAATATTGATGATTCTGAATCTCTTTGTATTTTTATCATGAATATCTTCAAAATGTTAATGCTTTCAAGTGCTCTAAACATTTGTTTACTTTTGATTTCTCCCTTGTTGGTATAGATATTTTTTTTACTATGATCTATGCAAAAAACTGATACCAAGATCATATGACTCTATGGAATGATCTTTTAGATATGTCTAACAACATTCATGACCGTTGTTTCGTGATAGGTGATTTTAACGCTATTCTTACTCCATATGAAAAAATTGGTCCTTCACACTCACACATCTCTTCAAAAGAATTTAGATAAATGCTAGAAGATTGTAACCTTATTGAAATCAATCTTAAGGGTGCTAACTTTACATGGTATAGAAGACACTACAATAGGGTAGTGGCCAAAAAATTAGATAGAGCTTTCACAAACCTCTTGGAGTTGGAGAATTGGGATACCATATCTAACATTACATTTCCTAAACTAAATTCGATCCAACATCCCATTCTTGTTAGTATTTTCTCTAAAATTCCTAACCCCATGCTACCGTTCAGATTCAATAATTCTTGGTCTGCTGACATGGAATCCTCAAACCTCATAAAAAAATGTTTGGATTCTATGAAACATCACCATGACATTTTTGAATGTATAACTAAGCTAAAGCACCTCAAAATGTGTTCTAAATGTTTGTGCATGACTAAATATAAACAAATGGACAAAGATATTTCCATTCTTGAGGATGAACTTACCCAAATTAAAAATACCTCCACCAGTTCTAATTTCTCCTTAGACCCTCAAAATGAAATCAACATCTCTCTGAAAGTCAACTCTCTCCTACTCCTCAAAGATAATATGTACAAGTAAGTCTTCAAAACCAAATGGATTTCAGATGGGGATAGAAACACTAAGTTCTACAATTCCATTCAAATAATTTGGTATGTGTGTAGACCTCTTTCATTCCTCGAGGAAAATGATACCATTTTAGACTCTGAGACAGACATTACAAATCATGTGGTATCCTACTGTAAAAATATTTTTAATGGACCATGACTAGACAAGGACCTCCTCCCTAAGGTCATCTTGGTTATGGTAAATGAAGCAGGAAATAATTTTTTTTAAACATCCCTCTTGACCATGAAATTAAAGAAACTTTCTTCAGCCTCAACTTTGACAGTGCTCTGGGTCCTGATGGTTTCAATAATGGATTTTTTCCACAATTCTGGGAGGTCATTAATATAGACGCTTGTAATCTCATCAGATCCTTTTTTTAATGGTCTCCTTTTTCATGGGCTTAATGCTCAATTCCTCACCCTAATTCCTAAAGTGGCCAATTCTTTTGAAATTCATCCCTTCCGTCCTATTTCTCTCATCAACTCTCTTTACAAAATTAATATTAATCTCCTCACCAACAGAAGTTCTTTCATTTGATCTAAAATTATCTCTTGGAATCAATTTGGGTTTATCAAGGGATGCTCTTTACGGTATTGCATTTACCTCACCTCAGAATGCACCAACTCTCTAAATAAAATTAGCAGAGGTGGAAATTCTATGATTAAACTTGATATTAGGAAAGCCTTTAACCCCATTGATTAGAGCTTCATTTTTAATGTTCTCCAAGCTTTTGGGTTTAATGACACTTTCATCAGTAGAATTAATTCCTCATTTACTTCGGCCTATATTTCCATTATTTTTTATGGATCTCCTAAAGGATATTTCAAATGAACCAAAGGGGTCAGGCAAGGTGATCCCTTATCTGCCATTCTCTTTTCCATTATGAAAGACTATCTTAGTGGATTGCTCATGTTCCTTGTAGCTTAAAACAAACTTAAAACTATCCATGCATCCAGAAATTTAAATGTTCTTATGTATATCTTATACGTCGATGATTTTTTCTTGTTCTTACAAGGGGATAAAAGAAATATAAAAACTCTAAAAAATGATTTATCCCACTATGAAGATATCTCTTGTCAATCTATTTAATAGAAAAAAATCTTTTATCTTATTTGGAAAAAGATTTCGTACTATTAGAAAAAATAACATCATCAATACTCTAGGAATCAAAGAAGGATCCTTCCCTTTCACTTACCCGAGAGTTCCCATTTTTTGGGGAAGACATAAATACAAATACTTAGTAACAGTTTTTGACCCGGTTATCAATCAACTCTCCTCTTGGAAAGGAAAATCCTTCTCCGTGGCTAGCAGGATCTGTCTAGTGAAATCCATCAATGTATAAAAAATGGTCTACTCATTGATGGTATATAAATGGCCTACTGGTCTCCTCAAAAAAATTAATATCTACATAAAAAAATTTGTCTGGACTGGAGCATTATGGAATGAAAGCTTGTTACCATCCCCTGGTCCACATGTTGCAAACATCTTAAGAAGGTCGGCCTTGGCATAAAAAATCGTATTCTTTTTAATGAGGCCCTACAGGCAAAACTCACATGGAGATTAATCAATAATAACTCTGACTCCATTTATTTTATTAAAAATAATTTTCTCTTGAATTTAAAGAAAGGAAATTTGATCTATGTTAACTCTTCGATCTATCCATCCTTTAGACTTTCATTTTATAATATCATGAATTATTCTAGATGGATGGTAAGTGTTAATTATTCCATGATTTCATGGATAGAAAATAGGAATGGCAAACACCTTATATCCATGTTAAATTCTAATGATTTTCTTGAAAATACAACTTACACTATTAAGGATGTCCTACAATCTCATAATTTCAATCTCCTAGATAATGTCATGAATGTGGTTGAAGATTACCCTTTTTCTAACTCAGATAATTTCCTCATCTGGGAGCCCATCCATAATGTTATTCTTGATTTCAAAAGTTTTTATAAACACAACATCAAAAACTCTAATCCTTACTTTTGTTGGCTGAATTTCTTTGAAAAGCCTTGTATTAAACCCTCAAGTCTCAACCTTGTTTGGCGTATTTCCCACAAACGCATTTCTACTGAGGTTTGTCTATAATATTTTGGTATCCAATATTTATCTAAATGTCACTTATTCCATCAAAATAGAGAGGATACTAATAATATTTTTGTCTTGTGCAACAGCTTTAGCCGTCTGGAATTATATTACTAATATGTTTGAATGCAGATGGTTATCCATGGAATTCGTTTTCTCCCAAATAAAACATTATGTTGAACTGGATCATTTGCAGAAAATCAGAAATATCTTCCTAACAGCTTCTTTCGAGATCATCCAT
The DNA here is from genome assembly GCA_963277665.1 of Viscum album. Lineage (NCBI taxonomy): Eukaryota > Viridiplantae > Streptophyta > Magnoliopsida > Santalales > Viscaceae > Viscum > Viscum album. The sequence continues at coordinate 342,532,274 of OY728135.1, forward strand.
GTGATATGGTTTGACAAAAATGCTATTATTCACAACAATTACTCATTTAATCTTAATTTAGGTCGAACTTTGATTCTCACTACCATTAGTGAAGCGGCCTCACTTTAGAATGATTTGTGTAACAACACAGTTGGATACTTTACAATCCTTCACCATCTTAGACTCTAAGGTCTCTACCGACATCCAAAGAACACCATTGAAGTTTTCTGGAATGCTCAGATCCTAGGTTGGATTAATGTAAATGATGATGGAGCCTCTAAAGGCAATCCAGGAACTATGGGATACAGTGTTATTTTCAGATATTTTCTTGTCAATTGTCATGGATTATTCTTCGGAAGTTGTGGTTTGGTCTCCTCTTTGGAAGCGTAGATGCTGGCGGTGATAAATACAGATGATTTTGTGAATAAAAAAGGCCGTAACAACATATGGATTGAAAGTGACTCAACAAAAATTGTCCATGTTATCTGAAATGGTGTGGTACACCTTGAATGTCTGCTTACCACCCGTTGTATGAGCTGCCTTACCTCGCTCCTGGATATTAGATATATATTCACTCATTCCTTTCATGAAGTGAACATGGTTTCTGATGGTCTTTCCAATAAAAGGATCAATCACAACATCATATGGCTTGATGACCTTCCTATCGATCTTCTTTCTCTTTATGAAAAAGATTGTAATAAGATCTCCTCCTTCAAACTCAGGTAGTTCCTTTATTTTGTTCAATATATGGTTCCCATTACATTAATAAAAATATTCTATATCCTCCAATTCATAGATAAATATAATGTTGGGTTGGCATTTTATTGCATTGAGGTTGAAGTCAATTAGTGGTGGACACTGATCAAGAACAGAAATTCAAAAAATGATACTTATTCAATGGATTGGGGAAAATTAATGAAAATATTTTTAATAAATATTTTCCCAAAATCTCCATCTTAAAATAGATAGGGATTTCCTCAGTATGAAGTAAAATTAAGAAATTTCTATCAAGTCGTATAAGGAAAACTTCACAAGGATGTCAAGATACAGCTCCATCTTCTTTGTCAACATAGAATATAAGGTGGGAAATTTTTTAGTGGGATAAAGAGAATTATATGGAAATATTTGGAAATTATAAACATTGATATCAATAAAGAAATTTTATGTTGTTACCTCAAAGATGATATAGATATCAGTGACTCTCTATGGTCTCATGGGACTGGAGAAAAAATGTAAAATGGATTTTTATTTAGGGGGATCAATAGATAAATATCAAAAAGGAAAAAACCCAATACCCCACTTGTAAAAATAGTGGGATGAAGCATCCTGTTAAAACTATATTCTAAGAAGCAAGATATTCTTCAAATCTAGAAAAGTGGATAATCAAGATAATCAATGCTGAAGGGAAATTAAGAACCCCACTAATGTGGAAGAATAAAATAAGGTTTAGATCAACACATAGGTTCTAGGTTAGTGTTTAAACTACAAGGAAAATTGTAATTATATAGTACAATTCCCTAATTGAAGGGTTGCTGGAGACAATAAATGACAACAATCTACAAGGCCTATAGAGTAACAAATAGATTATTCTATCTCTACTACTAAGGTGTATCCCAAAAATTATGTGGTGATAGGTTCACTAGTTGTTAATTCAAGAATAGTGAATATACTATTTGATTCAAGTTATATAAATTATTTCATATCATGAATTATTAGTATAACTATTCAAGGACCACCTTAAAAATGAGGTTAATCTATCTATGAGAATAAAAAGAGTAAAAAATGATGCATTTAAAGTATATAACTACTTCTAGGTCAATGTTTGTGACCTAAATCTTCTGAAAAATATCATATTATGTACATTTGTGGATTTTGATGTAATATTGTGTAAATATTGGATATCATTATATAAATCCAATATCAACAATTGAGATAGGGAGATGACTCTCCATTCCCCAAGGTAACCTCTAATTCTGTTCACGTGGAAGGAGGAGGATGAATCACCCCCAAAAACTTCTATTCAAGACTGTACCATATTTCTATATGGAAGTCATATATCATTAAAATGATTAGGATAAATGAGAGAATCATTCTTGTGGGATGCCCATTATGAGGGATTACAGTGATGTTTTTCCCAAAGAGTTATCTCGTCTTCCTCCTAACAAAGAACATGATTTATCAATTGAACTTATACCTATATCTATACCCTTATTGAAAACTCCACACCTAATAGGAACTGTTGAGTTGGAAGGGATGAAGTAGCAATTTCAAGAGAATTTGGAAAAGGGTTTTATATGCCAAATTTATTCACCATGGGGTGGGATGGTTCTATTCTTCATGAAGAAGGATGGTTCAATGTGCCTCTATGTTGGTTAAAAAAATCATGAAAAAGAAAAAGTACCCCCTCCCATGGATAAACAGAATGTTTAATAAACTACTCGGAGACTAGTATTTCTATGTTGTGGACATTTTATCAGGATATCGCCAATCAAAGGTATATAAAGATGATATTCCCAAAATTTCATTTTGAACAAAGTATGGACACTATGATTTCATAGTAATTCCCTTCAGACTCACTAATTATCTATAAATATTTTTTTACATAATGAAAAGAGTCTTTAGATATTTAAAAAAAATTGTGGTACTCTTTATAGATTATATTATGATTTTCTCAAAAATTATTGAAGATCATGAAGATAATTTTAATACAATGCATATGTATTTGATAAATGATTAGCTAAATGAAAATTATAGAAAATGTTAGTTTTGGATGAAGGAAGTATCTTTCATGGTAAATATGTTCACCAATAAAGGGACTTAAGTGGACCCTTCTAAGAAAAAGGAAATATAGGATTGGTTAAGAACAACATCTATATTGGAGATTATTAGTTTTCTTGGACTAGCTTGGTATTAACAATGATTTTTTAGAAAATTATTTAAATTACCGAACAAAATAACAAAGATAACATGGAAAGGAATAATGTTTTTCTGGACCATTGAATGAACAAAGAGATTTAAAGAGTTGAAAATTGAAGTTTATCATTACACTAGTCCTCACACTACCCTTTAGTTGGGATTTTTTTAATGGTATATGGTGATGATTCAAAAAATGGTTTGGGTTTTGTACTTGTGTAGAATTATAATGTTATAGGCAATAAAAACCCAAAATTTTATCAATATAAATTCCGTTCTAATAATTATTTCATATATTATAATCACATATAATCAAATTATGAACACAATACAAACATTATAATTGATTAATGAAAAAAATAATAGGTATTTATAGAATTTAAGGAACCTTTACCGATATAATAGTAACATGACCATTGGGATAGTAATGTGACCCTTATTAATAGTAAACCATCCAATAAAATAGTAAACTAACACATAAAAGTATACATAAAATTTATGCATCTTATAAATGATCCTATGATATAATAATATCATATTATAAGTAAATAAATGTTTTTAAAAAATTTAATTTAGTGTCGGTATTTTTATATGTTATAAATATTTAATTTCAATTTTATAATTAATATATTGATTTAAAAGAAAATTTATTTTATGATAATGTATTCATAAATTAATTTTTAGTTTTATTATTTTAAGATAATTTTATATGACATTATTTAATTTTTCATTGTGTTGTAATATTAGTTTTAATTTTAGAATTTGTATTTTTCATGTAAATAATAATTATAATAAAAAATTAAATTTATAATATTTAGAAAATTATTTTCATAAAATAAAGTACATTTTTGTATTCTATACATCAAAAAAATGTTTAGGATGATTTTTTTTGGATTTTTCTAAAATACCAGAATTTTTGGTGAATACTAAAATATGATAATTAATGATAAATGCTAAATACACGATTGTTTAGTCATTGTTGATGTCAGGATGAGTTAAACACCATTAGTTCTAACTAAAATGCACTATTTACTTTATTTCATCATTGAAATAAACATTACTACTTGTCTTGAGACAATAAAACAATGTAATGAATAAAATAATGAGAAAACACCCCTCTCATCCAATATAAATACCAAACCTCACAACCTCATCACCTCACACCTTGAATGTTTTAACCCTTTCCCAAACACATATCAATACTCCTAACAAGCCCCAACCTTAGGTCTATAATCTCTTCGTCTCATCAAAAAGAAAATCCTTTTCTCTATGGAGGTTTTCACGGTGGATAATTTGAAGAGGTAAATTACTATCTCCTTTTATTTTAATTATTTTGAAGTTATTTTCTTATTCTATCTTCACCTCACATAATCCAAATGTTATAATAACTATAATAAATCACATATACTAAAATTGAATTATTATAATGAAATAATTCATCATTAAGTCCCTCTCATCTCCCTTTTATTCAAAAAATGAAAACATCATTCATGAGGTGTGAATTTATCACCTTCAAGGAAGAGAAATTTTAATTTTCCATTAGCACCTTCATGGATGTTCATAAAAACATTTTTATTGTTAAAAAAATTCTAATATATTTATTAAAGACTGTTTAATGTTCTATAAAATTACATACACATGATTTTAAATAATAAGAATAAACACGTTGGTTGTGGGTGAAAACAACCCAAAATAATCAAAACGATTATCACTAACATATTATCTTATGATTTACCCTCAACAAAAAAATGTCTTATATGATCATTTAACCTTATATATGTTCATTAATAACTTATAAATTAAATTATAAATTTTCATTTCCATTTTACATGAACTTCAATACTATTAAACAAGAAAAGTGATCATGAAAACTAATGTCTTTTCCTATACTTACTCCCTTACTCGACTCTTTAGCACATACCATTATTCAGGTATTAACTAGGTCATCATATAAAGATATATGAGCTCAGTGTATGTTGGGAGATAATTATTAATATTAAATAAAATATGTTTTTATATTGGTTTTCTTATTAATTAATTATGTACATAATATTCTAAAGAACATAGAGTATACGACCCTTATATTTTAATTGTAGGTAAATTATGTAAAAATATGTGAAAAGTCTAGGGTCACTATAGTTGTTATGATATAAGTTTAGTTATTTTTGGTATTAGGACTAGAAAGCTCTAGAAAAATCCTTAGGGACAATACTATGTTTGAGAAAACATATCTATTATTTCATTAATATATATTAGATGGTTTATCAAGAAAATACATCCATGTTTGGATACTATAGGTGGATGTCATTATTTAATAGATGTACCTAGGAGTAAAAAATATGACAAGGTGTTTCAGGTCTAGCTCGGGGTAACCTAGTATACAAAAATGCGCCTTACTTCACACCTACTTTGACACACTTAGGGGAAAAGCTTTGGTAAATTCATAAGCACATTACGAACCATTATTAAGGGAACTAAAAATTCCCATAGGAATATATTTTAGGAAACAAATCATGGATAACCTAGATTGAAACCAAGGGAATCAGAAGTTAGGATATACTTTTCCTTTAAAATTTTATCATTTTAGTTTTAAATTTTCAGTTTTATGCTTATTATATATGTATTCAATCCCCCAAATTGTGCTTTATTTTTTATATTTAATGGATTTAAATAGAAGAAATTGTGGAAACAATGAATGTGATAGTAAATGTGATGATTTCCCTAATGAAATGCCAAATATGATGGCAACGTGAGCTCAATACTTCATGAAAGTACATTATCTACTATACCATGTTATGAATAATAACTTGAATATCATAAAACACCCACCTTCATTGAATAAAGATCAAGATGTAGTCGAATCCTTTATATAAAAAATCCCTCCCATGTTTAGTGGATCTTATGATCCCCTCCTCGTAGAACAATGGATTAACTCCTTGAGAAAATATTCATTGTCCTCTAGTGCCCATAAGAAGGTAATGTTGTGTTGGTTATTTATTGTTTCTATAGGGAAGTAGATCAGTGTTTTACAATGATCAAAAACACATATTCCAAAGATGAAATTTATTCTGTGGACTGGGAGGATTTCAAGAAAATAATTTTCAATAAATATTTTCCTCAAACCCTCTTCCTTATAATGGAAAGGGAGTTCCTCAGACAGAAGAAAATGTAAGATGAGTCTATTGGGGTGTCTGAAGAAAAATTCCCAAGGCTTTCAAGATAATACTTCATCTATTTCATTAATGCATAAAGCAAGGTAGATCACTTCTTTGGTGAATTAAATCCAGGTCTACAAAAATCAATACTGATTCAAGACATTGATATCTATGAGTATATTGTCAATTGTTACTTTAAGGTTGAAATGGAGATTAAGGAATCTTAGTGGTCTCATGGACCTGTGGAGAAATAGAGGAAAATGTAGTTTAATATGGGTGATAAATCCCATGATAGAAAGAAGTACCAACATCCCATATATCAAAAATTTTATTAGAGGCATCTTGGGAACTGGTTAATGGGGATAATTAGATGCTTGAAATGTGGAATACATGGTCATATGTATAATAACTACCAAAGGGATATGATGAATACCACTAATGAGGATGAATAAATAAAGGTTCAGATCAATTATCATCATCTATTGATGTGTTTCAACTAAAAGGAACATGGGAATTATGCAATCCATTTCCCTAAGACAAGTGTTATTAGTGGAAATAAAAAACAACACACTCAATGGTAGTAAGGAAGGGTATATAATTTCAAAAATGCTAACGTGGAGCCTAAAAATGATGTGGTGAATGGTAAAATGGTTATAGATTAAATAATATCAAATGTATTATTTAATTTTGTTCCTAAAATTCTTTCATATCATTCAAATTTAGTATAACTATTCAATCACCACCTTAAAATATAGAGGTTGTGTTGTCTATGAGAACATTAAATGGCTAAATTATTGTATCCAAAGTATATAACTCCTCCTAGTAAATGTTTGTGGAATGAACCTCCATGTAAATCTTATTTAATACATTTTGTGTAGTTTAATTCTATTTTGGTCATGTATTGGCTATATTTATATAAAGCAAATAACAATTTTCATGAAAGGGACATCACTCTTCACATCCTGAGGCATCCTCTAATTCTATACAATTGTAAGGAGGAGAATGAATATCCTTCAGAATAATAATCTCAAATGTGGATACTGTTTCCTTATGATTAGGAATATCTAGCCCAAATAATTGTGATTAAGGATAGATTCATGCATGAAGACATGCCCATCGTGATGGATTAAACTGATGTATTCTCTGAAGAATTGCCTAGTCTTCCTCTTGATTGAGAGTTCGAGTTCCGAATTGAACTTATTCTTGCATATCTTCATATATAAAAGACACCTTATATAATGGCCCCACTTGATCTAGAAAAACTAAATAAGCAGTTACATGAGAATTTGGAAAAGGGTTTTATATGCCTGAGTGCTTCACCATAGGGCACACCAGTCTTATTATTAATGAATTATGAATCAATGCGACTCTCTGTTGATTATTGCGAGATCAATAAAATCATGATAAAGAACAATTATACCCTTACACAAATATATTAATTGTTCCGTCATATATGTGGGTCCAATTATTTCTCTATGGACCTTTGGTCATGATATAACCAATTAAAGGTGAGGAAGGAAGATATTCCCAAGACTAACTCTCGAACAAGATATGAACACTTGGAGTTCATAGTGATACATTTTAGACCTATTATTTATCTAGAAAATCATTTATTTATTTAATAGAGTCATTAGATATTACCTTGAAAAATATTTTTCCATCTTTATCGATGATATTCTTATATACTCAAAGAGAATGGAGGAACATGAGGAGCATTTGAATACTATTCTAAAGACTTTGAGAAGGGAGAAGCTTTATGAACATTATAGTAAATGTGACTTATGGATAAATAATGTATCATTCTTGGGGAATTTTATCGCCAAAAAGGGGATATATGTTGACCATTCTATGATAAATGCAATTGAAGTGTGTCCTAGGCCAACATATGTAATTGAGATCCATAGTTTCATTGGTCTAGATGGGTATTTCTGATGATTTTTGAATAACTTATAATGATTGTCGAACCCACAATCTAATATGACTCAGAAATTATTAATGTTTGTTTGGTCAAGTGAATGTGAATATCCCTTCAAAGAGATTAAGAAGAGGATTATCACTGCACTAGTACTCACACATCCAAAAATTAAGGAACTCGTTGTGTTGTACAGTGATGTTTAAAAGAATGGATTAGGTTGTGTACTATATAAAAATGATAATTTGATAGCCTACACCTCATGGTAGTTTAAAATGCATGAGTAAAACTATCCCACACAGAATATGAAGTGGAATCCATGATCATTGCATTGAAAATTTTGTCACATTATCTCTATGGGGAGAAGTGTGAGATATATACTGATCACAATAGTCTCAAATATATATTCACACAAAAGAAGATTAATATCCAAGGGTGAAGATGGATAGATATCATCAAGGATTATGACTAATCAATACACTGCAATCATATTAAGGTAAATAAGGTAGTGGATTCATAAAGTAGAAACGATCATGCATCTTTATAAACGAAAAGAATTGAGAAGGATGAAACCTTCTTAGGCCTAAAAAGTATGGACATAGGAATCATTAAAAAAGTATCACAATAAAAACATTCTCAAATGATTTACAGACCATCCCTTATGGAAAAAACAATGGATTCACAAAATAATGATTTGGAAATTTAGAAGAAGGTTAAATCCACGAGAAAAGGGAAATCATCATAGTTCAAAATGGACCAGGAAGGAGTTGCGAGATTTGGGTAATGATTATGTGTACCATCTAATCCCAAGATAAATAATTAGCCTATAGAGGAGGCACATAGTTCAACCGTATCTATTCCCACAGGGAGAAAAAACACATATTGATATCGTTGAGAGAACTATTGGTGGGAAAATATGATGATGGAGATCGCTGAATATACGCCAAAGTGACTGGTATGTCAGCATGGGGAGGTTGAAATAATAAATTCAAAGGGGGTGAGGCAACCACTACCCATACAATCATGGAAGTGGAAGAATATGATGATGAACTTTTCCCATGGACTTCCAAGGACATCTAGAGGAAAAATTTATATATGGGTTGTTTTGGATCGTCTTTCAAATACATCTCAATTTATCTCAATCTAATAGGACTTCATATTGGGTCAAGTTTCATGGATATACATTAATGAAGTGGTATGGATGGAGGGACTAACACTATATATTGTATTCGATAAAGATATGAGATTTACCTCCATGGTCTGGAAAAGTCTCCACATCTTATAATAACTGATATGACCATCAGTATGTCCTATTATCCTCATACTAATAGAGAATATAAGTGAAATATTCCGACACTGGATGACATGTTGAGATCATGTTCTATGGACTTCAAAGGATGATGTGACCAAAAACTTCCCATAGTTGAGATATCTTACAACAATAGTTTCAACTCAAATATCCAAATGGATCTATACGAGACCCTTTAGGGGAAATGATACAGAACACCGACCTGCAACGGTGAAGTCAATGAATATAAGATTCTAGGGCCATAAATCGTCAAAGAATTGATAGAAAAGGTTAAAACCATTCAGCAACACGTCAAGGTGGACCAATGTCAAAAAAATATCTATACATACAATCATTGATGGGACCATGAGTTTAAGGATCGAAAAATGATATTCCTCTACATATCTCCATGGAATAGGATCATGAGATTGGAGAAGAAATAAAAACTATGTCCCAGGTACATCGGCCCCTTGGAGATCCATTATTATTTCATTATTGTGTCATATCAACTAGATATTACACCTAAAATGTATCAAGTACATGATGTATTGCACATATCTCTCTTTAGGAAGTACATACTAGATTTTTCACATGTACTAAATTCATAGGTGGTGCAATTAGAGAATGAACTCTCTTATAAGGAGAAACTGGTGATGATTTTGGAATATAGAGATAACTTTCTGCACAACAAGGCTACTCAAAAAGTCAATGTAATATTTTGGAACAATAATTATGAAGAGGAAACATTGGAACCGGATGAAGTGACAAAGGGGAAGTACCCCCACCTATTTAGTTTTTTAAACAAAATTTAAAGGGAGAAATTTTATACAGGCAGAAGAATGCAACAACCAAAAATTTTATCAATGGAAATTATATTCTTATAATTGGGTCATATAGTATAATCTAATAAAATCACATTAGGAACACAAAAAAAATTATAAATCAGGAATGAATAAAATGATAGGATTTCTAGAAGTTAATGAAACTTTACCAATGTAATAGTAAATTGACAGTTGGAATAATAATGTGAACTTTATGAATAGTAAAGTGGCATATAGAATAGTAACCACACCCATAAAAGTATAAATAAAATATAGACATCCTATTAAGGAAACTATGATATAATTATATCATAGTATAATTAAATAAACATTTTAAAAATTATAATTAATTGTTTGCATTTTATAAATTTATAAATATTTAATTACCATTTTAAAATTAATATAATGATTCGAATGAAATTTTATATGCATAAAATTTATTAATAAATTAATATTTTTTTGTCTTGGGATTTTAATATAATTTAATGAGACATTATTTAATTTTTTAAAGTGTTGTAAAATCAGTTATAATTTATAATCATTATTTTTCGAGTAAAGGATGATATTAATTATAAATTAAATTTATAACATTTAGAAAATTAATTTTTTCAGATGGAGATATTTTTTTATTCTACATTTCAGAAAATTGTTAGGGATAATTTTTGGGATTTTCCTGTAGTACTTGAATTTTTGTGAATAGTAAAACACGATAATTTACTATATATGTTAAATACAAGAATTTTTGAGTCATTGTTAATGTAAGGATGAGGTAAGAACCATTATTTCTAACTCAATTTAACTAGTTACTCTATTTATCCAAAATAATCCATACTATTTCTTTTCTTAAGACAACATAATAAATTAATGATTAAAATAATGAGGAAACACCCTTCATTGCCACTATAAATACCACCCCTCACCACCTCTTCTCCTCACACCTTCCAAAATTTTAAACATTTCCATATTCTACCCAATAGTATTCCCAAGCCCATACCCCTTGTATAATATATCTTGGTATCATCAAAATTCTAAAACCTTCTCTTTGTGGAGGATTTCCAGGAGGCAAAATTCAAGAGGTATATTACTCTTTCATTTTCTTTTAATTTCCCTCCAAGTTAATTTATTATTATCTCCTCACATCCCTTTAAAAAATGGTATGATAAATCTAGTACCTCACATATAATATAATTTTATGATTCTAATGGAATAATTCATCACTAAACCCATATCCTCTCCCTTTTATTCCAAAAATAAAAATTCCGTTCGCAATGTGTTAATTTATCACCTTTAAGGGAAAAAAATTCATTTTCGATTAACGCCATCACTGATGGTCATAATTTTCTTATCATTAATAAATATTATATTATATGTATTATATAATATGTAATGTTCTGGAATAATTATATACACATGACGTTAAATAATAAAACAAAAAATGTATGTTGTCATTGATAATAGCCAAAAATAATTCAAAAAATTATCACTAACATCTTATCTAATGATTCATCCTCACCCAAAATAAAAAAATACTTATATTATCATTTAAAATTTTTTATTTTTCTTAATAAATTATAACTTCAATTCTATAATTCTATTTCTATTTTACATGAACTTCCATACTCTTATACAAGCGAACCGATCAGGAAAACTAAGAAAATAAGCACTCCCGAATGTTGAAATTGAACACCTAGCTCATTTGAAAGGCCATAAATGAACATAATAAGATTTATAACAAATCAATTAAATGTATAAAATCCTATGCTTTTATTGATTATTAATCTAATTTTATTATTTAGGACATTAATATTATGTTCAGAACTATTTCAAACATAAGGTAAGGAATTCTACCTGAACCTCTATTTTTTCCTTTGGGTTACTATTTTTCTCTTTTTATCTAAATGAAATAATTATTTTATTTTTATTTAATTATTATAAATTCTATGTATATGTTCCAAAATCATGTATTAAAATCCTTCAATCCATCTTTTATGGGGTAGTAACTGTTTTTGACAGGTTCCCTATTCAATTCATCATAATAAGCAAGCCCGATTCAGGGGAACATCCCAATTTCTTGCCAACTTCCAAGTGCACACCATAATCTATTTTATAATTCCATTTTTTAATCACTCATTTTATCATGAAAAATTTTCTTGGTTTGTTTCTGTTTTATAAAAACAAATACACTTTTTTCTACTTTAAAATCTTTTTAATATTTTCCTTAAATTGCACTAAAATGTTTCATTTCTAATGTTTATTAAACACTTGTTTTAATTGTTTCCACTTAAATTGTATATTAAGTATCATGATATATGGATTATATAATTTTTAAATTCCCATTTACGTTTTTAATCTATTTTTTCATGGAAACATTTATGATATTCTCATTTGTTATGCCTTGTGACTTGATAATGATACCCATTTTTCCCATGGGAAACCCTTATTTTTATTATTCATGTGAAACACACATTAATGAAACTAATATTTCACACCCTGAACTATCTATTTTTTTATTTTATTAGGTTTAAAAAATTTTTGTCGAGGTTTGGGTTGAATCCTGAACAAGATTTTTGAGTTTGGTAAAAAAAATGCGCATTTTTGAGTTGACGTCGTTAAGCGCCCAGGTTGAGCGCATTTTGGAGACCTCGCACAGCTTTACCCATGCAATGACATAGTCCTTCAATCTTCAGAAAGATAAAATGGTAAAATAAATGTTTATTGCAGTATTTAAAAAATTTCATGGTTAATAATTTTAATTATTATTATTCATGTAATTATGGTTATTATTATTATTATTAAAGTTGTTTTACTACTATTATAATTTGTATTATTATTATTTTTTATATTAATATTAATATTATTAATATAGATTAAATTTATTATAATAATAACAATATTATTATTATTATTATTTTTGTCTTCATTATTATTATTATTATATTTTATTATTATTTACTTTTTCTTTTTTTTTCTTATCTATTCTCTTTTTCCCTCTCTTCCAAATTTTTGTACCCCTTGTTCTTCCCCATGTAACACCTACGCATGACTTGACCTCCTCTTGCGCACTTCCATCTGGCTCTTGCACCCCTCTGCCTCACCTTGCTCTCTGCCATTGCACACCCTCGACCTCCTGCACCCCTCTACCTCTTTCCCTGCTCGACCCGCATGCATGAGCTTGTTGGCTACCTGCACGATGCCCCTACCTACTCTCCCTCTCCTCCTGTTGTCTAACCCACCGTCGGGCTCCAACAGGCCCTTGCAGCGCACCCCCGGACGCCTGAACTCCTCCTACTTGAACTGCAGCGCCCCGCTGCGTCTCCCTCAGGACATTCCCAGCTTCGGCCTCCCTACCCTACGACAGAACCTCGCTCCCATCCGACCTCTATGCTCCATCCTTGTAGTGGAACCCCTCCTTCTGCCACACCCAGCGCTGCCTGCGCCTCCCCGTCTTCGCACCTCCGGCGCTTCCCCACACCTCCAGCCGCTTCGCGCTCCCAGCCTCCACCCCGTTCAGATCCCAGTAGATAGCCGCCTCACCCTCTTAGTCGCGCCGCTCCGCTCTCCGGACAACCGGAACGTCGCAAGCCGAGTAATTTTTTAATATGGGTTTTAAAAAAACAAAATTTAGGTAAAAGGGGTTAGTGTTCGGATATTTTTAAAACTGGGTCCAAGATGCGTGAACCCCGTTCACGCATCACTGACCCCGGGAAGATGCGTGAACGGGGTTCACGCATCTTAACCGCGCTGAAGGATGCGTGAACCGTGTTCACGCATCCTTCACGAAGTTGATGAAGGATGCGTGAACGGGGTTCACGCATCCTACAGTAACTTTTTTTTAAAAAAATTTATTTTTATTTTTATTTTTTTTGTTTTGTTTTATATATATATATATATATATATATACAAACAAAACATAAAATTCAGCAGAATTTATCTGCTATTTAATATCCAGCAGAACTGCCATTACAGCAGTCTGGATTCTGATAGAAACCATCACCCAGGGCTCTCTTTTATAAGAGGGCTTGCCCAGGAAATCATACTGCATTTCCGATGTGGGATTCAGGTTCTCTTTTCCTGCACAGAACATTCTGCATTTCCGATGCGGGATTCTATTTCAAGTACGTGACTTTGAAAGACTGTAAAATACAAACTATACGACCAATATAAATAAAACTTAAAACATGGATTAAACATATAATAAATAGTTGAAAATGAAAAGAATTTCGTAAAAAGGGTTGATGAATAATAATTTATAAGCTTTCAAAACCACCAACTTGAAACTTAAAAAAGTTTCAAGTACGTGATTTTGAAAGACTATAAAATAAAAACTATAAGACCAATATGAATGAAACTTAAAACATGGATTAAACATACAAGAAATAGTTGAAAATAAAAACAATTTCATAAAAAGTGTTGATGAATAATAATTTATAAGCTTTCAAAACCACCAACTTGAAACTTAAAAATGTTTCAAGTACGTGTCTTTGAAAGATTATAAAATACAAACTATATGACCAATATGAATGAAACTTAATATACGGATTAAACATATAATTATTAATTACATAATAATTAATTAGTTAATTAGTAAATTAGTAATATAATCAATAATTATAAATATTCATTACAATTATTAGTTATTAATTATTAATAATTAATTAGTTAATAATTAATTAGTTAATTAGTAATATAATTTTTAATTATTATTATAATTATTAATTATATAATTAATGATTATATTACTAATTAACTAATTAATTGTTATGTAATTAATAATTAATAATTATATTACTAATTAACTAATTAATTAATATATAATTAATTTTTAATAATTAATAATTATATTGGTAATTAACTAATTAATTATTATATAATTAATAATTACTAATTATAATTACTAATTATATTACTAATTATAATAAATAATTATATTACTAATTAATATATAATAATTATAGTTAATAATTATAGTACTAAATAACCAATTAATTTTTAAAAGTTAATCATTATATTGGTAATTAGCTACTTAATTATTATATAATTAATAATTAATAATTAATAATTAATAATTAATAATTAATAATTAATAATTATAATAAATAATTATAATCACTAATTATATTACTAATTAATCAATTACTTATTTTATAATTAATAATTATATTACAAATTAACTAATTAATAATTATAGATAAATAAAAAATAATTATAATTTATAAATATATTACTAATTAGCTAATTAATTATTATATAATAAATAATAAATAATTATATTTAATAATTATATTATTAATTAACTAATTAATTATTATATAATTAATAATTAATAATTAATAATTATAATTATAATTAATAATTATTATTAAGATTTATATTACTAATTAACTAAGTAATTATCAATTAATAATTATACTACTAATTAACTAATTAACTATTATATAATTATATTACTAATTAACTAATTAATTATTGTATATTAGTAATTAATAATTAATAATTATATTAATTATTAACTAATTAATAATTATATTACTAATTAACTAATTAATTATTAACTATTTGTTATATGTTTAATCCATGTTTTAATTTTCTTTTATATTGGTTTTATAGTTTGTATTTCATAGGCTTTCAAAGGCACGTAAACGTATTTAAGTTTCAAGTTGGTGGTTTTGAAAGCTTATAAATTATTTTTCATTAATTTTTTTTTATGAAATTCTTTTTATTTTCAACTATTTCTTATATGTTTAATCCGTATATTAAGTTTCATTCATATTGGTTATATAGTTTGTATTTTATAATCTTTCAAAGACACGTACTTGAAACATTTTTAAGTTTCAAGTTGGTGGTTTTGAAAGCTTAGAAATTATTATTCATCAACACTTTTTATGAAATTGTTTTTATTTTCAACTATTTCTTGTATGTTTAATCCATGTTTTAAGTTTTATTCATATTGGTCTTATAGTTTTTATTTTATGGTCTTTCAAAGTCACGTACTTGAAACTTTTTTAAGTTTCAAGTTGGTGGTTTTGAAAGCTTATAAATTATTATTCATCAACCCTTTTTACGAAATTCTTTTCATTTTCAACTATTTATTATATGTTTAATCCATGTTTTAAGTTTTATTTATATTGGTCGTATAGTTTGTATTTTACAGTCTTTCAAAGTCACGTACTTGAAACAGAATCCCGCATCGGAAATGCAGAATGTTATGTGCAGGAAAAGAGAACCTGAATCCCACATCGGAAATGCAGTATGATTTCCTGGGCAAACCCTCTTATAAAAGAGAGCCATGGGTGATGGTTTCTGTCAGAAACCAGACTGCTGTAATGGCAGTTCTGCTGGATATTAAATAGCAGATAAATTCTGCTGAATTTTATATTTTGTTTGTATATATATACATATATATATATATATATATATAACAAAACAAAACAAAAAATAAAAATAAAAATAAAAATTTTAAAAAAAAGTTACTGTAGGATGCGTGAACCCCGTTCACGCATCTTCCCGGGGTCAGTGATGCGTGAACGGGGTTCACGCATCTTGGACCCAGTTTTAAAAATACCGGAACCCTAACCCCTTTTACCTAATTTTTGTTTTTTTAAAACCCATATTAAAAAATTACCCTCGCAAGCCCCCCCTTTCTGGCCGCCCTATTCCCCCCCCCCCCCCCACATTGTGACCCAAACCCCCTGCTCCCCTTTTTAGCATGCGGCGCGACCCCCCTTCTAGCTGGGTTTATGGTGTGCCTCTCTCCGACCTGTCTCCTCTACAACATCTGCGACCTCACTACCACATCCCACTTCAGTGCTACACCCCCAACACCTACTGTCCATGAACCCTAGCCCTACACCTCCCTGACCACGCTCCCACAGGTCGAACCCCTTCCAGCCGCGACGCGCTTGGGCCACATCCGGCTCAGCGTGTGACTCCCTCCTCTGGCCTACTCCCTACTTAGTGCACCTGACCAGTGCACCCATGTTCTATCTGGCCGAGCACCCTCCTCCATGTTGCTGGTCGGCGTGACACCCATCCGAGAAGATCCCATGCACCCACAACATTTTGCTTCTCCCTTACTGTAGTGCGAGTTGGACCATCGCAAACCCCCTGTCCAACTCCTTCTTCAAAACACCTATCTTTGGCTGGAACTCCTCCACTGGGAAGCCTTCAGCCAGCTTTTGGCTTCCTATCTGGATGCCGCTTTCCAATCGTCGCACTGACTCCTCCCTCGTTTATTTGTGCGGCTAGTTGCACACTTAGTTTGCAACCGGGCATGTGACAAATGTCGGCTACCGAAGTTGATCGGTGTGGATTCATTTCATTTTTATTACACTATAGTTTATTTGAGGTTATCTATCTCATTTGTTTGATTTATTTTAAATTAAAGTTTATGTGTTTTTAGTTATCTTTACGATTTCAACGCATTAGAGAGGTATTTATTTGATGTTGTGGTCGTCAGCTGGTTGCGCGTACTTGTGTGCGAGTGTGAGACGTGATGCGTTATCATAACCGAACTGCATTCCAAGGTGGAAGAGTTCAGTATAATCACCCTATCTAACGTGTCGAGACAAGATTTCCTCACCGAAGATGATATAGTAGGAGGACTTGAGGTGGGGAATCCTCCACCGGCCTTGGGATGCAGTGCAGAATATAGTGATAAGATGAATGGGAAGCAGCCTAATGCTGGTGGTACTGGTAGAGGAATCAAGAGGCCTTCAAACCATTAGTACTCTCCCTCCCAGCGCAATGCCTTGATCTATCACTAGTGCAGTAAGAGGGGCATTAGTGACCTATGTGCTTGAATTCTCCAAGACCCCACCACACATGTGGGTACTTGGGTCACATGCAACGTTTCTATCGAGGTGTTTCCATGAAGCGTGTGGAAGCTAGACCAGACTCTTTGAAGGTCACCACAACCCGTTAGTAGGAGTAGGGCTATGTTTGTGGATTGGTTTGAGGTTTTATTTTTTTTAGTGTTTCTTGGATATAGTAGCCGTCACCTATACCATTTTGTGTTCTTTATTTTCCTTCAGTTGTAGGAGTGGTTATTATTGAACTTCTTTCAGACATTTATTTCATTGGAAGTGTGTTTGGTGAAATTCTAGTTCATGTGTTATGTTTGGGAATTTCTTAAATCTTGACTGTGAGGCATGAGATGCTTTAATCATCAGTGCTCTAGACATAGGTCCCGGAGTGAATCTGGTGCGTAGATAGGTGAAGCCCAATAGTGGAAAAGGGCCTTGGTTTAATCTTCGTCATTAGTGTGGTGTGGTTTATGTTCTTCTGAGGGTGTGAAGTTGTTAGTGTAGTGGTAATAGTAGTTTTGATGCTTTATCGATTTGGCCCTTTCTTCACCCCTTGTGGTGGGGTTTCTAGTTCGTCTGGGAAGCTTTCAAGTTCAGTTAATATCATTAGTCATTATGGTGGGGAGACCCATTGCGAGTCTCATTGAATTCAGTTTGGCTTGTTTCCTATGGTGGGGAGTCCATTTGGGCCTCCCCGTGTCAGTATCAGAGTTTTATTTTGGGTTTCTATTTGGTTGTGTTTAAACAGATCATGTTTTGAGGGTGAGCTCCATGTCATGGGAGTGTAGTGTTCATTTGGATCGATCAACTTGAGGCGTTTAAACATTTGGGGATTAGTGACTCTTAAGGAGTTCCATCTTTGGTGTAGGTCTTGTTATGGATTCTTGGGGGGGGGGGGGGGGGTGAAACAATATGGTGGGGTGAATTGTCACACCACAACCTATCTATTATTTTTATTTTGATTTATTTGGTTTTAAAAGTTTTTTGTCCAGGTTCGAGTTGAATCTTGAAAATGATTTTTGAGTTTTTTCAAAAAATGCAGATTTTTTAGTTGATGTCGCTGAACACCCAGACAAAGCGCATTTTGGAGACCCCATATGGCTTCACCCATTCAACGAAATATTCCTCCTATGTTCGAAAAATTAAAATGGATAAATAAATGTTCGTTGAGTTATTTAAACATTTTCATGGTTAATAATTTTAATTATTATTATTTTTTTATTTAAGGTTGTTATTATTATTATTAAAATTTTATTATTATTATTATTATTGGTATTATTATTATTATTATTGATATTAATATTAATATTAACAATATAGATTAAATTTATTATTATTAAGAAAAAAATATTATTATTATTTTTGTCTTTTTTTTCTTTTTTTTTCCTCTATTCCATGCAGTTTTCCGCCATATTCTTCCTCATACAGCACCTGCGCATGCCTTTCCCTCCTCCTGTGCACTTCCTTCTGGCTCCCGCACCCCTCTGCCTTGCCTTACTCTCTGTCGTCACATTCCCTCAGCCTCTCGCACCCCTCTACCTTATACCGTTATCGTCCTGCACGCACGAGCCTGCCGGCTGCCTGCACTGTGCCCCTAACTACTCTCCCTCTCCTCATGTCATCTAACCCATAGCTGGGCTCCACTGATCCCTTGAAGCACACCACCGGACGCCCGACCTCCTCCTACTCAAACTATAGTGCCCCACTGCGTCTCCCTCAGGCCATTCCCAGATCGACCTCCTTGCCCTGTGACAACACATCATGCCCAGCCGACCTCCGCACTCCAACTTCCCAGCGGTGCCCCTCCTTTGGTCACTCCCAACGCTGCTTGTGCCTCATGGTCTTCATGCCTCTGGCACTGCCTCGTGCCTCCAGCTGCTTTGCGCTCACAACCTCTGCCCCATTTAGATCCCAGCCGAAATCTACCTCACCCTCTTACCCACGCCGCTCCTCTCTCCGGATGACCAAACCACCACAAGCCGCATGCTTGTCTGGCCTCCTTCTCCCCTGCAGCACAACTCGAACCCCCTACTTTCCTTTTCAGTGTGCGCCACAACCCCCCTAATGGATGGGTTTCCAGCGTGCCTCTCTCCGGCCTATCTCCTCTCCAGAAGCTGCTACCTCGCTGCCTAATCTCGCTTCGGTGCTCCTCCCCCTTGTACCTGGTGTCCACAACCCCCATCCCTGCACCGCCCTGACCACGCACCCATAGGCCGACCCCCTTCCAACCGCGATGGGCCTAGCGCACCTCTATCTCAGTGTGTGACACCCTCCTCCAGCCAGCTCCCTACTTAGCGTGCCCGACCAGCGCTACACTATTCTGTCTGGAAGAGCACCCTCTTTCCCACTGTTGGCAGACGCAACACCCATCTAAGTAGCTCCCCTACACCCATGGCCTCCTTCTTTACCCTTGCAGCAGTACGAGCAGGACCATCGCAAACCCCTTGTCCGACACCTTCTTCACCACCCCTATCCTTGGTTGAACCTCCTTCGTCGGTGACCCTCCAGCTAGCTCGTAGCATCCTCCTACTTGGACATACCTTTTCGATCATCATGCCAACTCCTACCTCGTTCGTTCACGTGTACAGTTGCATGCTTTCTTCACAACGGGGCGCCCAAAAAATGCCCACAGCCAAAGGCGAGTGGTGTGGGATCATTTAATTTCACCTCCACTGATGTTTAGGTGATGTTTAATTTGTCTTTTGTTTGATTTATTTTAAATTATGTTTATGTGTTTTTAGTTATCTTTATGGTTGCAGCGCATTAGCGAGGTATTTTCGTGATATTGCGGTCGTCAGCATGTTGTGCGTACTTGTGCGTGAGTCTGAGACGTGTCGTGCCATCATAACCAAGCTGCAAGTCGAGGTAGGTCTGCCACTGTACATACCTTTAAATTTAGAATTTATTAATTGGTTGATATTTTATTCATTTTCCGTAAATGATGAATAATATTAGATAATTATTTTTGGAATAATTACTCGATGTAAAATAGTGCTGTTTATTTTATACACGACACTAGAAATATTTTATTAACGAATTGATACACAATAGTGATAGAATACTCATTTATCCTTTGAACATAATTTATATAATATCATGTGTATTTCTGGTTTAATGATAAATTATCTATTCTGATGCGTGAGAAAGTGTTTTAGTCTTCTTGAGAAATGAGGGTTTTCTTTAAAGTTGGTTAAAGATCGTTTGGAATATTGATAAAATAAATTATTTTTGAAAATATTCTTTAAGGGGACTCAAGGATGATCCTTTTGTGTATGTTGGTTGCGTGGGTTGTGTGTGATGTTCGTGCAATGTGACCGGTTACTTGATTGACTTTGTTGACTCACCCCTGTTTATTATGTGTGTTAACATGGAAACCTGGAATAATAAGTGATTATTCTGAGAACGATTTCTGCACTAGTTTAGATTACACACTGGCTAGTGGCCCATAGCATAGACATGTTTTGTTATTATTATTTCTATGGGATTGAGCCCCTCGGTTAAGCCATGCAGGGCAACACCAGGTGTTAGGGCATTATGACATCATTGTATAGGGCATTCCTTTAGGATGAGTCACATGTATAGTACATTCTAGTATTTTCACAAGCTCTTAGGTTTGAACCATGTTTTTTTAGAGTTTATCTGTATGTGGAAGATGATTGAGAGGTCTAGTTCAGTTGCTGACCCCAGTTTTCCACCTTTTCCCTTTCTCTTAGTTTGTGTTGTGTGTTGTGTGTGGTTTTCCTTTTGACTAAAAATTAAAATTTGGATTTCTAAGTTGTTCAAAAAAATGTTTTAAAATGTGATGCTCATGTTCCTTTCAAGCATTAAACATGTTTTTAAATTAAAAAGGTAAATGGACTGTTACTTGTTTTAGAAATGAAAGTGTCTGTGTGGAAACCCATATTTTATATAATTTAGTTCAAACCTGGAATTAGTAAATTCTTTATTTAAAGGTAGATCTTTGGGGATAGTTTTTTGGGCACACCTACTGAGTTTTAATACTCACTCCTATAATGTTTTACTTTTTTTAGTCTTTTTTTAGGTTTGACTTGAGCTTGTTCATCGTCGGTGAGACTTTCTTGTGGTTTAGAGTGTGACTCTCAAGGTCACGTTAAGTCTCGGTTGTGGTCAGGTCAGTTTGTTCTTGTTGGCCATTCTTTCTTTTTCATTACGTTTATTTACATTGTGTAATTATACTTTTTCTACTGCTTTATTTATTTTCACTAGGCAAAATTGTTCTCAATTATCCTCTATTGATTCCCATGTGCTTGTCTCCAGCCTAGGAGGATCGGGAACGCCTCTTTGGCCATGTCACGGACTAGCTTGGGTGACCAGTTCAGGGTCGACCTAGGTTGGTTCATGAAATTCATTGATGGGTGTTTCTAAATAGTTCTCTAATGCATTGGGTATTTTTTAATCTCATGAGATGTCATATTGGGATAATTAGTGAACCTAATTCCTTTATGGGACTTTTTAGACCATGTTTTATAGTCTTGGTAGTTAGCCTTGACTCGGGTTTATGTCATGTTATATGTTGTTTCCAAATTTCTGTGATTCCAGGATCATATGTTACCATATTAGACATGATATTATAATTTATTTTTATTAATTTTCCATACATTCTATGCCATCATCTTATTCATTATAACACATGTGCTATGTTTTCTTCCAATGATTACTCCCTTACTGGGAACTTTAGCTCCGCCCTCTGTTCATGTACTCCCTTGGATATTCTGTGATGATTTATAAGCTCAAGGGAATTTAGGATCTCATTATGGAGATTAAATAAAATATTTTTTTCATCTTGGGTTTCAGGATGTTTAATTATATACCTAGTCTTCCAAAGATGACAAACATTATGATTGTAGACTTGCAATTTTTGGTTAATTATATAATATTATGCAAAGAAAACTAGCATTACTATATAGCCTATGCCTCAAGGTAGTTGAATTATTATAAGAATAACTATCCAACAAATGGTCTAGAGTTAGGTGGAGTAATATTTTCATTGTAAATGTTATAAAATTATCTCCATGGCGAGAAATTTGAAAAATATAGGATTCATAAGAGAAACAAATATATAACCAGACAGAAGGAGTTTAATTTGAACCAATGAAGATGGTCAGTGATGACCATGGAATGTGACTACTCAATACATTAATATAATCGTAAATCAAAGAAAGATTAAGATTATATAAGTTTAAAATATTTATAGAATAAATCAATTATTAGAATTGAGAGGGATCCAATATTCCAAAACATGAAAAGGACAGACATGCGAATCATGGAAAAAAGGGGTGTCTTTATTCTTTTTTTAAATGATTTCCAAACAATCCCTTATAAATATGTTAAAGGATTAGCAAATATATCATGAGGAAATTCTGAATACGAATGAAGATATAATCAAAGGGAAATCCATGGAGTTAAAAACTGATAAAGAATGATTTGTATGATTTGGGAAATGACTATGTGAACTATTAAATCCTAAGATAAAAAAGGTATAGTTTAATGATGAATATAACTCAACATTCTCTATCCACCCAGGGAGAATAAAGATTTATTGAGATCTCTAAGGGTGATATCAGTGGGAAAATATGAATAATAATATCTTAAAAAATACAATAATCTTTTTGGTCTATTTTAATTAAAATTACGAAACAGAAAATTAAAAGGGTATAATGAAACAATTAACCATACCTACATGGAGATGGGAAAACCCCACTAAGGACATTGTCCTTAGTTTTCCTAGAAAACAAAGAGGAAAAAATTCCACATTGTTTGTGGTGGAATGTCTTAAAAATAATTATCACTTCATTAAAATATTATAAGACTTATCAACTGTTAATATTTAAAGTATATACATTAGATTTGTAGTGAAGTTTCATAGAATGCCATGATTGATTTTATCTTATCATGATCCAATATTTATGTCCAGTTTATGGTGGATGCTCTAATATCATCAAAATACTGTATTGAACATTAGTACAACTTATCAGCCTAAGTGGATGGTCAATATTGGCTTACTATTTAGACACTAGAGTCATGTTTAGAGCATGCTCAATATATTTCAATGGAAAATGGGATCGACAATTTATTTTGGTCGAGTTATCATATAACAATAGTTTCCACTCAATAATTCAAATGGATCCATAATAACACCTTTATGAGAAGAGATGAAGAAGACCTTATTACATGTATGAATTTGGTGATTGGAAAATGATTCGACCTAAAATGGATGATTAAATGGTATAAAATTTCAACAACATAAAAAAAATTATGGATTCTCTGAGTCGACCAATGAACTATATTGATAATCATTGAGTAGATCAGGAGTTTAAGGTTGGGGTTAAAGTGGTTTTTCAAATATATCTATGAATGTGAGTCTTGATATTTTGGAAGGAGGGAATGCTAAGCCCCATTTACATCAACCCTGTGGAGATTATAGATTGCACCAGAGTTATGGATTATTGATTAGAAATTCCACCAACCCTTTATCAAGTACATGAAATATTACATATATCCCTCTTGAGAAAGTATATAGAAGATCCCTCAAATGTACCAAATTCAAAGGTGGTACAGGTAGAAAATGATAGATTTCATGTGGATAATCTGGTAAAGGCCTTGGACCATAGAGATAAAGTTCTACAAAACAAGATGAATCACCTTTTCAATGTTTTATAGAAGAACCATAAATATGAAGAGGAAACCTGGGAACCGAAGGAAGAAATGATGAAAAAGTTCCCTAAAAAGTTTTCACCTGGATATGTAATGTGAAATTTTGATGGTAATGTTATTTAAGGGGTAAATAATTTAACAACTCATGTTAAAAAAATAAATTTATGCTGGACAACTTATGAAAAACACAATCGGGAGTTTTAAAAAAATTTGTTATATTATTAATATTTTTATTTATACATGGAAATTACAAAAAAGATACTAAATATTGTGATATTAATAGGGATAATTTTTTTAAAAAAATATTCATGATGGATAAATAAAATATATTGATAATAAGTACTTCATTTTTGGTAAATTCTTTATAAGCGTCAAAAGACCTATTTTCTCATAAAAATGTTTTTTTATCTTTTTTGTGAAAAAAGAATAAAATTAATTTTTTCAACATTTATCAAAAATTATTTTAAAAAATTAAATTCATTTTTGGAATAAAAATCTGAAAATTATAATTGGATGAATTTTTGGGATTTCTCAAAAAAGTTTAATTTATTAATAAACAGTGAAACAGAAACAGTTTTTTATTTAAAACAGTCTTCACATATATTCATTTAAAAAATTATATTTGGTTTTAAAATGATGTAAAATTAGTATTAGATAAATTATTTTATTATTAGTATAATTTAGTTTATTGGAATCAATTTCATGTTTAATTTTGTTATATAACTTTTAATACTTATGAAAACAATTCTTTGGAAAGTTATTTGTTCCTCGCATCCACATGTCTAATTGGGAATTAAATTATGGCTCATCTATGGATTTAGTTTTGAAAAATGAATTAAATATTTTAAATCATCATCATTAATATTTTATAATAAGGAAAACTTATTTTTTAGTCATTATGAATAGTAAAAAAATAATAATTTAATTACCAAGGTTATGGGTAAAACTTGTTTACAAGGGGTAAGCTAAAATGATAAGGGTTAAAATATAATATCCTTGAACTCATAATAAAAGATAATGCTTTTAAATCAATAAGTTTTCATTTCCATATTTGATACAAAATAATTGTGGGCCAATTACATTTCCTTCTGAATCATATACCATCAAGTGAAAACTAGATCACTTAAATTCTCAAGGACCTTTTAGTTTTATAGTTTTAGATAATTAAGAAAATATCGCACATAAATAGAACCCATGTAATTAAATGGTTATTTCTACCACTTATCCCAACTTTTATTATTTCACATTAATTCATCTTCATCATCCATATGAAATCCCTTCGAGACATAATTCATCAAACCTCGATATTTATAACCTAGGGGAGAGGAAAAATAATAAGTATGGGATCAAGTTCTCAGTAAGGTTAAGAATAAGCATTAACATTTGAAATTCATCAACGAGAATAAGAATTTAATGAGGGTATACTAACATGATAAGAGTTTATGAGAGAATAATAAAAGAACTCATACCCATGAATACATGAATAATCAATCATGATTCATGGATTAATGGTTTAGAAAGGGAAGAGTCATAAAAATTAATAATCATGAGCCATGTGATATTAACTAAGTTCAAAGGAAACATTATAAGCACTTAGAAAGAATCGATATCTCATATTGATATCTTGGAACATCATTATCATAGAAACCTTACAATTAGAATAACAATATAAAAAAAAATCCCCAAATAATCCTCTAAAGGTCATAATAATTACCCAATACATTGAAGAACTTTTTGGGATCACCTATCGTGTAAGTAATAATAGGCTCTCCTGATTCTATCAAGGTTTCCCCATCGTAAAAGCTGTAATGGGATCATATGGTGTTATCTGGGATTCCCCATCATATAAGTTATAATGGGATTACTAAAATATATCTAGGACTCCCCATCATATATAATTTCCTAGAACCACCAATAATTTACATAGAGATCATAAATAATAATAAAACTCACAAAAAAACCGTTATTCCATTGAAAACATGATTAACATTTGAAAATAAAGGGTTTACCCAATAATATCTTAGAAACATGATTAACCAATTGAATAGATATGGGTTCCATAAAAACATATTTGAAACATGATTAACTAGTGTAATAGTAATAGGTTCTATAAAAAATATCTTCAAAAAAATCTTAATCCATACAGAGAAAGAATGAGGATGGTATCAACCCAAAATATCTCTATTGGGGAATATGTGGCAACAAGGGTTATTGATATTAATGAATGAAAATACAAATAAAATTTCATTAAATTAATTTTCAAAAAAATAACCTTTTTAATTTTTAAAATAAAATTTTTAAAATTAAATTAAGGATTTACAATATATTTTAAAAATCCTTTTCATTGAAAGAAACCATATAAATTTATAAAGAAGATTTAAAAATCATTCAAATCGTTTTATGAGGAAAATATCCTTTCTATTTTAAAAAAAAATCATTCTAAAAAAATTTATAAAATAAATATCTTTTTAAAATAAAATTTATAACTTATAAATGATGGTTTTAATAAAATAATGGTTATTATGGTAGAAAATTTATTTTTTTCTGTACACATTACAATAATGATTATCTTCATATTTTTTGTAAAATACAAACATTCATTATTTGGATAATGAAATGAATATTACTTTAAATTATTATAAAAAAATTAAAACATGGGTAAATATATATTTTATAAATCATTTGAATAATTTTAAAAAAAAATTTGATTTTTTTTGAAAACATGGTTTTTGGAAGAAAAGGGGTTTTCGGCAAAACAGCGAAATAAAGACAATTTTCCATAAAAAAATTATTTTGAACTCTTGACAACGTAAATAGAGTAAAATTAATGGGAAACATTTATCTTAATTAAATAAACATAGGATGTGTTAATTTTAAGAACTATATAGAGGTAGATCATAATATTTCAACATTGGAGACTTAATCACAAATAATCCTGATAAATGATGAGATTGTAACATAAAAGTCTTACCATTTTGGTAACATTGAATCATAAGCCCCATGAAAGGAAAAAATTAATTGAAACATAAAATATCATGATAATAAATAAATTCATAATGTTACATCTCAAAGGGGAAGTATATAAACCTCAAAAAAGAATATAGGTGCATAACATGACATAAGTCTGAAAGAAGAAAAATTGAGGCTAAATTCTCTTACTGCTTTAGTTACCATTTGAATTATAATACCCAATAAAAAATAAAATAAAATGAAACATTAAATATCATTATATGAATGTGATTTATGACATAATAGGTCAAAGGGGTAGTATATACACCACACAAAAGATACAAGTGGTGAATTTTCTTATGTCTCTTAGAAATAATATAGACTAGAAATCCCTTACCTCACGATTCCTTTTAGATGAACATGCTATAACCTCATTTATATTAGTTTTTAAAATGTTTTTATCTTATTAAATATCCATATAAATAAATATATATTATCATATATTATCTTCTTATAACATATTTTCACCCATTCGTTGACAATCATTCATTATTTTCATAGTTTCGAGTGTTAATTACCTTGTTTTCTCACCCGTGTTTTGTTATAAATGTTCTAGTTATTATGAATATTATATATTTAAATTATCTAATGTATAATAATAATTAAATAATTATAATATTTATATATAAATGACACTTTTAATACCAATCATGAAATATGGTTTTGAGAAACAAAGAAATTTAAGATCATTGAGGTGGTATGTTGTAGATACGCATGAGTAACATTTCTATTTTTCAATGATAATTATGGAGAGGAGGTAAGTGATAATTTATATTTTCATAATTATCATAATATCCTATATACTATTTTATTTCTTTAAATATACTTATATATATTTCATCCTTGTGGTGTGGTGATGAAAAGAGAGCCACATTGCACTGTGAAGGCGGTATTCTACACATACAAAAATGATGTTATAAACTCATTAGTAAAGAAATAAAGTAATATATTATCATTTAATAATGAAAAATATTTCATTAATATTACAATTATTTCATTTATGTCACATATATTCATTAACTTTATCCTTATTTCATTCTTTTTAAAGTGTTATTGAAAGACGAATCACCTCGCTTCGTGATACGGTACTCCCCCACACAAAAGAGTGACGTTATCATATAACCTAAATAATAGAATGTAAAAAATGTATAAATTAAATAATTAATAAAAATTTATAATTATCTAATAAATAATATATATATATATAATTTATATACATCATCATACCGAAACATGATAGGTTGTAACTGAAAAAATGAATGGAATTAGTTCATGAGGTGGTAGTACGCCATACACACAAATAATGATATCATAAACCATTTGATAGAATTGGTGGTGGTTTTAGGTAATTACCTTATAATAAAAAAAGTATTTAATTTAATATATTGAGGTTATTATATCATCATGGTTGTTTTTGACGGAAATGGGGATATCGTTTAGGGAAATAGAATGGTTTCACAAAGACTGGCAAGTACATCCCCTTTATATTATTAAAGAGATTCCATAGTTTAAGTCATTCATGTTCAGTTAAGCCCCATAATGGCTTTCAATTTCTGAATTTTTTCCAAAGGGTTTGTTCATGTAACCATAAACACCCAATGGTTCTCTATCAATGGGAACTATCTTTCTAAAGGAACGCGCTCTTTAGGTGTTGACAAATGACACTTAAGAATTTGCATTAGTTGAGGGGATGGGAGCTCAAGAATATCACACCATTTTGGGAGAAATTTTACCATCTAAATAAATCTCTTATATATTTATGATATGTTCTTTAATCCTCCATTAATTCTTATATATGATGTGGGTCATCCCAAATTAGCAATCAATTATTATCAAGTGTGGAATTTAGAATCATTAGTATGTATCTGATGTTCTTCGTTAACGAGGATGTCTGTATGTATATTGGGTTCTATAAAAATGGTGTCCTCTCATATAATACAAAGAGATTCATTTTTCATTATTACAACGATGATGGTTTTCAAGCCACATAGTGGGGAACTCTGGAGTTTATTATCAACCAAGAATATGAAGGTCACTCTGATGTTTATCACCATCTAGATTGATAACGGTTACTATGGATTATATCCTCATCCAGGGAGATGAGAATTGTTTGATGTTGGAATCAAACCCATAAATGGGATTCCGACGTATCCTTGTGACTGGAATCAAAATCCACATTGTTCAGTGCCACTTAATAGGGAACATCATTGTAGGATCCCATGTATTTATAGAATAATAGTTGTTTATATTTATTTACATTTATAAATATGATATTAATTTTACGTTAAAGGGAACACATTTTTTTATTGCTTACTCAATAAAAAATAATGGGTTCCTTCGAAATCTTATGTTGCACAAAACATTAAGTTATACTGAATAATAATATATTATTATTATTATTTTAAATGGTAGTTAACACATAGTTGTTGTATTGGAGGGATTTAATAGAACTATCAAAAATATGATTATTTGTGTTTTAAAAATGTTTCAATATTTTTCAAATAAATTTTATAGGCTTAAAATGAGATTGAATCCAATTTTAAGCATAAAATACTCTAATATTTACCAAAAGGTGTTTTACCGCCTTTTTAAGGAGAACCTTTTATAAATCTATTTTTTATCACTTTTATATATCCTATTTGAAAAAATAAACTTATTATATGGAATAATGAAAATAAAATTTACTTTGGTTATTTGTTTTGTAATTTTCATGAAAAGTTCATTTTTTAATGAATAGTAAAAAATAATGCATTTCAATTAAAAACTACATTTTAATTTAATTTATTTTTACTGAAATATTGTAATTTTAATTTGTTTTAATGCGTTATTGAATTATTTTTCTATAATTTAACCTAAATTTGTTCAATGAAAGTAATTTACCTTTTAAATTGGACATAAATACATTTCAGTATTTTGATAGTTTTTACTTCTTAAAAACCCACTTTTTAGTTTGACAATGGGAATTAGTTTGAAATTAATTTCTGAAAACTCTATGCATTGAATTTGGAAATATGGATTCTATATTTTTAATTTTAATTACCAAATTGTGTAAATAAGCACCTTTTATTTTTGGACATTATGAATAGTAACATCAGTAACTATTTTTATTTACCATGGTTAAAGGGTAAATATGATAAATAAGGGTAATAAATAATATTATAATAATATTAAACAACCCTAACACATGACCTAATACTATTGGATGAAATTTTTCTGACCATGAACATCCTTAGGCCAAACACTTTTCATTTGGGAGCCACTTGGGTGTGAAAATGACATGTTATAAGAATTAATTTAATGTGAAGGGAAATGTAACACAAACATCTATCTTTTACTAATGAAATTTTAATATAGGATTATATAACTGATATCTATGACTATAAAGAGTCATTAATAAGATAAAATGATTACCTATGTCACAATAGTTTATCTATAAATTTTATACATTAAATAAATAAATTTATTTATGACACAATGATAATGCAGTGATTACCTTATTAAAGAAATATTCAAATAAATGATATTATAAATATTAAGAAAATTTCATTTTAATATTTTTAGACCATCCTATAATTTTATGGATAATTATGAAATAATATATTTTATTAAATTTCTTTTTTTCAAATTAATCAAGTTGTTATGACCTTAACATTAATCAATTAATAAATTGTGTCAAAATTCACATAAAAGAGTTTTTAAAACAAATACTATTTTATTAAATGATATAATAGTTCAAAAAATCAAATATTCGTCCAAATGACATATATAATGTTAATTATGTCATTAGTGATTAAATTTTAGTTCTATGTTCATTTTATTGTAACTATAGTATCCATATATTATGAAAATACAAGAAGACATGGGAAGAGTTAATGTTTTTTATCTAAGGGTCAAAGTTAAAAGATACGAATACTTTTGGGAAATAAACTTTTATAAAACATACTAGTTGAGAGGATTTAGACTCATTATTATTTTATCCTATAAATATATTACTTTAGAACTATTATAATTCAAAAACCATTTTATAATAAAATAATATTTCAAGATGTTCCTAAAGTTACCCTCCTCCCTCTTATAAAAGGCCATCAAGTCTACCCACTTAATCTCTCCTCTAAATCCCATTGTCTCATCCAAATTATACTCAAATAATCTCCCAATATCCGTTTATTCCTTATATAAGCCTTAACATGGGCATAAGTAAATTTAAGAAATCCTTTTGGCTCAAATCAAAAGAAGTTACCCGATTTACAGGAAACTTCTTCTCTCAAGTTCCTTTTTTTATTTTCCTTCATCACTCCATATTATCTTTTTATTTTTTGATTACATAAAAAAAGTATCCCCATTATACTAGGATTTTTTATGAGATGTATTCAAACTAATCTTACACAAACCTTCATCAAATGGATACGAACATACTGTTTCTGCGTACGATGAACTGCTGCCTCATGAAACGATGATTATTCAATTTTCTCCTAAAACCTCCCATGTTGGCCACTATGATGGAAATGTATTTATATTATATTTATATATATTTTATTTATATTTTATCAATTATTTTTTAATTTTTATTTACAACATAGCTTTATTCTTTCCATAATGTGTAAATACGATAATTTCATTTGAGGATGTGCGGACTACCACCCGCTGAAAATTATATAATTCATTCATGTTATAAATAGAATGTATAAAGGATTGTTATACTAATAATATGAAACATAAATGAAAGAAATATAATATTGTTATTATAATAAAAAATAATATCAATTTATTATTATTCTTTTAATATTATAATGAAATTAAAGCAGCGTTAACGCATACGTACGACCTACCATCTCCATGAACGATGCATTTTATTTATTATATCCAAATGCCATGGACTTTTATAAATATATATATATATATATAAAGAATTTATATGATATTTAATTTTGAATATCACTATGTAGATGATGTACTTTTGACTACATGGACAGTTTACATCAAAATAGGTTCATTTTTGACTCATATACCAAACATCGACAAAACGACCCATATAAACATAAATAGTTATGTAATTTTTGTAAAATTATAATAAGTAATATAAAATGAATAATAAACTGAAAAATATTATTAATAAAGTATAAATTAACTTCGGTTTATTATTCAGGAATATAAATAATGAATGAGAGAAGTCCGACTCAAGGTATGGGAATTCGTCTC
Source organism: Viscum album (assembly GCA_963277665.1). Lineage (NCBI taxonomy): Eukaryota > Viridiplantae > Streptophyta > Magnoliopsida > Santalales > Viscaceae > Viscum > Viscum album. The sequence goes on from OY728135.1 coordinate 342,565,027, forward strand.
AATCTCCTTTCATTGAGGAATATTTTGGTTAATACATTAACATATCTTATATGGAGTATAATCACTCCTTTTGAATTGTAATGTCATTTAATAGGTTTAAAAAGAATAATACTTTTTACAAATAACTTTACTAAATGATAAAAAGAATTTTTCTTTTTAACATACGCGGCGACAATGACCTTTCCGACGTCACGAGCATTATTTGATCTTTTGATTCCTATACAAGACGTGATGTTTTGTAAAAAGAAAAGTAAATACCATATTCCTTTTTAGGTATTTTGGTACTGAAATTGGGTTTTGATAATGGATTTTATTATATCAATATCTTTAATTGATGTCTTATGATTATAAAGTGAAAATGTTAATTTTTCCTTGATGCTTGTACGTCTATTACGATTAAGTTATGGTTTTTGGGAATTATTTTTGTATATTGGTGGATCCATGATAAACTAAGGGTGGGGGGCCCGTGATAGCTCTCCAATGCATTGGGTAACATGATATAGGTAATCTTTAAGGGTTATCTTAAGGGATTTAGGGAATATACTTTGATGGGTATTCCAAACGTAACCATGAAGGTTACTCCCTATGTAGTTGTGAAAGCTACCAAGTATGTATAATATAAATGCCACATGTGACCCTTATGATTTATTATTTATATGATTTATTCACAAATTTAATTATTTAACGAGTTATATTTAAGAGCTTATGTTTTATGAGTGACAAGTATGATTTTATTGATTTGTATGTATTCATGTAATAATGTTTTATTTCATTATTTTATAACCCTTATAGAGATTTTTATGATCATCCCATGTTTTGGAAATGATTTTCATAGGGTATATAGAATGTGAAGATAAAGGAATAATTAAATAATCTTTTTATCATGAAAATAGTTCCCATTTAAGGAATTTGGTTGTTGTAAAAATATTGGATTGAGTAGAGGTGTCTACTTTGTAATATTTGAGATATAATGAAATATTAATAGCCTAATTCTCTAAAACTCTAAACCTGAAAAGACCCTCAATGTGAATGAAAGTAAATTCAAAATAAAAAATTAATATTATGTAATGTTTAAGGATGGGGCCTTATAATTGGTATTAGAGGTTAGTTTAGATACCTTTAGGAGTTATTTTATTATTTAATGAATATCCATTAATTTTGTTTACATTATGGTAAGATTGAAATGATATAGCATTTGAATGTTACCATGTAACTTCATCTAAGATATGTCTGTGTTCAGAATGGTTTTCCATAGAGGAAACACGGCTGCTATAATGGGCTTATATTAATAGGAAACAACCTTCCAAATCAGCAACCCTAAATGGTCATAATTGGAACTGAACAATTATTTATAGTGATGAAATAGTTGAATTAGGCTATTAATGGGGGTGGTATCCATGCATGATATCAGACAGATCAACCACGAAGAAACATGTTGGTATTAGATCATTTCAGGATTCAACATCCCCCATCATTCATAAGATCATATGACCATGTGCTATATGAAGGGTGGATTAAAGAATAAGAAAAGATTTTTGATGTCATGGGGTGTACTGAACATAAAAAGGTTAGTCTTGGTGTTTACCATTTTGAAGGTGAATATGATTAGTGTTGGTAGATGGTTAAAAATAGAAGGGATGTTGAGGATATTTATTCTCGTGATTGGGATGCATTCAAAAGTATGTTCATTGAGAAATATTTTTTTTATGGTGGTTCGACTTAAGATGGAAAAACAATTCTTGGAATTGAGGTAGGAGGATAACTTAGGGGCAGCTTATGAAGCAAAATTAACTCCACTAGAAAGGTATTCTCTAAATTTCATATGAGATCTTGATAGTAAAATCAATCGTTTCTACTCATTATTAAAGCCAAATCATTGAAGGGTGTTAGATTCTTGTGAGACCAAATTTTAGGAAAAAAATGTTTGATTTATATAAAATGTAGAAATAGAGTTTTTTGATGATCATGTGTTCTTTGAAAAATAATAAAATAAGAGGTAGAGGTGGTAGAAAAAAATGGAAGAACTCTAAAAAAAGTTTGTTTGTAAGAATCTTATGTTTACAGTTTTTGAAAAATGTTTTAAAATTCACATTGGGGAATGCCTTTTGAATTTTGGTAAGCGATTTATATGTGGTAAAATGGGACATAAGGCTCATAATTTCACTGAAAAAGATTAGGGTAGTGGTAATATAAAATATGATTTACAGTCAGTAAAATGATTTATGTGCAACGAAATGGGTCATTATGTAAATTATTATCCAACGAAGAACTAAAATGATGGAAAGTAGTAGAACTACAAGCATAAAGGGGTTGTGAAACCCTTTACAACTACTTCAACATATGTTGGGCCCTAACATTAAGTAGTACTAGGTGAATTTTTGGTTTATTCATATTATGCCATAGTTTTGTTTGATTCTATGTCTATACATTATTTTATTTCTAAGAATGTTTCTAGTAAATCATGAATTACATCTCAAGATATGAATCCTAAACTTCTGGTAAAAACACTTGGATGAAATTTTGTGACAAAAAGAAATTATAAGAACCTTCCAGTCTTTATGTGATGAAATAATCTACTTATAAACCTAATTGTTTTTCTTCTAGTAGAGTTTTATTTTATTTTGGGTATTTATTGGATTTCCATTTATCAGGATAAAATTGAATACATAGCCCAAGAGGTTTCTTTTCTGAAAGAATTTTAGTTTGTGTACACGAATGAACCCTTACTTTTGATAACATATCAAGAATATGGGAAACTATTAAAAGATGTAAATTAATTTTACATTGCGCATATTGTTTAATATAAAGGAATTGTTATTATTAATGATGTGTTAGTGGTAAATTATTATCTTGATGGTTTTTCTGATGAGTTTATTTGTATAATACATAATAGGGATGTTTAATTTACTGTTTACATGGTTCTTGATGAAAATCTTATTTTAAAACCCCTTATAGAATGGATCAAATTTAACTTTTAGTGTTAAAGAAGAAATTGAAGGAGTTACTAGATAACGTTTTCATTTAAACTTGAACATCACCATGTTGTGATCTTGTCTTGTTGAGAAAAATAAAGATGGTTCAATGAGAGTTTTTCTTGATTATAGAGCATTGAAATACAGAACTTTTAAGAACAAGTATTCATTTCCTCATATCAATGATTAGGTTGATCATATCTTGGTAGCTCAGAATTTTTCTAAGATTTAATTGAGTTTGGGGTACCATGATATGAAATCAAAAGGAAGCATACTTTTCATAGGCCACATTTCATAGTAGATATGGGCATTATGAATTTGTAGTTATGCCTTTTGGTTTAACCAATACACCTTCTATATTAATGGATCTTACGAATATAATTTTTTGTGAGTTCTTGGATATGTTTATGGTCGTGTTTATTAAAGATATTTTGGTATATTCTAAAAGTAAAAAGGAGTATGAATGTCATTTCAGGGTTGTCTTGAAAACTTTAAAATAAAATAAACTATACGGGAAATTCAAAAACTGTGAGTTTTGGTTACAAAAAATTTTATTCCTTGGTCACATTGGTTCTAATGATGGCCTAACTTCTGATCCTGCTAAAACAAAAGTTGTTGATGAATGGACAAGACCCACAAATATAACTGTGATTCCTAGTATTCTTAGTTTAGTAGGTTATTACTGGAGGTTTGTTGAAAAGTTTTCATGGTTATCTATCACATTGAATAAGATAACTCGAAGAGGTGTTTACTTCATTTGGATAAAGTAATGTGATGAATTTATTTCAAGTATTGAAATTAAGATTTGTGAATAATCCTGTTTTGGAACTGCCTTATAAAAATGATGATTTTTTTTATCTAGAGTGATTCTTCATTGAATGGAATTGGATGCGTCCTAATGTAGAATGATTGGAAAATTGCTTATGATTTACTTCATTTGAAAACCCATGAGTTTAATTACCTTAAACCTGATTTAGAATTAGCTTCAATTGTATTTTCATTATAAATTTTGATCCATAATTTTTATTGTGTGAAGTGTGAAATATATACTTATCACAAATGTTTGAAGTATATATTCACTCAGAAATAATTAAACATGATGCATATGAGATGGAAAAAATTAATTATGTATTATGATTCGACGATTCATTACCATCCAAGAAAGGCAAGTAAAGTGGCAAACACTTTGAGTCTAATGAGTAATGCTATATTAACCATGATACGCTTAGAATAATATCTTTTGGGTTTTTATTTGATGAATTTTGGATTTTATATTGTTGGTGCATGTAATTCATATACATTATTTCAGGTGGTAGTGAAGTCATCTCTATCAGATAGAATTATTCCAATGCAAAAAAAGGAAGTGATTGGAATAAAATGATTAAATTGGTTTAGAAGGGTATGTTACTCAAAGTTAACATTGATTGACTTTTTTTTGAGGTTTGGAAAGAGATTACATGTGTTATGTGATTCACAGTTGAAGAAAGAGTCATTATGGGATGCTCAATGTTCTCTGTTTTAAGTTCATCTAGGTAGTAATAATATGTAGAGAGATCTTTGGGAGGATTAATAGTGGGAAAGAATGAAAAGATATATTCATGAATTTACCTTAAGATTTTTTATTTGTCAACAGGTTAAAGTAGAGTGGCGGTAACCAAATTGGATGATTCATCCTTTTCTAGTGCCAGAGTGGAAATAGGAAAATGTGTCCAAGGATTTCATTGTGGGATTACCAAAGAAATCTCAAAGAAACAACACAATCTAGGTTATTGTTGATCGATTGACTAAATCTTATCATTTTATTTTTATTGAATATACTTTTTATCTATATTAACTTTATCGATTTTATATTAAATATTTAGTCAACTTACATGGAGTTCCCCTCTCCATTTTATCTGATAGTGATCCCAGGTTCAGTTCTATCTTTTTGAAGGGCCTTCAGAAGCTGTTGGGTATTGAATTGAATATTAGTACAAATTTTCATCCAAAACCATATTGGCAGTTCGAATGAACAATTTATACATTGGAATATGTGCTACATGATTTTTCAATGGATTGTCAAGGAAGTTGGGATAAACATCTCTCTTTGGTTCAGTTTTCTTATAATAACATCTTACATTCCAGTATATAGATGGCACCATTTGAATCATTAAATGAAAAGTGGTTTATAAATCTTGATTTTGGGGATTAAATAGGTGAAAAAAATTTGATGGGACCTGTATTGGTAGAAGATCTTGTAGAAAAAGTTCAGTAGATTCAGAATCACATGAGAACAGCTTTGAGCAGGCATGAATGTTATGCGGAACAGCTAGTCCAAATTTTCGACCACAATGATAAAGTGTTGTGAAATAATTTAATTAATCAGTTAAAGGTTTTTTGGAATAAATATATTGTTTAAGAGACAATGTGGGAATCTAAAAATTCTTTGAGGGATAAATACCCCCACATATTAGATAAGTAAATAAAATTTCGGGGACACAATTTCCAAAAGGGGGGAATGATGTAGGATCCCATGTATTTATAAAATAATAATTTTTTATATTTATTAGTATTTTTGAATAAGATATTAATCTTAATTTAAAGGGGAATGTTTTTCCAATAGCATACTCGATACACAATAATGGGTTCCTCCGAAATCGTACATTGCACACAACATTGATTTAAACTGAAAAATAATATATTATTTTTTTTTTAAATTTTAGTTACCACCTCACCATTTTGTTAGAGATAATAAATATATCTAACTAAAATATTATTATACAATTTTGTTAAATGTTTTCACATTTATCCAATAATTATAAGAGTCTAAAAATTAGAATGAATCTAATTCTAAGCATAAAATACACTAGTATTTTTAAAAGGTCTCTTTACCACCTTTTGATGGAGAACCCATTTTAAATATATTTTTTTCACTTTGATATGTTTTATTTGAAAAAATAATCATCTTACATTAATTTGGGACATCAAAATTTAATTTGATTAAATTTTTGGTAATTTTCTGACAAAATTCATTTTTTAATGAATAGTTAAAATACTGCATTTTAATTCGAACCTTCCTTTTCATCTAATTTATTTATACAGTAAGATTTTAATTTTGTTGGTTTTAAACTGTAATTAGATTAGGATTTTATCATTTAATACAATTTTGGTCATCGGATGTAAATTATCTTTTAAATAAACACATGTCAATCTTTTGGTAGTTTTTACTATTTTAAAACCCGCTTTTTAGTTTTGACAACGAAAACTAATTTTAAATTAATTTCTGAAAATTATGTGTTATGAATTTCGAAAAATGGATTATATATTTGTAATATAAAGGCCTAAATTGTGTAAATTAGTACCTTTTATTGTTTGTACATTATGAATAGTAACATTAGTAATTATTTTTATTTACCATAGTTAAAGGGTAAATCTGGTAAATAAGGGTAAAAAATAATATCCTAATAATATTAAATTACCCTACCACATGTCCTAATACTATTGGATGAAATATGTCCGACCTTGATCATCCTTAGGCTGAAAATTTAGAATTTGGTAGCCACTTGGGTGTGAAAATGACATGTTATATGAATTAATTTAAAGTAAAGTGATATATAACCTAAATATGTATGTTTTAATAATTAAATTTTACTATATGGTTATATAACAAAATTATGTGACTATAATTATTCATTAGAAATATAATAATATTTCTTAAATCATGGTATTGTATTTATAATTTTTTGACATTAGACAAATAAATTTATTTATGATACAATGATGATGCAGTGATTACCTTATTAGGAAAGATTAAAATAAATGATATTATAAATTTTAATATAAATTTAATTTTAATATTTTGATTCCATCCATGAATTTTATGGATAATTATGAAATATTATATTTGGGTTAATGACTTTGGTTCAAAGGAATCAAGATGTTATAACTTTAACAAAAATTAATTACTAAATAGTGTCAAAATTCATATAAATGAGATTTTAAAAGAAATACTACTTTATTAAATGATATAATAGTCATAAAAATTTAATATTCAAAAAAATGACTTATATAAGGTTAATAATTTCATTAATGATCCACTTTTGGTTCTCTTATAATTTTATAGTAACTATAGTAACCATATATTATGAAAATACCAGAAGACATGGTAAGAGTTCATGTTTTTTTTGACTAAGGGTTGAAACTAAATGTATTGTTACTTTTGTTACATAAACGTGTCTAAAACATATTGGTTTAGAGGATTGAGATCCATTATCATGTTATCCTTGAAATATATCACTTCTAAAATATTATAATTTTATAATAATTTTAGAATAAAATAATATTTCAAGACTTTCTTAAAGTGCCCATCCTCCTTGTTATAAAAGGCCACCACCAATACCCAATTACTCACACATCTCCATCCCCTTGTATCATCCAAATTCAAATATAATAATATACCAAAATCAATAACCTCCTCTTAGAATCCTTAATTTGGGAATAATGAAATTCAAGAAATCATTTTGGATCAAATCAAAATAAGTTACCCAATTTAGAGGTAACATCTTCTCTCAAGTTCCTTTATTTTATTTTCCTTCTTCACTCCGTATTATCTTATTAATATATGATTACATAACAAAAATAGTATCCTAACTATAATAGGATGATTTTATGAGAATAATTATAACTACACTTACACACACCTCCATCTAATTGATATGAACATACTATTTTTGGGTATTGGGAACTACTACCTCCCGAAACGATGATGGTACAATTTTCTCCTACCACCACTCATGGTGGACATTACGATATAACTATATTTATATATGATATATATTATATTTCCATTGTCTCTCTTCTTGTTTAATTTTTATTTAAAACATACCTTTGTTCTTTCCATAATGTTTAAATACGATAATTTAATTAGAGGAAGTGCATACTGCCACCCCCTCAAAGAGATATGACTCCTTCATGCTATACATAGAAAGTATAAAGAATTGTTTTATTAAATTTATGAGCCATAAATTATATAATTATTATAATAATTTTATAATATATATTTATATAATTTTATTATTATTCTTTTAATATGATAATGAAATAAAAGTAGAATTCTTGCATACGTACGACTTACTGTCTCCATGAACGGTGCATTTCATTTCTTATTTACAGATGTTATGGTCTATTATAAATACAAAAATACTAGATATATGTGATATTTAATTTATTAATATCATTATAGGGATGATGTAATTTTGATTACATGGAAAATTTACATCAAAACAAGTTCATTTTTTGACTCATGTACCGAACATCGACAAAACAACCCAGGTGGGTCTCCCAGGTGGGTCTCCATAGTATGGGTCACCTTAGAAGGATCGCCCAGGTATGGGGTCTGCCAGGTGGGTATCCCTAGTATGGGTCCCCCTAGGTAGGTCACCTAGTTATGGGGTCCCCCAAGTGGTATGTCACTAATGTAGTATGAAGGCGTATCAGACTACCATGCATCAGTATGGGTTTCCTTGGTATTATTTTCCAATGTACTAGTTTCCTAATTGTGGGTCACCCATGTTTTGGGCTAGGGGTCATGCCATAGTAAAGGTGGTCTATTGAAGGTATCCCCAATTGTGATAGACTACTTTGTTAATGGACCTACATGGTCAGGGCCTTCTTCAAGATTAGTAGTCCAGAAGTTTAGTTGTCCCCTATAAATATGATGTGGAGGGGTCTATTTACAAACCATGGTGGATTTGTGCAGATGGGCCATCGCATATGGGCCTGGACGGAGGTACTATGGGAACCTCTTGTGTGGATTACCTGTGAAGTGATGCCATTACTTTATAAGAAATTTGTGTCTTCAAATTACCATAACTTTTGATATGTGAGTATGTTTTAGCTCTGTGACTAGTCAAATTGAAATCTCAAATAGATATACATTTCTTGATATTTTGAATACACAAAATTTTATCTGAAGAATCATGGAAATTGAACTATAATCCATAGATACATTTTCATAATCTATCTTGTAAATCCATGTCTAATCCCTAGAGGGGGAGTGTTTCCACTTATCCATCATTCTGGAGTAGTCTTCTGGAACATGGAAATCCAGCCTGCATTTTCTTCTAGCATGAAGAAACATCATACTCAAACTTGACATTTTTTTGTCTAAGTGAGGATCAAATCCTGAATTAAAAGTAAAGTTTCATAAAACACATTTTACAGTGTCAACAATGGTTTAATAATAATTAAATGAGGCGGTGAAAGATGTAAAATACAAATTCGCGTTGAATATCATTACCTCTTCTATAGGCATCCTCCTTAGGATTGCACAAAAATCATTATTAGGATGGTTTTAATCTATAAATAAGGATTCTAGAATGAGTGGAGGGAAGTTTTAAAGTGATTTAGTAAGGTATTTTCTGAATCAAATAGTTTTTAGGTTTTTATGAAGAGAGGTGAGGTGTGACGTTTTATAAGTGAGGTGAGTGTCACACATGTAATTGTTCAAAAATATTCAATTATATCCATTTATTTTATCTTTAATTAAAATTCCAAAATGGGTATTTCAAGAACCTAAATTATATAATGTATAAATATTTCCAAAAAATGTTTTTTGGAAATGTTTTTAGTTCATTTTTACCCTTATCATCATAGTTTAAACACCAATAAATCATTTTTTACCTTAACCAAGATAAATATTTTTTTCACTAATAATTTGGGTCACAATATAAGTTTATCATATAACAATTATAATTTTATAATTCTTATAAACAATTATTTCATTGATTAAAGTTAAATTATCTTAGGTGGAAATTTTTTATTTAAAATTAATCTCGCATACATGATGAGAAAGAGGGTTTTCAAAGAAAAAATAATCAGAAATTTACAATGTTTTTATATAAAAATTAAATATGAAAATTATTCCAAATATTAAAATTGTATTAATTGAAACAAAAATGATATAATTTTAAATTAAAAAAATTTAAAAATAATTTTAAATTATAAATAATTGAAATGAAAATGATGTTTTCAATTAAAATTTATAATTTTTCACTATTCTTAAAAAAACTAAACTTATCATAAAACTATAAACAAATCTAGCTAATATAATTTTGAAATTATTATTAAAAAATATTTTAAAATTATAAAATAAATTCTCTTAAAATTAAAAATATTAAATTTAAAACAATACCCATATTCTTTATGAAAATCTGGGGTTTTGAGAAAAGTAATTTTCGAGAACAATATGGTTTTGTATTAACTTTATATATTATAATAACAATTTTATGTATATAAATTAGAATATATTTATTTATAATAAAAAACATTTCATTTAATACATTACACAATATAGAATATTTTTAATAATTAGAATGGATAAACAATATTGACTTTAAAACAATTAAAAATGCATTTTTAATCCCAGAAATAAACTTATAAAAAATATAATATAAAGTTGATTAAAAATAAATTATGTTTGTTAGATATAAAAAAATATTAATTATTTTTCTTTAAATAATATTAAAAACATAATAGAAATTTTAAATTTCATAATTTATTGAAATGAAATGAAATTTTAATAAAAATTGGTAATTTTTACGATTCACTAAAAAATTAATATTTTTAGAAAAATTACAAAATTTCAACCAACATTAATTTTTAGTATCTAATTAAAAAAATGAAGTTATGTTTCTCAAATAAAGTTTTTAAATTTTCCAAAAACTAATTATAATATTTTTCCATGAAAAGAAATAAATAGTTCTTTTTTGAAGAAACCTATTTTTTATGAATAAAATCATCATGCCAAAAATTAATTAATAATTTTCAAAAAAATTATAAATAATATAAATTTATTATAATATAAATAAATAAATATATTTCATAATGTATTTAATACAATTCATAACCACTAATTTAATGTTAATGTTTAAACAGTTATATATATTATGTGTCCTTTATGATCGTTGTGTCATATCGAATATGCTATCAAACATAAAAAAAATATTTGTATTTTGTGTTCCACTAGATTTTGAAGGTATTAAATTTATTTATTAATTAATATATCTTAAATTATTGGGGAGTTAAATTCTTCTCTAAGCTCAGTGTTGAATTTCATTTACTCTATCATAAATATTTTTTTTCTTTTAAAATAATGAGGTGTTAAATAAGATGTCATTAAAACATGTCAAAATAGTATTATTTTTGAAAAATTAGACCTTATAACATATGAGTTTCATAAATGATAATGTTTTTACCATTTTTAAATTGATAAATGTGACTATAATTTATTATTTTCAAATTTTTCAAAATTTTCCTCTCCCCTGCTTCTAAAAGGTAACACCATATCCTCTCCTATTTAAACTTATAAAGACTTTTAGTTCAACCAAACCCAACAAAAATAACTTCAAATATTTTTTCCTTAAAACCTAGTATCTTTTATTTGATAATAAATCCAAGATAAAGAGGATTTTGGTATTATCCTAAAGAGGTGATCTAAAGAAGAGGTATTGTTCTTTATTGAGAATATTTTCTTTATTTAATATTTCACCTCCTTAAACTATTACTAAATTATTATGATATAATAAAATAATTTTATCCCATATAATAACATGTTATTATTTTAATTTCATACTGTAAATGTATCACCTCTTCTATAAAATTGGAAATTAATACATTGATTATCTATACAACGGACTACCACCTAGTGAACCAATATAATTTGTTTTCCATCACCACCTCTCATGACAATTAATGATAACTAATTTAATGTTTAAATGTTATATTCAAGAAATATTATAATTTTTTTAAATTAACATATCATTTACCTACTTTCCATATCATCCATTAAAGAATAATAATTTCATTCGCGTGTACGGTGGACAACCACCATGTGAAACGATGTGATTCATTTTTCTTATTATTGTGACAGATGGATGGTATATATTAGTGTATTTTAATAAATAATATGATATTTATGATGTAAATATAATTTTATAAATATAAAATAACACTAACCTCATTACCAATATTTTCGTTGAAAATTTTATACGTTATATATGTGTACATATGACAAACCGTCTCAACGATTGTAATGTTTTTCATTTATCATAACCATAACCCATGGTTATGTTTTAAAAGTATAATTTAATGTATAAAAATGATAATTATTTCAGGACTATTATTCTAGAGATGATTAAAAAATAATATTTTTGACCTTAGTCAACTATCTATGGTAATTTTGGACATATGATCCAGACATCATCAAAAGGTCCGACAAGTACCTAAATGGTTATGTAATTAAATATAAAAGTTTAATGAATAGAATAATATAAAAAATAAACCAATAAAATTATATTATGAAAATAAATAATGAAATTAATTTTACTATTCAGGAAGATAAATTATTAATGTGGAATCCCACCTTTTTATTACGTATCTTTTCATTTAGATGGAACAAACATAGGATCTATTAAGGTTTAGTTTTTTTAAAGGTGCACATTACATGAAAATATAAAAGGTAACTCTAATCCTATTGAAATGGTTCATAATATATATTAATCCTATGTACATTTACTGAATCTCATAACCTGGGGACATACATCAAAGGAAAGGGTGATAATAAGGCCATGTATGGGAAATCAAGGGAAAAAGTTTACATGTGACCATGGGAAATATCAATAAGAACTTGAGGAATACAGTCATGAGAGACGGAAAAAGGGAAATATAATAATAAAAATTACATGAATCATATCTTGGAGATGGGGATACAAAATCTAAGTATAACATTAAAAAGAATAAAATCAAGGTTTTTCACCGAGTTTTTGTTAAAATTATCAAAGTTGTTTACCTAGGTATACTAAAATATGTCATCTCTAGAGATTAAATAATTTACCTAGTGAATAATAGCACTATCAAATTGAATAATTCATATTTAATAATTAATTTTATTTACATTGATAATAATACATCATTTCATAAATAACCCATGGCGAATAAAATAAATTGGTTTCGCAACAAAATCATGGAATTTTTAAATGTGCTTAAAGAACATGGTCATTATTCAATTTTTAACCCATAGAAAGGGAATGCAGGTTTTATCTAAGTAAATAACAAAATAAAATAAATCATTTTTAAATATTGGTTAATACCCCTATAAATGAAATAGGATTGGGTATTCATTAATATAAAATAAATGAAAATTTATTCGTGAGAAGAGAGAAATTTTGAGAAAAAAATTCAGCAGCGTAACAGGTATAAAATGTAGTTTTCGAAAAGGGTAAAAATAGTGGGGATAGGGGCATCCCTTTGATAAAACATTCTTTGTAAGTAATGGAATTAATAAAAAGGAAATAATATATAGTGAACAAAACATTCATAAAACATAAAAAATGTTCTTGAAATGAAGATTAAAATAATGATATGTCCCTAACCTTGATGAGTTTTTCCTAAAATATGAGGATTGTGACCTTTGGGGATTGGGGACACCATTTAAAGAAACCTTAAGAGGTAAAAACCCATATATTCATGTGGGATAAATTTATATTGAAAGAAAATTGGAAAATTCGTGTGTATTTATAGAAAAAGTGGAGGATTTGTTTATTAATTTCCAAATATAAGCCTTGGAAACCAATGTTGTGGAGAATGAAAAACCATGAGCTTTCCCATATTATTTTCTCATGGTATTGGAAGCTTGGGTAGTATTATGTTATTTTAATCCATAAGAGTATACCATAATTTTATATTACTTATTCTAGAATTGAAAATAAATGTTTTCACAAAATAACATTTTTAATGTTAATGTTTCCATTTTAGAATTTAGAAATTAAATTATATATTTAGAAATTAATTAAATTCAATAAAAAAATATTATGTTAATAAAATAATAAAATTATATATTATGTTTTGTTCAAGTAGTTATTACATAATTTTGAAATAAATATGAAGTCATTAACATGTTAAAAAACCACACTGTGTTTTTTATTATTCATAAAAAAATAAATTATTTTGGAAAATTATTCTAAATTAAACCTAACCTAATTATGATGTGATAATTTCAAAAATTATATTTATTTTATCTAAATTATTCTCTTAATATTATAACTTCAAATTTTAAATATATAAATCCATATTTGTTAAAAAAATAGAGGATTGAAAATGCATAGTAAAATGTCTGAAAATTGAAAAAAATAAAATTATTTAATCAGTTATTTTTAAATAAAGGTGTTTTAGTTATAAAATTTAGTTAATAAAACATTATTTATAATAAATCAGTTTATGAAAATAATTATATCTTTTTTGAAAAAGTATATTTTTTGTCGGAAATGTTAATTTATCAATTTTTTCATATTTTTTATTTAGAATATCTATTATAAAAATGGAATTGATGGAATAAAATTATTATTTATAAAACAGAAGTACACTTTATGTAACTAAGGCCCTGGAACATAACCCCTTATAACAACCACGTACAACATAAGGGTAAGGTGCATGATGGTGATATATTCATTGGGCGGCTTGGATAACATTGTTTGAGTGGTAATTTCTAGTGACATGAACTTTTCCCGTATGTGATTTTATTCAAGATTCATTTAATGTAGCTCTACTTGGGCTTGGTCGGGAGAAAACCCCAGTGATGCTAACTCCCAACCATGTTCTAAAAAAATGGGCTATGTGTGGTAGAAAGCTACTGTATGAGTCCATAAATTCTCCTTTCAGCATTAATTTTACTTTGTCATTTCAACTTCTAAACTCTAATTATAACGTTGAATTTATTATTATTAAGAGTGTAGTTTCTAATAGTCATATTGACCATGCGTCATACTGGAAAAATGGTCATATAATTGTTGAAACCCAGAGGTCACATTTCAATTTATATTCCCTTCATTATTATAGATATATTGTTTTCTTGAGTAATATAAAAAAATTTCTTAGTAAACAAATATCATTTTAAAATTCAGGGTCATTACATTTTCCCCCCTTAAGAAAACTTTTCCCCAAAATTTCAATTCATTCTCTCAGCTGAGAAAAGGTTTGGGTACTTCTGTCTCACTGTCTCCTATGGATCCCACATTACTTCTTTGTATTTATTGTTCCTCGATAACACATTTATCTGGTGGGTAGTCTTGTTTGCATAGAACATTGTCTATACGGTCCAAGATCTCCACCATAAGCTCCTTATAAGATATTTTCAGTTCTAGTTATACCACATCCGGATTAATTACATATGGAGAATCGGGTATGTACCTCTTGAAGAGAGATACATAGAATACATCCTAAACTTGAGCTATATTTGGTGTAAGTGCTATCTGATAGTCCACTTTTCATATGAGATCAAGGATTTTATATGGGCCAATGTACCTAGGGATAATATTCTATTTCTTACCAAACCACATGACTCTCATCCTTGGTGAAATTCAATGGAAGAATTAGTTTCCAATATCAAACATCAAGCCCCTTCAATGGTTGTCAGCGTAGATATTCTACTAACTCTGAGCATACTTTATGTGTTGATGGATAGCATGAAAAAAATTTATCGTCTATTAAATATGACCAGTCCCAAGAATATTTATCTCACCCAAATCATACCAACAAGTAGGATTTCTACATCCCTTACTATAAACACCTTCATAGGGTGCCATTTCAATACTTGAATGGAAACATTTTCTTTGTATTAGAACTCAACTAATGGGAGTTTTTGATCTAATCAACCTTTAAATTACATTTAGAATGTTATCAGAATTTCCTCATGTTTTTGAATAGTCCTTTTATATTGACAATTAGTTTGGTGGTGGTAGGATGTACAAATATTCAATTCAATATTTAGAGCTTGTTGAAGACTTCTCCATAATTTTGATTTGAACCTTGGATCATAATTAGAAACTATAGAAATTGGTATGACATGAATCCTCACCAATTTCTCCATATATATCACAGAGAGTTTCTTGAGAGATATATTTTCCTGAATAGAGATGAAATGGGTAGTCTTGGTGAGATGATCCACTTTAACCCATATCGTATTGTTTCTATTTGATTTTCTATGGTGACCAAAGAGAAATTCCATAGTTATATCATCCAAAATTCAATGTTTGTATGGGTAATATTTGTAATAACCCTTTAGAATGTTCTACCTCCACCATCACTTGTTGAAAAACCAAGCACCTTGTAGTATAGTTGAAAATATCCCTTTTCATGTTATCCTTCAAATAATGATCACGAAGATCCCTATACTTTTTTGTGCTTCTATGATACATAGAGAATTTAGATTTATGAGATTCATCCATAAAATACTTTATTATTTCTGGAATATATGGAACATATGGACTTGTACCAAATTATATTACACCTTCTTGATCAATATTGAACATAGGAAACTTCCCCTATTTATATCCTCTATCTTCTTCTGTAAAAAGGATCTGCTCCTTGAGATTTCTAGATCTTCTCTAGAAATGATGGTTGACAAATCATTTGGTATATTCTTGATGATGTACCTTAGCTCATGGTACCCATGTATAACCATAATAGTTCCTTGATCAATGAATCTCCTTCAGTCGTCATCATTGATGGCACAACATGGTCATTTCTATTTCAGGAATCAACAATTTTGTTTTATCTTTTGAGTTGATACTGAATTTGACAAACATATTTTTTAAAAGATTCAACAATATATTTTTAGTCATTTTCAATTCCTTTTGAGTTGAAATATACCTCTAACTTTAGAGGTTTTTGTATATATCTCATTTATCCCCATAAATATATTTCCTCCATATTTTCAGTGAAAAAATAATCACACCTAGATACAGGTCCTATGTAGGATAATTCTTTTCATGAGGCTTCAACAATCAAGAAGCATAATCAATCCCCTTTTCATTTTGCATGAGGATGAACCCAATCACTTTCAGATATGTATCTCTAAAAATAATTAATCCTTCTCTGATAGAGGGTAGATTTAACATAGGTGTAGTAATAAATATCATGTTCATTTATTGGAATCTTTCTTCACACTCTTTTGTCCAAATGAACTTTTACCCTTTTGAGTTAAATAGGATAGTGGATTATAAAATAATTTTTTTTCAAAAACCACCTATAATATATTTATAAACCAAGGAAACTATGAATCTTAGTTACTATTGTAGGATGAGGCCACTCCTCCCAAACTATTGTACTGGTAAGATCAACTAATATTCCGTCCTGGGTTATACTTTTCCCCATTAAATAATCGTTTTGTAACCAATTTTCATATTTTCTAAAAATTCCAAATAGCTTTCCATTACTTATAGTATTCAGTATAAATCTTATAATATCTTCATGTTCATCAAAAAATTTGGAATCTGTCATAATATCATCAATAAAAGCTACAAAAAACTATCAAATTATTCCTCAAAGAATATATTCATCAAATCGATAATTATTGCTGTTGAATTAGTTAAGTCAAAGGGAATAAAATAATAATAATAATTCACCTATATTGATAATAAGGTAGTCTTTGGAAATATATTCTTCATTTACCCTCAATTGATGATAACTATATCAAAGATTAATCTTGGAGAAGAATTGAGCCCCATCAAGCTGGTCAAAGAAATCATCAATCCTCAGAATATGGTACTTGTTATTCATTGTGATCCAATTATGTTATTTATAATAAATTCATATCCAAATTGATCAATATTTTTTCATAAATATAACCGGGGATCCATAAGGAGACATCTTTGGTCAGAAAACCCGTTCTCTAAAAGAACAAGAATATGTTTCTTTAATTCTTCCATCTCCACAATTTCTATTCTATATGGGGTCTTTTATATTTTTCTGGATACATGCATGAGATAAATGGAAAACTATAAATCTATTTATAGGGGAGGTCTAAGTAACACCTCAAGAAATATGTTAATTTATTCCTGAAATATGGGGATATTTTCTATTCGTATAATTTCATATCCTTCTTCATCTTAAATGATCATCTCTATAAAGATGGTTATATGAGGTTATTCAAAACAACGCTCTAGTCGAGATATCTCTCCTTTAAAAAAAATTAGGTTTTCTATTCAAGACTATTGGGATTTCCTTTATTCTATAGTTGTTCATATAATTATACTTTGAGAGATATTCAATCAATAGTATAGTGCCCAATTCCTGTATGGGAATAACTACTATATTTGAGATTCTATTATGCTCACCAAAGTCAATACTATAGTTTATATACTCTGTTGATGCTTAATAAATCCCTCTATGGTTCTTGACTAATAACTTTAATTCTAGAAGTATAAATATTGATTCTATATTCATTGAAAAATAGAAAGATATAAAGGAAGTCAAAGAACAAAAAAAATACTTAGTAGCTTTGAGAGAATAACAAGAGTACCTTCCACCACATCATTTGGAGCTCCAACTTCATCTATCAGGATAGAAAATTCACAATATTGATCCCATATATTTTCTAAGGTTGATGGTGATTCCCCTTTATTAGCATCAAATTAACATAGTTATTGGAAGAGTTCCAAACTTATCCACACTTGAAGCACTAGAGTTTAGCCTAGGCCAGCACCATTTTCCCATTGGAATTAGTGTTGTGAAGTTGAGGTTTCACCAAACTATGATAGTTACGAGAAATATGGACATCTCCTCCACACATGTAACATTTTACACTTCCAAGAAAGTAGTTCCAAAAATTATTCTTCCCACATTTATTGCATGTGGGAAGTTTCACTTGATTTCCACCACTTCAATGATTAAAGTTACTTCCTATGCTTGGTTCTATTAACTTCATCTTTTCATTCAATCTATGGTACCATTGAATTTCTACAAACTCTAGTTCAACCTTCATAGAACTTTTCACTATCTCCTCCTAGCTTTCATAATCTTATTTAGAAAGATTTTTTCATATATGGGGTTTTAGTCCACCAAAGAATATGGAAACCTTTCCATTAGGATACATGAAAAAGATACATCTATAGCTAAAATGTCTTGTAATGTTCATCTCATAAATTCCTACAAATTAATTTTCATTCTAATTCTGCTGTACTTATTCCTTCTCCATTTCAGTCACATCAAACTTGGGAAATATTTTTTGAAACATTTTACCCTGAATTATTTCCACTCCATAACATAAATATTAATTCATGGATTCATGCTTTTAATCAGTTTCCACCACTGATCATCTTCTCCCTATAAGCAGTACACATCTGGGGTGAATTTCTCTTGGTCCAAACAGTAGAACAAAAAATATCTTTTCTGTAGAGCTTATCCATTGTTCTTCAATCAATGGGTCAGTAGATCCACTAAAAGAAGGTGGTCGTTGACACATAACGGACTCAATGGAATGTCCTTCCCTGCAAGGTGAATGCATCCTCTCATATTGATTAAATTTATTGCTTATAACTCGAGTCAGTTAATTCATAATTCTCATGATGTTTTCAATTTTGGATTCCATCATAGGGTTGTCAGCAAATGGTCCATTGTGCTCACTATTTACATGGTTCCTTCTATTTCTAATCATTTTCTAAAAGAAGAAAAACTTTTTGGGAAATGTATTTTTTTAACAATATTATAATTATAAAGTAATTTTATGTATTAAAATATAATTCTTAAATATGTTATTCTTTAACAACAAATTCATTTTCTATAACTCCTTAATAATGGATCATAAAAAAATTGTGATTAACCAAAACTATCGCCCAAGAGTGTCGAACTAGGATTTCAGTAAGGCCCAGTGTCAACCCCAATTCATGTTAGGATCTATCTCAAAGTGGTGTTTTCGGGTTTTACCCCTAGATACAAATATTATAGAGCCACATCCAGTTTTTCATATCTAGAAATGGATTTATTACTTAGAAACCAATTACATAATACTTCACCAAAATACTAGGATGTTTTACTATATTTTAACTTGTCCCTATAGTTATTCCAAAATTTTCAAATCTTAATTTCTAAAAATAACTATTCTATCCTTTTATACCAACTATGTAATCCATAATTTTTATTACATAAGTTTTCATTCACATGGAACAAATAGTGGATCTTTTAATGTTTAATTTCTTGAAAAAAGGCACATAATACGTGAAAACATGACAAATTATTATAATCTACATGAAAGGCTTCATCATAGGTTCATCATAATAATATTTATTTAATTTATTAACCTCGAGACATACATCAAAGGAAAGGGTGAGAATAAGGCTCAGAAAGGAAAAACAAGGGAAACAGTTTACATGTGACCATGAGAAATATTAATAAAAAGATAGTGAATAAAGAAATAAAAGAAGTATAAAAGGGTAATATAATAATAAAAATTACATGAATCATAACATGGATATTTGGATAAAACATTTCAGTGAGAAATCTTATCTCATAGTCTTTTCACTGAGGTGTCGTAAAATTACTAAGGCTATTCACCAAGGTATTGTAAAACATGTCATCTATAGATATTAAACTTTTTTCCTTCATGAATTGGAGCACTATAAAGATGCTTCCTTCATATTTATTAATAAATTTTATCCAAATATATCATAATCAAAAATTTAATTAATTACCCTTGTTGAATAAAATAAATGGGTTTCGTATCAAAATCATGGTGTTTTAAAAAGTATTTAATGAACATGGTCACTATGATATTTTTAACCCACAAAAGGGAGATGGGTTTTATGTAATTAAATATAAGAATCAAATAAATTATTTTTAAATATTGGTGAATATACCTAAAAAATAAATAGGTTTGAGTATTCATAAAATGAACATAATAGTTAATTTCTTTAGGACAAGAGAGAAAATTTGAGAAGTAAATTCGCTAGCGTAATATGTATAAAATGTTGTCATAGAAAAGGGTAAAAAGAGAGGGGATTGGGATAAACCATTGATAAAAAATAATTTAGAAATAACGGAGTGAAAAAAATATATATAATAGAGAGTGAACATAACATTCAGAATATATAAACAAAAAGAGGTTCTTGAGACGAATGGAAAAGAAAGATATTTCCCTTGCCTTAATGAGTTGTTCCTAAAACATGAGGAGTGGGAGCTTGAGGTCTTGGGGATTAATATGGAGGACTCATTTGGATACAAGAATACCATAAATATTTATAGGATAGATTAGGAGTAAAATGAAATTGGTTAATGGTTGGGTATTTATAGAAAACGTAGAGTATTTTTTTATTAATTTCTTAATATAGGCCTTGGAAATATAGGTTCTAGAAAATGAAACCATGGGATTTTCAATGCTATTTTCACATGGTATTGGTCACTTGGGTCATATTATATGTGATTTTAATACAGAATAAACCACTATAATTTTATATTAGTTATTCTTTCAAAGAAAATTAATTTTCCACAAAATAACATTGTTAAATTTAATATTTCAATTTTAGAATTTAGAAACTAAATTATATATTTTTGAATGGATTAAAATTTAATAAATAATTCATATTAATAAATTAAAATATTTTATGTATTGGATTGTGTTTAAATAATTATTATATAATTATAACATAATTATGAAATAATTATGACATAATTATGAATTCATTATCATATTTTAAAACTCACATTGAATTTTATACTAATCAAGAAAAAATAAAGTATTTTAGAAAATTATCATCAAATCACTATAACATAATTTTTACATGATGATTTAAAAAATGATACTTTTTATACCATAATAATTCTCCAAATATGATACTTTTTAACTTTGAAATATAAATTTTCTTATTTATTACAATTTATGGTGTATTGGAAAATGATAAGTAAAATTTATGATAATTAAAAAAATAAAATTATTTAATCATTTATTTTTATATAATAGTGTTTTATTCATACTATTTTATTAAAATAAATATTATTCCTGATAAATTAATTTTTTATAATAATTATATCTTTTATGAAAAGTATAATTATTGTCCAAAAAATTCATTTATCAAATTAATCATATCTTTTAATATGTAAAAATATTATTAAAATTGAAGTGATGGAATAAAAATATTATTTATAAAATGGAATTATACATTAAGTAATTATGTCCTTGAAAGATAACCCATTATGAAACCCACGTACGACCTAAGGGTAAGGTTTTATATGGTGATAGATTCATTGGGTTGATCACCTAACATCGCTCGAGTGGTAATTTCCACAAACTTGAACTTTTCAAGTAGGAAATTTCATTCAAGATTTACTTGTTAATGCTCAGCTTGGACTAGAATAAGAGAATACCCCATTTACAATAACTCCCACCCTTGTTCTGACAAATGGGATTCATACAGCACAACCTTACTGGTTGAGGTCATACTTTCTCCTTTATGAATTAATTATTATTTTCAATTTCTATTTATAAATACTAATTATAACGTTAAAATTATTATTATCAAGAATATAGTTTCCAAAGGTCATAATTGAACACAATTCATATAATATCCAACACCCAATGGTAAGATTTCAATTTAAACTCACATAATTATTATATAGATATATTTTTGTTGATTAATATAACACTAATTTTTTCATGAAATAAATATCATTTGGCAATTTTGGTTCTTTACAATATAGTTGAACAATCTAGCTCATGGTCAGGGAACTTTCTAAACCATTAGTTACAATGGGTTATGAATTTTCTCTTACTAATTCTCCTTTTCTCTATCTTTAAATTTATGAAATACTTATTGTATATATATATATATATATTTATGTATGTATGTATGTCATATATATATATATATTATAATATATTAATTTTATATGCAAATACATTCCTTATATTTACTTATAAAATGTGTTCATTATGAAATTTCTTTGATTTTGATATATGTACTGATTATGTAACCCGTTTTCATTCCATGGGTAAGTCTTATGTTACTCCTTATGATTAAAAGCATTTTTATGGAACAAATAGATCTTGAACAAGTTCTATTGGTTGTTCCCATATAGTGTTCCAATGTATTGGGAAATTTTTTAGTCTCATGAGATGTCATGTATTTGATTATGAAGTAAACCGACTCTATTATAGGAAATTTTACACCAATGGTATTATCAAGGAATTTAACCATTACTCATGTTTGTGTCATGTAATATGTTTCTACCACATGTCTTATGTTACGATGATCTTATGATACAATGTTATTTATATTATTTTCCCATTTATTTCACTCATAATCATTCATTTTTATTATATCATGTTATACTTTGGAATCACATGTTATGTTTCCTTATTATGTTATCTCCTTATTTGGTTTTTTAGATCACCCCATTTTTTATGTATTACTCAAGTTATGCAATGTTATTTTAAGATATAAAATTTATTTTAAAAATCCTTATGGATTATAAAATAAGGATTTCATGTTTTAGTTTCATTTTGATTCTTTATTAACCCATTCCTCTAAAGATACAATGGCACACAATCTTTGGGATGTACTTATTGGATATTGGTGTTTAAAAACCATGTAATAATATGTCTAAAAGCGTTATTTTTCTATAATAATATAGTTATAAAACTCTCTAATTTAGAATATAAGGTGATAAGTGTTGAAATAACATCATCTAATAATAATTAAGACATTATTATGTTACCATTTTACTTTTTTTACAATAATTGACATGTTTTACACTTTACTGTGACAACTAATTTTTATTGTCGTAACTATTCATAATGAAAAAATAAAATTGAAATTTTTAAAAAAATTGAAACTCATGATTCCAAACATTAAATCCATTTTTAATATATATTTTTTAGAAGTGGAAGAAATTATGTTTAAAATAAATATGAAACACACAATGAAAACTATTTTGAGAAAAATTCCCTTTTTATATAAAAATTATTTTATAAAAAAGCAAGTATAATTATGATTACTATAGAATTAATTGGACAATTTTTTAATAAATTGATTTAATTTAAATTTAAAAAATAAGAAAATATAGAATGTTACTTTTTAAATACTTGAAAATAAATGAAAAAATTTATAAAAAAACCTATATATTTTATTATTAACCCAAACAAAAATATTTTAAGAAATATCCATAATATTCACTCTAAGATATATTGAATATTATTATTCTAAATATGGATTCAATTTTATCAATTTAAAACTCTAAAATTAAGAAATTTTTCTTTCAATTAAGACCATGTAATACATGAAAAACAATATAGTTAATTTAACATTTTCTTTTTCTGTGGAAAGATTATATAATGTAATTTATAATTCTATGATTAATAAGAATCCATAAAATGAATTAATATAAATAATAATATTGATTTATTTCAAGGATTAGATGGTATGTAAAAAAATTAATGAATATTATAGCATGATGTGTCCATGATAACCTCTTTGATTCTCTTCATTTCAATATCCTGCAGAAACTATATAATAATAAACTATAACATCAACATACTCTATTTTTGACTTTCCAAAAATCTCAAACATTTATTCCTCACAAAATCCCTTAATTATCATGATATATTCTCGTTTAAACTTCCTTGAAACCCACAAACATTTATTTCTGCATCATAATGATATCCTGATGTGTCATTTCATGATTTGAATGATATTATCATTGAATAATCACATTATTCAAATACAAAATTCCATATCTTCTTTAATCATGGATAAAAAGATTAGTATAATAATATTTAATTCACAAAATATTATTGCAACATTGTCACAATTAATCTTCAATTGTTTTTAATTTTCATTAATATAAAAGAACCATAGATATTTTATGCATCATAGTGGTGAAATAAAAGGTTATCTAAGTTCACATAAAAAATATCATTCATACAATCTATTTTTATTTTATGTATTATCTAAAATACTTATGCATCAAATAATATTTTTTCCATGTTCAAATTTCTATATGATGGGAGAATATTACATATTATAAGGTAGCTTCAACCCATTTCCAAAAATTATTTTTTGGGAAAACCATATCTATTCCTTCAAATATATTTTGTGTCATAATGCGAATTTTTAATTTATCACATATAAATGAATGTAAAAATATATTCATTATGTATTGGGGAAGTATTTAACATCATAGTGTAGTTATATCCTTTAAAAAATTTCATTAATAAGAAAATCAATCATATCACCTAAAAAGTTACATATTCCTAGAAGGATATTACATAACAATGTTTGACACTCTTAGGGACTACCAAGTTTCTTATTATAAAAACTATATTATGTATCAAGTTATTTTTAGATATATAACAACCTACAATAAATAATTTCTTAACACTCTTAAAATTTTTATAGAAATATCTCAAAAACACAAAATTACATTATAATAAATTAAAATCATCATTACTCAATACTAGAAAATAAAAATTCCTTATGAATCATATAAATAATCCTTATATTTTTTCAATAGATATTATACTACCTTAATGAACATTATATCCTCCAAATATTTTATGTGCGTATAATCTTGACGTAACATACTTAAAGATATAAAATATCCAACAATCAATATTATCCATGTAACTCTTATCAACACTCCATACTTATTAAAACAAAAAAACTAATTCTACACATGAAATTTTAAGAAGCTTCCTCATTATATCAAACTAATTTTTCAATAATTAATAAAAAAGTTATTTTTATGAAACATTTGCAGATGCATGGTCTCTTTTACATATGAATGGAAATGAAAGAGTATCTCAAAATGAAATATCTATTTATTAAATAATATTATTAAAATTTTATCAAATATAAAACCTTATCATTGTAAATATTTTTGGAAACTCCTAACATTAGTTTTCCCACTTATTGAAAACTTCCTTTAAAAAAATAAAACATGATAGAACTTCAATATTAATGCTTCAAGATATTCTTCAATATTCATAAGCTCCACAAATGATAAAAAATTTCTTAGTAAATTTACCTAATCATTTAATTACAATTCTTGGGTACATAAATCTATTTATATGATTATATTCTAAAAATAATACTGATATCATGCATATTGACTTCATGTTTATTAAAAAAATACAACTCAAAAACATGTGGATTCAAAACCTATTTTTGTAATAAATTAAATTATTTAAACTATAAAATAAAACTTTGATAAAATATAATTATATAACATTATAATTTCATTATGTAATTTTCACATTATGGGATGGTAATGAAATATACTCTTCATTTTTAGTAACTAATGAATGAGGTTAATTAAATTTTAATATATTTTATATTAAATACAAGATAAATGAGTAAATATTTAATAATTATTTTAATTTTTAAAAAATAAAATAAAGTATAGGGAACTATTGTTGTGGATGATATACCATAAATGAATATGTTATAAGTACATATGATTTTTTTAAGATTATGAAATATTTTTATTATAATGTAAAATATTCTAATTCCATTATTATAAAATTTTAAAATATAATTATTATGGAATATTATTTCCCTGTTGATCCTATCTAAAATAGAGGAATGATTTGTGTTAATAACAAGAGTTATTGAAAATTTATCATTAGGAAAACTCATAAAGTAAAAATTTCTAGCCCCTTTTGGATCTAATTTTTTTTGTAAATTCAAAGGTAAATTCTAATTTCAAAAAATGAATGTTGGGATTCAAAGAATTATGTTTGGATATAATTTTTTTTAAAGATAAGACTTTCTCACAACCAATTATTAGCACTCCAATACCCATTATTATATAATTGAAGTAAAAAACAATATCCCATAAGTGATTTTTGATTGTTCTATTTATATATTAAGATAAAATATCCATGATAAATATATATAGTTATATGAAATTTAAAATAAATTTGATAAATGATAGATCCTCTTTGATAATGGATATTATTTAGTTGAATTTTTTAGAAATCTATGTGATGATAATTAAATTAAATAGTTTTTACATTATGTTGTATAATTTGTTAAGTTAATGAAGTGAAGTGATTTTAATTTTTTGTGAATAGCGTAAATATTATAGAAGGGATATAATTTCTATAAAAGTAATATTTGCTGAATGTTGGAATTTTAATAGACCTTGAGAACGTGGAGTGAAGGATCTGAAATAGTGTTCCGGTTATATCTTTTAACACGGTAGAAATTCATGAAGAAATTTAACTTATCATTTCATTCAATATGAACATACATGGACTTATACTACTAACACTATTAAAACTAGTGTGGAGTCTATCAAAGATGGTGACATGGTCATAACTATGGATATATAAAAGGATACTATGAATCATGAGTAGTTCTTACATTTTTTAAAGATATTAAATGATTCAAATCACTACCATAGTATGGTTTATAGTATACCAATGAAATTGTATGGAGTATATTATTATACAAGTAATGGTGAATTATTTTTGGTGAATATTGAAATAAATCTATCACACATAAGGATAAATGATAAATCTTGGTAATGTGAGGTTTGAAAGAGGTTCAAGAAGTTAACACAAGTTGTATGAATGTTATAAGTGTTAATGGTAGCTAAATGCGGCCTAAAATGTGATATGAGAGGCTTCTAGGAGATATTATTGTTCGATTTTAGTTCAGTTAAATGTTTATGGGAAATCATAAAATATGAAATGAATATCTCAATAGTTATTTTTCATTTATGGATGATGTTTTTTAAGTATATTAATCTTTATATTATAATTATATTAATAATATAGTAATCCACCCTTCTGAATTTTCTTCTTTATATCATTCTTTAGAGTAAGTTCATATTTTAGATTAGTGATTGGGTTTTTGAGGAGTTTTGAATAAGAGATACATTATAGGTGGAATGATCTTGGAGTTTAGTTTCATATTAAGTCTTCAACAATTATAATAGAGTATATGGGTTAGCTTATTAAAGTTTAGACATATTATGGGATGATTATATTGAGGAAAATATTTCAATTTTAGATAATTACATTTAAATCTATTTTTGGGGAATGGATACATATCTTGGTTTCCTATGTTTTTAGATTATTTTGAAGAACATGTGGAGAGATATTGGTAGAAAATACGATGAATATACATATGAAAGGGAAGAATTAATAATGTGGTAGAATTAATAGTTAGTGTAATATTAATAGAATAATAGTATCTCTTAGAAGGGATCATATAATAAAGAAGAATACAACTCTTTACATTAATATAAATATTTTGAATGAAATATGTATTTAGAGAAAGATTTTTTTTAAAATTACCACTATTTTATTGAATTTAATATAGAGGTAGTGAGATTTATATAAATTATTTTGGACTGATAATTATTCTTCCAATTATTTTATAACTAATCAATTGTTTTATTGAGATATGTGAGAGGGGTAGTAAACTAATACTCACACATTTGATGTATCCCACATTAGAAAATTCATTCAAGACTTTGATTCCACAGTGTACTGTTATTTCATTCCAAAAACATTTTTAATTTTTTTGAGTCCAACATATCTTAATATATAAGAAAATATCTACACTTGAATCATATGTCATGAGTATAGGCTAAAATTTTTAATGACCTGACTAAACCCTCTCCCTAGTAATTAATATGTTATATTAATCTAAAAAACTTTTCAGGCTCCTTAAATAACTCATAAAATATTACATATAATGTTCTTCAAATAACTTATTTGATTTTTCTAATGGTTTCACAAGCTCTCTGTTGTTGTTGCGTAACAATTTAAAGTAATTATATAAAAAACAAATAAAAAGTAAAATGACATAATAATAATAACTAATTCATATTTCTCAAAATAACAATTAATATTTGTTCATAACATATTTTTATCCCTATGTAAACATATATTATGAATTTAAAATCAAGAGAGTGACATTTTGTATTTTTCATCAGTTAAAATAATTTAAAGGTTAAAATCAAAGCTAAAAAAGGTTGTATTTTGAATGTATAGATGATTATACATAAAATAGACTCATAAAATGAAACTAAGGAAAGTGTCTAAATTAATTTTAAATATTATCAAATTATTTTTAATAATAATATAATTATTTTACCTTTACCAAGTAAAACAATTATGGTTACTATTTATAATGACTAAAAATAAAATGGACATATTTAAAAAATTTGACAATTTTGATTCCAAATGTGGAATCAGAGTTTATGAATTTTGTAAATACATATGTAAATTATGATTCCAAATATGGAATCCATTTTCCATGATTTAATTTCAATAATTGTAAGAATATAATTAAAAATTAAACCTATAAAAAACAATAAAAAACTGACTTTTTCTTCTAAAACATTCCATTTAAGAATAAATATGTTTTATATGAAATTAAAGTATAAAATTCCTTCTAAATACAATAATTTGGTTTTATTTAATCAAAAGTAACTAATTAAAATTTAATGCAAATAAAAAATATATTTTTAATTTGTAAATACTTGAAAATAATGTAAAATTTGCAATAACAATTAGTATTTCCACTATTTATTGAAAACTCAAACTTATCAGAAAATTATAAAATTTTAATTTTAATATAATGTTTACATATTGAATTGAGAAATTAAGTCCATTTTTAAAAAATAAAATTCTATAATTTCGAAAAATATCTTTTAAATAAAACCATATAATTTATGAAAAAACCAATTTTGTTTGAAATACAACGTTTTCTTTTTAAGGGGAAGATTGCCTAATATTCTAATAATAAATTTACCTATATAATATCTAATTAATGAACATAATGAACTAATCTAGGATATTATCCAATCCAACAGCCAAACCGGTCCATGGAAAGGACCGAGATGCATTCCAGGTCACCCTAGGCTGGCGACTAGTACCGAGCATCAAAGACAACTCAAGTGGGAATGATTTCACCCAATATAAATCCAAGATCAAATAACAAAAATAGAACATGTATCACATGCAAAAAATAATTTGATATAATTACATATAGAACTAATCCAAATATAAGTTCATTTGAAAAAAAATAAAATTACAAAACAAAACTAAAACCAAACCACTACCAACACAATCTCTTTGTGACCTCTTAGTCACCACCTGCTACAATACCAACATTCCCTAAAAGCGAACCCAATCTATAATTTGAACATACCAAATAGACAGTTTCTATTGACACTAAGTGGAATAAGTAGGGTCTAAGAATAAAATATTTAGTAGGTAATCACACTGGATTTCATACATTTCAATTACTAAAACAGTAAAAAAACATTAGTATAAAATACATATGGAAAATGGAGTTTTACCATTTTAAATAAGAAAACATAGACTTCCATTCAAAAATAGTTTTTCAATTTAGAAAAATGTTTATAAATACATTCCTAAGAGAATATATTAATTAAGGTGATCAATATAATACCAAAAGAACAGATGAAATAGTACGGGAAAGAGGGAGCTAATAAAAAATAAAACAAGTTAATCAGAATGAAAAATAACATAAAAATAATAGTCATAACAATTTTCTAAACATGTATATAAGAAATACCTAGACGTTCTTAGATCATACTCACCCACCACCATATAGTGCATCTCTATATTAAATTACCAATTGGATTCTCTAAACTAGCCTCACCAGTGGTACATCCCACCTTTCCTCTCAGTAAATCCAGGGGGTCTTAACCTATATAATTAGGGTCACTAAGAAATCATCACTTGACCTTCTAGGTTGTTATGATCTGAACCTTTTGAATAATAATATTTATTTAAAATGTATGTTATATATTTTTTTACTCAACAAAACTTTATTCCATTATTAATGAAGTGTGTATAATTGAAATGAGACTATTGGGTTTCAACTCTTATACGACCGTTGGTCAATATGACCATTGGAAATTATACTCTTAATGTTAATATTAGTGATTATAAATGATAGTGGTTATTATTGTAGAAAAAAGATTCGAAAACCTCATCTAGTAGACTCGGGCCATACAAATCCCATTTTTCAAAGCTCGAGAAGGAGGTGAAATCACTGGGCTTCACTCTAGACCATGCCCAAGATAAAATTCAAAATGTTAATCTTGAATGAAATAACTTACATGAGAGGATTAAGTTGATATAAATCACCACTCATGCAATGTTTTCTGAGCCACCCCATGATTCTATCACCATTTCACACCTTACTCATAGGTCTTATGCAGGCGTTATAAGGGGTTATGTAATAAGGCCTTAGTTACTTTGTGTAATCCTTTGGTACAAATAAAATTATTATTTCATCATTCCAGTTTTACGAATAGGTTTAATTAAGACAAAATTGATAAATATATTTTATATGTAAAAAAATATTTTTCAGAGATTTCTCATACATAGGGAACTATTATGGTAAAATAAACATCCTTTTTGTATTTTAAAATGTCAAAATTAACCTAGGCTGAATTTTTATAAGTTTTATAAAGTTTAAATTTGATGAATAATATTTTATGAATTGTGTTTTTTTGATTAATAGTAAAAAAATATTTTATCATTAAATAAATTTTTTTGTGTAATGATTTTTGAAAATCGGAAAAACATGGTTGTAATTATGGTAAAAAATGTGGTTAAATAAGATCAATGTATTTTTTTGGGGAACTGTAACTTTTCCCTTTGGAATATTGATTTTACCCTTATAAATAGTAATTTTAATAATGGAATTGTAACATCAACTAATTATTTATAAATATGGTTTAGTCATCTTAAGTGGTAATATGATATAATTATATCATAGTATTAGAAAATAAATGTTTTAGAAATTATTTTTTAAGTATTAATATTTTATTTATTTAATTTAATTTAAAATGAAATTAATTTCAATAGAATGGTGTTCACATATAACTTATACATGTAAAAAAATGGTTATGATGAATTTTTTGGATTTTTATAAAATAGTTGAATTTTGGGTGAATAGTAAAAACAATGTTTTTAGTTTTGGGTAAGTTTAGTGACATCGTAACGTTGTCATAATAATGTAACGAGTAAGATAAGAAGCTGGTTGAATCTTATGTATTTAAATATAACATGATCTTTCCCATGTGGGAAATCTAATGGTCAAGACCATGGTTTTTCAAATACCACTACTGAGGTGTCCATTGAAATTAATAAAATATTCCTCCTTTTTTTTCTATAATTACCCACCCATTATTTAATTTCCACTAATTCCAAAATAATTCTCAACAAAGTTATGGTTTTATTTCCTCCCAAGGATTCATCCCAATGTTCCTTTAATCCCCAAGGTCCCGATCATAGTGTTTTAGTGTACTCTTCATTGTCAGGGAATTCTCAAACTTTTATTTTCCTTTCACATTCTCTTTAATGTGGAATGTATTTCATATTTCCATACCATGTTCTTATTTTAATTTTATTCTTTCCATATAATATATTATGAGTCTTCTATAAATGGTTGAATTCTACCCCCTCTCTTTTTAATGTTTTTTAAAACCATGATGCGTAACCGTTATGCTGAATAATTTTTGTCTCAAAATGTCTCTATTTTATCAAAAAAACTATCTTATTTTATTTATGTGGATACCCAAACCTATTTTAATTTTAGGGTTATAAATAAATACATAAAAAATATATATTTTATTTTGGGAATTGACATAGATAAAACCCTCATTACCTTTCTGTGGGATATAAATGACATAATGGTCATGTTTTTAAGAAATTTTTAAAACATCGTTATTTTTATAAAAAACCCATTTATTTTATTATATTTAGGTTATTAATGAAGTGTTTTATTATAATATATTTGGATCACATGAAAATAAATAAAAATTATGGGTGTGCCCTAATATCACAATAATTCATTGTGTAAATAAATTAATCTCTAGAGATGACATGTTTTACGATACCTTGGTGAATAACTTTGGTAATTTTTATGACACCTTGGGGATGGACCTTGGTGATATGCTTATAAATTTATAAAGTAAATTTTGTAGCCACATATTAAAGTTACGATTCATGTTAATTTTATTATGATATTCCTCTTATTTCGTTTCTCGTGTCTTTATGTATTTCATCAGGTTCTTATTGATATCACAAGTAAACTGTTTCCCTTGTTTTCCTTTACTGGGCCTGCTACTCACCCTCTCATTTGATATATGTCCCTAGGTTTTGAGATACAGTAATCAAACATTGGATGAATCAAAAATGAATCATCACAAGTGGATTAGAATAATGTTTTCTATTTTCATGGATAATGATCTAGATTTTCTATACACTAAAGTTTAAAGATCATATGTTTATAAAGTGTAATGAAACATTATATAATAAAATGGTATGATGGTATAGTTGGTATCAAAGGATAGTTCAGTTATTTCTTAAAAATAGGATAAATGTTTTTAGAGGAACCATATAGAAAAGTTTAAATATAGAAAAAATCCTTGTATTTCTGTGAAATATTAAGTGAATTCCGAACAAATAAATCTATGTCTTGATTCGAACATGTGGATCTATTTTGGCAATCGATTTATCTACGGGTAAAATATAAAAACACCACAATGAGATAGACTTAAATGGGAATAGGTTCCTGACAACGGGTCTTACTTCACTCCTAGTTTGACACTCCTGAGAGATATGTTTTGTTAATAACAATCATTTTATGAATCATTATGAAGTATTTATAAGAAATGTAGTTGTTGATATTGAATAACAAATTTATGCAAAATGTTATAAGAAGTAAAAATATTTTGGAGTTATAAAATTATTAAATGAAACATGTTTCTCACTATGGTTTTTTAATTTTATAAATGACAGGAAATAGTAGGAACTGTGCAAATGGTGACCACAATGGACCATGAGATGAAGGCCTATCAATGGAATCCAAGAATGGAATATTTTATGAGAATGATGAATAAAATAACTCAAGTTATGGTAAATAACTTCAATCAAGATGATAGAATGATATGGAAGGAAAGAGAAACTCAACCCCATGTATGTTGGACCTTATGAAATCCTTAATCACATAGGTGCAATAGCCGTTCAGCTTTAAATTACTAAAA
The DNA here is from genome assembly GCA_963277665.1 of Viscum album. Classification (NCBI taxonomy): domain Eukaryota; kingdom Viridiplantae; phylum Streptophyta; class Magnoliopsida; order Santalales; family Viscaceae; genus Viscum; species Viscum album. The sequence continues at coordinate 342,598,845 of OY728135.1, forward strand.
ATATAGATCAAGTTCATGATGTATTCCATGTATCCCTCTTGAGTAAGTACATAGATGGCCCTTCACATATACTAAATCCTTATGTGGTGAAACTGAAACATGACCTCTCTTATGAGGAGCAGTCAGTGTAGATCTTGGATCATGGAGATCTTGGATCGTGGAGATCTTGAATCGTAGAGACAATGTTATACACAAAAAGGATACCCACCTTGTTAAATTGTTATGGAGTAACCACAAATATTAATAATCCACATGGGAATAGGATGATACTCTAAGGAATAAGTACCCACACCTTTTCTCTTCTAAGGGTAAGAGTTGAAATATCTAGGATGAAATTTCTTAAGGGGAGACAATGTAATGACATAATTTTTCTAAATAATATATGTTTCTTGAAAATGAATGTTATATTATTTTGTAGTAAAAAAACTATATCCCCATTTTAATTAAGTGAGTATAATTGAAATGAGATAGTTGGGTTTCGACTGTTATATGACTGTTGTTCAATATGACCATTGGAAACTATACACTTAATGTTAATATTAGTGATTATTAATGATAATGGTTATTATTGTAGAAATAATAGTCAATGAGATCATCTAGTAGACTCGGGCCACACAGATCCCATTAATATGTGCATGGGAAGGAGGTGGCATCGCATGGCTTCGCTATGGACTAAGCCGAAGAAGAAATTCAACATGTTAATCTTGAATAGAATCACTTACGTTAGAAGTTCAATTTGATTTAAATCACTACTCGGGAAATGTTGTCTGAGCCACCCCAAGATTCTATCACCATTGCCCACCTTACTGTTAAGTCATATTCATGTGTTATAAGGGGATATGTAATGAATACTTAGTTACATTTTGTAATCACTTGGTATAAATAAAATTGTAATTCCATCATTCTTATTTTTAGAATTGGTTTTATTAAGTAAAATTTGATAAACTGATTTTAGAATAAAAAATTTTACTTTTTAGAGATTTTTCCAACATAGATAATTATTATGGTAAAATAATCATCATTTTTGAATTTCAAAAGTAAAAATCAGCCTAGGATGATTTTCTATAATTTTTATAAGAAGTTTCAATTTGATGAATAGTATTTAATGAACAGTGGGTTTTTATGAATAGTATTTTATGAATAGTATTTTATGAATAGTATTTTGGGGAATAATAAATTTTACCTTTGGAATAGTTATTTTAACCTAATTAATGGTAATATTACTAATGGAATATTAACATCACCTATGAAAGTATAAATATTTTTTAGTCATCATAATTGGTAATGTTATATAATTATATTATAGTATAAGTAAATAAAAGTTTTAGAAGTTATTAGTTAAGTATTAGTATTTTATTTACATAATTTAACTTACAATTAAATTATTTTAATTAAAATGGGTATCACATTTTTATTCTACATATCGAAAAATATTTAGGATGAATTTTTTGGATTTTTCTAAAACTGTTGAATTTTCAGTGAATAGTAAAAATACCGTTTTGAGTTTTCAGTAATTTTAATGACATCATAACTTTGTCATAATAATGTAATTATTAAAATAATATTTTGGTGGAATTTTACGTATTAAAATATGATATGAGGTGTCCCCATTTGGAAATACCATGGGAAAATACCATGGGCAAGCACATGATTTTGCAAAGACCACTAATGAGGTGTCCTTTAAAATTAATAAATATTCCCTCACTTTTACTATGAATAACAACCAATTACTTCATTTCCTATCATTCAGATATTATTATCCATGAATATATGGTTTTATTACCTTTCAAGGAGTTCTCCTAAGGTTCTCTTAAACCCCAATTTCTCGATCTTAGAGTTTTAGAAGTTACTCCTCAAGGTAAGGGAATTCAAAAACTTCTCTTTTCGTTTCAAGTTCACTTTTATGTAGTTAGACTTCGAAATTTGCATTCCATGTTGTAGTTTTTTAATTTATTATATCCCTCTACTGTATTATGATTCTTTTATTAATTTTTGACCCATGTACCCTCTCTTTTTATTGTATTCTAATACCATGTTGCATTGTTGTTATGATAAAGAATTTTCGTCTCAAAATATCTCTCTATTTCAAAAAAATATCATATTTTATTTAGGTGAATACCCAAAACAATTTAACTTATAGATTTATTCATCAAGATTAAAAAATGATATATTTTATTTTGTAATTTACTTACATAAAACCCTAATTTCCTTTCTGTGGGTTATAAATGACATAATGATCATGTTTTTAATCACTTTTTAAAATGTCACAATTTTAATATGAAATCCATTTAATTTAATATATTGAGTTTATTTATGAAATGTTTGATTATGATATACTTGGATCACATGAAAATAATTACACATTAAGGGTTATCCTTGATATCTCTCAAATATATTGGGTAAGGAAATTAATCTTTAGAGATGAAAAGTTTTACGATACCTTGGTCAATAACCATGGTAGTTTTTATGACACCTTGAGGATGGACCTTAGGGATATGCTTATGAATGTCTCTATTAAATTTTTTATCCACATATTAAATTTATGATTCATTTTATTTTTATTAGAATATGCCTATTTTTTCAATTTCTCTTGTCTTTATGTATTTCTTCATGTTCTTATTGATATCACAAGAAAATTGTTTCCCTTGTTTTCCCTTACTAGGACTTCTTCTCACACTCTCCTTTTATGTTAGTCCCCAGGCTATGAGATACAGTTATCAAACATGGGATGAACTTATGAAGAATCCTTACAAGTGGATTATAATTTTTTTATGTTTTCATGTATTATGTTCCTTATTTATAAGACACTATACATTAAAGATCATATGTTTGTAAAATGTAATGCAATTTTATGTAATAAAAAAGAGGGATTCCATATAGGTGACCCCCAAGAATCCCACAATAGTACTACTTATTGACTGAGGAGGTCCAAAAATTCAAGGACCAAACCAATAACCCAAATATGCCCCTATTCTTTCCTATCCCAAATATCAACCCAACCTATATAATTACCCTCAACAAATAGGAACTACCATAGATGCACCCAGAAACCAATCACGACACACACAAGTGCCAATCCAGATTTTAGGTCAAATGATTTCTCAAATAATATACCAAAATATTATGAAATACAAACCAGTACTTTACCATTTCAATTAAAATCAATTTCCAAACCATTATCCAAGATCTAGATAAAGAAACAGTACATACAAAGAAGGGTCCAAATGGTCCTTTAAACCATTTAAATTCCATACCTCCATTGAAAATTTTAAACGGTCCAATAATTCGAAATCACACTTGAAATACACAATTGAATTCCTTTAATAAGTAGGAAAAAATTTAAGAACCATATGTGTTTTAGAAGAAATGATTAAGTGAAGGAGAAGGAATGGAAAAAAGGAAGAGTAAGATTTTTTTGGAAATACAAAGTTCAAGTAAATTTTATTTTTGATAGTCATCATCATTTACATGTTTATCCTTAGGTTCACTCCATGCACCTATAGATATTACCACATCTAATGGAACATCTATAATAATCCATAAAATTTTACAAAACCAATATAATAAGTCACCATTACCTTTTCCACTAATCACAACAACTCATAGATAAGAACTCACCCATAATAGATTGTTTCAACCACACACCCAACCCAATTCATAATGAATACCACACCACCAAAATATAACAAATTGAATCATAACTGAAAATACCCAATTTTATTTTCAATGGGATAATTTTAATTTCTTCGAACTCTTGGTATTCTTTTGATTTAGGGATATATATGTAAGATGCTTTGAAATGTTTTTCATCAAAATGAAACTAAAAATTTCATAAAACAATCAACAAACACATAACAAAAATGAATTACACATTAAATAATATATTCATGAAATCTCAAGCATCAATGGGACGTGTCAGAAAAGAATATAATTTAAACACATACATCAATGGCATGTGAATGCGATGAAACTATATAAGAAGGATTAAACAAGCCTAAAATCCAATATGCACACCATAACATCCAAGAAACAAAATCCAAATGTCAACCCAGGCCTCCAGGATTCGTACACGATAGAAACAATAAAAGATAGTTAAATAAACCAAAATAGAATAATAGGAGGATAATATAGTAAAAAATACATGAAGAGAATACCTTAGAAACCAAATAAGAGCTTTAATGGTAGAAATAGAGTAAAGAAGGAGGGTATTTGCAAGCCCCATAGTGCATCGAGGTCGATTAATTGAATAGAGACATGAAATGGGTTTACAAATAAATGGCCCAAAGTTGGAAATTCAATTTTTTATAAAACTAGGAAACCTTAATTGTTTGGCCACATGGTTTTCCAAATAGTTCACCAACCATGCACACCCTATAAGTGAAGAGGGAATCCCAACATGGTTTGGATGAATGGTTTGGGAAACCATGTTCCAAACATGAAAAATGGATCTATCAAATTTAATATCATTCCCGCATACATTCCACATGGTTTTCCCTGACTTGGTGTGAAGGGAATCACACGACTGATATGTTGGCTAACAAAGGTAACCTGGGGGATATAATGATTCTTTACAAACACATAGGTTCATTTCCTGATGATTATAAGTTGGTTGTTAAGCATGATTCTCTGGGGTTACATTACATTCTCCCCCCTTGATTTTTGTTTTGGATGAGGTTGTATTTTGGAATAAAAAATGAATATTTAAGTAAGGTCAAGGTTTCCCCTAACTTTTAACAAGACATGCACCTTTACCCTTACACAAAAACAAGTTTCACGGTTACTCCTTGGCCTCACATTGTTTTGATGAATCCATTCCCAAATCGTTCCAGGAAAACCATGTAATAAGAAAACCAAAGGAAAAACCCCTTAGCCATTATGGGCTACATGGTTAACCCCCAAACCATGTACACAAATCATGGATTGGGAAAAAGACCACACCAAAACTACAATAAATAGAAATTTTCCTCAGAAAATCAACTAAAATATCAACCAAAAAATATGACACTATGTAAATAATAATATAATAGAAACACATTGTCAGGGTGTGAAAAGTCCCCCCACCAAAAAACATTATACCCCCATAAATTCACCTATACAAAATGAGAAACAAAGATCTAGATCAAGATGAAAAAAATGTAGTAAAACTATGAATTATGATGTGTTATTTCACTCCAAAAGTCACACCCAAACTTCTCTATATAAATCCAAAGTGAGGAGAACCACATGGAGAAGGGGAGGGTTCTCCCTACCACAGGATTCCAACTAGCACAAACCAGCATTGTGGCTGGTAACTCCCCACATGGACCAACCCAAAAACATAACCCCAACATGAGAGGAAACCAAAGAAAGGAATTTAACCTTAATAGATAATTGATCCACAATTCATAAATTAAAAATGACTCAAGAATATCTAAACAAGAAAAATAATAAACAAAAATCAGTTCATGAATGGTTTACCATCTTAATATACACATCCATAAGACACAACAATAAGGAAATAAAAAAACAAAAAAACTAAGATAATTAAAAAGAATAAAGACTTACCAAAACCAACAAGACCAATAATATGAATCGTAAACCATATTCACTCTAAAACTAGAGAGAAAAATGAGATAACAAACCCACACCACAAATATAAAGACTTCATGAATAGATTTAATTTGGGGCCTATGGCCGGAGCCCTAATGTCTTATATTATCTACTTCACCATAGTTAGGGGTTGAAAAAATCCATTTGAGACTTCCTATTCATTCCATTATGATTTCATAACATCTTTTTGTGATCCAAATGGCTTTATCGCTAATAATACATTGAAGGATTAAAACAGGATGGCTCTGAATTCCATAACCGAACACACTAAAAGCACATGAGTGAATGGTCTGTTGAATGATGAGTTGAGATCATCCAAAGAAAATCCTCCAAAATAGGTTACAAATGCATACACCTTTAAACAGATGAGGAACATTCATGAGTGACAAGAGAAACTGGATTACCATCTACTACTGATATTACTTCAGTGACAAACTCGGCTAGAAATTCCTCACCCACAATTATTCTAAACCGAACTTAACTGAATGAGAGATCCCAATCTCTGATATCTTAATAAAGATCCCAGATGAAGAGAAGTTCCTTAATCTGATCATATGACACTAATTATGTAGATAGAGAGACCAGTTTTTTGAAATAATCAATATAGGCCTTCATCGTCCACTGACCTTGATGAACACCCAAAGGTTCTTCCACTTTCCTCTCCTACACCTCCTATGGAATAAACCATTGGATAAAAGTGGTCTTAAAAACATCCTATGACATCATGAGTTCCAATTATGGTAGAACTATCACCTTCCACCACTCCAAACAAAAACCTTAAAACATACTAGAGACAGATTAGGCTCTCACGACATCAGGAGTTCCCAAAGACCTAAAAAAATCTTGATATCCTCAAGAAACTCTAAATCCTATAATAAGACACAATAACCATATAGAATAGGAAAAACCCACGAATAACTTGATCCCACCCCTCCACTTGGATTTTGGGTAGGGTAATCAATTAGAAAATAGTATCTAAAAATGTATGGAACCTCTCTAAACAAAATCCTATATAATACATAAAACATAAAACAAAATTGTCAATAAAATAAAAACTCAATAAAAAATAACATCCTACAAAAAAACAAGAAAATAATCTAATATTGGTGGTCTTCACACATTTTAAAATTCCCCTAGTCCTTAAGTACATTCCATCTCATACAACATATTGTTAAAATTTGGTCTCCCTCATTTACTCAAAATATTGATGTCAATTATTAATATTGGTTAGTATTTCAGCATTTAGAAATATTGAAACTCTCCAATTCGAATACATGGTGAAACATAAAAGGAAAAAATTGTGACCAGTGAGTACACTAGATCGACATATGCAACCCGTGATATGTTCACAGAGTCATATGTCGTGATGGTGTGTGCATATGTAAACCATAATTCTAGAAAACATCCACAATGAAATTACTTTGTGATGTACCTGATTTGTGTATACTTTTCTATTTATTTTATTGAGCATAAAAACTTGTTTTTCACCAAATATAAATCGTTCTATCGATCAAATTTTTCATATTATTGATGATGATGAGTTTCTGGTATTTTCCATCCAAAGTCACAAATCGGGAAAGGGAAAAAAATTCAAATGTACATAGTGTGTACTTCTTACACACACCATGTACTATGGACATGTCATGGATTGAGAATATTTAATACATGCCCAAGTGCGGACTAAATAATACATGCCATGTTCTTCCCATATACACGTCATTTTGTCCCTTATAGATGTTCTTGGTGGCCGTTGATTGATATTAAACACCATCTATAGTGGCACTACACGTGGTGTACATCCACCTACTAGGCAGTGTCATGTTCCAAGTCATAGGTGGTGTGGTATCTCACCCACTGAATGAGAAAAGAGGTCCAAATCATGTTGACTAGGGTATAGAGTGTGTACTTTCTGGTAGATGCATTTTTTTCCTAAAAACTATAAAAGGAGGGTTGGACATCCAAGTTTAAGACCGATTCATTCCAAACCAGACCAAGGGGGAAATTCCAAAGATTCCCAAGGAGAGAAAATAATAAAGGAGGTGATGTCAATACCTCCCCAATGATCTTCAATCCAATGTTTGTGCATTGTTTAATTTAGGTATCACAACTAGTTTAGTTACTAGCCACTCCATGAGTAGCTAAATCCTATATTTGTTGGGAATTTGGATGATTATGTGTTTTATTTCATCAATTGTGATATTATAATTGTGTTACATATTATTCTATAATAATTCATTAACATATCTTTCTAAATTACAATGGAAATATAATATTAGATAAAGAATGAGATTTCTAAAGATCTTAAAAGGAATTTTGATTATGAACATCCATGATCATTAGATCTGCTTATTGTCTCAAAAAGGGTTTCACTTAATAAAATTAAAAGAAATCAAATTACAGACTAAGTAATTAGTCTCTATTTATTTAAACAAAACTCACCAGAAAAAGGGGGTTATGTTGCATTCATAACCTAGGGATGTCAGTTATCATGAAAAAAAAACCTCATAAGAAAATTGATTTAATAACAACCTTATAATTCCACATCCTCGATGCATTATTTATTTTTTTCACCAAGAATCAAATTTTCATTTGATTCTTTATCTTCAAAAGAAATTTATAATAAAATTGAAAGTTTAAATAATTTTTTCCTTGGAACACCACAAAACGCAACTCCTAATTTCATAAAACATCACTAAATTAATCAGAAACTAGAAAATCAAAACACAGTAACTCTCTTTCCATATGTATTGATCCCTTACTTACAGTATAATTTTTTGGGTATATTATTTTGGATTGTCAAAAGTGAAACTTCGGTAGAAATGATATAAAATTTTGGCGCCATTTATGAGGAACATATGTTTATGGTGTTTTTATTAAGTGGTGTTTTTAATTAAAGTGAAAAAAAATTAAAAATTCTAAAAATTTATGTTCTTAATTTCATTTCTGATTTTCATTATTTTATTTTTCCTCTATTCACCATGGTATTTTTTTTAGTGTTGTAAAGATTCAAAAGTGCATGAGTGGCATAATAACTCATTCCAAGAGTTTCCAATCATCGGACATCTTTCCCCTTGATTTAAAGATCAAATGAACGATCTTGCGGCAACGATTTGTAGTTATTGACGAACAGAATAAGAAAACTCCCTTAGAGAACATAAAATCAGTAGATCCTCTTCTTGTCCAAGGAGTTTGACAACCATTTGTCCCAAAAGAAAAATGGAACCAAGAAAGAAAACTAGCCCCATTTGTTTCAGGGTATGGCCCGCAACAATTCTATAAATTTCAACCAATGTGGTTTCCACACCTGCTGCCAGGCCAAGGGCCTTATTTTACTCATGAGAAATAATTTTCTCCCCCACCTCCTTGAGATAAAATACCCCCACATCATACCCTTATGGAGTATGGTCTTCCTTTAATCCAAGGAGTTGATATGAGAATTTTTAGACCACCATTGCATGCCCAGAATTTTGAGATCATTCCGACCATCATGAAACTCATTCAAAACATGGTGAAATATAGAGGATTACCCAGTGAAGACCCCAACACTCATCTCTCCAATTTTCTAGAGATATGAGACACCTTAAACTAATGTGGGGTGTCCGAGGACACCATCCTCTTTTGGTTTTTTCCCTTATCATTAAGGGATAAAGCGTAGTATTAGATCAAATACCTACATCAACTCTCCATCCCCACCTAGGAGGCGTTGGTCCATGATTTTTGTTATAATATTTTCCACCTTTCAAAATGTTGACACTACGGAATAAAATTCATAATTTCTAGCAGCATGATTCGGAATCCCTGTATGAATCTTAGGATCATTTCAGTGAAATTATAACGAAGTTCCCTAATCATGTCCTTTCATTGTGGAATCTTGTACAAGAATTTTATGGTTGTCTCACAACAAACACCAAATCTATGGTGGACGCGGCTACTGGAGGAATAGTAATGTGGAAATCACTTGAGTAACTTTTTAACTTGTTTGAAGATATGTCTACAGATAGCTTATAATGGAACTCAGAGCAAGAAACACAAAAGAGAGGCATGCACAACATTTATTCCACTACAATTCTTGCCTCCCAACTCAATTTAGTGTCCAAGAAGATCAATGAGTTAAATCTAAAAAAGAATATCAAGTTCAAATGGTGAATCACCCCACATGTGGTGAATGTGGTGACAATAACATCACCTCATAATTCCCTGGAAAAAATTACAGTGCCTCAAAATGTGAGGTAAACTATGTATCCCAGAATAGAGGAAAAAATACGCACTCTCAGTTCCGAAACCATGAATCACTAGATAACTAATATCTAGGATGGGGACAAGAACATCAAAATTATCAACCCCACCCCCAATGGCCAATTGATTATGGGAAACAAAAATATCAGAATCCATATCCAAAATAGCAGCAGTAGGGGTATTTCCAAGAACAAGGGTATCAATAACCTCACCCATTGTAGTAGCCAAGGTATCCACAAACTCAACCGGCTACACAACCATCGAAGCAGGAAACCCTATCAAAGCTAGAGGAGATAGTGAAAAAAATTCATAACAACAGCTGAAATAAGATTTTAAAATCAAGAGGCATCCCTTTGAGGCCTTGAGAATCAGATTGGGCAACTTTCCAATCAGGTTTATTTACTGAAACCTGGTACTATACTAGGTAATACCGAGAATAACCCACTGGAAGAATCCAATGTAGTTATATTACGAAGTGGGATGGTGCTACCTCATAATACAACTGAAAATGGTGGTGAGGCCAAAACTCCATCTCAACTAACATCCTCTTCCGACAAATAATTAAAAGTCGAGAAGTCTCCCTCACCTTAGGAACTACAGAAGATCATACCAGGAAAGGGAAAATAAGTGGATAAAAATTTTGAACCCACTTTCCATTTTCTTCATGAATTAAGAAAAGGAAGCTGGACTAGTAGTTCACAAAATTCATTGAGGTATTCAGGAACCTTCATATAAGTATTCCTTTCCCTAAGTCATTAACTTAAATGCCAACATCCACGATGTTCATAAAAGAGATACTTTCAAAAAAAATGAATATGGATTATTTGGGGACTATTCCTCTTACTAAATATAGTATAGTTGTGGTAAAAAAATCCATTCCTCCCATTCACCAAGATCCAGGTAGTTTCACATTCCCCTTGCACAATTGGATATTGTGAGTTTCGGAAAGCCCTTTCTGTCTTGGGGGTGAGTTTTAACCTTATTCCCTATGGAGTCTTCAAAAATATGGGGCCAAGTGATCTCTAAAAAGCTTGGGTATCCCTTCCACTAGTAGATCGATCTATCAAATATCCTAAAGAGATATTTGAGGCTATTCTTGTGAATGTGGGGAATCTTATCCTTCCTGTCGACTTCATCAGACTCGACAAGGAAGAAGATCAAGAGATACCACTCATTAGGGGAAGACCTTTCTTGTCCACAAGGATGGTGTTGATCTATGTGCACCAAGGAAAATTGATCTTTCATGTAGGAGATGAAAAATTCTCCTACAACATTTCAAAGCAGTTAACCAGGTATAACTAAAAGAGAATGAGGATTTCTTTTCCTCAGCGACAGTGAAGGATCCCTTGATCCATATGAAGGATGAAATGGAATGTTCTTATATCACCACTGAACTAGTCATCAATGACATGCAGTCTGAATTTGAATCGGAAGAGTTTCAATTCATCAGTGGCCAGGGTAGTCATTATTGGCAATTTGTAATCATTAGACATATCCTAGAGTGATCCAAGGTCAAACCGATGGTGCCCTCAATTTTAAAGTCCCCTCATCTTGAACTCAAGACTCTTCCATCATCATTAAAATATGGGTACCTAGGTGATGAGAACACTCTGCCCGTAATCTTCAATACGTCACTCCCAAAAGATAAAGAGGATTCACTCTTACAATTTCTAAGGAGGAGAAAATAGACCATCAGGTAGACAATCACTAATCATAAAGGGATCAACCCCACCATTTTCACCCACAAGGTGTTACATGAAAGGAGATAAACCCTATCAATAACTATAGTTATGGTTAAATCCTCCCATGAAGTAGGTAGTTAAGAAGGATGTAATTAAGATCTTAGATGAAATGATCATATACCCAATCTCTGACAACCCATGGGTAAGTCCTCTGTAAGTGGTACCCAAAAAGGGAGGTATCACTGTAATTTCTAATGATAAAAATGAATTTATCCAAACTAAAATAGTTATAGGATGGAGTTTATGTGTGGAATACCAAAAAAAATTATTTCTCATGAAAAGACCACTTCCCACTCTCTTTCATGGATCAAATTCTAGTGCACTTAGTAGTGCACGATTTATATTACTTGCTAGATAATTATTCTGGTTATAACCAAATATTTATTTCCCTTGAAAACTAAGAAAAAATAACCTTCACATGCCCATATAGAACTTTTTCTTATTAGAGGATGTCTTTAGGAATGTGTAATGATTTAGCCATCTTTCAAAGTTGCATGTTTGAAATCATCCATGATATGGTAGAACAAATTTTGGAAGTCTTCATGGAATACTTTTCCATCTATGGGAAATCATTCAACACTTGCTTGAAATATATAGAATTAATTCTATAATGGTGTGAATAGACCAACCTAGTTTTAAATTGGGAAAAGTGCAACTTAATGGTACAACATGACATCCTTTTAGGCCACCAGATTTCTGAGAAGGTATTGAAGTTTACCCATCTAAGATAGAAATAATCTAACAATTTCCTATTCCCACATATGTCAATGAAATCCAAAGAATAATTGGGCATGCCAATTTCTACAGGATATTTTCTCATTAATTTTCAAAGATCACTTAACCATTAACTAATCTTCTTATAACAGTGGCTATCATTGAATTTGATGAACAATGCACCATAGCTTTCAAACATCTGATGAAAAAATTAGTAGAATCCCCTATCATGATTTTCCTATATTGGGAGGAGAAACTATAGGTTATGTATGATGCAAGTGACTATACAGTGGAAGAAATGCTTGGTCAGAGACTCGATCGAATCATCATACTGATATATTATGCGAGAAAAGACATAAAGGAATCATAGATCAACTACACTACTACTGAGAAAAAAAATTTACCGTGGTTTTTTCATTCATCATTTTTCATTATTATTTAGTGCTATCCAAATTAATTTTCTACACTGACCATGCAACACAAAAATACGTGCTGAACAAAAAGGATGAAAAACCAACACTTATCTTTTGGGTGCTTCTTCTCCAAGAATTAGACTTAGAGATCCATGTCAAGAAATTTAGTGAAAATGTTTTTGTTGATCATCTCTAAAGGTTATAATTTCCTCATCTTGAAAGGGAAGATGATAATGAAATCGAGGAGTACTTCTCGGACTAGCATCTTTTCTATATTGGAGCTTCACCTCATCGGTGGTATGCTGACATAGAAAATTACATGGTTATAAGATTCATTCACCCCGATTTGACATTCCACCAAAAGAAAATGTTTATTTCTAATGTGAAAAGGTATTTCTATGAAGACCCACTACCTTTCGGCTCATGTGGAGATGGGGGGATCCGACACTGCATCCTAGAAGAAGAAATTCGAGCAATTAGGGAATTATGTCATTCTTCCCTAGCTGGGGGACATCATGGGCCATATCGAACAATAAAAAAAATCTCCAATCTAGTAATTTCAAGTCCACCATGTATAATGATTCTAGAAATTTTGTGACATGCTACGATCGATGCCAGTGCATGGGTAACTTGGGGATCCGAGTTGAAATGCCTCAAGACCCCATTCTTGATGTCTAGATCTTCATCATATAGGGTATTTACATCATGGGAAATTTTCCTCCATCATTTGGAAACTCTTAAATAATGGTTTTTGTGGACTATATATCAAAATGGATGGAATCCACTACCACAACACACAACACCACAAAAGTCATTGTATCATTCTTGAAGAAGAACATTTTCAATCGGTTTGGTGTTCCACAGGTGCTATTCAGTGATAGAGGAACACATTTTGAAAATGAGTTAATGAAAAATGTGATTCTAATGTATGACGTGAGATATAAATAGGGGAAAACTTATCATCCCTAGTGTAGTGGACAAGTGGAGGTCTCAAACCATGAATTAAAACAGACACTAGAGAATAAAGTGGGAGCTTCATGGAAGGACTGGTCCAAGAAACTGGATGATGCCTTATGGGCACACATGACTGCCTTCAAGACACCTCTTTGGATGTCTCCATTCTAGTTGATATATGAGAAGAAATTTAATTTACCTATTGATATAGATCATAAATCCTATAGGGATGTAAAATCCCTAAACTACGATATCAAGGTTGTAAAGGAAAAGTGTAAGTTTCCACTGATGGAACATGACGAGATTCAGTGGGAGACATATGAGAATTCCAGGATATATAAGGAGAAGAAAAAGACGATCCAAAACTACATGATCTCTCCGAATTCATTTTTTATCGGTGATAAGGTATTTTTATTTAACTCTCATTTGTGATTTTTCCATGGTGAACTCAAGTCCTGGTGGTTGGGATATTTCAAAGTGATCAAGATTTTCCACCAAAGTGCGGTGGAAGTGGTTGGAGTGGACGGTCAACAATTAAATGTAAGTTTTCAATGTCTGAAACCCTATTTTCAAATGGAATATATGGTGGGTAAAATATCTACCATATAATTTGGGTAGCTGAATGCTTAGGTAAGGTTGAGACAAAACCATAAAAGAAAGGCACTTCCTGGGAGCCAACCCAAAGATTATGTGATGTGTACCACCAATACACATGGTATGAACTTATATTTTTAGTTTATATTTTGAATATTATAAATATATATATTTACAATGTTAATAAATAGGGATGATTTCAGTGCCAATGGTAAGGTCACAGCAATATATCCGAGCTGTCACCGGTTTGAATCACTCCATACCTACCTTCAGAATGGGATTCATCCTTTTTATGCCCAAGTTTAATTAAACAGTGTGTGTGATATTTTTGAAAATAATATATAAGTTTTTCTAAAATAAAATAAAACTCATGATAGGGATGGACCGACTTTCTAGGGTCGTAAACCAGTTCCAAAAGACCGGGGTTCAAATCCTGACAACTGGCCCATTTCAATCATTTTTCATTTTTATAAAACCACACGACATGTATTTCGATATACATTGTGTGACCCATGTTTTCATTAAAAACAAAAACCATTTAAAAAATACAATATGAAGGTGAATTTGATACATTGGAAGAGTCTCAGGCATTAGTTCAAAAGACCTAGATTCGAAATCGATTAATCTCTCTGATTCATCCATTTTATTAAAATTAAAACCACAGAACATGAATTTTATTTGTTCCATGTGAAATTCTACCTTCACTTTAAATATTAAATGTAATTATAAATAGGAAGCACTGTAACATTTTCTCTAGTGGTTGAGGGCTTACATTTGGAATAACCGATCGCCGGTTCAAATCATGCCCCAATTATCGGAACAAAGGTTGTAGTTATCTTTTTCCAGTTTTAGAACACATTATGTGTATTTCCCCGATAGATTACATGTATAGATTTAATTTTAGTAAATAATATTTATATTTCTTATACTATTAAATATTAATATTAAATATTATATAGATTACTATAATAATTATATTATAGAATTTATTTATAAAAAAACCACATACACAGCATGCACTCTCTTCTACACATTGTGTACTCTCTATATAAAGGCTGGACCCTACCCAACCTCAGGTCTTGTCATGCGAACCCCCTTCTATTCCCCATTTTCTTTTCTTGTACACCCTCTGCCCTCCCCACCCTAAATTAGTTGATTTCCATTTTTTGGAACTTATTTATTCCACATATTGATCATCACACTAAGTATGCCTTTATACACTCTTTATTTCAACATTTACATAGTGTTTTGGGTGATTTGGGATTAGGTGACGATTTGGGTTCCCCACGCAGCACACAGGGTGTGTGAAGAAAACACGTCATGTACATCCTGTACAAAGCCACACACAGCATGTTATCACTATTTTTCCAATACATGGTGTGTACGTTTAGTACATGCTATGCACCATGCCTCCCCTAGACTTCTGGCTCAGGCCATGCCCATTGGGACATATCCATTCTCTATGTCACCATACATGATGTGTCTGTTCGGGACATGCTATGTCCTCTAACCCTTCGGAGGACTCTGTGTGGACGATATACATGCCCCGCACACCATGTTAATACAAACAAGATGTAACACTTTCCACACAACATGTATTTCCATATCCCCTTCCCCAGTCGAATCCATGTGTGGACCCCTACATAAGAACCACTCCATGTTGCATTACACGCTATGTTCAGGTTTTCACATGTAGTGTATTGGTTTTTCCCACCACATTCCCTCACTTTGTGTCTCTCCAAAGTACACAGATTCTTACATAGCATCTTTTACACACCATGTAACATGGATCTACACACTGTGTTCTCCTATAGTTTTCTGTTTTCTCACATTTTCTTCTTTTTCTTCCTTTTCTTATTTTATTTAATTTTGTTTTCTTTTCTTCTAGGTATGTCTGATATAGATCATGTGAGTGGAAAGAGGTCCATTTTAAGTACTGAGGGAAAGCATCCTCCTCACCATAATATTCTTCTTCGACATTCCAAGCGGTCGGCTTTGGATTTTTCGGTTTACCATCCCCCAACTTTGGCTAATCTTCCACCTCTTCTGATGGTGCCTCCCACTGTGACCTCTATCATTCCAATATCTTCTATGGAACCACTCCATTCTTCTGATTCTTTTGTACCTTCTATGGTGGCTGAGAGATATAGTGGTTCCACTCCTTCTTCCATCTCCACCCCCTCAATGCTACCCTCCACACCCTCGGTGGACCCGAAAAAGCCATCCCCTCCACCTACTAGCCACCCTTCTAAGCCATCTCAGGTCTCCACTGCTCCACCTCCTACAACTGTGGCAGGACCATATGCTCCAGAACTAGGCTTTCCACTACTTCTTGCACCGGCTTCCGCCCATCCTACACCGCATACTATCCTGATCATTCCGTATGGTCATCCTACAGCTGAAAGATTGCGGTGATTCTCCCATAACATGATCCAATTCAGTAGCTGCTACCTGGACGTCAACGTTCCCCATTGCCTGGGAATTTTGGAGGATATTTAGGAGCTCCTGGAAAATATCTATCTCCTTGTGGAACTACAGGTCTGTAATCATACTTATAGGGATTTATTTCTAGAGTTCATGGTGACCTTTTATTTCGATGGGCCCACCTACCGTAACACACCCATTGATACTACTAACCATGTCTGCTATCGGCTAGGCGGCAACCGTTTTTCCCTCACCATGGCACATTTTGGCCGAGGGTGTATTTTCTACCCCCATCCTACCACCCCACCTCTTATCTCCACCCTTACTTTCCCCAAGCACTCTGACCTCATTACCATGTGGCAGGAGCTTACTGGGAATGACCAGAGGTACACCCCTACATCATAGAAGAGCACGCTCATCCTTGACCCTCCCATTTTTTTCCTTCAACGGTGATTTAGCGCCATTTTTTTCTTCACCTTAAGGATATGAGCATCGTGTATAGCAAGGACATGTAGCTCCTTACTTGTGTTGTTCTATATGACTACCCTAATCTCCTTTTTTTGCGGCCACTTACTTTCATTATATGACTCAAGGAAGTCAAGCCAACCTGAATGACAATTTCTATGCCACCCGCCTAGCACACCATTTGGAGTCTTTGATCCATCTCTCCCTCATGATCCCTTTGTGTCTCCTCAGCATCATAAATTTCTCATGATTATTCTCATGAGGATGGTTGAGTGACAGGGGGATGACTACGAGATTGTGTAGGATGCCCCTACTCCTTCCGGGGTGTGGGATGACCCAGCTACTCCTTCTGGTGATCCTGATCAGGATCCCTCACATCCACCCACATATGTACCCACACCACCCCACCCCTTATTTTAGCCTTCCTTCTTATTTTTCCATTCCTTCTTCCTCTAATCATTCCACATCCCCACCTATATCTGCACCCTCAGCTGATCTCCCCACCCGCTTCTGTCTGGATATTCTTCAGCATCAGCAGTATACCCTTCTTGAGTCCTAGACATGAATTTAGCAGATGTTGGGCCTCATTCTTCATTATCTCGACATTCTGGCACCCCTAGTCCCTGCTCCTCCATCTACTCCACTGCCTCCCACCACCCAGTCACTACTGGTAGCTCTGGTCACAGATTGCGTTATCATATATCATAATGGGCCAGCTGTCACTAGTACGCCTCCTATGGAGGATTTCCAGGGTGCTACCTCTCATGTTGTGTCTGCAATGCCTCATGTTCCTACCACTCATAGTGCCGATTCTATTCCTCTGGTATCTGTTGCGACCTCTCTTACATTGGCAGATTCTTCTATCATAGTTGATTCCTCTTCTAAGGTGACCTGGTTACTGGTTTTTGGGCACATATATTTCTATTATATATATCTTTTGTGGGATATTCTTGGTGTGGGAGGATGTATGTTTCTAAATATTTTTTTTCCTTCCCTTAACATTCACATGTACTCTTTAGGAACATGGGATTCTCTCTTTTGACTACATCCCCATTTTATCAATTCACCATGGGGGAGTATTTTTTATGTATTTATTTTTTCCATTCCACATTGGGTTTACTTATTTCATTTCCTCCCCTAATCTTATTCTCGTTGTTTCCCCATTATCTCTCATCTTCCTTGGTATTACACTTGGTGGACCTTGTTCTATAATATGTGTGGGGGTGGTTTCTTATTACTCTATTCTTTACCTTGAACGGATTTAGGAGACATCATTAATAGTTAAAATATTTTTAATTGTAGATAATTTTTCATTAAATATAATTATAAATAATAAATACATAAAAACGAATTTAAAAAACACACATTCTTAATTCAATTTAAAAAGAATTTTTAAATGATTGCTGATATAATTTGATTCTGGATTTAGAGCATTAGATATTTATATTTATTAGAACTGATCATTTGTACTCATGTCATGACCTGATTGACCTCCATATTTTTTCCATTCCTAAGAGGTATTCTAAGTCTTTTTGATATTTTCTTTTTTATGCCCACTTTTTTAAGAGATTCTTGGGATATTCATTACTACCAGAACTTGCTAATTTTTCGCTTCAAAAGAGAAATATTTTTAAATAACATTAAAAATATTTGAGGAATTTTATTTTTTTCATCCCCTTTTTTCCTGAGACCTAACCTACATATGACCTTCGTAAAAACCTTGGAAACCATGAATTTCCTTTATAATATTCTACATTACACGCATATTTTCCCTTCCTACCCAAATTCTTTTATAAATTTTCATGATTATTTTCATAATCCTTAAAGATGTA
Organism: Viscum album; assembly: GCA_963277665.1. Lineage (NCBI taxonomy): Eukaryota > Viridiplantae > Streptophyta > Magnoliopsida > Santalales > Viscaceae > Viscum > Viscum album. The sequence goes on from OY728135.1 coordinate 342,617,808, forward strand.
TTTTTGTCCATTCATGGTATATATTGGTAAAAACCATGAATTTATGTGTGGTGGAGTTTATAAATTTTTCATTTGGAGAGTATTATTTCCAAAACCACTAGACATTTTATTCTTAATAGTCCATATTACAAAAAAAATGCAAGAGAGGGAAAAGATTAATTAATGTTTTATGGGGCCATATTTTTAATAGAATATCATGGGGATGATACCATTTTAGAGATCTTGATTAGGGTTGCATTATCATTATGTTTTATTTTGAATATCATGGATTTTTTGTTTAATAATTAAGAATTCTTTTTAAGCCTCAGTGATTTATTTTAATCATTACCTACCAACCCTTATCCCCAAAAACATTTGAACCTTATTGAAATCCCTCTTGATTTTTGTGATTTGACTTCTGATGTCGAAAATAAGAACACTTTAATGCTTATGGATAGAGTTTATATACATAAGATTGAGCATAACTCTGATTAAATGATCTTGAGTAATGAGTGTGGTATTTTTTGGTGAGGTAAATCATCAAGTGGTAGGTTTATTTATGAAAAGAAAAAAATGTGGATTAAAGAAGATGAAAATTCATTATTAAATTATATATGAGGCATGGTAAGAATATATTTGGAATTGAAATATGTTTTATGACTTTTAAAATATTCTTCAATGGCTATAGTATTTAAAATTATAGTTAGTTGAATACTTCCCTTTTTAGAGTATGGATTATATTGATTTGACATTGAGATCTTGCTTGAGGACATGAAAATGACTAAGTGTGGGGGAATTTGATGTACCTGATTTGTGTATACTATTCTATTTATTTTATTGAGTATAAAAACTTGTTTTTCACCAAATATCATTCATTTTTTTGGATAAATGTATTTATCTTGGTGATTATGATGAGTTTAGGTGTTTCCTATCCAAATTCACAAATCGGGAAAGGACAGAACAAAAAATAAAATATACATGGCATGTACTTCTTACACATGTTGTGTACTATGGCCACAACATGAATCGGGAAGAATGGATACACGACCAAGTGTTGGCTAAAGCATACACACCATGTTCTTCCCATATACACATTGTGTTGTCCCTTCTAGAAGCATTTGGTGGCTGATGATTAATATTACATGCCATGTATGGCAATGCTACACACCGTGTACTTCCAACTACGAGGAGGCATCATGTTCCAAGTCAAGGGTGGAACAATATCTCTCCCACTAAAGGATAAAGTAAGGAAAATCATGTTGACTAGGGTACACGTTGTGTTCTTTATAGTACATGCCCTGTATTCCTAAAAACAATAAATGGAGGGAAGTCCCTCCATGTTTGAGATCGATTCTTTCCAAACCAGACCAAGGGGGAAATTCCAAAGACTCCCTAAGATAGAAGAGAAGAAAGGAGGTGTTGTCACTCCCTCCCCAACGATCTACAATCCAAAGTTTGTTCCATGTTTAATTCAGGTATCACAAGTAGTTTAGTTATTATCTACTTCATTGGTAGTTAAATCCCCGATGTGTTTGGGTTGTATATGATTATATGTTGTATTTCATCAATTGTGATATTGTAATCATGTTATTTATTCTTCTCTCATAATTCCTTAATAATTCTTTCTAAATTTCACTAGAAATATTGTATAAGATGAAGAATATGATTTATAGAGATATTATAAGGAATATCATTAAGAACATCCATGATCATTATATTTTCCTATCATCTCAAAAGGGTTTCACTTAATAAAAATAAAATTAATCAAATTCCATACCAAGGATTTGGTCTCTATTGATTTGAAATAAACTCACCAGACCAAGGGGGTTTTGTTACATTAATAACCCAGAGACGTGAGTTATCATGAACAACACAACCTCAAAAGAAAATTGATTTAATAACAACCTTGAAAATCCATATCCCTAATGCATTCTTCTTATTTTTCACCAAGAATCAGATTTTTGTGTTATTCTTTATCTTTAAAAGTAATTTGTCAAGAAATTGAAAGTAAAAATTATTTTTTCATTGAAACACCAAAACAATAGTCTCAAAATTTTAGCAAACTTCACAAAATTAATCAAAAAATTGAAAATAAAAACACAATAATTCCATTTCCATGTGTATTGATACCTTACTCACACTACACATGTTTGGGTAAATCAAATTGTATTTTCAAAAGAAAAACTTTGGCAGAAACAGTATCACTTTTTTTCTAGTATTACCACTATTTTTTCATCGTTGCTACTTGTGATGGGGTCTAAAAACTCTTAAGCTTCAAATCAAGAGTCTTATTGGTGGAAAAGGAAAATCTTATAGTTATAATCATCTTCAATTTTTATTTCAGTATATCATTGAAATTTTATTTCGTACCAAATATTCTTCATAATCCCAACCAATGTTAGTTTTTTATATCAAAATAGTTATTCACATAACCAAAAAATTTATCCTAAACTAGGAATGTTATTGGGAACATTTGAAGCCCTATTAAGACACCATTGATGCACTCTAAAATGTTTGGGATCATGTGTTTGTACCCCTTCTAACCATCATATGTCAATGTCCATTTTTATTTTGTAATCCACATCATATAGGCATTCAATACTTTATTTTCCATGTGGATTTATTTGAAATGTTCTTCAAAACCTCACTGATCTGGATCATATGATATATAAAAGTTATCATATTTCACATAAATTAATTTTAACTTTTCTTTGAAAGAGTAAAAAATAACAAATACAGTGCATAATAAGCCTCCTAATTTCCTTCTTCATAGGTTAATTATGTATTTTTTTTAAATATTGATAGTAACTTGTTTGATGAAGTACTGGTGATGTTTATTATTGGGTATCCATGTGTCCGTATCTATGTTTATTTCATCATTTATTTCATGATTCCAATTAGATATCAAATAGTCACCCCAAATGGGGGTGAAATAGTTGATGATACATGAAAAAAACTAAATCAATGTTTTGTAGTTTTCTTTACCTATAATGGAAAATTAAAACATAAGAGGTCAATAGTTACTATATTGGGTTATCACAATCCGAAATATTCTTTTTTATTTTACATAAAAAAATATTCCATCAATTTTTATAAAAAGTTTGCATAAATTAAATGCGGAAATACAAGAGAGGAATGCCTAAAAAACCGATTAAATTGAACAAGATATGGATCAAGTTGTTTAATTTCATATGAATATTTGTTTATATAAATATGGAAGAAAAAATGGTAATTTTTCCTCAGCATGGATTCCAATTATAGCAACACCTGATACAAGTCATCCCAATCACGACAGACCTTCACAATTTCCTTCTGTTTCACCATCCATGACTTATTATATGATTTATTATAAAGAATTTTTTTATATAATCTCTTAATAAAGGTATATAAGAACATAATGTCATGTCCTAATCATCTCAACAAAAATAGAGGACACAAATTCAACAACCAGTGAAGTTTGGTATTTTGTTAGGCTTGGTTGAACGCAAGCCTGATTTTCCCCATTCATTGAAATTCTATAAACTCCAAAGGCAATGTCCAGAATCTACCTTAAAAAGAATCTACAATAAATCTCCTACTTTTCACATTATATGATGTATTTTTTATGGATTTATTCTTGAAGAAAATATTTAAATTTCCTCTCAATGTGAAATTTTTCTAGTATGTTTTTAATTAATATTTACATTGAAAATCTCTTCCAACATATAATGTTTTATTTGGACCATTAAACATATCTGGTAAAACTCTAGGAAACGAATTTTTGGGTGTGAGAACATTGAAGTAAATTTTTGGAAAATGTTTCATATCTTCCAACCAATATGTGAAGAGTAGTGGATGATTTATTGTGGGTCGACGCTGCTGTACAACTACTATAATTCTAGAAACATCCTTCCCAACTTTTGATTCTCCCTCATCATCAAAATTGTTGTCTCAATCTATTCCATCATTATAAATTCATCATTAGTCATCATATTTCCTTGTATATCAAAGAGATAATCTAGGTTTTCTTATTCCTCATCATAGGGAAGATCATCAATTTAATGGGGTTGTCCTTATTTGATCACTGATGTAAGTCTACTTCAACATATAATTGGAAGTTGTTGTTGTACAATATAAACCTCAACATATAACTCCATCATAAAACGATATAACTACTGTGAAAATAAATATATTTCTCAGATGAACTACACCTTAGCAACAAATAGAAAAAACTAGGTTCTATAGTGTATCCCGAAATTTCAAATATTTATAGCCAAAAGACATGATCTCTTAATCGAGTCCCAGATTTAAGAAACCATTAATTCTCTCTTGAAGTTCACATAGCATTACAAAATCATATTTTCTAACCATTTTTGTTTGTTGTTTACTATAAGAATCTCATTTCTCAGTTTGAATAACCTCCTCATATAATTTGACACTACCAAATGTGACTCTCTACGTAAAAAGTGTTTCTTGATCAAGATTCTTGTAGTTTAACTATTATTGAAAAGAGGGATGACAGTATAATCTTTATAATAATTGTATTTTATAGAATATTTTTATATAAAAAATAATGATACTAATGTTTCATTGTATAAAATTTTATGAGAAAATAAGTCCCAAAATTATTTGGAAACTAATGTTAAAAATAAGAGAAAACAACAAATCTGTTTATTTATGCATGATAAAATGAAAATTGTGATCATATAAAGTAAAATGGACCATAAAAACTAATTAAATATCATATGAATGGTTTATAAAGAACAATAAATATCTTTAATTATTTCTACATAATAGAAACTGGATTAGATGATCTAGACTTCGTAAGTGAAGTAAAATCCAGCTTATTTTCAAGTAGATGCTTAAAAATTTATTCCAAATATATATACTTGACCTTTTAATTTTCAGAAATTTTATTCCTTCAAATGAAATCATCACCATATGGGGAGTCCTGTAATTAGATGTCTGAAAGACATTGAAAAAATTAAAAGTTATGTAAATCTCTTTGGAAGATGATATTAATATACCATTTGAAAATAATCTGTATTTTACATCACTACCAAAGTCGGACTTATCTCTTCCAAAATCTATTTTATTAGAAAATTTTAAAGTATTTATTTTATATTATAATCAATTCATGTTTTATTTAATGCATTTTTTCTTGTCCATTTAACTTCATATGATCATAATTTTCATTTTATTATTCATAAATAAAGTAATTTTATGTTTTCTCTTCTTTTTACCTTAGTTTAAAAAATAATCTTTGAATAATATTGATAATGAGGATTGACTATATAATCTACATGATACTGAAATTTTAGAACGTCTTCTTATATCCTAAAATATGATACTAATGTTTCTTAGTACCAATTTTAATCTTCCTAAAGCTATTTTAGTAGTTTATAGATAAAATAACAATTATCTATATCATACCCTCAAGAGTGTCAATCCAGGTGTATAACAGGACTCATTTTCATGCATCGGTTCTGAGTCAAGTCTAGATCTGTGTAGTGTAATCAATTTTACCCCGAGGTACATATGTGACAGATCCATATCCACTTGTAGTATCTATATAGGGATTTTATTTCTTAGATAACCACATAATCATTATGCTACCAAAACATTATAATGTTTTCTTATATCGAAAAAGATGACACTAATGTTTAATTGTATGATTTTTAACTTTTCTATAGGTATGTTTAATTGTTTATAAAGATAATGTGATTTATCTAAAACATATCCTTTAACAGAGGTTTGCAATAAAGGATGAATATTTTAAATCATAGGAATAGAAAATCATGTGTGCATTTAAGCAACTTTATCATCCAGTTTTCCATATATCATTATATATTTATTTTATGTTAATACAAATTTAATCAATATATATGCATTAATTAATCATTGGTTAATCATTATTTAATTATTAGTTAAACACTATTTATTCATTAGTGAATCAATCATTATATAAAACTTAATCATTCTTTTATCATTAGTTAATCATGGGTTAATCATTAGTTAATCCTTCCGTAATCACTCTTTAATCATTCATAATCCTTCTTCAATCACTCTTTAATCATTCCTTAATAATTCCCCCATCACTCTTCAATAATTCCATAATTATTATTTATTAAATAATTAATCCTTAGTTAATGAATCATTACTCATTAGTTAATCATCTGTTAATCATAAGTTAATCATTAGTTAATAATTAGTTAATCATTAATTAATCAGTCTTTATTCATTTTTTAATCATTAGTTAATCACTATTGAATCATTACTTAATCATTATTTAATCACTACATAATAATTACATAATAATTAGTTTCTCATTAATTAATCATTCCTTAATTATCCCTTAATCATTAGCTAATTATTCCTTAATCATTACTTAATCACCAGTTAATGATTATTTAATCATTATTTAATCATTCCATAAACATTAGTTAATCATACCTTAACCATTCTTTCATCATTACATAGTCATTAGTTAATCATTAGTTAATCATTATTTAATAATTTTTAATAATTACTTAATTAGTAGTTATTCATTAATTAATCATTCTTTAATCATTATTTAATTATTCCGTAATTATTTTTAATCATAACTTAATCATTAGTTATTCATTAGTTAATCAATCATTAATCATTATTTGATTATTCCTTAATCATTCCTTAGTCATTAGTTAATAATTCCTTAATCAATCTTTAATCATTATTTAATCATTAGTTAATCATTAGTTAATTTTTAGTTAATCATTTTTTAATCAATAGTTAATCATTAGTTGGCCATTCATTAATCATTTTTTAATCATTCCTTAATCATTATTTTATAATTCTTTAACAATTACTTAATCATTAGTTAATAAATATTTAATCATTAGTTAATCACTACTCAATAAATATTTAATATTTAGTTAATCATAATTTAATCTTAATTTAATCATTACTTAATCATTAGTTAATGATTAGTTATTCATTAGCTAATAATTACCAAATCATTATTTAATAATTGGTTAAAAATTCATAAATCATTCTTTAATCATTCTTTAATAACTAGTTAATAATTATTTAATCATTCGATAATCATTATTTAATAATTACCTAATAATTAGTTAGGCCTTACTTAATCCTTAATTCACTATGCCTTAATATATAGTTAATCATATGATATTCATTGATTAATTATTATTAGCTCATAATGATATGTAATAATTATTTAATCCTATGTTATTCATTAGTTAATAAATAAATAATAATTACTAATAATATATATTATTTCAAAACTATATTAAATTAACTAAACTATGAAATAACTATAATATATATAACTAACTAAAAACAAATCAATATATTAAATAAATAAATTTAAAATAAATAAGAAAAAATTCCTCTAAATGATCCTTAAAAAATATAAACACTTCCTTTAGGCCACTGAAACCTCAACCCACAGAGTAATATTATTTGAGAGAGAGAGGGAGTGGTATGGTGGTGGATTTAGACAGATAGAGTATTTTTTAAGTGAGGAGGGGGAGGGTGCCCTTTTACAAAGACATAAGTGAAATGTGGAACCCCCCGTCACCTTTTGCCTTTATGTTATGCAAAAGGCTACCAATATCAAGGCCTCCATTCATTTTATTTTAACAAAAAATCGTCATACTCCCACACACCTTTTTCATGTCATCGATCCATGTTGATGATAGGAAAAGGTGGCCCATCCCCTTTCGCCTTCCCAATACATAATTCAAAAAAATATTATTTAAATTTTTTCAAAATATGTAGAAAAAAACTCATATAAATACATATATAATATAATTATAGGGATATGGACATAGAAGGAAAATATTTCAAAAATAAATAATTAAAACACTTGAAAAGAGTTTTTAAGGAAACATGTCTCTTACCTCAAGTTTCACTCATCATGTATATTATTTATATTCTTTAATAATAAAATTATGTTAATTATTAACTATCTTAATAATTATTTTCATATTTATTATTTATTTTATTTTATATAATTCCATGTAATATTTAAGTATTTAATATGTTAATTTCACATCATTTGTTTTGATGATATTCAACTCATATATCCAAAATGACTTCAGTAGGTTGACTATGGTAAAATAGGTAACTATTAATTCATCTACCAAAAATAATCATGAAATTTGAAATAATTATATATATTTCTTTTAATTTTGAAACCATTCATGAATGATGATTATAAAAATTGAACCGTGTTACAATCATGGAGATGGTAGACCTTCTGTATGCATGGGTAACATTTCCATTTTTTCAATGAACATGTTTTAAAGAAGGTATGTACTATTTTTTATTCCAAAATTATGATTATATCATAATGACCATAAAATTTATTTAAATACACACACACACACACACACACACATATATATATATATCATCAATGTGATGTGGTCATGAATAATAAGTCACATCACTTCATGTAGGTGACAATGCACACATACACACGAATAACATTAGCATTACTCAATGGATGAAAATATAATAAATTAAATGATATATTATCTATCTAGAATGTTAAATATTTTATTAATATAATATATATTATATAAATCCATCATTATATGCCTCCATAAGAGTCTATAATGGAAAAAAAATTACATCAATTTATGAGGTGATAATCTACCATACACACGAATTATGGATTCATTTCCATTTTCAATTAATAAAGAGATTGATATTGGTAATGAAATTAAAATTAAAAAATATAATTATATTTAAGATTATATGTTTATTATTTCAGAATGTTTGAATTTTTTTGGAGGAGGTAACACTATAAACAATAATTAAACATTCGGTTAAATTCTATACCACTTCTTCGGAACACCTCTTTTACATTAAACATTAATCCCACTATGGTTGGTATTATGACCAAACTATGATCCCTAGAATATGGTAAGAGATTTCATTAATGGATTTGGGTTTTTATTTTTTATATATAGTGCTCAAATTGTTTTTGGTTGATAGGATAAGAGGTTCCCTTATATATGTGAGGAGACTAGATTTTATTGAATTTCTAAATGTATTAAATTAATATAAATTAATTTCACAGAAAATTGTATCTAAATAGATATAATTCAAACATAGGATGAATATGGGTATATTTAAGCTCATAAAATACAATTTTTTACATGTTTAGAGTTTTTTTGTACCCTTATGTCTTTGTTTTAAATCCTCATTAACCCTTTTGACAATTACTATTATATCAATGTTTTCATTGTTTAAGGATAAATGATGTTAATAAAAAAGGAAAAACGAATTATCCATGTAACATTTCTGATATTTTAAACCATATCCCATTTAATTTTGTCAATATAGTATTTTTATGAATTTTAAATCTTTTAGAAAACTTATTTATCATAAAAAATCATTAATGCTAATTTTTGAACGATTCATTTAATTTGACTTTAATGTAATAAATATATTAATGGAATCCAAATATAAACCTTTAAAAGAACCCTAGTATGTTATATATATATATATATATATATATATATATATATATATATTTACATATTAATTCACATATAAAATATTAATTTTAGAGTTTTTATAATGAGTTACTTTATTTTCCTATGGTTTTCACAATCATTGTGTTGACATTGTGTAAGAAATTAAGGTAATTATATAATCAATAAAAATATATAAATAAATTAACCCCATAAAAATAATTTCAATATTTTAAAAATATATGTTTGTATTAATTAAAAGACTATTTTTATCCTTGTTTTAACATATAAGATGAATTTAAATCCAAGAGAATGAAATTTGGTGTTTTTCTATACATAAAAGAGTATAAAGGTAAAACTCAGAGGTAAAAGAGAACAAAAGGTTGTATTTTAAATGTTTTGATAATTATGGAGGAAATAAATTCTAGTGTTTCAATGAATTTTATGCCTTATCACAATATTTTTAACCAAAGTTACTGATTTTACCTTCATCGTGGTAATAAAAATTTAATATGGTTACTATTCATAGTAACTAAGAAAAAAGTGTCCAATTTACCAAATTTTGAACTCCTGCATTGAAATATTAAATACATTTTTTATGATTAAATTTAAAATATTGGAAGAATTTAATTTATAATTAAACCTACAAAATTCAATGAAAATTGTTTTTTCAAAATAATTACTTTTAATTATAAAATTGATTTTACACAAAAATTAAGTATAAAATTCAATTAATATAGAATATTTGAATTTTATTTACCCCAAATGAACTAATTAAATTTGAAAAATAATCTAAAACATAATTTTTTATTTTAATATACTTTAATATAAAATATTGATTTAATTAAATATCAGAATTTTTCAGTATTCATTGAAAAATAAAAATTTATAAAAATTTATAAATAAATCATCATAAACTTATTTTGACCTGTTGAATTATAAAACAATAGTAATATTTTATTTTTAAAATTATATGATTTTTAAATATATCTTTCATATAAAACTATATCATATATTAAAAACTAATTTCGTCAGAAATAAATATGTGTTCCCTTTTGAAAAAATACATATTATTTTTATAATAAATATAACACTATAAAATCTTACTAATGAATTATAACATGAAATGAAAATGATTTATATTAAAATTACTAGGTTTGTTAAAATTCTAGGTAATGTAATCAATATTTTGTAATGATTTATGCACTCATATGTTAAATTGATGGAGGTTCTCATTATGGTTCATGAGAATGGAATACATGAAGAGCAGGTTTCAGGTAACTTACTAATAAAGAATAGTTACATTATAATTAACATTAATTTTATTAAAAAATTTAAATAACCATATTAATAATTTAAATAAATCATTATCATCATAAATTACTAGTATTAATGTCATGAAACTCATTCATATTAGGGAAAATTAATATACTATAGCATTATTCATGTAGGTAGTTAAACTGACCAAAACAAGGACATGTTATACTAATGAATAAGTAAGATAATGGATTAATATAAAAGTAAAATAATTTTATAAAATCATAACGATATTAATACAACAATATTAAATTTTTGAATGATATTTAGAAATATTTTAGATGATAAGGTAATAGGAAAACATGGAAAATAATGATATTAGTAGATGAATAATCCCCATACCAAAAAAAAATTCCATTAAAAAGAAAGTATATAGGCCCTCCTATTTGAACCATAGTCTACCTTTAATATACTAGTTATTTAATATGCTGATTTGGAATCAGTATTATAGAGGAAACAAAAGAAATATATATTTTTGTGAGGGGTAGGGGGAGTATTTTATAGATTATAATTTAATGAAATTTCCATAAATGCTCATTCCCTAAGGTGTACATTTTTAATTTTGCATGGAATGTGTATTTAGGACTTTACCCATTAATTTAAAATTTTTAATTCATTTTAATTTTATCATGGTAACTCAATTTTTACATCAGTAACTTATTTTTTTCCAAAAACTAAAGGTAACTATATTAAATATTTTAAATATTATAATTCCAAATTTAGACACTATTTAATCAGACCAGATTTCTAATTTTAATAAATTTAAATTTTAAATGAAAATATAAAATGTCACAAACAAGCCCATGTACCCTGGTAACCGAATAACAGATCTGGGACTGACATAGCCCGAAGGTCATTATTGATCCCCAAAGGTCGTTGACTAGCACTTGACATCATACAATTTAATGTGGGAACAGTTTTTGCACAAGCATTGTAGAAGTAAAAAAAATTGACAATTCAGTATTCATAAAAATATATAATCCATTTGGGAGTAAAGTAATGTAATACATCAAGGAATTAATGAGTCTAAAGTACTAAACCCCAAGTATCAAAACAAGTTAAAACAACCCATGTCCCTAAGGACACAACTCACCACATCCAAGGCTCAATAGCTGGATCCACCTCTAAGAGATTCTTTCCCCTTACTCGAAACTAGAATGGGATTTTCTACAAATAACTAAATTCACAAGTTGGGTGTGATATAGAAACCCAGTAGGGTCTCAACAAGGATTCCGTAAAAGATTCAAAAAAAAGTTTAACCAAAGGAATGATTACAATTTTTAAAATAAAATGATTTAAAATTTTCAAATCATATTTAAATAAATATTTCTATATAGTTACAATTATGGAAAAATACATTAATTAAAGGCTTTACAAGTGATGAAATATTTCTAAAACAATGTATTAGATAAAAAAGTTACATAAAACAATTTATGTAAATTTAGAAGGCATGAAAAGTTGTTTTACAACACAAAAATACATATATATCTCAAATATAAACAATAAGTGGGAAACATGGTTATCTTTTAAATAAATACAATATTATTCCATATATGGGAATACACACTCTATAAATGATCTCAAAAATATGTGTATATACAAGTCCCCCTAACACGGGACAAAGGAAACTCTTCACCATCTCATCAGGGATGTGACCAACTACATGTATATTTTAGAACGCTGTAATAGCATAGAGTGTGTCCAAATAACTCACCAACTAGGTAAGTCATGTGTGTACTCTTACACAATCAATTATGGGAAATTTATTGTAAGGATTCATAAAAAAACAATTAAATCACATTCATTCATTTCAATTCCAATTTTCCATTTAAAACCAAAATAGATTTTAATAAAAAAATCATGCCTCTTTAACAAGATAAAATGAAAAGGATTCTATCAAAACATTATAATCCATTTTTAAAATATTGAAAACTATTCAAAATTAATTCTATTAATTTCACAATTTATTCCCAAGATTAAATTCTAGAATTTAGTTGAAATCATTTCCATCAGTATTCCAATATTAATTAAGCAATTTAAATCAACCAATTTCCATAAACACACCACAATTCAATAAAATTGGATGTTTTCCTAAATCTTATTCCCAAACCATTTCAGATATAAAAATTCAATGGAATTTTATTTTATAACATCAATTAAAATAAAGTATGATCAATTGAATTTAAATCATCACTTGAAATAAATCATGAAATTCAAAATTAATCAATTTGGTTAAATAGAAAGGTAATCCCAAACCTTTTTATGTAACTCAACACTCACAACGAAACCATTCAATTATATAAAATGTTAATAAGACCTTGACACATGTCCTAGAGATTAGATCAAACATCATGGAGCATATATCCATAAATTTCGTCATGGTATTTTGAGATCCTAAGGGTAGATAAATCTAGAAATATGAATAATGAGGGAGAAAGATTACCCAGAAATCACATTATAAGTTCAATGATGTTTGAACGCTAAAGTAATGGATCTAGAAGGGTTAGAGTGCTTCAATAATCACTTGGGGAAGGATTTGGGTCAAGAGAAGTAAAATTATAGTGGAGGAGAAAACAGATCTCATTTGTGCTTCCCATTTTAAAAACTGAAGTTGTGGTATTACAAGACATGTTATCACACTACATGTCATGAAATAGTTAAGTTTCATAACCACTAAAAAACATGCCTCTTTAAATTGAAAATAGTTCATTAAATAAATCATGACATGTAATGTATAGTCATTATGTATAACCTTTATAACATGAACCATTTCACAACTTGCATCCGGGAATCGCTACACACCATGTAACCCAGTTATACTCTATGTAACCCTCTGGCATCGTACAGAAAATTCTGGTTAAATAATATAGTCCAATAAATATATAAATTCACCATTATAGGTATCCTCTTAATTCATTATCAACCCTACCCATTCAAAAATAGGAAAATCCACGACATGGTTAATTTCATATCAGTTAAATCAGTAAAAGGATGTCACAACCTCCCTACCATTAAATAGTTTTGTACCCAAAAAGCCTATGAAGAAGCATCCATTCCAAAAAAGATGAATCTAGTTCTCTCTCATAAGTTCCTTGAATTTCCACATCATCTGATTATCAAAACCATGCTTCCATAGCACACGAACCAAAGGTATCATCCTCCCATAAAGTACCTTTGTCTTAGAATCAACCATCCTAACTGGATGGTTAGTTAAATATAAACTTGGTTTAGTATCCAGATCACTCCAGCTCAAAACATGAGATGGATCAAAGAGATACCTTCTCAACTATAATACATGGAACACATTTTGTTTCAACTTTAGCTGTAGTAGAAGTGTTAAATGGTATTAAACTTTCCCCACATATTCAAAAACTTAAAAAGGTCCTACAAAACAAGGAGCAAGCTTACATTATCTCCCAAGCTGTCGATGAACCAACTGGGGGGAAAGTTTTAATAACACTTGATCACCAACTAATAACACCAATGGTGTATGGTGATCGTCATCATAAGACATATATAATATTTGTTCTGTCACCATTATCTGTGTAATTAGATAAATTTTTTCTTTCATATCTTGAACCAAACATGGTCCAACCAATGATCATTCACCAATCATGGACCAACACAACAAAGATTTACAATTCCATCCATACATGTCCTCCCAAGTTTCCATTATAATCACATACTGATAAATATTTTTTCAATCAATATCAACAAACCCCAAGTGATCATGCCAAGCCCCATTGAAGTCGGGAACATAGGCACAGAGCATATCCTAAAGAATATGTATAGATCCATATGTCTGTCCATCAAACTATGGATGGTAGTTTGTGATAAAATAGACCTAAGATCCCAGTTCCTCTTGGAGACCTCATCAAAAGATATAAGTGAATTGAGTATCCCTAAAAAATTATAGAAGATATAACTATTTTAAAACTATCAATCTCGTTCACATAGAGATTTCTAAACTTCTCTACCTTGGCTATATCATGAATGGTTATAAAGTGAGATGAATTGTTCAACCAGTCGATCATAACCCATATCACATTCTTCTTTCTCAGGGTGCGAGGCAACCAAACCACAAATTCTATACAGATTTCAACCTACTACCATGTGGTGACTAGAAGTGGTCAATGTAAACCTAAATGTTTCTAATGTATAGCCTTAACCTACTCACATGTATTATTTCGGGAAACAATCTCAATAATATCTCATCTCATACTTGGCCACCAGAACTTTCATCTCATGTCATATAACATCTTAGTGATTTTTAGGTGCATAGACCACTGAGAATTATGGAAATCACCTATTATGTACTTTCATGATGCTAATGAAACAATTCAATGGTTTCGGTAACACAGAAAACCCTCTTTGGAGAACAACCACTGGGCATTAGTCTCCTGACCATAATGAGAGTCTCTAATCCTAAATAATTCATCATTGAGATGTTATTCCCGAAGAATCATTTCGAGAAGAGAATATTTCAACTGAATTCTAGCTAAATAAACTTCATCCCCTATATCCAAAACTCGAATATGCAACTGTGAAAAAATATCCATGAATGTCTACTCTTCTGATGAATCTTTTAGGACCTGGGTTATATTTTTTTTCATAACACATCTGAAATGACATTCCATTTCTCTAGGGTATTGGTGATGTCATAGTCAAATGTTTTCAGGAACACCATCCAACCCCTCTGAAAAATATTCAATTATTATTTATAAAAGGTATAACTCATGATTTTGTGGTCAATATAAATGTTAATATTTTCTATGAAAATGTAGTGCATCAAACTCATAATCACATGAATCATAGTGGAAAGTTCAAGGTCATGGGTAGGATAATTTTTAGAATGTGTCTTAAGCTGAAAAGATCCATAGGAAAAACATGATTACCTTTCATAATAACACAACCCAAACCTGAACTTGATACATCCCAGAAGACCATGTAGCCCTACCTAACCTCTTTTGGAGTAAAAACTAGTGTAGTAGTTAAAAGATGTTTCATCTCAACAAAATAACTCTGACATTTATCATTACAAGAAATATTAACCCCCTTACGAGTCAGAGTAGTCATCAGAGAAGCCGACATTAAGAAGTCCTTCATAAATTGATGATAATATCTGGCCAAACCCCGGAAGCTACTAATATCGAAGACAATTCTTGGTTTTTACCAAGTCAGAACTACCTCTACCTTCTCAGGATCAACTATTATACCTTTTTCAGACAACATGTGTCCCAATAATTTTACTTCCTGAATCCATAAAACACATGTTTAAAGAATATTATAAATTCAGTGATTTCTCAGCAGACTCATAACTACTCTCAGATGATGCACATGATCCCCTTCAGACTTTAATTAAATGAATACGTCATCCATAAATACTACCACAATGATATCAAGATACTCATGAAAAATCATGTTCAGTAGAGCCATGAAAAATGAATTAGAATTTGTTAGACAAAATGGCATAATAAGGTACCCATAATGGTTATAGTAATTCTGAAAGGTAATTTTATGAATTCCAGATTCATTTATCTTAAAATGATGGTAACCGAATTAGAGTACAATCATTTAAAAACACTTCACCACTTTTAAATGATCAAAGAGATCATCAATCCATGGAAACAAATGCATGTTCTATACCATAATCCAATTGAGCTTTCAGTAGTCAACACATAGGTGAAGAACACCATCATCTTTCTTAGCGAAGAGAACCGGCGCCACCCATAGTGACAAAATAGGGCATATAAATAATTATTCAATAACATAATGTAATTGGGACGTCAACTATTTCATTTTAGCTAGACCCATTTGGTTAGAGGGAATTGAAAATGGCTGACTTCCAGGCATCATATCAATAGAAAAATCAACCTCCCTTACAGGCAGAAAAGAAGACAAATCAAAAGGAAATGCATTAGGAAACTTGACGACAACCAAATGGTCAAAATTACTCAAAGATTCTAACTCCAAATCAAAATTAGACACTGATATTACCTTCCCCGACTCTAGATAAGAAGTTCTATCTCTGCTCAACCTTGGGACCCACTCGCTTGAAAGAAAATAAACACACCATAAGGTGTTATATGGAAGACCCATCAAAGATAACAATCAATATGGTGTTTATCGGTAATGATCCAATCCATACAGAATATGACATCCATAGATTTCATGTTGAGGACAAGAAAACTCCAAGCCATGTTGAAATTGGATAGAGAGATGTCACAAGAATAACTATGAAGAACCCACCCTATATTTATTCAAGGGGTGTATTAATATTCAATGAACAAGATAAAATAACCATATGAAGATTAATTAGATTAACAATACAGGTTTAAATGAATGAATGAGATGAACCAATATAAAGTAGTGATATAAATTTTGATGAAGCTTTATTAATGGTACCTATCATGATTTCTGGACCTATATCCACTTCCTCTAGAGACTCTTCCACAACATGAAGTATCTTGGTTTTGTATTCATATAGATGGAACCATTTTTGATGTGAAGTACCTATTTTTCCCACAGTTTTAGGAGGATCTAATGATCTTATTGCACCACACAAAGTCAAAATGTTTTGGAAGAATCTATGTAAGTGTCCTGAAGGTCGACAGAAGCTACAGTTTCAGGGTGCCTCAACACAAACCCTCTTAGAATTTCCCAACGTTTCATTCTTAGAGAAAGTCAAAGGATTCACCAAGAACTGTAGTAGGTCTAGAATGACCTTTATATCAAGAACTACTATGAAAATCATCACACTTCCATTTTCCATTGAAGTAATTCACATGACCACCAAGAGAGAAAAAAACTCTGGGAAACCCTGACTTTCTATCCAAGTCCATCTCGACCAACATCACCCTATCCAGTACATCGGTATAAGTGGGTATCTTTATCAAGAGAACCTAATAATAGATATTTGATTAATTTCCTAACTAAAACCATGAAGAATTCAACTTCTAATTATATAAAATCTAAGGAACTGACTACAACTACAAAGTAATGCAATTTGAATACTCGGTCATAAATCTGTCAGCCTGCTCAATCTTGAAAGCCTCCACAACTTTGGACAACACCTTAGACTCTAGAAAGAACTGGTCGGTGAAAGTAACCTTGAATTCATTCCACTCTAAGCCCTCATGTTTCTACATCATCACCACCTTTTCCCACTATCTAATACTCAGTTATTCCATCAAATAGTTTTCATACATTAACTTGATCTCATATGGTGTCTCCAGGAACTCAAATAGATGATCTATCTTTCCCAAATATTGCTCAACATGTTTTGGATTAGTGGATCCTTTGATCACTGGTGTCTTCTAGCAAAGAAAATCTTCATAATTATTTCATATAATATCCTCTTGATGATCTACAACTAGAGCTTGAACGAGGACTCGAGGTGGTTCATGTCCCAGAGCTAGGATAATGTACACAATCACCTAAACCAGATTTGGGACTATTTGACAGTTCTCTAATTGTGGTTCAACAATAGGTTTCTTTTGGATTTGATTTGTGTGTCATCTCAGAGGAATGATGCTACACATTATCATCATACAATAAAAAATAAATTAAACTAAAACTCATACTAAGTAACAAGGGATATAATTCCCAATATATAGAACTATGTGATTTGGACTTCACTCTATACTATTAAAAATAGGGAAAAGATTAGAATCAATCCACAAGATACCCTTCCCAAACCATCACTGGTGACTTAATATTAATTGCAGTGAGAGATGGCTAGGTACTCAATCGTAACTACCTCCTATGTCCCAAAAGGATTTCAACTGCATATAGAATTTAAGAAAAAAGCTCAACACCCTCCTTCAGATACCATTTTGTCTTGATCCATCCAAGGTACCCTGGTAACCTAATAACTAATCCAGACCTAACATAGCCTTAAGGGCATTCCTGATCCCCATGGGTCGGTGACTGAAACATGGAATTATACAATTGAAATTGGGAATGGGTTTGGAACAAGCATTTAGAAACAGAAAAGAGACAAGTAATTATAGATAACAAAGAAAATCCACTGGGAGTAATGTACCAAAATAAAATAGGGAATAAAAAATCCCAAAGTACTACAAAAAAAGTACCAAAACAAGGAAAAACCCCAAGTCCCTAAGGACTCAACTCACCACATCCACAGTTCAACAGCTGGATAAACATCCAAGAGATCCTTTCCCCTTGCTTGAACCTAGAATGAGATATTACACAAACACATGAAAAAACAAGTAGGGAATGAGCTAAAACTCCTAGTATGGTCTCACCAAGGGTTCGATAACAGATTTCAAAAATAGATTAACCAAAGGAATGATTTTAATTTTTAAAATAAAAAGAATTGTAATTTTCAAATCATATTTAAACAAATCAATCTATAAAGTTCAAATGATGGAAAAAAACTTTAGGAAATGTATTTAAAAGTGATGGAATGTTTATAAAACAACGAATTACATAAATCTATTACATAAAATAGTTTATGTAAATTCAAATACATGAAAAATAGTTTTAATACATTTGAATACATTTATATCTTATATATAAATAACAAGAATGAAACATGGTCCAATTCAAAATAGCTATCGTATTATTCCAGCTATTGGACTCCATATTCTCTAGGTGATCTCATAAATATGTGAATACACACATCCCTATAACATTTTTCAAAGAAAACTTATCACCATCCATCAGGGATGTGATCCAATTCATGTATGTTTTAGAACATTATAATAGCATAGAGTGTGTCCAAATAACTCACCAACTACCTAAGTCAATCACGTGCTCTTAAAAAATCAGTGATGAGAAATTTATTATAAGACTTCTTAAAATAAAATTAAATCCCATTCTGACATTTCAATTCCAATTTTCCATTTGAAATAGAAGTAGGTTTTAATAATCTTTAACAAGATAAAACCCCTGGGTTTCTATCAAAACATTTTAAGCCATTTTCACAAGTTTAAAATCCATTCAAAACCAATTCCATCAATTTCACAATTCAATTACAAAATTAAATTGAAATTTTTAATTAAAATTTCTCCCATTATATTTAAAATATAAATTAAACAATTTTAATCAACCAATTTTCTTAAACACGCCCCAATTCAATGAAATTGGGGGATTTCTGAATTTTCATTACAAAAACATTTTAAATATCACAATTCACTAGAATTGGATATCATTACATCAGTTTAAATAATGTTTGAGAAATTTATGTTAAATTAATAGTTGAAATAAATCAAGTAATGTAATGTTAATCATTTTAGATAAACAAGATGAAATCACTTACCTTTTCCCAAAACTCAACACTCACAATGACACCCATCAACAGAATCGAAGGAGATGAAGACCTAGAAACACATCCTATAGACAAGATAAAACATTACAAAGCACAAATATATCAATTTTTTGATGTTCTATTGAAATCCAAATAGAGTAGAAAGAGAGAAAGATAAACTACGAGGGAGAAAACTTACCCAGGAATCAAACCATTAGTACAAAGACATTCAAACAACAAATGAATGGATCTGGAAGGGTTGGAGAGGTTCAATATCACCTGGTGAAGGATTTGGGTCAAGTGGAGTGAAATTGGAGGGGAGGAGAAAAGAGATATCAGCCGTGATTCCCATTAAAAAAACCACATTCAGGGTGTTACATGACTTGTAATCCCACTATACATCATGATATAGTTATGTTTCATAACCACCAAAAATTATTATTACATTAAATTGAAATACTTTCATTAAATAACTCATGATGTGTAAAGGATATCCATGACATGTGACCATCACAACATGAATCATTTTAATACATGCATCTAGAAACCCTTACATGTCATGTAACATAGTTACACAATGTGTAACCCAGTAACATGGAGGGTAATCCTCTGAAAGCCTGAAAGACACCAGTTAAATATGAGAGTGCAACAAATGTTTTACTTCACCATTATAGGTATCCTACAAACTCAGTATCAACCCAAAATAATCAACAAACAGGAAACATCTATGACACATTTAAAGATATACATGTCAAATTGGTAATAGGATGTTACCTAAATGTATAAAAAATATTCTTTTTGAGGTAAAATGAATTTTAAAACAATAAATGTTCTTAATATTAATCTTATCAAATAATATCCAAATGAGAGTTAATATATTTGTTTATACATTGAAAAATTGCATTTTATTAGACTAATCCTTTAAAATTGATCAATTTAATTTATTAATATAAAAATAAAAAAAACACTTATAAAAATTTTCTTTGAAAATTTTCCCTTTTATTATTAAATGAATTTAATCACATCACTTTAAAATTATTTATTTATTTGATAGAAATTTATTTCTATTAATCCATTGGTATAAGAACATATCTTTTAATTTTATAAACACATCAAATCATTCTTCAAAAATATAAATTATTTGTAACAAATAAAAATATATATTATTAACAATAAATAACACTAATTAAAAATTATATTTTTATTTCATTTAATAATTATTTGTTATCATTGAATTATATTAATTTTTATTTTCTAAAAGAAATTAAATAACTTCAATTTACCAAATAGATACAAGTATATCCAACATCCATATGTCCAAGAGTCGTATATCTAACAACTATACGTCCCACGACAATATAAACAATGACTATATACATAAATATCATATTATATTTCCATATACCTCCTTAAATAAATATATAAAATCACTTATCATATTCTCTTATATCTTTACCAATATAGTTATCATATTTTTAATGTGTTTTGTTCTTTTTATAATTATCATTGCTGTTATGATCTATATGGCAGATCGTGATAATGAAAACTTCAATATTATCTTATTTTTATTAACTTTTGATATAATTCCTTAAATAATATGATTTTTTTATCATTTTTCTCATAATTTATGTCATTTTATATTATAATGATAAATATTATTAATACAATATATATTTTTTAGTTTGGTGTTTATTTATTACATGTTAACAACTACATAAGATTTATTAAAATGGAAATAGATATTAAAATCATTGGGTGTCAAATTATTCCTCCTAAAAAGTATTTCACTCTCAAAATATCATTACTTTGATGGAATAATGGAGATTGATATTGTCTTACTACATCTTCAAGATCCCATGTTACTTTATCAATCTTATGATTACTCTCATGAACATTACCTAAGTGAGTGGTATTGATTAAAATTACATTATCTCTTCGATAAAAGATATATACTGGCTCTTTCTCATAAGAGATATCATGTTAAAATTATACTTATATTGAGTTAATTACTTGTGATAGTTTAGGTATTTAATTCCTCAAAAGTGATAATTAGAACACATCATTCACTTATGATAGGTTTGGTGGAAGTGTAAGTTGATAAGATACCATCCCTATATGATTTAGGATTTAAAAGTATTTAATATATCTAGGGGTCAATTTTAATTTGATCCAAAACCCCATAATAATCTTCCAAGAAGATGTTTAATGTAATTATTTATCATATTTTTCAAACTCAAAATATCACTGTTTATTATCAATGTAAATATTATATCGACATTGTGAGCATTAAATATTCCACTAAGGGAATGTAATATTCCCTAACATTTATAGTGAAATATTCAATCCTGTATGACTATACTCCTTAACTTCATCCCAGTATATTGCAGTTTTACACCTCTTCCATTTCAAATCCTCAGTTAGTTCCATTTTAATACTATAATGGAGAACAATGATTTGTAATAACTCTATTAGGGTAAGGTTTTGATCACAACCTTCTTAGAAATTAATATATAATGATATTATTATATATTCTAATGGTTGAATTATCCTTTTATATTGAACATTAGTTTTAAGATGATAAGTTGTACTAATTCTTATCTATGTATTAAATTGTATTTATTAACCCTCTATATCTTCATGGAAATCATCATAACTCAATTAGATAAAATTGAGTTTCATTCTCTAAATCGACTTACCTCTTTATATATATATATATATCAAAAAATTGATCGAGAGAGAAATATTCATGAATAGTAATGAAATATTCCAACTTTATTTGACAATAAAATAAAACCAAAGTGGATTTATTATATTTTAAAGGTGTTATGAATACTAGTTATGAAATCGATGGAGATTTTATCCAAATTTTATATGGATATGAGAAATTATTGAATCATCCCCTTATATTTTTTTCCATTTTACCATAAGAGTTTTTATGCTAAAAATCGAGATATATATTCTGTAACCCCCCTTCTAAATTTCTCCAAAAAAAAATTATACTTAAAATCACAATAAATTATCTTTCCTTCAATATGGATAGATAATTATGAGATATCTATATCATCTAAAAACTCATTATTAGATTCCAGTATTGATAGAAAGATATTTATTTAATAAATATTATAATTCCAATAATATTTTATTTATTTATCCTCATTTTGATAATTTTTTATATTCAAATATATGGATGGTTGAGTAGTTATTGGGAATGATATAATGTGTCCCCTTCACATTTGATTCTAAATATTTCCCTTTAAAAATCCATGATAATTGGGTCTCTTTAAATACTCACTATATACAATGTTAAATTATTATTCCCACATAGAGCATTAGACTACTTGTTTTCCTTCTCAAGTTGGAAATGTTTTATGAAATCATAGTCCTTAACCAACTCCAACCATATGCTTTGTTACATGTTGAACTCTGTTTAAGTGAATATATAATTTAATATCATATGATTTTTATTTATTTTATATTTTTCACCAAAGAAATAATATCTTGAAATAATTAATCAAAATATTACACCAACTTTTTCCAAATGATTTTTTGGGTAATATTCTTCAAGAACCTTTAATTTACACAGTTCATAGTCTACCACAATGTCATTTATGATGATGATGCATCCATATAATTTCCTTCTTACATTATTATATATCAAAACACATTCTCACTTGTAGATTAGTTTGATTATAAGTTTAGTGAACAATATTCTTTAATGCACCTTGAATTTTTTTTCACATTCATCTATCTAGATGAACTTAAATCCCATATGAGTTAACATGGTTATTTGATTTTACAATCATGAAAAAGTTCTCACAAATAGATAGTAATATCAAACCAATACATGAAAACTATTGATTACTATTATAATGGTTTGTCTAAAATATTATTTAATCACCTCTTTCATAGAATAATTCTTATATATAGCCTCAGATGTTATTACATGAACCAATAATGATAATTTAAATGGCTATTATTCATACATGATAAATTTTTATATAGTTTCTCATAACTCATGGACTTCAACATTGTCCTTAAATAATCAATATAATTTTCCTTTTTCAAGGAATATATGAGAATATAATCAATAAATACAGATAAAAATTGATCAATGTAATATCTAAATAATATCTTCATTAGATCGATTAAGATAATCTAGATCTTTATAAGTCTAAAGGAATAACTATGAATTTATAATTCCCATATATTGTTTGAATGGCCATCTGAAACATATCATCTCATTTAACCCTTAATTACTGATATCTAAACTCTAGGTATATCTTTAAGAAGTATTTCTCTTCTTATAATTGATTCAATAAATCATCAAAATAGAGTGGATGATACATGTTCTAAATTAGGATCTCGTTAGGTTCATGATAATCAATATAGATATGCATTGGTCCATCTTTCTTCCTAAAAAAATGGACCTGTTCACCCCATAGAAAAAACTTGTGAATATTAATCACATACCCATATTCTCTTGGATTTTCTTATTTAAACCCTATAATTAAATCAAGTCCACTCCATGAAGAGTCTTTGATATTGGCATAACACCATTTATGAGACCTATTGAAAACCCACACTCGTGATCTGGTGCATGACCATTAAGGTATTCTATAAATATATCAACATATTCCCACAAAATTGAACTATATTTAATATTAACATATTCCCTACACATTTTATCTAATCATTCATCTTTAGTAGAAAAGAAGACACATATAATAAAATTAACATTCTTAGGGTTTCTATAGTTATCTTTTCATGAATAGATTAATATGCGTTTATTGGGGATGAAAAATATGATTTCTCTACCATAAAACATAATATAGGGTCTATGTATATGGGTCCAATATATTCCAAAAATCACATAAATTCGAGTTAAGGTGAAATAATAAGATTAACTGAAATAATATTCATACAAAAATCTATTAGTGAGTATTTATAGACTTGGGATGTAGTTATAACACAACTAATGTTTTTCATCGATAATTAAATTTAAAATCATTAGGGTGGTGAATTGATGCTTTTAGAATACATTTTATATATGAAGTAGTGGGTGGAATGAAATTCCAATAATTCTTTTCCAGTTCTTGAGGGGATGATGAGTTTACCTTTAAACAGTTCATTTTCATGACTCACTTCGGTAGATATTATTACATAGTCTTTACCTATATATATTGTATTTAAATGTTTTTGATGTTTAATGTGGTAATTGAACATTGTATTGTTTCACTGTTCAGTGTAATGTCCATAATCCTTATAATTAAATCATATAATTGTGGGTGGTGCATTGGGTTGATCATTATTTTCAACAGTTTCATTGGTTGGCCTCTTCATATCTCATTTTAATTCTTTTTCAAGACAATATTTTCTTCCACACATGAATAATTTCCCCATTTATTTGAGGTAATTTTCTTCATGCTTCATCCCACATTTTTTTTTCATAAAGGAAAACGAATTTTCTTTCTGCTTTGACAATTATAATTTGAGTTTCCTTGATACCCTGTTTTATTATTCTTGTGACCAAAAACACTAGAATAACGATAGTACATAATCTCTTTTTCCACATTGAGATAAAATTAAACAATTTGTTTATAGATAAAATATTCCATTATATCCAATTCATTTTAGATATTTGGTTTTAAACCACAAAAGTGTTGAGTCAATAAGGTTTTCCTTATGAATTTTTCATTCCTTCTTGTTTCGAATATCACAAACACCTTATCTTTAAGGAAAATTTCTTTTATAAGGAAAATTGCTTTTATAAGGAAAATTGATTTTATAAGAAAATTTTCTTTTATAAGGAAAATCGCTTTTGTAAGAAAAAATTATTCTTATCATATTTTCACCCATATTTTTCTTAAGTATGAGATTCAGATTCACTTCTATTTTCTCGGAATTGCTTGAAACATTGATATGAAGTATTTTGTTTTAGGATCCGAATTCTGGATAAGAACTGTGATAAAGTTTCACTCTAAAATCCAGATAAGAACTGTGATAGAGTTCCATTCCGAACTCCGGATACGAACTCTGACTAAGTTCGATTCTAGATTCAGGATATGAATCCTTATGAAGTTCGACAACGAATTCTCATTACGAATTCTGATGAAGAATTCTCATTACGAATTCTGATGAAGAATTCTCATTACGAATTCTGATGAAGAATTCTCATTACGAATTCTGATGAAGAATTCTCATTACGAATTCTGATCATGAATTCTCATAACGAATTCTGATAATAAATTCTTATAACGAATTCTGATGATGGATTCTCATAACGAACTCCCATTATGAATTCTCATTCCGAATTCACCTATTAAACAGAATCTGATCATCTTTGTTTTATACACTCCAAATTTATTTAGACTCCGAAAATTATATTTGGTTAGACTCCAAACTTTCATCTTGATTACGTTATTATAATCTGTCTACTCTTTATGATTTTCCTTACACTCCGAACCTTCACTCTGAATTTTTCATTCCGAACTTTTGAGTTAGATTTTAAAACGATGTCGTACATTCTGTTACACTTGTTTTGTTATAAAACGATTTCATCTATTTTTTATAAACTAACCATTGTCTAAGTGACACGTGTACAGGTCCCTCCAATCTTTAAGGAAAATATGACCGTTGGAGAAGGAGCTGACCTTACCTATAAATAGGATCTCATTTGAAAGAGCTCGAGGCTAAAAGGCTGACTGATCTTCGACTCATGTGATTACATGCTTGAAGTGATTTCTAGAGAGAGAGGATCTTATTAACTCTCAAAGCTTCGTGCGACTCCGAATGTTGGTGATTACATTCTAGGACTTCCGGGGATAGGAAGACAGAGGTGCCGACTACCTTGAAGCTCGAGGGCTTCCTTGTTGAGGAAGACAGAGGTTGCCAACTACCTTGAAGTTGAGGGCTTGCGGGGATAGCAAGACAGAGACTCTGATCATCGTATCGAGGGCTTACCCTGGTGTGGGTAAGACAGACTTGCTTGAAAGTATAAATCAAGGGACCTTTATCCAAGGTTGTTGGATACCCTTCTCTTTGGGTTAAAAGACTTATATCTTGTTACTTGTAGTTCTACTGCGTGTTTATATTCCACTTCATATTCCATTATAATGAAAGTATAACTTTCTTATACTTCCTTACTTGTACTCTGTTTCATATATATTCTATACGCTTTATGGTAGAATCTCATATTGTAATCATTTATTAAGTTTCAATTTCCAGAACCATATTTCTGGAACCTACTTTCGGGATCTCTTTCCAAGTTTACATTCGGTGTTAGAGGTGTTGTGAATTTGCTTAGTTTAACTTTGTTAAACTTAGTCCTTTCCTTTGCTTAAGGAAAACATAGTTATTCGTAACCAACATTAAAGTTTCCAAAGGAATTTTTAAAGTATACAATTCACCCCCCTCTTGTATATTGAGCATCTACATTATTATTTCGATCCTACAATTGGTATCAGAGGAGGTATCTGAAATACTTGTACTCACATACAAGTTTTTCTTGCTCATTTTTCTCATTCTGAAATTTGTTGTTACGAATCTTGTCTACTAACAAGTTTGTGTACCGAAGGTTATTATAAGTATGGGAGGAATTAATGTTGGTTCGATTGATAATCTGAATCCTACAAGACCACCAATCTTTGATGGTAAGGACTATGAATACTGGAGAGATCTCATGAAGACTTTTGTTATCAACACTAGAGTGGAAAATTTTGTAATGCTTACTGGTGATTATAAAATTCCTGACAAGGAAGTCATAACTTTTACTAACCAGGAAAAGCAAGAATATCAACTCAACTATAAGGTATGCAATACTCTACTGTGTTCAATGACCAGAAATATATATAGCCAAATTTCTTCTTGTGAAGCAGATAATTGTATATAGAAGAAGTTAGAGGTTACACACTTTGGGACTTCTAAAGTGATTGAGACTAGGAGAGATATGCTTAGAGCTGAATATCATGGATTCAACTTTCCTTATGGAGAACCAATCTGTAAAGTTAAACAGAGATTTATGACTATCGTCAACAGTCTACAGTCTATGGGAGAGAAAGGTTTAGTTGATGAAGCTCTTATGGATAAGATAATTGATATTATGCCCAATGAGTGGGAATAAAAAAGAACAGCTATAGATGAGAACAGGAAGGTCACTCAAATTACTCTTGATGAGCTTTTTGGAACTCTTCTACAACATGAAACCAGAATGAAGAGAGATGCTGACAATATCAAGAAGAAGAATGGAAATGGTACTGTTGCTTTTACTACAACATCAAATCAGATAAAAGCTAAGAATCCTGAGAGAGTAACCAGATCCAAGTCTAAGAAAGTTATTTTCCAATCTGAATCTAGTGAGAGTGAAGTCTCTGAAAATGAATTAGAAAATCTTTCTCGAAGGATGAACAAGATAGCTGGCCAGAAAAATTTCCAATCCAAGTATAAGAAAAAGGAAAGGAAAGATAGAAAAGATGGAGAAGTTACTTGTTATGAATGCAAGAGAGCTGGACATATAAAACCAGATTGCCCTTTGCTCAAAAAGAAAGAAAGGAAAAAAGGTATTCAGACAGGAACAAAAAGAGATATTATAAAGCAAAAGCTAAGAAAGTTCTGAAAGCTAAAGACACCTGGAGTTCCAGTGGTGGTGACTCTTCAGATGAATCTTCTGATTATGAATCTTCAGGACAGAAGAATCTTGGCCTTATAGCCAGATTACCTATTGATAATCATTGTTTTATGGATAAGGTATGGAATTCTGAATCATTGACCAATGTTTCTTTAAATTCTAATGATAGTAAGTATTATAACTCTTCTGATGAAGAATCATCTTCTGATGAGGAAAATACTTTACCTACTTATGAAGAAGTCTCTAGGTTTGCTAAACTTCTTGAGATTGAGAATTCTAAACTCAATAAGAAACTTGATAAGGCAAACTCTAGGAATTCTATTCTTACGAAAGAGATATCAGATCTTTCTAAAGATCTTGATAAGAAAAATGCTGATTTTGAAAGTATTTCAAAAAATCTTGAGGAAGTAAGTTCTGAGAAGAACAAACTTTCTAAAGATTTAGAAAAAGTAATTTCTAAGAAAAATGTTTTCAAGCCTATCTCGAGTTCTAAAACTAATGATCTTGAGGATAAAAACTTGTTTATAAAACTCAAGTCTGAAATTTTTTCCTTAAAGAAGTGTTTATCAAAATTTACCCATGGTAAGGAAAAATTTGATAAAATGTATTCTCAAATACGACCTTTAAGAAATAAATCCGGATTTGGTTATACCCATGAAAAACCTGTTTTTAGTAACAATTATTTTGTTCCTCAAAGTGCCCCTTTTTGTACCAAGTGTCAATGTGGTGGTCACTGGGCAAAGAATTGTTCCTTAAACAAAACCCAATCTCTAGGATTTCACAAAGCTTATTTCTCTAAGAAGATGTGGGTACCTAAAATTTTATTATCTGAAAATCTTGGATCCAAACAAGTTTGGATTCCGAAAGTCTAATTTTCTTCTTGATTTCAGGAAAATAAAGAGAGTACCAGCAATAATACATGGTACATGGATAGTGGATGTTCTCAGCACATGACTGGTAACAAAAGCTATTTTGAAAAGATTATCAAAACGAAGGGAGGAAAGGTAACTTTCAGAGATAATGCTAAGGGAGAGATTATTGGTATTGGTAATATTGTTCTTCTTGGTAAAACCTTGATTTCAAATGTTCTTTTTGTTAAGGGTCTTAAACACAACCTCGTTATCATAAGTCAGTTATGTGATGAAGGTTACATTGTGAATTTTAGGAATGATAAGTGCTTAGTTCACAATTCCAAGGAAGAATTTATTCTCTCAGCCAATAGGCAAGAGAATGTTTACACCTTAATCTTAGAAGATCTTAGAAGCCAATATTTACCCTGCCTTAGTGAAATGGAAGATCATTCCTGGTTATGGCATAGAAGACTAGGTCAGTGTAACCTTAGGAACTTATGTAAACTCTCTAAGAAGAAACTAGTTAAGGATCTACTGGAGCTTAGATTTGATTCTTCTAAAGTTTGTGATCCTTGTCAATATGGAAAGCAACATAAATCTAGTTTTAAATCAGTCGGTGAAGTCTCAACAACTGATGCATTACAGTTAGTGCACATGGATCTTTTTGATCCAACACAAACTGGAAGTATTGGAGGCAAATACTATGGTTTTTTCTAGTTGATGATTACAATAGATTTACTTGGGTCTATTTTCTAGCAAAGAAGTCTGAAGCTTTTTCGTATTTCAAAAGTTTTAGAGCTCAAGATAAAAATGAGAAAAATCTTCCTTTGAAAACTATTCATAGTGATCATGGAGGAGAATTTCAAAATTCTGATTTTGAAACTTTTTGTAGTAGAAAAGGTATTACTCACAATTTTTCATCACCTAGAACTCCTCAACAGAATGGTGTAGTTGAAAGAAGAAATAGAATTCTTCAAGAAATTACTAGAACCATGTTGAGTGAATATTCTATAGCTAGACATTTCTGGGCTGAAGCTGTAAGTACTGCTTGTTATACTATAAATCGAGTTTTGATTAGACCTTTTCTTAATAAAACTCTTTATGAGTTATGGAATGGTAGAAAACCAAGACTATCCTACTTCAAGGTTTTTGGTTGCAAAGTATTTATTTTTAATACTAAAGATAACTTACATAAATTCGCACCAAAATCTGATGAAGGGATTTTCTTAGGCTATTCCACAACCTCTAAGGCTTATAGAGTTTTTAATAAAAATACTTGTACTGTTGAAGAAACAGTACATGTAAAATTTGATGAGTCAGATCCTTTTGTTTTTAAAACATCCCTACCTACATCCTCAGATGTGTTTTCAAAAACTGATTTTCAACCTTTGATAGAAGAACTTTCTGACAAGGAAATTGTTCAAGAAGACACTTCTGAAACATTTACCCCAGAAGATTTTCTACCCTATGTTGATGGACAGGTTTTACAAAATCCAAATCAGGTGTTTCTTAAGAATCATCCCATTGATGGTATCATTGGTGATGTAAATCAACCTGTAAGGACTAGAAGTTCCTTAAGAAATGAAATAGAACATCTAGCATTTCTTTCCCAATTAGAACCAAAAAACACTGATGAAGCCTTAGGTGATGATAACTGGATCAAAGCCATGCAAGATGAACTAAATGAGTTCGAAAGGAATAAAGTCTGGACCTTGGTTGAAAGACCTAAGGAAACTTCTGTTATTGGAGTAAAATGGGTTTTCAGAAATAAATGTGATGAAAATTGAGTCATAGTTAGAAATAAAGCTAGACTTGTTGCTAAAGGCTATAATCAGCAAGAGGGAATAGACTATGAAGAAACCTATGCTCCAGTAGCTAGACTTGAATCTATCCGTATTCTACTTGCCTTCGCAGCATTATTTAATTTCAAACTTTTCCAAATGGATGTGAAATGATCTTTTCTTAATGGTTATTTAAAGAGGAAGTTTTTGTTGAACAACCTCCTAGATTTGAAGATACAAAACATCCTGATCATGTTTTTAGACTTACCAAGGCTTTGTATGGTCTTAAACAAGCCCCACGAGCATGGTATGATAGACTCACTGGATTTTTACTTCAAAATAACTATGTTAAGGGAAATGCAGATCCAACTCTTTTTATAAAGAATGATAAGAAAAATGTTTTGATTGTTCAAATTTATGTTGATGACATCATATTTGGTTCAACTCAGCAATCTTTGACAGATTCTTTTGCAAGTATAATGAAATATGAGTTTGAAATGAGTATGATGGGTGAGTTAACATTTTTCCTTGGTTTTCAAATTTCTTAAAAACCAGAAGGAACCTACATATCTCAACATAATTATATTAAAGACCTTCTTAAAAAGTATGGTTATGACAACACTAAGAGTATAAGTACTCCCATTGGTACCTCAAACTCTTTAGATCTTGATGAAGCTGGGAAACCAGTAGATCAAACATCTTTTAGAGGTATGATAGGAAGTTTACTTTACTTGATAGCTAGTCGACCAGACTTAATGTTCTCAGTATGCTTATGTGCAAGATATCAATCCAATCCTATGGAATCTCACATAAAGGCGGTAAAAAGAATTTTTTGCTACCTTAAGGGAACCATGGATCTAGGATTATTTTATACTTCGGGAAATTATTTTATCCTAAAAAGCTTTTCTGATGCTGACTTTGGTGGATGTAGAATGGATAGAAAAAGTACATCCAGAACTTGTCATTTCTTAGGAGATTCATTAGTTTCTTGGTCCTGCAAGAAGCAACATTCTGTAGCACTCTCCACTGCTGAAGTTGAATATGTAGTAGCTGGAAGTTGTTGTGCTCAAGTGTTGTGGATGCAACAGACACTCACAGACTATGGCTTCAGTTTTACTAAAACTCAAATTTTGTGTGATAACACAAGTGCCATTTCCCTTAGTAAGAACCCTGCACATCACTCCCGTGCAAAACACATAGATATTAGGCATCACTTTCTTATGGACCACACACTTAAAGGAGATATTATTATTCAATTTATCAGAACACAAGATCAACTTGCTGATATTTTCACAAAATCATTGCCTTTGGATAGATTTGAATATATTAAACAGAAGTTAGGAATGTTAACCGTAAGGTAATCCTTCTTAATTAAATTTCTGTTGAAAAAGTCTTCATACAGCAACAAACTCCTATTCATAGGTGGAGTACATTTGATTGTTAGTTTAACAATGTTTGTCAAAATTTATTTTCAAAACTTTTTGGAACGAAGATTTCCAGAATTGAATTTGCGGAACTACAATTTTCCAGAATGGAAATTTTAGTACAAGATACTTCTGGAATGGAAGTGTTTGTATTGAAAACATCCGAAATGGAAAATTTCGTACTAGTATTTTCATAACGGAACTTTCGTACTGAATATCTCTTAATAAGTTTTTTTTAAATTCTTGGAATATGTTTTTGTACTAAATTTGTTTTTCGTACTGAGCTTTCCATAATGCGTTTTCTGTACTGAGTTTGTTTTACGTAGTAAAGTTTTTTTGCGAACTTTGTCTTTTCATAATAAAGTTTTTTTTTCATTTTTATATTACCCATTACGAATAATCCTCCTAAGCCAATCCGAAAGGTATTATTACCTTACTCAAGTTTTCATAGTCATATTTTACTTGCTGGAATTTTCTTATATTTTGTTTTTGGATTATAGTTTTCTTAAATTATTTGTTTAATAAAAACCTCAAAAGATCGGATTCAAGAGAATTCATTTTCAACCGTCAGATCTGATCTCATCTTATCACAACCGTTCGATCAACCGAGGAAGTTGAGCCGTCGTTTCATCGCCTATATAAAGGGGACCCAAATAATTGCCCCACATCGATTTCAAGCTCTAGTGTCCTGAAGCTCTGCCTCTCAATTTTAAGGCCGTTCCAAACTTCAGCTTTCTCCGTTCTGAACTCCTCAGAGGTATTCAGATCCAAATGTCTGTGGAAGTAGCTTCGCAAGACATGTCTTCCTTCAAACCGATTTCAAAGTGGTTAGTATATAGAGAGAGGCTGGTCCATCCGGATTTCTTCAACAAGTACGATTCTCTTATTTCCAAAAATATCAAGCTTAATGGTTGGAAAGATGTTGCGGTATCAAAACCCGGGAATCAAGATGAAGTTTATTCAGACTTACTTGTTGAATTCTATGAAACAGTTTCTTTTCTTAATGAAGATGGAAAGGAGAAATTGTCTTTTAAGTCTTATGGTAAGAATTATAAGCTTTCTTATGCCAAGGCAGCCATCTTGGTAGGGCTGAATAATGAAGGAGAAGCTGAATTCATATGTCATGTGTTGCCGGATTCAAAAGGTAGCTTCGACAAGGAAAAAGCCTTAGAAACTCTCGGACTGGCTGATGACAAGGCTCCGAAGATTTCTAGTTTATCTACAAATTTCCGGATTCTGGAGTTATGGGTACAAGGTTTTATCGTACTGAGGAAAGGTGACAAAGATAGCTTAAAGAAGAGTGAGATCTACATCCTAGATTTTCTGATAAATCTGAGGAAGTTTAACTTGATGAAGCACATTCTTATCACTCTTGAGAATTTGAAGAAAGGAAATCTGAGAGCTCAGATTATTATATATCCAGAAATACTCTCGAAGTTGATAGTTCAGTGCCTTGAGTCTTTCAAGGAGGCTTTCAAGTCTAAGCCAAGAGTTTGCAAGATTATGCTAGTGAGCGATGGTACTCTTAAGCGAATGGATGTAGCTTTTGAGAAGGAGTCTGGACAGTTTATTGATCAACCTGCTCAAGAAGAAATAGCTCTGAAAGTTGCTGATCCGGAATCCTCTAATCCAGTAAGGAAGAGAAAGCTGAAAGAATTGGAAGTAGAATCAGATAATCCCAAGTCTAAGGAAGTTCATTCCGCACCTCCAAAACCAAATAATAAGAAAGCTTATCCAGATGAGGTAGTTGCTAAATGGATGGAGATGAAAGAGAAGAGAGTGCAAGGGGAGCCTCAGTTCGGCTTGGACCCTGCAGAGGCTAAGGCCATGAAGGAGAAAACTGCAGATGAGCTAGAAAAACAAGCAAAAGAAAAGAAGCTCAAGAAGAAGATGTCTGAGGCTGAGGTAGCTCAGGCTTTGTTGAAATTCAATGAGATGGTTTCAACAACTATTCTTGTTCTGAGATCTTTTTCATTGGAATCTCTTCCTGAGACTCCTGGAAGAAATTTCATTGCTCTGGAAGAAGTGGTTGCCAAGACTGCTGAGGAAGTAGAGCAAGTTGAGCAAGTGGAAGAGAAAGAAGATGTTGCTGAAGGAAGTTGTGAAACCGGAGATGTGTTGAAGCAAGTAGATGATTATAAAGGGACACCTTCAGAACTCTTATCGCTCTGAACTTCAGCAGCTGAATCTTCGAAGCTAGTTACTCCAGCAATGGAAGAAGAGAAAGGAGAAGAAGAAGTAGCTTATCATGGAGAGGAAGAACAACTTCTACATGATATTTCTCAGATGGAAAACGTAGAGGTTGGTGCTCAGAAAGTTCCTGATGAGGAAGATATTGTTTTCCATGTTTCTGATAGTGAGAAGAGAACTCCGGAGTAGGATTCTATTCCGAAAAAAGACAAGGGAAAGCAAATTCTTGCTGATACTCCGATCTCAGAAGTGAGGAAGAGAAAGGAACATGGTAGTTATTCAAAGAGAAAGCTTGACCTTATTGAAGAAGAAAATTCTCCAAGCAGAGTCTCGAATTCGGAGTCATCTTCGGTGGGGCATGACTTTGTTGTTCAATCTTTAAAGAAGCTGGTAGGTTCTATTCCGACCTTCTCAAGCATTGCTTCAAGATTCCAGATTCTCCAACATGCTTTGAATCAGAAAACAGACTCCATATCTATGGTTATGGACAAGTGCGTTGAGATTGATGCTCAGTTCAAAATGTTCTTTATTGGCTACAAAGCCCATAGAAAATCTTGGAAGAGGATGAAAAACGGGTCGAGGAAGACTGTAGAAGAGATGAGACTCTTTGATGAATTCCAAGACAATTTCAAGGATGCTTTTGAGACTGAGGACAGAAAGATAAATGAGCTGACTTCTTCCTTTGAAGAGAAGCTGACAGATGAAAAGAACTTTTTGATTCAAGAAATCAGAGATCTGAATGGGAATATAAATTCTCTCTCTCAAAACTGGATGTTTGAAAGGGATCATCGGATTGAGTTTCAAGAAAAGATGAAGGCTCAGGAAGAAAAGATTAAAGCCCAGGAAGAAAAGCTTAAAGCTCAGGAATAAAATATTGAAGCTCAATCTGCAAGAATAGTGGTCTTAGAGAAGCAAGATGAAGAAGATCATAAAGACTTGAAGAAGATCAAGACTATTCTAAAGGGTCTCATGGCGAAGGAGAAAGATCCCAAATAGACAGATCCGATCTTTTGTTGTATTTTTTTTGTTGCCGAGATTTCAAAATTAATGAAATTTGTGCTTGTTGTTCCTTTTGTTGTTGCTAATAATGTTTCAGGTACTTTGTAATATTTTCCATTCCCTCGAATTCTTTTTGAAAATCACAAAGGGGGAGAAGGAAAAAGAACTCTAATAAGAGTCTATCAAAGGGGGAGAAGGAAAATATCCCTAAGGAAAAAGAACTCTAATAAGAGTTTGTTTAGGGGGGGGGTTTCATTTAAGAAGACCTTCTTAGTCGTAATGAAATATCACTCCGGAAATCTAGAATATGATCCTTAGAGTTTCAAAGGCTAAGGGGGAGTTTTTCGTATTCATCAATATCTTTAAAGCAAAGGGAGATAAGCCTTAATGTTTTTATTTCTTCTTAGAATTTCTTTTTCGTAAGGATGTTTGTGCTTTCCAAAAAGGGGGAGATTGTTGAGTCAATACGGTTTTCCTTATGAAATTTTCCTTCTTGTTTTGAAAATCACAAACACCTTATCTTTAAGGAAAATTGCTTTTATAAGGAAAATTTCTTTTATAAGGAAAATCGCTTTTGTAAGAAAAATTATTCTTATCATATTTTTACCCAGATTTGTCTTAAGTATGAGATTCAGATTCACTTCTATTTTCTCGGAATTGCTTGAAACATTGATATGAAGTATTCTGTTTTAGGATCCGAATTCTGGATAAGAACTGTGATAAAGTTTCACTCCGAAATCCAGATAAGAACTGTGATAGAGTTCCATTCTGAACTCCGGATACGAACTTTGACTATGTTCGATTCTAGATTCAGGATATGAATCCTTATGAAGTTCGACAACAAATTCACATTACGAATTCTAATGAAGAATTCTCATTACGAATTCTGATGAAGAATTATCATTACGAATTCTAATGAATAATTCTCATTACGAATTCTGATAATGAATTCTCATAACGAATTCTGATAATGAATTCTCATAACAAATTTTGATGATGGATTCTCATAACGAATTCCCATTCCGAATTCTCATTCCGAATTCACCTATTAAACAGAATTTGATCATCTTTGTTTTATACAATCCAAATTTATTTAGACTCCGAAAATTATATTTGGTTAGACTCTGAACTTTCATCTTTCTTACGTTATTATAATCTGTATACTCTTTATGATTTTCCTTACACTCCAAACCTTCACTCCGAATTTTTCATTCTGAACTTTTGAGTTATATTTTAAAACGATGACGTACATTCTGTTAAACTTGTTTTGTTATAAAACGATGTCGTCTATTTTGTTATAAACTAACCGTTTTCTAAGTGACACGTGTACAGGTCCCTCCGATCTTTAAGGAAAATATGACCGTTGGAGAAGGATCCAACCTTACCTATAAATAGGAGCTCATTTGAAAGAGCTCGGGGCTAAAAGGCTAACTGATCTTCGACTCATGTGATTACATGCTTGAAGTGATTTCTAGAGAGAGAGGCTCTAATTAACTCTCAATGCTTCGTGCGACTCTGAATGTTGGTGATTACATTCGAGGACTTCCGGGGATAGGAAGAAAGAGGTGCCGACTACCTTGAAGCTCGAGGGATTCCTTGCTGAGGAAGACAAAGGTTGCCAACTACCTTAAAGTTGAAGGCTTGCGGGGATAGCAAGACAGAGACTCTGATCTTCGTATCGAGGGCTTACCCTGGTGTGGGTAAGACAGACTTGCTTGAAAGTATAAATCAAGGGACCTTTATCCAAGGTTGTTGGATACCCTTCTCTTTGGGTTAAAAGACTTATATCTTGTTACTTGTAGTTCTTCTACGTGTTTATATTCCGCTGCATATTGCATTATAAGGAAAGTATAACTTTCTTATACTTCCTTACTTGTACTCTGTTTCATATAGATTCTATACGCTTTATGGTAGAATCTCATATTGTAATCTTTTATTAAGTTTCAATTTCTGGAACCATATTTCCGGAACCTACTTTCGGGATCTCTTTCCAAGTTTGCATTCGGTGTTAGAGGTGTTGTGAATTTTCTGAGTTTAACTTTTTTAAACTTAGTCCTTTCCTTTTATTACGGAAAAAATAATCATTTGTAACCAACTTTAAAGGTTCCAACGGAATTTTTAAAGTATACAATTCACCCCCCCTCTTGTATATTGTGCATCTTCATTATTATTTCGATCCTATAAAAAGAATTGGAAATTTTTTTCTGGGTCAATTATAAATCTATAACTATACCTATAAAGTGTTATAATGTTTTCTTAAAAGGTTCCAATGGTAGAAAAATAAAATTATTATTCTCAAGGAATTACCTCATCATTTTTTCTCTCAACAGTTAGGGGAGAACACTTATTTCAAAAAAAAAATCATAAACAACTATCTATAGATTCCATTTATTCCCCTTTAATTGAATTCTTAATTAGAGTCTAATATTGATCAACATTACCTTGAAAATAATAAACAAATAAACCTACCATTTCATTATTAATGTAGTCGGGAATTGAAATTATATTTTATATTATGTTAATTTACTTATTAGTAATTATTGGATCAGAAAACCCATAAATGGAGAGGGAATCAACAGAGAGTTGTTCCTTCATTGGAGATTTTAAAAGATCGAATTTTTTCATGATGTCATTAATATATTGAGAGAGTTTGTTGATCATATCAATGAGTTTTTTTCTCGTATTCTACCATTTTTTGTTTCTAATTGGGATAACTTCATTATCATTTTGACTCTTTTTTCCCAATTTTATGTAGTTAAATCCCACAAAAAAACCCAAAAGGTTAATATGAGTATTAAATACTAATATAAATAGTAAAAAATATATGATAATGAAAATAAATCCTAATATTTTTATAATTATGAAAACTTCATTTAAGTCTATAAAATATTTGATTTAACTCATGACACCATTAGTTCATCCCGTAACTCTTTTGGTTCAACATAATTTGATTAATGTTCCCCCTAATTTATCATAATATTATCCACAATTGACTAAAACCCACTATTATACCAAATGAGATGACCCATCCATAATTTAAAAATATATTAATTTATTTTACAAGAATAATCAGTGACATATGATAATATTTCACACCCCAAAACGTAATGGTTTAGTTTATTTGGAGATTATATGCATAAATGACTATTTTTATAATCATTATTCATCATATACCACAAATAATCTTCAAACATGATACCCTTTTGAATATATTATTCATAATACTCTTCTTCAATAATTTGGGAATAAAAATATAAGAAAGAGAGAGCTCAAATACTCAGTAAGGGTTAAACATATGATATATCAATAAAAAAACCATAAGTGAGAATAAAATGAACATGTATGTGTGAAAAAATAATCAATTAACATGAACATACCTAAATGATATCATAACCAATAAAACATTGACCATTAATGCTGAATCATAACATATATATTTTGTAATAACAAAAAACTTCTGTCATAGGAGTGTAAAATCGTGATTCAATGTTCAAGATCCTTGGAAGCAGAAAATATTAATGAGTAATAACATAAAAATTGAAAATAGTAAGGTATAATATATATAAGCATTGAAAAATATTTTCTAATTTCAAGTTTCACTCCCAAGACCATCATTAGATAGTAAACCGAGTCTCATGACATAGTTGATTGGGTTACCTCACCATTCACATAAAATTTTGGATTGGGTTCACTCTGTATTCGTATAAGTATTATTTCGTGAGATATAAATATTTACCCAATGAATTAGTAGAAACTTTAATTATGGTCCCACCTTCCACATAATTAAAAAAACATTTGTTTTCTTCATAAAGAATAAAATTTCATACTTCCATCATATATTAATTTAACAATGATTAAAAAATAAGTTTCATGAAAATTTACTAAAGAAAATATCATAAAAAAAATAAAGAGGAGGGTATCATTAAAGAATATTATCTAGAAGCATAATATTTATTCAATTATTTTTAAAAAATTATTTTGAAGAACATTAGAGTCATTTTGAGAAATAAGAAGAAATTTCATTTTAATTTTTTAAAAGATATATTTTAAATGTGATTAAATTATAAATCATCATTTTTATAAAAATAAAGAAAAATTCAATAAATATTTCTTTGATGAACCAAGAAAAATGGAATTGAATCTTTATAAAGAAAAACTATGAAAATGATGGGAATAAATTATGGACCACATTAAAAAATTATTTCATCATTTTATAAAAAAATCAATTTCAATAGAAAATTTTGTTAAGAAATTTTTATATTTAGGGATCAGGATATCCATAAAGTTATATAAAAAAATTAATAGAGGGGAAATATTTATAATTGAAAATAAGAGATAAGGTGAACTCTACATACCAGCATATTGGAAATTGAATTATGAACCAAAGGGATGTGAAATGGTGTGGGGGCATGTAATCACTGAAAATAACAAGAGGAAAAGTAAATATAAGAGGTTTTAGAGTAAGTAACATAACTTTCCTCCCAATAGAATGATAGTAATTACAATTTTGATTTCAAAGTTAGATTGGAATGGAAACCCTTATCTTTACTCCTGACATCAATGAATGTACTTTATCCTCCTGTATAATAAATATAACCACATTAATAATTTATTTAAAAACCCTATTAACATATATTTTCTTTCATACTTTTCAATTATAATAATTTGTTACATATATATTATTTAGTTATTGTTTTTTTATCATCCAATGTTACTAATTCTTATTATTTTATAGATGTTTTATAGTGGTGAGAACAACTAATTTTCATTTATAAAATGTTAAACATTAAAAAATATTCAAGGATTTTTAATAATTTTATTTCAATGATTTATATATCACCATGTTTTTTAATGAGATTTATGGGTATGGATCCCATGAATTAAATACATGATGACAATATTTTTGGTAATTTACAGTTAAAAAAAGATACATTGTAATGAAAACTCATTTTTGTATAACCAATAAAAAATATTCATATTATAAAATAATAATTAATATCATACTTTATAATTATTTCTTTCATGATCCAAATTTATGTTGTAAATAGTGAAGATAATATAGAATCATCAATATATGTTGTTGAACCCCCCAAATAAAAATATCTTATAATAATAAATGAGTAAGAGTGTAGAGTTATATAATGATAATATAATTTTAATAAAATAATATTAATTTCAAAATAAAATTATTCATGTGTTGAATTATATTTATAAAAAGTGGGTATGATATGATAATTGAAAAATATTTTGAAGCACTAGATACTTTGATGAATTATCTCATTCTTGAAACAGGTTTGTTCAGAATAAAATATATAGGCCTTCTTATTGGAATGAGATGTTAGATAATGTGTAATTAGGATTTATTAGAATTAATTTTGGCATGGAATCATGAGAAAAACTAATAAAAATTATATTTTGAGAGATGCCAAGGAGGTTTCTTTTATTGGTGAACTTTGTGTGTCATTTTTTCAAATACTCATTCCCTTAGGTGTAATGTTGTCATTTCATATAGAAAGTGGATCCATATTAAAAAAATAATTGATATGGTTTGTTAATACCCTAATACACATAATTTATAGTTTATTCAATTGTAATTTGAGCGTTTTAACCTTTAATTTAACCATTTTCATCATTTCATTGTTAG
Source organism: Viscum album (assembly GCA_963277665.1). Lineage (NCBI taxonomy): Eukaryota > Viridiplantae > Streptophyta > Magnoliopsida > Santalales > Viscaceae > Viscum > Viscum album. The sequence goes on from OY728135.1 coordinate 342,659,351, forward strand.
AGTGGTAACTGAATTTTTACCCTAGTAACATGTTTTTTTATAAAAATTAAAATCACCTTTTTAACCTAATTTTTATTTGATGAATCAAAATTTCAAATAAATTTTATATAATTCTATTTAAGAATATAAAAAAATTTCCTAATGATAACATAAAATATATTGAAGCATGTTTTCTTATTGAAAAGGCACTTTTTTAAAATATAATTATTCTTAATCCTCTTTTATATAAATTAGTAATTAATGTAGAGTTGATCCATTTTTATACATAGAAAAAAAAATTATTATTATCCGTTAGTAGGGATCAATTTAATTTGTTTAACTAAAATACATAAAACTTAGAAAAAAATATATGAAAAATATCCCATTTTAACATTGAATGATTCTCATCACATCCTATTAAAATTGATTATTTATATTATAAATATTTAATTTTCTCAATAAATAGGTATGATAATATTTATTTTAATTTTATGAACCCATACATGTATTTTTTAAAAAATATTAATTTTTAATGAATAAAAATTTGTATTTTTCATTATAAATCATTCTCATTAATGATTAGATTCTAATTCAATTCAATATTTTTTATTATAAGTGAATTATATTATATATAAATTTTATAATAAAAATATAAAAAATTCATTCTACCTATTATATTCAAGTATATGAAATGATACTATAGAGACCTATGCGTAACATACAAAGATATTACTTTATTTTTTAGGAATAATAAGCATAGTATACAAACACACTCTGGGGGACCATAATAATTTAGCGCCTTTAGAAAAATAGAAAAATAAAAAAAAAATCCATAAGTAAACTAAATCATATACCACTAGGATATTCATAACCTTCATCCTTATTAGACATATCATGTGTAATTCATATCTTCAGAACCTTGTGAATTGAAGCATAATAAAGGGTGAGCTCAGATGATCAGTGGGGGTATACAAGCGAGATATATAGTAATAACATGAACATAATGTTCTGAGAATATGGGCATGACATTTGAAAACCATACCCTACATATTAGGGATCATAATATTGATTCATGGAGTAAATATTGACAGTCATAATAAATTAATCATGATGAAAGAAAATAACATGAGCTAATAGAGTATAAAATTAGCATACAATATAGGATTGTGGGGTACACATATGCATAGATAATAATTTACATGTTACTCAAGGTTCACCCCCAAACCATCATAGAGGAAAAAGTACCTTTATGAAATAGGTTTACTCTTCGTTCCAGCCATGTCTTATATATTTGAGTTCACTCCCCACTACAAACCTGTCTTACCAAACTGGGTTCACTACCCATTCCAGTCCAGTCTATCTCATGAGATATAAATATTTACCCAATTCATTTGAGGTAGATATGGGTCCAAAACATCATATAATGAAAACCTTATTTATGTATGCCACAAGATCAAAAATATTAATCATATCATTACCCATGAAATGAAATGGGTTTAAATTTTTTTCCATCATGTCATAACCTACGAAAAAGATACATGTTTCATAATAATTTCATCGATCAATAACTCAAGAAAAGAAGTAGGTTTCATAATCATTTTATCATGGTATAACCGATGGAAGAGAAATAGGTTTTATAAAAAATTCATTATAAACATAATCCATTTAGAGAAATAATAATATTGGTATCCTTGAATCATATACCCACACTACTAGAATGTGGGTTTTTCCCCACACTTACATACCAACGGTTTCATAGAACCATTGGTAAAGGATGGTTTAGGGAAGGTTTTACCAACGGTTCTAGTAAACCGTTGGTATTGATGTGTTTAGGGGATTTTTACCAATGGTTCTCATTGAATCGTTGGTAAAAATGTGGTTGGGGGGGGGGGGTTTCCCAACTGTTCTAAAGAACCGTTGGTATAGGTGTGGTTGGGGGAGGTTTTTACCAACAGTTCTAATGAATTGTTGGTATAGGTGTGCCCTGAAAGTATATACCAATGGTTTTTAAAAACAGTTGGCACAACATTCCCCCAAATTGGCAGCGGCCCTTCCTCTACCCCATTCGCGATACAGAACCCAAAATAGGAGCAACAGGCGGGCGATTTTGGATCTCCTTCTGCCAGACTAGTTTGGATCTTCGAGCTCCTTCAGGTTCCTCTTCTTCCATCCCATCCAAGGTGCTGAATCTACTTCCAAATCTCATAAGACCCATCCTAAATTAGGTATTTTATTAACCGGCACCTTATTTTTATTGAAATTTATCTAATATTTCAGTTTTTAGATTTTATTTTGATGTGTTTATGTTTTTGTTTTTGTTTTGATTTAACCTATATGTTTTTGATTTAGACCCATCCTATATTTTTTTGTTTTTTTGTTTTTGATTTTGATGTGTTTATGTTTTTGTTTTTATTTTGATGTGTTTAAGGTATCTTATTAACTAGTACCTTATTTTTTATTGAAATTTATCTAATTATGTTTTTGATTTAGACCCATCCTATATGTTTTTGTTTCTGTTTTGATGTGTTTATGTGATGAGCTTGTATCGTCATTAAGATGTGTCCAATGACTCTTTGATCATTATTTTGTGGAGAATGAATGGTTTAGGACTAGCATTAGAAGTATCTTCAAGTGAGACTATTTTAGTATAAGGGGAAACAAGATTATGATCTACAAGGGGGTGATTGAGTTGGTAGAGACCAAACATAGTTTGTTCCTTGTGTTCAAGAACCATAAATAGTGTTCCAATTAGGTGGTCATCAGTAAAGACATAGGTAAGATTTCCAGGTCCTGTTTCATGAAGTTAAATATGTGGCGCTATAGTAGTTTTGGATTGTTTGATGTACTCTTAGTGTATTGTAAACCCTCATTTGTTCCATATTCATTTATATTGATTTAATATCAATTTTTTCACACACACCATTATATACTCTCAAACTATATTTAGAGTGTATTTTTATTATTATTGTTTTAAATATTTTTTTAAATGTCCATACTAGCTTCTTTTATGTGTTCTAGGGGTTTAGACTAATGATAGGGCTACATGATTATTGTGGGGGTATTCTTTTCATATAAATATACCTATACTATGTCATCAAATGAATCAACTGTGGATAGCCCAACCACCACCCGTGGAAAGCCCCCCCCCCCTGACACCCTCGACCCCACTGGACAGCGCCGCCACCCCCATGGATAGCCCGACCACCCCCCGTGGACAGCCCACCCACCCCCCTGGACAGCCCCCCCTGGATAGCCCCTCCACCCACATGGGCTGCCCGCCCACCCCCTGGACACCCCGTACCCCCATGGGAAGCCCGCCCACCCCCTGGACACCCTGTACCCCCCGGACAGCCCCACCCACCCCCTGGACACACCGCTCAACTCCATGGACAGCCCTCCCACCCCCCTGTACTCCCCCTACCCCATTGGACAGCCTGACCACCCCCGCGGACAACCCACCCACCTGGACACCCTGACCCCCCTAGACACCCCTCGACCCCCTGGACACCTCCAACCCCCCGGACGACCCCACCACCCCATAGACACCCCGCACCCCCCTGGACAGCCCGCACCCCCCGTGGACACCCTATACCACCCCCGGACAGCCCGCTCACCTCCTTGGACAGCCTGCCCACCCCCGGAAAGCCCGCTCACCTCCTTGGATAGCCCACCCCCTAGACACTCTGTACCCCCCCCCCCAGACAGCCCCACCCACCCCCTAGACACCCCACTCACCTCCTTGGACTTCCCACCCACCCCCTGGACACCTCACACCCCCCTTGGACACCCTGTACCCCCCCGGACAACCCGCTCACCTCCTTGGACAGCCCACCCCCTAGACACCCTGTGCCCCCCCCGGACAGCCCCACCCACCCCTGGACACCCCACTCACCTCCTTGGATAGCCCGCCCACCCCTTGGACACCCCGCACCCCCCTTGGACACCCTGTACCCCCCCCGGACAGCCCGCTCACCTCCTTGGACAACGCCCCCCCGGACAACCCCACCAACCCCCTGGACACCCCGCTCACCTCCTTGGATAGCCCGCCCACCCCTGGACTCCCCCTACCCCATTGGACAGCCTGACCACCCCCGCGGAAAGCCTTCCCACCTGGACACCCCGACCCCCTGGACACCTCCGACCCCCTGGACGGCCCCACCCCCCTAGACACCCTACACCCCCACTGGACACCCCGCACCCCCCTTGGACAGTCTCGCTACTCCCCTGATCATTATCATACTCCTCATCTTCATCTCCCTGAAGAATTTAAAGTATAAAACTCATGTACTCCCAACAAGATCCGTAAGGATTATGTATTCCTTGATCCACTTCCAATATTTTACTGGGCAATCCTTGAATAGAGGCATTAGAAATTATGTATCTTATTTTCTTATATACACTGTATTTTGTTGTATTTCTTAATATGATTCTCATATAGAGTAATGTGCCAGTTATGCTTTTATATAAAGTAAACAATTGTCATTTACCTAAATATTTTTTTGATTATAATTCAATATTATTGAATTTCTTTGAAATGAATTATTGCAGTTTTTTTACAAAATGAACAGAAGTTGGATGTACGAAACTGGTCAGATTTCAACCAATTTTCAAAATAATTTGAACAACTTTCTAGATTTTGCATTTGACAAGGCTTCAGATAGTGGTCGCATACACTGTCCATGTTTTTATTGTGTTGGAAGACCTTGGTTGAGTCGTGACACAGTTAGCTATCATATAACCAAATATGGTTTCCAAACAAACTATTATGTGTAGTATCACAATGGAGAGAAAATGGAATCTCAAAATGTTGATGATCCAAATGATAAGACTCAATTGGAGAGTTTGATATATGATCGGTTTCCATTTATTCGACATCATGAGAAGGAAAATATGTCCAACCAACAAGATTTCGATACAAGCACACATCATGTGTCCAATAAAAATGATGATGTTGATAGGGTGAAAAAATTGAATGATGTTGCGACGACTCCAGTATATCAGTAATGTGGTAAAATGAAAAAGTTGGAATTTTTAATCTGATTGTTTTAGGGGAAAACTATGTATGGGATTTCAAATACTGCAATTGATTACATTCATACCTTCTTAAAGGAATTACTTCCAGATGATGCAAATATTCCCTCAAACCAATATATGGCATGGAATTTAGTTGATGAACTTGGAATCTCAAAAAAAATCATGCTTGCTCGAATGATTGCAGCTTATTTTGGGAGGAAACTGCTGAAAGAAATGATTGTATCAAATGTGGAACCTCCCGATGGAAGCCAAAAGATGATGGATCACCATCTCGTGTGCCACAAAAAGTAATGTGTAACTTTCCATTGATACTAAGATTACAGAACCTTTTCATGTCTGATGAAATATCCGTAAAAATGTGATGGCATGACACCGAGATAAAAAAGAAAAATTAAGATTTGGTTCACCTTGCAGATGGATTTGCATGGGAGAGATTTGATGCTCGATATCCTAAATTTGCAGCCGATATGCGTAATGTGAGACTGGGTCCTTCATGTGACGGTTTTAATCCATTTGGGTAGATTCTTACTTCGCACAGCACATGGCCGGTTTTCATACACATTTATAACCTTCCCCCTTGGTTGTGTATGAAAAATCCTTACACTTTCTTGAGTATACTAATATCTGGCCCTTCTGATCCCGGCAATGATATAGATGTATACATGCAACCTTTAATAAAAGAGTTGAAACTTCTTTGGGATGTGGGTGTTCCCACATACGATACATGTTCGAAAGACATATTTCAGATGCGTGCTGCGCTTATGTGGATGATCAATGATTTTCCTGCTTATGCAATGATGTCTGGATGGAGCACTAAAGGAAAATTGTCATGTCCTATTTGTATGAAGAATACTTGGTCGAGAAGACTGAAATATCATCATAGTTTTAGTTTTATGGGACATCGACGATTCTTGCCAATGAACCATCCATATAAAAACAATCGTCGAAGATTTGACAATACCATGGAGAATGACACTCCACCTCAGCGTTTGTCTGGAACTGATGTGCTTATGAATTGAAAGATTTTAGTTATTAATTTGGGAAGGGTGTAATGAAATCTAGAAAGAGGAAAAATGTTTCCAATAATACCTATTACAATTGGAAGAAGAAAATTATATTATTTGAGTTGTCGTATTGGTCAACCAACTTGTTACGTCATTGCTTAGACGTAATGCACATTGAAAAGAATATATGTGAAATGTTGCTTTTGATTCTTATATATGTCAAGGGGAAGACAAAAGATGATTTATGATCTCGGCGTGACATGGTAGATTGGGGGATCAGACCAGAATTACAACCTGTCTGTATCAGTGAAAATAAATGGCAAGTTCCATGTGCTTCTTACGTGATGACACCTGCTGAAAAAAATCAATTTCTGGAAGTGCTAGAGACTATTAAAGTTCCTGATGGCTATTCAAGAAATATATCCAAACGGGTTAACAGAAAAGAGTTGAAGTTGAAATCTTTGATGACTCATGATTATCACGTCCTTTTTCATGAGTTTATTCCAATAGCAATCCGTCATCTCTTGTCCAATAATGTTAGAGTCTCAGTTATTCAGTTGTGCTATTTGTTTAGAGACCTTTGTTCTAAGAGGCTATCCAAAGACTTCTTGAAAAAATTGTTGGTAGAGACACCATTAATTTTGTGCAAGTTAGAGAAAATATTCCCTCCATCATTTTTTACATGCATGTTGCATCTGACTGTCCATATTCTGACAGAAATACTTCTTGGAGGACTCTTTGCTTTCTGTTGGATATATCCAACTGAAAGAAACATGTGCACACTAAAATCATATGTTCAGAATAGGAATTATCCCGAAGGTTCTATTGTGAACAGTTACTTGGCTCAAGAATGTATGGATTTCTGAGCAATGTATTTGTTTGATCTTAATATGAGAGTAAACAGACCAATGAGAAATGAGGAAGAACAGTATGGGCAAATTGAACCCAGTTTTCCATCACTTCCTCAGATAGGAGGAATTCCGAGATCATATATATTGACAACATTATGCCTTGAAGAGAGAGAGATGGCACATTATACAGTGTTGTTCAATTGTGATTTGTTCGATGAGTATATCAAGTAAATTTTACATGTATCTCTTATATTATCTCTTGTAATTTTAAATATTTGTTAAACTATTATTATTTTTATCTATAGGGAACATAAAGAATTGATATATAGAAAGCATCGTTCTTTCTCTTTGAGAAGGAAAGAGACTTTGCATAGCAAAGGGTTTTCTTCTTGGTTGAAATTGAAGGTAAAAATATTTCTGTAATAACTAAATAAAAATAATATTTAATTAATTTTACTATTTATTTATATTTCAGGTATCGAGTTTGTCTACAGACTTTATTTCTAAGGAAACAAGAGCATTTCCTTTTGGTCCTAATACCATGGTTCGTGCTTGTAAATCACTTGTCATCAATGGATACAAATTTATTATCACTGAACGAGCAAGAAAAATGAGAACACAACATAATTGTGTTATGCTAACTGCCACAACAGACTGTTATGCCAGCTCATCGGATACTAGACCTCGTTCTGAAAATGTTTCTTATTATGGAGTCGTGGAGAAAATAATAATTTTGGATTATTACTCGCATGGTCGAGTCACGATGATGAAATTTCAATGGTTTGATTCAATAACGAGGCAAAGCAACTTTATTGATGATTGTGGATTTCGAGTTATTGACATGACTCGCACTCTTGCCACCGATGAACCATATGTATTGGCATCAATGGTGAAACATGTTTTTTATGTCAAATATCATCATCATCCTAAATTCAGTGTAATTATTGAAGTAAATCCCAGACATGTTTTTGATGATGGTGATGATGAAGTTGAAACTATCCCTACTGCAATTGGAAGCAATCCGTTTATTACTTATGATGACGCCAATAGCTCAATTGTCAGAGTTGATTGTGAACCCGAAGTTGTGGTGGAAAATATATAGAATCATATAGCCGTGTTCTCACCTACATGTTTTACCTACATCATTCAGAGTGTGTATCCTTTTACTTACCTTCAAACAACCATAAATGTTCTTTTACTTTAAGTTTTTTATCAGAATAAATTTTCTATATATTTGTTTTGGGTTACACATTAGTTATCTATTTTTAATTACTTCCATATTTGTTTTCATTGCAGGAAATGACACCCATTGAAGAGAGGCGATGGGAAAAGATGACAGATAATAATCGCCGCATGGTACAGATGGGTGTTCCTCCACTCATCCCTGTTGTGAGTATTTTATTTCAAATATAAATATTTCAATAACTTATAATATCATGTATTTACTTATGTGTTAAACGTTTTTTTAGGATCGACCCCCTAGACGAGAGATATCTGATGAGGAGCCTGATATTGCTCCCAGTAGAGTGGCTGGTGGTAGGGGGGTGGTGTTAGAGATGGACGATCATCTAGTGGGCTCGGTACTGAGGCGTGTGGTACGAGAGCTCATGGGGCGAGAGTTAGACGATCCACCACCACAGACATATCTTTTTCACCCCATTTTGATCCTGGTGTGTCTCTAGGGACACACGAGATATTTAGACCTCTAATGTTTACACTACCAGTTGGCCAGACGTCTATGCCATCATCTTTTGCTTCTGGTTCATTATCTCCGAGCTATAATATTCCACCTTATTCGACTCCTGATGCGACACAGTATGTGGCTGAGGAGTGTACACTGAGGGACACTCCACCTGTACAGTATATTCCTTCAGCTTCTACACATCCAGTGACGCCCATTGATCCGACTACCACATGTATATTTATCTGACTCTATCAAATTTTTATACCAAATATTTTTTATTATAACTTGTACTGATATTTTTTTTCTTTAATAACAGATTCATCTACAGATAGGAGGTGGGGGAGGGGGCATACTCGCTTGCGTGTGGTATGGAACCGCCAGAAACAGTTGATGGTTGGATATAATGTTGATGGACAAATGATTGAGAAATCTTGGCAGGAATGTCGGGGTTTTTTGGCGACGCTAGCCAAATACTCCGATATCATTCCGGTCAGCCCTCTCTCTTGGAGACAACTGCCACATGAAGTCAAAGATAACACATGGGCACAAATATGGGTAAAAAATCTATTGGATTTAATTTAGTATTTTTTTGTATTTATATGAACTAATCTATTGGGTTTCAGCTTCGGTTTAACTTCCCTGATGGCAAAGGTGCACGACCAGCGCGTTTAAAAGAGTTGGGAGAGCTTTGGAGAGATTATAAGCATGACCTTTATGTTGGCTGGTGTGATAGGGTGGGAAAGGATTTAGAGACATTATCTATCGTGGATGACTGCCCGATAGAGCAATATCTCCAAATGATTACCCATTGGGCGACTGTCAAATTTAAGGTATTAATCTCATTTGAGGTATTTAAATTAGAGTTTTCATATTTTTCATTAATATAATCTTATTTATTATTAAACATTATTTAGTAATCTTCTGAAAAAAACAAAAAAAAAACATTGATTCAAAGCAATACCTCCACACTTTGTGGTGCACAACTATGTCAGATCATGAGAGGCAGCTGGTACGATATAGTTTCTTATAATTTTTCTTTAGGACTTTCCCTTTTTATTATTACCTACTTAAATTATATGATTTATTTAATATTGAATATATGATTATACTTTCACTTTATATTGTTTCAATGTCATTACAGAAGCACAAATTGAATATTGAAGGACGTATCCCTCGAGCAAAATTGTTTTGCTCGAGTAGAAGAAAAAAAGGTGGAACTGCGGTAAATGAATCAACCCAAGAAAAGATTGTAAGTTTTAATTTGTTTATTTTAAAGTTTAATATCTATTTTGAAATTTATTAATCTATTAATATTTTTGAAAGGATGCTTTATAGGCTCTTGATGCCCAGGAGCCTGACATTTTTGGGCCACACGATCATTTATATCAGGTTTTGGGAGAGGAGCACTCTGGTCGAGTACGCTACCGACTTGGTAAGAATATAGTCCCGACGAGGTATTGGTCCTCTCCAGGTATCCATTCTAGTATGACTGAGTTGTAACAGGTCAAGGAGCAAGCAAGAAAATCTGATAAAAAGGTCACAGAGTTGGAAGTACAAGTTCAAATGAGGGACAAAGAATTTATGAAACTCATGAAAGCTTTATCTTTATCACTTCCACTAGAGGCTGGTGCGTCTTGTCAGACATTTATGTCGTCGATGGGTGCATTATCCAATGCACCAGGTGACAGCTCTAGTGGCGATCGATATCATGATGTTCCTGGTGATGACGAGGATGTTGAAGAGGATGAGGGCGAGGATGAGGATGAGGATGAGGGTGAGGATGGGGCCAAGGGCGAGGATGGGGCCGAGGGTGAGGATGGGGCTGAGGACAAGGATGAGGCTGACGATGAGAATGGGGATGATGACGAGGATGACGACGAGGACAGAGATGGCGGCGATGATGAGGCTGATGATGATAGTGGTGATGGTGATGGTGATCAGGGGCAGATTGATCCATTTCATTTTTGAATTCTGTATAACTCTTTATTTTTGAACCTGGTTTTCCACTCTGGGGTTTCCCTCTGCTTCATAGGGATGTTGTTATCAGATCTCTTTTTTGCACTTGATTCTTATTGTATGATTAGTCTACTACCTATACCTTTAGTATTCCTTGGTACTATGATTCCCTGTATGATATCTGGTTTGATAAGTTAATATGTTCATCTTAATATTCAAAAACAATCACTCGAAATTTGGGGTGCCCATGGGCCAGGTCGGGTCGGGTCGGGTCATGGGTGTTCTAGGGCCTAAGGACATATGGTCATCCATAAGTAATATTTCGGGCCTAAGGACATGAAATGAAAAATTATGTGTTTTAGATCCATGGGTAATATTGGGGGTTCATTTTAAAAATAATAAAATGAGGGTTTTTGAGGTGGAAAATGATTTATTAGGTGATGAATTCCCTTGGTTAAAAAATATAAATAAGTGTGTTTCTTTTTTATTTTGATAAATGGATTTTAATGATAATGAAATATTGGTTAATTTCTTTGGTTAAAAAATTTATTTTTATCATTTTTATTCTCTATTTTATATATTTTCATTGATTGGGAATATAATTTACAAACAAAAAATATCCAATTACTTATAATATTTATATGTCTTAAATTGAGTAATTTTGAGAAATTTTTATATTGTATTATGTGAAATTTTTTCATATATAATATGAAAAATATGAAGAGTTTATATTTCACCCTTAATATCAATTATTGACAGCACTTTTAGTTTATGGTTGGTGTCTTAGAGTGCACTAAAAATGGATTCGGATTCTATTGAAACTTTAGGAAAACGATCCATGGGTCATTTGTGTCATGTACGAGTCAACCCTGCCTCAATCTGAGGCATAGTGTGGCCGGTACCACTCAAATTGTTTCATTTTTATTTGAAATGGACAGGATTTTAAGTAAAAACAACTACCGGCATACGGAAAACTGACCAACCACATTAGGATTCTGTTTAAACTTTAGTAAAACGATACATGGGTCATTTCTAACGTGTACAAGTCAACCCCGCCTCAATCCGAGGGCCGGTGTGGCCGGTACCACTAAACATGTCTTTCTTTTGTTTAAAATGGATGCACTTTTAATTAAAATAAACGACATATGGAAAACTGACCAAACCCATTCGGATTGTGTTGATACTTTATGAAAACAATCCATGGGACATTTGTGACGTGTACGAGTCAACCCCTACTCAATCCGAGGCGCGGTGTGGCCGACACCACTCAAAGTGTCTCACTTTTCTTTGAAATGGACAACAGTTTAAGTAAAAACAACAACAGACATATGGGAAACTGACCAAACGCATTCGGATTCTGTTGATACTTTAGGACAAGTATCCATGGGTAATTTTTGTCATGTAAGAGTCAACTCCGCCTCAATCTGAGGCACGATGTGGCCGGTGACACTCAAACTATCTCACTTCTATTTGAAATGGACATGATGTTAAGTGAAAACAACTACCGGCATGCGGAAAACCAACCAAACACATTCGGATTCCGTTGAAACTTTTGGAAAACGATCCATGGGTCATTTGTGACATGTACGAGTCAACTCCGCCTCAATCCGAGGGCCGGTGTGGCCGATACCACTAAAAGTGTCTTTCTTTTGTTTAAAATGGATGCACTTTTAATTAAAATAAAAGACATGTGTAAAACTGACCAAACGCATTCGGATTGTGTTGATACTTTATGAAAACGATCCATGGGTCATTTTTGATGTGTAAAAGTCAACCACGTCTCAATCCGAGGCGCGGTGTGGCTGGCACCACTCAATGTGTCTCACTTTTCTTTGAAATGGACAACAGTTTAAGTAAAAACAACAACTGACATACGGGAAACGGACCCAACGCATTCAGATTCTGTTGATACTTTAGGAAAAGTATCCATGGGTCATTTTTTTCGTGTACGAGTCACCCTCACCTCAATCTGAGGCACGGTGTGGCCGGTACCACTCAAACTGTCTCACTTTTAATTGAAATGGATAGGATTTTAAGTGAAAACAAAATCCAGCATACGGAAAACCCACCAAACGCATTCGTATTCTGTTGAATATTTAGGAAAATTATCCATGGGTTATTTTTGATGTGTACAAGTCAACCCCACCTCAATACGAGGGCCGGTGTGGCCGGTACCACTAAAAGTGTCTTTCTTTTGTTTAAAATGGATGCGCTTTTAATTAAAATAAACGACATACGAAAAACCAACCAAACCCATTCGGATTGTGTTGATACTTTATGAAAACAATCCATGGGTCATCTGTGACGTGTAAGAGTCAACCCCGCCTCAATAAAAGGTGCGGTGTGGCTGGCACCACTCAAAGTGTCTCACTTTTCTTTGAAATGGACAACAGTTTAAGTAAAACAACAACTGACATACGGGAAACTTACCAAACGCATTCGGATTCTGTTGATGCTTTAGGAAAAGTATCCATGGGTCATTTTTGTTGTGTAAGAGTCAACCCCACCTCAATATTAAGCACGGTGTGGATGTAATGCTCAAACTGTCTCACTTTTATTTGAAATGGACACGATTTTACGTGAAAACAACCACCGGCATGCGGAAAACTGACCAAATGCATTCAGATTCTATTGAAACCTTAGGAAAACAATCCATGGGTCATTTGTGATGTGTAAGAGTCAACCCTGCCTCACTCCGAGGGCCGGTGTGGCCGGTACCACTAAAAGTGTCTTTCTTTTGTTTAAAATGGATGCGCTTTTAATTAAAATAAACGACATAAGGAAAACTGACCAAACGCATTCGGATTGTGTTGATACTTTATGAAAACGGTCCATGGGTCATTTGTGACGTGTTAGAGTCAACCCCGCCTTAATCCGAGGTGCGGTGTGGCTAGAACCACTCAAAGTGTCTCACTTTTTTTTTGAAATGGACAACTGTTTAAGTAAAAACAACAACTGACATACAGGAAACAGACCAAATGCATTAGAATTATTTTGATACTTTAGGAAGAGTATCCATGGGTCATTTATGTCGTGTAAGATTAATCCTCACCTCAATCTAAGGCACGGCGTGGCCGGTACCACTCAAACTGTCTCACTTTTATTTGAAATGGACATGATTTTAAGTGAAAACAACTACCAGCATACGGAAACCCGACCAAACACATTCGGATTCTATTGAAACTTTAGAAAAACGATCCATGGGTCATTTGTGACATGTACGAGTCAACCCCGCCTCAATCCAAGGGCCAGTGTGGCTGGTACCACTAAAAGTGTCTTTATTTTGTTTAAAATGGATGCGCTTTTAATTAAAATAAACGACATACGGAAAACCAACCAAACCCATTCGGATTGTGTTGATACTTTATGAAAACAATCCATGGGTAGTTTGGGACGTGTATGAGTCAACCCCGCCTCAATCTGAGGCACGGTGTGGCCGGCGCCACTCAAAGTGTCTCACTTTTTTTGAAATGGACAACAATTTAAGTAAAAACAGCAACTGACATACGGGAAACGGACCAAACACATTCGGATTCTGTTGATAATTTAGGAAAAGTATCCATGGGTCATTTGTGTCATGTACGAGTCAACCCCGTCTCAATCTGAGGCACAGTGTGGCCGATACCACTAAAACTGTCTCACTTTTATTTGAAATGGACATGATATTAAGTGAAAACAAGTACCAGCATGCGGAAAACCGACCAAACGCATTCAGATTCTGTTGAAACATTAGGAAAACTATCCATGAGTCTTTTGTGACGTGTAAGAGTCAACCCCTCCTCAATCCGAGGGCCGGTTTGGCCGGTAGCACTAAAAGTGTCTTTCTTCTGTTTAAAATGGATGCGCTTTTAATTAAAATAAATGACATACGGAAAACTGATGAAACGCATTCAGATTGTGTTGATACAATATGAAAATGATCCATGGTTCATTTGTGACGTGTATGAGTCAATCCCGCCTCAATCCGAGGTGCGGTGTGGCCGGGACCACTCAAAGTGTCTCACTTTTCATTGAAATGGACAACAATTTAAGTAAAAACAACAACTGACAAACAGAAAACGGACCAAACGCATTCGGATTCTGTTGATACTTTAGGACAAGTATCCATGGGTCATTTGTGTCGTGTACGAGTCAACCCTGCCTCAATATGAGGTATGGTTTGGCTGGTACCACTCAAACTATCACACTTTTATTTGAAATGGACAGGATTTTAAGTGAAAACAACTACCGACATACGGAAAACTGACCAAACGCATTTGGATTCTGTTGAAACTTTAGGAAAACTATCCATGGGTCATTTGGGACGTGTACGAGTCAACCCCGCCTCAATCCATGGGCCAGTGTGTCCAGTAAAACTAAAAGTGTCTTTCTTGTGTTTGAAAAAGACATCATTTTAAGTGAATACAACTGAAATTTACACTTATCAACGATAGTCGCAAAATCTTTTTCATGAGTTGGGTAGTTTCACTCATTGGTTCATAAGTGACGAGACTCCTAAGAAAATACCTTTTTACCATATTTTATAAACAATACAAGTTCAATGCAAAATTCATCACAAATCATTACATACCCAAATCTAGGATCATAAAAAAATGGGATATGAGCCAATTTCAAACTCTTATTCAACTCTAATAGGTATTTCTCATACTATTCTGCCTATTAGAATTTGATGGGGAGGTGGGGGATATGGTGGTTGGGGGGTTGTGAATGGGTGAGGTGAATTACTACTGGATGAGTGTTGTCTTATGATGATTGAATTAGGGAATTGTTGTACATGACATGGTTGGAAGAGTTTGATGATTTTATATGTTTTTCTATTCTATTTTAGGTGTTTTTTATACTGTTTCAAGTCTGTATGTGTTTTTGTGATTTTATTTATGAAGGTGTACAGTGGAGGGGCTACTGGAGGGAGGGGGGCTGCTGGGCTGCAGTTCTGAAAAAACTCAATACCAACGGTTATAAACCGTTGGTATAAGGGTACTAGAATTCTGAAAAAACACTATACCAACAGTTTTAAACCGTTGGTATAGGTGTTCTGGATTTCTGGTAAAACTTATACCGACGGTTTTAAACCATTTGTATAGGTGTCTGGATTTCTGGAAAACCAATACCAACGGTTTATAACCGTTGGTATAGGTGTCGCTGGAAAACCAATACCAACGGTTGTAAACCGTTGGTATAAGTTTTCTTGAAAATCACATTACCAACGGTTTAGAACCGTTGGCATAATACTTCCTAAAATGAATTACCAATGGTTTATAACCGTTGGTATACATTGGGTTAAATTTATATAACTAATATACCAACGGTTTGGATCAAACCTTTGGTATAAGGCTTTCCTCACGGCTTACTAGCCAACGGTTTGGAAAACCGTTGGTATAGGATATACCAACGATTTTACAGCCTATACCAATGGTTTAAAATCATTGGTATAACCTTATTTTCCATTAGTGCCAAAAAGACATAGGTAACATCAACATGTGTGATCGTAGATTTAGAATGAATTTGATCAATCATTTTAACCAAATCTTGAGTAAAATATACTTTTCTCTTTGAATTGTTTTTAATTTAAAACATTTATTAAAATAATTTTCCTTTAAAATAACATTGAAAAAATATAATTTAATCTTAAAAGAAATTAATTTTTCTAACATCGTAAAATTTTATTAATTTCATACCTGTTAACACAGAGATTCATTTCACAGTTTTTTGTAAATTACCAATAAGAAATATTTTGGAAAACGAAATCATGATTCTATGCCAATAATTTCAGTAAAAATTAAAAAATAGTTAAAAAATTATTTAATAAATAATTTAGACTAAAATAAAAATATTTTTTTGAAACATTTTTAAAATAAATGGTTTTTGATGAAAACATATTTCTGATTGAAGTGACAAATAAATCCATATATTGTTAAAAACATTTTCTTAATTATATTATATACCAAAGAGTGGGAAAATGGTATCATTACGTTAAAATATCATGAATAAACATAGGATAATAAAATTCATGATAATTGTTCCTGGTAATATCATGGTTTTTAAATATTGGAGACTTAATCATATGTAATACCAATAAACGACAAGATTGTAACATAAAAATCATTCCAATTTGATAACCTTGAATCATATAAACTGTGGAGGATTAACATAAAATGAAACATAAAATATAATAAGGATGAATAAATTTATGATCTTATATTTTAAATGGGCTGTATATACATCTCATTAAATAATATAGGTGTATTACCTAACATAAGTCTCAAAGAGAAAAACTTAGGTCAAAAATCGCTTACTGATTTGTAATCTTTAGAACTAAAAAACGCATGCGATAAAGATCCTAAAATGGATATGTATAACCAATAGTTTTTTGTATAAAAATAAAAATATGAATTAATGGGTAGTATATATGCCACATAGAGTAAATAATTGGTTAATCTTACTTGTGTCTCATGAAAGTCAAAAGTGAGAAGGAAATCCCTCACCTTAAATCATGACATACGTAATAATTGTTTGAACCACCTATATAATAAATATATCTTTATAATAAATATTTTACATATCCATATTAATATATATCATAACATATATGATCTTTATATATCCCTTTATTACCATTTTATTAAAAATTTCATGTTAAAGTTGTGTTTTAACTAATAATCACTTTGTTTTTTCGTATATGTTTTAATTTTTTAAATTTTTGTCCTCTTATGTTGATCATGATTCATCATATTAAGAATTATGACCATGATATATACATCATATAAAATAATTAAATATTAATTTATATTAATCCATACAATTTAGTGACTTGATGTGAAATACAGTATTATAGGTCGGTGGCCTTTTATAAGTGGGTGAGATAACATATATGGTATTTTTGAAAAGAATTAATTGATTCTGCATTTTTCAAATGTTATGAGGGTCAAAAATAGGGCATTATAGAACCTTGTATGTTTAATTGTCTAAATAATTCCAGAATTTGTTTTATATAAGTGTATAGGTTATTATTACCATTTGTTTTAATTTAACCCCAAGTAAACACATTTTTACGTTTATAGTGGTTAATAATTTTTACTGTATTCACTATTCATTTCTGTAAAAAACTGAGATGATCTTTTTAGATGATATAAATTATTCTTCTTCAAAATATTTAATCTATTATTCTAAATTCCTTTCACATATGTGGATAAAAATTAATTTTATATCAATCTTATAGATATGATGAGAAAGCGGGGTTTTAAATAGAAAATGTAGAAAAGTTTACAAAGTTTTTATATAAATATTTTATATGAAATTGGTTGAAATGAATAAAATTGGATAAATGGATTTATGATTGATATAATTTAAATTGAAACCAATTTAAAATATAATTTATCTTTTAATATAAATTAAATGAAAAGACAGTTTTCAATTAAAATTTAGTATTTTTCACTATTAATCAAAAACTGAAACTTTTTAGAAAAATTACCAAAAATTCACCTTAATAAAATTTTGACATGATGATTTAAAAAATTAATTTTATTTTTTAAAGTTATATTTCAAAAAATTTGGAAAATTAATTATATTATTCTTTATAAAAAGAATTAAAATGAATTTTTTTTTATAAAATAGTATTTTCGAAACATAAAAAGGATTTACTTAAAATTATGCATTTTATTATAAATATATTTTCATTATATGATAACATTATACTTAATTTTTAATAATTATTTATTAATAATAATATCATAATGTTTAATGGCTAGTTTATATTTTCTTTAATTTAGAAGACATTTATAAAAATATTTCATGTTTTTATTAAAACTCAGTGTTGTGTGTAGCACAATCCATCAAATAATTTTAATTGTTTTGAAAAAAATTAATTCAAAAAAACTCAAGATATTACATTCTATCCCTATTAAAATGAATATTTCCCTAAAAATTATGATAATTTTTCCTCATCATATTCTCATGTTCCCACACAGCTTATTGAAACTGGTGGTTTTTCCACAAAACATTGACCAGGTGAGTGGTCTTGTTTTGTAGAATGTTATCTGTATGATATAGAATATCGAACATGTATTCCTTATAAGAAAGATCTTGCTCTAGCAATATTTCTGATATGTTTTGTACATGTGAAGGGACAAGTATATACTTCCTTAGGAAAGATAGACGGAACACATCGTAGACTTGAGAGAGGGTTAGTGGAAGTTCCAAGCGACATGCTACCATCACAATGCGATCAATAATTTCAATTGGAAAAATATACGTTGGGATTATTTTCTATTTTTCCCAAATCTCATCACCTTCTTCCATGTAGAAATTCATAGAAACACTTTATCACCATGTTCAAATTCAACTTCATGCGGGAAATTATCATCATAACATTTCTCCCAACTACGAGTTTCCTTAACGTGCTGCTGAATGGATCTAAACTTCTCTTCCATTTTTCTGTTATCTTATCTAAATAGATTTCTTTCTCCAGATTAATTATAGCATGTTGGTTCTCTAAAGTTATTTCCATGTAGGGATTTATAAGGATCCATCTTAATGATTGATTGAAAGATATTATTGTAAGGAAAATCAACTATAAGAGAGTGTTGAGCCCAAACACCATTTAAATTCAAAGAACATGATCTCAACAAATACTATAGGGTTTGAATTTGTATTTTAGACTGACCATCTATTTTAAGATGATACACATTTCTGATACTCAATTATGTATAATGATTTGGCTGAAGACTTTGCTAGAACATTGAGGTAAACCTCAGATCCCGATCTATCACAGTGGAATGTGGTTCCCCATTAAACCTTACAACTTATGTAATATATATCCTTGAAAATTTATTCAAATAGATATATTATATGATGTTGACGAGGTGTGATGACTTAGTAAGGTGATCGAGTAAAATCCAAATAGAATTATTCCCTTTAGAGGTTTTGGGGAGTCCATCGAAAAAATCCATAATGGTGTATTTTCATTTCCATTTTGGTATGGGTAGAGGATGCAACATCCCATTAAAATTTAGTATTTAAAACATATCTTGCGGACATATTAGGCACCACAATGGGAAAAATAGATTTTTATGACAGGTTATTTGCGACTGCACAATCAACCTATCGCAAATAGTTAGTTATTTGCGACGGGACTAGGTGCCCCGTCGCAAAAACATACGCGCGGTTTTGGCGCGGTTTGTGCGACAAACCGCACGAAAGGTTATTTACGACGGGTAGCAACCTTCCGTCGCAAATACCAGGAGGCGGTAAACAATAGTTGTGATGGGAATTCCCCGTCACATATAGTTCATCTGTCAGAGGATATTTGTGTTGAGTTCCGTCACAAATACTCAGCGGCGGTAAAAACCTATTTGCAACGGAATGTTGTCCCGTCATAAATATTGTGTCAGCAGATTACTTTTAGAGATGAGACCAATCGCTAATAAAATTTTAACGATCGACATTAATTAATGTGGTTGAAGATATTTGCGACGGGAATCCCATCGCAAATAGTTCTGTCGCAACTAGTCTAACCTATATATACCCCCCATCCATTTTTTCTTCCCTTCCTCTCAATTCCTACTTTCTCTGCTTCTCTAAACTCTAATTTTAGAGTAAAAAATTTTCAGAGTTAGTTTTTCTTACGAATAAGTTGTGAAGCTGTCTACAATATAAGAGATCAAGTTTAAAGATATTTATGTTTTATTTAATTTAGAATTTACTTCATTTCTTTATATTAATTTTAATTATTATTGGTTCGTTGTAATTAAGTTTGATTTAAATTGTTTTGTCCTCAATTTTTATTTGTAATAATAAAATGAAATTATTAGTACTAATTCATAGTAATTAGTAATAATTAATAATTATTATCGGTAATTAGTAATGTATATAAATAATTAGTTGTATTTGTAATTAGTAGCTGTATTTTTCAGTAATTAATAGGAATTAACGCTAATTAGTAATAATTAGAAAAATAGTAAAAATTAGGAAAAAGAGTAACAAATAATTACAATTAGTAACAAATACTTATAATTTTTAATAAGTACTAATAATTAGTAATAAATATTAAAAATTAGTAACAAATTCTAATAATTTTTAATAAATACTAATAACTAGTAATAAATAATAATTAGTAATAGTTAGTAATAATTAGTAATAATTAGTAATAATTAGTAATAAATACTATTAAATAGTAATAAATACTAATAAATGGTAATAAATAGTAATAAATAGTAATAAATTGTAATAAATAGTAATAAATAGTAATAATTATTAATAATTAGAAATAAATACTAAGAATTATTAATAAATACTAATAATTAGCAATAAATAATAATAATAAGTAATAAATACTAATAATTAGTAATAATTAGTAATAATTAGTAATAATTAGTAAAAAATAGTAATAATTAGTAAAGAATAGTAATAATTACTAATAAATACTAATAATTAGTAATAAATACTAATAAATAGTAATAAATACTAATAATTAGTAATAAATACTAATAATTCGTAATAGACACTAATAATTTGTAATAACTAGTAATAATTAGTAATAATTAGTAATAATTAGTAATAAATACTAAAAATTAGTAATAAATACTAATAATTAGTAATAAATTCTAATAATTAGTAATAATTAGTAATAATTACAAAAAATACTAATAATTAGTAATAAATATTAATAATTAGTAATAAATACTAATAATTAGTAATAAATACTAATAATTAGTAATAAATAGAAATAAATTGTAATCAATAGAAATAAATAGTAAGAAATAGTAATAAATAGTAATAATGAGTAATAAATACTAATAATTAGTAATAAATACTAATAATTAGTAATAATTAGCAACCATTACTAATAATTAGTAATAATTACAAACAATTAGTAATAAATACTAATAATTAGTCATAAATAGTAACAAATACTAATAAATACTAATAAATAGTAATAAATAGTAAAAATATTAATAAATAGTAATAATTAGTAATAATTAGTAATAATTAGTAATAAATAGTAATAAATAGTAATAATTAGTAATAATTACTAATAAATAGTAATAAATAGTAATAAATAATAATAAATAACAATAATTTGTAATAATTAGCAGTAATTAGGAATAATTAGTAGTAATTAGGTATAATTAGCACTAATTAGCAGTAATTAAGAATAATTAGCAGTAATTAGGAATAATTATCACTAAATAGCAGTAATTATCAATAATTAGCACTAATTAGCAGTAATTAGCAATAATTACGAATAATTAGAAATAATTGGGAATAATTAGCAATAATTAGCAATAATTAGGCTTAATTAGGATTAATTTGAAAAAATTAGCAATAATTAGAATTAATTTCCAATAAGTATGATTAATTAGGATTAATTAGAAATAATTAGAAATTTTTAGCCATAATTATCAATAATTAGAAATAAGTAGAAATAATTAGTAATAAATAGCAATAATTTGCAATAAGTATGATTAATTAACCATAATTAGAATTAATTAGCAATAATTTTGATTAATTGAAATAATTAAGATTAATTAATAATAATTAAGAATAATTAGGATTAATTATGAATAATTCGAAATAATTAGGATTAATTAGCATTAATCATGATTAATTTGGATTAATTTGGATTAACTAGCAATAAAATCAATTTTAATAAATTGTAATAACTTGGCCCATTTTCCCGTGCATTGGCGGCACTCCTTTTGCTCGATGACTATTCTCCTTTCAACTCTCACTGACTCAAATTTTTTTGAAAAGTCTTCTTCAACTTATGCATATCCAATCTCGTATGCACGAGTTTGAATATGCATTTATAGGACCACATGTTTCACAATGTTTTCAGACGGTGAGAGTTGCAATAAGATGATTCATCAAAAAAGGGGGTTCTTTTTTCTGATAGCTCATTTAATTGCATCTTTCTCACACTGAAGTAAAAATGAAGAGTCTTCTCGGAGGTACTCTTATACATTCTTATATGCTTGAGAATGGATATGGGTACCTCTAAGAAGATTCTTCATTGTGATTTTAGTGTGAGAAAGTTGCAAGTAAATGAGTTGTCAGAAAAAAGAGGAGTCATCAATCCACTAGAAATTATGTCACCCGTAATTAATTATTATTATTAAGAAGTATTTGTAATTATTTATATTTTTTTGGATAGTGTTATTCTAACTTCAAATTATTCAAAAACAGTAATAATTTTATATTTTGTTGAAAAATACAGAACATGGAAGTCGACAACAGTCATTATTAGATGATCGCGTTTGGATGATTCAACGTATAAATCTAAATGGTTTTGGTTTAAATCTTTCATATAATAATCTTGTTGAAGCTTTATTATCATTTGCATCATCAAAATCCGAATATGTTTTCAGAAGGTACAATTAAGTGTCTTTGTAAAAAATGTGCTCTCAGAACGTTTGACACATTTGACAAGGTTGGGGGACATCTCTTACGGTTTAGTTTTCAACAAGATTATGTTTTTTGGTATCAACACGGCGAATGCAGTTCTAGAGAAGATACTAATAACTTGATTCCGAATCCAACACAGTTTTAAAATTTATTACATAATTTTGCAGGTCCATCTGTTCAACAAACCAAACCTCGGGTTGATATTGATTTAACACCTGAGTTGGCACCATCTGAATTTTATGTGTTGTTAAGGTCTGATGATGATACATTATATCCTGGTTGCAAGATAATAAAATTTGAAGTGGTTACAAAAATTTATGGATATTAAATCAGACAATTCAATGTCAAATGACTATTTTGATCAGATATTTTCTTTAGTTAAAACATTTTCACCTGAAAGAAATATATTTCTTGTAAATTACTATGAGAGAGAAGGCTACTTTATATTCTGGGCCTTATTTATTGGAATATTCATACATGTGAAAATGATTGTATCTTATATTCTGGTAAAAATGATTTGTGGATAGTTTTCCCACATGTGGACAATCGAGGTATAATGAAGCTCAACTAGGGATGATGGGATCGATTCCTATAAAATAGTTGAGATATTTCCTCTTTAAACCTAGGTTGAAACTTATATTTCTGACTCAGAACACATTGTCAATGATGTCATGGAATTAAATAAAGATTCCAACTAGTAAATGCTTGAATCATCAATCTGATAGTGATTCATGGAAACGTTTTAGTCAACTACATCTGTCTTTTTATTTAGAATCCTAGAACATGTGATTGGGTATTTCTATTGACAGTTTCTATCCATTTTATTCTTATGGTAGTCATTATTCATGTTGGTATGACTTCATAACTCCATAAAATTTACATCTATGGATGTTGATGAATGATCCCTTTATCTGTTTGACCTTATTAATCCCAAGACATCAAAAAAACAATATTGATGTTTATTTGAAACCATTTATCGATGAGTTAAATTCATTATGAAGTAATGGTTTTAGTACATATGATTTTTCTATGAAAAAAAATTCATATTAAAACCTTCATTGATGTGGATGATTAGTGACTTCTCGGAATATGACATGTTATCTAGCTGGAGTAAACATGGTCTGAAATCATGTCCTTACTGTATGAAATACAACAAAGCCTTTATGCTCGTCAATGAAAGAAAAACCTTTCTATTTTGACTATCATCACAAATTTCTTCCAACTAATCATTCATTTAGGAGGAACAAATCTCATTTTAGAAATGGGACAATTGAAAGGGATGAACCGCAAAAAATGATCTTTGGTACAAAGATAAAATTAGTTGTATTTTTGTTACCTCCCATCACATTTGGGCCAATAGTAAACAAATAGAAAATTCATGGCTTTGGGAAAGAACACAATTGGACAAAACGTAGCATTTTTTGGATCTTCTTTATTGGTCTAATTTGTTGGTCTACCACATGTTGGATGTCATGCATATTGAGAAGAACTTTTTGGATAATTTATTTCATACATTTTTCGATACACCAGGTTAGAACAAATATATTGTAAATGCACAATTAGATATTTCCAAAATTTGCAGACGACCGAAACTAGAACTATTTCAACATTTCATATCACATAAGTTAATGAATCCAAAAAGAAGCTTATAAAATGTCTAAAGAGAGTCATGGATTATTTTGTATGTGGATTGTAGATTTGAGACTTCCAGATAGATATACTTCCAATTTGGGAAAATATATTAAGAATGGTCATATTACTAGATTAAAATGTCATGATTTTGATGTTATAATGGAAAGAATTATGATGATTAGATTTAGAGGTTTGTTGAATTGTATGATTTGGGATTCGATAACAGACATATCATATTTCTTCAAGACATTTTTGCAGAGACAATAGACTACAATGCATTAAGAAAACTGGAGGAAGATGTTATTGTAATTATATGTAAACTAAAAAAAATCTCCCCACCATCTTTATTTGACTCAATGGAACATCTGATATTACATTTTCTACATGAAGATAAATTTGGAGGTATGGTATAGTTTTTATGTATATACCCATTCGGGAGATGCATGCAGAAATTGAAGAAAAAAGTTTGTCACAAAGCATCAGTTTAAGGCTCAATTGATAAAGCTTATTTTCAAGAGGAAATTTCTTTTTTTTTGCTCTCATTATTTTGAATCTGAATATCCCTCAAAACATAACTACATGAGACATAACTAGGTGAATGTTGATGATGAAATGGACAATCAATTATCACTTTCTAATCAGCCAGATCTTGGCTTCGGTGGAGTTCATGAACAATGACTTTCAGATGATGAACATCAAAGAGATCATACATATGTTCTGCTCAATTGTGAAGAAATGACATCATTTGTACTGTGAGTTCTTCTATCACTTATTCTATAATTTATTTTCTAGTAAGTAAACTTATTTTATTTCTAGGTTACATGATAATCATATCGAGAAACAGTTTCCAAAAATAATAGCCGTTACTCCTGAAGAACGCCGACAAAGACAAAATTCTCAATGATTTCAAAAACTGGAAACTTAAATTATTGATTTTTTAACATATAAATTCAGTTTATTATTTATTATATTGATAATTGTTTTAAAAAATTTCAGGTGTCTCTACATGCTGATAAAATTGATAAGCAATTGTGTATATTGAGTAACCCAACATCCAAAATGGATAAATCTTATAATACATATGTGGTGAATGGTTTTAGATTTCATACAAGTGCAATGGGGAATCAAAAAAAAATGAACAATGGATTTTTCTTGAGTTGATCACATCAAAGAGAAACTGATGTTGACTTTTATGGCATGATGGATGAAATTATTGAACTGTGTTATCTAGGAAAAAATTACATAAAAATGTTTAAATTTCTGTGGTTGGGTTCTAAGATAGGCTTGTATGTTCATACGATTCATGGAATCATCAATATTAAATATAAAAATATTCTTGTAGTAAATGAACCATTTTTACTACCTCAACAAGAACATCAAATATATTACGTAAACTATTATGCTACTTCAGGAGACCTGATTGATTGGTGGAGAATAATAAAAATGAAATCTAGGGAAAATCAGTTTATTGAAACTAAATTTGGTTTTGATTAAGTATAAGGAATTTAAATTTTTCAAGAGACTACTTAAAATACATCTTTTTCACAAAGAGAAATGAATATCGATGATGACACCCCATAATTAAGGGTTGATGAAGATGATGATGTTAACGGTGTTACAAATGAATTCAAAATGGAAATAGATGATGAAACTGAAACTCATATGGATATTGATGATGCCTATGATGAATATGAAGACATTGACATCGTCAAATATGAATATGATGATGAAGGTGAAAATTTACATATATCAATACTGTTTATAATTATAACTAATATATATCTATATGTAATATTTTTTCTTAACTATCTGCTAACAAGAATCATTTTGTTTTTTAGATGGACCATGATCTACTTCATGAGTTCCAAGAGGCTGAGCTACCTTTGGATGAGGAGGATTTGGGATCATATGACCCTCATCCTACTGGAGATTCATGGGGTAGGCAGAGGGGGCATAGTCTTACGTGACTGATGATTCCTCACCCTATCCCAAAGTGATTTCCACATCTCGGCTTTGATCCACACACACAGAGGTACAATAACCTTAATATTTTAGTTAGCTTTCATTAATTTATTTATACACTAATTGTTTGATTACTTATTATTTTTTCATATTTTGTGCATGTAGCTGTTGGATAGGGGAGTGCTATCTTGTGCAATTATATTTTTTATCCATGGATCACATGGGAATAGATTCATGTTGACGTACAACTTGGAATTTTCAATTATTGGCTAGTACATAAATAAATAATATTTATTTTGAAATTTATTTTATTTATAATGTGATATTATAAATTATTTTTAGGGCTTATGGGATCCCATCGATGATAGCATGCGCGACGTTATCCACGAGGCATGGGAGGTGTCTATGCATGAGTGTTTCCATTAATTTTTGCACAATTTGAGAAGGACTTTCATTAAGAAAGTAGGAGTGACAGTATTTGATGAGCCATGTTGAGACCACCAACCAATTTAAATTTCATCTCAAGTTTGGGATGTATTATGTTCACACTGGTTTAGTGGTGGATTTCAGAGGATATCTTCATTGGGCCAGCAAAACCGAGGGAGGCAGGAGGTGACACATTGAGATGTTTGCCATATATTCAGTACAAATAGAGAGTATTTGATATGTATCTTTTTAAATATAATATATAACTTTAAATATAAATAGTTTGTTTTATATTCATATAGGAAGTTGGGCATGCTGATATTACGATGTATGATGTTTACCGGAGGATGTATAGTGATCCATCCACCGGAGATATTAGAGGTTATTTCCAGCATCATATTGTGGTCGATATTGTTTCTTTTTTAGTTTAAAAATAAAATACATATAATATTTTCACTATTTTAATTTAAAATTAGAATGAAAGGAGACATATGATGGTGTGACCTCTCAGACACGGGCTGAGAGTTAGGCTGAGATGGATGATCAGACTAGTGCCCACCATTTTGATGAGGCGGAATGGATGCATGTGACCCAATATTCCTTCAAGAATGGACGATTTGTTGGTATCAGCTCTAATTTGACTCCTGAGACTTATCATGGTACTATTGTGATGTTGGTATCCAGTTCAAAAGGAGCTCTATTGACGTCGAAAAAATTCCGTAACTCTCGGAGGAAGTTTCGAAATAATGAAGAGAAGTCATATTTGGAATCAGAGGCCCGATTCGGAGGCCCGGGAAGTGGTGCGCGAAAAATTGGATGAGGTGCACAAAAAAGGATGTCCCGCGAGAAAGGCACCCAGGATTCGCAAAAAGACCCTGTGCTGTCGCGTAATAATTTCATGCCCGCGTCCCGCGTGGTTGATGTTTTCGCGCCGCCGTCCCTGTCGCGCAATTATTTTGCGCGTCGCCTGGATTCCGCGCCGGAGGTCTCCTATAAATAGAAGGTGACCTCGAACAGTTTAGGGGTTGAGGAATCTGAAGAGACTCTCGTGCGCGCAATTCGGCTCCCCCCGCGCGCAAGATGACATCCAAGTAATCCCTCATTTCGTGCAACCTTGCCCCGGAGTTCACCTTTGCGTGCAACTCCACCGACTTCAGTGAATTTTCCCCCTCCCCCAGGTTCCATCCTTGCGCGCAATACCCTACCTTGCGCGCAAAACCCTGCGCGTAATTCCCTCTTCGCGTGCAATTCCGTTTCTCCAATTGTGCGTTGTCCCAGTGTTTTACGCACAAACCTTCCCTTTTGCGTGCAAAGCCCAAGACCTCTCACCTTGATGCCCCTTGGCTGCCCCCTGCACCGGCACCTGATGTCTCCCCTTCCGGGCATGCACGCCATGCGTTGTTTTCCCGTACGGACTTCCAGGCTCGTGAGAAGTAACCTCAAGGTCCCTTGGGCCGTGTTTCCCGTTGCGTTGCTTTTCCTTATGCTTATCTGCATAGGCACGCTAACGGCTATTGCTTCTTCGCATAGCCACTGTAACGTGGACCCCCCAGTGGTTTGCCCTGCGGCCCCCCTTCACTACAGCCTTGCCGATGCCTTCCCTCCCACAAGGGGTAGAGGGCGTTTGGCATGTAAGCCCTAGGGGTGTGGAGCAAACCCACCTCGTACAAGCTACAGGACGTTAAACTGCTAAGCACCTCGTCCTTAACACAAGACGTTAAACTGTGGTCCGACCCCGTGCTTCGCACGTAGGGTCCCCCCAGCTCGGAAATTTTTTATGCCACTCGTCTCCATGGGAATGGACTCTTCCTCACATGGAATGAGATCCTACTTGTCGGAGCGGCATTTGTCCACGGGGGAAGGGCCGCCCCCAAGCGTAAGCCCCTAGCCTTTCTTGCGGATGACTGCACCCATACATCTCCGTACTTTCCCCCTGCCAAGGCCAGTGGAGTCATTTTCCCACTGCGCTTTGTCGCACCACGGGCCGCTAACCACGCATAAGCCCCTGTTTCCTCTTTGGGCCGCTCAACACGTAAGCCCCATTCCGCTTCTCACGGACGCACCCTTCGCGACGTGATCGTCTGATTCCTGCTATTTCTTATTTCCCACACCGAGCATGTCTCACGTGGGCTTAGAGCGCACATCGACCATGACATCCTCTTATGGGACGCCCCAGAGCGTATTCCCCATCCCAGCGAACTACGTGGACTTTGATCCGTTCTAACACACGGTATGTAGGAAGCCTCCACGAGGTTCAAGCCCACCACCCGGTCTTCCCGACCTCTCCATGTCGGTTCCTTGACCACCTTGGTCCGCCTCAGAGCATAATCCCCAAACCCCTCATCCCGCATGATGTTAAACTGTATCTCGTCCCGCATGACGCTAAATTGTATCTTGTCCCGCATGATGTTAAACTGTATCCCCCTCTTGGGCCGTCTCAGAACATAAGCCCCATGTCTCACTCCACTATCCATCCTGATCCTTACCTGGACCGCGATATTTCAGTGAGATCATGCCACCCCATCCCACTCCATAGCATCCGGGAAGCCGCCCACGTGCTGGACCCAACATCAGTGTTCCCCCCTAGGGGCCCTTCAACCCGATCCGTCTACACAAGACGTTAAACTCGCGGCATACCCGATGTTAAACATGGGAAGATGAGGAAATCCTAAGATGGTACACATTCCCCATGTCCGATGTAGGATGCCTAGGGCTTCCGCGCCCTCGAGAATCCCTATAATGAGGGACTGAAGACAGAAATGCCAACGACGCCCCAACGTGACCATTCTCCTCACCGAAGGTTGCTGCCCCGACAAGACCCCTAGGAGCGTCTTGACGGAAGCAGCATAATTAACTGGCGTCCATGTAGATATGGCGCCAGGAATGAGCTTCACGAACCCGTCTTAAATCTATGAGGGAGACCCGTACTAGGTGATGAGCTCCGAGGAGGAATCCACGGAAGGAAGAATCAACATCCCATCATCCTGGTTTCGATCAAGGAGAAGACGACCCTGAACAAGGAAAGGATGTCGCCCGCCTTTGGAAAGCGGGAATGCAGGGTAACAAGCAGCGCGTCCTCCCCAAAGACGGATGCGCGTGCCCCGGCGAAAGCATCGGAGCAACAAAAATGGTGAACCCGAAGTGAAGCTCTTCACCTCAATACGGGGAATGGTAGCTGTCGGGGCGTCGGGTCACACAAAAATGGTGAACCCGACGTGAATCTCTTCTCCTCAATACGGGGAATGGTAGCCATCGGGGCATCAGAAGAATAGCATGTCACCAGGTCCGGGTAACCCTCACCGGGACGTGAACCCACTAGGGGTCGAGGTCGTTAGGACGTTGACTACTCCGTTCTGTGACGTCGTCTGCATGGATACCTCTCGCTGACCATGGAAGACGGAATGACGCTGGGACTTGGTTGTTGATCTCCTTTCATGTTGATAATAATGGGTTCATCTCCATGCTTCCAGGAATCAGATCACTGCATTCAGAACTCAGTCGCCACCTGCCCACCGGTGCAGGGGCAGGGGCAGTACCGACGCGGCTAACCCGCGTGGTCCCTCCCATTTCACGGCTGCTCCGACTTCGACCGCTGTAGCAGCTGGGCGCTTGCGCCCCCTCTCCCCGTCAGAAATCATCCAGCGGAGGGTGATCAATAACATGATTCGTAGGTATGACGAGGAAGGGGTCATCCCCACCAGGGGCATGGCCCGTTTGGATCTAGAGGCGGCTGTGCCTCACCACCATCGCCGCCCTCGAGGGCTGCGCAGGGAGCCACCACTCCCCACGCCGACGTTCAACCGCTTCGGGAGTCTATCCCCAGAGCGCCTTGACACATCCCTCCCCTACGCCAATGAGGTGGGGGATGTCCAGGTCCTCCCTATCGGCGATCCATCCTAGGGGTTAATAGCAAGAACCCCCGCCAGGCTGCGTCGACGCCGCCGCCCGACTCCCCGAGCTGAGGAGCAGGCAATCTTCATGCCCGCACCGCCAGTTCCGGCCCATCTGACTCGACGCCAGAGTCGGGCGCGAGCAAGAGATAATTCTCGTCCTGGGGCATCAACATCAGAAACCACTGTGGCCCGAGCCACTGCTGACTCCTGTTACCAGATCCCCGCACATGTTGAGTAGGGGCAGCCACGTGCCCGACTGGGATCGATACCCAGACCGCCCTGCAGGCAAGTTGGGTCGAATCTCCCGGTCGCGGACACTGGCCATTGCGGACCAATCCGTGGTAGTGCCGCTCACCATGAAGGCTCATTCCGTGCCTCCAATCTGGAAAGTCAAAAGCTTCTTCGGGGTGGCTATGCTCTAGGTATGACTCCTTCCAGCGCCCGCTGCATGGAGTATGAGGTCACTCCCCCTACTGCTAGACGCGATCATGGAGCTGTTGTGTATCCAGTCGCCTACTCACATGGAGGTCCTCCCCATGTTTCTTTTGACATCTGTCCTGGTGCTTCTCGCACCCCAGCCCTCGGTCCCCTCTGCCCCAGCTCTATTTGTGGCTGGGGGACCCTATGACGGAAATCATCCTTACCCTGAGGATCTACCCAGGGGCAGGAAGGCCAGGCGTCGTCACCGTGGGAGGAATGTCAGGGGATTCCAGAAGGAAATTAGACCAGTCCATTTCTTGGATTCTGAGGTAGAGTACGACTCGATGATGGAACCTTCCCCCCAACCCTTCGAGTTGAGGGCAGGGATGGGGACGTGGCGCGTCACTCTCGTACTCCCTGAATATGAGATCCGTATGATTCCCACCTTCCTTCAAAGGTATATCCCGGAGGATGAGGACTTGTCGTAACACCGAGGGTCAAGCCCGCAGTTGCCACTGGCCTCCTCGGAAGCACCTCCCGCCCCTGTTAGGGAGGGTGAGGAACTTTTCTGGGGACCAACAGAATAATCACGGGGCAATACACCCTTGGAGAGAACTGACGCTGTGACAGGAGTCCCATTCGCCAACCCATCCTATCGTGACGTGGCAGCTAGGGCACTGCAACCCCTGGAGGATGACCCAGGGATCGGCAGCCAATCGGCCTGTTCGCCGTATTCCCCGCCAGCCAGCCCACCGCCCCAGTAGCCTGCCTCGGCGCCATTTCCAATTCCCTGACTTTACTCGGTGGACGAGCATGGGCGGTAGGTTCCGGACCCTGAACTGGAGCCGTGGAGCTTCTGGACCGTTCTTGCAGCGGGCCACTTCCCTGAGAAGTTTTGGCCTGTCACAGAATTGGATTTTGATGTGCCGGAGTCACTCACCCCGGGAGAGTTTGAATGCTTCCGCCAGATTCTTCGGGTGACTCACTCCCGCCTCTTCCATCAGCTAGTGCCTTATCCCTGGAGCCAAGAACATCTCGAGGAGATCGGTGAACAGTGCCATCGGGTCGACCTAACAGCACTCCCTGCGGTCCGGCACCCCGAGTCGTTGGACCACCATGAGGCCCTCCATCAACAGTGCATCCAGAGTTTTCAAGTACTCCGCAGAGTTATTGAGGATGCCACCCCCCATGCGCATGTCTGTGGATGGGGGCAGTACGCAGCTCTCCTCTTCTGTGCGATCCGCCGACAGCCCGATCCACTGGGCGACACTAAGGGAACGTCACCAAGGGCAGTCGCAGTCAACATGGATGACCTTTCAGATGAGGGAAACATTGTGGAGCCCCTTGACGGGGACTCACCCCCCGAGGAAAGGCCACTACTGGACCCATCTGGGAGGATTACTTGCCAACAATGGAGCCTCCTAGGTCTTCCTGTACCCACGGAGGCACTAACACTAGGCCGAAACATCGGCAAGGGTAAAGAGACCATTGGGTATGCCAAACTCGCCGACCCATCTTCCTCAGTGCAGAAGGTAGAGGAAGATCCCAAGAAGGCCACGCTGCGCCAACAGCTAGCTGAGCAAAAGAGGCTGGCTGATGAGCTCTTGGCCGAATGCATTGCAGAGCGGCGACCTGACAATGGTGCTCCTAGACCAAGACAACAGGGGCAGGAACATTTACCCCTTGATGAGATCCCCCCAGGCAACCGTGACCGTGTCGTGTTCGCCGACAGGGGAGATACTGGAACCCATGGCAAGAAGGCGGGATATGTTTCGCCAAACCCTCCCGAGCGGCGAGACAACCTGGGGGACCCTGCTCGGTTTCGTCCCACCGCTCCGAGAGTTGCTCCACCAGCTGGCCCGCAAGCTGCTAAGTGCGACTACCATATCGAAGAGCCTAGAAATGCGCTTTTGGTTAGAGATCCCCATCAGGACAGGAATACGCATCCGGATGATCTGATGGAAGTACTCATCGCCCGCTTGGAGGCCCTGGAAACTCGGCCGGTGGCAATCCCGCCAGATGGCAAGCCATACCCAGCATGGGTGGATGACATTCCGGCTCCGCCAGGATTCGAGAACCCCACTTTTTCCCCTTTTAACGGGACCGGAGACCCACCAGAACACTTGTCCCACTTCAACTCATGGTGTGGGCCTATGTTAGGGACTCTGGCGCAGGAGGAGGCTGCCAAGCTCCGGTGCTTCGTTCAGACACTGGAAAGACCAGCCTTCATCTGGTACAGCCAGCTCCCTGTTGGATTGGTGACTAACTGGGAGGACCTTCGCCAGAAATTCCTCTACCAGTTCAGTTCCACAACCCGGAAGACGAACATTGCAGACCTCTTCAGGTGCAAGAAAAGGCCCGACGAGCGAGTCACGGACTTCGTCACCCGGTGGAAGGGGCTCACGTACTCCCTTGACATACCGCTGACTCAGGATAAATTACTGACGATGTGTGTAGGGAACGTCAAGGTGGAGTTGGTTCCTTCTCTGATCATGTAGAATTACCCTGGAGGGTTCCGGGACTTCTCGGACAAGGCTCAGCGCCTCGAAGAAGCCCTGCTACATGCCAGTCAGGCACGCCTGCTGCCTCCTGTAATCTCTGCAAGGAGAGCCTCTAGAGCCGAGCCTGCTACTGTGGACTAGATAGAGGCCCCCAGATAGCTGGAGTTGCTTCCAGTGAGGCCTTCTCAGCAAGCTCATAGGGGTTCACCCCCACAGCCTCCGGCCCAGCAGCGACCACCTCAAAATCGGCAGACGCCTCCGCGTAATGCACCGCCACCATCTAGGCAAGGTAATCCGGCTCCGCCTACTCGGCCTGCTCCTCCGGCCCCTGGCCATGGTCGGCCCCCAATAGTCCACTTCCCAGACAGAAGGAATTGTACTTACTCGTTTGGCGAGGCCCAGATCCCTGGTTATTTCCGTAGCACCATGGAGCAGAGGATCGTGCGGCTGCCTGAGTGCCGGAATCCAGAAGAGGTGTGTCTCACTGATCACCCTAATTACTTCCCTTATCACCGGATCTTGGGACACACCATCTGGCAATGCTATGTGTTCAAGGACTGGCTCCAAGTCCAGATTGACAACAACATAATCATGTTGGGCCCAGCCCCGGCACAGGTAGTAGGTGTCTTCGTAGGATCAGATGGCAGCAGTGACGACGGGGATTGGTGGGAACAGGTTTCCGACTGGGGGTCTCGGAAGTATAATGACTGGATGGCCCATAGGACGGTCGCCCGTGCCCATGGCATCATCCGTGCCCGCCTGAGTCAACCAGATCCCTTGGAGTCTGCGAGCGCCGCTTTGGCTTCGTCTTCCCAGTCTACTTCTTCCCAGAAGAGCAGGCGGTGACGTAAGAAGAAAGAACATGCCCTGCCATTGCCGTCATCTTCTCGCATGCTTGGCGATTTCATGCCCCCAGAGATGGGGATCCCTCCGAGACCCCGTCCGGTGGTGGATGACTCCTCGAGTAAGAGCCCGGGGTATGATTCGGTTAACACCATAGAGTTGGTAAATCCCTTTTTGGCTCCCGACGATGAGGAGAGCCAGGTGGACCTCCCCAATGTCCCCAGCCATCACCAACGTCGACGGAGTCATGGATACGTGAATTGGCACGACATGACAGTCGTCACCTCCAGTCAGGTCGTGCACGCTACTGAGACCAGGCAGCAGGCCCGGTACAGAGAGCAGCACTCACGGCTCCCTCACCCGGTGACAACAGGTTCGCTTCCACCACTGTTTGTGTTGCTGGATCGGGCGGAACCGCCTTACCCGCGTCGCAACCAGCCCAGACCTGCCACTGGCCGACTACGGCCTTCCGGTCATGGCATGACAACCACCTCCCGGGATTACGCTAGTGAATAGAGGGACGTGCCTAGTACCGGCCTGTCACCGATCCCTCCAGCAGGGCCCGTCATGCCCCCAATCGCAGAGTGACCTCCTGTAAGCAGAAGCTCTTGTTTGGCACGAAAGTATGATGTCCTGAAGCATCTGGATGGAATTCCAGCAAGGATTTCCATCCTTGAGGCCCTTCTCCTGTCGTCTGAAATGCGTGAGGCACTCGCCGAGGCTCTAAGGAGCCCCCTCTAGTTGGAAACGGAGGTAGCGGCCGCATAATCCTTCCACAACGAGGTGATTGGGGATGCCGAATGTCAGGCGGTTATCTCGTTTTCTGGTGAAGATGAAGACCTTCCCATATAGGGGAACATCCACCCATTGTACATCACCAGCCAGTTCAATGGCGTGGAAGTCCATCACTGTCTTGTCAACATGGGTTCTGGGATTAACTTGATCCCAACTCGGACACTGCGAAAACTGGGGTTGTCCGAGGATGATTTAACTCCCTCCGACCTCAGAATCTAGGGGTATGACAAGACCGAGCAAACTCCACTCGGCAAGATTCGTCTGAAGGCCCAGTTCGGCGGCTTAACTGCCAATATTGAATTCATGGTTGTCTCTTAGGACACTTCCTACAACGCATTGATGGGCAGGTTGTGGCTCCATCTTCACGCAGCGGTTCCCTTATCATACCATCAGTTCCTCAAATACTCCCTTAAGGGTCGAGTGGGTGTTCTCCAAGGAGATGCGTCTCCGTTTGCCTCTTGTGAAGCCCGTTACCTGGACGCTGACTATTACAAGAGCAAGGAAATGCAAATCCTGGCAGGTGAGGTTGAGCCCGCCGCTGTCGCAAGTGATCCCTGGGAAGGTATGGATGACGCATATGTCTTCCCAATCCATTGGTTGAAAGCTACGACTCCTGATATGGGAGAGTTCTTTGTTGTCTCGGGTACCGGGTAAGGAACATTTCTGGGTCTAAGCGACGACGGTAAATCACCTCGTACTCTTATACCAACCAGGCTCAGGTGATCCCCGAGCCTCCAACACCTATATGATATCGGGATGTTGGGCTCATGGAAACGGCGGTACGTCATACGTGTCTGTTTCGCCAAGCCGGAATCGACCGGCTCAAGCTAACACGTCACCACTGCTTTGATGTCGTAAAGCGTCGCCCATTGGGCTGAAGGCCAGATGGGATTGGATCGACCACCTTCATCGCCATGATCTCCTTGGTGCATGAGTCTCCCGTCGTGACGACCTCCGCCACCCAAGCCGGTGCCAGCTCCCCATTAGGGTCGAGTAGCCCCGAAACGGCTCCCCCCGTGGACGATCCTTCCTCAAGCAGAGAAGAAGACTTGGAAGATGCTCCTCCTGCATTTGAGGAGGGTGTCTCCACCAAGGTCGATGAGCTAGTATAGGTGAACCTCGGTAGTGAGGCGGACCCGAGACCCACATTGTTCAGTGCCTCTATGCCTCCCGAGGAACGACAACAGTACATAGACTTCCTCAGGCAGCACCATGATCTGTTTTCCTGTAGTTATGATGAGATGCCGGGACTAGATCCCCAGGTAGCCATCTACCGCCTTGGCATCCCAGCAAACCATCGCGGGTTCAAGCAGCCTCCCAGGAAAATGCACCCTTTTCATGGTGCCATGGTTGAGGCCAAAGTTGATAAGATCATTAAGGCCAACTTTTTCAAGGAAGTCTAGTACCCCAGGTGGCTAGCCAACATTGTGCCCGTCAGGAAGAGGAACAGGCAGATCATGGTCTGCATCGACTTCCGTGATCTTAATCGCCACTGTCTGAAGGATGACTTTCCCCTTCCCATGACAGAGCTGTTGATCGATGCGACAGCCGGGTTCCAAGCCCTCTCTTTCATTGATGGGTACTCCGAGTACAACCAGATCTAGATGGTCCCTGAGGATGAAGAGTTCACTGCCTTCAAGGCCCCCAAGGCACTTTTTTCTAACGGGTTATGCCCTTCGGCCTGAAGAATGCGGGTGCCACCTATAAACGGGTTATGCACCGCATATTAAAGCCGATCCTCGGGACACTGGTGGAGTGCTACGTAGATGACCTGGTGGTTAAATCTCGTCAGCACCGGGACCATCTCAAAGACCTTGAGAAAGTGTTCGGTTTCCTCCGTTCTCGCCACTTGAAGATGAACCCGTTGAAGTGTGCCATCGGGGTCACCTCCGGAAAGTTTATTATCTTCATTGTTAGGTATCGAGGTATCGAGATCGACCCCGAGAAGATCAAGGCCATCAGTCAGATGCCTCCCCCGAGCAATATTCGGGAGCTTCGAGGCCTCCAAGGCCACTTATCTTACATACGCTGATTCATTGTGAATCTGGCCGACAAGTGTAAGCCCTTCTCTCGGCTCATGAAGAAAGGCGCCACCTATGGGTGGGACGAAGAGTGTCAGACCTCTTTTGAGGAAATCAAGCAGTATCTGCTTCAACCTCTGGTCCTGATGCCACCCATTCCCAGAAAGCCAATGGTCCTTTACGTGACTGCCCTGGAGCGATCCCTCGGTGCCCTTCTCGCCCAGAAGAACAATGAGGGAACAGATAATAGCCTCTACTACCTCAGTCGCATTCTCCTCGACGCGGAAATTAGATATTCTCCCATCTAGAAGAGCTTCCTGGCACTCGTATTCGCCGTACAGAAATTGCAGAACTAGTTACAGCACTACGAGTTACAGCTGGTCTCTCGGGTAGACCCGTTGAAATATATCATGAGCTGACCTATGTTGACCGGCCGATTGGCACGCTGGGCGGTGATCCTCCAGCAGTTCGAAATTAGGTTCATACCTCAGAAGGCCGTCAAAGGGCAGGCGTTGGCAGACTTCTTCGCCGCCCACCCAAACTCTGCGGACCAGCCACTGGATTTGGGCTTTCCTGATGAGGAAATCCTCTCAGTCAATCACGCCACCCCATGCTGGCAGATTCACATTGACGAAGCCTCCATAGCCCTACTGGTAGAAGGCTCAATTATCCTACGCTTAACAGAGTGGGCCTGGGTATCGTCTTCATCACCCCGGAGCAAGCCGTTCTGCCATATTCTTTCTTATTGTCAGAAGGCTGCACCAACAATGAGGCAGAATATCATGCCCTCATCACTGGCCTCGACTGGGCTCTGAAGGTTAACATACCCCACCTATATGTAAAAGGGGACTCTGAGCTAGTCATCAAGCAGGTTAACGTTGACTAGGCTGTCAGGAAGCCGGAACTCATGACATTGCTGGAGTGCACCCTCCATCTAATGGCTAAGTTCCTCTCCTGACCAGATGTCGTTCACGTTCCCCGGTCGCAGAACAGTCGAGAAGATGCTTTGGCCAGCTTGGCCGCATCACTCACGGAGCCTGAACAGAATGACCTAATCATCCATGTGGCACACCGGAGAGTCATTGCTTCTGTTATCCCAGAGGGAGATCGTGTCCCGCGAGTGAACCATCTCACCATTGGTGCCCCTGCGTCAGGACCCCCCGGGGATTCAGGTGTGGTGATCGAGACAGTTCCTGACTGGAGGACACCTTTGGTTGAATATCTACAGCACAACAGTCTTTTGATGGACCGAGCAGAGCGAGAACGAATCTGGCGCCGCGCGCCGCAGTTCACCCTTCAAAGTGGTCCCAGCCGTGAGCAGCTCCTTTACAGGCGTGGGTTTGACGGTGTTATCCTCTATTGTCTTCAAGGAGTTGAGATCCCACAGGTCATGCAGGAAGTGCACGCTGGTTCCTGTGGCACCCACCAGGCCGAGATGAAGTTGTCCCACCAGATTCGGAGACTGGGATACTTCTGGCCTTCCATGATCCACGACTGCATCGAGTACGCCAAGAGGTGTCATGCGTGCCAAGTTCATTCAAACTTTGTGCATCAGCCACCAGAGCCTCTCCATACTACTAAGTATTCTTGTCCCTTTGCAGTATGGGGGTTGGATGTCGTAGGGCCTGACCTTCCGGCGATGGCCCGCCAGTGCCTGTTCATCTTGACCGCTATGAATTTCTTCTCAAAGTGGGTAGAGGCAGCCCCGCTCAGGGAAGTCAAGGTTGGTTCTATCGCCGACTTCGTGAGCTCCAATATCATCCACTGGTTTGGAATACCTCACGCTATCCTCACGGATAACGAAACCAACTTCCGAGCGGCCGAGCTAAAAATATTGTACGCCAAGTACAACATTCGCTTTAACCACACCTCCCGCTATCATGCGCAGGAGAATGGACAGATTGAGGCATTTAACAAAACCCTCTCTAACATTCTGCAGAAAATCGTTGGCCAGAACAAGAAAAGTTGGCCGGACAAGCTCCCCAACACCCTCTAGGCTTATAGGACGACGACTCGGAATTCCACTCAGGTGACTCTGTATTCCCTGGTATACGGAGCTGAGGCCATCCTACCCATCGAGGTCCAGCTTCCCTCATTGCGCACGGCGGTCTACGACCAGCAAGCGCCAGATAGAGTTGCTGAGATCCGTCTAACCGAGTTGGAGGCGCTGGATGGAAGTAGGCTTCACGCTTTACATAACTTGGAAAGGCATCAGAGCAGGATGGATCGATATTTAGATAAGAAGGTTCGCCTCCGCTCCTTCCTGCAAGGTGACATGGTGCTGGCTCTCAGAGCGCCAATGATTCCCGGCAGGAACCCACCCAAGTTGGATCCCAAGTGGGAGGGGCCTTTTATTGTCCACAAGGTCTATCCCAATGGCGCGTATTCCCTGGTAACTATGGTGAGCATATCACTCCTCTCAGCAATTCCAGGTTCCTCAAGAAGTACTTTTCCTAAGCACACGGTCCAACATGACCTTAAACTGCATTTTTCCCTACATTTGGGCTCTACGGTCCAACATGAACTTAAACTGTGTGGTCCCACATGACCCTAAACTGCACCTTGGTCCGAGTTCTAAGACTTAAAACTAAGATCACCTTGGTCCGAGCTCTAAGACATAAAACTAAGATCCATATTTCGTCCGACATGACGTTAAAATGTATTTCCAGAACTACGTCTAGCTTGATTCCCATCCTGATGGGATACATAGGAACACCCAGACCTTTCGTCTTTGGGTCTAGCTTGAGGTCTGCTGTCGTGTCTGTCTCGCCTTTGGGACCTTGACCGTAGGATCATGTGGCGTGGTGTGAGATCATGTCCTCATTCACGTTGGGTTTGCAATAGCTGCACCACACGCACCCTATCCTCAGGATTTATCCCTCCTATGTCCAATTGCATTTAAAGACGCCTTCCAGAACTACGTATGGCTTGATTCCCATCCATATGGGATACGTAGGACCGCCTGAACACCTAGATGTCAGGTCCAGCCCCATCTCTTAGGAGATCCCATGATCTCCCGGTTTCCAGGGTGTTTGGCATTACGTCCCCTCTTTTTCCTGGGGATCCGCCATCTTTTGGCCGCTCTTGGACTGAGCCCTCTGACCCTTTATAGTGGTCTGCTAATGTGCTCAGGGTACTCTGGTCTAGGACATGGAGTTCCAGATTCGACTTAGGCAAGTTCCATCCACTTTCCAAGCTTCATGTTCCCCTTCATTCGGGCCCCATCATCCTTCGCACCCAGAGGGACCGCCAAGAACGGCCTGTACACAACGCCCAAGGGCTCTCCTACCGTCATGGGCCAACTCCCCCGAGGGTTTCAGACAAAAAATTGATACGAATTCCGCGTTGCGAACATGGTCAGCGGTTGATGCTCATTTGTTTGTCCCCATGGCTAACACGACAGGATGCTGCATTGCGAACATGGTCAGCAGTAATCCTCAGTCGTCACGCCGGCTTCCACAGGCCCTGAATGTTGGTGGCATGGTTTATGTCATGTTCCGCCCCACTGTGTCAAGGTGGAATCTCGACACTCCTTGTACTAACCCTCAGTACACCCCCGCGCATCAGACAGACCGATCTGTGTAACGGTGTCTCTCGGGGCTCCTGCGATCTGAGCGCTAGAGTATATGCTTGGGTCTCTTCTTTACGGGTTGCGTGCAGCTTGACCCTCATCCCCATGGGGAACGAGGATTCTCCCAGACATTGCGTTTCAGGCCCAGCATAGGTGGGAGCTTGCATCTTTTGCCCCCCCCCCCAATTTTTGAACCCTCGTAGGCCTCTTTGCCCGAGGCTCCTCTCTCGGTCGGTCCAAACCATACAACCTTAAACTGTGTTGTTGGTACAAACCATACGACCTTAAACTGTGTTGTGGGTCCAAACCATACGACCTTAAACTGTGTTTTCAGTCCAAACAAACGACCTTAAACTCTATTGTCGGTCCAAACCATACGACCTTAAACTATGTTGTTGGTCCTATCACACGACCCTAAACTGTGACATTATCGTCCTGGCCGCAAGACGAAAAAAACGGCACTGCATTGTGATAACTTCGTTATAGAGGACATCACGTTGGGTATTGGTCTCGTTCCATGCCATTTGTCAACGCCTATCATGGCTTGATGCTTGTGGCGACACCACATCCTACCGCTCTAGGCCTGTCGCTTCACAAAAAAAACCCGCTCACCTTAAAGGACAAACAAGATTTATCATATTCTGCTTCTTTCAGTGCAAGGGCCACACCCGCACTCCCCTTTTCCCTGGCACTGGTATCTTACCATGTCACCTTCCAGAACTATGTATGGCTTGATTCTCATTTTTATGAGATATGTAGGAGCGCCCGGGGCACTTCCCCGCGGACCCAGCCTACCTTTGTGTTCGGTCCCTCGACTTGGGAATTTCCCCAGAGAGCACATGGTAAGTAGGGCTTAGGTCCTCATTGACATCGGGTTTTGTAACCGCCTTGCCATGTGTCTGTTTCTCCCCCTTCCCGTTCACGGTCTGAGCTCTAAGACCTAAAACTAAGATCCATATTCCCTCCCGCATGACGTTAAACTGGATTCCATCCCGCATGACGTTAAACTGTATTTCGTCCCGCATGACGTTAAACTGTATCTCATCCCGCATGACGTAGAACTATATTCTGTCCCGCATGACGTTAAACTATATTCCATCCCGCATAACGTTAACCTGTATTTCATCCAACATGACGTTAAACTGTATTTCGTCCAACATGAAGTTAAACTGTGCTTCAAGAACTACGTGTGGCTTGATTCTCCTCCTAATGAGATACGTAGGACCGCCCGGACATTTTGTCTTGGGTCCAGCCCTAGGGATTGCTGAACCCCGTCCTTCCTTATTGTCGGCCCCTCGGCCCGACTTCATGGGAAGTGGTGTAATCGGGACATTTACCCCAAGCAGGTTCGGGATGCCCCATGGTAATAATGGGAAGTGACAATTCTCTCGCTAAAGAGGTCCTGCCTGGAAATTGGGACAACCCGTGATCAGGTCGGTATGTCTGCCTAATATGCCTTCGCCATGGTGGCACAATATCGAGAGTGTTGGACTCTGTTCGAACAAGCCACCACTCCACCTCCCACGCTTTGCGTCCCCCTTTATTCGGATCCTCATTTCCTTTCATGTTTGACGGGACCCCCTAATAGTATGGATGCTTGACCTATGGTCTGCCTACTGTCCTAGGCCAACATTTCGGAGGACTGGTCATGTTTTACGGGACCCCCTAACAGTATGGATGACAGACCTATGCTCTGCCTATTGTCCTGGGCCAACGTTCCGTAAAACTGACCGACGATATTTGAGTTAGGCCCCGTGTTGCGAACATGGTCAGTGGTCAGCCATCATTTATTGTCCCCATTCCAGGCCAACATGATATGTATGTTGTGTTTCCGCCACGGTTGACAGTTATCCTCCATGGTTACGCCCCATTGGGTTCTGAATTTGGGAAGCGTGATTCACCCTTTCTCTCCACCCCCTGTGTTCGAATGGATTTCAATGCCCCCGGCATCGCCCCACTCGTGTGTTAGAGCACATTGAGAAGTCGACACATCAATCGGCCCGGGGTCTCCTCAGAAGTCCAGGCCCGATTTTGGACGCCTGAAGCTTGGTCAATGCCCCACAGTTGAACAGAATGATGGTACGAGCATCTCCTTCTTCTCGCGTTGGGCACGTCCCACATGAGCCTAGGGGTGAGTTGTTATTCGTTTCGAAACTATGGTTTATAGAATTAAAACAAGGGTACAAAAGAGTGGATTTGGCCATATATTGGATTGAGACGATGAGCAATACAAGCAAAAAATTTCATGAGATGGAAAAAACAAAGCCCTCAGGGATCAGCATGCTGAAGTGATCTTTCCAGCACTGCTACCCTCTGGATGGTAGCCTCCAGGGCCGCTTTTCGCTCTTTGAAGACTCTCTCCTCATCGGCCACCACAGAGCGCAGCTCGCCATCCCTAGCTTGTGCCTGCGCTTGCTCGATTCGAAGTACGGTCATCTGGTGACTCGCCTCCACCAGTTATTCCTGTGCATCAGCCAGCTGGGCCGTCAATTGTTCCACGAGCTCAGAGCATACTGCGATGAAGACCTCCTTATCTGCAGCTTTCCCTTCGAGGTACCAGACTTATTTCTCCTCCCTCAACAGCGCTTGAGCACTTGCTGATCCTTCCCAGCACTGGGAAATGTCGGTGCGCCGGCTGCTCTCGCGTATCTTCTCGGCCATGTAATCACGGACCGTCAGATGAAAACGCTGAGCGTCAGCCCCTCCGGTGCACAGGAAGCGCAGTCAGGTCTGAAGTGATCCCATCTGCCTCATCCAATCTGACTGGGGCTGCTTGAGGAAGCGCTGGATACACTTCCACCCTTTGCGCCATGTCATCCGGCTCTCCTCGGTTCCCTCTGAGTCTGAGTCATCTATCTCCTCAGGGTCATCAGGTCGGTATATAGGGAAGGCCACCAGCATATCGACAGCAGGATCCGCCCCAGGGATGTATTTGTGAGGGATAGAATCCTCGACATCCGGGCGACCTTCTTCTCTCGCCCCAACAGCAATGATGCCTCCACCAGCTTCCAACCTCATCTTAGGAATAGCGCCGCTGATGTCCGCCGCCCCCTGTTCATCAATTGTTGGGCCTGACTCAGTGCAGAGAGCATGTTCCAAACGAGGTGGTATGTCCGCCGCTGTTCCACTCACAGACGGCCTGGGATCCGCAGCCTAATGTGCCTCCAGTGTTGAGATCACTACA
Source organism: Viscum album (assembly GCA_963277665.1). NCBI lineage: Eukaryota > Viridiplantae > Streptophyta > Magnoliopsida > Santalales > Viscaceae > Viscum > Viscum album. The sequence goes on from OY728135.1 coordinate 342,703,509, forward strand.
CAAGGCATATGCTGGTTAGATGGGATCTTTTTCCACCATGCACTAGTAGTAAAGTGTGAGACTTACAGGAATCCAGAGCGTCGGTCCCCAGTGTTTCGTCCACTGCAGGAGCCACCGCAAGGGGAGACCCCTCCGCGCTTGTTAATTCAATGATGGGTGTCAGATCCCCATCATGTCCCACTGGTTTCTCTCCTCCCTCCTCTGGTGGGGACGCCCGTCCAATGCTCAACTTCTCTTGAGTGGGATGGGGAAGTGAGTTATAAGTTGTAAAGGAGAATGAATGAATAAGGGAAATGAATGAAGACAGAGACAAACCTTGAGAATCTCGGTTATGTCGAGATCAAAGTCGGAAATCTCGCCGCTCTCTCGGAGACTCCCTTGGTAGGTCTCCCCTTGCGACCCCTCACCTTCGAGCTCTTCTTCTTCGTCTTCTCCCTCGCCTTCGTCCTCTCCGGTTTCCTCCCCCTCTGGATCCTCGTCACTGTCCCCTTATCTCGGTGGCATCGCTTCCGGATCATGCTCCTGGCCGAGCATCACTTTCACTAGGAAAGGTGGCTCCGCACCCCTCCCCCTCTAGCGCGCGTATGCGTCCATGGCCGTCAGATAAGCATGCCTCCGATGGAAGTTTACTCGGTCGGTAATTCGAATGAGCCCGACCTCTGGCAGTTGGATCCAATTTTTCATTATCTTCTGCCAGATGGCTTCGATGATCAGCGATTGCCGCAGGGTCATCCAGGCTGACCACAGTGTCGGGAGAATTGCATCTTGAGAAGGTTTGAGCAGATATCTTATCTGCTTCCTGGGCAGTTCCCTGGCCGCCTCATGTGACCCCCCTGCGGGTAACGAGGACGTGGCGACACCATGTGATGTCCCCGATGCCGAAGTCCCGACATGCGCATGCCTCGCTGCCTGATGCGCCCTTAGTTCCCCCTTCTGACGGCACTGTTCCTTCTTTCCCGTTGCCCAGTTTCCGTGCGAGTGACCTAGAGTTGCCAGAAATGCTTGCGTAATAGCCCCTCAGGGTACGCAATAGTCCAGTGTTCGTCGTATTCGGTTGGTAGTCTGGAATCGACCCCGGAGGGGGGAAGAGTGATGACATCGCCAGAGCCGAAGGTGGTAAATATCAACCACATCTGGCGCAGGATGCATGGATTCTTCTCCTGCCAAACAGCCATGAATACCTTCTTCAGCATTCGCTGGAGGCACCCGAATTGCCTGGCGAATCGGGATGGCATGTACGGCTCGCAGATCACCTTCCCGTCGATTCGAGCCACGAGCACCCCACCCCGAATGCTCTGGAAGTATTTCTGCTGTTTCAGATAGCCTCGACCGTTGTCCACCAGCTGGACGACCGAGGTGGGGAACGGGCTAAAGTTGAAGTTAGCATGGTTGCCGATGTGGATCATTACACCCTCCTAATTGAGCGTCATCGGCACCACCCCTGCGATATTTAGCAAGGACGGTCGCAGACCGTTGCCCGGAGGACGGACGACGTTTGGGAAAGTATACCCGCCAAGATGATCCGCCACCCAACCATGGAAGATCTGGAAGGGACCACATACTCTCCGAGGCAACCCCCCTTGTGAGATGCACCCCAGAATGGTATACAGCTTGGCCAGTATGGGGATGCCCAAGTTGAACCGTTTGTTAGCGGCCATGGAGCCCGCCATCACCAATGTTGCTGGATGGACGCCCATCCTCACATCCCAGACCAGTAGGAGCCACCCGCTCAGGAAGGAGGCAAGGAACCCAACATACCGGACGTTCAGGTCCTGGGCCTCAATGACGTGGTAGCCCCATGATTGGTATTGCCCCGCCTCCAGGGTCCTCCAGTATGACCCATCCCTGCTCCTCTAAGTCGCGGTTGGGCACCGATTTCCCCGTCCCAGAATCTTGACGGTCGGATCCTTCTCGAGTAACAGGCTGAACCAGCCCTTGAAGGAAACATCCTTCAGGAAGTCCTTGAGCCCCAGCCTCTCTTTGGCTAGCTCCAACAGGTGCCATGTCAGCATAGGCGTCTGCGTCCTGTCTCCCTAGATGTTCTTTGGAGGAACGAACTCGTCGTATTGGTAACCCTCCAGTGGGATACCTATGATGCATTGAACGTCCCAGATACTGATGCCGACATCCCCATGATTAAGGTGGAATGTGTTGGTGTCAGGAGACCACCGGGTGAATAACTCCGGTCCGAGTTCAGGCTGGCGGTGGAAATGGAACTGTGATGTCCATATCGCCTCGAACAGGCCGATATACCGCAGTTCTTCCCCGAACTGGTCACAGGTATGGCGGACCCAGAACGCCCAGGCCCATTCACTGGTGAAGTTTCCCCCAGACCACAGGTCCCAATCCTTCAGCCAGCCCTTCACGTCATCCGTGATGCTCTGACGGAACGTGCTCGCGTGGAGGGACGTAGAATCCTCTGCCACAGGCTCATCCCCGGTAATGGTCCTAGTCCTTGGTTTCAGGACATATACATCCATATGTCTAGTTTCCCTGGTAGGATGGTCGTTGTTGGTGATGTTGTAGCGAGGAAGTTCGTCCTCCCGGGTCCCCCAAGACCACGGCGTCTCCACTTCGAAGCCCGGTAGTGGCACCTCCTCCAGGATGCCAAAATTCCAGAGCGGGAGGTTGTCTGACAAGGGGTACGTCTTCTAGGATGGAGTCAGCAGATTGAACAAGGTCAGATTGTTGGAGACAATCACCTTGGCTCCATAAACCTCCTCGTTCGCCACCATTTCTGTCCTACGGGCAACGACTTCCCCCTCATCAACTTGGTTTGCATCCATCTCGAATCTTTCGGGAGTTGGGAGAAATCAGGATGCAGTGCACGAAATCAGAGAGTTCTGCGCGAAATCTGAATGAGTGGTGTGAAATCCTAGAGATGAGCGTGCAATCGGCACACAATGTGCGGAAAAGCATGAACAGGCGCGAAATCAAAACCGAATTTCATATGGAATTCCGCACTGCCAGAGCGTTTTTACGCGTAGCCGTAGAACCGATTTCGCGCATGAGAGCGATGAGCCTATCGCATGGAAAAAGTGGAAGTACGGATTTGGGACCCAGCACCCCTTTTTATAGGCGAGGCCAGGGTTCCGCGCCGTGCGGAAAGAGGATTCTGCGCCCGTCCATAGGTTTTGCGCATCAAAATTTTGCGTGCAACTTGACCAGGGGACTCTGCATTTCGGTGTTTCGGCGTTTCCCTTGGAATCCGATCGTTGCGACCTCTCTCCGATCCAATTCCAAGGGGGGGGGGCATTTGTTGACGCCGAAAAAATTCCGTAACTCTCGGAGGAAGTTTCAAAATGACGAAGCGAAGTCATATTTGGAATCATAGGCCCGATCCGGAGGCCCGGGAAGTGGTGCACGAAAAATTGGATGAGGTGCGTGAAAAAAGATGTCCCGCGCGAAAGGCACACAGGATTCGCGAAAAGTCCTTGTGTCGGCGCGTAATAATTTCGCACCCACGTCCCGCACGGTTGATGTTTTCGTGACGTCGTCCCTGTCGCACAAATATTTCACGCGTCGCCTAGATTCTGCGCCGGAGGTCGCCTATAAATACAAGGTGACCCCGAACAGTTTGGGTGTTGAGGAATCTGAAGCGACTCTCATGCGAGCAATTCGGCTCCCCCCGTGCGCAAGATGACATCCTGGTAATCCCTCATTTCATGAAACTTTGCCCCGGAGATTGCCTTTGCATGAAACTCCACTAGCTTCAGTGAATTTTCCCCCTCCCCCGGGTTTGAGCCTTGCGCGCAATACCCTACCTTGCGCGCAAAACCCTGCGCGTAATTACCCCTTCGCGTGCAATTCCATTGCTCCAATTATGCGCCGTCCCGGTGTTTTGCGTGCAAACCTTCCCTTTTGCGCGCAAATCCCATGACCTCCCACCTTGATGCCCCTTGGCTGCCCCCTTCACCGACACCTGATGTCTCCCCTACCGGGCATGCGTGCCATGCGTTGTTTTCCCGTACGGCCATCCAGGCTCGTGCGAAGTAACATCAAGGTCCCTTGGGCCGTGTTTCCCATTGCGTTGCTTTGCCTTATGCTTCTCTTCATAGGCACGCTAATAGATATTGCTTCTTCGCATAGCCACACTAATGTGGACCCCCCGGTGGTTTGCCCTACGGCCCCCCTTCACTACGTCCTTGCCGATGCCTTACCTCCCACAAGGGGTAGAGGGTGTTGGGCATGTAAGCCCTAGGGGTGTGGAGAAAACCCACCTCATCCAAGTTGCAGGACGTTAAACTGCTAACCACCTCATCCTTAACACAAGACATTAAACTATGGTCTGACCCCGTGCTTCGCACGCAGGGTCCCCCCAGCTCGGACATTTTTTTACGCCACTCGTCTCCACGGGAATGGAATCTTCCTCACATGGAATGAGATCCTCCTTGTCCGAGCGGCGTTTTTCCGCGGGGGAAGGGACACCCCAGAGCGTAAGCCCCTAGCCTTTCTTGCGGATGACTACACCCATGCATCAACGTACTTTCCCCCTACCAAGGCCAGTGGAGTCCTTTTCCCACTGCGCTTTGTCGCACCATGGGCCTCCACCCTGGAGTAAGCCCCGGCACCAAGGGCCTCTAACCACACGTAAGACCATGTTTCCTCTTTGATCCGCTCAATGCATAAGCCCCATTCCGCTTCTCACGGACGCACCCTTCGCGGCGTGATCGTCTGGTCCCTGCTACCTCTTGTTTCCCACACCGAGCATGACTCACGTGGGCTTAGAGCGCGCATAGACCATGACATCCTCTTATGGGCCACCCCAGAGCGTAAGCCCCATCCCAACGAACTACATGGACTTTGATCCGTGCTAACGCAGGGTACGTAGGAAGCCTCCACGAGGTTCAAGCCCACCACCCGATCGTCCCGACCTCTCCATGTCGGTTCCCTGACCACCTTGGGCCGCCTCAGAGCGTAAGCCCCAAACCCCTCATCCCACATGACGTTAAACTGTATCTCATCCCGCATTACGTTAAATTGTATCTTGTCCCACATGATGTTAAACTGTATCCCCCATCTTGGGCCATCTCAGAATGTAAGCCCCATGTCCCACTCCACCATCCATCATGATCCTTACCCGGGACGCCACATTCCGGTGAGATCATGCCACCCCATCCCACTCCATAGCATCCGGGAAGCCGCCTACGTGCTGGCCCCAACATTGGTGTTCCCCCTAGGGGCCCTTCAACCCAATCCGTCTACGCAAGACATTAAACGCGCGGCATACCCCTTGTTAAACTTGGGAAGCTGAGAAAAGCCTCAAATGGAACACATTCCCCGCGTCCGATGTGGGATGCCTCGGTCTTACACACCCTCGAGAAGCCCTGTGATGAGGGACTGAAGATAGACATGCCAACGACGCCCCAACATGACCATTCTACTCACCGAAGGTTGCTACCCCGACAAGACCCCTTGGAGCGTCTTGACAGAAGCAGCGTAATTAATTGGCGTCCATGTAGATATGGCGCCAGGAATGAGCTTCACGAACCCATCTTAAATTTATGAGGGAGACCCGAACTAGGTGATGAGCTCCGAGGAGGAATCCACGGAAGGAAGAACCGACATCCCATCATCCTGGTTTCGATCAAGGAGAAGACATCCCTGAATAAGGAACGGATGCCGCCCGCCTTTGGAAAGCGGGAATGCAGGGTAACAAGCAGCGCGTCCTCCCCATAGATGGATGCGCGCGCCCCGGCGAAAGCATCAGAGAAACCAGCTCGAAGAGAGACATAATCTTCTGGCTCACAGTATTCGGAGTAGTTGCGATCTCAAACTGAGCTTATAGAGAGTTTGTAGAAGCAGCATGAAGAGACGTGTCAGCAGCTGCAATAGATGGAGGAAGAAAAGCATTATCAGAAGCAGCAACAATAACAGTTGTTTGAGGAGAATATGTGTCGATGGTAGCAGCAGAAATAGTATAACCATGAGGAGAATATGTGTCGATGGTAGTAGCAGCATCACAAATAGATGACGTACATGTGCCATCTGACTCGTAGTTTTGGGATGGAGATTCCTCCATCATCTACTCCAGCTCATCCAGAATACTATTCCCCCGCAGTGATTTTTTTGTTATGTTAAAAACATTTGAATTCAACATTTGTTGTAATATTTAACTATTTGCAGTTTTTTTTTATATTGGTTCAAATATTGCATAATTTAATTTTTATTTATTTGGAATGATTTATTATTTTATTATTTATTATTAGTATTATATTTTTTTAGTTTGATTGTTTTAATAATAATATAATAAAAACATATTATTTTTTATGTTTTTTTTGTGAATATTGAGAATTATAATATTTTTAGTTTTTTATTATTTTAATAATATTAATATTATTTTTCATTAATAATAATTTTAGTAATAATTTTATTAATTATTTGTGACGGGAACCCATCACAAATAGATTATATATATATATTTTTTAAAACTTATTTGTGATGGGTTCTTGTACCATCGCAAATAAGTTTTTTCGATGCGCCCGTTACAAAAGATTTATGTATATATAACATATATAAACGAAGAACTATTTGTGACGGGACGACGAGCCCGTCGCAAGGACTTTTTGTATTGAGCCCGTCGCAAAAGGTTTATATATATATAATGTATTTAATCAAAGATCCATTTGCAGTGATCCCATCGTAAAACATATTAGTGATGAAACCGTTTTCTGCAATGAGCTATTTGCGACGGGACCCTGTCACAAAAGACTTTTTGCGACGGGATCCCATCATAAATAGCCCATTGCAAATAGTCGTAATTCTAGTAGTGAACTAAGATAAAAGCTATGTGATATATCTTATCATTCTAACACACTAGAAATATTCTTTCAAACATCTTTTCATCTTCATTCTTCCAGGATGAATAAATAATGACGATCTATAATCTTCTTCTCACAACTACTTCTTGTGATCTGGTATGGTCATAGCACATAAATGGTTTCTGAACCTTATCTTTACACTGTGATCAAGGGGAACCCCAAGAAAACTTATTAACTTCTTTTTAATCTCTATATCCTGCTTCTACACCTATTTTATCATCACTTGTATAAATGGTTGAACATTCAATTGAGAATGTTTATATTTTTTCCCTTACATCATGATTTAAAGATTCATCATTTGAAATGTGAAAAATATATGATATTTTTTGATCCTCATAATGGATAATATTTCAAGATAATTTGGACTAAATGAATCATCCACATTATTTTCTTTCTCAAGGTGGAAATGTATAAAAAAGTCATAATCTTTAATTAGCTCTAATAATCTTCTTTAGCGCATGTTTAACTACTTTTATGTGAATATATACATTAAAATTATGTGAAAACAATATATATAAGTATGATCCATAAAGATAATTCAACTATATCATTAGTGGAAAAAATACCAACACTAACTCTAAATCATGAGTTGGTTAATTTTTCTCATGAATCTTCAATAGTCATGAGGTATAAACTACAACCATGTCATTATTCATAAGAAAACATCCAAAACCATTCTTTGAAGTACCACTATATATTACATACCATTATCCACTATAGGTTAATATAAGAATAGGTTCACTATGTAATTCTCAATTTAATGCCTTTCAAATTTTCTCACATTAATCAGTATCACGGTACTTGGATCCCTTCAGAGTTGACTTGTTCATAGGATTAGTTAGTCATGAGAAATTCTGAACAAACCATCAATAATTCAAGAAAAATATTGTTCTCGTTCACTGTTATTGTTATAAGACAACAGTCAATATCCATAGTATTTCATGGATATATTTGTATAGCTTATCTCAAGATTATATGACCCATAAATGAAATATTTTGTAGAAAAAAATTACAATTTGTAATTTTTTTCATACAATTTCTCCTTCCTTATGGCCTTTAGTATAATTCCCAAGTGGTATTAACACTCATACTTCCTCTTTGAATATACTAGAATATCATCTATAAATAATATCACAAACTAGTCACGGTAATCTCTAAATACATTATTCATCAAATCCATGAAGATGGAGAGGGAATTTGTAATACCAAATGAAATCACTATATATTCATAGTTTCTATACTGTGTGTGGAATTTTTTATTATGTATATCCTTCTTCTTGACCTTTAATTTATGATATTTATAATGAAGGATAATATTTTAAATATATTTATCTCCACGTAGTTGATCAAAAAATACATCAACATAGGGAAGATGATACTTTTTCTTAATCAGGATATTGTTTAGCTCCCAATATTAAATTTAGACCCGCATTGACCCATATTATTTTTTATCAAATAGAACATGTTCACCCCAAGGTCACACATAGGGACAAATGAATCCATATTCAAGGGTTTCTTAGAGTTTCTTCCTCAATTCTTGCAACTCAATCGAGGAAATGCTATTGGGAGTCTTTGAAATTGTTGTTGAACTAGGTACAAGTTATATTATGAAATCAACTTAATTTTTTAATGGAGGACTAATCATCTCTTTGAAAATGACATCAAAAAGTTTCAGAACAATAAGAATGTCATTAATATCATGTTTCTACCCAACCATTTGAGATATACAACCCTTATTAATATAATTAAAACCCATACAATTATTGGATTGGGTTATACCAAATATGCATAAGAGGGGGGGGGGGTGAATTGAGAATTTAAAAATTTCTTTGAGAATCGTGATGATTACCAAATCTTCCCTTTATCTTTATCAGAATTTTTATGCAGTGAAAAAATAAATAGATTGAAGGACTCACTAATGTATAGTGGTTCGGGGAACAGAATTTCCCTTGTCCACTCCAATGTTCTACTCCACAAGATTAGTTATTTTCTCTATCTTGTCCTATTATCAACAGACCGTCCACAACTGAGTATAGGTAGTTGAGACCTTTACAAGTTGAGGCTAAAATAGAGCATTATAGTTCATGCACAGAACCAAATTCAATGCTTTGTACGAGAAGATGGTTACTAAAAAATGAAAGGATTATTTGTCTAAAAATACTTTCTAGTTGTTCTTCACAATTGCAGTAGTACACAACTAATAATAGATGGTTCGTCATCTTCAGAAAAGATGTTCTTCGGGTAAGATCATTTCCATGTCAATCTAGTTGCAAATAGATCTTGAAATAAAATAAACTACTTTAAAAAAAATTGATTCATGATAAATCTTCGATGTAGAAAAATAATATCTTATGCTTTTCATTTTCTTCAGAAAAATAGAGTCTGATAGATCTTGGTAGCAGCAGTTCTGTGTGACTCGTATATCTCTTTTTTGAAATGAAGGATCTCTCTATGTAAATCAAAATAACACAGATATATAAAGAATAAAGATGAGTGTTTTCCTTTCAAATTTAGATAAAAAAATGTCTCATTAAGAATTGTGATATTCAAATGTTTGAATAACAGAGCATATGTAACTTCCCATAATAATCAAAATGAAATACTCCTCTTAAATTGATACATTGAATCATAAATAAATGTATTTAAATTAGTCATAGATATGATCTACTATCGGGCTTTGAAACTGGCTTGAAATAAGCCTGATATTCCACATAAATACAATTGCACGATAAAGTAATATTTTAAATATCTGATGTTAAACGTAGGGTTGATGATCTATTCTTCAAACTTAAGGTTGTTCTCAAACGTAAGATTGATCTAAAATTTAAGGTTGATATTCCATACTTTCCTCTTTAAATTTTAAATGTATGGTAGATTATCCATACATTCCTCTTTAACATTCAAACATATGGTATATTATCCATACATTCTTCTTTAGCAAAATGTATGATACATGATCCGAACATTCGATATAATGTAAGGTTTATTATAAAAGTAAGGATGAAGATCCATAATTTTGTGGAAGGAAATGTATGGTTTAATACATATGTATAGTTATTCTTCCATTCTTTTATAATATTACAAACTTAATGTTCTTTCCAAATGTAAGGTTATTTTACCATACTTTTTTGAACTCTCGTAAAGTAAACATAAGATTTTATCCTTACTATATGCTCTTCGACATAGGGTATGAACTGTGTTTCTAGAACATTCTAAATTGATTTCTGAACACTTTTTCAAATATTCCATGTGGATTTAAATGCTTAATATTATTCCAAAATATAAATATAATGAATATTAATTTTCTGAAATTTACTCAATGTAAAATCATTATAATAATAAATAAGTGAATTTTTGAGCTTTAAAATCATCATAAAAAGATCGAGTATTATTAAAAAACTAAATTCTAAACAATCTCCCCTAATTATAATCATATAGAATATTGTTGAAAACAACATTTTCTCAAAAAATATTCCACTTTTTTATGATCACAAAACCCATGAAATAACCCAAGAAATTAATTACATATAATTTATAATTTAGCAATGATAAAATAATAATTTATTTTAACAAGATTATTTCAACAAGAATTAAATAAATTGTTACTTATAAAGAAATTACCTTTCTGTTTTTTAAAATGATTAAAATTTCTTTTAGTAATTTTAACCCCTTTTATAGAGTTAAATAATGAATAATAAATAATAATAAAAATTATCCAAATTTATTCTATAATGGTAAAACATAAATACAATATAGAATGTTGTATTGTATCCAGATATCTCCCAATATGAAAAATATTTATCCATTGTCTTAAAATAAAATTTTGTCTTTATTCAATTAATCCCCCTTTTGTGATATAAGAAATAATGATAAAATAAGGAATATAACACATTTAATGTAACACCAAACTCAAGTAAATACTATCATAAACTAGTTATCAATAATTGAATTTGGATTATGGAATTCTAACATAGATATAATGGTAAAACAAATTAAAAACACATAAAAATGATATTAAAAAAATTCTAATTGAAAATGAATGTACATAATTGATATAGGAATCAAGTTTAGGATAAAAGGGTTTGAAAAAGGGTATTTTAGCACTTCTGAACAACTTCATTTAACTCTTCTAACTATGTTCTCAACCTCTTCATTAGAAAATCTCCTAGACGAATTATCAAATCTCTTCCTTCCTAGTTCAAATGGATACATTCAATCATATTGACTCTGAATAACTCATGAAATATTTCTTACTTTCCCATGAACTTGTTTAGCTTTTCTATGAACCTATTCAGTAACTCTCTTACCCCTAGTTCATCTAATGTAAGCTGGTCAAAAATATGATTTTTATTATCTAATAGAATAGATAGTGGATCACTATTACATTGAATGTCTTACAACCTATCATTTATATTTCTCATTATAGCTGTAATGGTATGGAATATCTTGATTGGATCAGGCGAAGTACCTGATGTAAATTCTTGAATTCCCCTAAATGTGTCCAACTTTTTATCCATGATTGTTTTGAAGTCATCCTAATCTAATTTCAGTACAATTTATGAATTTATTTTCTCTACATCGGCTAACATCTCCTTCTTAAAACATTCCACTTCTCTTTTTGATACTGAACTATCTTTCTAGTTCAAAAACTTCTGTCTCTCCTTCTCTAATTCTCTTCAAAATGAAACATTTTCTGCTTGAATTATTTTAAATTTTCTAATTATCTTCTCTACATGATTAATCTCATAATCATAGGAACCCTGTTCTTGAGTCTCAACTTGATTTAACAAAATTAATGGAAACGATTGAGCATCAGATCTCTGATCTATATCCTTCTCCACTGGTTGGTCAACCAATTTTTCCTTAGAGTCTTGAACTGACTCATCCACAGAAAAATTTTCAATTAAGACTTCAGTATGAATGTTAGATAGATTATCTCTTATGTTCGCATTTTCATTAGGTTGGTTCTCCTCATGATCATCTTCATTTACTTTTTCTAACACATGTTCTTCTTGAATTGGTTCTTCCTAAATTACTTCGGAAGGTTGTGCAGACTATTGTTGAACATATTCAGTTCAACCCACATCAACTTCTCTAGGCCCTACCTCTACCTGAGGTACAACATCATCTTCAATTTGAGGTACCACCAAAATCTGAGAAATAACTTCTCTTGGAAATCTATAGATTAAAAGATATCCAATTTTAATAGAATCTATTTGAAAAGGCTCCTAACCAACTTGAGATGCTCTTAGTCTTTTCCCCTAAAGTCCCTCTTGACATTCCTCATCAGTAGGTGCAACGACTGCTTCAAATCTAATTCTTCTGGATATTTTTGAAACATCACAGGTCCTTGATTCAGCAATTCCTTCTTTGGGTTTTCCAGTTTCCTATCCCTGAGCAGACTCATGATCTTCATCAGCACCAACATGCATAATAATTCCTTTAATAATGCTCTAGAAAAATCCTATTTTTCTTAAGGTTCCATCATTTAACATGTTATTAGGATGGCTTCACTCTCTGGAATCCACTAATCTCACAATATCAAACTTAAACAACAATTTTGAAATAAACATCCCATAAGGATATAAGTTCATTCTAGCCTCTAGTTGATAACATTAGTTAAAATACCTTATCATATAATGAGAAACATTCAACTTGATGTCACTCAGAAATAAAAACATCAAATACATATACAGATATAAAATTTTCTTCATTTCATACATCCTTGGGGTAATTCCTGTTCGAACAAATTTTACCAGAATTTTTTGATTTGGCACCACATCTTTGAGTAACATTTCCTTTTGATATTCATAGAACCAAGAAATATGAAAGAATGTCCTATGACGTATGTTCATGATGTACAATGTATTTCAAATCAATGTGATAAACTCCCCCATGAGGGCAGTCTAAGATTCTAGCTATTTCCAATGATGAAATAGAAAAATCATGAAATTCAATTTTCATGAATATGGAGTCCTCTATATCTCCAAGACTGAACTAAATATTTTAAAAGAAATTTCGTAACTCTAGCTTGTACATAAATTCTTTATTTTCATCACTGAATGTTTGTTCGAGATTTGGAAAATCCAAAGCTTGATTCAGCGTTAGATTGGTCCAGTATAACCATTCCAAATCAATTAATTTTCCCTGAAAGATCTTATTTCCTACCGAACATTGACTCTTAACATTACTAGTTTCTCCTTCCTCGATTCTCTTTTTCTTGGAAATTTCTATCTCAATGTTCTAAAGGCTTGAAGGTTTAGGGTTTCGAAGTTTCAGTCAAAGGTAGATGAAGGCGGCAAGGGTTTCAATGTTTCGAAAGGTTTTAGGAAAATGAATTTGATTTGAATTTGAAATGGGTTCTGAAAACCTCTATTGTCATGTCATTACATATAAAATAATCATTATAATAAAAAAATAAATAAAAATGTTCATAAGAAAAAAATTATAGAAGTACAGGCGAAATTTTAAATTATTCTAAAAACAAATTGTTAAATTATTTAAAATAGTGAAGATTAAAATAAAGTATGAATTAATTTAAAAAATTCATTTAAAATTAGATAAACCTATCTCCCCATTAATAAAATCAAACCATGCAGTGGAAAGTGGATTAGTAAAAATATCTACTATTTGAATGTCAGTACTTACAAATTATAAGAATATATCCTTGTTAAGAACATAATCTCTTAGAAAATGATGTCTATTATCAATATTCTTCGTCTTAGAATGATTAATATGATTTTTTGAAATATTTATTGTGCTTGTATTATCACATAAAATATATGTATTATTAAAATTTATTCCAAAGTCTAGAAGAGGGTTTTTCATCCACAACACTTATGCACTACAACTACCTCCAGACACATATTCTGCCTTGACTGTTGACAAGGAAACTGAGTGTGGGTTTTTACTAGACCATGAAACTAAATATTTTCCTAAAAAGTGACAAGCTCATTGGGTGATTTTTCTATCTAATCTACAACTTACAATTTCAACATTTGAATATGAAATTAAATTAATATCATAATTTTTTGGATAGAGAAGAGGTTGAAAAATAGTTCCTTTTAAATATCTAAAAATTATTTTGAAAAAACATAAGTGAGATTATTTTGGATTTGATTGATGTATTGCAAAAAGATAAACTAAGTACATTATATATGCCCTGGCAGTAGTAATATATAATAAAATACCAATAATACCTCTATATAAATTGTCATCATCAGATTTTCTAGTTTTATCCAAATCATGTTTTATATTAGTATACATAGGAGTTGTATCTGTCTTGCTGTTTTCAAGACCAAATTTCTCTAGTAAATCAGTAATAAATTTTCTTTGATTGAAAACATTTCCAAAATATTTTTGATAAATTTGAAGTCCTAAAATGAAATTTAATTCTCCCATCATACTCATTTGAAATTATTTTTGCATTAAGTTTGAAATCTCATGACAATGATTTTTATTTCATGATCCAAAAATTACACCATAAACCTAAATTTGAACCATTAAAATATTGGAGTTTAAAATTTTCCTAAATAATGATATATTTTTCATTCCAATAATAAAATCATTTTTTAAAATAACAGAACATAAAATTTTATACCAAGCTCTAGGTGCTTGTTTAAGGCAATAAAAACCATTAGAAAGTTTAAAAAATAATATGGTTTTTGAGAATTTTCAAAACCAAAAGGTTTATCAACATAAACATCATCCATTAAATGATCATTTAAAAAGGTAGACTTAACATCCATTTTAAATAATGTAATTTTCATATTAGATGCATTGGATAAAAGGATTCTAATGGCTCTAGTATAGAAATAGGTGAAAAGGTATCTTCATAATATATACCTTCTTCCTGATTATATCCTTTTGCATATAGTCTTGCTTTATATCTAGTTTTTATTCCATGATCATCTTATTTATTTCTAAAGACCCATTTTGTACCTATAACTGGAAAGTTTTGTGGTCTTTCAACTAAATTCCAAACATCCTTTATCATGAATTGGTTTAGTTTTCCTTTCATTACTATCATCCAACTTTAATCTTCTAAGGATTTTTATAATGTCTTAGATTCTAGTTGGGATATAAAGGCATAAAACTTAACAAGATTTCCAACATTTCTTCTATTATTTATTCTAGTGTCTAGGTCTCCTATAATAGTTTCTAAAGGGTAATTTTTTAGGGTTCTAGATTTTCTAGGTAATAAACTATTAGGTTCATCAGTGTCATAATCTTATGAAATTGAATAAATTTTATTTATATCTTTTTCAAAATCAATTTTCAAGTTCTCATGTCTCATGTTTTCATTAGAGTTAGATTTATTAATTTGATCATCCCTTTTCTCTAAGGGACCAGATTCATCAACCTTTACATGAACTAATTCTTCAATAATCCTTGATTTTTTATAAACAAATATATAATATTTGGATGTTCCAAAATATCCTAACAAAATTCCTTCATCAGATTTTGGATCAATCTTACCAAGGTTTTCCGTGGTTCTCAAGATATAAACCTTGCATCAAAAAACATTAAAGTATTTTACATTAGGTTTTCTGTTATTCCAATGTTTATAGAGTGTCTTTTTGAAAATAGGTCTAATTGAATATCTATTCAATATATAATAGGTTGTTCTTATATATTCTTCCCAAAAATAGGTAGGAAGACTGTATTCATTCAGCATAGTCTTAGCCATTTCTTGAATAGTTTTATTTCTTCTTTCAACAATCTAATTCTGTTGAGGTGTTCTTGGTGCAGAGAATGTTTTTTTGATACCAAAATTTGAGAAAAAGGAATTGAATTACAAATTCCCATATTCTCTACCATGATCACTTCATAATGAAATTATTTTAAAACCTTTTTCATTTTGAACATCTTTGCAAAAACATTTAATTATAGTAAAAGCTTCATTTTTATATTTTAGAAAATAAATCCATGTAAATATAGAATAGTAATTAACTAAATCACATACATATAATTTAACATCCAAACTTTATATTATTGAAGGTACAAAAAAATCCATGTCGAAAAGTTATAGAGGTTTAGATGTATCAATTTTTTTAACATATTTGAAAGATGATGTGTGCTTATTTTCAAGTTGACATGCATCACAAAATCTATCACTATAAAATTTAAGACTAGGTAAATCAAAAACATGTTGTTTATTAGATAAATTATTTAAATCATTTATATTCAAATGTATAAGTATTATATGCAAGATCTAAGATACATTTATCTTAGAAGTTAAACAATTTACTTTTTGTTTACATAAGTAGTTTAATCCCAAAGTATAACCATTTTCAGTTCTAGGTGCTCTTAATTTAAGAATTTTATCCTTAAAAATAGAACATTAGTTGTTAGAAAAATCAACACAATAACCATCATCACATAGATGAGAGATACTTATCAGGTTGTGTTTTAATCCTTATACATAGAGTAATTTATTGATAAAGGAAATTTCTAGATATCCAATAGTTCCAATGCTAATTATTTTACCTTTGGAATTGTCACCAAATATGACTAATCCTCCATCCTTTTGAGTTAATATTTTATAGTTTGATGAGTTCCCACTCATATGCCTAGAGCAGCAACTGTCCATATACCATATTTCATTTTAGCTTATGTGACAAGCTTCTTAAAAATAAATTCAAACAAAATTTTGTTTTGGTACCCATATTCTATTAGGTCCAGCTGTGTTAGCTAGAAAATATTTGGGAATCCATACTTGATTTTTTTTCTATAATCAATGGAATCATATAAACTACATTCAACAAAGATTTTCTTAATCCCACTTATTTGAGGTTGCCTTAAATAATTGTTTTTAGATATGTTACCTTTTTATCCATAGTATTTATAAATTATACATTTTTTACATGGAATAAAATAATTCTTATACAGTTTGGGTTTCTCACCTTTACTGCTTATTTCATATCATTCCTTTTTAATCAAATTCTTTCAAAGAGTTTTATTTAGTGAATTTTCTCCTTTTATAAAAACAAGAGTTCAACTTATTTATGTTTCAAATTCTATTTGTAGTGTTCTTATTTTAGTTTCATTATCTGTATAGCTTGTATTTGATGAGTTATATTTTTTAATTATCTCTTGATGTTGTTTTTTCAGTGTGTCTCTTTCTTTTAAAACAACTGTATGAATATTTTTCAGTGATTTATATTTCTTAAATAAGGAATCATATTTCTCTTCCATAATAATATAGTAGGCTACAATTTTATCATTTTAGAAACTAGAACTAGAATTAGAATCAGATGATTAATAAGATTATACCTCATCAACTTCTAACATAAAGCTATATTTTCTTTTAGATTCGATTCATCCTTTCCTGAGTCAGACTTTGATGAGATGCTAGAGTATTCAAAAACACTCCAAGTATCTTTCATTTATCTTTGGTATTTCCTCCAATAATCATTGTTTTTTGAAAAATTACTTTTTATTTTCATCATTTAATTGAGGACTGTCAGGTCTTATGTGACCCATATTTTTTCATTCATAGCATCTGACTTCCTTTGGTTCATTCACATCTATCTTAATGGATTTTCGGAATCCCTTATTTTTTCTGTAGAATTCACTCTATTTTCTGACCATATGTACCAGTTCCATTTCTGAATCAGATGAGTAAGAATTTTCTTCCTTTTTGATTTGATTATTTATCTTTCTGCTCTCCTTCTGAGATATAACATTCATAGCAGTGTTTTCTCTTTTTATTAATACTTTATACTCATTAGCTTCATCCTTCATCTCAAATTCATACATCATTAGGGTTCTAATTAATTCTCTCATAGTTAGATCTTTGATTGGTGATGATTTCATAATGGATACCGATATTACATTTCATTGGGTTGGATGTACTCTCAATACTTTTAGGGATTGATCTGATTGTTTGATAGGATTTCACAAGGCAGTGATGTTGCTGACTATTTTTGTAAAAATTCCATTAATCTGAGTGATAATTTCACCATCAAGCATTATAAAAGTATCAAATTTCAATTTTTCTATAGAATACCTCATTTTTCTAACAATTTCAGTTCCTTCATAGGCAACTGGAATTGTCTACCACATCTCATATGCAGCAGGACATTGAGATACTCGATTAAATTCATCTGGTCCTAGAACACATATGATCACATTCATAGCTTTTGAATTTATGTCATACACTGCTTCAGAAGATGCACCCCATGTTTTAGATTTCTCAGGAATTTCATAAGGAGTATGAATTATTTCGTAGAATCTATATCCATTATTTTTCAAATAAATAATCATCATCAACTTCCAACATACATATTTTTCACCAATGAAGTACGACACTCGAACCATTGACATTCCATATTGTGTGTCAACCAATGAGATTTCTGAGTATAATCTTTTGAAACTTTCACCTTGTTATAGCTTTAACAAAAGAACCACCTTTGAAACCAATTGTTGGATAAGGTAAAATCAAATATTTACAACAGGGGGGGTGAATTGTGACTTTTACAATTTCATTAAAAATCAGGATGATTGCAAAATATTCTATTATCTTTATCATAATGCTTATGAAGTGGAAAAATAAACAGAATGAAGGACGCATAGATGTATAGTGGTTCGGGGAATAGAAGGCCCCTAGTCCACTCTACAAACACTCTACTCCCCGAGCTTGATGATTTTCTCTATCAGGTATTCTTATCAACAGATTGTCCACAACTGATTATAGGTAGTTGACAACTTTACAAGTTAAGGCTAAAACTAATCGTTCTTGTTCATGAACAAAACTGAATACATAGCTTAGTACAAGAATCTGGTTACTCAAAAATGAAAATATCATTTGTCTAAAAATACTTTCCAGTTGTTATTCATAGTGGCAACAGTATGAAACTGGAAACAGATGGATCGTCGTCTTTAGAAAATATGTTCTTCAGGTAAGATTTGTTCCAAGTCAATATATTTTCAAATAGATCTTGATATAAAATAAAAATCTTAAAAAAATGATTCATGATAGATCATAGATGTAGAATAATAATCTCTTATGCTTTTATTTTTCTTCAGAAAAATGGATTCTGGTAGATCTTGATAGCAGCAGATCTGTGTGACTTGTATCACTCTTCATTACAATGATTCATCTTTCTATTTAAATCAAAATAACACAGATATATAAAGAAAAAAAGAAAAGCATTTTCCTTTCAAATTTTGATCCAAAAATTTCACCTTAAGAATCATGATATTAAAATGTTTGAATAATAGAGCAGACTTAACTTCCCTTAATATTCAGCGTGAAATCCTTTTCTTAAATCAATTTTTTTAATCATAAATAAATATCTTTAAATCTATCAAAGATGTGCTTTACTATCAGGCTTTGAAACTAGCTTGAAATCTGCCTGATATTCCACATAAATACCATTTCATGATAACGTCATATATTAAATCTCTGATGCTAAACTTAAGTTTCATGATCTATTCTTCAAACGTAAGGTTGATCTCAAACGTAAGGTTGATCTCAAACGTAAGGTTGATCTTCCACACTTTCCTCTTCAAATTTCAAATGTATGGTAGATTATCGATACTTTCCGCTTTAACTTTGAAATGTATGGTATATTATCCATACTTTCCTCTTTATAAAAATGTATAATACATGATCCATATTTTAGGTTCCTTTTATCTTTTAAGAGAATAGATCCTAAAAAAGAAGATAATTAATCGAAAACTTCAAAAAACCACCATAACATCCCGCCTAAAGTCATGGTTCTTGTAATTATTATCTTTAATTAGTAGCAACCAAGACTTGAAAGAGATAACAATATATCTCATTATCATAATGAAACTATGATTAGAAATATATTCATAATAGTACACGTTATATTATACTCATTCCTCAGGAAACTAAAAAATTGAGGAACTAATAAACCATTTCTTCAAATCTTCAAAAAATCTATATAATTTCCACAAATAAATATATGGATAGCCTTATAAAGTAAAGGATATCATAGGGGGTTCATTTAAAGGTAAATATTCTATGAATCTTTTATAATATCCTTCCAAACCAAGGAAGCTAAGGATATTAAACACCATCTTTTGTTTAAACTAAAAAATCTTATCTTCCACATTTATAGGATTGATAGTAACTCCACCATCTGAGATGACATATCCTAGGGAATAAATATTACCAATCCATAAAAAATTGAAAGATTTCTATATAGATGACACTCATGAAAGAAGTCTATAATAATTCAAAAATTCTCAATGTTCTCATCCTCTAACTGAGGATTCATGAGAATTTATCAATGAAAACCCCTATAAAAATGTCTATGTATGTCTAGTAGATATGATTAAGGAGCCCCATTAATACTATATGGAATATTTCCACACTGGAAAATGTAATTTAAATGACATGGTAACCATAGTGTTTCATGACCACCATGTTCAAGATATCCTCATCACAAAACCGAATATAGTGATGAAAAGACCTAAAATCAATATTTGACAACCAATTAGATCCTTTTATATATTCAATGAGATCATCAATTATTTAATTAGGGTAATTATTCTTTATTATCACTTGATTTATGAAACTATAATCAATACAAATCCTAAAATCCAATCCTTCTTTTTGGAAAAGAGAAGAGATGATTCCATGGGGGACACATTAGGTCTTAAAAATCATCTTACTACACTTTCATCTCCCTATGCTCAGGTGGGGATATCTGATATACCAATGGATATTTTTGTGTAATATCATTGTTGAAACTGATACTAAAATTAATGTTTTATTTTAGGGGAAACCATGGGGATTCCTCTAGGAAAAGTTTCATATACTCCATTTTCACAATGTGCAACATTACATCTAGAGATTTAGTGGCTCATAGTGATAAAATCTTCATCTTATGGGTATATGGATGTAATATCTTAAGGGTTGTCCGTTCTCATCCCATATGAGGTTTACCATAAGCAATAAATGTGAACCTCAACCTATATTCTCTAAAACCTATAGTAATATATATATAGAAATTCTAACACCCTGAGATTTTATGAGAAATATTATGTTTTTATGTATTATGTTATATGCAATACCAAAGAAATCTTTCACTACACACCACACTGTCTTGGCTTGCGTTACACACAAGAGAAACCTTCCTTGATAGCTTGCGTTGTACGCAATACCGAGTTTCACTAAACAATGATATGTTATTAAAATATTATATAAACTAGCCATTATGAATAGTAATACCCACTTTTTGAAATTTTTTAAATTTTATATTTCAAAATGGACTATATTTTTGGATTCAGAATATCGAAATTATCCTAGGGTGAATTTTTGGTATTTTTCTGAAAACATTCAATTTTTGATGAATAGTGAAAACACTGAGTTATAGGTTAAAACCGACTTTTTATTTAAATAATAATTTATTTTATTTAAAATTATTTTAAGTAAAAATAGATACATAATACCTATATATGTTCAATGTAATTCATTGGAGTAATTTTATAATAATTTCAGATATATAAAAAATTTATTGAACTTTTGACCATCTTTTACCCACCTCCTAAGAGAATTTTCAAATTTACATAAAACATAATTTTACCGATTATGTGAGTGGAATTTCAAAAATCCAAGAGACAGAGTTGATATCAGTAAGAAAAATGTGGTTCATTAAGATAAAAATAATTTTTGGTGAATAGTAACTTTTTACTTTTATTTACCAAGATTAAAAGTAAATAGGGTAATTAAAGGTAAAAATGATATTATTATTACCTTAACACATATCCTAATTCTATTGGATAAGTTTAATTCGACCAAAACTAACCATAGGAATAAAATAATACCCTTTAGGTCCACTTGGATTAGATTAGGACATTTATTATTATTTAATTCAAAGAAGAGTTAAAAGAGTTAAAATCAAAGTTTAATAAGTAAATCAATTTTAATATAGGGATATACGTAAGATAAATTAGACTATAAAAATTAATTAGAAAGATAACACTATTTCATACATAATGGTATTTTATTTATAATTTTTAGACAATAAATAATTTAATATATTTATGACACAATGATGATGTAGTAATTACTTTATTAATGAAATATTAACATAATTGATATTATAAATAACCATATAACTGTAATTTGAGACTTCTTATGAATTAAACTAATTATCTAGTTTCATATAACATATTAGGGTCGGTTAGATGAATTTTTTTTCAATGAATTAATTATGTTATAAATTTAGAAAAAAATACCAAATAGTGTCAAAATTGACATAAAAGAGTTTTTAAAAAAATATTAAATTATTAATTGATATTATATTCATAAAAATCTAAGGATAGGAGTAAATACTTATATAATAATATATATATATATTATTAATGAACTAGGTTTTGTTCTATTGGCAGTTTATAGTATGTTTATTAACCATATAGTGTAAGAATACAAGAAGACACAGTAAAAGATAAATTATTTAACTTAGAGTTAAATCTAAATGATATGGTTAAAATGGTAACCTAAACTTGTATAACACATATTATTTGAGTTTCTTTTGACCCATACCCACCCTAGAATCTAAAAAAGTCACATTGGAGCCATTATAGCCCGAATATGAATTTATTATAAATTTATATTTTTAGGTTTCCAAAGGTTCCCCTCTCCTCCCTTATAAAAGAGAACCTCCTCCCTCTCCACTTCACAAAATTTTAAGCCTTCATGATCGTCCAAAACCTACCCATTTTTCTTTTCAACATCAATAGTTATATCATAGAGGTTCTGGTCCTCTCAAAAGACCAACTCTAGTGTGCTAATATGATGTTTAAAAGAGACACGTCAAGGAAGAGGTAATCTCTTCTACCGATTATTTCAAGTTTCATTCTTCATATACTTCCTCTTCTTTATTTGTTTCATTATAAAGTAAAAACATAATTATCAATAATATAATTAAATTTTATTATAAATATGAAACAACCATATTTCACCTTCTATCCAAATGACCGCACGTGTGTACGTATGGAATACTGTCTCCACGCCGTGGTGTAATCTGTTTTCCACCACCACCTTACTTGGATAGGTATAGTGGTGTAAAAAATAACTATATATGATTATTATAACATTATAATGATTCTTAAATATTATATCATCAACTCCAATTCCATTCATATAATTATGGGAACGATATCCTCGCTCGTGCGTACGTACAACCTACGTCTCCACAATGTGATGTGACTCGTTCTACATGATCTTCATTGAATAATGATTATATAAATGAATTTAATGAATAAATATGATATATATTACACTAATAACATTATTTAAATGAGGTATCTATAACCTAAAAATAGGAATAAGAATCTATTCAAAAAGACACGCATAAGAACATAAAGCAATGAACACCTGAATAACATGTAGTAAAGAAATATTACTAATAAGAAATAATAATATGACCACATATGATATCATAACTATGAATATGATTCTGTAATAAGTCAATGAAATTATTTAAATCATTATATAGGAGGTTCATATACGTACGAAGCATATTAGACCTAAGGTAAGGGAAAATATCACAATCTCATTTTTATCTGAGAATGTTTATACTTCAGAATTTACTGGGGCATATTTATCATCCACATCCATGTTTCCTCAATATGTAATATTATTTCTATAATCCTATAAATTTTTAAATCCAATTTTACCTATTGGTGAATTTCAGTAAAGGATATGAAAGGAATCATTTGTCGTTTTCAGTACGAGATACTTTTTGACTTTTCCATCCAATGTACGAGAAGAATGTTTTTTTAACTTATAAGACATGAATGAATATTTATGATTTCATAGAACATTATTTCCATGAAGCTTCATTTAAAATTATTAATTTTTATTTTTAATTATCTTCTTTTTGTTTGAAATTGTATGACACGTTAATAAAGGAAAAAAAAATTTGAAGTAGAAAGGATATTTTCCTCAAGAATGGAGTTCAAGTGTTTTATCAAAATTATTTTCATTCTATGATAATATAAGGTTCTGTTTATATCCCAATTTTTTACATTGACTTGACTATGTTATGCTGGAATTATTTAATGAAGTCTTTTTATCTTTTATGGATTATGTTATGATGACATGATGTTGAAGAATCCCATTTTTATTACATGGGTTATGCTATGATTTATGATTTATGATTTTTAGCACAAATAAGAATGGTTTAATTTTGAGATGGGTGGGACCTATATCTCCCTCCAATGCATTGGGTAAAGATTTATATCTCATGATATAGACATGGATAGAATGGCAAGTTAATATGGTTCAGTGATACAGGACTGGAACAAGGAGTGAAATCGGTTCAGAAATTGACTTTGTCTGCTACAATAGTCTTGGAAATGAGTCTTGATTAATATGAAATTATTTAATATGATTATGCGTGTTTGCCAAAAAGATTCATTTTTTATGTTATGATTATTGGGATTACGTTTCACTTCTATGATTTATCCCACGTTATGATATTATGATCTATTTTACAGGTTATGATTTTCAAAATGTTATGTTCTTATGAATATGATATGATTGTTATTTCATTTGTTTACCCTTACTGAGCGTTTGAGCTCACAGTTTTGTATGTTTTCATTTCCCCAGGTCAAGAAGAAGGGTATTAAGTAGGATATACCAAAAGGGACTCTAGATATGATGAAATAAACGGGAGACAATGTAGATGCTTTATGAACCAGTTGTTTATATTTCCCAGTTTCTAAAGACAATATACCTATAAGGTCCTATAATTATTTTTTATATGTTGTAATAAGTATGCTTCAATTATGAAGGAATAGCAATGAATATAAAGTATGGGTATTTATAGTTGGTATTAGAGGAAAGGTATAGTCAAACTTTGGAAACTAGGATGTGAAAGCCTTAGTAAGAACCCTAAGGATATGTCTAAGCATAGAACACAATATTAGTGTTTTAGGAATGGCCATGAATAACACATGATAAGACCTAAAGTGTGAAATTTTATTCTTGATTATGTTGTTTTCCTATTATGATTAGTGTTTCTCACACTATGCTTATTGGTTTTAGTTAATGGCTGGAACCCGAAAGATTCGTGTTAATGCTGAATGCGACGGGCAATGCAATGATTGTCCCCCTGGGCAACCAAATGTTATAGGAGCTGGAATGAAAAATCTTATAGCCATGATCACACAACTTTCTCAAGCTATGAATCATGCAGAACATTCAAACGATCAAAGGAATGAGCAAAATTCTATTGAATCCTTCATAAGGAAGCGTCCACCCACATTCAGTGGGTCTACTAATCCATTAGTGGCTGAAGAATGGATTAGTACCACTGAAAATATATTTTCAATTCTTAAATGTTCTGAACATGATAAATTCATCTTAACAGTATATCATTTGGAAGGTGAAGTAGATCAATGGTGGAATATTATCAGGAATACAAGGCAGAGAGATGAAATTGAGTCCATGGAATAGGATGAGTTCAAGAACTTATTTTTCAATAAGTACTTCCCTTGTATTCTTAGAAAAAAGATTGAGGAGGACTTTATTGATCTAAAGCAAAAGGATGATGAATCTATTGGTACCTATGAAGAAAATTTTACAATACTTGAAAGGTATGCTTCCGGAATTATTATCCAACATGAGAGTAAGATAGATCAATTCTTTAGTGGATTAAAACCAAGTCTTCGAAGGACGTTAGCCATAAGGGACTTCAATAGCTATGAGAAAATTGTTCTATGTGCTCTCAAGGTTGAGATGGATATTGGAGTAACCCATCAGTCATATGGGTTTTATAAGAAGAGGAAAATTGAATTCAAAGGGAAATCTAAAGACCACACTGAAAAGAAGATGAGTTTTCTCTTATGATCAAAGTGTGGAAAGAAACATGGAGGTAATTTTCTTAAAAGGAAAAATAAATGTTTCAAATGTGGAAAAGAAGTTCATCATGAATTTGAATGCCGCAATGATGGGAAAAAGATGTCTAGTGATGTGAACAAAGAAAAGTCTACACAAAATTTATCTCCAACACTTAAAAGTTACAAGTGCAAGGAAATGGGGCATTACGCTAATCAATTCCCTAATCCAAGGGTTTTTGATGATGATCAACGTCAAAAAACTCCTAAGGCCACAGAAAAAAAGGAAAGTCACATGCAATTTCTATCGGTGATGTGGAGTACGATAACGAAGTGGCGAAAGGTACACTTACCGTCCACTCTAAAGTAAAAAATGTTTTATTTGATTCTGGATCCACCCACTCTTTTATTTCTGATGAATTTTCTAAGGGTATCACCATATTGCCTCAACAATTAGATGTTTAGCTGGCCATGACAACCCCTAATGGCATAACAGTCGCATCAAAAGTTTTCAATTCTTCTCCGATTGTTGTTTGTGGGAAAGTGCTTCCTGCAAATTTTGAAATCCTTCCTATAGTGGAATTTTATGTGATTGTTGGAATGGATTGGCTTTATTTATATGTAGCTCATATCAACTGCCAGATAAGGGAAGTCACATTTCACATTCCAAATAAATCAATGATCATCTATCGATGCAAGGATAAATATAACCATCCAGTAGAAATTTCTTCCATCTTATGGGTCTTGATTCCAATAAATGAAGGTTATTTATCTCAAATGGTTGGAGAGAAACTCATGATTAAGAATACACCCCTTGTACGGGAGTTTGATGATGTCTTTCAGGATGAATTTCCAGGTCTTCCATCAAATCGTGACGTTGATTTTTCAATAGAACTTATACCGGGTGCTATAACTATTTCAAAGACACCTTATAGAATGACCCCAATTGACTTGTAGGAATTGAAGAAGCAACTCCATGAGAATATTGATAAGGGATTCATACGGCCTAGTGCATGACCTTGGAGAGCACCTGTTCTATTTGTTAAAAATAAAGATGGATCAATGAGACTATGCATTGATTATCGAGTACTTAAGAAGATCACTATCAAGAGAAAATATCCTCTTTCACGCATTGATCACTTATTTGACCAACTATGCAGAGCTCAATACTTTTCCAAGATTTATCTTCATTCAGGGTATCATCAATTAAGGGTCAAAAGGGAGGATATAACAAAGACGACTTTCCGTACATGTTATAGACACTATGAATTTATAGTGATGCCATTTGGTCTTACTAATTCCCCTGATATCTTCATGGATCAAATGAATAGAGTCTTTAGAGAATATCTTGATCAGTTTGTGGTAGTCTTTATAGAAGATATTTTTGTCTATTCAAAGAGAAAGTAATAACATCAAGATCACTTGAGAATTGTATTAAAGACCCTAAAAAAGAGAATATTTATGACAAATTTACAAAGTTTGAATTTTGGCTTCCAAAAGTTTCATTTTTGGGTCACATAATCTCAAAAGAGGGGATATCTGTGTATCCAGAAAAAACAGAGGTTATCGAAAAATGGTTGAGACAAACAACAGTAACTGAGATATGATGTTTTATTGGTTTGGCTTGATATTATCGATGTTTTGTGAAATATTTTTCACTATTATCTAATCCACTCACCAGGTTGACTCGAAAAGCAGTTAAGTTCGTTTGGACGGAGGAGTGTGAAGAGAATTTCAAGGAGTTAAAAAGAAGGTTATCCAGTGCGCATGTGATCACACTTCCTTGTAGTGGAGAAGGGGTTGTGATCTACAGTGATGCATCCAAGAAGGGAATGGGGTGTGTTCTCAGGAAAAACGATATGGTGATAGCTTATACCTCACAATAGTTGAAAATCCATGAGCAAAATTACCTAACTCATGATTTGGAATTAGGTGCGATAATCTTTGAATTAATGATTTGGAGGCATTATCTTTATGGTGAAAGGTGTGATATTTATACTTATCATAAAAGTATAATGTTTATTTTCACACAAAAGGAGCTGAATATGCACCAAAGAAGATGGTTGGAGCTGATTAAGGATTACGACTGCTCAATTCATTACCACCCTGGGAAATAAAATAGGGTGGCAGACGCATTAAGTCGAAAAGACCATGCTAGATTATCCATGATGAGGATCAAAAAAGATCCAATATTTATGGATTTACAAAGGATGGACCTTGGAATTATAATGGAAGTGGAAAATTTTTATCTTTCTCAAATGAATGTTCAGCCATCTATACATGTCAACATTAAAGTGGTACAGAAATAATATGTAGAGTTACAAAAGAAGGTGGGAAATGTTTTTGAATTCCACATTGATTGTGATGAAATAATAAGGTTCATGAATAGGATTTGTGTTCCTCCCATCCCAGAATTAAGGAAGGAAATATTGGATAAAGATCATAGTTCTTCATTCCCTATTCTACCTAGAAGCACAAAGATGTATAGGGAAATTAATTAGTACATCTGGTGGGAAGGAATGAAAAGAGATGTTGCTGAATATGTCTCTCGATGCTTGATTTGTCATCAAGTTAAAGATGAGAAATGGAAGTCTAAGATGATGTTACAACCATTACCCATACCAGAACGGAAATGGGAAAACATCACTATAGACTTTGTCACTAGACATCCCAAAACATCCAAAGGAAATAATGATATCTAGGTTATAGTTGATCATCATACGAAGTCAGCACACTTCATTGCTATTAGAGAAGATTTCTCTCTTGATCAGCTTGCAAAAACATATGTGAAGGAAGTGGTAAGATTACGTGGAGTAAAACTTTCCATTATATTTAATCGGGATATCAGGTTTACCTTGAATTCTTGGATAAGTCTTCATTATATTCTAGATACAGAGTTGAGTTTCAGCACTCCTTATCATCCTCAGACAGACGGTCAGTCTGGACAATTCAAACTCTAGAAGATATGTTGAGGGATTTCTCTATGGATTTCAAAGATGGTTGGGATCAACACCCACATTTGGTGGAATTTTCATATAATAACAGCTTTCACTCTAGTATTACGATGGATCTTTATAAATATCTCTATTGAAAGAAGTGCAGAACTACAACTTTCTAGAATGAAGTGGGGGAAAGAAATCTATTAGGACCTGATCTTGTTGATGAGATGGCAGAAAAGGTAATATCTATTCAGAAACACATAAGAGAAGATCAGAGTTGACAAAAAAGTTATGCCATCAACCGAAGAAAATACCTAGAGTTTTAAGTGGGTGATAAAGTGTTCTTACGAATATCTCCATGGAATAGAGTAATGAGATTTGGAAAGAAGGGAAAGCTGAGACCTAGGTATATTGGTCCTTTCGAAATAATTGATCATGTTGGGAAGGTAGCTTACCGATTGAAACTTCCACCGAATCTCTCTCAAGTTCATGATGTGTTCCATCTATCTCTATTGAGAAATTACATACCCGATCCTTCATATGTACTAATCTCAGAAGTTGTACTGCTGGATCAAGATCTTTTTTATGAAAAACATCCAATAGAGATTATGGATCGTAGTGAAAAAGTTCTACGAAACAAGACCACTCGCTTGGTTGAAGTTTTAAAGAGGAACCACCAATTAGAATAAGCTATATTAGAATTTGGGGATATGATGAGGCAGAGGTATCCTCATCTTTTTGTTATTAAGTGACGAATTTCGAGGGTGAAATTATTTTTAAGGGAGGTAGAATGTAACACTGTGAGATTTTATGAGAAATATTTTGTTTTTATGTATTATGTTATACGCAACACCAAAGGAATCTTTCACTACACACCACATGCTCTTGGCTTGCGTTTCACGCAAGAGAAACCTTCCTCAATAGCCTGCGTTGTACGCAATAACGAGTTTCACTAAACAACGATATGGTATTAAAATATTATATAAACTAGTCGTTATGAATAGTAATACCCACTTTTTGAAATTTTATATATTTTATATTTCAAAATGGACTTCATTTTTTGATTCGGAATACTGAAATTAGCCTAGGGTTAATTTTTGGTATTTTTCTGAAAACATTCAATTTTTGATGAATAGTGAAAACACTGAGTTATTGGTTAAAACCCACTTTTTATTTAAATAATAATTTATTTTATTTAAATTAATTATAGGTAAAAATAGATACATAATACCTATATAAGTTCAATTTAATTCATTGGAGTCATTTTATAATAATTTTTTATATATAAAAATTTTATTGAACTTTTGACAGTCTTTTACCCACTTCTTAGGAGATTTTACAAATTTACATAAAAATTAATTTTACAGCTTCTGTAAGTGGAATTTTAAAAATCCGAGAGACACGATTGAAATCAGTAAGTAAATTGTGTTTCAATAAGATAAAAATAATTTTTGATGATTAGTAACTTTTTACTTGTATTTACCCGGTTAAAAGTAAATAGGGTAATTAAGGGTAAAGATGATATTATTATTACCCTGAAACATGTCCTAATTCTATTGGATAAGTGTAATTTGACCAAAAAAACCTTAGGAATAAACTATTACCCTTTAGGTCCACTTGGATTAGATTAGGAAATTTATTATTATTTAATTCAAAGAAGAGTTAATAGCATTAAAATCAAAGTTTAATAAGTAAAAAAAATTAATATAGGGTTATACATAAGATAAATTCGACTATAAATATTTATTAGAAAGATAAAAATATTTAATACAGAATGGTATTTTATTTATAATTTTTAGATAATAAATAATTTAATTTATTTATGACACAGTGATGATGTCGTAATTACCTAATTAATGAAATATTAACATAATTGATATTATAAATACCCAAATAAATATAATTTGAGACTTTTTATGAATTTAACTAATTTTATAGGTTAATATAACATATTATGTTTGGTTAGATGAATTGTTTTTGAAGTAATAATGTTTTTATGAATTTAGGAAAAAAATACCAAATAGTGGAAAATTGACATAAAAGAGATATTAAAACAAATATTAAATTATTAACTGATATTCTATTCCTAAAAATCTACGATTCGGCCAAAAGAGTTATATAATAATATATATGACATTAATGAACCAATTGGGGTTTGATTGATAGTTTATAGTAAGTTTATTAACCATATAGTGTAAGAATACAAGAAGACACAATAAAAGTTAAATTCTTTAACTTAGAGTTAAATCTAAATGATAAGGTTAAAATGGTAACCTAAACTTGTCTAAAACATATTGGTTGAGAGTAATTCGACCGATAACCACCCTATCCTAAAATTAAGTCACTTTGGAGCCATTATAAACCGAATATGAATTTATTATAAATTAATATTTTTAGGTTTCCAAAGGTGCCCCTCTCCTCCCTTAAAAAAGAGAACCTTCTCCATCTCCTCGTCACACAATTTTGAGCCCTCATGCTCATAGAAAACCTGAAAAGTTCTCTTATAAACATCTCTAGTTATATCATATATGTTCTGGTCTTCTCAAAAGACCATCTCTAGTGCCCTAAGAAGAAGTTTAAAAGAGACACGTCAAGGAAGAGGTAATCTCTTCTATCGATTCTTTAATGTTTCATTCTTCTTCTACTTCCTCTTCATTATTTGATTCATTATAAAGTAATAATATCAGAATCCCTCATATACTTATATTTTATTATAAATATGAAACAACCCTATTTCACCTTCTATCCATCCTATGGAAAATGAAATCACCGTGCGTGCGTACGTACGGAATATCGTCTCCACGCCATGGTGTAATCTGTTTTCCACCACCACCTTACTTGGATGGGTATAATGGTGTAAAAAATAAATATATATGATTATTATAACATGATGATGATTCTGAAATATTATATCATCAACTAAAATTCTATTCATATAATTATGGGAACAATATCATTGCTCGTGCATACGTACTGCCTACCATCTCCACGATGTGATGCAACTCATTCTACATGATCTTCATTGAATAATGATTATATAATTGAATTTAATGAATAAATATGATATATAATACACTAATAATATTATGTAAATGATATATCTATAACCTAAAAAGAGGAATAAGAATCTATTTGACAAAACACGGATAAGATCATAAAGCAATGAACACACGAATAACAAGTAGTGATGAAATGGTACTAATAAGAAGATATTAATATGACCATATATGATGTCATAAAAATGAATATGATTTTGTAATAAGTCAATGACATTATTTAAATCATTATATAGGAGGTTCATATACGTACGATGAAAATCGGACCTAAGGTAAGGGAAAATCTCACAATCTCATTTTTATCCGAGATTGTTTATACTTTAGAAATTACTGGGGAATATTTATCATCAACATACATGTTTCCTCAATATTTAATATTATTTATATCCTCGTACAATTTTTTAAATCCAATTTTAACTATTGGTGAATTTTAGTAAAAGATATTAAAGGAATCTTTTGTCATTTTCAGTACGAGATACTTTGTGACTTTTTTGGCCAAAGTACGAGAAGAATGTTTTTTAACTTATACGGTATGAATGTATTTTTATGATTTCATAGAACATTATTTCCATGAATCTTACTTTACATGTTTTCAAGTTTATTTTTAGTTAAATTATTTTAGTTTAAAATTGTATGACATGTTATGAAAGTAAATATGTTTTTGAAGTAGAAATGATATTTTCCTCAAGAATAGAGTTCAAGTGTTTTATCAAAATTATTTTCCATATAAGATAATATAGGGTCCTGTTTCTATCCCAATTTTTACATTGATTTGATTATGTTATTCTTGAATTATTTTAATAAGTCCTCTTATTTTATATGGATTATGTTATAATGACATGATGGTTAAGAATCCCATTTTTATTTCATGGGTTATGCTATGATATATGATTTATGATTTTGTGGCACATATAAGAATAGTTTCATTATGAGATGGGTGGGACATATATCTCCCTATAATTCATTGGATAAATATTTATATCTAATGAGATAGACATGGCTGGAACGATATGTTAATCCAGTTCAGTTATACTGGAATGGAACGAGGAGTGAACTCGGTTCAGAAATGGACTTTGTCCACTATGATAGTCTTGGCAATGAGTCCTGACTAATATGAAATGATTTTCTATGATTATGTGTGTATTCCCCAAAGTTTCATGTTTCATGTTATGATTATTGGGATTACATTTCACTACTATGATTTATCCCACATTATGATATTATGATCTCTTTTGCAGGTTAATATTTTCAAAATTTTATGTTCTTATGAATATGATATGATTGATATTTCATTTGTTTACCCTAACTGAGCATTTGAGCTCACCCTTTTGTAAGTTTTCTTTTCCCCAGGTCAGGAAGAAGCGTATTCAGTAGGATATTCCAATAGGGACACTAGATATGATGAAATAAATGGGCGAAAATGTAGATTCTTTATGAACCAGTTGTTTATATTTCCTATTTTCTAAAAACACTATACCTATACGGTCCTATCATGGTTTTGTTATATGTTGTAATAAGTATGCTTCAATTCTGAAGTAATAACAATTTATGTAAATTATGGGTCGTTATAGAAAAATAACCATTTCGAGACTATAGATAACCATTTCATTCCAAGTATAATTTCATAAATCCTCATCTATACTATGATGGGGTCCTAATAAATTTTCTCCCAACTGGGAGTAATCTAATTCTGACAACAAAGATGAGATGGAGGATGATTTACAACAGTAGTAGTCTCTATCCAAAGAGTTACATATATGGGTTATACTAGAATATACATATTAAGAATAAAGGGTTAAATATTAGATTAATAACTCACACTAGTATCAATTAATATAAGTGAAAAGTAGAAAAAAAATCATTGATTTTACCTCAAATAATGTCTCGTGACTCCATATTAAATCCCTCGATCACCAGAATCTATCATCTTCACTATCCATCTAGAGCCCCTAAAATTCACTATCTACATGGTAGAGGATGTGTTGATGTTGGATAAAATAATCATTTCTCCCTTTCTAGTACTTCACCCCGAAATCCATTCCTATATCCACCTTTGGGAGGGACACTATTCCCACCTTGGATAGGTACATACTCATTATGATGCTTATGTCAGCAATATGTAGTAACATTTTCGTTCTGAATATCCTCAATTAAACATATGGTTTGGAAAACTACAACAATATGTTCTCTAGATTAAAAATAAAAACAATAACAATCTTCTATATGAGTGGATATAACTAGAGATCCCACTAATACCAAATTATGAGACTGATATCATGAATATATATGTCTCTAATGATGTGATCCTATCTACCATCATATTATAACAGTTTCAAATGACTCTACTCTAGTACCTGGAATAAACTCTTCTAGAAAACTTATGATCTCTATGGAAGATTCAAAAACTATGAATAAGTGGGAATATATAAGGGTATAGTCTTAGATCTATTATATCAACAAATTCAATTATTCAATATATTAGTTTGAATATAACCATCGGGAATCATTTCTTGAAAATAAATTATGAGTTCTATGAACATCATATTGTATTTATAGATTATAATACATTATTATGGAAGGTTTATCATCTCTTGGATTCACCTCAACCTCAATTTCCCTAGAAAACACTCCCCTCTAATTATTTTTTCAAACTACACTTACAGTAGAATCGCCACTTAATGAATTTTTTTGATAAATGAACACTAGAATCCTACTAAAACAAACAGAATATTCATATAAAGTATCACCATCATCTCAATGTGTGTATGAACAAGATATAAAATATGAGAAATAGACTCTACACAGTCCTCTACTTCTTAAATATCAAATCCAACTTGAAACATTTATAACTTATATCTTTTAAAATTGTGAATAACTCTCATATTATAAGTAGTCTTATACTACTCCATGAGGACTATTATATATACCCTGGTTGGGTATGGTCTATGAATTAAATATCTAGGGATCATCCCTCTTTATGGATTAAGCTAGTCCATTAGATTTTATTCTATAATATCAATTTTCTTTGATTTAATACCTGTATTCCTGAAATGTAAAGTGGAAAAAAATTATATGTGATAAAAATAATACTATATCACTAGTTTTTATTTTATACAATGATAATAAAATCTTTTTTATAAATGATGAAAATGTTTTTTAGGATATTTTTCTCAAATTATAAACTAGTTTGTGATGGAAAATCTTTGGGAGATGTTTTTTTGACCTTTTAGATAATATAATATACTTTCATTATTTTAGTCTCTAAATAAATGTTTGTTTGTGAGTTTCTAAAAATATTTTTAATGAAAGAATCCAAGAATGGATTAAAATCTATATCAATGGTTACAAACTGAATAAAATAGGATGATTGAAAATATATTATTAAAAAGTGTTTGGGAATATTAATTTGGATTATACATTACATGACACCTATAAGGCAAAATATTTTCCACTCAATGATTTTATATCTAGTATGATATGAAAATAAAAAGTAATATATTTTTATGAATGTTAGGAATATGATTGGAATTCTCTAATATGGTTTTTCTTAATATAAAGTATTTAATTTTAGTTTTATTTTTAGAGTTGTTTACTTGGAAGTTAACATTAATAATTAAATATCTTATTTAAGATGTTGTTTATTAATTGAAGAATAAATTATTTCATAGCACAAAATGAACCATTCTTCTTCCAATTTGAGCATAATTGAGGTAAAATATATTACAAAATCTCAATAAAATAAATAAATAATATAAATAATTTTTGAATTGTAAGATATATGACTTTATGTAGAATATCCATTAGTGAGAGGGTGATATAATAAAACTATCATAAACCTTTCATAGATTCATTCACAATGCTCAATATCATAGAATATTGACATAAATTATTATTTATTTAAGTAAAATGTTATAGAAAGTTATTTATCAAAAGAAAATGTTTCATATAAGGAGTAATTAACTTGTACGTTAACAAAATAACTCCCAAAATATGGATTTTAGATATTGAAATATATGATTATTATTCA
The DNA here is from genome assembly GCA_963277665.1 of Viscum album. NCBI lineage: Eukaryota > Viridiplantae > Streptophyta > Magnoliopsida > Santalales > Viscaceae > Viscum > Viscum album. The sequence goes on from OY728135.1 coordinate 342,739,174, forward strand.
ATTCATCCTCAATAAAAAGTAATTTAAGTTCATATTTAAGCCCTAAAACTATATTTCTAATATTGTTTTCAATGGGATCAAAAATAAAAAAAAATATTTTATATTTGTCTTTCTCTTTAAATATAGTAAATAATGAGTAATTCAAAAAAAAGTAGTAAAAATGACATATTAAATAATTTAATATATTATGGGGGAGAAAACATGAGATATTTATCAATAAAAATTTAACAATGGATTTAAATTATCATTTATATGATTCAATTTTTTATTCATGTCATTGTAGAGTATAATTTTTTTATTAATAAATTGGTCCAACTGCATTTATGAGTTTAAAAATGACTTTTAGACAATTAAATTCCTTTTGAAGAAATAATTAAAGTACTAATATATCACAATTTTTACTATAATGAGTACTACGATATATACATAGGGTTTATTTGATAATTTTATAATGATAAAAAATTATCATTTTAGAATTTTGATGAGATTCAATGCACATGTTAATTTTTTTCATTTAGTTTCAATTTATAATGAGGAGTTCAATTGGATAATTTTATTTTATGAATTATATAAACAAAAGAAACTAAGACGGGATTATTGAGACACTGGTGAAAAATAAAAAATTTATAATTATTTTTAATAGATAAATGAGAATTTAGGATGAAAACCAATTATATAATTGTTTTATATTTTTGTCACTTTAACATTAATATATATATTCATTTTATTCATTGATAAAATTGGACAAGATAGTAATGAACATGATTGTGACGTCCATGGTGATGCTTGGACTGAGGATGGAATCTTATTTAAGGATTAATATGCGTTGGAAGATGAATTAATACAACGAAGCTAATGTACACTTTTAAAAGAGAAATTAAAAAAGGTGGGTAATGTTCAGTTGTGTTGTATATGAGAAAAATTAAAAAAAATGGGTTTTTAAGAGTTTTTTACGTTTTATAATAGTGATATTGAAAAAAAAGATAAAAAAGTTTTTTATGTTATATGATAATGATGTTTTGAAATTGAAGGGAATGTAATAGTAAACTATAGTCCTATAAGAGTAAAAATAAATAATCAATGATTCTATTACTATGATATTGAAGATTCATAATAGTGAATATAAATTTACAAAGGATAAATAATGTAAGAAGTAGTATAATAAAGTTATAAAATGTTTGTGAGGCATAAATGAGTTTAATAATAGTTTTTGTGTAAGAGTGAAATAAAATTTTAAAATGTTAAAGAAGGGTGAACTAATGTTATCAAATGATGTGTAATGGTGACTAATATGTTATGTAACAGTGAGAATATTTTTCATATGAATTTATAAGGGTCATTTATTTATAAAAATTAGATTTCTATCATTATTTATTTAAAAAAAATCAAACTATTATAATTTAATTCACACTGATTATTTTTTATTTACTCATTTATTTAAAATAAATAATAAATTTTATGATCATTTTCAGTCAAAGAGGAGAAGTTATTTTGTATTATTAAAGAAATTATAGTTTTTACAGTTGATTTAATATACATCCATTTAAAAAATCCCAGCAAAATCGGTGAGAAAAAATAGATTGATGATGAGTAAAAGGATAAATTAAGTTGTATTGTAGGTATGATGTACTGAAAATTGATTAGATACACAATGAGGAATAAATAAAACATTAAATCTTGTGTCGTACAACTATAATTATTTTATCATAAAAATCATGAATATTCTATAATAGAAAAATAAGTTAGTGAGTTGATTAAAGAGTTAAGGGAATCCTAATAAAATAAATGTGTTGTATAGGATGTTAAATCATATTTATATGATATACTTCAATACCAAAATAATTTTTAACAAAACATTTAGTATCAGAATCACATCTATAAAAAGGTGGGATGATTTTATTGTAGTATTATATGAATTGAAAGGTTTCAATGTATATATATTCTCTCACATGGTTTCTACTTGATAAAAAAGATTTTAATAGTTTAATACGAAATAAAAATCATAGAGCACAAAATATTTTCTTCTCAGATCAAGTAATGAACCATTTAGAAATTCCCAATACTGATCTATGGCTACATGCAGTCTCTAACCAGGGGGTAATTTAGAAACATAATTTCATAATAATTTATGATAATATAAAATCAAGTTTAATGTTTGAATATTATCTAATTTACCCTCACAAATAACCAATTATCATTATCAGGGATCTCCAAAAGATTAATGTTACTACTCCGTATGTCTTTTACTAGTGTAATCTTGATAAATTTTCATTCATAATATTTTAAAATAAAAAAATCAATTTTGTATTACCTAGATGATACTATATATACCAAGGATTAACTCTAACAAACACACTGAACCTTATAAATATCACTATTTGATTCTGTATTTCATTTATATTTATGTACACATGGGGGTTGGTTAATAAAGATAAAGATATAAATTATCATATTGATAAATGAAAATGGTTTACATTAATTAAATATAATAAAAAATAAAAAATGGTATATGAATTCCTTTCTTACCTCTCTCAATGTATGCTATATATGGGCACTTCACCTTCTTTATATGACCGTTTTTTATATCTCTCACCAATTTAATTTTTAATAATTATATATCAATTAAATTAAATATACCAAGTAAAACCATTTAAATAATAACCAAACCCATAGTAAAAAATATAAGTAAGTTTTTAACTGAAATTAATTTCTATCTAATGTAATTAAATAATAACATTAATTAATAAATAAAATATTTAGTAATTATAATCTTCATGGAATAATTATTTTCATCCTTGGTGAAATATTATGATGTTTCCCTAAGAAATAATTTCATATAATGTAATTTATTCTAATTTTAGCTCTGAATTTTATGTTGTAATATCCATGAAACCACATATAACATAATATGTTACCTAGATTGTTTGGAAAAATTTCTAAAAAAACTCATAATCATACTCAAGAATTTATATTCATAGAGTTAAAAAAAGTAGTATAAAACCATCATTTCAAGGTATACCTCATGGTTATCCCCTCCATAAAAACATCCTTACATAAACTTACCACCCAAATTAAAAAATACTCTACATTATCCTAACATTGACTAGTTGAATAAATACCAAAAAATTCACCATCAATCACCCACTTCACATACTATCATTTCACTACATCACATACTCGAAACATATTTTAATGAAGCTACTTACTTGGGGAATTTATTATTTCTTATCAAAATCTATTCTATGCATTACCTATTTCAGTTGATAGGGGTTTTCTCTCATCAAATAACCTATCTTTGGAATCTTATGGTGAGTCACCTAAATTAATATTTAAATTTCATTATCATAAAAAACTAATGTGAATAATCTATATTAATAAAAATAAATATCTTAATAACATTTTCACACCCAATATACACTAATAACTAGTTTCAATCAAATCACCTCATTCTCATTAGTCTCTTTAAGAGTGTTACCACTAGAAAATTGAAATGTCCCAAAATTTTACTATATATCTTTCCTTAAAATAAATCAAATGTTCTTAATATCTAGTTTCAAAAGAAACACAGAAATAAAATTATTCACAAAATATTAGATAAATATTATTAATTTTTTTTTTGGAATAATAAAATATATAGTAAATAAATAATTTTTAATCTATTAGAAATGTTTAAAAAACATGATTTAATATTAATAAAGTTTAAAAATAGATTTTTTTTCAATAGAATTATTTTTCCATTATATATTATATTTTCATTTAAAATAAAAAATTATAATTTTAGAATTTAATTCTTTTAATATTAACTTCATTTTGAATTCACCATATAAATAATAATTTCTGCATAATTTTTAATATTTCTATAAAATATTTTATTTTTATGTTAATAGTGAACAAATATTTATTATGTTAATACCCCCAGTTTTATGACACTATCATAATACATGAAAGAATTAAAAATTTTTAAAACATATTTTTCTATAAAAATTATAATTTCTTAATGTAAAATAAATCGTTTAATAATAATTTATTAAATTTATAAAATCAATGTTTAACATTTTGGAAATATAAGTAATATTTTCCCATTAAAAATATTATTTCATTCATATATATTAAAAATTAGTTTCCATCACTTATAGAAATTAAATCAAAAAAACTACTTCAGGTTTTAAATTAGAACCATCAGATTATTTAACAAGTTAAATTTCATTTTAGGCATAAAAGTATGATTACAATGATTAATGTAACTGATAATGATAATGGTGGAAGGGTTATTTCAAAATAATTATATTATTAACATTTATTAATATTTATATAATTAATTAAACTCATATATTTTATATAATGACATTAATATTATTTTTAAACATATATAAAAATATATTATCCCTAAATTAATTTCTAGTTAGTTTTTATACAAGATTAAGAATACATAATAGTGATTTTTTCTAGCAAACTAGTTTTTCTATATATTAGATATAACGACCCATACTTTACATACATTGTTAATACTTCAAAATTGAAGCACACCTATTACAACATATGAAAAAACCACAAAGGACCGTATAGGTATAGTGTCTTTAGAAACTGGGAAACATAAACAACTGGTTCATAAATCTTCTACAGTGTCTCCCATTTATTTCATCATATCTAGGGTCCCTTTTATCATATTCTACTTAATATCCATCTTCCTGACCTGGGGAAAAGAAAACATAAAAGGGTGAGCTCAAATGCTCAGCAAGGGCAAATAAAGGAAATAAAAATCATATCATATCTTTTTGAAAATCATAACCTGCAAAAGAGATCATAATATCTTAACATGGAATAAATCATAGAAGTGAAAATGAGATCCCCATAATCATAAAATGAAACTTGAAACGTTGTGGCATGCACACATAATCATGGAACATCATTTCTTGTTAGTCATGACTCATTGCCAAGACTATCTTAGTGGACAGAGTCCCTTTCTGAACCGAGTCACCCTCGTTCCAGTCCTGTTTCACTGAACCGGTATAACCTACCGTTCCAGCCATGTCTATCTCATTAGATATAAAATCTTTACCCAATGCATTGGAGGGAGATATAGGTCCCACCCATCTTATAATGAATCCTTTCTTATGTGTGCCACATAATCATAAACCATACATCATAGCGTAATCCATGTAATAAAAATGGAATTCTTAAACAAAATGACATCATAAAATAATTCATATAAGATAAATGAATTAATAAAAATATTTCCATCATAACATAATCAAATCCATGTAATAATATGAAAAAAAACAGAACCCTTTTATTATCTTATATGGAAAATAATTTTGATAAAATACTTGAACTCCATTCTTGAGGAAAATATCCTTTCTACTTCAAAAACATTTTTCCTTTCATAACATGTCATACAACTTTAAAACAAAATAAGATGATTAAAAATAAACTTGAAAACTTGTAAAGTAAGCTTCTTGGAAATAATGTTTTAAAAATCCATTCATGCCGTATAAGATAAAAAAACATTCTTCTCGTACTTTTGTCAGAAAAGTCAAAAAATACCTCATACGAAAAACGACAAAAGATTCCTTTTATATCTTTTACTAAAAACTCACCAAAGGGTAAAATTGGATTTAAATTTTTTTTCGGTGGATGAAAATAATATTAAATATTGAGGAAACATGGATGTGGATGATAAAATACACCCCAGTAAATTACAAAGTATAAACAATCTCGGATAGAAATGAGATTGTGATATTTCCCTTACCTTAGGTCTGATTTGCTTTGTACGTGTCCTAAGATCCTGTATAATGGTTTAAATAATGTTATTGACTTATTCCAGAATCATACATATTGATATGATATCATATATGGTCATATTCTTAGCTTCTTGTTAATAATATTTCATTGTTACTTGTTACTCGGGTCCTTATTGCCTTTTGTTCTTATGCGTGTTTTCCCGAATAAATTCTTATTCTTCTTTTAAGGTTATAGATACCTTATATCAAGAATGGTATTAGTGTAACATATATCATATTTATTCATTCAATTCATTTATATAATTACTATGTAATGATGATCATGTAGAACGAGTCGCATCACATCGTGGAGACGGTATTCCGTACGTACGCACGAGTGATGATATCGTTCCTATGATCGTGGAAATATATTAGAGTATATATATATTATTTCAGTATCAATATTACTTTATAATAATCATAAATAGTTACTCATTACACCATTATACCCATCCTTGTAAGGTGATGGTGGAAAATAGATTACACCACGGCGTGGAGACGGTATTCCGTACGTACGCACGCGCGGTGATTTCATTTTTCCGTAGGATGGATAGAAGGTGAATTAGGTTTGTTTCATATTTATAATAACATATAAGTGTGTAGGTAATACTTATGTTATTAACTAAAAATAAGAAGTTGAAGAAGAAAGAAATTGAAAAGATCGGTAATGGATATTACCTCTTCTTTGGAACGCCTCTTTGAATCCTCCACTTAGGTAACTAAGATTGGTTTTTGAAGAAGACCAGGACCTCTAGGATTATTCTAGGGAAGTGGAGAAGAGAAAATGGCAGGGGTTGGCCGAGCTTGAGTGCTCAAATTGGTGTGAGGAGGAGGGGGAGGAGGTGCCCTTTTATAAGGGAGGAGAGGGGCACCTTAGGAATATCTGAAAATATTATTTTATATTAAAGTCAAAATCGTTTTATAATGGTTCCAAAGGGTCTTATTTCGAATCTAAAGTGGGGATGGGTCGAAATCCTGTCAACCAATAGTATTTAGACAAGTTTAGGGTATTATTTTAACCTTATCAATTAGATTTAACTCTAAGTTAAATAATTTAACTTTTACGGTGTCTTTTTGTTTTCTTTCACTATATGGTTAATACACTTACTATAACATGCCAAACGAACCCCAAATTGTTTATTATCAATATATATATCCTTTTATAAGTCATTTGGCCGAACCTTATATTTTTAGGAATAAAATAACAATTAGTAATATAATATTTTATTTAAAAACTATTTTGTGTCAATTTTGACACTATTTGATATATGATTTTTGTGAAAGTCATAAGAGAATTATATGTTCGAACCAAGTTGATTAAATCAACACTAATATATCATAGTAACCTATAAAATTAGTGGAATTCATAAAAAGTCTCAAATTACATTTATTTTGGTGTTTATAACATCAATTATGTCAATATTTCATTAATAAGATAATTACTGCATCATCATTGTGTCATAAATAAATTAAATTATTTAATGTCTAAAAATTAAAAATAAAATACCATTATGTAGGAAATCTTTTCATATTTCTAATGAATATTTATAGTCGAATTTATCTTATGTATAACCCCATATTAAAAATGATTTACTTATTAAACATTTATTTTAACTATTTTAACCCTTCTTTAAATAAATTAATAATAAATGTCCTAATCTAACCCAAGTGGGCCTAAATGGTCATATTTTATTCCTAAGTTTGTTTTTGGTCGAATTAAACTTATCCAATAGAATTAGGACATTTGTTAGGGTAATAGTAATATCATATTTACCCTTAGTTACCCTATTTACTATTAACCGCGGTAAAAAAAAGTAATAAGTTACTATTCACCAAAAAATTATTTTTCTCTCATTGAACCACATTTTACTTACTGATATCAACTGTGTCTGTCGGATTTTCGAAATTCCATTCACAGAAGCGGTAAAATTAAGTTTTATGCAAAAATTCAGTTTTTAACCTACCACTTAGTGGTTTCACTATTCATCAAAAATTGAAAGTTTTCAGAAAAATACCAAAATTTCACCCTAGGCTAATTTCGGTATTCCGAATCCAAAAATTAAGTCCATTTTGAAAAATAAAATTTATAAAATTTCAAAAAGTGGTTATTACTATTCATAACAGCTATTTTAAAAATATTTTAATAGCATATCGTTGTTTAGTGAAACTCGGTATTGCGTACGACGCAAGCTATCGAGGAAGGTCGTGATTGTGTGTAAAGTAAGCCAAGCAAGTGTGTAGTGAAAGATTCCTTTGATGATATATAAAAACAAAATATTACTCATAAAAATCTCAGGTGTTACATTCTACCCCCCTTAAAAAGAATTTGGCCCTCGAAATTCGTCACTTTGTAACAAACAGATGAGGATACTTCTCCCTCATCATATCCTCAAGCTCCCATGTAGCTTCTTCATGTTGGTGGTTCCTCCATAAAACTTTCACCAAGAAAGTGGTCTTGTTTCGTAGGACTTTTTCACTACGATCCAGAATCTCTATCGCCTGTTCTTCATAAGAAAGATCTTGCTCCAGCGGTACAACTTCTGAGCTGAGTACATGTGAAGGATCTGGTATGTACTTTCTCAGGAGAGATACATGGAACACATCGTGAACTTGAGAGAGATTCGGTAGAAGTGCCAATCGTTAAGCTACCTTCCCAACACGATCCAGTATTTCGAAAGGACCGATATATCTAGGGCTCAACTTCCCCTTCTTTCCAAATCTCATAACCCTCTTCCATGGAGATATTCGTAAGAACACTTTATCACCCACTTCAAACTATAGGTCTTTTCTTCGGTTGTCGGCATAACTTTTCTGTCGACTCTGAGCTTCTCTTATGTGTTGTTGAATAGATCTGACCTTTTCTACCATTTCATCAACGAGATCAGGTCCTAATAGCCTTCTTTCCCCAACTTCATCCCAACAAGTTGGAGTCCTGCATTTCTTTCCATAGAGAGCTTCATAAGGAGCCATCTGAATACTGGAGTGAAAGCTATTATTATAAGAAAATTACACCAAAGGTAGGTGTTGATCCCAACCTCCTTTGAAATCCATAGAGCAAGCTCTCAACATATCTTCTAGGGTTTGAATTGTTCTCTCAGACTGACCGTCTGTCTGGGGATGATAAGCAGTGCTGAAACTCAACTCTGTATCCAGAGTATGCTGAAGACTTCGCCAGAACTTCGAGGTAAATCTCGGATCCCGATCAGATATAATATAAAGTGGTACTCCATGCAATCTTACCACTTCCTTTACATATATCCTGGCTAGCTGATCTAGAGATAGATCCTCTCTAATAGCAATGAAGTGTGCAGACTTTGTAAGATGATCAACTATGACCCAAATAGCATTATTGCCTTTGGATATTTTAGGAAGTCCTGTGACAAAGTCCATAGTGATGTTTTCCCATTTCCATTCGGGTATGGGTAATGGTTGTAACATCCCCTTAGACTTCTGTCTCTCAGCTTTAACTTGTTGAAAAACCAAGCATCAAGAGACATATTCAGCAACATCTCTTTTCATACCATCCCACCAGAAGTACTCTTTCAGGTCCCTATACATCTTCGTGCTTCCAGGATGAATAGAGAATGATGAACTATGAGCCTCATCCAGCAGCTCCTTCTTTAATTCGGGGATGGTAGGAACACAAACCCGATTCCTGAACTTTATTATCCCATCACAATCAAGGTTGAATTCAGGAACATTTCTCACCTTCTTTTGTAACTAGACATCTTCTTTATGTGCCTCTTTAATCTTCACATGTATATATGGTTGAACATTCATTTGAGAAAGATAAGATTTTTCCCCTTCCATTATAATTCCAAGATCCATCCTTTGTAAATCCATAAATATTGGATCTTTTGTGATCCTCATCATGGATAAACTAGCATGGTCTTGTCGACTTAATGCATCTGCCACCTTGTTTTCTTTCCTAGGGTGGTAATGGATTGAGCAGTCGTAATCCTTAATCAGATCCAACCATCTTCTTTGACGCATATTCAACTCCTTTTGTGTGAAAATATACTTTAAACTTTTATGTTCAGTATAAATATCACACCTTTCACCATAAAGGTAATGCCTCCAAATCTTTAATGCAAAGATTACCGCAGCCAACTCCAAATCATGTGTTGGGTAATTTTTCTCATAGATTTTCAACTGTCATGAGGCATAAGCTATCACCATATCATTTTGCATAAGAACACACCCCAATCCCTTCTTGGAGGCATCACTGTAGATCACAAACCTTTCTCCGCTACAAGGCAGTGTGAGCACAGGTGCACTGGATAACCTTCTTTTCAACTCCTTGAAATTCTCTTCACATTCCTCTGTCCAAACAAACTTAACTCCTTTCCGAGTCAACTTGGTGAGTGGATTAGATAATCGTGAAAAATATTTTACAAAATGTCGATAATATCCAGCCAAACCAAGAAAACTTAGGATCTCAGTTACTGTTGTTGGTCTTGACCATCTTTCGATAACCTCTATTTTTGCTGGATCCACATATATCCCCTCTTTTGAGATTATGTGACCCAAAAATGCAACTTTTTGAAGCCAAAATTCACACTTGGTAAATTTGGCATAAAGCTTCTCCTTTCTCAGGGTCTTCAATATAATTCTCAAGTGATCTTCATGCTCTTCCTTTCTCTTTGAATAGACAAGAATATCATCTATAAAGACTACCACAAATTGATCAAGATAGTCTCTAAAGACTCTATTCATTAGATCCATGAAGATAGCAGGGGCATTAGTAAGACCAAATGGCATCACTATAAATTCATAGTGTCCATACCTTGTACGGAAAGCCGTCTTTGGTATATCCTCCCTTTTGACCCTTAATTGATGATACCCTGAACGAAGATCAATCTTGGAAAAGTATTGAGCTCCACGTAGTTGGTCAAATAAGTCATCAATGTGTGGGAGAGGATATTTGTTCTTGATAGTGATCTCGTTAAGATCTCGATAATCAATGCAGAGTCTCATTGATCCATATTTCTTCTTAACAAATAGAACAGGTGCTCCCCAAGGTGACGAACTAGGGCGTATGAATCCCTTATCAAGATTCTCTTGGAGTTTCTTCTTCAATTCATGCAACTCAATTGGGGCCATTCTATAAGGTGTCTTTGAAATTGGCAAAGCACCCTGTATGAGTTCTATTGAAAACTCAACTTCACGATTTGGTGGAAGACCCGGTAATTCCTCCGGAAAGACATCATCAAACTCCCGTACAATGGGCATATTCTTAATCGTGAGTTTCTCACCAACTATTTGAGATAAATAACCTTCATTTAGTGGAATCAATACCCATAAGATGGAAGAAATTTCCACTGGAATGTTATGTTCATCCTTGCATTGATAGACGATCGTAGATTGATCTGGAATATGAAATGTGACTTCCCTTCTTTGGAAATTGATATGAGCTCCATGTAGAGAAAGCCAATCCATGCCAAAAATCACATCAAATTCCACTAAAAGAAGGATCACAAGATTTACAGGAATCACTTTCCCACAAACTTCGATCGGAGAAGAATTATAAACTTTTGATGCGACTGTTGTGCCATTAGGTGTTGTCACAGCTAACTCAACATCTAATTGTTGAGGTACTACAGTGATACCCTTAGAAAATTTTTCAGAAATAAAAGAGTGGGTGGATCCAGAATCAAATAAAACATTTTCTAATTTAGAGTGGATGGTAAGTATACCTTTCAACACTTCGTTATCGTACTCCACATCGCTGATAGAAATTGTATGTGACTTTCCTTTGTCTTTAGCCTTAAGATTTTGTTGACGTCGACCATCATCATCAACCCTTGGATTTGGGAATTGATTGGAATAATGCCCCATCTCCTTGCACTTGAAACATTGAAGTGTAGTAGGTTCATTCTGTGTATCCATTCCTTTGTTTGCATCATTAGACATATTCTTCCCATTATCGCGGCATTCAAATGCCCGATGACCTTCCTTTACACATTTAAAACATTTACTTGTCCCTTTAAGACAACTCCCTCCATGTTTATTTCCAAACTTTGAGCATAAGGGAAAGCTCATCTTCTTTTCAGTGTGCTCTTTAGATTTTCCTTTGAATTCCATCTTCCTCTTCTTATCAAACCCATGTGACTGATGGGTTACTCCAATCTCCATCTCGACTTTGAGAGCACATCAAACGATTTCCTCGTAGCTATTGAAGTCCCTTATGGCTAACGCCCTTCGAAGACTTGGTTTTAAGCCACTAAAGAATCGATCGATCTTACTCTCAGGTTGGATAATAATACCAGAAGCGTACCTTGCAAGTCTTGTAAAATTTGCTTCATAGGTACCAACAGATTCATCATCCCTTTGCTTCATTTCAAGAAACTCCTTCTCCATCTTTGTTCGGAGAATACGAGGGAAGTACTTATTGAAAAATAAGTTCTTGAACTCGTCCCATTCCATAGACTCAATTTCATCCGTTTGCCTCGTATTCTTAATAAGATTTCACCATTGATCAGAATCTCCTTCCAAACGATACACTGCTAGGATGACTTTATCATGTTCAGAACATTGAAGAACTGAAAATATCTTTTTAGTAGTACTAATCCATTGTTCAGCAACTAATGGATCAGTAGACCCGCTGAAAGAAGGTGGATGCTGCCTCATGAAGGATTCAACAGAATGTTGCTCCTTCCTTTGCTCGTTTGGAAGTCCTTCATGATTCATAGCTTGAGAAAGTTGTGTGAGCATGGCTACAAGATTTTGCATTCCATCTCCCATATCGTTTGGTTGCTCAGGGGGAAAATCATTGCATTTCCCATCGCATTCTGCATTAACACGGTTCCTTCGGGTTCCAGCCATTGACTAAAACCAAGAAGAATAATGTGAGCAACACTAATTATAATAGGAAAACCAAATAATTCAAGAATAAAATTTTCATGCTTAAGGTCTTATCCTAGGTTATTCATGGCCATTTCTAAAACACTAAGATTGTGTTCTATTCTTAGACTTATCCTTAGGGTTCTTACTAAGGCTTTCACATCCTAGTTTCCAAAGGTTGACTATACCTTTCCTCTGATACCAACTATAACGACCCATACTTTACATAAATTGTTAATACTTCAAAATTTAAGCAAACCTATTACAACATATGACAAAACCACAAAGGACCATATAGGTATAGTGTCTTTAGAAACTGGGAAACATAAACAACTGGTTCATAAATCTTCTACAGTGTCTCCCATTTATTTCATCATATCTAGGGTCCCTTTTAGCATATTCTACTTAATATCCATCTTCCTGACCTGGGGAAAAGAAAACATAAAAGGGTGAGCTCAAATGCTCAGCAAGGCCAAATAACGGAAATAAAAATCATATCATATCTTTTTGAAAATCATAACCTGCAAAAGAGATCATAATATCTTAACATGGAATAAATCATAGAAGTGAAAATGAGATCCCCATAATCATAACATGAAACTTGAAACTTTGTGGCATGCACACATAATCATGGAACATCATTTCTTGTTAGTCATGACTCATTGCCAAGACTATCTTAGTGGACAGAGTCCCTTTCTGAATGGAGTCACCCTCATTCCAGTCCTGTTTCACTAAACCGGTATAACCTACCGTTCCAGCCATGTCTATCTCATGAGATATAAAATCTTTACCCAATGCATTGGAGGGAGATATAGTTCTCACCCATCTTATAATGAATCCTTTCTTATGTGTGCCACATAATCATAAACCATACATCATAGCGTAACCCATGTAATAAAAATGGAATTCTTAAACAACATGACATCATAAAACAATTCATATAAGATAAAGGAATTAATAAAAATATTTCCATCACAACATAATAAAATCCATGTAATAATAGGGATAAAAACAGAACCCTTTTATTATCTTATATGGAAAATAATTTTAATAAAATACTTGAACTCCATTCTTGAGGAAAATATCCTTTCTACTTCAAAAACATTTTTCCTTTCATAACATGTCATACGACTTTAAAACAAAAGAAGATGATTAAAAATAAACTTGAAAACTTGTAAAGGAAGCTTCTTGGAAATAATGTTTTAAAAATCCATTCATGCCGTATAAGTTAAAAAAAACATTCTTCTCGTACTTTTGTCGGAAAAGTCAAAAAATACCTCGTACGAAAAACGACAAAAGATTACTTTCATATATTTTACTAAAAACTCACCGAAGGGTAAAATTGGATTTAAAAAAATTTTAAGTGGATGAAAATAATATTACATATTGAGGAAACATGGATGTTGATGATAAAATACACCCCAGTAAATTACAAAGTATAAACAATCTCGGATAGAAATGAGATTGTGATATTTCTCTTACCTTAGGTCCGATTTGCTTTGTACATGTCCGAAGATCCTGTATAATGGTTTAAATAATGTTATTGACTTATTATAGAATCATACATATTGATATGATATCATATATGGTCATATTATTAGCTTCTTGTTAGTAATATTTCATTGTTACTTGTTACCCGGGTCCTTATTGCCTTTTGTTCTTATGCATGTTTTCCCGAATAAATTCTTATTCTTTTTTAAGGTTATAGATAAATTATATCCATAATGGTATTAGTGTAACATATATCATATTTATTCATTCAATTCATTTATATAATTACTATGTAATGATGATCATGTAGAATGATTCGCATCACATCGTGGAGACGGTATTCCGTACGTACGCACGAGTGATGATATCGTTCCTATGATTGTGGAACTGTATTGGAGTATATATATATATTATTTCAGTATCAATATTACTTTATAATAATCATAAATAGTTACTCATTAAACCATTATACCCATCCTTGTAAGGTGATGGTGGAAAATAGATTACACTACGGCGTGGAGACGGTATTCCGTACGTACGCACGCGCGGTGATTTCATTTTTCCGTAGGATGGATAGAAGGTTAATTAGGGTTGTTTCATATTTATAATAACATATAAGTATGTAAGTAATACTTATGTTATTAATTTATCATGAAACAACTAAAGAAGAAGAAGTTGAAGAAGAAAGAAATTGAAAAGATCGGTAATGGATATTACCTCTTCTTTGGAACGCCTCTTTGAATCCTCCACTTAGGTAACTAATATTGGTCTTTGAAGAAGACCAGGACCTCTAGGATTATTCTAGGGAAGTGGAGAGGAGAAAATTGCAGGGGTTGGCCGAGCTTGAGTGCTCAAATTGGTGTGAGGAGGAGGGGGAGGAGGAGGTGCCCTTTTATAAGGGAGGAGAAGGGCACCTTAGGAATATCTCAAAATATTATTTTATATTAAAGTAAAAATCAGTTTATAATGGTTCCAAGGGTCTTATTTCGATGCTAAAGTGGGGATGGGTCGAAATACTATCAACAAATAGGATTTAGACAAGTTTAGGGTATTATTTTAACCTTATCAATTAGATTTAACTCTAAGTTAAATAATTTAACTTTTACCGTGTCTTTTTGTTTTCTTTCACTATATGGTTAATACACTTACTATAACAAGCCAAACGAACCCCAAATTGTTTATTATTAATATATATATCCTTATCTAAGTCATTTGGAAGAACCTTAGATTTTTAGGAATAAAATAACAATTATTAATATAATATTTTATTTAAAAACTATTTTGTGTCAATTTTGACACTATTTGATATATGATTTTTGTGAAAGTCATAAAAGAATTATATGTTCACGAGAAGTTGATTAAATCAACACTAATATATCCTAGTAACCTATAAAATTAGTGGAATTCATAAAAAGTCTCAAATTACATTTATTTTGGTGTTTATAACATCAATTATGTCAATATTTCATTAATAAGATAATTACTGCATCATCATTGTGTCATAAATAAATTAAATTATTTAATGTTTAAAAATTACAAATAAAATACTATTATGTAGGAAATCTTTTTATCTTTCTAATGAATATTTATAGTCGAATTTACCTTATGTATAACCCCATATTAAAAATGATTTACTTATTAAACATTGATTTTAACTATTTTAACCCTTCTTTAAATAAATTAATAATAAATGTCCTAATCTAACCCAAGTGGGCCTAAATGGTCATATTTTATTCCTAAGTTTGTTTTTGGTCGAATTAAACTTATACAATAGAATTAGTACATGTGTTAGGGTAATAGTAATATCATATTTACCCTTAGTTACCCTATTTACTATTAACCGCGGTTAAAAAAAGTAAAAAGTTACTATTCACCAAAAATTTATTTTTCTCTCATTGAACCACATTTTACTTACTGATATCAACCGTGTCTATCGGATTTTCGAAATTCCATTCACAGAAGCGGTAAAATTAAGATTTATGCAAAAATTCAGTTTTTAACCTACCACTTAGTGGTTTCACTATTCATCAAAAATTGAAAGTTTTCAGAAAAATACCAAAATTTCACCCTAGGCTAATTTCGGTATTCCGAATCCAAAAATTAAGTCCATTTTGAAAAATAAAATTTATAAAATTTCAAAAAGTATTTATTACTATTCATAACGGCTAGTTTTAAAAATATTTTAATAGCATATCGTTGTTTAGTGAAACTCGATATTGCGTACGACGCAAGCTATCGGGGAAGGTCGTGATTGCGTGTAAAGTAAGCCAAGCAAGTGTGTAGTGAAAGATTCCTTTGATGATATATAAAAACAAAATATTACTCATAAAAATCTCGGGTGTTACATTAGATATTTTAATTTAAATTTTTTTTTATCATTTTTAGAATGTAATTTATATGATTTGAAATAATTAATATTTTAAAATAACTGTACATTAGATTTCTAATAAAATATTAATTACTTGGGTAGAACTACTAACCAAGGTAAAAATAAGAATGGTAGAATATAAAAAACTAGTGGTAATGTACTTGAAACATGTCTAAAACATGTGTAAAAAAAATATTAGTGGAATTATCAATATTATCTAACCAAAAAAACATTATTTTTCAATTTTAGATCTATTGATCTGTGAAAAGTGTCATTACATGATTGAAAAAGTAATAAGTATTTAAAGAAATAACATTTTATTTACTAATAAATGGTGATCACTTCCACCACAGTCACTATTTATAATCCTTAGGTTGACCCAAACTCTACAACAGTTTCTCATAATCTTTATCACCACATAATAAAATCTTGGGTCATTTCAAACTACCAAGGTAAATATCTTTAAGGTGTTACCCGAGTTAGAACATCTTAATTGTGTGGTAATGTTCTCAGCCAAGATATGATAGTTTTTTATTATATTACACCTGAAACTTATTCAATCCCTAAAATTATGAAAAAATAATTATTAATAATACTATGAAATTATATTATAATAAAATAATATCACTTTTATAGCTTCCTCCTAACCATTTAGAAATGAAAACATCACTTTTGTTACATCCGGACTACCACCTTCAGAAGTGACTTGATAAATTTTCCATAAGTTCGTTACATGGATGGCTTAAAGGAGGAATATATTTAAAAAATGTTTTATTTAAAAAATTATTAATATTATAAAAATATAATCCATTTCTAAAATCCTTTTCATTCTATGTAAATGAATGCATCAACCGTGCACATGTACGTACTACCTTCTCTATGAAAGTGTCATAATTATTTTTTCACCGTGTATTTTTTTACATTAAGAACTCTCTTAAAACTAATTTTACTATAATAAAAATATCGGAATAATATATATATTCCTAAATAATAATGTTATTATTCTAAATGAATCACTAAATTAACTATATTCACCTAGAAAATATAGTTTGTTCTTGATTGGGATGTTTTAACCACCTACTTGAAAAAATTTATAAATTTTTATCATGAATTACTATAGAAAAATAGCTAATATTATTATTATACATAAATGATAATATAAAGTTTGGTTTAGGGTTCTATAAATATTATATTAATATTTAACTTATTATTAATACAACACATTATATATTAAATATTACTAAAAAAAGACCGCTACTCTCTTTATCCTCAAGAATCCAGGAAAAAAACAAATGAAATTTTATTATAACATTATAAAATAATATAAAACATATATTATAGTACACATAATTATCTCATAATGAGGATATATTAATCTTAAAGAAGAATCAATGTTTCCACTATGAAACTAAGACTAAACAGAAATTTGAGGCTAACAAAATCTAATGATAAAAATAAAATATAACAAACTAATATATTTGAAATATATTATTATAAAAAATTTTATAAATGGAAATAAATATTATTAATATTTTAAAATAATTTATTAGTGTATATACTTCCTTATATATGAGGTTATATAATGTTTAGATATGTTGGATTTAAGGTAATTGGTTTTTAATACAATTTTGATTCATTGAGACATAATGTCTATTTAATACTTCTTTAATTTTTTTGTGTATATATTAGACATGGATATATTTTATCATAATTTTTCATTAAATATAATGGATTCACAAATCCATCTCATATTCTACCATTATTGGAATTTCGATTTGAAACATTAGATGATGACATGGCCTTCCATCTCAATTTCCTTTTTTGAGACTATTTTTTATTAGGAACCTAATTTAATTAAAAGGGTATTCATACTACCTATTGCATATATAAAAGAATGTATTTTATTTTAATAATTGTATTTTATTTTTTATTTCAAGAATTTTATTTTTATGGATTTCTAAAAATATTTTCTTAAGTAGTAAGGGTTTTTTATTTATTCGTTAATTTTCTTAGGTCATTATCATTCATATTTACCAATTATTTCGAAGGATAGTTTTCTTCTATTATATGATGATATTATAATTTATTTCCTAATTCATTTTCATATAATTACATAGATTGATTTATTTCTTCCCACTAATGTTCTCTTTTATATATTAAAACCAAATTATAAGTTATATTATGTGAAATTCATATTTACCATCCCTAATTTTAAATGCTAAAAAAATTTAACCCTTTTTTTATTTTGGTTTTAACAAATTTATTTCAAACTTTTAAAAAAATTCCATCCATTAATAATTACATTTTTATCTTCAACTGCACATTCAATTTTGATAAACATTATGCTTTTTTAGAAGTAATGTTTGAAATTATTTTTAAAATAATCTTGTCTCCAAATCATTCACTTAGCCTTTTCAAAACTCCGTTACAAGTTTGATTAATAATTTATTCATTCATGATAGTATTAAAATATTTTTATAAACAATTCTATTATGATTTCCCGCCATTTTCCTCATTATCTCTAATGTATTTATATCCTTGGAATTTTTTTTTCATGAATCACTTTCTAAATGTTCTTATTAAATACCCTTATAGAGTTATTTAATTTTTGGGTTTCACCCATTAAATTATTGAGTCCACATTTGGTGATACAATATTGAAAAGCTTTGAATACCATTTTTTATTCAATCTATTATTTATAAGGTTTTGAATGATTATATTTAACTGAAACCCATTTTTATGGATGATTTATATGCGGGGTCCTATATATCCATAAATTAATTTTTTACGGTTTTATATATCATGAGATAATGTGCATAGACATACCTGATTTGTTTCACAACAAAATATGTGGTCCTACTTCGATTACACTCTCAACATAAAGGGTGGTCCTTCTAGGATTATACTCACAACATAAAGGGTGATCCTTCTGGGATTACACTCTCATTATAAAAGGTGAAATTTAATAGATTTCAATGAAAAAATAAATGGCGATCCTTATTCGATTATGCTCTCAGTATAAAGGGTGGGCCTTCTGGGATATACCCACAACATGATGATTCCATATTCTTGTGTTTTGTGACATAGTTTTTGTTATGCTCTATATCCCTGAATTTTAATATTATTATATTCACACGATTATTATTAATGGATCATGTTTATTATCTCACACTCTGATAACATTATAAATTTTTATTCATTTCAGATTACAATGTTTCTTTCAATATGAATTATGGAAAATTACTATAGTCCAGTGTTCTTTATAATACATTATTTCTCCCCAATTCATATTTTATCATATTCTAATAATCTAACACATTGATGAAATTTTGATATGTTTTCCAATATTGAGTGTTTGATCTCATCAATTCCTTATTTTCCCTTCTCCAAGTTATAAAAATTAATAAAACCTAGTATATGTATAGATGGGATTATTATGTTGATTAATTATGTGGAAAAGTTCACCTTTCTCATAAAAATATTTTTTATGTACTTGATCCTCAAATACCAGTTGAAAATATTTTCCAATTCAAAAATTATTTTCAAACTATCATGAAGGATTGGAGAACATATTAATGGTTTGTTAGAAAATCTAATAGGAATATGACCTTGAAAAACATTGGTAAACTAAAATAGTTATAGGTTTATCCAATTATATCATAATTGGAAAGAATGTTTCATAGATTGAGATGAAGTTTCATAAGGGAATACATCTTAGTATTGAGTTTATAATTTCATAGGATCATTTACTATGATTTTATTGGATATTATCATAATAATTATTTTAGTATTCGATTGAATAAATGATCTTGAAAATTAATTTCGGGAATGTATTTATTTAAAAACATTTAAGATGTAGATAAGAAGGCATATTTGGCTTAAATATATTCGAATCTAAATATATGCCTACTATGAAAGAAAAGGGAATTTTTCATGTCTTAAATAAGATAGTGAGGTTCATAACCTAATAAAAATTATACCTTGAGTTATGATTATATCATTAAAACTCTTAGATATTTTTATTTGTAACGGTTAATTAAAATTGTGAGATGCTAATTTATTTAAGTGGGGAATGTATTCGAAAGATGGTTTAACATGAAACACCAAAATAATATGATCCATGAAATATTATAAAAATATTTTAAAGAAAATTTAAGAATAAAAATTCCACTAATAAATAAAAATAATTCCATAAATTATAAATTAATACAAAATATTATTAATAACACATAACTTTTTAAAAGGGTATTTTTTTCGATAAAATTATCTTCTAATCTATATTTTATTTTCATTTAAAACATAAATTTATAAATTTTATATTTTAAATTTTATAAAACAAAATTATTTTTTTTTCATTCATCTCATCAATGTTATCTTAGTATTATTTTTTTTACATTTTTCTAATGTAAATGTTTTTTAAGTGAACAATGAATAATTATTGATTTTGTTAATATTGTCACTGTTATGACATTATCATTTTATCAGAATGACATAAAATAGTTTTAAATTTGATTCTCTACTTAATATATATATATATATATATATAAAGTAAAATATATAATTAAAAAACTATATGTTGAATTTTTAATACCCATGTTTAAGGATTGGGAAACGTAAGTAATATTATTCTACAGATATTATTTTTTCTCTTCTATGAAAAATATTTTTTATCCACTTGTAGAAATTAAATAAAAAAAGTTATAGTTTTATATATGGTTATATTAATATTATATTAATATGTTTAATTTAATTCTTATTCATAAAATTATAGTTAATGAGATTAACATTAATGGGAATGATAGTGATGAATGAACTATTTTAAAGAATTATTTTATTAATAATTTTTAAATTTTATATAGAAATTTAATTGTTATTTTTCATATAATGGATTTGATATGATTTTTAAACTAATATGAATATCTATTTACTCTCATTTAATTTTTATTTAACATTATATATTATTAATAACACTAAATAGTGAAAATTACATGTTTTTACAAAACATATATTATATATATTGAATTATTTAATTTCAAATTTATTTTTATGTCATTTATAAATTATATTATATTATATGTAGATTGAATTTTGGTTTAAAACATATAAAATTTGATAAAAAGTCTTAACTTATATTTTTTATAAAATATAAAGTACTTGGGTTAAACTAGTTACCAAGTTAAAAAACAAAATGGTAAAATATAGAAATCTAGTAGTCAAAGAATTTAATAATATTTGAAACATGTGTACAATAAATGGTTCAGGGTGTATAGAATTTATTTCATCTAAAATTTCAGTATCTTTATATTTTACAACCATTGATGGTTGAATAGTGTCATGCCATCATTGAAAAATTAATGGGTATTTACCAAAATTCCATTTTATTCAATTATAAAAGGATATCACTTCCAAAATAATTATACACCATTTTAATGGACATAGATAAATAAAAAATATTCTCTATTATATCCTATAATATCTCCAAAAATCAAAAAATCTTTTTTGTTTTTAAAAGACCAAGCTAAAAAGCTTTAACGTGTTACCCAAGGGAAAACATCCTAATGGAGAAGTAACATTCTTAATCAAGATCTCTAAATTATTTTTTTATTTTACAATGTAAAACAAATTAGATCCATTATTTTATGATGAAATAATTATCAGTAATATTTTTTTATTATAAGAATTTAATATCACTTATAAAACATCCTCCCAACCGATGGGAATTGAAAAAACTTCTTATTTTACGTGTGAACCACTACATCAATAAGATATAAGACTTATTTTTCATAACCTGTATACATGTATACTTTATTGGATGAATGAAATAAAAAATATTATATTCAAATTTTTTTTAATATTCTTAAAATATAAACCAATTCATGCCTTTTTTACATTCTACTTAAATGAATTTTCCACTCGTGTTTACGTATAGAATACCGCCTCCATAAAAGCGATGTATTTAATTTTTCATTTAATATTGTTTTCACTAAAAAAAAAATTCTTCAAGTATGATTCAACACCTTAAAATTATATAAATAATATAATTATGCTTCTTTTTTAATTATATTATTCCAAATGAATCACTTTCCTTACCATACTCACCCATGGATTATAGCTTATTTTTGTTAAGTCAGTTTAATAAGCTAAATAAAAAATGCTATAAATTTATATGAAATATGACTATGAAAACTTTAATACTGGTATTTTTATAATATAATAAGAAAATATTTTTCTTTCATGTTTCTGAAGACATCATATTAAAATTTAAATTGACATTAATACCACTCATTATTCATTATAAATTACCGAAAGAATCTCTCCACAAAATTCCTCAGCAAAAATCAAAACCAATATATATATATTATAAAATTAAAATATTTAAAATAATTATAAAACATAAATTAATGTACTTATAATAATTTAATAATGATTAAATTTGAATCTATAAGGATGAATAAACAACGCTATTAAAAACTAGTATTAAACAACCGAGCATGGTTAAAGGTAAGTGTTTCTATATGTCAATTTCACTGCATTTCCATATGATACATATTCACCAATAGTTTCCTTATTATAGTTTATATATTGGAAATAGATATATTTTATCAAAAAAAATCCAGAAACTCAATGGATTTAAAAAACCATATAATTTTCAACCTTTCAAGGGTTTTGAATTTGAAATATTACAACAAAGTAAGGGTGTTTCATCTCAATTTACTTTTTATGAGATATGTTTTTTATGTACCAAATTTAATTTTAAGGGAATTTATATTTACTATCAGATATATAATATCTTAAATTAAAATTTTATTAATGTTATTTTATATTAAATTTAATGTTTTTTCTTTCAATTGATTTATTTTAAAAGGTTTCTTAAGTCTTAATGTTGTTTCCTGTATCAACTTCTTTTATTAATCTATAATCAACCCAGTATGAATGTGAATTTACAATATGGTTATATTAGATTATATTATGATAGTAAAATTTATTTAATCTTTAATTAATATATAATTACTTTGAATAATTTTTTTCTTCAAAAGTGTTTATGATGTTGAGAATATTTCTCATCCTCTCTGAATAACATTTTTTTTTCATTGTCAATATTTTCTATTCCCACAAATATTTTCCTTTATATTTGGAAAACCAGAATGGTTTTATCTCATGTGACCATTATATTGTCGTTTTCCACTTTTATAAATAAAAAATTGCTTATATTTTAATGATGTGGCTTCCAATAAAGGTATTTCAAACTATTTTAATGTTTTTAAATTATTTTATAATAAAATGATTTTATTTCCACTCCACAATTCCTTTTAATAAGATTTATCTTAATTAATAATCTATTATTATCTATTATTTATAAAAGTAATTTTTTTTCAAAAAATATATCTTTATCCTTTCAAAAATTACTTTTGAATATGATGTGTAACTTAGGATGTTATGATAATGTTAAAAAAATTTAAAAAAACTTTTACAATTCCACTATAATTATTCTCCTTATCTAAAAAACACTTATTCCATGGAAATTAATTTTCATTAATCACTTTATAAATGTTCCAATGAAATAATATTTTATGGTGATTTAATATTTGGGTATATACCATTATATTCTTAAGGTCAATTTTTTTGGTACCGTCTGAAAATTATACGAAACCCATTTTTGGTTTCATGTTTTCCTTATGAAGTGATATATTATTATTTTTTATTATCACACATACAAAACAAAAAATAATTTTTTTGGACCTATATCTCAATAAAATACATTTTTTAGGGTTCTGTATCTCATGAGATAATTAATTATTTATATACTTCGATTTCTTCTAAACATAAATGGTCCACCTTCTTAAATAATGCCCACAACATAAGGGGTGAGATTTCATGGATTACACTTAGAACATAAATGGTGAGCCTTCATGGATTATTCTAATAACATAAAGGTTTATCCTTCTTATATCACTATCCCAAAATAAAAGGTTTTCCTTCTTGGATTATTCTTACAATATAAAGGGTGAACCATATTGGATATACTCATAGTATGTTGATTCTTTTTTCTTGTGTTTTGTTCCATAGGTGCATGTTATTCTACATATACCTGAAATGAAATATATTTTTTATGACTTTGATTATTCTCTATTTTTAATTTTTATTATCTCAAAATATAATTCCATGGTTCATGATTTTTCATTTCAGATTTCATTTCATTCTATTGTGACATATTGATAACTCTTATTTTTATATGTTTTTTAATAATATTTTTCTCCCCAACTCATGTTTTCTCATATTCTTATGATATACACCTTTCAGGGCATGTTTATATGTTTTCTATTACATTGTTTTTTATCTGAACCATTTATTATGTTTTCACTCTACAAGTTATGAAGATGATTATTAGGAGTCTAAAAGGTTGTCTAGGGTGGATAAATTATGCTAGAATATTCAGAAGTCCTATAAAATAATATTATTATATGGAAAATCATTAATCTCACTAAACCTACAGTCCATTTAATTTCGTAAAATTTTATTGGATTTAATGTTTAAGGTTTGGAAATGACGTAAAATAAATAATTTTTTAGCATGGGCCATATCACATTATATCAATCATAGTGTCCAAATAATGTGTTTTTAACACAAGATCCACATGTGTAGTTCGAGGTTGCCTCATAATTTCGAACAAGACTATTCTCAAAAAATGTTTAAATTTTATTCCAAACATGAAAAATATTAGACAAGAGTCAAAGGATTAACCTCATGAGAAACAACATATATTGAAATTATTAGTTCATACCATACAATTCATCACTTAGGTAAAGGTCATACATGTCATGTATTCTCATAAGTATAAGAATTAGAGTAGAACCGACCACTATCAATATTATTAGTAATGTATCATTCACTCCAAAAATTATATATCTCAAAAATGAAACAAGATAACATTTAAATCCAAATAATCAACCTAGAACTCAATCTAGTCTGTCCAAACCTATAATATTATTCCATTATATAACCTTATCAATTTCATAAATATGATAGTATGATATTTTAACCATTTAACTCACTTATAAGGAATAAAAATTACCAAGATCAATACTATTCACCCCATGGATAATAATTTCAAATAATTCTCTGTTAGTCTCATTTAAAAAATTAAATGAACTTTTCATGATCAATATATTGATAAAACCTCCTTTAATTATATTATCTAGAGTTAATTGAGTGTAACTAAACATCACACCTCATAACTTTAGAAACATAGAACATTTTATATTGATTGGGCCAACACATCATTACCTTCGAGTAAATTTATTTAATAAATTTCTATTTACTCACTTGTTTAATGAAGACCAACTAATCAATCATATACCAAGAAATTCGAATTAGAATATATTTTTCCATTTTCCCATTAACCTAATTGATATATAACATGTAATGAATATTTCCATGATTCAAATCCCACTTTAGTCCAAATTTTCATAATACAACACTTCACTCTACATGGATTCCTCTTGGTGAAATAATAATTTATCTTTTCAAAAATGGTTGATATTAATTAAAACATATATAAACATTATTTACATAACCCACAAAAATAATGACATATTCACCACCTCAAGTGATAAAAGAATATAACCTCTTATTACATCACCCATATATCATATATGAGTTATAGGTATTTAAGAACTCTTTTATTCACTAATAACATCTTAATTGTCATTGTACTAGTAATTATCATAGATATTCTAGGTGTCTTGATTTTATATATTTATAATCTCATAAAAAGCCACCAAAGATTATATATATGGTCATTTAAAGATAGGTTATAGTTTTTTAGACTGTTAACTCTCCTTAATTTAGTTGGTAGGTATTAATTTGGAATTTATTAGGGATTTAATAACATTACCATGGAGTTAGGTTCTTATTTCTTATAATGATGGGATGAAAGGGGGAGTATAATACCTGTTCCATGAAAGGATCATTTGTTGGATGTGAAAAAACGCCATTCTATTTTCAAACTTTTTACTTTTTTCATCGATAAATCATTAATCATGAATCCAACCATGGTCAGTTTTCTAACATGTTTAGGCTATACCATGTTCATTAAATAACCCTTGGTTAATTTTACCAAATTTTAACAACCATTTGTATCACTTTCGTGGCTATTCAATGACTATGACAAAAATTTAATTCTCCTCAAGGCACTAAAAAATATTATATTTCAAAAAAATATCCTTTTATCACCATATAAACACCCAAGGAATTCCATTATTGACTATTTAACACCTAAATAAAATTTTGACTATAAATATCATGCTGAAAATATAAATTTTCATAAAAAAATAAAATATTTGTTGAAAAATATATAAAATTACTTTCCTTGTATTTAAAAAAGGTAATATGTTCATATCATTGTAATAGAAAATATTTTATTGAGTAAATAATCTAATAAGGCATAGATAGTCACTAATTTTTGAAATATTGTTAAAGTAAATGATGTGTGAGATTCTCATCTTAATCCAGAAAATAAATATCTGTCCTATATGACCAATGATATTCATACCCCATGAAAATCCTATACCCAAACTCACAAACTCCATTAAATTTTTTTTACTAATTCTTCACCACCCAAATAATAGAGAATGAAAAATAGTTCAATAATGTCTATATATAAGTCTAGAGAAACTCTTGACTCCTAAAACACACATAATAACTACTTTAAAACATATCTTCTTAGAAACATTTATTAATTTCATTTTTATGAACTACTTTTAATAAACCCTAATCTATGGATTATGTTATCACTACCAAGGGTGTGATCCCCAAAATATCTTATGATGGTTACTAACATGTTAAATTTTTAAATAATATATGAGACTATTTCCATTTCACTGGGCACTTTTCAAAATTGTTAAACCCTATGGAAAATTCAACATGACTCATATATATATATAAATACTCCCAAAATTAAGTTTAAAGAAAATGAATATCAATGTAATGATATTTAAATTTTATAATCATATATATGTCATAGTGAAAATACAAAAAACTATATACAATATAGGTGATTTTAAATTAAAACTAAATAAAAAAATAAAATCCTATAGATTATAAATGACTTGTAAACATTTAGACAAAACAATTAATCAAATATGGATTGACCACACCATATGATCTACACATTTCGTCAATAAAAAAAATATACCCCTTATCTTCGATAATAATTTTATTTTAATACATAATAAATTTAAAATCTGATTTATATACATTTATGGAAAATCAAAAGTTCATTGAAGTGATGGGTGAATATGAAAACCATGTTGCATATCATGTTTTTGCAATCAAGCCTTAACTCAATTTTGAGATTTTTGAGTCACAGAGACTCCCTGGAGGTGAAATGGTACATTTACCCTAAAATATCTCCTTAGAAACAATTTATGATGGTTTGTTTACCTAATGGTGCAGTTTTTCCCCTTAGGTTGAGTTTTTGTAAATTTCTTAGAACATTGAATTTTAAAGAGTTTTTAAAATTTATTAATTAAATGAATATATTTACGGTGGTTAGATAATATCCAAAGAACTTATATTTTTTATTTCAAAACACTAGAATATTACTAAAATATTTTTTAGGTTCCTCATTGGCATGTTTTAAGGTTTTTCTCATCAATGTGGGTCGAAAATGATATATTAAAAATACTATATTAATTTTTTCTACGCATGTGAATTATAATGAATCACTCATATCTCATAAAAATATGTGTGATGGGGAAAAACCTTTAAATTTCGTCCCCTATTCGGATTTACCCTTTTGATGATGTATTTTGAGTTTTCACATGGGCCTCCAGGGATGGGTTTTCATGGGTGTCCTCTATTTAGATATTTAAAAATTATCACAATTCTTTGTCGTGTAAACACTAAGAAAACCCTATAAAACCCTAATTATGATTTACCTATAATATTATACATATAGTTTCTAAACATAAACCCTATATAGTAGGTGATATGGGAGAGGGACCATATCATGGTCGAATTGACATTAGATCAATGTAACAAGACCAGATATGAGACACCATCAATGATAAGGTCACATGAAGATGATGAATGGTACCATGTTTTCAATGACTAATTGTTCCCTGAGATAGAGAGTTGTTTCTTAAATTTCTCAATTATTTTTCATTTTTATCATATCCTCTAGATTAAACCTCTGATTTAGGGAATTTTAATTCATTTATTGATTATTTTTTCCCATTATTAATATTTTTTCCCCATAAACTAAATTTCAACGGTAAATTTAATCCCTAATAATTTTTCCCTATTACTACATGCTATTTTTTGGGATAATAAAATGCATATTAAAGCTTTCATTGTTCCACATCGCTTCTTAGGTCATACATTTACCCTGGTGCGATTTGAATCATAGAGTTTGGGGTTCCAACCATTTATCTCATTTCCCCTCCACTTATTATTCTAAATAGTACTAAGGAACCATTGGCAGAGGTTATGATGACCAATTATGGAACAATGTTAATGATGATGGGGGTATACAACACATAGAGGAGAAAAGGCGGTTCATTGTGATAGTGGTCGTTAGTGGTGCGACAAAGGACGTCATGGAAGGAGCCAATAGTGGTGATGATATTTGGAAGGTTGGATTCATTAATGACTAGTGTGGTTGTGGAAAATAGACATGAAGTGTGGTCGTGTCTCCGGGAAGAGTTGTTGGGTAGTTGGATTCTACTATTCAATCCCATTGGTAGGTTATCCACATTATTTTAGAATAAACAAAGTGTTGGAATGGCCTATCGATCTAGAACATCATGTTATGTCATATAGGGCCAGTCTCCGGAGCCCTAGTTTGTTTCCAAGGTATCATCCCACAGCCTAACGTGGGCTCGAGAAAAGAGTCAGGTCTTCAAAACCTAACTCAGACAGTGTACCATGCACACGTGGGTGTCACACATCATAGATCATATGGGAGTGCACCTATTTTCTTTCCCCCATAACTTATAGTGAACCAAGAGTCATGATTATAGTCTTCCATATAGCCTCAAATATTTCCTTCATGGTGTTTCTCATATCCTTCTCACCACATGTCAGTTTCATGTAAATTTATCGAATATCCTAATTTTTATCCCATATAAGATGATGAAATGATCCTTTTAACTATTTAAGACCATTTTTAGGCAATATAGACAGATTTTTTGTATAAATCCATATTACTAATGAAAAGGTATGAACATAGTGATTAGAGAATTCAATAGGCATCAAGTACCCCTCATTTTTTTTGTGTTTCTCGGTGAGGTACATGACCCCCATGTTAATAATGGAGTTCAATAATAACTCATATTCTATGTTATTCTTTAAAATACACATGATTATCTCACTTACTATGTAATATTCTTGTGTATTTTACTACTCGATGAAGCACTCATCCTCCACTAGGATTTCTAGAAGGTGATGTGGGATTAATCATAGATATGTTGTTCTTATAGTATGGGTTGGTACTCCATTTACAAAATTATAAACTAGTCAAGTTATGTGTTTTTATGAAAAATGAACATCTGTGTATGAACTAGAATAAATATATTTAATCAATCAGATAATCGAACATGTGAGACAATCATCTCTATAGAAACCAAACCACAAGAGTTTCCCACTGAACATAGGGTACCATAAGATGGGAACACTTGGTACCTTACTCACCACATTCATTCACACTAATGCATCATCTCCAAAACACTCAAATTAAAATATTCAAGAAAATTATTTGAAACTATAAAATTATAGTGTCTATAAATTAGAACATAGATCATAATTTCATCTTATGTCCATGGGAGAACACTATCAAAATTTTACATTCTTCAGAAAAAATTATTACCATCATCATAATTGAGGAGAAAATGATGAAAATTTGATTTATCAAACATATCTCATAACACCGCCGAGATTTAACAAGGTTTATATCCAATTGAATAGTTTTCACTAACAAATGTGGTCATTCCTACATTTGATTCATTGATCTCTTGTTTCTAGAATTGGCTCAACCTCTATTATTGATGGACTATCCAAAACATACCATCCAGAAAACGGAACCCAGTACGACCCATTTTTTGATGAATTTATATCATCTCGATAATCCCATTGTATGATGACACTATTCTATTAAACAAAATATATGATTAAGTCTTTAACTATTGCTACCTTGATAAGACATAAGGACGACCAAAGCTTCTTATTTTGGTAAACTAATTCCAAAAACATGAATAGGATTCAAAATACCACAAATAATATTATTAAATAATTATTCAAGGATATTTTAAGCATCAAAAAACACTTAGGAAAGACGTACCCTCGTTCATTTTGAAATATATGTTCTCTATTACCTTCTGTTAAACCGAGTCCAACTGAGGCCTAGTTCTACCTTTAACTCTATTATTTCAAAAAATCTAAAAACATGTATATCATATTTTTCATCATGTTATATCCTACAAATCTAACACTTTATCTTCAATTATATTTCTAAATGAAATGGAATTTTATGTAAAAGTGTTTTTTTATTTCATTAAATACTAGATTTCTAACAAGGTGAATTGCAATCTACTAGTAACAAAATTACACTCCTTAATTTGATTACTTTCCAAGATCATTTAATAAGAGAATTATTCAGACTTACTCATATATATATTCCATATAATCTATTAATTCTATTTTCATTATAGTAGTATAGACCATAGATTTAAGTCAAGTCATCCAACTAATTTTTTTTCCAAATAAAAAAAATCCATTCATTCTCTTCTGGGAATTTCAATCGCAAAAGAGACATATTCTATGAATCCCTATAATGAATTATCTTACCAAAATAACAACATTTTATCTTTTAATACCTAAATGTATAGGATGAACTACTTTAAAATTTCCCAATTATTATTTCTAGGGTTCATCATAAATCAAATAATTACACCTGCTATATTTAAATGTTTATCCATGTAAAAATCATCGTATACATTAATATTTGAAAAGATGATGAATATAGTATTTTCTCTATGTACAGGGAATCATATTTGGAATCTTGTCCATGTTCCTTGGATGACATGATGTTTCTATAAAGGGTGTAGATATAAGATTACATCTAGCTATTTTAATCTTTTAAATGATCTTATAAATGTATTATTTCTTGTATAAATCTATCTTATTTTATTTTATATCCCCCTATATTTCTTTCTCTAATATCTTATTGGCATATCAAAAACCCTTCCTAAAAATATTATAGAAAACATAAACTTCATCTCTTGAACCCATTGAATTTCCAAACCCACTCATAAAATGTCATCGATATAAATTAAGAGTATGATTTAAGTCCCACCATTCCAAGACATCTAACAGCAGTCATGGTTAGAGTCACACCTCATAAATCTTTATTCATTTAAGAATGTTTAAACTTCTTATTCCACTATCCATGTGCCTATTTTAACCCATATAAGATTTTATTCTACATAAAAAATAAATATTATTTTAATTATCCTCAAAACCCTTTAGAAGCATCATGTATATCTCATCCTCTATATATCCATGAATAATGGTAGTACTACAACCATTTTCTCTATGTGCAGATCATTGGAATTAGTTAGACTCTACACCATTTGGATGGTATTATTCTTAACTACTAGGAAAAATATTTTTATGAAATTAATTCCTTTATTTTATTAGAATCCATTCACCACAAATAATTCCTTATATATATAATTTCAATAGTTTCTTACTTAAAATATAATTTCCATCTATTCTATTTTGATCAGTTTCCTTTCATTATTTTGAAAAATTCCCAATTTACATTGATATTTAATAAATTCATTTCATCCATCATTGCTGACTCCCACTATAGGTAGCCACTAATTTCCACTTCCCCTTCTAGGAATTTAGGTTCCACATCATCCTATGGAGCAGTCACCTAACTTTATATCTTCTTCTCATCTCAACTTGGGATTTATCTCTTTCTAGTGTTTTTATTTATGGTCACAAACCTTATTATTTATAAACATTCAGATATTTTCCTTAGGCTTTGTTACACCATGAGAGTTATGGAACATATCGCAATATTATAATTTTTTTTGGGTCTTTGCTAACAAATATTATCACCAAAACATTCAATCTTCAATACTTTCATATAGATCTGCACAAACATCAAAAATTATATTATATCCTTCAAATTATGATTAATGCAAGCTCTAGTGCTTCTATAATTCCTTATATTTAATGAGAATATTTCAACTTTGGATGACTTGGATATTTTCATCATACCAAAGTCTTAAAAAATAATTATTTCTATACTCTAGAAGAAAAATATATTTTTATTTTTCCTTCATTTTGTTTTTATCCTTCATATTAATGATAATGTAGACTAGACTTCTAAAGACTTTATAGTGCTCAAAATATGATAACTTATAAGACCATAGATCTCTAAATAGAATGTATCCTAAAGAAGCTGACAAACTCTTATTAGATAAGTTTCAAATAGTGTCGATTGATTCTTCAAAAAAATTTGGATATTCCCGGGTTCGCAATCATGCATCTTACTACCTTAGTAACTGTGCATCCCATTAAATCTACCACACCATTTTTCTATAATATTTTAGGTACTAGCATTCAATCCTAATATATTTCATCTAGAGTTTTTTAATTTTTATTACTACTGTACTCTGCACTATTATTAAATATGAGACACTTTAACTGTAGGATACTCTCTAATTCACCACTAGCTCCCCACTGTATAAAAGTACTACAAACCACATACTTGTTTGAAAAAAACAACCATACCTTATTCATTGCATCATTGATTAATATGACAAAGTATAGGTATCCTTTAAGAGATGCGATATGGGATAGAACCCATACATCCTTGTGAAATAATTTCACCATCTAGGCTTAGGGATTCTATCCATTAATTTTGAATAAAGTCCACTTTTTCTCCCCTATCACACATATCTCAAAACTTTAGATTTTTGTGTGATTGATTTTCAGTATTCCTATCCCAACTATAATCCTTATGATCATCTATATGATATTATTATGTTTTTAATTAATAACATCCATATCGTTTTTGGGTTGAAATGTCAACCGTTTCACTTTTATCTAACTTAATGATCATGTAATGTGAATCATCCTTTTCTCCTTACACCATAAATGTGGAACCTCAAGTACCTTTGCAAACACCATTAGAAAATTATGTTCCTTAGCCTCTATTGGTTGAAGAAAATATATAAATATGGGGGGCATAATTTACCTTTTACAAATTTAAAATGGAATGAAAATGTAAATAAAAAATTAATCGATTTTCATTCAATGTAATAATTAAAAAGATAAAATGATTGAGAAAAAATTGGTAAAATTGAACTATGTTAAAATACCAATATCAAAGTAATTTAGGTGAATAAATGATCGAATAAAATTTAGAGTATATTCTAATATATGATAAATTATTAAATGTGTTAATGTAAATAGTGAATAAATTTTTTTGATAACGATTTTTGAAAAATATCTATGTGAGCCTCTAAATCTATATCCCTAGATCATAGAAGTTTTCAAGAAACTTTTCACTTCTAATTATGTTATTTTATAACACTCTTGAGATTCATCGATATCCTAGTAACTTGTACCTCAAATTATTTGAGTGAGAACCCATTAAAGGAAGGGGATGAGAATAGAGTGGATTTTTGTACAAAAACCATTATAAAGATACTAAAAAATCACTTTGATGGATGATATAATTGGGGTTGATAGATAAAGAGAAATATTGAGAGCCTTGAAAGATTAATAAGATGAAATTGTCTCTCTGATAAGTTATAGATAAATATAGTGATTAATTATCCGATTGATCCCAGAGTGTTTTTAGGATAAAGGTGAATATTTAAAGGGGCCAAGGGACTCGGAATATAGGCTCCAAGGGAAGTATGAAACATAAGTAATTCTCTGGGATAAATAAAGCTTACAAAGACCAGTATAAATAAAGTTTTCACTGCATTAAATTAATTCTTAAAGTATCATTCATGATTCTAACATTTCTCCAGTAACCAACACGGTGTTTCTAGTGGACTACCTAGAGCTGGGTTATACTAGAAAAACTCTACAAGCTATCCAGTACACTAATACCATATATACAGTTAGCTGATGTAGATTTTTTTCTTATTCCTTCATAATCATTGGGCCAACAGGTCTTCTATATATGATGTGATTATGGAAACATGGCACTGGCTAGATGGTTCCTAGTAGCAGCTACCCAGTGTTGTCTGCAAATCATAAACTTTAATAGAATCCTTGTATATTTCTATCTGAAGTGTTTTTATAATTTTAAAAATGATTTAATGATCTTGAATGATGATAAGAGATGTTTTTATGCTCCATAAAGATCATAATTTCATCATTTAATTAACTTTAATAAATTTATTTAAAATAATAATGTTGTCATAATAAACTGAAATAAAGAGATAAAAAATAAAAAAATGAAAATTTTATAAACATAGGTCAGTGTTTGTGATCATGAAAATCCCTTGAGAGAGAGTGTGTGAGTGTGGTACACCATTATCCCTTTTTTATGATCATAAACAATTAACATAAAATGATATATTAAATGTAAATCAATAGTAAAAACTCATACTAATTTAATTAAATATTTAATTAGATATATAATGAGATTAGGGAGTAAATAAATCAGTACTGATACTTTAATCAATATATATTTTCTAAAAACCCCCTTAAAAACAAATCACAGGAGTAAAATTCAAAGAAATTAACAAACTTCTCCCATATTATAAAATAAAATTTTATAAAAAACATCCCTTCCTCTTTTGAATCCAATAAAAACACAAAAATATTCTCCCCAATTTAAATTAAATATTTCAAAAAATTTCCCTTATTTTTTATTAGCAAAAAATAAATTATGAGAGTAAGAAGAAACCCAAAAAAAATTAGAGATATATCATAATTGATATTTTTAAAAAATGGTTTTAAGAGATAAAAAAATTGAAAAAAAATATATTTTTTGAAAAAAAAATTATCTTCCAAACCCCCACATAATGGGATAGAGATGTTGTGACCAAAATTCTATGTATTGTTGAATAAGGTGGAAATATAGTAAGCATGAAATGATTTTATTATGTTTCTGGATTTTGTGGTTAAAATTTGGGAAGTTACCATATGTTTCATAATATTTGACTATACTATGAGTTAAATTGGTTTATAAAAATTGATGTGATCTTATAGTGATTAAATATCATGATAAATGTAATAATAATTCTTACAAATTGATTTTTTAATTTACTTTTAAAGAAGTAAGAATGAATTTATTAGTGGAAGATGATTTTTATGAGGTATGGTGTACATTTGACGAAATGATAAATTATAACATAAGAAATATACATATAATAATAGTTAAATAGGTTAATTACCAAATTAAATGGTAACATATAAAATTCACATAGATGATTTATCCACATAACATAATGGCCGCACATATGATTTAGGTAGCTGATTCAGCATCATAAAAATATTATTGTATTTGATTCAAACATGTAACAAAATTACATAGATATCACATTGATTATTCACATTTCCTATTACAACATGTAATTGAATTCATATAGATTAATGATTCTACATAGCTAAATGATCCCTATATCCACTTTCAACAATGTAACTGGTTGAGTCAAATAGTCGAATAATTAACTTAGGGGATTTCTACTATACAAGAAATGCAACATAGATGAGATTATAGGTGGTTTGAGTTTATAATGAAAAATGATATTTTTGAATATTATATTGGTGTGTCTCTGTACCATGCATTAATTTTTATATATTCATGTTTTAAATGTTGAAGAAATCCAAATATAAACAAGAATTATTGAGCTATTTCTTCCTGAACTGATGTAGTTACAATTAGTTATTGAATGTATTTGCTATTGAAGTTATTATAATGACAGAATCTAATGTTTCTATGATTTTTTATTCAAATATATTTATAATGTATCATATATTTTTTAATTAATAATAATAATATAGTAACCATCATTGATGGTAGATGTTTAATAAGATGTTTTCATATCATCATGACTGAATATGAGAAAAGGTTGATGAATAGGTTTTGTTGAAGAAGTAGTTTTTATCATTTAGTTTTGTGTATAAAAATTCAAGTGATTCATTTCATGAGTAAGAAGAGAAGAAGAATAAAAATATATCAACGCACAAGACAACTAAATTATCTTATACATAAGGAATTCATATCTATTATCTCTTTACCATTTGAATTTTTTAATATTTTGGGATGAAAAAAATATTCGGGACACTTGTAAGTGAGTTCTATATATTTTACTAACTTTTTTCTATTCATAATGTTTTTAGTGGATCATATGATCATGATTATTACTAAATCATTCCAAATAACTGATACTCACATTGAGTAGTGATATTTGTAAATAACCTAGGCTTTCTCTATTTGTTCTTGTGTTCAGATTAACATCAAAACTATTTCTAAATAGTGAATATGGTTGTTTAAAAAAGAAGAAAAAAATTGAATCACTGATTTAACCTCCCTCTTAGTGATTCCTTTATCTATTTTTCCTACAAGTAGTATCAAAGATAGGTTCTAATTATGGGGTGTTTCTATTAAAGATCTTATTTCTTAAGTAGTCAGTGTGTTTATAATACCCTTAATGGATAATTTAAATAAATAAAATATGAAGGTAATCACAATATTTCATGGGAATTTATTTCATATATGGAAGGATATATTGCTTCCATATATCATTTTTATTAGTTATAATGTTATAGAAGTGATAATTGATGTATTATTTCCTGGTGCTAAAGGTGTTTCCATTACTATATTAGATATCATGAATTTGGATAATTATGGTCATGTTAAGAATGTTATTTTATCATCTCTTTTAGAAGGCGAATTTATGAAAGACAAATGATCAAATCAACGAAAGTGATTTTGGATAAGAAAATAATATATAAGAAGGAAATACTAAAGTAATTTAGTCTATTTTATTGTTCTAGAAAATAAAGTACGAATATCATTTAATGAATAATGATGATTTTTTTAATGTTTCCTCACAAGGTTCAATGGATTTGTGAGTACCATAAGAGAATATCGAGAAAATTTATAAGATTTTGTTATTGTTGGAAAAAATATTATTCACCATACAAGATAAATTTGATTCTAATGTTTCATATTCATGATAAAAATATCTATTTGATATTCCTCTTGATTTTATATATAGTTGTCTAAATAAAAGGATGAAAAATAAATTCCTTTTAAATATTAAAAATCTGAGAAAGGGATGAAGATTTTTTGTGGGGATGATGAATCTAGATGTCAAAAATTAGAATTGAATATTGATGTTAAATTCTTTAAAATTATGACCTCACCTCAAGAAAATTTATAAGTTGAAAAGGTATGTTTAAATGTATGTTTCTACTAATATTATTTAACTACGGGGTTGTTGTAAATTTCATGTAAAATTGTCCCAAACTGGAAGAAGATGATGTCAACGAAGAAGATAATGAAAGTTTTAAAATATTCATAAAAATAATTCAACCAGAACTAAATCCTTTTCTAAAATAAAGGAATATAATTTCTCTATGCATATAAGGTGATATATTTTTTTATCTAGTTATGGTTAAAGTTGAATTAGTAGTGTGTAAATTGAATAGGTTTATTTTAAAATCAATGTTGGGGGGAATATTTTTATTACTAAAGATAATGATCAAGAATTCACTACTGATTCAAGTAATCAATCTAGTGAATATGAAGAAAATAAAATGGATTTTTATCAAATAGTTAATTCATATATTGACTATTTAAAATTTCAATAATTTAAAAGGGGAATAAGAAGTTTAAAAAATATGATCAGTATACTAACAGTATTAGAATAACCCATGAATAAGAAAAATATATATTATTAAAGGAGGTTGATAATATAGAGAAATTGAACAACACTAAGAAGACATTGGTTATCTAGATGAAAAAGGTTCTAAATAATTGAAGAAGTAGTACAATCTTATTCAAATTAAAATCCTCTAATTAATGGAATACTTGAACCTATCTAGAATCATAATTCAAAATTATATTCAAGAAGTTAGATAATATTTAAAGAATAAATAATTGCAATAAAAATAAAAATATAATCCTATCAGGATGATATTGATTATAAAAATATTGAAAAAGTATTTAGAATAATAATCAAGTCAAAGGAACCAATTTTGTACCTAAATCTATTGAGTCTAGAAAATATTGAAATTCTAGGACGGTTAAATTTGATTCAAAAAATCTACTTATTGTAACTCTAATAAACTTTAAAAGAAGTCTATTTTGAAGATAATGATTCCATTGGTTTACCAAAACCTTGATTCCCAAAAACGATCAATGAATATTGATTAATGGAAATAATAAATTTAGATATATAATTCTGTATAGAATAATTTTTTCGAAGGTATTTATTCCTTTTATAGATATCATTGGTTCTCTCGAGACAACAAGAATACATAAATGATTAAATTGTTTAATTAGAATCAGCATGATAATTCTAGAATACATGGGAGGCAAAATTTTAGGGTGATTCATCCAACACTAAGAATAAAATATTTGAAGGAAAATGGAAAATATGTTTGGAATACTTAAAATTGATATCAGTTATTCGAAGAAGTGTATGAAATATTTGATATTATAGTCCATATTTTAAAATAATGTATGACAATGCTTCCATATTAAGAGTTAAAAACCATCATCAAAATTAAAATGATATTTTATTTTATTTTATAGGTTTATATTAAAGACTCAAATGTGGAATGTCCATTGATATTGGACAATGATTTTTTTTGCATATGATAGGGAACCTAGATTTGTTGAAAAATGTTTCTATATGTAAATAAATATTGGTGAACAATGGAAATTATGGGACCCTGAATATTAAAGTGGTTATTTTTACTAATGTTGTATAATAAAAAAATTAAATTCAAGAAAACTCTTTATATTGATGGAATGAAACAAAATTTGTTAAGTATTTCAAAGCTGTGTGATGAAGGGAAATAGTTAATCATTAGTAAATATGTTTTTTGAGGAAACATTATTGAAGATAGAAATATTTTTATAAAGGGTAGTGAAAAAGTGAAATTTATTTCAAAACTGGTGATGCTTAGAATTCATTATATTTAAACAAGAACACTGGAAAATAACTCAGGTATAGAAGGCTTTGTCATAATGGTTAAAAGAACATGAGCAAGATTTTTCAAAGAGAAAGTGTTCGTGAACTTTGAATGATGAAGAGGGAGATTGAATGGATATTACCTATATTTGTACCCATAAAATTCACACATAAATAATATATCTTAATAGATGAATATTAAATACATAAAATTATGATCCAATCTATAATTATATAGTTATAGCATCTTTAATATCTTGGATTCATAAAAAACATAATCATAAAAGATATGTCTCATATCCCACGTACTTCTCTATAACTAGAAACCTCATTAAACTTGTCATACATAAAATATTTATTCATATAACGGTGAAGGAAATCATAATTAAGTGTGATCCAAGATGATCTGTATGGTTAAACAAGGGAGATATCAATGATCACTTAACCATAACATTGGGATAAGGGTTTGTGAACATGAGAGTAACAATTAAAAACCATTTCCAAAATATCATAGATCGTAATATGAAATCATGGAATAAATCTCAGCAGTTCATAAGAGTTGAATATTAAAGGTATCCAATAATATGGGCCATGAGATAATGAAACTAGCATAAGACATATGTTTGTGGCATACAAATAATAATAGAAAACAATTTTTTTGGACCAATATCACTTCGAAGGATATCATATAGGATTGAGTTAAATCCCCATTATATCAAATATTTTCTCGGGGTTCACTCCCAAAATAATCATAGTGGGTGAAATCCCTTACTCAACCAGGTTCACCCCCCATTCCAATCATTATTACCTCAAGAGATATCTTTATAATCCTGACTTTACGTGGAGGTTCATCTGTATTTAAATTTTGGGTAAACATCACTTTTTATGGATAGTGAAGTGGTTCGTAGATGAATAAAAAGTTTTTGGGGTTTTCTATGGCTGTGGGACATAAAAGGAGGACAAAAGAGTCCAAATAATGTGCATCACATGGCTGGTGCACATTTATTACAAATGGTGCCCTTGGCCAGGGAAACCATGCAGTCAAACCTCGTTTTAGAAAAAGGTGGAAGCATAGTTTTTATAACCATACATCCAAGCTTTATGACCATTATAAAGTGTAAAATTATTATTTTTTCCATATGAGATTTAACTGTTTTAACCCAAATTTGTTCACTATTCATTTTCTTGCATTTTAAGAGACAAACCAAACCCTTCTAGACTTCCAAGGTATTATTCTCATTCAATTATTGGATTATATGGGTGCTTTTGTGTGTGAATCAAAGATCAATGTGATTATAAACCTCCTCTCCCTTCATTTTTCTATATTAAGACTTGTAGAACCGTTATACTTCACATAAAACGCTAAAACCATCACTTTTCCAGCAGTGTCTATGTTGGGGCTCTAATGGGTGTTTGATGTTTAATCAATATTAGAGGTTAATCATGTGTTAATCAATGTAAATGAGATAGGTTAACTTTATAATTTTTCCCATAGTC
Organism: Viscum album; assembly: GCA_963277665.1. Taxonomy (NCBI): domain Eukaryota; kingdom Viridiplantae; phylum Streptophyta; class Magnoliopsida; order Santalales; family Viscaceae; genus Viscum; species Viscum album. The sequence goes on from OY728135.1 coordinate 342,780,336, forward strand.
TTGATGTGTAATATGTGTATATAGTTGTGATAATCCCCTTCCATGCTGTATTTCATTTCCTTCAGTTAAGGGAATTTATTTTTACCTTAGATGGATGTGTTATACCACTCATGGACCCCTTTTGGTCTATCAATGGTGTGAGAAAAAACCAAAGACTACACATAGGTCATGTCAAACCCTTAAAAATGGTGAAATAAATTTTTAAATGTTGAGTAAGGGAAATTATGTGTATGAATGGGTTAGAGATTGTTTGTAGCTAATGGGCATGGTTAAGGGGATAATATAAATGTCATATACATGTGTTTTGATTTTCCTAGGTTGATTTTAAAAATGTTCTAAATGGTTTGAATTGGATTTTAATCCATGAATTTTATTAAATGAAGGAAATGGTCCTTTGAAAGTCAGTAACATTTCAAAAGGAGGTGTTAATATCAATGTGATTAAAAAAGGGGTTTTCTTTTCAGATTTCAAATAAAAATTTGAAAAGGGGGTTTAAATATTGTCTTTTGAAAATGTTTAATGATTTTTTTTGATTTGTAGAAAAAATAATTGACATACTTGGGAAATGTTTTAGTTTTTCTTTTAAAAGGAAGGATCATGTTTTAAAGGGTATCTTCAAGATGGTTTAAATGAGTATTTTGAAATGTGTTTTATGAAAAAATTTGGTTTAAATAGTCTATTGCAACGATATTAATTGAATGATATATGGGTTAGTTAGATATAATCCATGATTATTATGTTGGAATGTTATCATGGTTATGAAATTTACTAAAGGATGAATGTGACCGGTTAACAACATAACATAAGGGGATGTTTGATATAGTGAAATATGTGTTCATGGGTTATGGTTTGTACACGGGGAATGTATATTCAGTAATGATTGTAAATGATAATTAGGATTAATGGTTATGATTTGTGGTAATTAAAAATGTATTTTTAAATATTCATGTTCACAAGGCTTTGTGGTCTCCAGGTTATTTATAAGAGGTTCTGTGCCCATGGGTTAGTTTCGAATGAGGCTCTAAACCAAACCCATGTAATGCAGGTGATAGAGAGTGGGACTGAGGCTCCATTCCCATAACAGTTTCATTTGATGAGAGTAACTAGAGTGGGGATCCATGGTATGTGTTATGTATTGTATAGTTAGGATATCAGACTGAGGATCTATGATTTCTGATGTATGGACACGATGTGGTTGGGATGTCGGACTAAGGCTCTATACTTTTCAAACACCTAGATAGGGATTTTTCAATATACTGAGACTCCTAGGTATGTTGATAAATCATGAATAGTTAATTATCACTAAATTAATGGGGTATAAACCCTTTGTGCTATGGTGTATGATTCCACTGTGATCATAGCTAGGCTAGTTGGTTGGTTTCCCTTAGGGAACTAAATAGTTAAAATTGTATTTGATAATTACCCAAATGTGACATATATTGAAATCTACTTTTCTTTTACTGCATAATTTATTTATTTAACTGTGTATGTCTTCATGCATTTTTTATAGACTTTTTATTTCTTTAGATATTTTGATGGTTGTCTACAGAGTTTAGCACACACCCTACTCGGGTCGCCACGTCACTTGGGTGCCCAAGAATATTTTATTTATTTTAAGTAAAGGTTTAAGAGAATGACCTGGCGTTTGGTTCATGAATGGTCTATTTGGTTGGATCATGGGATTCCCTGACCATGTTGGGACTTAGGATAAATATTGGGATCTATTGGTAGTTTTGGTTTTGTCATTTTATTTATATGACCGTTGCACTAGTGGCTTATTCAAACTATTGTAAAACCATGTTTTACTTCGATACTTATTGGAATTTTCCTCTTGTAATCCATTTAATTGTTTTCTAATAATTTTTATAAATTTTGATAGTATTTTTGTAGTGTAATTACTCTGATAAGGGGGTGTAATCTTCCCAACGTTCCTCCATAGAACCACACAACTAGTCACCAGTCTATGGTGTATGGAGAGGCATGCCAGAGGTCATGTGAGGAACTCGATCACGGAAACAGATATAGTGTCCACTGGGTTGATGAAATTAAAAAGTATTATTAGAGAGGTTTCTATTGTCATACTATTTGGGTGTGGTAGACATGAAATTAGATCTTGTCGAGGATTGGTAGTGAGCTTATTCATGGGTGCCTCCAACCCCACATACAAGTGAAAATCCATGTTTTCTTAGGTATGAATTGATTTTAGGTTCATGATTTTATGCTTAATTATTATTTCCACCTTTAGTAGTGAACGTTCATGTGATGATACTAATTTATGAGGTTTTATTTCCTAGCCTTATATGGAAAGAGGGGGTGTATGAGTTTATGCATCATGATAGGCACATTGGATAGATAGGTTATTTTTATGTTGCATGTGATTGATAGTTCTTTGGGAATAATATTTTGGTAGTGGGATTCATTCATGTAGTTTTAGAATTATGGAAATTCCTTATAATTTTTACTAATGATTTTTTTAGAATATGGATTTGGATAAATCTTGGATTTTTGAATTCTGGGGTTAATAAAAGGATATTTAAATTTTAAATGTTGGGCTTTGAAATAGACTACATTGAAATGTTTTGAAATGTGAGATCATGGGTTTTAAATGGTAATTTTTTATTAAAAAGGGAAATGGTAAAATGATGGAACACTAGGGACACCGATGATGGATATCCCTTATGTTAGTTGTTGACCCTGTGTATGGGTGGTATGTGTGGTGAGAGTTATTTAGCATTAAGACCCTGGGTTATGGGATGTGAGACCCTATGGGTTATGGTTTCATAACTTAATGGAATTTTTCTTGTTGTTTCTTTTGTTAGGTTGTGATGTTGAAGTTGTGAAATGACATCTGTTAGTGTGGATGTGTTGACTCTTATGGGTTGAGACTTTGTGAATTGTTTTCTAGACCCTATAGTGAGTGATTGGGTAATGTAAAGATGTATATGTTCAGGTATCTTCACTACAACACATAGAGTTATTGGTAGTCTGGTGCACTAGGCATATTGTGTTTGGAAAGAGGGTAGGGTTTCCACCATGAAAAATGGGTTTTCTAAGATTTTATGTGTATGTATTGTAGGGAGAGATAATGTCTACTATCAAATGTGACCCCAGTAAGGTATTTGGTATCATCTGGACATCAAGTTAACTTGAGAGAGATGTAGGCCATTTTTTCAAGTGTCTTTGAGCACGTATAGAATAAGTAATCATTTTGGATATTGGCAGTGGAACACAATGATTATTTCCTAGTGCGGGTTTAGACTATAGGGCTAAGTGAAATGGGGTAATGTTTTTATAAATGCAACTCAAGATGTGAAAGTCAGTCAATAGTTATGGGATATAATGGGTATACCAATATGGAGGTTATCCAAGTGTTTCATGTGGCTTGGAATATGAATCATGAGGGGGTTCTTTAGAAGTGGAATTAGTGAAAGGTTTGTATCATCTGGTTCTGGTAAAATATCATAGTTATTTTTTGGTCCTTCCTCAGATAAGCACTTGAATTCTTACGTTTTGTTGTAAGGGGGGTTGAAAAGGGCATGATCATTCAAATACCTAACGTTGTGGTTTATATTGTGTTGATGTGGAAATCGATGTTTGTTTTTAGAAAACAATACAAGGTCACCCAAGGAATGTTTGGAAGGTTTTGGTGAGGAAGTGATACCTAGGGTGGTGGGGGTTCCATGGTTGGGGTTTCTTGAACCAATGGTTGGTTTTCGTGGTGATAATATTTGTAGTTCTCGAGTCTAATGAGGGTTACAGACCAGGAGGCATGGTGAGTAGTGTGAGCAGGTTTTGGGCCAAGATATGGTGTTGAAAGACCCATTTGATCACTAGTCGGGTTTAGTGTGTGGTCTTGCAAATTTATGAGACCTCATGGGATATGATGAGGTCCAGATGTGGGGATGTACTAGGAAAACATGATGTGATTTAGGATGGGTAAAAATTCGGCTCGTAATAAGTGCCTAATATTTTCTATGAACCCAAATGGGGAATCATGGTTGCGTGATAGACCTTTGGTTTTAGTTGGTATTGTGTAAATTTTCACATATGTTTTGAATAGCCAAGGTCATGTAGACATTAATCAAGGGGTGTGGCAGTGGTTGTTCCATAAGTGATGTTGGTTCAGAGATTCATGGTATAGACTCATGAAATGGTGGTATGTCTAGTAGTATATCATGTTCTAGTTGTGGAAAATAACTATCATTGAGAACATAAAGTGATGTGAATCCCAAGATATTCAACAAGTGAAGGTGTCCCATGATGGGAAGTTTCATCAATGATGGATATTTTTTGGTGGACTTCATTGAAGACTTATTAGCATACTCTTATCTAGTGACAATAATGCCCAATATCTCAACATCATCCTTGGTATGATAAGAGAGATCTGTATTTACACCTAACTATCTAATTTCTTTATGGATGGATATGGGACCTCTTGGAAGATACACTCATGGAAAGGTATTTTTTTGGGAGATGTACAATGGAAGAGTACATCATTGACCAGTTATGGGAGGGGTCCTCAGGATGGACCAAATGTCAATGGATTCTATGGGAACCATTAATGAATAATGTTAATGAATAATGTGTGAGGTATTTTTTTTTGTTTTAGTGTAAGATATATAGCTAGGTCCAAGTTTTAGGTTCAGCTTGTGATCATCATGTGAGCTGTTATAGATGATATTTTTTAAGTAAATTAGTGAGAATGATGATCTTCTGGTGGGGAGTTTTAAGTCAGTCATAGATGTATCGAGAAAACCATGTAGTGGATGTGGTATCATGAGTAATCCAATGAGAAGCTAGTAAGATGCATGTTTGGGTCCCTTGGGGATGGCCATGTAAGCCATGGATATGGTGGTTGATCGAACATAGAAATGGTTTCGGGCTCAGGATAGATTTTGAGTTAATCTGAGTGTCGACAATGGAGACATTGTGGTGGTTGTTGTGAAGCCAACCATAGTTTTCAATATATTGGATTCTATTATAAGGAAGTTTCACTAGAGGTCAGGAATGAACTCCGATAGGTGCACACATGCGATGGAGGCATGCCTTAATGGAGAAAGTGACATGTCTGGGTAGAGGGGAGACATGCCAATAGTAGAAGTTGGGCACCAATGGAGAGAGTCGGTCAAAATTACATGAATCTGTTAGGTGGAAAATGAATGGATGTGGTAGACTATGATTGAGCTCCGATTAATGTTGGATTGATAAGTTCATCCCGATAATGGGAATGAATTTGAGGAAGAACCAATTTGACCTCAGTTGAGATATGGATGGTTATAGTGTGTCCAATATTGGTTATTTTCATGGAAGGGATTCATTCAAATGGTATGTTTAGTTTTCATGGATGATTGGGCGTAGTGAGTTGGGAAATTCATCAGGTAAGTCGTAATAGTTTATTTGTGGTCGTGTTTGTCTCTTTTTTAATAATGGAAGTCATCAACACTAGAAAGAGGTGGTGATGAACTAAGGCGTATGGTGTGGGGAAACATAGTGGGAAATTATTCGATTAATGATGTGAAAAGGTTTTTGAGTTGGATGGACTCGAGTAGGGTCCATCTTGGGGTACCCATTTTAGTTAAGGGCAATGGCATGGGTTTTGACTAGTTGAGTGCCCAAAGATGAAGGTTATACATGGGTTGTGCATCAGATTTTTGAAAATTGATATAGTTCATTAGGTATTTAGTTGTAAATATATTAGGAAATGTTGTTAAAATATGAATGTCCCTTCAGATATACCGAGCATAGGTCACCATTTTAATTTTGGAAACTAGGTGAGATGACACCAAGTGATTTGGGTAGTAGTTGGGGAGAGAATTGGACTAAAGGTGTTCTGATTGGATCTTCCTGGGGAAGAATAATTCTTTGTTGGTTTTCTCTTGTGTGGTGGTCTGGAGACAATACCCAGGTCTCTCTCTTTTTCTTAATTTTGATAATGATGAGTTAAAGTAGATGAATCCTCAAGGGGCATTGAGTTTGTGATTTTGGAACATGGTGGGCAGAATATGTTTTATGTAAGACACTTTCCATGGCCGGATTGTTGTTACAGCATAATCGAGTTCAGGGATAAACTTTGAATATGGATTTTTATAGATTCTCTCTTGGTCCAACCTTTCACCTTAGAGGCCTGGTGATGCTTCAGAAGTACGGCTCGAGGATGAACTGTTATAAGGTGGGGGAGGTTGTAAGATGTCGACATTGTGTGGAGGTGCATCCCTATTTATGTTTTTGTTAAAATTCTTATTTTTATTTCTAATTAAGTGGTTCTTGGATGTATGGGTAGTTTTGGGGGTGTTCTAGGGGTGGGGTACACAAAAGAAGGATAAAATACGCCAAAAATTGTGCAATGCACAATTGGTGTATAATAAGTCCAAACCATGATATGGGACAAAGAAACCCTGTGTCCAAACCCTCTTTCAAATAGAGGTAAGATCACAATCAGTGCACAGTTTTCCAAAAAATGCATGTTTTTACAGTAAACTGTGAAACTTAGACCCTCTTGAATTTAGGGAGCAACATGGTCGGTGCAAGGTTTGTATAATAGTGTGGCCAAACCATGTGGCCTTTAAAAAGTGGGAAATTTCAGTTTTACTTCTCATGCTTTAAGGGTTTTAACCCAAATTTATTCTCTATTCTTCCTACAGCAGTATGAGTGATTAAATAATACCTTATATACTTCCAAGGTATGTTTCTACATTGATTCATGGACTTTTAGAGAGATTTTGGGTATGAATCGATGATTCAGGTGAGTCTAACCCTTCTCTCGATTCCTTTATCTGAATTAGTTATAGTAGAATCATTCCACTTCTTTTGAAACACTAAAAACATCACTTTTCTAGAAAAATATATGTTGAGGCTTTATTGGGGGTTTTAGTTTGAATCATGGGAGGAGGTTAATAAAGCATAAAATGACAGACATGAGGTAGGTGGTATTAATTATATTTCCCATAGTCTTGATGTGTTATATGTGTATGTGGTTGTGATAATATATTATCTTATAGAGTTTTAATTACTTTGGTTAAGGGAAGTAATTTTGAGAAAAATATAGAGGTGTGAGACCTCTCACTAATACCTTTGGGTCCATCAACATTGTAAGACGAAACCTAAGACTACCCATGGGGTATTCCAAGACATTAAAAATGGTCAATGAAATTACAAAATGTTGAGTTTGGGAAATTTTGGGTATGAATGGGTAAAACTGGTATATAGATAACATTAATTTTTATGGGGATGATTGAAATTTCATATGCTTGTATTGTGATTTTACTAGGCGTGTTTTGAATATGGTTTAAATAGTTTACATTTTATTTTAATCCTACCGTGGTTTTAAATGAAGGATAATGATTCTATGAAAGTGGGTAACATTTCAGAAGGATGTGTGGATCTCAATGGGATTTGAAATGATTTTTTCTTATGATATTACATTTGATGATTTGAAATAGGGGTGCGTCTAATTTATTTGGAAAATTTTTAATAATTGTTTTGAATGGTAGGAAAGGAAATGAAGGCATTGGGGCGAGTTTTAGTTCTTCTTTAAAAAGTATGACTCTTGTTTGAAAGGGAGGATTCATGGTGATTTAAAGGATTATTTTTAATTGTTTTTTATGCCATGATTTGGGTTTAAAGGTATGTTGGGACCATAGTAATTGAAAGATATTTGTGTTAGTGAGATAGAATCCATGATGATTATATTGGAATGTCAACATGGTATTGAATGAACTAAATGATGAATGTTCATGGATTATGATATAACATAAAGGGGTATTTGGAATAGTTGTATATGAGTTTAGGGGTTATGTATTGTAAGTGGGGTATGTGTAAAGAGTTATGAATTTAAATGATAAGTGTGATGAATTGTTATGGTTTGTAGTTAGAAAAAGTGTTGGTGTTAAAGAATAATCTACAAATGGATTGGTCGTATGTGGGGTATTGGATTGAGGTTATATTCCCGTATTTAGCTTGAAATGAGTCTCTAAACCCCACCCCTATAAAAAATATATTAGGGATTCAGACTGAGGATCCATTCCCCTAATAGTTAAATTTTATGGGACAACCTAGAATGAGGATCCATGTTAAGTGTTATGTATTGTATTGTTGTATTTTCATATTTAGGATCAATACTTCCCTATGTATGGACATACTGTGGTTGGGATGTCGGACTGAGGCTTTATGCTTCCCAAAAACATGGGCATGGATTGTTTCCTAGACTAAGGCTTCTAGGTATGTTGATAAATCATGATTATTAAATTATTGCATCATTAATGGGGTATATTTTTTTTATTCTGTGAATTATGCTTCTAATGTGACCATAGATGGGTTAATTAGTTAGATTCCCCAATAGAACAAAATGGATAAAAGTATTATTTGATAATTTTTCAACTATGAAATATATAGAAATATAATTTTCTTTTGTTTATTTGTTTATTTATTATAAAAGGGTTATTTGCATACAATATTTTATAGACTGGTAATTATTGTAGACACCATCAGTGGAGTCCTACTAAGTTATTCTCACATCATTCTTGGGCCTCCACGACATGTGAGTTCCCAATAATACGTTACTTATCTCAGGTACAAGTTTAGAATAGTGACCTACTATTTGGTTCATTCATGGGATGTTTGGATAGAGCATGGGATTTCAATATTTTCTTGTACCTCAAGTCCGTGATTCGAATGTTTTGGTTGTTTTCATTTTGGGATTTTATTTTTATGACTGCTTGACATTTGGGTTATTTATCCTATTAGTATAAAATGGTTTGCATGGTTATATGTTGGAATTTTTCTCATGTTCATTTAATTATTTCTTGAAATTTATTTTATCAGTGGGTGTTATTTATATAGTTTCATTACTCTGATAATAGTGTATAGTCTCCCAAACATTTCACTATAGATCAGCACTGCTAGTCGGCAGTCTTTACAATTTAATGAGTGCTTGAGGTCATGTGTCGACCCAGCTCAGCGCACCAGAAATAGTGGGAACTAGTTTGGGGATATTAAAATATCCATCTTTACCTAATAAATTATAGGGCTATATAATTTTAGTCCCACCCATAATATAATAAAAAACATACACATAAGTGCCACATGATCATAAATAATTCATCATATCCCAAACCATTGAAAAGAAATGGATTTCATAAAAATATTTTCATCCTAATTAAAAAAATTTAGAGATATAATAATGGCAGTATAATAATATCTTATACCTAGTAAAAAATATGTTGTATAAAAAAATCTCATCATAGATGAAAAATTACATTAACATTTATCTAGAATATTTCTTGAGGAAAATATCCTTTTAATTTTTAAATAACTTTTTAAAAATAAAAAAAATACTATGAAAAACATTATCATTTAAAATGAACATTGAAACTTGTATAGGAATCTTCAAAACATTTAGGGGCCATTATTTTGGGAAATTTCATTCATGCCAGGTATGTTAAAAAAATATTTCACTCACAGTTTTGCTAAACAGTCAGAAGTGCCTCATTTGGAAAAATATTAGATGATTCCTAATGAAAAATTTCAAAAATATATTCATTGGTAAAATGACATTAAAAAAATAATATATGTATTATAATAATATTATTTAAAGAAATTTTGTAAAACATGCATATATAAAAAAGTGATTTTCAACCGAAGAGAGAATTAAAATTACATTTCCAAAAAAATATTATCTCTCTCCCATAAGTACATAAAGAGAGGAAAATGAAATGAAAACATGTAATATAAAAAAAATAAAAATAGGATTATGAAATTAATAGGATTATTGAGAGATATTTCAAAAAATTGTATCATCATAAACTTAATCTTAATCAATCTTGATAAATAATGAGACTATAACATAAATCCTTTACCAATTTAGCATCATTAGATTCAAATCCTCATAAAATATATAACCTTATATTGTTTTGTCAATACCCATACATTTCTTAATAATAATCATAACATGAATTCATGTGTGGTACATACACCACATAAAAGAAACTAGTGTTAAATATGGATTCTATCTCATAGACATAATATTGTGATGAGAATCCCTTACCTCATGTCCCACTTGGATCAAAAGCGCTCTAACCTCTTATATAAAGAATTTAAAATTATTTTAATTCTAAACAAGATAAATTTGCATACATATTATAGCGACCTGACCTTTTCTTACATTATTATTACATCATTTATAAGATAAACAACATAATAGTATTACACATAGAGGATCCAAAGGTTTAGTGTCTTTGGAAAACTAGTACCACACCTAACAAATAAAACATCAACCATAAACATTTATTTAATTTCTTCTTCACTAGCTTCTTAGTGGAACTTGTCATCTCCTTAGTACATGTAGCCACCTGAGGATATACATAAAAAGGTTTGAGCTACAAGCCCAGTAAGAGGATAGATAATAACAACATAGCATGGGGTGATCATAATCATAATATATGAAAATGATCATGAACATGAGAGGAGCATAAATAAAAGACTTGAAATGTGGCAATGCATAAAAATGAAACATCATGTCTTAGTGGTTAACTACCACACATAATTTTGAACCAATATAGAATATTGTTCACACATCATTTCACATTTACTCATGAGATTAATCACTTTACCCAATGCATTGGATCGCTATATAATTCCGGGCATGCCCGTCACATGTAAACATTCATATTACGCTATATAATTCCGGGCGCACCCGTCACATCATAACATTATCATTTATCATGCTTTTCACAATGAACATATAATCACAAATTAACATAATTAACCCATGAAAAGGAATGGGTTTCATCTCATAATAACACATTCATAAGCTTTGGGTTCCCAAAATAAATAGGGCATAATATACATGTTACAAGAACCGTCCACCTTGAGTGAGAAGTAACATGGGTGTTCTTAAGAGAAGAGTTCTTTTGGAAAACATTTTGATGGACATAAAAAACCAGTGACAAAAATTTATATCCCAGAAAAGTAAATTAAATGATGAAAAAATGATCTTTTAGGAGTAACCATATCAAAAATGGAGTGAAAGTGGTAGAACCCAAAGGATGAAAGCTGGGTTCGAGAATTTCCCCTTACCTTGTACCTGAATGCCTCCTTCTCTTTATTGTCCTGTATAATGACATTATATTAATTAATTAGAAATTACATAACATTTTATACATTAATAGTGTTCATTATAGTTTCATTATGTCCTATTATGTTCCTTTGGATGACTTATAGAGTTTAAAAACATTGTTCGGGGATGTTCGTTTTTATGGTTTTCTTGAGTGGTTCACTTGTATTCTTAAATTGAAGTTTTGGTAGAACATGGGTAAAAATATAGAACTGATATTACATGTTATTAATGATATTTCATGAGTTTTTATGATCTTATTATGAAACAAATTAGATCCACGTGGATGAATCATTAGATAAGAATTAAATGATGGTTATTTGGGTCAATTTGGGCGGTTTTTGGATCACAACGAACTTGTTTTAACTTATCACTTATTAATATGGACATAGGTTATTTAGAGAACTTTAAATTGAAAATAACACATATAAACTATTCTGGTTCCACCATAAAAATGGTTTCATGACCAGATATGAAGGTATAAATGGAAGAAGAAAGTATGTTGTTCTAGAAGGTGATGAATTAACACCACAAGAACAACGTTCTATTTAATAAAATAAAAGGAAAAGGGAAAGGTTGTGGGGTGATATAATAACCCATTAGAATCATAAAATTACATTATATGTATAATACAGGATTTAAAAAACAATTTGGATGAATATAGGTGGGGAGAGATCAAGAAAGGAACTTGAACATGAAAGGAAATTAAAGGAGAAGAGGGAGGGAAATTACCTCTTGAATCCTTCACTTGAGAACCTCCTTAAGAAAGCTAGTCTTGGTCTTCTGAAGATACCAAGAGCTTTTGGACTTGGGTTAGGGGCTATTTAGGGTTTTTGGTTAGAGTTTAGAGAAGGCTTGGATCTTGATAGGTGTGAGGAAAAGAGGGAGTGAAGGGTGGCTTTTACAGTGGAGGGGAGAGAGGTTTCATTAATATAAAATTGATTAGTTTATTAATTTCACCTAAGACAACGAATAGTGAGTATTGAAAGACCAAGAATAGTAATTTTATAATATAATCCCAAACCAAGTGGGCTTACATTAGCAGAACATAATCGATGACTCAATCAATACATTATTTAGCATTTATTGTGAATTATTGGATTCAACTATTCATCAAAAATTCAAGTATCTCAGAAAAATCCCAAAAATTTACCCCAACCATTTTTCAATGTGTAGAATCCAAAAATGAAGTCCATTTTTAAGAAAATAATTTTCTATATATTATTAATTTAATATTTAATTAAAAATCATAATTTACTTTAAAAACAGTATTTAAGATTAAAATTGATTTTATAGTGCTTTCAAAAATTACATAGGGTTTTATAAAATTATCTAAAAACTATAAGAAATTGATTCATTAATTTAGAATACATTTTAGGGAAATAAATATTCTTTTTAAATTAATTAATTAATTATAATTAATTATTTATGATTTACAAAATACCAAAACCTTTACCAAGGTCAAATTGTCACTTTCTAAGATGTCTAAATTTTATTTAAATATTCATAGGTAATGTTACTCTTATGTTGGATGATTTACTATTCATAAGGGTCGTATTACTATTTATAAGGGTATGGTTCTATTCATAAGGGTAGGTCACTATTGACCAAAAATTATTTTTGTCTCATTCGACTCCAAAAAAAATCTTGAACACAACCGTGTATGTCATATTTTCAAAATTCCAAACACAGGGGTGAAAAAATTATGTTTAAAGGTCACTTATCACTTAGTTGTTCATTATTTTGGGTTTTAATGTTATTTAATGACATAATTATAAGAATGGAATTTCAATTGAAAAACTTTAGGTCGTTACATTCTTCCCCCCTTAAGAAATTTCGCCCCCGAAATTTCACATTACACAAATAGGTGAGGGTACTTCTCCTTCATTGCCTCTTCCAGTTCCCAAGTTGCTTACTCAAACTTGTGGTTCCTCCACAACACTTTCACATGATGGGTTGTCTTGTTGCATAGAACCTTATCTCTCCAATCCAGAATCTTTACTAGCTGCTCCTCATAGGAGAGATCATCTTCCAGCTGCACCACCTCCAAGTTATTACATGTGAGGGGTCTGGTTTGTACTTCCTTAGTAGTGATACATGAAACACATCATGAACTTCATCCATATTCGGTGGAAGTGCAAGTCGATAGGCCACGGATCCTATGCGGTCAAGGATATCAAAGGGGCCAATATACCTTGGGCTTAGCTTCCCTTTATTCCCGAATCACTTGACTCTCTTCCATAGAGATATTCAAAGGAAGACTTTATCTCCAACGTCAAACTACAATTCCATTCTACGGTTTTCAGAATAGCTCTTTTGCCGACTCTGAGCAGTTATGATGTGTTTCTGGATGACTTGAACCTTCTCTATCATCTCGTGAACAAGATCAAGCCCAAGTAGCTTCCTTTCTCCAACTTCATCCCAACAGGTTGGAGTTTTATATCGGTTTCCATACAGAGCTTTATATAGAGCCATCTGGATACTCGAGTGGAAGCTATTGTTGTATGAGAACTCAACCAATGGGAGATGCTGATCCCAACCACCTTTGAATTCAAGAGAGCAGGATCTTAGCATATCTTCAAGCGTCTGAATAGTCCTTTCAGACTGGCCATCGGTTTGGGGGTGATAGGTCGGGTTGAAATTTAATTTTGTACTCAAAGCATGTTGAAGGATCCTCCAGAAATTAGATGTGAACCTTTGATCACGGTCAGAGACAATTAAGAGTGGAACACCGTGCAGTCTCACCACTTCCTTCACATATATCTTTGCAAGTTGTTCAAACGAGAGATCTTCCTGAATAGCAATAAAATGGGTAGTCTTGGTGAGTCGATCAACCACAACCCATATCTCATTATTTCTATTTGATGTCTTCGGGAGACCTTTGACAAAGTCTATAGTAACATTTTCCCATTTCCACATGGGTATAGGTAATGGCTGCATCATACCATTGGACTTTTGTCACTCAGATTTCACTTGCTGACATACCAAGCACCTTGATATATATTTTGAAATCTCTTTCTTCATGTTATCCCACCAGAAGTGTTCTCGGAGATCACGATACATCTTGGTACTCCTAGGATGGATAGAGAAAGTTGAGTGATGTGCATTATCCAATATCTCCTTCTTTTTCTCGGGTGATGAATGCACACAAAGATGCCTTCCAAACCGAATCACACCATCGTTGTTGATAGGGAAATCTTGCATCTTCCCTTCCTTTATTTCATTCACCCTCTTTTTTATCTCCACATCATGCCTTTGTGCTTCCTTAATATTCTCTTGGATGGATGGTTGCGCAATTATTTGGGAAAGGTAGGATATATCCCCTTCCCTTACGATTCTATTTCTGATGCTTTTATGTCGGGGCGCACGCGTGCGTCCATCACACATTGGAGGATGCGTGGCTTGTTGCCCTGCATTCCCGCTTTCCAAAGGTAGGCGGCATCCGTTACTTGTTCAGGGACGTCTGCTCCTTGATCGAAACCGGGATGATGGGATGTCGGTTCTTCCTTCCATGGATTCCTCCTTGGAGCTCGTCACCTAGTCCGGGTCTCCATCATAGATTTAAGACAGGTTCATGAAGGTCGTTCCTGGTGCCATATCTGCATGGATTCCAGTTAATTACGCTGCTTCTGTCAAGATGCTCCAAGGGGTCTTGTAGGGGTAGCATCCTTCGGTGAGGAGAGTGGTCACGTTGGGGTGTCGTTGGCATGTCTTAATGCTGGGGATTGGCATGTATTTCTTTTTTTCCCTTATCACAAGTCTTCTCGAGGGCACGGAAGCCCGAGGAATCCCACATAAAACGTGGGGATTGTGTACCATCTGAGGTTTTCCTCATCTTCCCAGGTTTAACACGGGGTATGCTATGAGTTTAACATCTTGCGGAGAGAGATCAGACTGATCGGACCCCTGAGAGTGGATCAGTTTGAAGGACCCCCTAGGGGGAACACCGATGTTGGGGCCAACACGTGGGCGGTTTCCCGGCTACCATGGAGTGGGGTGGGGTGGCATGGACTCATCGGGATGTGGCAGCCTAGGTAATGATTAGGATGGATGATGGAGTGGCGGGTGTGAACCTCATGGAGGCTTCCTACGTATCCCCATGGAAGGGAATCAAAGTCCGCGTAGTTCGGTGGTACGGTGGGACACCTGAAGAGGTGAACCGTGAGAATGGATACATGGATTGGAGCCTGGGGGAAGTAAGATCTCTGTGCTAGGGCATGAGCTTCCCGAGGCACGTGGGCTCGAGGGGGAAATTAGGATGAGACGTGGGTGTGAGGCATGGGGCTTACGCTCTGAGATGGCCCAAGAGGGGGAATTCGGGGCTTATGCTCTGAGGCGGCTCATAATGGTGCTGGTGAACCGATGCAAAGGGGTTGGAACAACTGAACGATGGTCTTGAACCTGGTGGAGACTTCCTACGTACCATGCATTATCACGGATCAATGTCCACGTAGTTCAAGGCATACAGTTTAACGTCATGCGGGACAAAGGCATACAGTTTAACGTCATACGGGACGAGGGCATTTGGGCCTTACGCTCTAAGGCGGCCCAGAGTGGATATGGGGATTACGCTCTGAGGTGGCCCATAATGGTCGGGGAACTGACGTGGAGAGGTCGGAACAACCTGGTGGTGGGCTTGAACCTCGTGGAGGCTTCCTATGTACCATGCGTTAGCACAGATCAAAGTCCACATAGTTTGCTGGGATGGGGCTTATGCTCTAAGGTGGCCCAAAGAGTATGTCATGGTCGATGCGCACTCTAAGCCCACGTGAGTCATGCTCGGTGTGAGAAACAAGATGCAGCAGGGACCAAGCGATCACGTCGCAAAGGGTGCGTCTGTGAGAAGCAGAAAGGGGCTTACGCGTTGAGCTGCCCAAAGAGGATACAGGGACTTATGCGTGGTTAGCGGCCCTTGGTGCTGGGGATTTCTCCAAGATGGAGGCCCGTGGTACGATAAAGCGTAGTGGGAAAGGGACTCCACTAGCCTTGGCATGGGGGAAGTACGGAGGTGCATGGGTGCAACCTTTCGCAAGAGAGGCTAGGGGCTTACACTCTAAGGCAGCCCTTCCCCCATGGACAAACTCCACTCCGACAAGGAGGATCTCATTCCATGTGAGAAATATTCCATTCCCATGGAGACGAGAGGCATAAAGAATGTCTGAGCCGGGGGGGACGCTGTGTGCGATGCATGGGGTCGGACCACAGTTTAACGTCTTGTGTTAAGGACGAGGTGCTTAGCAGTTTAATGTCCTGCATCTTAGACGAGGTGGGTTCACTCCACACCCCTAGGGTGTACATTCGCAATGCCCTCTACCCCTTGTATGAGGGAAGGCATCAACAAGACCGTAGTGAAGGCGGATCGCAGGGCGAACCATCGAGGGGTCCACGTTAGCGTGGCTATGCGAAGAAGCAATAACTGTTAGCATGCCTATGCAGAGAAGCATAAGGCAAAGCAACGCAATGGGAAACACCACCCAAGGGACCTTGAGGATACTTTGTACGAGCCTGGAAGGCCGTGCAGGAAAACAACGAATGGCACGCATGCCCAGCATGGAATATATCAGGTTCCAGCGCGAAGAGACGGCCAAGGGGAGTCAAGGTAAAGGGTCCTGGGTGTTGCACGCAAGGAGAAGGCTTGCGCGCAAAACATTGGGATGGTGTGAAATAGGACCAGAGGATTATGGGGATAGGTGATTGCGTGCAAAGTAATGAGACTGCACGCACAGAAGGGAATTGCACGCACGGGGAAAGGATTGCACGCAAGGGAAGAACCCGGAGCAGTGGGAAAATTCACTTAAGCCAGTGGAGTTGCACGCAAAGGCGAACCCCGGGGAAAGGTTGCGCGAAAAGATGAATTATCTGGAAGTCATCTTGCGTGTGGGGTAGTCCTAATTGCGCGCATGAGAGCCATTCCAAATTCTGCAACCCCAACACGTTTGGGGTTTCCTTCTATTTATAGGCATCGGCCGGCGCGGAATCCAAGCGGTGCGCGAAATCTTCCGCGCAGGGAACCGTCGGCGCACAAAGCTTCACTGCGAGGAACTAGGGCATGAAAAATTGCGTGCCTCACCGGCTCGATTATGCACATCCCAGGGATTCTTCGCACGCATGGATTTATTTTGTGCTAGGCCTGCTTTATTTCAGACACCACTTCCCGGGCCTCTTGACCGGGCCTCTGATTCCGAATATGACTTTGCTTTGTCATTTCGAAACTTCTTCTGCAAGTTACATACTTTTTTAGAATCTACAAATCCCCCCCCCCTTGGAATTGGATCAGCAAGAGGTTCCAATGGTCAGATTCCGAGGGAAACGCCGAAACGCCGAAGCAGGGCCACTCCTGGGCACTTAACGCGCAAACAACCAACACGGCGCACAAAACGACGGATCCAAACAGAATTCTCTTTCCGCGTGGCGCAGAACCCTGGCCTTGCCTATAAAAAAGGGCGTTGGGCCCGGGATCTGTGCCCATGATTTTCTGCGCGATAGGCTTACCACTCTCATGCGCGAAATTTCTCCCGCGGCTGTGCGTAAAACCGCTCTGGCAGCGCGTAATTCCTTCATAATTTTGGTCTTCCTTGCGTGCCTACTCAGGATATTCCGTGCCTAGCATGCCGATTGTGCGCCCACCTCCTGGATTTCGCCCCGCCACTTCAGATTTTGCACATCACTCTCAGATTCCATGCACTACATCTTGATTTTGTGCAACTCCCGAGATATTCGAGATGGCCGCAAACCGAGTTGATGAGGGGGAAGCTACCACTCGTAGGACCGAAATTTCGGCCAACGAGGGGGTTTATGGCGCCAAGGAGATCATTTCCAACAACCTGACATTTTTCAATCTGCTGACTCCATCCCAAAAGACATATCCCCTATCTGACAACCTCCCGCTCTGGAATTTTGGCATCCTGGAGGAGGTGCCCTTGCCGGGCTTTGAGTTGGACACACCGCGGTCATGGGTGACCTGGGAGGATGATCTTCCTTGCTACAACATCACCAACAACAGCCATCCTACTAGGGAAACCAGACATATGGACGTATATGTCCTAAACTCGAGGACCAGGACCATTACTGGGGACGAGCCTATCGCAGAGAATTCTCCGACCCTCTACGCGTGCATGTTCCGTCAGAGCGTCACGGATGACATGAAGGGTTGGATGAAGGATTGGGACCTGCGGTCCGGGGGAATCTTCACTAGTGAGTGGCCCTGGTAATTCTAGGTTTTCCATCATTGTGACCAGTTCGGGGATGAACTGCGACATATTGTCCTGTTCAAGGTGGTATGGACATCGCAGTTCCACTTCCACCGTCAACCTGAGCTCGGGCTGGAGCTATTCACCTGGTGGTAGCCTGATACCAACACATTCCACCTTCACCATGGGGAAGTTGGCATCAGTCTTTGGGACATTCTCTGCATCGGAGGTATCCTACTAGAGGGCTACCAATACGACGAGTTCATTCCTCCAAAGAACACCTGGGAAGACAGGTCACAGATACCCATGCTGACGTGGCACCTGTTGGAGCTAGCCAAAGAGAGGCTAGGGGTCAAGGACATCCTGAAGGGCATTGCCTACAAGGGTTGGTTCATCTAGTTCCTTGAGAAGGATCCGACCATTAAGATGTTGAGACGGGGTAAACGGTGCCCAACTGCAGCTCAGAGGAGCAAGGGTGGGTCATTTTGGAGGACCCTGGAGGTGGGGCAATACCAATAATGGGGCTACCGCATCATTGAAACCCAGGACCCGAAAGTCATGTACGCTGGGTTCCTCGCTGCCTTCCTGAGCAGGTGGATCCTGCCGGTGCGGGACGTGAGGATGGGCGTCCATACAACAACACTGGTGATGGGGGGTACTATGGCCGCCAACAAACGGTTCAACTTGGGGGTCCCCGTTGTGGCCAACCTGTATGCCATCCTGGGATGCATCTCACGAGGGGGGTCACCTCAGAGAGTATGTGGCCCCTTCCAGATCTTCCATGGCTGGGTGGAGGCTCATCTCGGTGGGTACACTTTCCCAAATGCCATCCGTCCTTCGGGCAATGGCCTGCGACCGTCCCTGCTGATCATCTCCAGGGTGGCGCCAATGACGCTCAATGAGGAGGGCGTGGGAATACACATTGGTAACCACACCAACATCCACTTCAGCCCGTTCCCCACCCTGGTCGGCCAGATGCTGGACAATAGACGAGGCTATCTAGAACAGCAGGAGTATTTCTAGAGCATCTGGGGAGGGGTGATCGTGGCTCGGATCGACAGGAAGGTGATCTGTGAGCCTTACATGCCATCACGATTCTCCAGAAAATTAGGGTACCTCCAACGAATGCCGAAGAAGGTATTCATGGCTATCTGGAAGGAGAAGAATTCCTACATTTTTCACCAGATGTGGTTGATGTTTACCACTTTCGGCTCTAGAGACGTCATTACTCTTCCTCCCACTAGGGTTGACGCTGGCCTAGCAACCGAGTATGACAAACACTGGACCATCGCGTACCCTGAGGGGATTTTACGCAATCGAGTTGGGCAACTCGAGGCTACTCACACGGAAACCAGGCAATGGGGGAGAAGGCAAGGTGCTTCTAGAAGGGGGGAACTAGGGGTGTGTCAGAGAGCAAGGCCCACGTAGGCCGGGACTTCAACAGTGGGGACATCACATAGCATCGCCGCGACCTCGTTGCCCGTAGGGGGGTCACATGAGGCAGCCTGGGAGCTTCCTAGGAATCAGATAAGATACCTGCTCAAACCATCCCAAGTTGCAATTCTCCCGGCACATTGTTCAGCCTGGATGACCCTACGGCAATCATTGAGTGTTGAAGCCATCTGGCAGAAGATAATGCAAAACGGGATCCAGCTGCCAGAGGTCGGGATCGTTCGAGTTACCGACCAGGTAAACTTCCATCGGTAGCATGCTTATCTTACGGACATGGACACATACGCGCGCCAAAGGGGTCGGTGTGCAGATCCAACTTTCCTAGTGAAAGTGATGCTTGTCCAGGGGAATGATCTGGAAGTGATGCTGCTGGGAGAAGGAGACAGTGATGAGGAGTCGGTGGCGGAGGAGGAGACCGGAAAAGACAAAGGTGAAGGAGAAGATGAAGAAGAAGGAGAACCTGAAGGTGAGGGGTTTCAAGGGGCGACCTACCAAGGGATTCTCTGAGAGAGCGGCGATATTGTCAACTCTGATCTCGACATAACCGAGATACTTGAGGTCTGTCTCTATCTTCATTCATTTTCCTTCTTCATCCATTATCCTTTTCAACTTCCAAACCATCTCTCTACCTCACTCAGGAGCGTCTGAGTATTGGTCGGGTGTCCCCACTAGATGAGGGAGGAGAGGAACCAGTGGGATAGGATGGGGATCTGATGCCCATCATTGAATTGACAAGTGCAGAGGGGTCTCCAATCATGGAGGCTCCTGCAGCGGTTGGAACACTGAAGGCTGATGCCCTGGATTCTTGTAAGTCTCACGCTTCACTACTGGCGCTTGGTATTAAAAAGATCCCAACTAACCAACGTACGCCTTGCGTAGGGATCTCAACATTGGGAGCTCGTCAGGCTGTGGAGCCTGGGCCATCCGTGAGTGGACCATTGGCGGACATACCACCTCATTCAGAACATGCTCCCTACACTGAGTCGGCCCCAACAATTGGTGAGCAGGGGGCAGCGGACATTAGCGACGCTGTTCTTGAGGCGAGGCCGGAAGATGACGGAGGCACCATCACTGTTGGGGTGACGAAGGAAGGTCGCACGGACGTCGAGGATCCTATTCCTCACGAAGACATCCATGAGGCAGATCCTGTTGCCGATCTTCCGGCTGCCTTCCCTACATACCGACCCGCTGACCCTGAGGAGATAGACAACTCAGACTCAGAGGCAGCCGAGGAGAGCCGGATGACACGACGCAAAAGGTGGAAGTGTATCCAGTGCTTTCTCAGACAGCCCCAGTCGGATTGGCTGAGGCGAATGGGATCACTCCAGACCTAGCTGCGCTTCCTGTGCGCCGGAGGGGCTGACACTTAGCACCTTCATCTGACGGTCCATGATTACATGGCTGAGAAGATACACATGAGCAGCCGGCGCACCAACATTGCCCAGTGTCTGGAAAGATCAGAGAGTGCCCGAGCGTTGCTGAGGGCAGAGCAGGAGGTCCGGAACCTTGAAGGGCAGGCGGCAGATAAGGAGGCCTTCATTGCAACATGCTCTGAGCTTGTGGAGAAAATGACGGCCCAACTGGTTGATGCACAGGAACAAATGATGGAGGCGAGTCACTAGATGACCGTGCTTTGAACCGAGTGGGCGCAGTCACAAGCTAGGATTGGCGAGCTGCGCTCTACGGCGGTTGATGAAGAGAGAGTCTTCAAGAAGCGAGAAGCAGTCTTGGAGGCTTCCAGCCAATGAGTATCCACGCTGGAAAGATCGATTCAACATGTTGATCCTTAAGGGATTTGTTTTGGCCATCTCATGAACTTCTTGCTTATACTGCTCATCATCTCAATCCAATACATGGAAAAGTCCATTTATTTGTACCTTTGGTTTTATATGCTCAACCATAATTCTGAAATGAATAACAAATCACACCTAAGATCTTGTGGGTCGCACCCAATGCGAGAAGAAAAGGATACTCGTGCTATCATTTTGTCCAACTATTGGGCATTGACCAAGCTTCAGGCACCCGAAATTGGGCCTGGATTTTTGAGGAGAAGACCTCAGACCGATTGATATATCTCCTTCTCAATGTGCTCTGACACACAAGCGAGAAAATTCCAGGGGCATTGAAATCCATCTGAACATAGGGAGATGGAAAGGAAAGGTGAATCACGCTACCCGAATTTAGGACACTCTGGGGCGCGAAGATGGAGGATAACTGTTAACCATGACGGAAATGAAGCATCCATATCGTGTTGGCCCAGAATGGGGACAATAAATGAGGGCTGACCATTGACAATGTTCGTAACATGGGGCCTAACTCAAATATCACCGGTCAGTTTTCCGGAACATTGGCCCATGACAGCAGGTGGACTATAGTTATATCGTACATACTATTAGGGGGTCCCACCAAACATGACCAGTCCTCCAGAACATTGGCCCAGGACAGTAGGCGTACCATAGTTCTATCATCCATACTGTTAGGGGGTCCCATTGAACATGAAAGAGAATGAGGATCTGAATAAAAGGGGAACGCAAAGCATGGAATGTGGAGCAATGGTTTGTTCGAACAGAGTCCAACACTACCGAAATTTCACCACCATGGTGGAGGCGCATTAAGCAGATCTACCAACCTGATCACGGATCGTCCCAATTTTCAGGCAGGACCTCTCTGGTGAGAGAACTGTCGCTTCCCATTATTACTATGTGGCATCTCGAACTTATTCAAGGTAGATGTCATGATTACACCACTTCCCAAGAATTCAGGACAAGGGCCCGAAAATAAGGAGGGATGGGGTTTGGTAATCCATGGGGCTGGACCCAAGACGAAATGTCCGGGCGTTCCTACGTATCTCATTAGGATGAGAATCAAGCCACATGTAGTTCTAGAAGCACAGTTTAAAGTCATGTAGGGAGAAATATAGTTTAACGTCGTGTGGGATAGGGGAAACATATCATCCAAGGATAGGCACAACACGGCGAGTAACCTGACGTGAATGAGGACATAATCCCGCACTACACCGTACAATCCCACAAGAGAGACAGATTCATGGAAAGCCAAGGAAAGGATATTAGTTTTAGGTCTTAGAACTCAAACCAAAGGTTAAGGGGAATGGTAGACACATGGGAAAGCGGTCGCAATACCCAACATGAATGGGGAAAAGCCCTGCTTACTATGTGCTCCTAGGGACGTGTTTAGGAAGAGAGACCGAACATGAAAAATTAGGCTTGGACCTGGCAGCACAGTTTAAGGTCGTATGGCTTGGACCTGGAAGCACAGTTTAAGGTCATATTCCTTGGACCTAGTAGCACAGTTTAAGGTCGTATGGCTTGGACCTGGGGGAACACGCACGATGCGATAAATCATACCTGATGCTGGTGAGGGCGTAATCCCATACCATCACCGCGCGCGATTCCAAGAGAGGAGCCTTAGGCCAAAGGGGCCTACGAGGGTTCAACAATTAGGGGGGCAGGAGATGCTAGCTCCCAGCTACACTGGGCCCGAAACGCAATGTCTGAGAGACTCCTCCTTCCCCATGGGGATGAGGGTCATGCTTCACAAAACCTGTAAATAGGAAACCCAAGCACATACTCTAGCACTCAGATCGCGGGAGCCCCAAGAGACACCGTTACGCATTTTGGTCTGTCTGACATGTGGGGGTGTGATGAGGGTTAGTACAAGGAGTGTCAAGATTCCACCTTGACACGGTGGGGAGGAAATGTGAATCATGAAACCAACATCCAGGGACCGAGGAAGCCGGCGTGACGACTGGGGATTACTGCTAACCATGTTCACAACACAGCATCTTGTCGCGTTAGCCTAGAGGTAGGGGCAAACAAATGAGCATCAACCACTGACCACATTCGCAACACGGGATTTGTATCAATTTGTTGCCCGAAACCCTCGGGGGCGTTGGCCCGTGACGGTACGAGATCCCTTAGGTGTTGTATCCAGGCCGTTCTTGGGGGTCTCTCTGGGTGTGAAAGATGGTGGGGCCTAAATGAAGGGGAACACGAATCTTGACAAGCGAACAAAAACTTGCCTAAGTCGAATCTGAAACTCCAGGTCCTAGACCAAAGTACTCTTCAAAAATTAGAAGACCACTAAAAAAGGTCTAAGGGCTCAGTCTGAGAGCGGCCAAAGGATGGCGGATTCCCGAGGGAAGGGCTGGCCAAAAGACCGAGGCAAGCGGGAGATCATGGGATCTCCTAAGAGACGGGGCTGGACATGAAATCTAAGTGTTCAGGAAGTCCTACGTATCACATAAAGATGGGAATCAACCCACACGTAGTTGTAGAAGCACAGATTAACGTCATGTAGGACGAAATATGGATTTTAGTTTTAGGTCTTAGAACTCAAACCAAGGAGCAGTTTAGGGTAATGCGGGACCGTACATTTTAAGGTCATGCAGGACCAAGGAGCCTAGATGTAGGGCATAATGTAGTTTAAGGTCATGTTGGACCATGTAAGGATCTTTGTTTTAGGTCTTAGAACTCAGACCAAGGTGCAATTTAGGGTTATGCGGGACCGTACAGTTTAAGGTCGTGCAGGACGAAGGAGCCCAGATGTAGGGAAAAATGTAGTTTAAGGTCTTGTTGGACAGTGTAAGGATCTTAGTTTTAGGTCTTAGAACTCAGACCAAGGTGAAGTTTAGGGTTATGTGGGACCGTATAGTTTAAGGTCATGAAGGACCAAAAAACATAGGCAATGTACTGCTTGAGGAACCTAGCATTGGTGGGAGGAGTTACGCGCTCACCATCCATAGTCACCAGGGAATACGCACCATTGGGATAAACCTTATGGACAATGAAAGGCCCATCTCATTTGGGCTCCAACTTGGGTGGTTTCCTACCGTGAATCATTGGCGCTCTGAGAGCCAGCACAAGGTCACCTTGCAGGAAGGAGTAGAGGAAAACCTTCTTATTAAAAGCTCGATCCATCCTTCTCTGATG
Source organism: Viscum album (assembly GCA_963277665.1). NCBI lineage: Eukaryota > Viridiplantae > Streptophyta > Magnoliopsida > Santalales > Viscaceae > Viscum > Viscum album. Next base: position 342,805,037 of record OY728135.1, read on the forward strand.
CCTTTCCAAGTTATGTAAAGCGCAAAGCCTAATTTAGTCTAGCGCTTCCAATTCGGCAAGATGGATTTTGGCAACTATATCCGGCGCTTTCTGGTCATAGACTGCCATGCACAATGAGGGAAACTAGATCTCGATGGGCAGGAGGGCCTCAGCTCTGTATACCAGGGATTATAGAGTCACCTGGGTGGAGTTTCTAGTCGTCGTCCTATAAGCCCAGAGGGCGTTGCAGAGCTTGTCCGACCAACTTTTCTTGTTCTGACCAACCATCTTTTTCAGAATGTTAGAGATTGTTTTGTTAAACTCTTCAATCTATCCATTCGCCTGCGCATGATAGCGGGAGGTGTGGTTAAAGCGAATGTTGTATTTGGCGTACAATTTCTTCAGTTCGGCTGCTCGGAAGTTTGTTCTGTTATCCATGAGGATAGCGCGAGGTACTCCAAACAGATAGATGATATTGGATCTCACGAAGTCAGCGATAAAACATACCTTGACTTCCCTGAGCAGGATTTCCACTTCCCACTTCGAGAAGAAATCTGTAGCGGTCAAAATGAACCGGCACTGGCGGTCCGTCGCCGGCGGGTAAGGCCCTACAACATCCAACCCCCAGACTGTAAAGGGCCAAGAATACTTGGTAGTATAGAGAGGATCCAGTGTCCAATGCACAAAGTTATCATGAACTTGGCACGCATGACACCTCTTGGCATACTCGATGCAGTCATAGATCATGGAGGGCTAGAAGCATCCCAACCTCCAAATCTTGTGGGACAACTTCATCCCGGCCTGGTGGGCGCCACAGGAACTAGCGTGCACTTCTTGAATGACCTGTGGGTTCTCGAATCCTTAAAGGAAACGGAAGATAATGCCAACAAATCTATGCCTGTAAAGGAGCTGCTCAAGGCTGGGAATGCTTTGAAGGGTGAACTACGGCGCGCGGCATCGGATTCTCTCTCGCTTGGCTCGGTCCGACAGAAGATTTTCGTGCTAGAGATATTCAACCAAGAGCATCCTCCAGTCATGAACTATCTCGATTACCGCACCTGAAGCCCCCGGGGATCCTGACATAGGGGCACCAGTGGTGAGATGGTTCACTCGCATGCCACGATTTCCCTCCGGAATAATAGGAGCAATGACTCTCCGGTGCGCCACATGGATAATTAGGTCATCCTGTTCGGGCTCTACAAGTGATGCGGCCAGGCTGGCCAAAGCATCTGCTCGACTGTTCTACGACCGGGGAATGTGAATGACCTCTGGCCGGGAGGGGAACTTAGCCATTATATGGAGGGTGCACTCCAGCAATGGAATGAGTTCTGGCTTTCTGACAGCATAGTCACCATTGACGTGCTTGATGACTAGCTCGGAGTCCCCTTTTACATACAGATGGGGTATGTCAATCTTGAGAGCCAACTCGAGGCCAGTGATGTGGGCATGATACTCTACCTCATTGTTGGTGCAGCCTTCTGAAAATAGGAATGAATACGGCAGAACGGCTTTCTCTAGGGTGATAAAGACGATACCCAAGCCCACTCTGTTGAGCCTAAGATCTTTGAGCCTTCTACTGGTGGGGCTCCAAGAGGCATCGTCAAAGTGAATCTACCAGCATGGGGTGGCGTGATCGATTGAGAGGATTGCCTCATCATGAAAGCCTAGATCCAGTGGTTGGTTCGCGGAGGTTGGGTGGGTAGCTAAGAAGTCTGCCAACGCCTGTCCTTTGACGGGCTTCTGAGGTACGAACCTGGGGTCCATGTTCTAGAGGATCACCGCCCAGCGCGCCAATCGGCTGGTCAACATAGGTCAGTTCAGAATGTATTTCAACAGGTTTACCCGAGAGACCAGTTGTACCTCGTGGTGCTGCAAGTAGCGCCGTAATTTCTTCACGGCAAATATGAGCGCCAGACAGCTCTTCTCGATGAGGGAATATATAATTTCCGTGTTCAGGAGCATGCAGCTGAGGTAGTAGAGTCTATTCTATGTTCCCTCGTTGTTCTTCTGGTCAAGAAGTGCGCCGAGGGATCACTCTAGGGAGGTCACGTAAAGGACCAGTGGCTTTTCGGAAATGGGTGGCATCAAGACCGGAGGTTGGAGCAGATACTTCTTGATTTCCTCAAAAGTGATCTGACACTCTTCGTCCCATTCATAGGCGGCGCCTTTCTTCATGAGCCAAGAAAAGGGATTACATTTTCCGGCCAGATTCGCAATGAATCGGTGTATATAGGCTAAGTGGCCTTGGAGGCCTCAAAGCTCCGGAATATTATTCAGGGGAGGCATCTGATTGATGGCCTTGATCTTCTCTGGGTCGATATCGATGCCTCTATACCTAAAAATGAAGCCAAGAAACTTTCAAGAGGTGACCCCGAAGGCACACTTCAATGGGTTCATCTTCAAGTGGCGAGAACGGAGGAAGTCAAACACTTTCTCAAGGACTTTGAGATGGTCCTGGAGCTGACGAGATTTAACCACCAGGGTGTCCACGTAGCACTCCACCAGTGTCCCGAGGATCAACTTGAATATGCGATGCATATCCCATTGATAGGTGGCACCTATATTCTTCAGGCCGAAAGGCATAACCTTGTAGCAGAAAGTACCCTGGGGGGACCTGAAGGCAGTGACCTCTTCATCCTTAGGGGCCATCCGGATCTGGTTGTACCCGGAGTACCCATACATGAAGGAGAGTGCTTAGAACCTGGCAGTGGAATCGATTAACAAATCTGTCACGGGAAGGGGAAAATCATCCTTCGGACAGTGGCGATTGAGATCGCGGAAGTCAATACAGACCCTGATCTTCCCGTTCTTCTTCCTGACTGGCACAATGTTGGATAGACACTTGGGGTACTAGACTTCCTTGACGAAGTGGGATTTGATGAGCTTATCAAATTCGGCCTCAACTATGGCACTGTGAGAAGGGTGCATCTTTCTGGGAGGCTGCTTGAACCCGCAATGGTTTTCTAGAAGGCCAAGGTGGTGGACGACTACCTGGGTATCTAGTCCTAGTATCTCTTCATAACTCCAGGTAAACAAATCACGATGCTATCTGAGGAAGTCTACGTTCTGTTGTCATTCCTCGGGGGGTATAGCGGCGCTGACCAATGTGGTTCTCGGGTCTGCATTACTACAGAGGTTCACCTGCACTAACTCGTCGATCGTGGTGGGGATGCCCTACTCAAAGGCAGGAGGAGCATCTTCCATGTCCTCCTCTCCTCTTGTGAAGGGATCATCCATGGGGGGAGCCGTTTCGGGGCTGTCAGACCCTGAGGAGAAGCTGGTGTCGGCTTGCGCGGTAGAGGTCATCACGTCAGGAGACTCATGCACTGTGGAGACCATGGCGACAAAGGCGATTTATCCAATACCATCTGGCCTTTATCCCAAGGGGCCATGCTTTATGACATAAAATCAGTAGTGTCATGTTGGCTTGAGCCAGTCGATTTCGACCCAACGAAACCAACATGTATGACATACTTCCTTTGCCACGAGCCTAACGTCCCGATATCGTACAGGGGTAGGAGGCTCGGGGATCACCTGAGCCTGGTTGGTGTAAGAGTACGAGGTGATTTCCCGCCATCGCTTAGACCTAGAAATATGCCTTCCTCTGGTACCCGAAACAACAAAGCACTGCCCCATGTCGGGGGTCATGGCCTCTAACCGATGGATTGGGAAGACATATGCATTGTCCAAACCTGCCCAGGGATCACCCATGACAGTGTTGGGCTCAACCTCACCTGCCAGGAACTGCTTGTCCTTGCTCTTGTAATAGTTAGAATCTAGATAACGGGCTTCACAAGAGGTAAAAGGAGACACATCTCCTTGGAGCACGCCCACTCAACCCTTAAGGGAGTATTTGAGGAACCGGTGATACAATGAGGGGACTGTTGTGTGAAGGTGGATCCATGACCTACCCATCAACGCTTTGTAGGTGGTGTCCTGAGAGACAACCATGAATTTAGTATTGGCAATTAGGCCGCCAAACTGGGTCTTCAAACGAATCTTCCCGAGTGGAGTTTTCTCGGTCCTCTCATACCTCTGGATCCTGAGGTCAGAGGGAGCTAGATCATCTTCAGACAGGACCAGCTTCCGCAGTGTCCGAGTTGGGATTAGGTTAATCCCGGAACCCGTGTCAAAAAGACAGCGGCGGACTTCCACGCCATTGAACTGGTCGGTGATATACAGTGGGAGAATGTGCTCCTGTATGGGAAGGTCTTCATCTTCACCGGAAAACGAGATAACCTCCTAACGTTCGGCATCCTCAATCACCTCGGTGTGGAAGGCTTCTACAGCCGCCACCTCTGTCTCAAACTGGAGGGGGCTCCTTAGAGCCTCGGCGAGCGCCTCACGCATTTCAGACGATAGGCGAAGGACCTCAAGGATAGAAAGACTTGCCGGAATGCCGAACAGGTGCTTCAGAACATCATACATTCAAGAAAAACATGAGCTTCTTCTTACAAGAGGCCACTCTGTGATTGGAGGCATGACAGGCCCTGCTGGTGGGACCGGTGACTGACTGGTACTCGACACGTCTCGCTGTTCACTAGTCGATGCCCGGGAGGTGGCTGCCGTGTTAGGACCGGAAGGCTATAGTCGGCCGGTGGTAGGGCAGGGCTGGTTGTGGCAAGACCAAGGTGGTCCCGCCTGATCCAGCAACACAAACGGTGGTGGAGGCGAACCTATCGACACCGGGTGAGGGGGCCGCGTGTGCTGATGTCTGTATCGGGCCTACTGCCTGGTCTCAATAGCGTTCACGACCTGACTGGAGGTGACGACTACCATGCCCCGACGATTCACGTATCCACGGATCCGCTGATGTTGGTGATGGCTAGGGACATTGGGGAGGTCCACCTGGCATTCCTCATTGTTGGGAGTCAAAAAGGGATTTACCAACTCTACGGTGTTAACCGAAGCATACCCCGAGCTTTCACTCGAGGAGTCATCCACTACCGGACGGAGTCTCGGAGGGATCCCCATCTATGGGGGCATAAAATCTCCAAGTGTGCGGGATGATGATGACATTGGTAGGGTGCATTCTTTCTTCTTGCACCGTCGCTTTCTCTTCTGGGAAGAGGTAGGCTGGGATGATGATGCCAAAGCGGTGCTCGCAGATTCTGAGGGATCTGGCTGACTCAGGCGGGCACAGATAATGCCATGGGCACGAGAGACCGTTATGCGGGCCATCAAGTGGTTATACATCCAGGAACCATGGTCGGAAACCTGTTCCCACTCATCCTCGTTGCCACTGCTACCATCCGATCTCACGAAGACACCTGCAACTTGCGCCGGGGCCGGGCCCAACCTGACTATGTTGTTATGAATATGGTCTTGGATCCAGTCCTTGAACACATAACATCGCTGGATGGTGTGCACCAGGATCCGGTCATAAGGGTAGTGGTTAGGGTGATCAGTGAGATGTGTCTCTTCTGGCTTCTGGCACTCAGGCAGCCGCATGATCCTCTACTCTAAGGCGCTACGGAAATAACCGGGGAACTGGGCCTCTTCAAACAAGTAAGTCTGATTCCTTATGTCTGGAAAGGGGGATCTTGGAGGCTGAAAATAACTAGGGGCCAGAGGAGCATGCCGAGGAGGTGGAGCATGATTATCTCGGCTGGGTGGTGGTGGTGCGTTACGCGGAGGCGCCTGCCGATTTTGAGGCGGTCGCTACTAGGCCGGAGGCTGTGCCCGTGGGGGTGGACCCCTATGGGGCTGCTGAGATGGCCTTACTGGTAGCAACTCTAGCTGTCTGGGGGCCTCTATATGGGCCAAAGCAGTGGGCTCAGCTCTAGCGTCTCTCCTTACAGGGATTATAGGAGGCAGTGGGCGTGCCTGACTGGCCTGTTGCAGGGCTTCTTCGAGGCTCTAAGCCTTTTCTGAGAAGTCCTGGAACCCTCCGGGGTAATTCTGAGTGATCAGAGAAAGAAACAACTCTTCCTTGACGTTCCCTACACACATTTTCAGTAATTTATCTTGAGTTAGTGGCATGTCAAGGGAGTACGTGAGCCCCTTCCACCGGGCGACTAAGTCCGCGACTCGCTCATCGAGCCTTTGTTTGCACCTGAAGAGGTCTGCGAAGTTCATCTTCCGAGTTGTGGAACTGAACTGGTAGAGGAATTTCTAGCAATGGTCCTCCCATCTAGCCACAGATCCAACAGGGAGCTGGCTGTACCAGACAAATGCTAGTCCTTCCAGTGTCTGGACGAAGCAATGGAGCTCGGCGTCCTCCTGTAGTGTCGGAGTCCCTATCATAGGCCCGCACTTCGAGTTGAAGTGGGCCAGGTGTTGTAGCGGGTCTCTGGTCCTCTTAAAGGGGGAAAAAGTGGGGTTCCCAAATCCTGTTGGGGCCGGAATATCATCCACCCACACTAGGTAGGGATTTCCGTCCAATGGGATCGCCACCTGCCGAGTTTCCAGGGCCTCTAAGCAGGTGATTAGTACTTCCATTAGATCATCCAGACGTGGATTCCAGTCCTGATGTGGATCTCTAACTACAATCACATTTTCGGGATCTTCAATCTGGTAGTCAAGCTCAGCATCTTGCGGGGCGGCTGGCGAAGCGACTCTCGGGGCAGCGGGAGGAAACCGAGAAGGGTACCCTAGGTGATTACGATGCTCAGGAGGGTTCGACAAAACATATTTCTCCCTCTTTCCATGGGCTCTAGACTCTCCCCTATCGGTGAACACAACATAGTCGCGGTTGCCCGAGGGAATCTCATCAAGGGGTAGGTGCTCCTGCTCCTGCTATCCTGGCCTTGGGTTACCGTAGTCAGGCCGCCACTCTGCAATGCGTTCGACCAAATGCTCATCAACCAGCCTCTTTTTCTCAGCAAGTTGTTGGCGTAGCGTGGCCTTCTCAGGGTCTTCCTCTTCCTTCTGCACCGAGGCAGATCGGTCGGTAAGCTTGACAGACCCTAGGTGCTCTCTACCCTTGCCGATGTTTCGGCTTAGTGTTAGTGCCTCAGTGGGTGTAGGGAGACCTAGGGGGATCCTCTGTTGGCGAGTAATCCTCCCATATGGGTCTAGTAGCGGCTTGTCCTCAAGGGGTGAGTCTCCGTCAAGGAGCTCCACACTGTTTCACTCATCTGAAAGGTCAACCATGTTGACCGCCACTGCCTTAGGCGACATTCCCTTAGGGCCGCCCAGTGAATCGGGTTGTTGGTGGATCGCACAGAAAAGAAGGGCAGCGTACTTCCCGCATTCGCGGATGTGCACGTGGGGGGGGGGGGGGTGGCTTGCTCGATAACCTTGCGGAGTAATTGAAAACTCTGGATGCATTGTTGTTGTAGGGCCCTGTGGTGTCCAAGTGACTCGGGGTGCTGAACTACGAGGAGTGTAGCCAGGTCGACCCGACGGTACTGCTCACCGATATCCTCAAGATGTGAATGACTCCCGTGATAGGGCGCTAGCTGATGGAAAAGACGGGAGTGATTCACCTGAAGAGTCTGGCGGTAACATTCAAACTCTCCTGGGGTGAGTGACTCTGGAATATCAAAATATGATCCTGCGACCGGCCAAAACTTCTCGGGGAAGTGGCCCACTGTGAGGATGGTCCAGAAGCTCCATGATTTTGGTTCGGCGTCTGGACCTTGCTGCCCCTGGTCATCAACCGAGAATGGCCGGGGAGCTGGCAATGACGTCGAGGCAGGCCACCGGGCCGGTGGGCTAGCCGGTGGGGAATACAACGAACATGCCAATTGGCCACTAATCCCTGAGTCATCCTCCAAGGGTTTCAGTACCCTGGCTTCCACGTCATGATAGTATGGTTCAACGAATGGGCCTCCTATCATAGCGTCGGTGCTCGCTGAGGGTGTGTCACGTTGCGACTCTTCCGTCGGTCCCCAAAAAAGTTCCCCACCCTCCCAGACTAAGGTAGAAGGTGCTTCCGGGGAGGCCAGTGGTATTTGTGGGTTTGAACCCTGGGGGTACGCCAAGTCCTCGTCCTCCTAGATATACCTTCAGAGGGAGGAGGGAATCATACAGATCTCTCATTCGGGGAGTACGAGACTGACGCTCCACGTCCCCATCCCTGCCCTCGACTCAAAGGGTTGGGGGGAAGGTTCCATCGTCGTGTTGTATTCCACCTCAGAGTTTGAGAAATGGACTGGTCTAATTTCCGTCCGGACTCCCCTGACATTCCTCTTACGACGACGACGCCCGGCCTTCCTGCCCATGGGTGGCTCCTCAGGGTAAGGATGATTTCCGTCAAGGAGTCCCCTAGAAGCAGTAGCACTAGGGCAGAGGTGAATGAAGACCGTGGTGTGAGAAGCACCGGGACAGATGTCGAAAGGGGCATGGGGAGGACCTCCGCGTGAGTGAGCGACCGGATACGCAACGACTCCATACTCGCAGCCAGCGGTAGGGGGAGTGACCTCATACCCAGTGCAGTGGGAGATGGAACGAGTCATACCCGAAGCGTAGATGTCGCGAAGAAGCCTTATGCTTTCCAGATAAGTGGCATGGAATGATCCTTCATGGTGGGTGGTGCTATAGCGGATTGGTCCGCGGTGGCCATTGCCTGTGACCACAACCAGGAGAGTCGACCCAACCTACCTGCAGGGCGGTGGGGGCCTCGATCCCAGTCGGACATGTGACTGCCCCTGCTCAACCTGTGCAGGGGTCTAGTATTAGGAGTCAGTAGTGGCTCGAGCCACAGTTGTTGCTAATATTGGCACCCTAGGACGGGCATTCTCTTCTTCTCACGCCCGACACTGGAGTCGGGTCAGATGGGTTGGAGTCGATGGTGCGGGCATGAAGATTGCCTGCTCCTCGGCCTGGGGAGTCGGACGGTGACGTCGATGTATCCTGGAAGGGTTTCTTACCGTTAACCCATGGGATGGTTCTCCGATTGGGCGGACCCGACATCCCCCACCTCATTGGCGTAGGGAAGAGATGTGTCAAGGCGCCTTGGGGATAGGCTCTCGAAGCGGTTGAACGTCGGAGTGGGGAGCGGGGGATCCCTACACGGCCCTCGGGGGCAGCGATGATGGTGAGGCACAACCGCCTCTAGATCCAAACGGGCCATGCCCTTGGTGGGGATGATACCTTCCTCTTCGTACCTACGAACCAGGTCGTTGATTACCCTTCGCTGGATGATTTCTGACGGGGAGAGGGGGCGTGAGCACCTGACAGTCATAGCAATCAGATCCAGAGTGACTGTGGAAAAGGTGGGACCGCACGGGGTAGCCACATAGGTACTGCCCATTCCCCTTTGCCGGTGGGCAGGTGGAGATCAAGCTCCGGATGCAGTGATTTGATTCCTGGAAACAAGGAGATAAACCCATTACTACTAATAGGAAAATAAATCGACAACCAATATCCCAACATCATTCCATCTTCGGTGGTCGGCGAGAGGGATCCATGCAGACGACGTCACAGAACGGAGTGATCAACATCCTGACTGCCTGAACCCCTGGCGGGTTTCACGTCCCAGGGATAGGTACCCAGACCTGGTGACATGCTAATATTCCGACACCCCGAATGTTACCCGTATCTATATTGAGGAGAAGAGAATCACGTCAGGTTCACCATTTTCTGTTTCTGATGCTTTTACGCTGGGGCGTGCGCATGAGTCCATCATGCATTTGGGGATGCACTGCTTGTTGCCCCACATTCCCGCTTTCCAAAGGCGGGTGACATCTGTTCCTTGTTCAGGGACGTCTGCTCCTTGATCGAAGCCGGGATGATGGGATGCCGGTTCTTCCTTCCATGTATTCCTCCTCGAAGCTCGTCACCTAGTCTGGGTCTCCCTCATATATTTAAGAAGGGTTCGTGAAGCTCATTCCCAGTGCCATATCTGCATGGATTCCAGTTAATTACGCTTCTTCCGTCGAGATGCTCTAAGGGGTCTTGTTGGGGTAGCAACCTTCGGTGAGGAGAATGGACACGTTGGGGTGTCATTGGCATGTCTTGATGCTGGGGATTGGAATGTCTATCTTCTTTCCCTTATCACAGGGCTTCTTGAGGGCGCGGAAGCCCATGGAATCCCAAATCAAATGCGGGGATTGTGTATCATCTGAGATTTTCCCCAGCTTCCCATGTTTTACACGGGGTATGCCACAAGTTTAATGTCTTGCGGAGACGGATCAGACTGATTGGAACACTGAGAGTGGATCTGATTGCAGGACCCCCTAGGGGGAACACCGATGTTGGGGCCAACACATGGGCGGCTTCTCAGCTACCATGGAGTGGGATGGGGTGGCATGATCTCACCGAGATGTGGCAGCCCGGGTAAGGATCAGGATGGATGATGGAGTGGTCGGCTTGAACCTCATGGAGGTTTACTACGTATCCCCATGGCAGGGAATCAAAGTCCGCGTTGTTCGGTGGTATGGTGGGACACCTGAAGAGGCGACTCGTGAGAATGAACACATGGATTGGAGCCCAGAAGAAGTAAGATCTCCGGGTTAGGGAATGATCTTCCTGAGGCATGTGGGATCGATGGGTAGATTAGGATGGATGTGGGTGTGAGGCAGGGGGCTTATGCTCTGAGATGTCCCAAGAGGGGGAATTCGGGGATTACGCTCTGAGGTGGCTCATAATGGTGCTGGTGAACCAATGAGAAGGGCTCGGAACAACTGAACGATGTGATTTAACCTCGTGGAGTTTTCCTACGTACCATGCGTTAGCATGGATCAAATTCCATGTAGTTCAAGGCATACAGTTTAACGTCATGCGGGACAAGGGCATACAGTTTAACGTCACCCGGGACGAGGGAATTTGGGGCTTACGCACTGGGGCGACCCAGAGTGGATATGTGGCTTACACTCTGAGGTGGCCCATAATGGTCAGGGAACCGAGGTGGAGAGGTCGGAACGACCGGGTGGTGGGCTTGAACCTCATGGAGGCTTCCTACATACCATGCGTTAGCACGGATCAAAGTCTGCGTAGTTCGCTGGGATGGGGCTTATGCTTTGAGTTGAATTAAAGAGGATTTCATGGTGGATGCATGCTCTAATCCCTCGTGAGTCATGCTCAGTGTGAGAAACAAGAGGCAGCAGGGACCGGACGATCATGTCGCAAAGGGTGCGTCCGTGAGAAGCGGAAAGGGGCTTACGTGTTGAGCGGCCCAAAGAGGAAACAGGGGCTTACGCATCATTAGCAGCCCTTGGTTTCGGGGCTTACTCCAGGATAGAGGCCCGTGGTGAGACAAAGCGCAGTGGGAAAGGGACTCCACTGGCCTTGGAAGGGGGGAAGTATGGAGGTGCATGGGTGCAACCTTCCACAAGAGAGGCTAGGGGCTTATGCTCTAAGGCAGCCCTTTCCCCGTGGACAAATGCCACTCCGACAAGGAGGATCTCATTCCATGCGAGGAAGATTCCATTCCCATGGATACGAGAGGCATACAGAATGTCCGAGCCAGGGGGGACCCTGCGTGCGTGGCATGGGTTCGGACCACAGTTTAACGTCATTTGTTAAGGATGAGGTTCTTAGTAGTTTAACGTCCTGTATCTTGGACGAGGTGGGTTTGCTCCACACCCCTAGGTCTTACATGCCCAATGCCCTTTATCCCTTGTGGGAGGGAAGGAATCAGCAAGGTCGTAGTGAAGGGGGGCCGCAGGGCGAACCATCAAGGGGTCCACATTAGCGTTGCTATGTGAAGAAGCAATAGTCGTTAGCGTGCCTATGTGGAGGAGCATAAGGCAAAACAACGCAATGGGAAACACCGCCCAAGGGACCTTGAAGTTACTTCATACAAGCCTAGAAGGTCGTAAGGGAAAACAACGCATGGAGCGCATGCCTGACAGGGAAGAAATAAGGTGTCGGCGCGAAGAGGCATCCAAGGGGAATCAAGTTAAAGGGCCTTGGGTGTTGCCCACAAAGAGAAGGTTTGCACGCAAAACACCAGTATGGCATGCAATAGGACCAGAAGATTTCACGGATAGGTGATTGTGAGAAAAGTATTGGGATTGAGCACACAGAAGGGAATTGCATGCACGGGGAAAGGATTGCGCACAAGGTAAGAACCTAGAGGAGTGGGCCAATTCACTTAATCTAGTGTAGTTGCACGCAAAGGCGAACTCCGGGGCAAGGTTGCACGAAAAGAGGAATTACCTAGAAGTCATCTAGCACACAGGGTAGTCCAAATAGCGTGCACGAGAGCCGTTCCGAATTCCACAACCCCAAACCATTTGGGGTCGCCTTCTATTTATAGGAATCGGCCGGTGTGGAATCCAGGCGGTGCGCGAAATCTTCCGCGCCGGGAACTATCGGCACGCAAAGCTTCACCGCGAGGAACCGAGGCATGCAAAATTGTGCGCCTCACCAGCTCGATTACGCGCATCCCGGGGATGCTTCGCGTGCATGGATTTATTTTATGAAAGGACTCCTTTATTTCGTTCACTACTTCCTAGGCCTCCGGACCAGACCTCTGATTCCAAATATGACTTCACATTGTCATTTTAAAACTTCTTCAAGGAGTTACAAACTTTTTTGGTGTCTAAAAATTCCCAAATCCATCCTTTACACACAATGAAGATAGGGTCTTTCTCAATCCGTAACATGGATAGAGTAGCAGGTTCTTTTCTTCTTAGAGCATCAGCTACCTTTCTCGCCTTTCCAGGATGATAGTGAATAGAGCAATCGTAATCCTTGAATAGCTCTAACCATCTCCTTTGACGCCTGTTGAGCTCCTTTTGTGTGAATATATAGTTTAGGCTCTTGTGGTCGGTGTATATGTCACACTTCTCACCATAAAGGTAGTGCTGCCAGATTTTCAGGGAAAAAATCACGGCTTCCAGCTCTAGATCATGCGTCGGGTAATTCTGCTCCTGGAACATCAAATGTCGTGAGGCGTAGGCTATCACATTATCATTTTTCATGAGTACACAACCCAAGCCTTTCCTTAAAGCATCACTATATATTACAAAACTTTATCCACTTTTCGGTTGTGTGAGTACAGGTGCAATGATCAGCCTACTCTTTAGCTCCTTGAAGCTTCCCTCACATTCTTCCTTCCAGACATACTTTACCCCTTTCCTTGTTAACTTAGTTACCGGGCTTGACAATCATGGGATGTTTCTCACAAAACGTCGGTAGTACCCAACTAACCCAAGAAAACTACGGAGTTCTGTGACACTAGAGGGCCTGGGCCATTCCTCAATTGTCTTTGTGTTTGAAGGATCCACAGAAATTCCCTCACTTGTAATCACATGTCCCAAGAACGTGACTTTATTCATCCAAAAGTCACACTTACTAAAATTGGCATACAATTTCTCCTTTCCTAATGTCTCCAACACAAGTCTTAGATGTTCTTCATGTTTCTCCTTTCTCTTAGAGTATATGAGAATATCATCGATAAACACTACCACAAATTTGTCGAGGTAATGTCTAAAGACTCTATTCATCAAATCCATGAAGATTTCAAGGGCATTATTAAGTCCAAAGGGCATCACTAAAAACTCATAGTGCCCATACCTTGTACGAAAAGCAGTCTTCTGAATATCATCCTTCTTCACCTTTACCTGATGATATCCAGAACAAAGATCCACCTTTGAGAAGTATTGATCTCCTTTTAACGGATTGAAAAATTCATCAATCCTTGGAAGAGGATACTTGTTCTTTATGGTGATCTTGTTGAGTTCTCGATAATCGATACACAGCCGCATTGTTCCATCCTTATTCTTCACAAAGAGAACTGGTGCACCCAAAGGTGATGCACTAGGGTGTATGAACCCTTTGTCCAGATGCTCTTACAGCTGCTTCTTGAACTCCTCCAGTTCGATAGAAGTCATCCTATAGGGGAACATCGAGATAGGAGTAGCTCCGGGTATGAGTTCATTTGAGAACTCTACCTCACGATCCGAGGGAAATCTAGGTAACTCTTCGGGAAATACATCATTTTATTCCCTCACTATGGGAATTTCCTCAAGGTTGGAACTTTCCTTCAACTCAACCATTTGGGCGAGGTATGCTTCTTCCTAGTGAATCAACACCCACACCATTGATGGATTTTTCAAAGGAGATTCATGATCTTCCTTGCATTTGTAGAGGAGCATGGGATGGTTCAGAATATGAAAAGATATTTCCTTTTCCTGATAGTTGATATGCGCTCTATATAACGAGAGCCAGTCCATTCCCATTATAGCGTCGAATTCCACCAAGGGAAGTATTATGAGATTTGCTGGAACAATCTTCCCACATACACCAATGAGAGAAGAGTCAAACACTTGGGTTGCAATTATTGCACCACTTGGTGTTTTTAAAAATATATCTACTTCAAGATTTCGAGGAATTGATTCTATAGTTCTAGAAAACATGCAAGATATAAAGGAATGCATAGAACCGAATCAAATATGACTTTTCCCATTATTGAGTGAATAGGAAGTGTACCTTGTACGACTTCATTATCATTCTCCACCTCTGCAGTAGTGATGGCATAATCCTTCCCTTGTTCCTTTGGCTTTGGTGGATGCTGACGTTGATTACCTTCAAGAGCTTGAGGTTTAGTGCACTGGTTTGCATAATTCCCTATCTCCTTATAGTTGTAGCATTGAACCATGAGTGGTTCTCTCCTTTAATCGGCTACATTCTCCTTACTTTTCATGTCATTTCGACACTCTTGAGCATGGTGTCCTTCCATCCCACACTTGAAGCATTTCCCCGTCCCTTTGAGGCAGTTCCCATTATGCAACTTCCCACATTTTTGGCATGTGGGTCATTGATTTTTCTTCCCACCTTTGTCATTAGATCAACTAGCTTAAAAATCCAACTTTCTTTTCTTATCCCCATAGCCATGGGACCATTCTCCAAACTCCATCTCCACTTTGAGAGAACACTCAACAACTTCTTCATAACTCCAAAAGTCTCGAATTGCAAGAGACTTTCAAAGGTGTGGTTTTAATCCACTAAAGAATCTATAAATTTTACTATCATTTTTTATAACAAAACCTGAAGCATACCATGAAAGACTTGTGAAATTCGCTTCATAGGTTGGGAAATATTCTCTTTCTTTTTGCTTGAGCTCTATGAATTCTCTCTCCATATTTTTGCGAAGAGTTCGTGGGAAGTACTTATTAAGAAACATTATCTTAAATTCTCCCATTCCATCTCTTCAATTTCCACCCTTGGCTTGGTTTTCATAATCAAATCCCACCATTGATCGACTCCTCCATCTAGATGATAAATGGATAGAGTCATCCTTTCCATCTCAAAAATAGTGATGCACAGAAAATATCTTCTCCATGGAGTTGACCCACTGTTCTGCAACTAGTGGATCGGAAGATCCACCAAATGTCAGTGGTCATTGCCCCATAAAACATTTGATAGCCAGCTGCTCCCTTTTTGGTGAAGGAGGACATTACCCATTATTATGGTTATTGTTCATAACCTGAGATAATTGGGTAATAATCTCCATGAAGTTTTGAAATCCACCTCCCAAATCATTGGGGATGTTGTTCGGGAAATCATTGCATTGGCCCTCGCAAGAGTTGTTGGCCGGATTTCTCCTGGTTCCCACCATTTTCTAAAATAGAAAAGGTTAGAACAAAACATAATTAAACAAGTCAGGAATAACTTATTCATTTAAAAAATTATACCAAAAAAATAACATATGGGATCCCTATGTAAATATTCTTGTGTTCATATTTTTACATAGTCTCGTACTAGTGGTTTTCTCTAGGGTTCACTAATCCTAATTCCCAAAATATTTAAACCTTTCCTCTAATAAAAACTATAGGGACCCAGCCATTTATTACATTACTATTACATCATTTCTAAGATAAACAAAATAATAGTATTACACATAGATGATACAAAGGTTTAGTGTCTTTGGAAAACCAGGACCACACATAACACATACAACATCAACCACAAACATTTATTTAATTTCTTCTTCACTAGCTTCTTAGTGGAACTTGTCCTCTCCTTAGTACATGTAGCCACCTGAGGATATACATCAAAAGGGGTGTGCTAGAATCCTAGTAAGATGATAGATAAGAACAACATATCATGGGGTGAGCATAATCATAACATAGGAAAAAGATCATGAACATGAGAGGAAAATAAATAAAAGACTTGAAATGTGGCAATGCATAAAAATGAAACACCATGTCTTAGTGGTTAAATACCACACATAATTGTGAACCAAGATAGCATATTTTTCACAAATAATTTCACATTTACTCATGAGAAAAATCTCTTTACCCAATTCATTGGAGTGCTATATAATTCTGGGCGCACCTGTCACATTTAAACATTCATATTGCGCTATATAATTCAGGGTGCACCCATCACATCATAACATTATCAATTATCATGCTTGACACAATGAAAATATAATCATAAATTAACATAATGAACCCATGAAAATTAATGGGTTTAATCCCATAAAAACAAATTAATAAGATTTGGGTTCCCAAAAGAAATAGGGAATAACATACATTTTACAAGAACCGTCCACCTTGAATGAGAAGTAACATGTGTGTTCTTAAGAGAAGAGTTATTTTGGAAAACATTTTGATGGACATAAAAACTAGTGACAAACATGTATATCCCAGAGAAGTAAATTCCATGATGAGAAAATGATCTTTGAGGAGTAACCATATCAAAAATGGAGTGAAAGAGGTAGAACCCTAAGGATCAAAGTTGGGTTTGAGAATTTCCTCTCACCTTGTACCCGAATGCCTCCTTCTCTTTAATGTCATGTATAATGACATTATATTCATTAATTAGAAATTAAAGAACCTTTTATACATTAATATTTTTCATTCTAGCATCATTATGTCATATTATGTTCCTTTGGATGACTTATAGAGTTTAAAAACATTGTTTGGGGATGTTCGTTTTTATGGTTTTCTTGAGTGGTTCACTTGTATTCTTAAATTGAAGTATTTGTAGAACATGGGTAAACATCCAGAACAGATATTACATGTTATGAATGATATTTCAGGAGTTTTTATGATATTATATTAATCAAATTAGATCCATGTGGATGAATCATTAGATAATAATTAAATGGTGGTTATTTGGTTCAATTTGGGCGGTTTTTGGATCACAACGAACTTGTTTTAACTTATCACTTAGTAATATAGACATAGGTTATTTCAAGAACTTTAAATAGAACATAAAACATATAAAATATTCTGGTTCCACCATAAAAATGGTTTCATGACCAGATCTGAAGGTAGAAATGGAAGAAGAAAGTATGTCGTTCTTGAAGGTGATGAATTAACACCACACGAACAACGTTCTCTTTAATAAAATAAAAGGAAAAGGGAAAGGGTGTGGGGTGATATAATATCCCATTAGAATCAAAAAATTACAGTATATGTATAATAATGGAGTTAAAAAACAATTTGGATGAATATAGGTGGGGAGGGATCAAGAAAGGAACTTGAACTTGAAAGGAAATTAAAGGAGAAGAGGGAGGGAAATTACCTCTTGAATCCTTCACTTGAGAACCTCCTTAAGGAAGCTAGTCTTGGTACTTTGAAGTGACCAGAAGCTTTTGGACGTGGGGGAGGGGCTAGGGAAGGTTTTTTGGCTGATTTTAGAGAAGTATTGGAGCTTGAGAGGTGTGAGGAAAAGAGGGAGTGAAGGGTGGCTTTTATAGTGGAGGGGAGATGGGTTTCATAAATATAAAATTGATTAGTTTATTAATTTCACCTAAGACAAGGAATAGTGAGTCTTGGATGACCAAGAATAGTAAATTTATAATTTAATACCGAACCATGTGGGCTTACATCAGTAGAACATCATCTATGACTCAATTAGTACATTATTTAGCATTTATTGTGAATTATCGGATTCAACTATTCATAAAAAATTCAAGTATCTCAGAAAAACACAAAAAATTTACCACAACCATTTTTCGACGTGTAGAATTTAAATATGAAGTCCATTTTTTCAAAATAATTTTCTAAATATGATTTATTTAACATTTAATTAAAAATCATAATTTACAATAAAAACAGTTTTTAAGATTAAAACTGATTTTATTGTACTTTCAAAAATTACGTAGGGTCTTATAAAATTATCTAAAAACTATAATACATTGATTAAATAATTTAGAATAAATTTTAGGGAAATAAATATTGTATTAAATTAATTAATTAATTATAATTATTTATTTATGACTAAAAAATACCAAAACGTTTACCAAGGTCAAATTGTCACTTTCTAAGATGTATAAATTTTATTTAATTATTCATAGGTAATGTTACTCTTATGTTGGATGATTTACTATTCATAAGGGTCATATTACTTTTCATAAGGGTATGTTACTATTCATAAGGGTAGGTCACTATTCACCAAAAATTATTTTTGTTTCATTAGACTCAAAAAATCATCCTGAACATAACCGTGCATGTCAGATTTTCAAAATTCCAAACATAGGGGTGACAAAATTATTTTTAAAGGTCACTTATCACTTAGTAGTTCATTATTTTGTGTTTTCATGTTATTTTATAACATAATTATAATAAGGGAGTTTCCATTGAGAAACGTTGGGTCATTACACATATAATATCATATATGGTATAATTAAAAAATTTAAACACCCATTTGTTAATAATTATTTACTAAAATCATCATTTCAAAGTTTAAACTTTTTTTTCATGGAAGTTTTGGTTTTGCAGTTATAATAAATTTACTCTTATCATTGATATATAATATATGAAATGTCAAAAATGATATAAATATACTATATATCCATTATATATATATACACATCTATAAACGTTATATATAAATAATGAATTACATTTTTCATGAAGACGGTGGGCCGTATGTATGAATGAACATTGTTTTAATGTTTTGATGGATTGATTGAATGAATGGAAAATAATAACTAACCATTGTAAATTTCATTATAATATCATAAATATCATAAATATTTATTAAATAAATTATTATAAATTTTGATGTTAAGTGGGGATAATAAATGATTTACACTGCTATGTGGAGATGATAAGCCGTACGTATTCATGAACAATGTTTTCTATTTTCGTAAGATGGAATGAAAGAGGATAATGGGTTTTACATCATCATTATAAAAATTAATTATATTTACGATAAGTCATTATTTTGTAATTTATACCAATTATTTATAGGATTCAGATGAATAAATAAAATTAAAAGCACTCAGTTAAGAGTTATAGATCATGGTTGATAACCCTCTTTTCCCCCAATCCCCCTTATTTTCAATAAAACATTATTAAAATAGTATAGATTTATTACACCTTAAGAATTTAAGGGATGGTATTTTGGAAATTAAAAAAGATATGGGATTTTTTGAAGGAAATTAGCAAGGTATTGTGGAAGTTTTTGTTTATGACAGAAGGCTCGAAATGTGTGTGGATGATAGGAGAAGAGGCTCCCTTTTATGAGTGAGGGGATGAGAACTCAAGGAATTACATAATTTATTAAATTAAAATAAATTAAATTTTTTATAATAAACATAATAAATATTTATATATTTCAAATATATAATGATAATAATTCTAAATACAAGAATATTTTGATGAGTCTAAGTGATGTTTTGACCCATATATCATAGTTTTAACCCCCATTAATCTTGTTTTGAATTACTTCAAAATAAAGGTTTTATACATTTTAGGGGTCAATAGTGTTATCATAAATGGTATAGTGACACAAAAATGAACCGTTGTTGATATGTTAAACCATATCCCATTCACATGGCCAAATAAAGGATTTTTCGAAACATTAATTCATTTACTAAAATATTTTTTATTATAAAATTTCATTAATGTCATTTATGAGACTATTCATTTCCTTGGACTTTAATATCACGAAGATAGTAGGGGAATTATAATATAATCCAATAAAAAATACCTAATATATTATAATTTTCTAAAAAAATCATTTGACACAATAATTATTCTAAATTGTATTACTTTTATAATTTTAAAATTTTATTTTATTTTTATATTATTTTAATAAATACTATATCATATTTATATAAGAACTTAAGATAAATATTATATCACTAAAAACATAAAATAAGTTACTATGATGAAAAATTTAATTAATATTTCAAATAAACATTTATAACCGAACATATCCAATTTTTATCCTTATGTAAAAATTTTATAGATATTAATGTCACGAGAGTGATATTTTCTATTTATTAATTTCTAAAATTAATATAAAGGTAATAATCAATGGAAAATAGCACGAAATTTACATATTTTATAAATAAAATAAATGTAAATTTCTTAAATAAAATTATCCAAAATGGGTAAGGCATATTTTCCTGAAATATTTATTCGATGCCCTAAAGCTTTGAACCCATTTTAATCATTTTACCATCACTGGGGTGACAAATATTTACCATGTTTACTATTAATAATGAATGAAATTAAAAGGTAAACATTTCAAAAAATAATACTAATTCCTAATATGGAATCCATTTTTCAATATTAAATTTACATAATTAAAGAATTATTTTTAAATTAAACTCGAAAAACAAGATAAAAATAAATTTTCTAGAATTTGTTTCTGAACTATAAAAAGTTTTTAGACGAAAATAAAACATTAAAATAATTCCAATAAACATAATGGGATTGTAAATTAATAAATGAAATAATTTTACATTTTAAACCATTTAAAAAAAATGAGACATTGTAAATGTTTTAAACAAAAAGGCAATTTTCAATGAAAATAAACATTTTCACTATTCTTAAAAAAATATTTTTATAAATCTATGAGAAATTAATTGAATTCAACTTATTAGAATATTATTTCAGGGTTTAAGATTGATGTTTTAAAAATAATCTATAATTGGACCAAATTAATAATATTATTTACTCATAAAAAAGAGAAAAAACCCATTTTTTTAGGAAATGTATTTCAAAACATATAATGACATTACTAAAAATTGAGCTCCAATTTATCAATATATTTTATTTATCTACAATTATTTCAAATATTTTTTAAATCATGTTTATTACTATTCACTTCTCTAATTTAATGGCTAGGTTATATCAATATACAATATTTTGGTACTTTTAGGTGCAATGTTGCATGTATCACAAGCTATCAAAGAAATTAAATTTACTTTAAGATAAATATATCATAAAATCACTGGGTTTAACATTCTACCCCAATTAAAATGAATTTTACCCTCATAATTATTTTGCTTCGATAAAAAAATTAAAATATCTCTATTTCATCACATCTTCATGTTACCATGTAGTTTTTTGGAATTTCTGATTCCTCTAAAGAACATTAACTGTATGAGTAGTATTGTTACATAACACATTATATCTATGATCCATGTTCCCTATTGGTAGTTTTTCATTGTAAATGCCTTTCTCTAGTAATACAACCTTTACGTTGTGTCCATATGAAGGATCATGTTTATACTTCCTCACGGGAGATACATGGAACACATCATGAAATAGAGAGAGGTTTGGTGGAAGTTACAAGAGAAAAGAAATCATCCCTACTCGATCTAGAGTATATAAGGGGACATTACAGCTAGGTTATAGATTTCACTTCTTTCTAAATATCATAACCTTTTTATGGATAAATTTATTTAAATTCATTCTCACCTACTTAATATTCCAATTTTTCATGAATGACTGTTAGCATTAATTTTCTAATGACTTTAAGCAACCATGATGTGATGCTGAATGTATCTAACATAAAAAACATTTCCATGAATATATTAGGTCATAATATATTTCTTTATATAATATTATCCCAACATGTTGTATTTCTACACATCTTTCAATAGAGATCTTCATAATAATCAATTTGAATTCTCAAGTGAAAACTATTATTTTAAGAAGACTCAACTAGAGAATGTTATATATCCCAATCTCCTTTGAAATACATAGAATTAGTCCTCATAATATTCTCAAGGATTTTAATGGTTCTATAAGACTAAAAATATTTCTTTGGTTGATATGAAATACTAAAACAAAACATCAATTCTGAATCTTGTTAAAGACTTCACCAGAAGATTGATGTAAACCTTGCATATTGATTAGATACAGTGTAATGGGGAACTATATAGAACCTTACCACTAAATTAATATATATTTTGGAAATATTATCATGTAAAAAAATCATATTTTTAATAAATTATTTCTTCCAAATTTGTTAGGTGATCAACTAGAACCCAAATATAATTATTAAATTTAGAATTTTTTGGGACTTTGATGAAGAAATACATGGTGATGTTTCCCATTTATATTCCAGTATAGAAAATGGTTGTAACATCTCCTAAGACTTATATTTCTCATCCTTAACTTTCATACATACCAAGAATCATGATACATAATCTCCAATATCTCTATTCATGTTTTCCTATAAAAAATTCACTTTTAAATCCCTATACATCATTGTACTTCCATGTTGAATAAAGACTGATGAATTATGAGAATCATCAGGTAAAACATTCTTCAATCTTTTTTTTGGAAATTAACACACACATAGTTTCTAAAAATTACCATTAAATAATAATACATCATGAACATATGAACATTTATAGCTATCTTCTACAGTTTTACGTCTTTATTATATTCCACTTTAATCATTAAATGGATAGATGGTTATACATTAATATGAGTAAGATAATATTTTTACCCTTCGTGATTTCCATATATATCCTTTTAACATCTAGAAATATTTGATATTTCTTGATCCTCATCACAGATAAGATATCATGATCCTTTCATCTAAGAGCATATGCTATCTTGTTTTCATTCACAGTGTGGTAATGTATTGATAAATCACAATATTTAATCAAATTAAACCATATATTCTGGGGGCATAATCAACACGTTCAGAGTGAATATATATTTTAATCTTTTATGATTCGTATATATATCACACATTTCTCTGTAAACCTAATTCCACAATATCTTTATTTAAATAATTTCCAGAACTAACTCTAAATCATGAGTTGGGTAATTTTTCTCATGAACCATAAATTATCTTGAGGCATAATGTATCACCATATCATTATTACTAAGGATTAATCCCAATACCTTATTTCATGCCTTAGTTTTAGATCACAACCCACCCTCCATCACAAGGTAGTGAAAGTACATATTCACTTGATAAATCTCTATTCATATCCTTGAAATTTTACCCATATTAATCGGCCCAAAGGGACATTTCTCCCTTCCAAGTTAAGTTGGTGAGTGGATTAGACATTCATGAGAAATGTTCCAAAATTTATCAATAATATATAATCAAATTATGAAAACTGTGAATCTCTACCATAGTGGTTGTTTTGGCCCAATGTTAAAAAACATTTTTCATTGATAGATCCTCTAATATACCCTTAAATGAGATTATATAAACTAAAAATGAAACATTCAATTTCCAAAATTCATACTCATTAAATTTCACATACATATTCTCTTCTCTAAGATACTTCAGTAAAATTCATATATGATCCTCATGTAATTTCTTACTCTTGTAATACATATGAATATTGTCTTTAAAGAATATCAAAAAATTCAAGGTAAAATATATAGAAACTATTTCCTAAATCCATGAAGATAAAATTGTAACTTCTAATACCAAATAACATCGCAATAAATTCATAGTGTATATACCTCATACAGATTGTTTTATTATATATGTCTTCACTTTTTTCCCTCAACTAATAATATCTAGGGAAAAGATAAATCTTGGAAAAAAATTGATCTCCTAAAAATTGATCAATGAAATAATCAATAAGGGGTAGATGATACGTATTATCAATAATGATCTTGGTAATTTCCCAATAATCAATGAAGAGTCACATTGATTCATCATTCTTCATAACAAAAAGGCAGGTGAACCCCATGGTGATTCTGAAGGACAAATTAATCCCTTATCAAGGTTCTTATATAGCTACTTAGATCATTCCTATAACTAAATAAGGGACATTCCCTATGGAGTATTTTAAATAGTTTTATCACTAGGTATGAGTTATATTGAAAACAGAACACCACAATTCAGAGAAAGACTAGGATAATATTCTATAGAAAATAATCATAATATCAAACAATATGAAAGTATTTAATGTTGAGTTTATCCCCAACCATTTGACATAAACACCCATTTTTAAAATGAATAACCACCCATATAATGGATGTAATTTTTATCTGAAATTCTTATTTATCATTATATCGATCGATGATCGTATGTTGGTTTAGAATATAAATTCTGACTTACATTCCTCAAAAGATGGTGTTGGATTTATTTAAATAAATCCATTAAATGCCAAAAATAAAATCCAATTAAAATATATAGAGAATAATAATATTTATAGGAATTACATTCCCACAAACTTTATTTGGAGAGGAATAATATACTTGGAATGCGATCATTTCACCATTAAGCGTTTTCAATTATAATTAAATATCTAATATTTGAGGATACATATTAAAATTATTATATACGTATATTGATACAATGGAATTCACATAAAAAATATCAAATAAGATACATCAATATTGGATTATACATGAAAACACCTCAAATTTATTACTTTATCTTTAACCCATTTCTAAAAAAATTTGTTTGTATGATAAACATGCATCTTTTATGAGAGTGATCAATTATGAAAACACACTCATAGGATATCTAAATCATGACATCACCTTTTCAATATATGATAATATGGGTTTAACATCATTATTCATTATAGTAGTAAATTAAAATATTTAGTAATAGTTTATAAACAATGTGAAATAACCCAAGCATAACCCCTGGGTGTTTCAAACTATGTGCTCAGTAAGGTCACACTAAATTTTCACCAGAATGATAGTTGTGAAATACATAACCACCTATTTTTGGGGTTATTAACTATTGATGCATATTTTCTAGAACCATGTCGAGTTGATGTAACTAGATGGGGATGGAATTTTAGTAAAGCGACACACCTGTCATTACCATGAATTATAATGTTCTTATACACATATGATTATCTTAAGGGAACTCACTAAAGTTTTCTAATCCTAGATTAAAATGGTTACTAATTATTTCCCTAATACAAATAATAGCTACCCATAATTTACATACATAATTATTTCATATTAATATATGTATATTCAATGAATTATATTATGATTCATGCCATAATTATACAAGTTAATTTTTTTTAGATTATAAAATATATAACCAACTCGGTCATATGAGATCTATGTCATCTCTGTCTTAATTATTTGTAACTATAACCCTTATTAGACATATCAATCTTAAAATCATTCTTCATATCCTGAGGAAAATAAAGATAAGAAATTGTTACACCAGATACTTAGTAAGGGTAAAAAATAGAGATATGAATAATCACATAATAATAGCATGAGTATAAGGGTATGATAACATCATCCTAACATTTCAAGACCATAATCATAAATCATGGAATAAATCTTGATAGTTCATTATATATGAATCACAATGGAATCTAAGAACCTCTGCCATGAGATACTAACATTGGAAAATGACATATGTTTTTGGAATACACATAAGTATATAAAATCTTTTAATTAATCATGGAACACTATCAACTATTTCATTGTGGATTGGGTTCAATACCCAAATTGAGCATATCCTTAGTCAACGTTCACTCCCAGTACTATCATAGTGGAGAAATTCCATTACTGAACTAGGTTAACTCCCCATTCGAATACTTATTATTCAAGAGATATCCATATATAATCAATTAATTTTAGATAAATATAATCATAGGACCACCCATAAAATAATTTAAATCATACATATGCATTCCATATGATCATAAAACATTCATCATTCCATAACCTTTTAAAAGGAAACTGGTTTCATAAACATCTTGTCATCATAATAATAAAACACATCGGGAAAGAATAAGGATGGTATCATTAGATCATATCCCTAATAAAGATTACGTATCATCAAAATATATAATCTTTGATGAAAATTGACTTTAAAAGATCCATGGAATATTTCTTATAAAAAATAAAATTTTATTTTAGAAATATCTTCTTTAAAATAAAATATTTTTTTCAAAATATTATAGAATATATTTTATTTGAAAAAAAGACAAGGAAAATATTATAGTAATATTAAAAAAAATCAAATCCATAGCGGTGTGAAATATAGTTCATGCCAAGTAGGTTAAATCAAATATTCCTTTCACATTTCGGTAAATAGTTAAAATTACATTATTTAGAAAAAGACAGATTATTAATTTTAATCCAGTCATG
The DNA here is from genome assembly GCA_963277665.1 of Viscum album. Lineage (NCBI taxonomy): Eukaryota > Viridiplantae > Streptophyta > Magnoliopsida > Santalales > Viscaceae > Viscum > Viscum album. The sequence continues at coordinate 342,831,160 of OY728135.1, forward strand.
TAAAAATTAAATCATAGGTAATAATGATTTTGAACAATCATATTTGGATAGAAATAATATTGCTCATTTTTTTGAAATCTTCTATATGGATAAAAATTTATTTTCAGCCTATGAGAGAAATAATGTCGGGTTTCCTTAAAAATATTCTTTTGGTCTATTGAGTAAATAAAGGGAGGAAAATGGAAGGAGAAATTTTAATATCTGGAAATAACTATAATATAAGAGGATTATTGGAATATTGTGATATAGGTCATAAAATTTCATCATTGAACACATAATCATAGACAATCCTAATAAATGATCATATTGTAACATAAATCCCTTGGAAAATTTGAAACATTCAAATTAAAACCACATAAAAGATATAAACATAGATTTTTATGTAAATCCATATAATTTTCATGGGAATAATCAAAAAGTGAATTTCTATTGACTATATATACAACATAAAATAAATAAGTAGTGAATGTGTAATATTTCTCATAGAAATAAATGTGAGATGAAAACAATTTATATTAATTTACAATTTATTAAACATAATTTAAACCTCCCTATCTAGTCACACCACCCATCGTTCCCTATCTGGTCACACCATACCTCATGCATGGTCTGCCTCGCACCTGTACTATGTTCCCTATCTAGTTAGACCACACCTCATGCACAATCTGCCTTGCACATATACCATTAAAAACTATACTATCAAAACTAGTATAAGTTTTCCAACCAGTTAAATTTCCAAATCGTGAAATTTCACTAATTTTATACATTATTGAACCATTCATTTTTAATATTTGTCTCATTGAAGCATTATATATTTCCATGACATCATCCAATAATTATCTCAATTCTCTTACGAGAGGTTGAAGGTATACATCAATGTAATTTTTAAGCATTTTACTTCCATGAATAATCATAAAAATTGTTAAACAAGTATTCCTTATACACAACCATGAATGTAGATTATATGGGATAAAAACTACCCAAATTCTATAATTAGTACTTAAAGTACCAAAAGGGTTAAAAACATAATAAGTAAATCTCTAACATTCATTCCTAGGTTATAAATAAAAATATGGATATAGAGAATAAAAGATATTCCATGATGTTTAATATTTTTTATGTCTCATAAATCTATCATTATTATCCTCAGCATGCCACTTCATTTTGTACGTTGTCTTAGAAGACATGATTAATCTTTTCAAGCATGGTTTTAGAGGAATGTAATGCAATACATTTTCAGAATTTTTATTCTTCTATTTCATCATAGAGTTGCATTGATTTATAATCTAATTTTTTCATTGACATCCATCTACTTGTATGAAATCCAGTGCATTATTCCTTATGAGACACTTCTCCCTAATAAAGCATGGAATCCTTAGGGAATTCATGTATCTTTGTATAATCTATCCATGTTTTCTGATGAATTTTTTAAACCATAGAATGGTGTAGGGATCTTAGATTCATTGAATGCATCATGAAGAAACTCTAAAATCAGGTAAATTAATTTTTCACTAATTCCCCAATGAAACTTGATATGATACAACTTCTGTAAAAAAGACAAATTCAAATACTTGGAACACCCTTCACAAAGTTTTTTTGTCCATATGAAATATATTAATGAAAATAATTTGGTTGTCAATGATGTTCTCAGTAACATTACCATACCCAGGATCAACTAAAGGTTATGTAGATATATTAAAATCTTGTACATTGTATTATGGAAAACCAACTATTCCATTTAAGAGATTTCAAACTGAATTATCCTCTCCCAATTTACTTATTATTTCTTTGATAATATTTTCATTATTTCTAATTTATATAACACTTGATTTACCATTCCAAATCCAGCATACATATCAAATATGAAGCTATTTCAATATCATATACTCATATAATTCATTTCAATTCAACCATTTCATTAATTTACAACTTGGACTCAAATATTTTATTCTAGCATCCACTGATTGGTTTCTAATATCATAATATAAAAATTCTTCCATTCCCATGGAAAACAAAGGTGGGTTTCATTGTAAAATAATATAACTTTTTTCTGTAGGTATTATATTATATTGTCCTTATATATTCAAATAAAAAAATATAAATTTTTAATCAAATAGTTCAACTAAAAATTAAAGAAGGATCTATACGGGTTATAATAAGAGTCGGGAACACAGTATCTGAAGTTAGATACATGCTTGAAACAATTAATATTTAATGATGGAAGTGTGGAAAATAACCTCTATATTAAATATGATAAAGATGTATCAATTTTTTATATTTTATATGTAGATGATATTATTTCTATTGGAGAAAAAAGTTAATAGTATATTCGACCTTAATTTGAACAATTTCTCATTGTCTAACTAATAACAAGATCACCCCTTTAAATTATGAATGATACATATACTTAATTTGGATATAAAACCCTATTGGATAGCTAAAATTGATAAACATTGAAGTTTTCAGTTTTTATATGTTCTTATACTTCATTTTACCATTTAAGGTCACTTTATACGTGTGCCTAAATTTCCTGAAAAACTAGCCATCGATTACCATGTTTTAAAATATAAGAAACACGTATATTATCACACAAGAATATAGCTAAACATCCAACATAGAATCTCACCCCACCTCCATAAACTCTTTTAGGAACATTCCATTATTTTTAACTGTGAATAATTACCAATAGGAAACCCCCTATTAGAAATCAACACACCATAACATTTAAATTTCCAAAATTTATCAAGGGTATTGGTCTGTTGTTAAATATAAATAATATTTATGAAATTTTCCAACCATAAATATAAATACACTTCGGGAGAACTCGTCGAAAAATTTACATTGAAAACTAAAATACTTAATCACCGTAAAGTCACCATATTCTAAGAAACTCAACATTAGTTCTTAAAAATACATGCACACCCTTAGAATTCACGAGTATCCATTAAAATTTATTTTAAGGACCAAAAAAACTTTTAATGTCTTTAAATAATGTAATAAAATACATTCTAGTGGTTTATCAAATGTCACATGGACATGGTAAATGAAAATTAATTTAAAAATACATATTGTCATATAAAGATCCTTTACAATTGGAGAACAAGTGAAACTTGGTTTCAATTTAAAATATATTAATATACAAATTTTATAATTTCATTAGGAATCTAAAACCAATATTAAGGAGGCTATAAATTAGTGTTAATTAATTTAATGAACTATTCAATATATAAAATCAACCTCTAATTTTACACTTCCATAATGTACGACACTAAATCACTAAAACAATGTCAAGGAAGCCATAAGAGTATAATAGGAACACCTAAATTACAAAAACCAATGTTAAAATAAATTTAAAAAACCACTTGGTCATCCATATCATTCTTAAGTTTGAAAGAGAGGGATAAAATGAATAGGAGGAAAATGAATGGTTCTGGGGGGATTAACTTGGAATAATAATTAATAATACATCTAAAAATAATTGGGGAGTCCCTTGGAAGTGAGATAATAGATAGGGGATATGTTCATATTGTGAATGGATTTAATGGGAGGGTATTTGAGCTACCTTGGATGGGAACCATTCCTGGGAGAGGGAGGTCAGAGGGGGGGTTCCTCGTTGCCTCCATGAAGAGGGAGGTTAAAGGAGGCGAGGGGTTCTGTGTTGCTTCTGAGGAGAGGTAGATTCAGGGGGTGGGTCTGGGGTCAGGGTCAAACTATGGAGGGGAGTGGAGGTGGTTGGTGGAGGGGGAGGATAGGGGTCAAGGTCTCATGGTGGGAGTGTGGGAGGCAGAGGAAATATTGTTTTTTTTGTAAAACATTTAGAGGTGTTTCAATAGAAACCACCACTAATTAATAAAATAAAAAACAGCAGCAGATTTATTAAACCACGATTATATTTTTATTATTTTTTACCAAATTTATTTAGAAGAGGTTACTAGACCTATTGCTAACCAATACATTTTTTTAGTTCATATCTACCTAGGTGTCTTTCATTTTAGTTATTTTCTCTTCCCCTTAGATATTAAATTCAATATTTTATTCTAATAATATCCTCACTAATCTAGGTTCTTTCTTTTTCATGTTTTCTTATTATATTTACTCCATATTTATTAGAATATCCTCACCAAGTTGATGTTCGATATATTTTTGGATGAGATAGTCTTATAGTTTAATCATCAATAATCCATAATCAATTCCATTGAATAAAAATATATGGACTATACCTGCTTCCATAATCATATCTTCTAATAAAAATAAATACAAATTAAATAAATATAGATACATAAAAGGTGTAAGGGTTACATGTCTTTTAGTGTGTTTAAAACCAATAATAAATAACACTATTTAGGGGAATGTACTATTCATGAAACCACTGAATGAAATATATAAAATCAACTAACTTTTCACACATTCCAGAGGTTATTTGATATGGAAATCCATCCTATTGAATTTACCACTTAAAATTCTGTGTACCAAAATATTAGAGGACTAGGAACCCCACTCCTTAAACTAAGTCACACTAACCCTGCACTCTCTAAAAAACTCACATATAATCATTCAGTAATAATAAATGAAACAAGATTATTAATGTTTGTTAGGATAGAAAGGGTAATTAAAGACGATATATATTGGGGGTGGATAGACCATGTTAATTTGTTTTTAAATAAATTGATTATTTTTTTAATATATTCATAAAATTTTACTAATGGTGTTATTTCCCAAAGGAAATAAAATAATTAACACAAGAATGGTTTTTAAAGTAGATTATTCAAATGTTAGTTTAGTCTACTCATATACATCTCTACTTGATGAGAGATGAATTATTATTTCCACCCTCCAAATCAGATTTGAAAAATATACATGGGAAGAAATATCTAAATAATGGGTATTATTTCCTTTAAAAAACAAACAAAGAGATGGTGTCCAAAACACATGCATCACACGACCTTCCAAAGTACATGTGATCAACTGACCTTAAAAAGATCATGTGAATTGGTATGGCATAACATATGACCTATTGTAGATCACGTAGATCCCCTTAGAAAAACCTTCTTGTTCTTACTATGGAATCTGAAACACTAAATGATCATGTTAAAGTTGTTAGAGAAGTTCCTCCAAGTCACGTGACTTGTCCACCGGTAGACACCTTAAAATATTCTGAAACCCTTTTAAAATAAAGGTTCAAATGTATATAATGTAGAGATCTTATGTGTTCACTGATCTTATTCTATTCACTCATACAGTTTGAAAGACCTCATGATGTCTTTAGTGGAATATCTTTCTTTTTGTACAAGATCTCGTTGGCACATAACCTTCATCATATGAAGGGTATTGGACATGTCCAATCAATAATGCATTTCCCCTTAAGATCCATAGAAAATACGAAGAGTTGTCTATGAAAATACTCACACATCAATTTAAGACCCATTATTGGTAACGAGATGCACCATAGAAAAAGAGGGTGATTGTATTCGACAATACTCATACAACATCTCCTACCCTTCTAAAGAAGACAAGGATGAAAAAGTTAGAAAATATGGAAGCTTATTGTAGAGACAAAACATTATGATCGTTAAAAAATGTTTTATGCACCTTGGGTGATATCTTTTGATCATGTGGAATCCCTCTTGTCAAGATACCATTGTTTCATGAAAGACCCCGGATGAGATGTCTTTTATCAGATGAAGGCCTTTCCAAAAACATCTTGATTTCATGATGATCCTTATACATGTCATACTGAGATTTTGGAAGCTACATAACTTTTCTATATAGTCTGGTGATCATTATTGCGGTCATTGAATATCATGTGACACCATGAATGACCCGTGGTAGGAACATGCAAAGTGCATGATACCAATGTCTCTCCACCAACTATATCCTAAATATATGAGATACATATCATGAAAGTAGGAATATAACCAGGGTGGTGAGTCCTGTAATCTCTCCCCCTAAACATTAAAAAATTAATCCATGATTGATCAAACATGGGGGAATAGGTGGGTAATTCTCGAAGAGCCCAATTGGGTTATCATAATGGTTTTTTCCAAGGTAAAATCCAGGGAACAACCTAATGGATCACAAACCATTTATAGGAACTTCGTGTGATCACATGAGATCATGACAAGGACTTCCATTATACCATTCAGATTATCATAAGGAGGTCATACATGTCAGATGGGTTACTTGAAACCTTCAAACAAAAGTAACAGTGGACAAGTATGAGGTGCATAAGAAATTAAGGCTACAACAATGACTAAAGGATGGGAAACATATGTGAATAATAGATACTGTGTTCCTCATGCACTTCACATGACTCATCGATATCTTGCGACAACACTGTGACATGTTGCTCACATCATTCAATGCTCCCCCACCCGATTATTTGGATTATGTGATGTCTCTTTGGTGTCTCAAATATTGTCACATGATTCCCTCTTATCATACCACCCATGCTTTGTAAAACCCTCTAGTATTTACATCAAAATTTTGTAATGTATTCCATTAATTTTGTCCATGTTATGTGGTGAACCCATGTTTGGTCATCTAAATCTCACAATGACACCAATACATGTCATCTTGGACCATTTAACATCATTTGGAAATTCTATCCTTGATCTCATGACTTCTACCGAGAAAGTCAAACATGCAATATGACACCCTCCAGACATGTCATCCTTAATCATGTGATGTCCTCTGGATAAGTTATCCTTGATTGTGAAATTTCCTCTATAAATTTCTTTTAGTTTCAACAATATCCTCCCGTAAATCAAACTAAAACATGTGATTTTATTTAGGAATTTCCACTGAGCAACCAATGTATGTACATACGTCACTAGACATGTCAGGAAGACAATCAAAATATGTCAGGAAGATATTCAGACCATGTCAAGCAGACATTGAAAGACATGATGACCTGGTCCAAGGGATATATAAGTGTGTCCTTGGTGCGTAAGACTTAATTAAACTAAACTATGATAACACTATTTCATGTCACAAAAAAGGTACATGGGATGGATTCCTAAGGATCAGTCTCAAATGGGAATCCACCTCTATTTGATCCACGCTATGTCTTTGACATTCGAACAACTAGGACCAAATATATCTCATGGGATATTAATTTTACCTCATCCACGTGTGGATTGAGAAGTCAAATGAACTCTGAGAAATATTATTTCTTCCACAACTAGGATACATAGGAATCATTCTTAAGTCCGAAGATCAAATTGGAATCAACCTTTATGTGACCCCACTATATCTCTTACATTACCACCATTTAGACCCAATCTCTCCCATGGGATGATTATTATAACTCATCCAGTAGCAGATTGAGACTGAAACTGATCTACTATGAATCTGATTCTTACCATAACTTGGATGTGTTGGACACCTTACTAATACTCAATATACATATTAAACATACAATGTGTGGTCCCATCACAAATGTCTAACATCCATATGCAGTGATACAGAATACTTGTTATCCTTTTTTCTCACATCGATCATATCTAATATGTCATTAATGATTTGTAATGATAATATCATTCATATCCTGAATATCTACTATCCAGTTCAACCTCAACATATAGGCCCCAATTAGTGGAATTATACAATTGTACCCATATAAGGGTATCCACCTCAGGGTATGTCCCAAGGGTTTGATCAAACTACAACAACTATGATTCCTTCCATATCTAGGATACATAGGATTTCCCCATGAGGCAAGAGCTCAATACCCAATTCCTAATTAACCTCATATATGTCTTCTATTCCTGATGTTAATCTACATAGGTTTAAAAAAATATGTCAGGTTTTTATTCATTTTATAAACTCGATACATTGGACAACTCATAAAGTCTCATTCCCATCTTAGCAATATTAACTGTCCCCATAGATGACATCAAACCCTAAAGTACCATGTTATTTAGCTTTATGACATAATAATCTATACATATGGAAGAAAAAACATTGATATATACATATGGACTCATGAGAAGTTCCTCCTTTACACATGAAAGGATCCAGTACTTGTTCAATGTTTTAGGGTAACTGGTCCCGTATCGAGATTTGTAAGAGATTATCGAACATATATAAAATATATATGAGAGTACAATATTAGGAAACAATTCCCCCCTAAAATATTGTGATGAGACGGACCTCCCAACCTCTAAAAAAACATGAGTTCATACGTTCAATTGGGTATGAAACCCCAATTTACCAGCATCCTTTGGAAACCATGCCTATACCCATTTATATATGTGTAAATCGTTGGGATTTTCTATGAATTATAATCATGAATGGTGAACCTGATGTGAATTATTTTACAAACATAAAACCCTAACAATCAAAATATTGGACCATTTTGTTCTCACCACATGGGTGTTCAACAAATCTTTTCCTCATTAATCAAAAATTATGAACCCAACAGGAATATATCAAATTGAAATATTATTGGTTTACCATGCATCAAAACATTATTTTACATAACCTATAAAAACAAAGATGAGGAACCTAACATGAATATTTTAAATGATAAAAATGGTTGGCTAATCCATAGTAGTTATGGTTCTCATGAAATAAGTCCATCCTCACTATCATAGGTCCACACAAATTGAATGGATTGACTGGGAATGAATGGAAAACTATGTTACCCTTGAATATATGATTTAGCATGTATCATTCCTATGATAGTGCAGTGATCAGTGAAATTGATCCTTTTTGTCTTTGTGACTGCAAATAATACTCTCAAAAATAGCACCAAACCTGAGGTCATTCTTTCATCCATCAACCGTTATAGTAAATATCATATAGACACAAACCCTATGAGATGTAGGACAACCACACTCACCCGAAAAATTTATCATCAGGTGAAAAATGTAGTGGTTTGATAATACTATTAACATGTTCTAATCCGAAAAATATAGGCTACCTACAAGGGTCTGCAAATGCTAATATCAATGAATCCGCATAATCTAAATAATGTAGTTGTAAATATATTAGCTCTCATTTACACCCCCAAACACCTCAAAAGCCTATCCTTAGGGTGCAACAATCACACATTTAGAATCTGATGAAGGTGGGTCAAAGAGTCAACTATGCCTCCGTTCTGGTTCACAAAATTCCATGGAGGGATGTTGTCAACAAGTGTTACATGTGTCATCTTGCAGATTTCCCTCAGTCAACTATTGAGGGGACATCCCAACACATCACCACCTTTAACACCAATGAACATGAAACAAGGAAGAAACATCAGGTGGAGAAATTTCTTGTTATCATTTCGTGGGCTCATATACCCACTCTTGATGATGTAGCACACCAAAATATTCTAGTGGTAGATTGTGAGAAGGCTCATATCCATATTCCCTCAGAGAAAATATGTGGGAATATTATTACAACAAGTGTGGGGGGAACATATCCATACCTCCTGCACGAAGTCCGCCTACATATTCTAGTGGCACATGGAAGATATAAGTGGGCCAATATCCCCACTTCAATAAAATAAATCTGCTAGTACATAGTGGAGATAAAAATATGTAGGCTTATATTACTTCGCACACTTTTATAAAGTGTCACTACATCTTGGAAAAAACTAAATAACTCCACCAAAATATTCTAGCACTAGTTCAAATATTGGGATAGGAGCATATTTCTATCCCTACATTGATGGTTGTAGAACACTCTAATCACCACGAACAAGTGGTTTCTCTTTAGAAATGGCACATTATTGATTCTATCTATGAGGATTTTATATATATTCTAGTAAATAGTGAGGCACTAAACCATGATCATATTCCATTTCCAACTGGGCCTCATCAAGTGAGAGAGGCACATTCCACAGGAGAGGGGAACATTACTTTTAATAAAGATTGGAAGTATACTCCAATGGCCTAGGATCAAGATCATATCCATAGTTTGGACAACGCTTACCATGTGAGGGAGGCACATCCCTTGATATAGACTCGTATTTTTGTCAAAAAATACTGGTGGAATAATTGAAATGCTCATGATCATGATCATATCCATGTTCTGGTCGAGGCCCACCATTTGAGAGAGAGACACTCATAGGGACATTGTCATATTCATGTTAGTGAATCTTCTGGAAATTTTTTAACAACTCACAAAATCAAAGAACATATCCCTACTTTATCTAATAATTTAAATCACCAATGTCTTTCAAAGGACATACAAGAGGAGGCTTGTATACCTTATTCCGTTCTGGAGGTCCATCATAATATTTTGAGAGGGAATTAATATTAGTACTGAAATCATATTCTTAATCTAGCCAGCGCTCACCAAGTGAGAGAGACACATTACTTTGGATATTCTCATATTCCTATCAAAAAATACTAGTTGTATACTCCAAATAATCAGGATCGATCTCATATCCACATTATGATCGAGTATGATCAAGTAAGAGTGGCGCATGCCTTGGGATACGATCATATTATTATCAGAGAAGATCATTTTAATACTCTATCATCTTCAATGAAGTGAGATCATATCCCACAACATTATAAGATTATCACTATATTCTTGAATTCATCATATAGTATCCTCATATCTGTGAACAATATCAAAAGGCAGGTCAGAATATTTTATCTGTGAAATAAAATGATACTAATATCCCTAATCTACTGAATTCTAATGTCCTTGAGGTTTTTAGGAACCTTTTAAATACCCAAGTGTCATTTTACTCTTTAGATGAATAATAAGGTGATCATTACCATGATATTCCTCATCATGATAGTGTGGATATGGATCGTAGAGACTCTACTTTTTATATAATTCATAGTAAACCACCCAACTATGATATCTCCCATATATAAGGAAATCGTCCCATTTCCCAGGCCCCTCCATATAGATATATGTTCAAAAAATAGATGCCTTCATACAGAGGTACTTGAAATATCGAGTTAATCCATATATAGTTCCCCATAAACATTTTGTATCCCTTTACTACAACCGGCAAGAGACCCCAAGATGAAACTTTTGTGGTCTAACCATATAGAGTCATGTATGTCATATGAAGTTGATGCCAATATTGATATATGTAAACATTTATCTAGAAAAAACTTTTCCACCATGATCTATCCCCTTTACACTTCTAACTATTAGACCCAAGATGATCTGGATAATGAGTGCATGTCTTACCTACCCCAATATATTTGGAGAATTCATTAGCGATTGATGGAGAGACAAATCCCTTATCCAATATATAAGTTCCTCCTTCAGAACATCAATATATTATATTATTATCTAGACATGGATGTTATCTCTGTGGATGAGAACCCAAAAAATAGAAAATCACATTGAATATATACAAATATATTGCCACCATTATATCAAAACTCTTAAAAAACTGATCATCAAATCCTCTTCATGTATTTGTCTTAGTGGTGTGGTAAATTATGTACAATAACACTTCAATAAACCACTAGAGTAACATAATTCCCTAGAAACGGTGTCATGTAATGTGATAGCATCTATAGAAATCAGAGGACCAGGTAACACACTATCTAGTTGGACACTACAATAAAGTTCTCCTGCATAAATGGGGACAAGACATAACAAACTGGTGGAGAGGACAACCAATGGGTATTCTAACTAGGCCAGTCGATAAAATGGGAACAAATATTAGACATAAAAAACAATGTTATGATGAACCAAGTAAATTCTCATAATCAATGACTCATGTCAATGGGTTCCATTGCACCCAATTGATACATGTGAACAACTATTCTGAATTGAGTGAATAACAGTATTGGTTTCTATAAAAATCATCCAGAAGAAACCCCTACCCAAATATCCATGGGAATATATAACACTTCCTCCACCAATCTGATCGTTAGTTCTTAAGCAGATTCATGGAATATCATTAGAATTTGTAAACAGAACCCATCCCACGGGGTTGGGGGAATTTATATCTCAAATTCTATTACTAGGTTCATTATTACCCAATAGGGTCTTGGGTAAATCCACAGCTATTCTAGATCAACCATAGACTGCTAGTATGGGGGACATATAGATCAATTTTAATCCTATGAATCTTTATATCATCAATTGGAACCATATGATCCTCAATAATATGATAAAAAAATTCCAATTTTGGCATGAATTATCCCCCAACCTGTAGGGATAGGGGAATTATCATTATCATCATCACTGTAAAGGTAATTAGTCTACACTTGGTTAGGAGGTAAATATAGATGGCCGACATCCTATATGTTCCTCTAGGTATAAGACAACCCTTTTCTATTCAGGTTACATTCAACAAAAACATAACTAGAAAATCCCTCAATTTCACCATTCATAAAACAATATAAGAGGAATGTATGATAAAGGAAATCAAAACCCAATCGGGTCACAAGCCAAAATAGTCAAATATGGCCAATAGTTTGAAAAATGAACCCAATGTGAGCGGTGCATAATCATCCTGATACATTGAGAGTAATGGTACAAAAACCATTTTCGGATAAATCTTTGTAAATTCCATCATGATCAACACAAAATATAATGTGGATTGAGATAGATATGCATAGGTATGAAATACAGAAAATATACCCCAAGTGGAGGATAAGGATGCACCCACTAAGGTTTCATGCACGTGAAACCATAGGAGGAACCAAAACATGGTTCCTTCGACTATCTATCTTCCACCTATATAGTGGAACACTCGAAAGTATAAATGGAAATATGTTTATATACTCTACTCTTCACCCAAAAGAGCCGAAATTCCTTCCACACAAGAAAAGTTGGAATAATATAAATATGAGATAAAAAAATAAAAAAGAAATCAATGAGGATCAACATAGGGGATAAATTCTCACTCGGTATATTATTTAATAATAGGAGAATATTCCTCCTCTTATATATCATGAAGGAGTTGATCCTTCTACCAGAGTGGAATCTAGGGGTAAGACCATATCTGGATCTAGAAAATCGGTCTACATAAATTAATAAGTCAAAAATGATCATGAATTACCTCCATTTTAGTGACATCATCTCCTTCACTTGAGAAATCAATTAGACTTTGCATGGATCAAGAATCAGCTATAGATGAAAATGAGGCCACCTCGTTAAGCCTTGCCCTTTGGCAGTAGGTGGGAGGAGGCTCAAACATCAATACCTATAGAACTTCACAATTCCATCAAGTCTCCGGATGATCTATTGAAAGCCATGGAAGGGTGACATGCACCAGTGCATCCTAAGAAAAACCCGCATACCAAATTGGTGGATGACACTTTCTGCCACCTTATTTCTGTAATCCAAAATTCCCTAAATCTGAAGGAATGGTAGACCTAGAATAAAATATCATATACTTCGTGTCCCAATGTGGACCAATTATGGGCCCTTGAGATAAATAGGATTCGACCAATCTAAGTTGTTTGGTATAAAATTGAATAGGGTCATCTTTTTTTGGTAGAACAGTCTTCCATATGGATCCATTACTAGATGGGATGACCTTCACCATAACTTCATTTACTAGTTCAGCACCGTGTTAAGGAAATTGAAAATTTTTAACTAGAGGAACTACAATAAACATGAAAATTATAGAGTTTATGACTTCATATCATGATCAAAAGGTTTAACTACTCACTCAACATCCCCTCTCTCGCAAGAGAAATTGTTGGTGCTCTTTTCTTAAAACTTTAGGATGAGGTTTAGACACCTTTGATCTTTATGAAATATCCAGCTAGATTCCATGAGTTTTTAGAAATGGAACAAAATTTGGAATACAAAATTCAATGGACTAGATCTATGTATCGAATAATGAACATATATATCATAATGCCTCAGCAAGATATAATCTATCGACGTTACAATCAAACTAGCAACTATTCACATTCAATCACCTTATAAAGTCCTAACCCTCTTAATTCCTCCTATTGAGTGGAAAAATAAAAAAAAATCCCGCGTCTAAAAGAAAAAATATATCATGGTTTCTTGGAATTTTTGGAATGGATGAATAAAAAATAACCCTTCTGAAATGACCAAGTTACCAGTTACTTCCTTGTAGCCTTGGACAATAACCAACACAAGTGTGAACAGCTAAGGAATCCCAATGAGGTCAACCTCACTTATCTCTCCAAATATGGTTTTTTCCAAAGAAGGTTGTGTGAAAAAAATATAGGATTACTTTATCTTCAAAAATTTATTCCAATTCATTGTCTATTTTCGATAAGTGATATTGGATTAATCTATAACCTAGTTGACCTGTATAACCATTTCTTAGTCATAAGAAGAAGGTGATTGAAAAAAGTTTAGGCCACGAGTGGGATGATTTTCAACAACTGTATGAATTGAATAACAGTTAAATGAGACCATTCCAACCCAAAATCATAGATTCATAAACTTTTAACAGTTCCATAACATAGGGAGTTCATAAAAAATGTATTCTGAAGTTGGAAATGACCATCAAACACATGAAGAACTAAAATAGGATGAGACATATCATACTCTAATAAAATATATGACTCTTGCAGATTTCTTCCCCACAAAATTTGAAACATGGGAACTATCCCAATAAATGGAAATCACATCACATGGTGATCTCATAATTGGTTATGTTAACATGATACACTTGTAATACCCCTTATAAGATGATTAAAATTCCTTCGAGTATGGGTTACTCATACAAGACTTGGGAATATGATGATGACTTCATAGGAATCAGGGATACAATGGACATCACAGATTTCTTGGGACCCAATATCTCAATCACATCCCCACATAGTACATAAATATAGCTAAGAATCATTGGAAATTACTCCAAAAACCTACAAAATACATGGAGGTGTCCCAAAGCCCTCCAATTCTACTTTGTGCCCAGTCCTGATACATGATCGACTAGTGGGGGTGATATTGTCTAATCATCCCAAAGAATGGGGAAGACTCGCGTGACCTATTCCACTAGTAGTAGATGTTCCCTTAAACTCAAAAAAGAACCAGGACCACCTAATTTTTATGTCCCAACTCCTAAAAAACATAACATGGTGAAACCCCACCTTGAGAAGTGCCCATGAAATTCTAATATAACTAGAGGTTGTCCCATCCAAGCTCTCAACCATGGATGCTCTCCATATTTAAATTTTTTTCATACATTCACTCTTTGAATACCTCTATAGTTTATAAGAGATTGAAATAGATGTTTGTGCAACCTCGGATTAACGAGTGGAGATCAAGACATCTTAATTCCATGTCGTTATATATTTCATAGACTAGGTGTAACGACCCAATGTTTTTCAATGGAAATTCCCTTATCATAAGTATTTCATAAAATCAAATGAAAACACAACATAATGGACAACTATGTGCTAAGTGACCTTTAAACATAACTTTGACACTTCTGTGTTTGGAATTTCGAAAATATGGCATACACGGTTGTAATCAGTAAGTTATTTGGAGTCCAATAAGAAAAATTTAATTTTTGGTGAATAGTAACCTACCCTAATGAATAGTAACATACCCTCGTGAATAGTGATATACCCTAATGAATAGTAAACTCACCTATGATAGTATAAAAATAATATTCATGTTGGATGTACGATATTCCTATATTTTAGAATAAGTTAATGAATGTTTTAAAACTGGTTTTGATAATAATTTATTATTTTAATTAAATATTAAAATAATCATATTTAGAAAAATATTTTTGACAAATGGAATTCATTTTTGGATTATAAACATCGAAAAATGGTTAGAAGGAATTTTTGGTATTTTTCTGAAATACTTGATTTTTTTATGAATAGTAAAATACGATAATTTACAATAAATGATAAATAAGGGATTTATTGAGTCATTGATTATGTTCTAACAATGTTAGCCCAAAAGGTTCGGGATCACCAGATACAATTACTATCCTTGGTCATGTAATACTTACTATTACTTGTCTTGTGAAGAAATAATAAATTTATGATTATAATATTATTAAAATCCTTCCTCTCCACTACTATAATACCCCCCTTCACACCCTCTTCTCTTCACTCCTCTCAAGCCTTGTTCCTTGATATTATTCTTGAAAAATATCTCCACATGATCCTCCCCCATGTCAAAAATCTCCTAGCCTCTTGAAAATACTATGACTTCTCCCCTTAAGAGGTTCTCAAAGGAGAAATTCTCAAGAGGTAAAATTCCTCTACCCAATTTCTTCTTTTCTTTTTATTTCTTTCCTCAGCTCCCTTCACCATAATAGTATGTTAAATCCAATAACATAGATGTACTATAATTTTTTCATGCTAATGGTATATTTCATTATCTTCCATCTTTTCCCCACCCTTTTATTTGAAAGAAATGAATGCACCGTTTGAGATGTGTTAAGTTTGCACATTCAAGGACAACAGTTTATCAATATCTAATATTATCTTTTATTAAGGTAATGAAACCATTTGTGTTATGCTTGAACCAGATTATTATATATGTAATATATCCTATTTTTGGTTCTATAATCTTTTTGTGCAAATGGTATTAAGTTATATAGAAAAACATGTTATTTGTAATCAAATCCACCGATTAACAAAAATGTATATCACTAAGGTCATATATATAATAATTCAACTTCACTCTATGTAACCTAATTAAAATTAAAACCATTTAATGTTATGGATGCTCACTAAATAATATAACTTCAATTCTGGATAACCACTGTTATCTTACATATAATCCAAACTTGAATATAAGTGAACCGATCTTTTAAAACCAAGTAAACAAACGAGCCCAAACAGTGAAATTTAACATTATAACTTATAAAAAAGGGTTTAAATGAACTAAAAAGGGTTATAATAAATATATTAAATATATAAGAGGTTATGAAATTATTAATTATTAATCCTAAATTTTTTTATTCATGTTTTTAATTACAATTGGAGAACACCAACAGATTTAAGGTACGGGGTCCTCTCCTTTTCAATCTTAGCCAAGATTGTTCTCTATGCTATGCCTTTTTTTTGTAATACCAATTGAAGGGGTATATTTTCTCACATACCCATACTTACCTAATGTTTTATAAGTGATTATAAAACTCTTATCTCTCTCATCAATCTCTCTTAGTTACACTTGATACCGTGCCGATAAACTGTAATGGATTCTACCCGAATTTCTGTTATTCTTCGTGTTGCTCTATCATTTTTTTACCAAAATATAGCTGTCTTTTCTTTTTATGAAAAACTTTTACATTATGTTTATATGATCCAAAATCATGTTCCACGATCCATATATAATTCTACTTCAGGGATATACATGCTTTTATGTGAATCCCTCCTCGATACTTCCCAATAAGCACAGTCATTTTAAAGCAACATCCTGGAATTTTACCCAATTTCAAATGCACTCTATCATCTCTTTTAAGACACCATTGTCTTTATAAAATCAGTATTTTTATTATGAAAACCTTTTTGGTTCAATATTGGTTTTATATAAAATATTATAGTATTTTCTATTTTAAAATCCCAATAATATTTTTTTTAAAACTGCACAAAAATGTTTTGATGCTAATATTTCTCAAATGCATTGTTTATATGTTTTCACTTCTTTTTGAAATCACATACCATTTTATAAGCCTATTTACCCTATAAACTTTAATTTATGTTCTAATCCGTTTCTTTGATGGAAAATTTCATGATACACTCATTGGTTATGCATTATGTCATTATTGTGGTACCCAATTCTTTCCATGGGTGACCTTATGTTTATGTATGATTGATTATTTATGATTGTATATGTGGTAAGAATATTTATGTGGTAAGAATATTAAAGAAAATTTTGAGATGTGTGCACCCAGATAGTTCTTCATTGCATTGGGTAAGGTTAGATCTCATGATATGCGATGTGAAATGGGATCAGAGTTTAGCCTTTACCCGTACTGAAATGGGAAACGGGATTGGCGGTTAGCCTTGACCCGTACCAGAGAAATGTTTTTTGGTTCTGCCACATTTATATGATTCCCTGTTTATATGATCCCATGATTATATGATATTATTTTATATGTTCCATGTTTTGGATATCAAAATGTCATGCTTCCTAACTCATGTGCTTTTGATATTTCCTTATGTTCATTCCCTTACTGGGATTTTCAGCTCATCCCTTTGTTCATGTGTTCCCCTAGGTACCCTATGAAAATATAAGGGCTCAAAGGAATTTAGAAGCTCTTTATGAAGATTAAATAAAGAAGTGTTTTTTAACCCCCATGTTTTTGTTTGATGTAACTAGTCTTCCAAGACACTAGACTTAATGATCCTTTTCTTGTACTCTAATTATTAATTATGCTTAAAATCTTAAAATGTTATATTTAAAAGGATCGGGTCGCTATAGTTGGTATCAGAGGATGGTCTAGTTATTTTTTAAGATTAGGAATATAGAACCTTAGTGAGAACCTTAAATATGAGACTATGTATAAGAAAATATTCTAGAATTTTAGTGAGTATTGAGTAAGTGGTTTATCAATCAAATACATCCCTGTCTGGATATGAGCAGGTAGAGGTGGCTTTAACATAGATAAACCTAGGGGTAAAACAAGAAAACACCGCTTTGAGCTAGACTCGAACGAGAACTGGTGCATGAAAACAGGCCTTGCTGCACTCTAGGTTATGAAACTCCCGGGGGATATGTTATGGCTGATTCACGAGCTTAGTACAAACCATTATTAAGGGATAAAAAGCCCATAATAATATAAGTTAAGAAATAGATCGAGGATAACCTAGATATAAACCTAAGGAATCAAAAGTCTGGGTATACTTCTTATTTATAAGTTTATACTTTTATTTTCATTTTTTCATTTTTAAGTTTCATATCTAAGTATTCAAGACCTCTAATTATATGTTCTTTTTCATATTTAATGGTGGGAAATAGAATAAAACGTCCCAACAACCAATGTGATAGGAAATGTGATGATTTCCCTAATGATATTCCCAATGTGACAGAATAAAGTGCTCAAAACTTCATGGTAGTACTTTCTCAGCTATCTCGAGTTATGAATAATAACTTTAATTATGTGGAATGTCTTCCTCCTCCAAGGAAAGAGCATGTTGTCATATAATCCTTCATGTGTCAAAGGCCGCCCATGTTTAGCAGGTCTTCTGATCCCCTCCTCGCAGAACAATGGATTAACTTCATTGAAAAGATTTTCTTCATCTTCCAGTGATCGAAAGAAGAGAATATTGTACTGACGGTCTGTCATTTTGATGGGGAATCTGATCAGTGGTGGACACTGATCAAGAATATAAAGTCTCAATATAAAATCGATTCCATAGATTTGGAGGAATTCAATAAGATGTTTTTCAACAAATATTTTCCTCAAACCCTCCGTCTCAAGAAGGAAAGACAGTTCCTCAGACTCATGCAGAAGGAAGATGATTCCATCGGGGCGTATGAAGTGAACTTTACAAGGAATTCAAGGTACGCCTCTGGCTTTGTCATGAACACTGAAACCAAGGTGGATCAGTTCTTTATCAAACTAAATCTTATTCTACAAAAAGTGTTGGTGATTAGAGACTTCAACAGTTTTGAGGATATTATCCATTGTGACCTCAAGGTTGAAATAGAGATTGGAGACTCTCAGTGGTCTCATGGGCCTAGTGACAAGAAGCAGAAAATAGAGAACATCATGGGTGGTTCATCAAAAAAATCCCATGATTGAATGAAGCCTCACTTTCCCCTTTGAAAAAATTATGGGAAGAAGCATCTTGGTGAATGTATCAAGGGAACTAATAATTTCTTCAAATGAGGAATGTTTGGTCATTTAGCCATGAACTGACAAAGGGGTATGAAAAATCCTTCTGATGTTGAAGAAGAAAGGAAGGTTCATATCAACACTCAGCCTACAATGTAGTGATACAACTGCAAGGATCTTGGGAATTATGCGAACAATTTCCCTAATCTGAGGGTTGTCAAAGGCAATCAACAACAACCTCCAAGGAAACAAGGAAGGGATTATGTTATCACTACTGCTGAGGTAGAGCCGGAAAATGATGTGGCTATAGGTACGCTTATTATACATTCAAGAATAGTGAATTAACTATTTTATTCTAGTTTTACACATTCTTTCATATCTTTCAAGTTTAGTAGAACTATTCAAAAACCACCTCAAAATTTGGAGGTAAAGTTATCTGTGAGAATAGAGAATGGGGAGATTATTGAATCCATGGTTTATAACTCCTCCCCAGTTTACGTTTGTGGACTGATCCTCCTAGAAAATCTCGTCATATTTCCTTTAGTGGAGTTCGACGCTATCTTGGGCATATATTGGATATCTTTGTACAAGGCTAACATCAATTTTCGTGAAAGTAAGATCACTTTTCACATCTCTAAGTATCCTCTGATTATTTACAAGTGTAAGGAGGAAGATGTGTCTCCTTTAGAATCTTCATATCGTGTTTGGATACTACTTCCTTGTGAGCAAGCACATGTAGCTCAAATTATCGGGATAAAAGATAGAATCATGCTTGAAGACATGCCCATTGTCAGGGATTACGTTGATGTATTCCTTGAAGAGTTGTCTGGTCTTCCTCCTCACCAAGAGGTTGAGTTCTCAATTGAACTTATCCCTGGATCTCTTCCAATCTCAAAAAAAAACTTATAGAATGGCCACCATAGAGCTTGAATAGCTGAAGAAGTAGTTACAAGAGAATATGGAGAAGGTTTTTATATGCCAGAGTGCTTCACCATGGGGTGATTCTGTCCTCTTCGTCAAGAAGAAGGATAGATCCAGGTACCTCCCCCTTGATTATCGTGAGCTCAATAAAATCACAATAAAGAACAAGTATCCCCTTCCATGGATAGATGATTTGTTTGATCAGCTTCATGGGGCCAGTTATTTCTCTAAGGTGGACCTTCGGTTGGGATATCAACAATTAAAGGTGAGGAAGAAAGATATTCCCAAGGATGCCTTTCGAACGAGGTATGGACACTATGGAGTTCATAGTTATGCCCTTCCGACTCACTAATGTTCCATCAATTGTCATGGATTTAATGAATAGAGTCTTTAGAGATTACCTCGAAAAATTAGTGGTGGTCTTTATTGATGATATTCTGATATACTACAAGAGCAAGGAGGAACATGAGGGGAATTTGAAAACTATGCTAAAGACTTTGAGAAGGGAGAAGTTGTATGAAAAGTACAGTAAATGTGAGTTCTAGATGGAGGAAGTAGCATTAATGGGGCATGTTATCACCAGGAAAGGGATATCTGTGGACCCTTCCAAGACAAAGGCAATTGAAGAGTGGTCGAGGCCAACTTCTGTAATAGAGATCTGTAGTTTTTTGGGTCTAGTAGGGTATTATCGACGATTCTTGAAGACCTTTTCACGATTGTCAAAACCAATGACCAAGCTGACATGGAAGGGATTAAAGTTTGTCTACACATAGGAATGTGAGGACTATTTCTGGGAGTTGAAAAAGAGGCTTGTCACTGCGTCAGTAATCACACTCCCTTCAAGTGGATAACTCTTTGTGGTGTATAATGATTCTTCTAAGAAATGCTTAGGTTGTGTGCTAATGAAATATAATAAAGTGATAGAATATGCCTCATGTAAGCTAAAAAACAATGAGAAAAACTATCCTACACATGATCTGGAGTTAGAAGTTGTGATCTTTGCGTTGAAAATCTAGAGGCATTATCTCTATGGGGAAAATGTGAGATATATACTGACCACAAGAGTCTCAAATATATATTCACATAGAAAGATATTAATATGCGCCAGCGAAGATGGATAGAGCTCATGAAGTATTATGACTACTCAATCCAATACCATACCGGTAAGTCAAACAAGGTGGAAGATGCTCTAAGTAGAAAGGATCTTGCATCCTTATCAATGATGATAATTGAAAAGGATACGATCTTATTAGATTTGAAAAGGATAGAAATGAGAATCAATAAGGGAGGAACATTATCAGTCCTCTCTCTAATGATTTCTCAATGATCCCTCTTGGAGAAAATAAAGGATGCTCAAAGAAAGGATGTGGAAATTCATAAAAGGGTGGAAGATGTTAAAAATGGGAAATCCCCCTACATAATAATTGATGAGGAAGGAGTTATAATACTTGGGACATGATTATGTGTACCATTTTATCCAAATATAAAGAAGGATCTATTGAATGATTCAAATAGCTCAACCTTCTCTATCCACCCTAGGAGCACAAAGATTTATCGAGATCTCTGAGAAAAGTTTTGGTGGGACAATATGAAAAAGTATATTGCCGAATATACATCAAAGAGCCTCGTATGTAAGCAAGTGAAGGATGGGAGAAAAAAGTCTAAGGGGATGATGCAACCACTAACCATACCAGTATGGAAGTGGTAGAACATTATCATGGACATTGTCATTGGACTTCCAAAGTCATATAGACTAAACAATGCTATATTGGTCATTTTGGATCATCTTACGAAGACAGCTCACTTTATCGCGGTTCGAGAGGACTTCTCAATGGATCAACTTGCACAGATTTACATCAAATAAGAAGAAAGGATGCACAGAGTACCACTATATATTGTATCTGATCATGATCATAGGTTCACCACAAAGTTCTGGAAAGGTCTCCAAAAGGATCTAAGCATTGAACTGAACTTTAGTACGACCTATCATCCTCTAACTGATGGAAAATATGAGAAAACTATTATGACATTGGAAGAAATATTGAGAGCATGTTTAATGGAATTCAAAGGAGGATGGGACAAACATCTTCCACTGGTTGAATTCTCTTACAACAATAGTTTCCACTCGAGTATCCGAATGGCACCATATGAATCCATTTATGGGAAAAGGTGTAGAACACTGGTGTGTTGGGATGAATTCGGTGATCGTAACCTACAAGGACCTAAAATGGTTGAAGAAATGATGGAGAAGGTGAAAACCATTCAGTAGCATATCACGACGGCCTAGAGTCTACATAAGAGTTATGCAGATAACCGTTGATGTGACCTTGAGTTCAAAGTTTGAGACATGGTATTTCTACGCATATCTCTGTGGAAGAATGTCATGAGGTTTGGAATGAAAGGGAAGTTAATTCCTAGGTACATAGAACCCTTCAAGATCCTTGATCGAGTTGGATATATGGACTATCCACTGGCACTTCCACCTACCATGTCGAAAGTACATGATTTCTTTTATGTATCCCTATTAAGGAAGTACATACTAGACCCTTCACATGTACTCTCTTCTGAGGTGGTACAGTTGGAGGATAATCTCTCTTACGAGGAGCAGCCAGTGAAGATCTTGGATCGTAGAGACAAAGTTATACACAACCAAACTACTCACCTGGTCAAGGTACTATTGAGAAACCATAAGTACAAAGAGGCAACATGGGAACTAGAGGAAGTAATGAAGGAAAAGTACCCACACCTATTTTTGGATTAGAATGTGAAACGAAATTTTGAGGGTGAAATTTCATAAGGGGTGAAGAATGTAACCACCCAATGTTTGTGAATAGAAATTCCCTTCTAATATGTATGTCATAAAATCACATGAAAACACAAAATAATGAACTACTAAGTGATGAGTGACCATTAAACAGAAGTTTGACACTTCTGTTTTTGGAATTTCGACACTTCAACATACACGGTTGTAATCATTAAGTTATTTACAGTCCGATAAGAAAAACATAATTCTTGGTGAATTGTAACCTACCTTAATGAATAGTAACATACCCTTATGAATATTGATATACCCTAATGAATAGTAACCTCCCCTATGATAGTATAAAAATAATATTCATGTTGGAAGTATGATATACCTATATTTTAGAATAAGTTAATGAATGTTTTAAAACTGGTTTTTATAATAAATTATTATTTTAATTAAATATTAAAATAATAATATTCATAAAATTATTTCTGAAAAATAGACTTCATTTTTAGATTCTACATGTCGAAAAATGGTTAGGGTGAATTTTTGGGATATTTATGAAATACTCGATTTTTTTGATAAATAATATAATACGATAATTAATAATAAATGCTAAATAAGGGATTTATTGAATCATTGATTATGTTCTACTAATGTCAGCCCACATGGTTTCATATCAAATGATAAAATTAATATTATTGGTCATGTAATACTTACTATTCCTTGTATTGTGAAGAAAAAACACATTAATGAATATAATATTATGAAAATCCCTCCACTCCTCCACTATAAAACTCCCCTTCACTCCCTCTTCTCTTCACTCCTCTCAAACCTTGTTCCTTTCCATTATTCTGTCCAAATATCTCCCCAAGATCCTCCCCCATGTAAAAAATCCCCCAACCTCTTCAAAATACCAGGACCTCTCCCCTTAAGAGGTTCTCAAAGGAGAATGTCCCAAGAGGGAAAATTCCTCTTCCCAATTTCTTCTTTCCTTTTAATTTCTTTTCTTTTTATTTCTTTCCTCACATCCCTTCACCATAATAGTATGATAAAGCTAGTAACATACATGTATAGTAATATTTTCATGATAATGGTATATTTCATTATCTTTTCTCTTTTCCCCACTCTTTTATTTGAAAAAATGAAAGCACAGTTTGAGTTGTGCTAATTTAGCACATTCAAGGACAATGGTTTATCAATTTATATTATTATCTTTAATTATGGTCATTAAACCATTTGTGTTATGGTTGAACCAGATTATTATATATGTAATATATTCTATTTTTGGTTCTTTAATCCATTTGTACAAATGGTATTAATTTATAAAAAAACATGTTCTTTGTAATCAAATCCACCGATTAACAGAAACAGTTATCTCTAAGGTTATATATATAATAATTAGACTTCACTTTAAGTAACCTAATTAAAATTAAAACCATGTAATCTATTGTATGTGCACTAAAGAATATAACTTCAATTATGGATAACCACTTTAATCTTAAATATAATCCAAACATGAATATAAGTGAACCGATCTTTTAAAGCCATGTAAACAAAAGAGCTCGAACAATGAAATTGAACCTTATAACTAATAAAAAAGGATTTGAATGAACTAAAAATGGTTATAATGAATAAAATAAATATATATGATGTTTTGGACTTATTAAGTAATAATATTAAATTTGTGTATTCAGGTTTTTAATAACAATTGGAGAACACCAATAGATTTAAGGTAAGAGATCCTCTTTTTTCACTCTTTGTCAAGATTGTTCTCTATGCTATGTCTATTTGTGTAATACCAAGTGATGGGGTATATTTTAGCACCTCCACCATACTGACCAAATGTTTTATTATTTATGAGAAACCCCTTATCTCTCTCATCAAACTCTCTTAATTACACTCCATACCATGACAATAAACCGTAATGGATTCTACCAGAATTTCCTTTATTCCTTAGAGTTGCTCTATCATTCTTCTTTACCAAAATGTAGTTGTCTTTTATTTTTATGTAAAACTTATAAATTCTGTTTATATGCTCTAAAATCATGTTCCAAGATCCATATCTCATTCTCTTTCGGGGATATACATGCTTTTAAGTAAATCCCTCCTCGATACTTCCCCATAAGAATACTCGTTTTTAAGGAACTTCCCGAACTTTTACCCAATTTCAAGTGCAGTCTATCCTCTGTTTTAAGAAAACATTGTATTTACTAAATAATTATTTTTATTATGATAAACGTTTTGGTTCAATCTTGGTTTTATATAAAATATTGTCATATTATCTATTTTAAAATCTCTATAATATTTTCCTTAAAAACATACAAAAATGTTTTGATGCTAATGTTTCTCAAATACATTCTTTAAATGTTTTGACTTCTGTTTGAAATCACATAACATGTTATAAGACTATTATACCCTATGAACGTCCATTTATGTTCTAATCCCTTTCTGTCATGGATAGTTTCATGATACACTCATTGGTTATGCTTTATGTCCGGATTGTGGTACCCAATTCTTTAAATGGGTGCCCTTATGTTTATGTATGTTTCGTTATGTATGATTGTTTATGTGGTAATAATATTTATGTGGAAAGAATATTCATGAAAATGTTGATATGGGTACACCCAGATAGTGCTCCAATGAATTGGGTAAGGTTAAGTCTCATGAGATGTGATGTGAAACAGGATTGGCGGTTAGCCTTGAACCATACTGAAATGGGAAACGAGATTGGTGGTTAACCTTGACCCATACTAAAGAAAATTGTTATGATTCTATCACATTTATATGATTCGATTTTTATATGATACAATTATTAAATGATATTATTTCATATGTTTCATGTTTTGGATATCAATATGTCATGCCTCTTAACTCATGTGCTTAAGATTTATCCTTATGTTCATTCCCTTACTTGTCTTTTTAGCTCATCCCTTTTTTCATGTGTTCCCCAGGGTACCCAATGCAGATGTAAGGGCTCAAAGAAAGTTAGAATCTCTTTATAGAGATTAAATAAAAGAAGTGTTTTTTATCCCCATGTTTTATGTACCTAGTCTTCCAGAGACACTAGACTTAAGGGTCCTTGGCTTGTACTCTGATAATTAATTATTCTTAAAATCGTGAAATGTTATATATAAAAGGCTCGGGTCACTATACTAGGCTTCATAAGAGTTCATCTAGGGACACATCAAATCCCTATATGTTTTAGGTAGACCTGAAAATGTCAACATCCAAAGCTCTCTGATTAAAATGGTTATGTGATCTAATTCATCCTAATTACGACACTTCAATCTTGGGGATCAAGAGAGGGAGATTTATCTACCACCAATTTAACCATTAAAGGGTCTGATAACTGTGAGAAAAGACCTATTAGGAAGATACTTCTATGAAATTAGTTTTGGGATCTCATTTTTTAACGATGATTTTATGGTTATCCAGAAACACCCTACATAAAATGTTCTTCTTGGAAATCCTTGGCTATACACCCATGTGGTCCTGCATTCAACATTTCAATAGTTTTTGAAATACCACATCGATGGAATGTTCCACATACTACATGGTGAGAGTTCCCCTTCAAGTCTTGTGAGTCCACATATATTGAAGTAGGTTTCTATAAAAGGAAAGGAAAACATTCAATATTGGATGAAAATATATAGGTTGAATTACCTAAAGGATTGGGTACCATCCCTTGAAATCCCTAGAGTATGATCGACAGTGATTATGTGCTACTGATGAATCTATTTGAGGTAATAAACCTAATCTCATATGTCCAAATCCTTGGTGTCCCCATCAATGGTGTAAAAAAATCAGCTTCAGAATCCCTCTAAAATGACTCTGGTAGAAGGGGATTACAATGTATCTTCACATGGCTTCTCTCACCCCAAAAGTGTTAGAGATTCCCTTAGGTGTAGAACTTCATCTGAAAATTACCCCATAGACTCAGTGGTGGAAGAAGAATAGGATGACCTCAAGAAACCCCTCTTAAATTTGAGGAAGGCATATACACCACTATTTATGAGCTCATGTAGGTAAATATGGGAACAAAAGAAGACCTATAAACTACACTTATTAGTTTCACCATGGATCACGATGAGAAGAGAAGTATATCACATTCTTAAGATAAAAAAAGATATTTTATCTCTTGGAATTATACTGAAATACCCAGACTAAATCCATATAAGGATACATAATATATTGTCTTACATGATGAACAAAGAGTTTTCAAGTAGGAAGTCAGAAGGATTCACCCCTCTCATACTATTAAGGTAGAAAGAGAAGTTGAAAAATTGATCAAAGTAAACTTTTTCTATGAAGTGAAATACCTAAGAAGGCTCTACAACATCATCCCTATCAAGAAAATGAAATGGTTGGTTGGGGTTTGCATCTGTTTTAGGGACCTTAATCAACACTTCCCAAAGGATGAATTCCCATTCCCTATCACTAAAATATTTATCGATTAAATTAATTGATTCTAAACTAATAATTTCATGTATGGGTACTTGTGATAAAATTAGATAAATGTGGCCACTAAAGATGAGGATAAACCTCCTTCAGAGTTCCCTAGGGGATCCTTTTTCTATAAGTTCATTCCATTTGGATTAAATAATGTTGGTGCTACTTATAAACACTCTTTGCACCATATCTTTAAACCCTTATTAAGATTAATAGATGACTTGTACATTGATGACATGGTGGTTGAATCTTGATAGTGAAGTGATCACTTAAATATCCTCAAACAGTATTTGAAAAGTTTCAGTTGCATGATATGAAGAAGAATCCTCTAAAATTCACTTTCAGGGTAACATCAAGGAAGTTCCTTACCTTTTTGGTATGCCATTATATCATTGAGGGTGACCTTGAAAATACCAGTGAAATCCTGGAAATTTCACCTCCTTGGAATCCAAATAATTGAAGGGGATTCAAGCGAAACTTTCCTACATTGGTTGTTTCATAGCTAACCTAGCCTAAAAATATCTCACATTCACCAATCTAATGAAGAAGGTAATTTTCTATTGATGGTATGGAGAATGTAAAGAATCCTTCCGGAGTCTTAAGCATTACCTTCTACATCCACTGGTTCTAATGATGCCAGTCTAAGGAAAGTCACTCATCTTATATGTGGCCTCTATAGAATGATCACATGGAACTCTCCTCACATAGAAGAGATAATAGGGGAATGAGAACAGTTTATAATACCACTTCCAACTAAATCTAGGAACTGAGACTAGATATTATGATGTTGAGAAGTACTTCCTAACACTCTTCTTTGTAGTGAAATGGCTAAGGAATCACTTGCAGCACTAAAAAGTGCACATGGTCTCTCGTATTGATCTTCTAAAGTACATAATTGGTCATCCTAGGATAACTGGTTGTTTGTAAAAATGGAAATTCAGTCTATAAAAGTATGAAATTTTGTTCATGTTCTAAAAGTCAATGAAATGGTAGGACCATTATGATTTCCTCACGGAACGTACCACCCAAGAATTTACACCAATGGACATAAACCTTCAAGATGAAGATCTTCTCTATACCCATGACACTCCCCAAACACTAGATATGTATTTTGATGGCACTTCTTGAATCTCTATCAATAAAAGACTATAAAACCAAAAAATAAATCAGGTTTTCCTAGGGATTGTATTTTTTATCAAGATAATAAAACTTCCCTCTATAATTTATTGCTATCTAAAGGCATCAAAAATAATAAGGCTGAATACTAAGACATCATTTCTAGATTGGAATTATCTATACAACAACAAATAGACTTCTGGAACATTAGTGGTGATTAATATCTATTGATAAAGGAGATCAATTGTGAATATGCCATCAAAAAAATAAAGAATTGTACCGTATTATTAGATTTTTTATAGTATTATTGTGTGAGTTTCATTTTATTCCTACATTGTTTCATTCCCTTCAATCACAGAATTATCATGGAAATGCATTGGATAATGTATTTGTAGTCCTAGCTGAACCTAATCAAGAGAAAACGAGAGCTTCTATATCACACACTACATAATGGCCTCACTAATCACTATCTACAAAACGAAATAAATCAATCACGTCAACACCACCCCAAAACATGATAAATCGATATCCCCACCCAAATGGATTGAGCACATAATTGAGTGTCTTCCAAATGGGATCCTCACATCCTACCAAGATGAAGGGGAAATAATTTGATTCCAAATAGTGAATATTACCCTACGAGATAATCCAAATGTTAAAATTATCCCTCTGAAAGTGGTAATTTTAAGGAATTCTCCCAATATGAAAATCATAAAGAGATATTCCCTCCATTATAGAAGAATTCCATGTAGGTACCTATAGTACTCATCAGTCTGGGACTAGGCTCTCCAAAAAAATCATGAGTTGGGGTTGGTACTCAAAAACCATGATATGGGACTATGTAGAATTCACATGAAAATTATTTGAATTATAGATTCATGCCTAATTCATCGATTAACCCCCATAATTTCTACGTACATCTAAATATTTTGGGCCATTTTTCTTATGTAGAATTGATGTTGTGGGGAAATACCCCCTAGACATATCTAAGCATTTTAAGTATATCCTTACTACTACTATCTTATTTTTTAATATGGGATAAGGTAATGGCCCTAAAAGTATTTAGGAAGAGTAATGTCATCAACTACATGAAGTCTCATATCGTCACTAGGTTCAGAGTCCCTCACATGATATTTATAGACAATGACACAAACTTCTATGCTATGGAGTTAAAGAAATTATACCATGACAAAAACATTGAGTCCAACCATTCAACCCACCATAATTCTTTGAAAAATTGAATGACTGAGGCCTTCAATGAGACTATGTTGAATATTCTCTAGAACATGGTGTTGACTATCATTTCCTTCATAGAGTCCAAATGAATGGAAAATAGCATACCTTAAGCACAAAGAGAGTAATCCTTTGAAGAACATAAAAAATTGACAAAATCATGAACGCGAAACCCATTAAGAAGGAGCCGCACAAGTTTTCTTCTCGCCGCGCAAGTCACTTGTGCACCACATATGGGTCGTGCAAGTCACTTGTGCGCCCTATTCCTTTTTTATCCCAAGGTGCCCAATGGCCTATAAATTGCCCCTGTGGGCCCCCCATTTTTGGGACGAATTTTCCAAAACTCATATTTAATCTCTTGTAGCCCAAGTCTTTGTCAGACGTCTTCCGAACACTTCTAAGGTAATTCTTTACCTAGAATAGAAGCTCAAAAAAGGAAGAATAAGACCTAAGTGTTTGAACTCATCAATACTTGCACGCCTAACTATTTTAGCCCTTAAGGGAAATTAAGACACTTGTGCGTCGTCGTTCCCTCTCAAGGGAACTTGCGCGCCACCCTTCTAAAAGACTCTAGGGATGATACTAGGGGCTTGAATTAAAAGTTTACCCAGTATTACCCTATGGATTCTTCATCACCCAAGGTGACTCATGTCACACAAGTATACATGCATGAACAGAACATGGGCACCCGAAAAACAGTTGTGTGCCTCCTTCCTAGTAACTTACTTTCCTCAAATCCACCTATCCTCTTCAAGATATAGCCTTCAAAACCCTCTTCAAAGACATTTATGGTGTGGTTCTTTTGTTGGCTTCCTTATCTGAAAGGAATTCTAGGAGAACCTCTCCCAAAACCTCATGACTTATATGTTCTATGTCACCATGGTTAGGGGTTTCCAATATAACCTCATCCTTTAATATAAGAAGATCTTTTATCCTGGGCCTCCTTCCTAGGAATAAGCCCGCATCACAAGTCCCCTTAACCTGGGCCTCCTTCTCAGGAGTAATACCTAGTCATAATTTCCTTAGACAATGGGAATCCTTCTAAGGAGTAAGACCTAATATTAATTCATTTGATTTGGGATTCATTCTCAGGAATAAAACCCAATCATAATTCCATCTTAATTTGGGCTTTCTTTTCAGGAGTAATTCTCGGGTTAAAATTCCAAAATCTTTATAAAGTAAAAATACTTTTATGGACCCTTCTTATTGGGATTATTTCCTAAGTACTGGTATTCATTTAAATGGGTAGTCATATATACGTAAGCCCCACATCATGTCTCATAACTGCATATTTCATGGAACCAACATCAAGTTTACTGATACCTCTTTTTTCACACCAAGCATGACTCATGTGAGCTTAGAGTATGAATGTAATCATAGCATCTCTTTCTGGGCCCTTAACCATGAATAAACCCCATATTTCTTTTATCGAACTACATGGGTTCTGATTTCTTTTTAACAAGGATACATAGGTAGCCCATCTGCGGGTATGATCCCAACTCTGAAATAATCCCTGTCTTTCTGAAGGACAATAAACATAAAGTTCCCCACTGAGTGGCTTTAAAACTAGTATGGTCATCATAATGAAAAAGATAATTATATATAATGTATTGAGGGATACAATTGAATTAGAATTTCTAATACATATGAATGATTATCCATTGAAAAAGAACCTCAAATACATATAAAATATTTTCTAAATCTCATACATATCAATCATTGATTGCTAAATCTAAAGGAAAACTCAGTTTTTATTCTTTCTGAATTAATAAGGATTCATAAACATAAAATAAATCTACAAGGAGTCCCGGAGTAGGTAATAATTCCCCTCAAAAAGGTGTGACAAGCATGACCTCTCATCCTCTTGACCAATGAAAATTCTTAAGCCTCATCAGTCCATGGCTAATGAGCACCTACCTTTGGAAAGTATGTCTAAATGGATATAGAGTCATTGGATGTTTTTGGTTCTACAAATAAACCCATTAGAAACCGATTGGAAATTTTGAACCTTAAAAAAAGAAGGTCATTCCCATTTCCAGAAGAAACAAAAAATGGTGAACCCGATGTGAATCCTTAACCAAGTAAAAATGATGTTTTACTTATTTTTTAGGCCCATATTAAACTCAATATGAAGGCCAACAAAGCAGTCAATAACATAAGCGCTCATCCAAAAGATGTAGTCTGGCCAAACAAATCTTGATTGTGTCTACTATATCAAGAAAGCACTCTTTTCCAAGATCTCTCTACAACATAGAATGGATTCTTTAAAGTTCACACATGTGAATGCTTCGGCTGCTACTCTTGCTGGATCCTTGTCCGCTCTGAGGAGGACATCACCAACTCAGTGTCTTCAATGCTAGGTCTTGAATGTGTTGGTGAGGTAATACCATCAACACAGTACCATCCCGACTCTGGAGGCCGCTCGACAATCCCTCCAAGTTAACAACTCACCCTTGTTGACCGGACAGTGATGACCAGTGATCAAGAAGTAGGCGGTGCTAACCACCGTCTCCAACTCTTTTGGGTTTTTATCCCTGGAACGCAACAACCAGTCTTTCACATATTATACAGAGGTGAATGAATATGTCACTCAAGTCCTTAGTTTAAGAAGAAAGGAGTCATTCCTGAGGACTCCCACCAACAATTGATGCCAGGCTCGTGCGGTAATGCACCCTCAACATGATGAGGGTATCACCTCTAGGCATTCGGATTAGGTTCCTTAGACCCGAGTATGAAAGATGAACTGTCAGAGGCAAAATTTTGTCAATAGGGAGTTGGTTCTTACCTCTTCCCCATCCGAAGATGTCCATAAACCTATCTTGATGGCAACCAACAAGCGGGCACACACACACGTTCGTTCTAATCCTGTTGTCCAGCAGAATCATCTGAAAGCAACCCTCCAATCCTGCTAGGAAATTGCAATGGAGTACTATAGGAAGGCATATATACACCTTCTTATAATTCATCATCCATTCATCAGTCTTGTTTGACTACATCTAAAGAAGCTCCCCAACCAAATGTGGTGACCACCTATAAACAGGCACATACACATTCTTACAATTACCAATTCTGTAAGAAGTATCATCTACTAGTATTTAAGGAAACCTGTCAACCATACATGACATGGAATATCTAGCAGGAACATACACCTGCCAATGTTCATCAACTCATCCAATGGTCTCGTTTGGTAGCACCCAGAGAAGTCAGTCGAAAAGCTCCAACAACAAATTTGGAGCAGACTCAACTCTCTGCCCCTATGAATAAGTACTGCCAATATCCGTTGATAGGAAAAGGAGGACAGGAGCAGGCACATACACCTACTCCAGACACGGAATGAACGTATATTCTTGTTCCAGCAGCTGAAGTCCCCAGCACATTCTGACAATGGTGAAAGAGGAGAAGCAAATCCCTTCCCATATTCTGGATACCTGTTGGAATATTATAACAACTTCAGTGACATCACAGGGAAAAAACATAAATTTATCCCTATAAGTGGATTTACTCATCAACATGTCACTCTGGAGTCGATACACACCTCTGTTCCAATCCAGGAGGGTCATGGGGCATACTCCCCCACGTCATATGGACAATCAAGTCGGGCACATACACACGATTTAAAAGGAGATAATCAGCCTAACCTAACCATTTCTCCTGATAAGACACATACACCTGGCCATAATAACCACTTTCATCAACAAGTAGTTTCCAAAGTGAGTAAGAAGGCGTCCATGAAAAATACCCATCCAGCACAGTTGAAAAATCAAGAGACAATTTTCAATAAGGCCTTGCTCAATGATGGAGTTATTAAAACCCTCAAACACATATCTGTTACAGTGCAATATTCTACTCTCTCATTTCCAAATTCTGGATGTAACAATAATAATTCTTAAGGTCTTCATCAGACACTTCCTCATGAAGGCTTGCTTCATGAAAATTTGGTCAATCTCAAAGTATCATCTTTATATAGGAGCCATGATAACCCTTTGCATGGACAAAAGACCAATGAGCAAGAGGTTTCATCTTTTGTTGTAACCCACCATTGTGGTCCTCCCCATGATGATGAAATTGGCTATGAAAGTCCTCTCTGCAGTAGTAATTCGCATTGCCTAGAAAATTCTTCAATAGACAATTCAGTAATAGGAAAGCCCTCTTATCTTGAGGCACTTGCAAATGCTAGGCCAGTCATGTCTGATGCCTTACCATTAGCAGGTGAAATACTTTCTCAACCAGAAGATATCTGGGGGTGTAGGTCATTCTCATAACCACCCCTGGGTCATTCATATTATAATTCGAAAAATTAATTATTTACCAATCTTGTTGAATATGATGAAGCAACAAAGAAGAACCATATTTGGTCCAATCAGGTAGAAGAATCTTCATCAAATGAAAAATAGGAAGTGATGAATATGAGAAAACAACTTGTGAAAGGTGAAATACCAGTCATATTTTGGCCTTTGGATGACTCTCAGTATGGTATTCTAGAAATTTTTATAGAATATTGTATTCATGATATTCGTCTCAAAAGATGTAAAACTCTTTGTCACTTAAAAGAGAAAATATTATCTTATGATGAATATCAAAATCATGTGAAGATAATAGAAGGTTTGAAACACAAAATTGACTTTACATCTCTCTCATTTTCCCAACATCCAAAGGTTGAAAAGTAGCAGAGAACCCTTCAGTGTTCATGACATGGAGAATTAAAATGATTATGCTAGTTAATTACCAATTCCCTATCTGGTATTCATATTAGGGGATGGGGTGTTCATGGAGAATTTCATTTCACTGTGTTCTCCAGCCAATAAAGCCCGCCAAAAGTGGTCTCATGCAATGTTATTTCCCATGGGTGGCCACATCTAACTGGTTTTGTGTGTAATCAAATGCTTTCTCAAGAACATGCATCAACTAGTTCTTCCCCTAGTTAGGCATATAAAGAAAATGTTCTCAAATTACTCTTGCATCAAGAAAATGAGAATATTGAACATGCTTCTCATTTAGAACATGCACATCATCAGGTGACAGAAGTGTCAGAAATAATTCCACGGTCATCTCAGCCAGGTGATTTGAGTGGATGTAGGATGATGCATCAACAAATTTCCAGACTAAAGTCCAAAAAATCAGGAGAGATTTTAAGGAAGTTTCAGATATAGCAGCTCAAGAGCCACCCGATCATTCCAGACTGGGGACTCTTTTAATCCAACCATTGGGATCAAGAGATAGGATTCGAGGAGTTCAGTAAGAAAAACAGGAACAGCCCCAGTCCACCAGATTGGGGACTTTTCCAAATTCTCAATCTCTTCCTCAGTAGAAGTTATTCTTCTCTCAATTAGGGAAGAATACACAAGAGGAACACAAAGCCGAATTATCAGGAGATTCCCTCCAAATTATAGATCATCAAGATGTTCTTGAGGATTCAACTAACCATTAGGTAATGTCTCATAAAGGACATAGAAGAAGACAGTATTGTAGAAGCACTAACAGAAGGGATGCAAAGCATTATGCATTGATAAATGTCATCAATGACGTTGTAACTGATCCCCTAAAACATGAGGCTCACTCAGATGAATCAGATAAAGAAGTTCCTATTCAAGAGGTTGTATACAGATATGAAAATGAAGAAGATATGCATACCCAAAATCAAAGGATTACCCAGAATTTAGGTATTCCTTAAAATAACCAACTCCCCCCTCTCTGAAGGGAATCCGACAAGGGGAAAAGAAATTTTTTTTGGTTACATTCCACCCTACCACTTGAGAAGTTCAATCACTCTCATTAGGGGAAATGTTCTCTCAACAAGAAGAAGAAATAAAGGAGTTAAGGAGGTTAAATGCAGAACTACATCAAGGTAGTCTTCCTCCTAAGCAAGCTGGATTTAATCACTCTAATGAATTTTTTGCAGCTACTAGGATGGATCAAGAATATCCCCATTTACAAGTATACCCTCACAGGTCTAATCCTATGGGTCTTATGCTACAAAAAAAGGTAATACTACCATCTGTGACAGTACCAGTCACCACACCCAACCAAACTCTAGTTCTTGCACCTACACGGGTCCCAGATCAACCATATGTTTCTCAAAAATTAATGACTGCCATTGAGTCATTAACAAATCATTTGGAAGATATGGAAGGAAAGCGTGCACTAGTTCAACCGGGGAAGGGATCTTACGCTGAATGGGTGGATGGAATTCCTCCCCCATCAAATTTTGCAAGTACCACATTCCCAATTTTTAATGGTTTGGGAGATCCATAACAACACTTAACACATTTTGTTTCTCGTTGTGATTCTATGATGGGAACTACTCAACAATAAGAAGTAGTTAAGCTCAGGTGTTTTGTATAGTCATTACAAGGACATGCTTTTGTCTGGTACACAAGCCTGCAATCTCGGTCAGTTACATAGTGGGAGGATCTTTGTCAAAAATTCGTTCTTCAATTTAGCTCAACATTTCCAAAGACAACAGTTTTTGATCTTACCATTTGTATGTAAAGGGAGAATGAAAGATTTTCGGATTCCATTTCTTGCTGTAAGGGATAAACATATTACTTAATATTAGAACTCCCTCAAGAAGAGTTGCTTCCAATATATGTGGAAAATCTACGTGATGAATTACACACACTGTTGATCCCTATGAAATACACAGAAGGGTTTCGAGACCTTACATTAATCTCTCATCAGATATAATATTCTCTTACAAAGACTGAGGGTAAAACTCATGTAATTCCATCAGTTCTAGGAAAGAGAATAGGGAAAGCAAAGACTGCTATAGTTACACTTAAACAAGTATCTCCACCTGCTTCCACTTTAAAACCTTCATCGTATCGAAGGGATCCACCTCCTAAGTGTCAACAATACTAGCCGCCTCGCCAAGATGATCAAAGTGATCAAAGGAGGAAATAGTTTGAAGATTTGAAGAACAAATTTTATTCTTTCTGGAATGAACAAGTTCCTGACTACTTCATCTCAACTCTGGAAAACAACCTGGTTCAGTTCCCAAGGCCCAAAAGGCCAAACAAGGAAAGAGATGAAGACATCCCCAACAATTTCCTGTTTCATCAGATGTTGGGGCATCCCATCCAATAGTGTTTTGACTTCAAAGACCTCATGCAATAGATAGTGGACTCTGGAAAAGTGAAACTAAAAGGTTCTTCATCCCAGGTAGCATGTTTTACTTCTACTGATCCATAGGAAGAAGGCGTGTGGCATGAATTCAAAAGTAAAAAATGCGCAGAAATATGATGATTGAATGGTCAAGAAAATGATCAACCAAACTCATTCCATTTTACAAACTCAATTGAATCAACCAATTATGTATTCTTCTATGAATACCACATCAAAACCCCCTTCATTAGAAGAAAAATACTCAAATAAGTAGCATAATTTGAAGACAAAAGAGCAGTCAGAAGATGATGAGATTGTGTCAAAGCCTAAGTTGTCTTTGAATCTGGAAGATTTCATGCCATCTGCTATAAAAGCACGGCCACCACCCCACAAAACAGAACAACCTAAACTGGTTGATTAGACATAATCTTCATTAGATGAATAATTGATCTTTGGATCCGTTAACATGATTCATTTAACATATCCTTATTCCAATGAAAGTTTTGATTATGATGATCCTAAGTTCTCGGTTTCTAACAGAGGAATTAGAGGAAGTGATAGAGGTCGGGGATACAGGGGAAGACGTGGATATTCTAGAAGACAGTCTTTCAATCCGACCCCTGCTAAAACTATATATGTGGCATAAACTCATGGAAAATCACTTCAGCGAGCTCAACAAGAATAAGAAATTTCTTCCACACATGGTAGATTCAGTCCTAATGCAGTTATTTTGGAAGACCGGTTAGAGGTCACACATTCTTCCTCTCAGCAAATAGATAGACCTAGTCGGTCTAATTTATAGAATCCATGAGTGTTTACAACTTCTTCCCTGATACAAGATGCATCTACTGCCAAAGAATCAACTTCCAAGGAACCTGCAAAACCACATTTTCATGATGGGAAACACAGACCTTTGGACCAAAAATATGATGTCTTGAAAAATTTGGGCAAATTACCGGCTATGTTATCAATTATGGATGCCTTGAATCTATCATAAGATTTTCAGGAGGTTCTTATTGAGGCTTTGTCAGGTCCTCAACAATTTGAAATTGAAAATGTTGCGGCTGAGGTCTACCATAGAGAGAATGATTCTGCAGAATGCCATGTAGTGATATCTTTTACATATTAAGATGAAGATGATGTTCTACATGGGAATATCAGACCTTTGTATCTATCTAGAAATGTCAATGATATAGACATCTGATGAGATTTCATTGATAATGGATCAGGAGTCAATCTCGTTCCTATTGGTACACTTTGTCGATTGGGCCTCACCGAATATGATTTATCTCCTACTTTTATGTTGCAAGGATATGATAAGAATGAACAAGAACCTCTGGGCGAGATTACACTCAAAATTCATTTGGGAGAACTTGTGTCTAATTCATATTTCATGGTTGTTCATCAGGACATAGATTTCAACATTTTTCTTGGAAGACCTTGGCTACATCAACATGCGGTCGTATCTTCATCGTACCACCAGTGCCTCAAATATTGTTTCAATGGTAAAATTGGGACATTTTATAGTGACAAAGCCCCATTCAAAACATGTGAATCTCAATATATAGGGGCAGAATTTTATTACATGGAGGGAAAGGAAAAATCCACGGCAACATAGGTTACCAAAATTAATGCTCCAAATGGTTTGGAAAAGGTTCCAGTAAACCCATTCATACATGTGAGTATAGATTATGTGTCTCCTATCATTCAAATTGACAGTATAGAACTAAATCCAAACACTCTTATAGAAACCTCTCATAATGTCAGTTACAGTAATCGAGCCAAATATCATGGGAGAAATTGTTGATTCCCCAAGCAATGATGAAATATTAGATGGAGATGTCTTCATTTCATCCACTGAAATCCAGAAATTCTATACTTCATCGACCAGGGCAGAAAAAGGTATAGCAATATTTGAGGAAAAAAATGATGTCGATTCTCAATCCATCATCTCCACTCTATCACCCCAGGAAGACCCTTCATCATCAATAGGGTCATAATTGGAAGCTTCTTATCCAATATGTTCAAATTTTAACTTCTCCCATGACCATGTAAATTCTACTTCGTTATCTACAATGTAAGTAGAAATAGAAGAAGTAACACATATTGAAGAAGAATAGGAAGATATCTAGGATTCTCCTCTAGAATTTTAAGAGGGAATATCTAACACTATGGATGAACATAGAGAAATAAATATTAGTACAAAAGAAGATCCACGCCCCACTTTAATTAGTGCGTCCACGCCCCAATGTTTCCACTCATCAATTGGTTTTTCTAGAAGAACATTGAGGATTTAAGCAAGCGACAAGAAGGACACACCCAACTTATAACTCCAAAATTGACACTGAAGTTGATAAGCTTATCAATGCTAAATTCTTCAGAGAAGTTCAATATCCCAAATGGCTGGGTAATATTTTCCCTGTGAAAAATAAAAATGGACAAATTAGATTTTTCATTGACTTCAGATATCTTAATCAGCATTATCCTAAGGATGATTTTCCAGTTATGATAATAGAACTATTAATTGATGCAACATCTAGCTATGAAGAACTTTCCTTCATGAATGGATATTCTGGGTATAATGAAATATGAATGCCTCTAGAAGATGAAGAATCTAAAGCCTTCAAATTCCCTCAAGGTGTGTTTTGTTATCGGTTAATTCCCTTTGGCCTGAAGATTGTAGGTGCAACGTATCAACATGCCATGCACCATATCTTCAAACCCTTTTTGGGGAAATTTTTTGAATGTTATGTGGATGATTTGGTTGTTAAATCCAAACAATATTATATTCACTTGGCCGATATGGAAATCTTATTCAACAAAATTCAACAACTCAATTTGAAGATGAACCCCTTGAAATGTTCTTTCGGGTTAACCTCAGGAAAATGTCTTGGCTTTGTTGTACGCCATCGTGGTATAGAATTTGATCCTAATAAGAAAAAATTAATCCTTGGTATGACACCTCCTAGAAATTTAAAAGAATTAAGAGGACTTCAAGGATAGTTGGCCTATATTCAGTATTTCATTGCCAATTTGGCAGGCAAGTGTTTACCCTTCACCAGATTAATGGAGAAAGGAGTCACCTACCAGTGGTCTGAAGAATGTCAAGAAGAATTCGATACCCTAAAGAAATATCTCTTGAGTCCACCTATATTAATGTCACATGTTGATGGAAGACCACTTATTCTCTATGTGACAGCTTTAGAGTGGTCATTGGGTGCCTTCTTTGACCAAAATAATTATAATGGTAATTAAAATAGACTTTACTATCTCAGTCGGACAATGATTGAGATAGAAACTCGATATTCAAATATTGAAAACTGCTACCTATCATTAATCTTTGCAGTTCAGAAATTGAGACACAACCTACAACATCATGAGGTCCAATTGGTATATCGCAATAACCCACTCAAATTTATCCTTAGTCATCCAATTCTTATAGGACGTCTCATAAGGTGGGCAATTATTTTGCAGTAGTTTTATATCTAGTACATGTCTCAAAAGGCAATAAAGGGCCATGCTCTGGCCGATTTCCTTGCTGAACACCCATATGTAAAAGATACATCTTTAGATATTGAACTTCTTGATGAGGAATTATTCTCTATTCAAGATAATTTTCAAACATGGGAAATGTAATTTGATGGTGCCTCTAGAAGTCCAACATGGAAGAAAATGGAAGATCATAAAATCAACGATGTTGGGTTAGGAATCATGCTTATTTCCCCAGAAATGGTAGTGTTACCCTATTCCTACTTATTGTTGGAAGGTGGTACAGACAATGAAGCAGAATATCAAGCTCTCATCGCCAGCTTGGAAATGGCGCTTCAGGCATAGGTGAATCACTTGAAGGTAATAGGTGATTCAGATTTGGTAATCAAACTAATCAATGGGGATTATTCAATCATAAAATAAGAGATAATCCATTTATATTATTACATTATAGAGTTAATGGTGGAATTTCTTTAGGAACTGACATTTTATTCTATCTCACGATCACAAAATTCCCAAGCTGATGCACTGGCTAATGTAGCCACAACCCTAGAAGATCCAAACCGGGACAAAACAATCATTAGCATTGCCCACCGTCATGTAGTTTCACCTTTTTTTAAAATCCAAATAGAGTAAATCAATGAAATCAGTCCCATTTATGAACCATATGGTCATACTACAGGATGGATGGCACCTATCAGGGAATACATTCAAAATGGAACACTCCCACCTGATAGAGCCGAGAAAGAACAAGTCTGGTGACCTGTGGTCAATTTTAGTCTTTATGGTAGCCCAGATAACCGAAAATTCTCTACAAGCAAGGTTTTGATGGAATTCTATTCAGATGTATTGATGGTGAAGAGACAATGGTTGTCATAAATGAAGTTCATGCAGGACTTTGTGGTGCCCACCAGTCTGGACATAGACTTTTTAGTCAAATTTGAAGGCTTGGATTCTTCTAGACTTCAATGATGCAAGATTGTGTTGATTTTACTAAGAAGTGTCATTCTTGAAAAGTATGTTCCATCTTCATTCATCAACCCCTTGATTTGCTTCATACAGCTAAATACTCATGGCCATTTTCCACATGGGGAATGCATGTAGTAGGACCTCATCCTCTGGCTACATCCAAGCAGTTTAAGTATATTCTTACTGCTACTGAATTATTTTCCAAACGGGAGTAGGAAATACCTCTTAAATAATTTATTTCTAATGGCATTTTTAGCTTCATCAAGTCTAAAATCATTACCAGATTAGATGTCCCTCATACCATATTGACAAACAATGGAACCAACTTCTATTCATCTGAGGTGAGAAAGTTGTATCAAGAATACAACATCAAATCAAAACATTCATCTCGGTATCATACAGCAGACAATGTCCAAATATAGGCCTCTAATAAGACTCTTTAAAACATAGTTCAAAATATGGTGGATAAAGATAAGAAATCATGGTCTGATAAACTTTTTCATTCTTTATGGGCTTATCAGACCACCACCCGCACTACTACACAATCAACTCCATATTCATTGCTATATGGAACAGAAGCAGTCTTTCCCATTGAGGTTCAATTAACTTCACTCAGAGTAGACATTTGTGATCATTCATCCATAGATAAACAATCTCAGATGTGATTTAATGAATTGGAACAATTAGACGAAAAAATATCTTGCACCCTGCACCATTTGGAAGTATTTCAGAATCAAATAGCATGATCTTTCAATAAAAATGTTCATCTTTATTCATTCAAGGAGAATTAGTATTGGTCCTTATAACTCCAATGATATTGGGAAAGAAGCCTCCAAAGCATGATGCAATGTTGGAAGGACCTTACTCAATACATAGGGTCTACTCAAATAGAGCTTATTCTAAAATGTCAATTGATGGGGAACTCATTACAACTCCAACTAATGCAAGATTCCTGAAAAAGTGTTTTGTGCAACAAAAATACAACTTTTGTCCCTGTTAAATGACACTAAACTGTGCAGCACCATTTGTCCCTACTACATGACATTAAATTGTGCAGCACCAGTTGTCCCTGCAACATGACACAGAACTGTGTAGAACCATTTTTCCTTGCTGCAGGACATTAAACTGCATAGCCACCTCTATCATCCAACATGATGTTAAACAATGTCACCTCTATTGTCCTACATGACATTAAATTGTACATGTTCATCCTACATGGCGTTTAAACTGTGGAAAAAATCATTTAATACATCCTACATGACGTTAAACTATGCACATGTCCTGGAAGACATTAAACTGCACAACAATACTTCCTAGCTACATGATGCTAAACTATACAGCACCCTTTGTCCCACATGACGTTAAAATGTGCATTGTTAGTGTTGTTGCTACCTCTTGTTTCCTACACTGAGCAAGAATCACGTGAGCATTGAGTAAGCTTCAACCATAACACCCTCTTTGGGCCTCTAACCATGCATAAGTCCCAACACCATCTTCGGGTTGTTTTCCTCTAGTATAACTAGACCATCAATTCATTCTCAATCAAACTATACAGACTTTGATCCTTGCCTTTTAGGCTGGGTACGTAGTAACCCCCCAATGTTCAAGCCCAAAACCAATATCTTTATGTCGGTTCACCTCCATCTCATACGATGTTGATCTGTGAAACCCCCCTGAAACCAATATCTTCACATTGGTTCACCATTTTCCTTAATATTTGACATTAAACTATATAGTCCCCCATTTTCCTTGCTGCATGACATTAAAGTCCATAGCAATACATCCTAGCTACATGACACTAATTTGTGCAGCACCCATCCATGCATATGACCTTAAACTATTTGCACTATTGTCCTGTATGAAAACAAACTAGAACAGTCTCTTACACCCTCACCTGAGAGGGAATCATTATTGACATTGATCTCCAATTATGTGATATTCCAAATACTACGAGCAGACATGGCAATGCCCAAACCTTTAATCTTGGGTCCAACCATCATTGCACTAAATTCCCCTTTCATCCTTCACATGTATGAACCAAATCTATATAGAGGGTATTTCAAGAACTATGTATGGCTTGATTCCCACCCCTATGGGATACATAGGAACGTTCAAGTATCCCTCGAATCCAGCCCCAAGCCTTTGGCCCTAACCCCAAACTCCACTTTCAGTCCCATGGCTGAAAATTCCCCGTGCGAACTCATGAATGTGGTATGAAAACCCTGGTCTTTATTCACATCAGGTTTATAACAGAAACACAATGTGTCTCCCTCATTATGGTCTCATCTCTACGACCCTAAACTAAGATCTTCTATGATCCCGTCTCACATGATGTTAAACTATATTTCAAGAACTATGTTTGGCTAGATTCTCATCCTAATGAGATATTTAGTGAAGTCCAGCATCTCAATTCAGGACCCAGCCACAACATGATTATATTCAACATTGGTCTATGTATCTCATACATGCAATGGACAATACCCATTTTTCATGTGTTTTACACTTAACCTTAAATACTTCAAGATCACCATAACCCTTTTCAGGAATTTTGGACACACAATTTCTGATACCAAGGAATTCTTTTGCCTAACTATGAAGCATGTTCCCCTAGGCGTCCTTGCATAAATAGTCTACATAATGGACATGTCTGCCAAAATATGCTATTATTTGACTTGGAAACC
This sequence comes from Viscum album, assembly GCA_963277665.1. NCBI lineage: Eukaryota > Viridiplantae > Streptophyta > Magnoliopsida > Santalales > Viscaceae > Viscum > Viscum album. Next base: position 342,875,525 of record OY728135.1, read on the forward strand.
AATGCCCTTAAGTGGCCCTACATAATTCAACCCCCTAACGGGTTTTTCAAATAGAGGTAACTCCATTATTGTGGGGAAACCCTCTTTTGTTCTTATTGGTCTTAACAACGATATGTATGGGTCTGCAAAAAGCATCCATCCTTAACATATGTGTCCCATACTCTTTTTCATGATCCAAAAGTATTCAAGTATATGGTTTATATTTTCCTTTCCTACGTTTGGGTTAGACATTTGTAGGTGTGACATTCATCCAATTCTTTGACAATATTGATTGGGAATATCCTCTCCATATTCAAGTACCTCTCACCATACAGCAGACTCTATGCTTTTGGAAATTTGAATCTCCATAAACTTTCACTGGCTTTTAGCAATAGAAAAGTAAAATTTCTGAGATTTCTTTTTCCTGACTATGCAGTACATGCCCCTAGGTTTCCTTACATAAGTAGTCTACATAATGGATTTGTCAGCCAAAAGATGTTATTATTTGACTATGTATCCAACGTGTTTATGTGGCCCTGCATAATTCAACCCCCTAACGGGTTTGTCAAATAGTGGTAACATCACTCTTAGGAAATATTTCCTCTAATGCTTTTTAGCCCATTTTCATATCATACATCAGATTAAAAATTTCATAAGTCATAGTTAACATGTTTTCACTCATACATAAATGTGGTAATATGTTTTCAAAGAAATTATCATGTAATTGAGTCAATTTTAATATATTCGGTCCAAGCTATTCAACATTAAACATTAGTCGTTTTATGTCCGACATTCATGAATTTAAAATTCCAAAAAGAGACAAGGTACTCATTAAATTGGGAACCTGTAAAAGGAACTCTGAAAAAAAGTTGAGTCCCAGCTCACTAAATGTACATTTTGTATGATTTAGGCAATATTGAGAGACCAAAAGATGCAATGTTTTTGGGTTTGTTTGTATAATCCTATAAAAAATCAAATTATGCTTACAAGGACCATTGGCCTAGGGAAAATATATTAGTAGTTATCAAGAGAATCCAGGTAAAAATGATTGGAGATGAAATGTCTTTTTCATTGATGCATAAGATTAGAAGAACATCCACATATTGGAGTATCTTCCCTTTTTTTATGAATTACAAGAGGCTTTCAACATAACTTTTCATTTGATTTACGGCATCCCGAGCTTCATCAGCAGCCACTTGATGTTCATTCACTTGACCAGATTCACTCTTTTCAGCTTGATGAAGTGCTTTTTTGGCATCTGTGATGGCTTTCATACCATTCGTTTGGACTCCTTCCAATGAATTGTTAAGATGGTCAAGTTCCCCAGTAACAGAATCTAGTTGTTGATGAAGGTGCATCTGTTGGACAACTTTCTCCATGATTTTATGCTTCATCTCCTTCAGAATTGCAGCATGATCAGCCTCATCTCGGGACAACGCAACCTCGAATTCGCTGATATTGGTCAGCAGCCTCACTCTGATCAGATCTTGATGGAACTTTTTCTCCTGCTTCCTCTTTATGATGACTTGTTTCACCGCGGTATGGATCTCTTGATATCCAAAACCACCAAGTCCCAGCATGACGAACAAGGATGATAATTGCGGGATCTTTTAAGACATATCTTCAAGAGGCACTTAAAATATGATTTTCCATATATTTTTCAATGTCTGGTGACGTGAGAATTTGAGTGCCTTTTGCACCTCGGGGTCTAATTCAGCATCTCTATCACTGGGGGGAATATAGTCCGGGATTAATGCACTTAAGGAAGTTCCCTGTTTTACTCCTTCCCCCCTAACCCTTGGTACTTCACTTTCTACTCCCGTTGGGGCTAAGGATGAGGCTTCACCTCTGGATCTAGCCACTGATGTTGACAGCCCTGCATAGTCAATTGAAAGCTTTGGTTAGTTTCAAAGGATAAAAAAAATTGATTAGCTGTCTTGCAAATTAAGTGAAGCCATAAATATTATCATCTTTTACCAAATGGTAGATTATCAGAATGAGAAGGATCCTCCTCTCCTTCCCTAGATTCCATAGGATTTTTAGTATGAGTTTTAGGAAGCTCTGACTGGTTAAGATCCACTTGAGCTAGCATCTCTGAAATGATAGGGTTGTCTCTACCCCTTTCAGGCATCGGCAAAACAACAGCTTGCTCAGATGGAACTTCACATTTCAACCAATAATGTTCAGAGATGTAATAATTTTTTTTAATAGGACGAAGCATAACACTAACGCCCAAAACCTTCTAAATCACAGGGTAATTTGACATGATCTAAAATTTCTTTAAAAGATGTGCCAATTTTCATCATTTTATCCAGTGATATACTAGATTCATGGTTAGACTCACTAGTGGGAGAACATTACATGTCTTCTTGATGAAACTCCTCCTGTGACCTCTAACCCCAGATAGCTTCCTCAAAGAAAATTGCGGAGTTAGTTGTAGTGGTCGCCAAATGTTCTGGTGTAGTATCAACAGGAGCAGTACGAGGAACAAACGCTGGCTCTTCTTCTCTTAGCATTTATTCAGAAGCATCCAAGTTAGTATGAATTTTCGACTGTTCACCATCACCCTCTATTGTCCTCAAAGGAGTGTAAATCCTCTCCCTCAAAGGGGAAATCGAAGAAGCCCCTCTGATCCCAAAAACAATGAGCAACCTTTTCATGAGTTTGGATTCATGACTAGCTGAAGGAATTACCACTACTGATGAAGCATTTGACCGTGTTCTTCTTCTTTCTATGCTTTTTCTTCTTGGACTTTTTGGGTGTGTTGACATCTTCACATCCAAATAAAGGTATTAGAGAGTGAAAAGCCTTGTTCAACTTCTCGTCCATGGCTTGTTGGCCTTGAGATACCTTGCCCGGATCATGAGGAGATTCAGTGGATCCAAGAGGGATGCCACTAGGGCTATACCGTGGTGAAGGGACCTCAGTAGTTCCTTCCATAACAAGCTAAAGGCTGAAGAAAGTAATTTCCTTGAGTAACAAAGCTTTGACTCAAATCAAGTTGCAAATCAAATATGGAAAGAAAATTACATCTTCAGGTGCCACGTAATCGTGCCACTCCTCTTCTACTAAATCACCAATCCACTCAATGGTTCCATGATACATTATTACTTTCAACTTCTTGGTGATAGGAATGGAATCATTAGTGGCATATATGAGCATTTCCATCTCTCTGATGCAAGCCCGCACTTCATCTGGGTTGTCCTCGAAGCGGATATCAGCAGAAGCCTGGAGATTCCCAACTCCAGGGATATGTATCTCTTTATAAAAATCTATCTAGGCAGTTTCAACATCAAAATATAATTTCTGACATGTTTGGATAGCCTCTGGTTGTAAATATTCAGAATGTGCACCGGAAGGCCATGAAGAGGGTCCTATAGTCTGGGACTTCAACTTCCTCCCAGCTCCTGTAATCATCGATAAAGGATAATAAAATGAAACTTTTTTCCCTATAAAATAATGGCGACTAAATTTCCTCAATGATATAACTCACCTAGAGTTGATGGAGTAGGTCTCGACTCTGGCATGAGGATTATATCTGGCACGAGGCCATTTTCACGCATGTCGCGCTTCATCATCCCCATCCTGGGAATCTGGTGAATCAGCCCCGGGTGAAGAACCCAGTGAATCAGCTCTAGGTGAGGAAGAGTCACCTTCAAGATGAAAGGTTTCATTCCTGACACTTCTCTTTTTACACCCCACCCGGTAGACAGGAAGATTCAACACCCCTTCCGGGTATGATGCTACCCAGTTCTCGGCATACCATGTTGTCAATTGAATTGACACTCCAGCAACTGGTAGATCAAACACTTCCCCAGTCTTCTCCATAGCTTTCAGAAACCATATTTGTCAGGAAACCATAGGATGATGCTCTGACCTGACATGCATTGGAGGGGATACAACAATCTAATGCAAGCACTTGAATTGGCTTGCAAATATATAAGGAGCATAGGCCTCACATATAATCTCTCCATCAATTATGGTGGCCAATACACCATCTCTGTAAGCCAACATATATGACCTCAATTCCAGGCTAGTTGTTCCATCATCAAAAAATCTCCCAGTTGGTGGGTTTTCATAAGGAAAGAAATGAAATTCCTTGAACATGCTCAACCTCACCTTCAGATTATAATGATTAAGGGAAAATGGAGAAATTCAAGAAAATTCCAGCACTGATGGCCTAAAAGAACTTCCAGGAACCCTTAATCCACTCTATATAGCGTATTTCTTGAAGTGAGTGGAAATACATCCCCAAAAAACACGGAATGGTCCCACTATTCTCAAAGGAGACTTACCCATATAGACATAGAGTAAGCTCCTGTGAATCTTCACCAAAACTAGGGTGGCCAAGCCAATCATTTTTCTCTCAGCCAACTTGGCTGCAACAACGAAGGTCCCTGTCCTGACACCTCCCTTTGAATCCCTAACTTTCAGAAGATAAACACTTAGCCACAAGTCTAAGAATCCTTCGAGACAGGTCTTCTCTTGAATTCTTTGATCCACTTCATAAACCCACTTTTCAAACTCTCCCGCTTCCAGAGTTGGCCAAAATGTTCCAAGAGCAGACCTTTTATCTAATTTGGGGTAGCTGGTAGGATGAGTACAGGTGGGCCCCTTATCCTTATTCTTGATCAAAAACATATCCATCCACTACTCTGGATGAATATCATTTCTCGGATGACTTTTGGTGGATTTTAAATTCTTGATCTTGTGGAAACTTTTCAATAACTCTTGATCCAAAACTTAAGTCTTCTCTGAATCATTCCAGGTAACCTTAGGGGGGGATGAATTCATCATAAATATCTCTCTAAATATGAGATCCTGAGATCTTTTAGACATCCCACAATCTGATGCCTACTTCACCATGAGTCAGATGGAAATAGTTGGTTTCTGGGATCCAGTGACTGATTAGCTCCGACAGAAAATTATCATTCCTATAGACATAAATCTGCCCAGCCCAGAAGACTTCATATATTGAAGCTCCCTTAAAATCCTTGACAAACTTTGCATAGATTTTATGCACCCAATATTCCCACATCCAAGTTGGCTTCACACTACCTCCAGAATGGAAATCCCAACTCTTTTTCCATCCCTTAGATTGATCAATATGAGAATTTCAGAAAAGAGAAGCATAACAATGCGGCTGCATCTTAGGCTTGTGAGGGTTCATATCTAAAGTACATGGGCTATGACACATTATTTATTCCTTATCCACTGTTCCAGCATCGAAAAATGATCTTGCAACTGAGACATTTTCTGTAGAGAAATTGGTGTATGTCTGAAACCAGGAATGAGGAACATAATTCTTTGCCACTAGAACATTGACTCCTTACAGATGATCATGGCCATATAAAGGCAACTAAATGATCTATAGGAAATTAGCATGATATTTCTTCAAATACGTAGCCAAATCTGGGAGTGTTCTGTCAAAGATATCATAATAGTCATAGCCAATGATGTTCATCATATCATCTATTCTCTTGTTGGCCAACTCATCAGCTGATCCAATTCTTTTTGGAGCCATTGAATCTGTGCAAAGATCAAAAATTTAACTTTTAATAAAGTCTGTTATTAAGAAATATTTGTGAAGAAAACAAAAAAAATGGGAAATGAATTAAGGTGCAGAGGAATTTCCACACAAGTATTGTTGCGCAAGTATTGTCGTGCATGTCAAAATCATTACTGGGGAAGTGTGACACAAAGAATAGAGATTGATTGAAAGCATCAATACACTTGCATGAAGAGAGATCAAAAGATATGAAGGCGGGATGGTTTCTATGAAGTGACGCCCATATATATAGTTTATTCTGTAACTCTGCGTGCTGGAACCTACACACCACAACCAGTGCGCCTAAAACTAGCATGCCGCTGAACCCTAGTTTCTCTTTTTCCTTAGAGTCAAATCCACTTTCCTTTTTTAGATCCAACACTAAGGGGGGAATTTTTTTTTGACGCTACTTTCCATCACAGATTCCAAAAAAATGGAAAGGGGGAATATCTTAAGCACAAAGAGAGTCATCCTTTGAAGAACATCAAAAATTGACAAACGCATGAACAAGAAACCCATTAGGAATAAGTCTCACAAGTTTTCTTCTCACTGCGCAAGTCACTTGCGCGCCACATATGGGTCATGCAAGTCACTTGCGCGTCCTATTATTTCATTCTACCAAGGTTCCCATTGGCCTATAAATATCCCCCATGCCCCCCCATTTCTAGGACGAATTTTCCAAAACATAGATTTAAGCTCTGGTCTCCGAAGACATTGTCTGACGTCTTTGGAACACTTCTAAGGTAATTCTTTACCTATAATGGAATCCCAAAAGAGAACGAATAAGGCCTAAGTGTTGTAACTCTTTAACAATTGTGTGCCTAAGTGTTTTAGCCCTTATGGGAAATAAAGACACTTGTTCACTTCCTTGCCCTCTCAAGGGAACTTGCGCACCACCCTTCTGAAAGCCTCTATGAATGATACAAGGGGCTTGATTTCAAGATCTCCCCAGTATTACCCTATGGATTCATCGTCGCCCAAGGTGACTCATGTCACACAAGTATACTTGCACGACTAGGACTTGTGTGCCAGAACTATACTTTCCCTCATCCTTCCTAGTCACTTAACTTCCTCAAATCCACATATCCTTTTCAAGATATAGCCTTCAAAACCCTCTTCAAATCCATTTATTGCATAGTTCCTTTGTTGGATTCCTTAAATAAAAGGAATTATGGGAGAACCTCTCCCAAAACCTTATGAATTACAAGATTTATGTCACCATGGTTAGGGGTTTCTTATATTACCTCATCTTTTAAGATGAGAAGATCTTTTAGCCTGGTCCTGCTTCTCAGGAATATGCCCAAGTCACAAGTCCCCTTAACCTGGGCCTCCTTCTCAAGAGTAAGCCCATGTCGTAGTTTCCTTAAACATTGGGCATCCTCCTTAGGATTAAGCCCCGATATTAATTATTTTTATTTTGGCTTCCTTCTCTGGAATAAAACCCAATCATAAGTCCCTCTTAATTTGGGATTCCTTTTCAGAAGTAAGTCCCAGGTTTAAATTCCAAAATCTCCATAAAGTAAAAATACCATTATGGACTCTACTTCTTGGTCTTCTTTCCTATGTTCTGGTCTTCATATACATGGGCAGTGATACATAAGTAAGCCCCACATTATTTCTCATAACTGGATCTTTCGTGGCACCATCGTCTGGTTTACTGATACCTCTTATTTCTCACACCGAGCATGAATCATGTGAGCTTAGAGTGTGAAAGTAATCAAGAAATTTATTTATGGGCCATTAACCATGCATAAACCTCATAGTTATTTTATCGAACTGCGTGGGTTCTGATTCCTTTTTAACAAGGATACATGGGTAGCCCATCTACGGGTACAATCCCAACTCTGAAATAATCACTATCTTTATGAAGGACAATAAACTTGAATTTCCCCACTGAGTGGATTTAAAACCAATATGGTCATCAAAATGACCAAGAGATTTCTATATAATGTATATAAGGATAACATTGACTAAGAATCTCTAATATAGACGGATGATTCTCCATCGATGAATAACCTCAAATACGTATAAAAGATTCTCAAAATATCATACATGTCAATCATTGATTTCTAAATCTAAAGGAAAACTATTTTTTTTACTTAGTGAATTAATAAGGATTCATTATCATAACATAAATCTATAAGAGATCCCCAGAGTAGGTAATAATTACTCCCAAAAAGGTGTGATGAGCCTGACCTCCCAATCCTCTTGACAAATGAAAATTCATAAGCCTCATCATTCCATGGATAATGAGAACCTACCTATGGAAAGTTGGTACAAAATGGATATAGAGTCATTGGATGTTTCCAGTTCTACAAATAAACCCGTTAAAAACTGATTGAAAAGTTTGAACCATAAACAAACAAGGTCGTCCCCATTTTCAAAAGAAACACATGGTGAATAAGGGTAAGAAGTCCTATCCAGACAAGATCCTCCGTGAATTATGGGCTTTCTATACCACCACACATACTAATACACAATAAACATTGTATTCAATGAGATATGGTATTTAGTTAGTGTTAACCATATAATTTTAGTTTCCCTTACTTCGAATAGTTATCTACATAACACTCCGAAATGATGAGAAATTGACAAGGTGGTTGAATGAATTGGAGAATTTTGATGAGAATAGGATGCGTACATTACACAATCTTGATGTCCATAAAAATCTGATTTTATAGGCCTACAATAAAATGGCCCACCAATATTCATTCCTTCATGGAGAATTAGTTTTGGATATCAGAACCACAGTTATACCAAAAAATAAACCTTGAAGTTGGAACCAAAATTGGAAGGGCCCTATATCATACATAATGTCTATTATAGTGGAACCTATCTACTAACCACAATGGATGGGAATCTTGTCACAACCCCCAAAAATGCATGTTTTTTTAAGATATACATCACATAAATTCCATCAAAATTTAATCTTATCTAGGTCACATGATGTTAAAATACACAATACCATCCTAGTCTCATGATGTTAAACTACACAATCTTATTATGGTTGCATAAAATTATAGAACACAATCTCTTCCTAACCTCATGACGTTAAACTATATGGAAGTTTTCCTGACCACATGATGTTAAACTATACATAAAACTTTTTAGAAGTAAGATGTTAAATAGCACAGTGTCTCATATCACTACCGCATGACATTAAACTATAAGGGAGACATACTCACCACATGAAATTAAACTACATGGTAAGAATTGTATCATACACATTTTACCTCACACTATATTAATCTAGGAGAAATAATCTTCCCCACACTATGTGTTACTCAGATCCACATAGGTAATTCTTCATCCAAGAATTGCATGTTGCTTGATTCCTTCCATCAAAGAATACATAATGACTCCAAGAAATCCATTGTTGAGTCTACCTGCAATATTCTTTCTTTTCCATGTTGGGTAACCCTCTCCCTTACTATAGGATGTCAAACTACATGGATAATGTCCTTGACACATGACTCTAAACTACACAGTTTCCCATAACTACGTGTCGGCTTCCTCCTTCTCCTAAAAGATATACAATGATACCAAAAACCCTATTCTTGGATCCAGTTATATTATGTCTTTTTCATGATAATTAGTCTTTGACATCACCACATGATGTAAAACTAGACAGATCCCCAACATTCATCTTCATTCATGTCAATTAAGCTTCATCATTACCTCATGACATTAAAATCCATGGATGATGTTCTCTCCATATAAAATTATGATTCATGACTGATGTACTATCTATATAACACTAAACATAATGATTTTCTAGTTCTATAGACGGCTTGATTCTCAATCCAATGAGATACGTAGATATTCTTAGATCTTATATCATGGCCCAACCACCTCATAATACAAAATTCATATCTATCTAATTATCTCAATGTCTTGATTGTAACCTTTTTCATTCCTTTTTTCTCACTTCGATCATATATCACTTGAGATTAAGAATTTTGGTTGAGAAATCCATATATGATCAATCCATATTGGATCATGATAGGGTTAGAGTGGTCTTCAATAAAATAAAAAAAGGAACAATATGAGTCCTCACCGCATGATGATAAATTACATGGTTGATGTCTATTTAAGGACATAAAACATCACATTTACATAGTCCACACTCAAAAAAACCACTATAATTGGTATTTGTCTCACACCACACCTCTATTCAAGAACTACATGTGGCATGATACCTATCAATACATGACACATAGTGACACCCATATAATTATTTATGTGTCCAATTACAACAATCAACAGGAACAATTACCACATATATGTATAGACCAGACACGTGTAGAGAGTTTCCCATTCAATAACTACTTGTGGCTTTATTACGTCCATTTCAAGATATATAGTGCTTCTCATTCCGTCATTATTGGTCCCTATCATAATATTCCCTTTTCAGATCACAGATATTATGTCCTAGTCACATGACATTAAACCAGATGGTTTCTTGAGAACAACACATGGATTGATTCATTTCATTATAGTATACATAGTGACACCCAGATCTCCAATTTCTTGTGCATCTATAATAATCAATGCATAAAATTTCCCCCATTTACATATGGGTCAAAACTACGAAGAGAGTTTCCACTTTAAGAACTATTTCTTCCTTCATTCATATTACCGTAGGATATGTAGTTACTCTTGGATCACCAACTCTTGGATCCATCCACGGTAAAATAGAAAAATGACCACATCCAAGCATATAAGTCAAACCTATGTAGGGATATTTCAAACAAGAACTACACAGGGCTTGATTCCGTTTATCATAGGATATGTGGTGACACCTAGACCACCAATACTAGGTTTATCCACAACATATAAAATGATGAAAATTTACCCTAAACATTATATGGGCTGGACCTGTGCAGCAGCTTTCCTTGCCAAATGATATAAAACTACAAGTAAAATGTCTTGGTAACCTGAATTTAAAACTGCACAAAAAATATATCCCCACTACGTGACATTAAAATGTGTAGGCAATGACCCATTGTCCTCCATTATCATAGTCACTCAATAGTTTGACCCAATCCAACTAGAGTATAGTTTATTTTAGTAATTTTTTAAGAACCTCAGTCCATAAATCACACTTCTTGTATTAAGAACTTTGGGTTGTCTCAAACCTTTCATGACCTTAGGAATGGAAAAGAGATATCTTTGTTTGACAATAATATCAATGCATAAGGTCTTACAACTACCACCCATATACATATTGTCCATATAGAATGGAATATTTGAACCTTGTGATCCTAACATTACTATGATGAGACTCATCACCTTAGGGAGTTTTGGGACTTCACTGGTATGATTTTACCATATCATTACTCATGACCAAAGAACCACATTCCTTTATTTACAAAATTTTCATCTTCTGCATAGAAATATGTTAGATTACTCTTGACCCTAGGTACTGTAATTTGAATTTTGTGTAACATTCCCCTCATTAGTTCCATGTGTATCATGACCTTTAAACTACATGCACTTACATCAATGTTGTATGATGTTAAACTGTATCCTTTGATGGTACAAATCTCAAGACCCTAAAACATCTAGAAAAAGAGACACAAAACCTATCAGGATGAAAAACTACAAAGGGTCTTCAAAGTAAAAGTCATGAATTTTCCCTCTATACTCTTCAACTCTAGAGTTTCAGATAGAATTAGTGTATAAATTAATGAGAAATAATGATCATAGATCCCATTTTGTGGCCCTACTAAAAGTTGAACCAAGATCATTGGACCAAATGATCCATGAAAAAGTTAGGGTAATGGATTTTCACATCTCCACATTGAAAAAACAAGTTCTCTAAGTGGAGACACATCCTTTAGGCTGATCAAAACCTTGTTGAATATTACATTTTCCATAAATTACACTTCATGATTTGAGTGCCTAATATCACTGTAAACCTTCCATGCAACTTGGAAAATGATACTCTACATAAAGGGACACTTTGTTTGACTACTCATGTATACCTATGGCTCTTGTATATGAACCTATGGGGTTCTACCAAATGCGTCATTGCTTTGAAAAATGGTTCATTGATCCCTAGGGTCCTAACATCTCCATGGTAGTACCCATCACCATAGAGTGTTCTGTGCTATTCCCAACATGATTTTCTCATAACTCCCTCATGAATTGAGAAATTGGGACTAAGATTTATAATCCCCATAACTATACTATTAAAGAATATCCAACATCCTCAATGTTTCACCTTTATATTTTTTACCCCTTTCTCAAAGAATGAATGTGACACTTCATTCCCAAACCTTTTGATAGACCACAACATGTGGCTTGAAACGACATGGTGTGGGGACCGAGATCCCAATATAATAACTAAACTGACCTAGAGTTCCAAAACCCTTCTTGAATATATTTTACTCCAATCATAACCTCATCATCTGGATGACTGAGTCATCAAAAATATTTTGTGGACCATAGAAATGATTGGTGATACCTCTATGTGACCATGTTATAAAAGCATAATGTATTTGACCTACCAATCAGAGGCATCTCATTCTTACAGGAAAGGAAATATGATCCTTGTGAACCCTAGTTACATCATGATGTAACTCAGCACCTCAGGGTGTTATGTGTTGTCTCTGGTATGTCTTCCCCATTCCATATTCACTAACACATTATTTTGGGTTATGACTTGCATCATCCATATTCCCACAATATAGGTGAAATTTTCCTCCCAGTTATTTATCTATCATCTAATATTACCCCCATTAATATTTTTTGGCCATTGTAATCGAGTGGGGAAACCTATTTTTATCCAAGTTATCATTGCATAAGGGGTATAATCTGCCAACTAGAACCATCACCTCATTACAGGAAAGGAACTCTAATCCTTGTGATCCTTGGAAACACCATGGACATACTTAGTACCCCAGAGTATTTTGGGCCATCCCTATCATGTCTTTGCTATAAAAATTATTCAATAATAATGTTTCGTAAGAAATAATTTAAACTAAAATGTATCTTATTTCCTAAAAGAAAAACATTAAACTACACAATATATCTATATCCATACCACGTGAAATTAAAACTGCATGGAATACATCATTACAACATGACATTAAATTTCCCAACAAAAGTCTTGGTATCAAAAATTTAAACTACATTTTATTTGAAGTCATGGAATAAACACTTTAAACCACACAGTGTTTGAGGTCATGGAAGTAATACATTAAACTACATAACATATTTAAATTCCTAACCACATGAAGATAAACTACATGATAGATTTCCTTACCACATGACAGTAAACAACATGGATAATTCTACTTCATAAATAGTATTTTTACAATGGTAGAAGATTTGAGATAAAAGGTGCTAAAATAAAAAAATTGAAGTTCTAAGCTAAAACACCATAAACTACATCAACACAATGATTAAGTTTTCAAGACTGGAAAAAAGGAACCAAACCTTTCAGGCTAAAAACCCATAAGTGGGTGGCCTAAGAAAATGTTGAGTCCAAGACAACTAAGTATTCTCCTATATGAAGATAATGAAAATATTAGGACAGTATGAATAAAAATATACAAATATTTAGGTCCCACCATATGGAATTATTAAAAATCAAAATATGTTTTCTATGTCCACTAATGTCAGCAAAAGATAGAGTATTCTTACTCCCATAAATATATTCTAATAAAATTATCATTTTGTGAATAAAGTAATATCATGATAACATGAATAGATACATCAATGAAGAATCTCATGTTGGTGGTAATTCATGAGAATTACTCATGAAAAATATCTTATGATTTGAACATTCAAATCTAGGAATTCAGTTTTACTTGATAGTATGCAAAGGATGGTTATCATTGATGGTCTACACAACATCAAAACAATGAAATATCACACATATCGTGAATAAAAAAATGGACAAAGCCATCGAATGTTCAAAAGTTCTATTCATTGATAACATGAAAAATGAAGGATCTCTTCAAATTATATACTATATAAAGATTCAATCAAGAAAATAAATTATAACAATCAAATTACAATAAGATTTGATCAGATGAGCTAGAAAATTAAGTAAGACTATAAAGAGAATCTTTGATTGAGAGATAATGTGTTTCCCTCCCTACTTATTCTAATGATTCTTGATGGAGAAGGGTCAAAATGAGAGTATATATCTCTTGAAAGCTTTTCTATGTAGATGATAATAAGGAAGGTAATGCTAAAAGTTTATACATTGAGAGAGATATGATCTCCTCAAGTCTTCATATATGCATTTTCAAGATATCTATTTGGTTAAGCAGCTCAGATATGATCTAATGATTATGTTCCACCACCTTTGTAGATTCCCCCATTAATTTATTCAGGTCAGTACCATTAAATTCTTAAAATATCCTCTCTCTAGTATCAAAATCATTCTTCATCAAGATGATTTTTTATATGGTTTCATATAAATGTTGGCAGTTAAAGCCTCTCACCCCAAATCATGAAAGATATGATGATGATTTTCTTCTTGATCATGAAATATTTTTAGGGGCATCTCATTGATCAATGAGTGACTCTGATTCCATATTATCCTACACCATTTCTGATACTCTTCAACTACAGGAGTAGGCAAGTCAAAAGGGTGAAAATCAGTTGAGATGATGAATAAATGAATGGGAAAACCCCATATACTCCTATCTCAAAAGATGAATCATATGTAGGAATAGATTCCACACAAAATTCGTCCCCACTAATGGGATGGTCATTTCTAAGATTGGGATGCTTCCCCAAAGACTCATTTTAATGGTTAATTGGCTCTATTATTACTATTTAAAAAGGTTTCTGTGAGGCACACGGTCTATTCACTTGATGGAATGATCTATTCAACACATTACCCAAGTAGGTTTCCACCCATGAATGGGTTTAGTCATAAGATAGAGTGGTAGGGGAACCAATAGATGGGACAATAATATCAGTATTGGTATCCACATGTTCCAATATAAGACAAAATTGATATATAATCTCTAGATGTTTCACTCCCTACATGCCACTAGAGGCAAAAGGAGAATCAATTTGGATACAGTTGAAATGGTGAGTAGACCGGTAAAAGATCTATAGATAAAAAATGATCATCTCATCTATCTTCTCCATGAGAACCCCATCCCAAAGGGATATCTTATATGAACTCTCGTCAAGAGAGCCACTACCATTATCAATAATTGGCCTAGTTGGTGCAGGATAAGGAATGAAATTGAAGTGATAAGACAAAACCAACATGTCAGAAAGCTCACCATAGGCTAACAACATTACTTCATCCTCGAAGATTTCTCGAAGTCTGGGAAAAAGCATACACCAGGTATCCCAATAGTGTTATGATATTTGTTTCAATGGAAGGGCTCCACCATCAAGCCAAATAAAAAAGGGAAAGGACAATTTATTATTTAACAGATTTTTTAATATGTACCAGAATTTGGTAAATGCATGAAATAGTTGGTACAACTAGATTGAGATGCTAACCCTTTTCTAACCAAGATTCCATCACCAATGTTCTATCTCAAATTCCTGATCATTTATCCCTGGTAGAAAAATACACACATTCAAGAATTTGGAAATGAAACCTACCAAAATAAGGCTTTGGGTTATCTCTGGCCTCACCCACTATCCCCATGAGTTAAATTCCTTAGCTTTTAGGATTTACCATTATGATTTATCACTATCACAAACATTCTAGGAAAGGAATTTGTGAGGGAGTATAGAGATCGTCCATGCTCTGCTACGATTGAGGAAGATGTTGATCCATTCATTAAAAAGGTGAGTGAGTTCATATTTAAATCAATCATTAATTTTCCTTTAACAATTTTTAGAATTTTCCTTTATAAAAATATTGTCTATGTTGCTTTATCCCAGACACCCACAACAAGAAGGAACCCATCATACATTTCCATGGGGGGTACCCTGCTCAGTTGGTACACTAACCCGTGGCTGGTATATTCTTATCAGTGGAATAGATGGAATGAATTGGTAAAATGGAAGAAACAACTAACCAATTCCCTAATAAAATCTATCTTATGGCCGATGATGTACTATGAAACCCATAGAGCCTCACAAAGATAGATTTCATGTAACAAGTAAATTTTTTTAATTTCTTTGTCTAACTCCCAATGGCCACACCCACTCACCAAAAATATTTCCACCTAGATTCAAGTTTGAATTTGACCTCCATCCACCAATAATATTTTCAAGGAAAATGAAAATATACACGAATATATTTGATTAATGGGATGATGGTAGAGTTTGTAGTCATCCAGAGCCATAGGGTATTTCTCTATCATATAGGACAACATTGGGGACTATGCTACAACCATTTTTTCATCCTCAAAAACCATTGTAAGAATATAATCTAGGGAAGTTGACACACAACAAGATGGAAGATTTTAGTCAGGAGGTGGATTAGAAACGCCATACAGTAGGCTGAATGCATATAGGGGAATCTGGTGTGATAATTGATAGATATGAAGTTCAAACAAGATAATATCTTTCAAACAATCATTTTTAAAATTCAGACAAAATCAAGGCTAATTTTTATGGTTCATAGTATTCATGGACCTCTAGATATCTATAGTGAAAGATGCATTGGAGATACAATCCATATGAATAAAATTAAGTGGAATATTTTAGACAAACAAAAAAATATCATAAAAAGGGATACATGATCCTTGACGCATCAGGTGCATCACATGAACCACATGGGGATTCATGATTGCATATTTGACTTGTGAACTGTCTGACCCCTGGAGATCTCATGGAGTACATAAACTATATAACATCTCATGACCTCATGGCCCTTTATAAGATCCATGACCATGTGACCCTAACATTGTCACAAGAATTTCATGATAGTCTAGTGGTCATAAGGCCGAGCTAGTGGATTATGAAAAACCTACAAAATGGCCATGAAACCATGGATTTAGGAATATTCTAAAGAAATTAATGAAGATAGATTCCTGGTCAATTTGAATGAGTTATATAGAATATACGTTCTTATAAACATATCTCGTGATGCTATTCTCACAAAATAGTATTACAGACAGGTATCACTGTATGTTCTCATGGAGGTTTTGAAAAAGGGGTCACATTATAGAGGCTAATCGTAGGAGATATGAGGAGTAAGATTACCCAATGAATGAGTCACCCTATATTAATATTTTTATATGGAATCCCTCAAAATACCAATGGTAACCCATAAGACCAGACATCACCTAAAATACAGATCTGGGGTATCCCCAAAGACTCAGTAGGATATTTACGTTCCTCAAAACTAATCCCTTGTACCTAAAGATATTTCTACTGAGGGGGGGGGGGATTTTTTTATGACTACCAAATGAGTATCATAAAATCTAAAAGGGAATATATACTTGAATCATGGGTAATATTTAATTCACAAAACAATGTAACAGAATGTGTATAGAACATATGGATTTGTAACCTTCAAAATGATACATGATCACATGACCTTCAAAAGGCCACGAAAACAAGACATGCACATTGAATAACCCATTTAAGATCACACTAATCCCCTTTGAAAAGTCTCATTATTATCAGGAAGTCATTTAGATCGTCGAGGATCATGAAGATTCCACTAGACAAGTTTCTCTGAGTCACACAATTTGTCAATCGGAAGGCACATGAAAATCATATGAACCCCATGTAAAATAAATACTAAAAATATACCGAAGGTGGTGACATTATTAATTTATTTTTCTTCTTTCGATGCACTCATACAGTCCACAATACTTTGTAAAGTCCTTAGAAATATGTCTACATTGTCACACAAAATTTTAGTAGCATGCCACTTTCATCATTTGAATGGTTTCATACATCTCCATTCAATCATGTGCTCCCCTATGGCTCCATAAATAAGAAGAACGATTTTATATGACATGGCTCGCATGTCACCACTATACACATTATTGGACACGCAACACATCACAGACAAGGAGGGTGATTTTCTTCGAAAATACTCAAACAACCTCATGAGATCTTCTGGCCTTGTGAAAAGGAGAAGGAAATAAAAAAGGGAAAATATGGAAGCCTCTTGCAGAGAAAAGATACATTGATCATCATTTGAAAGGGGTCATGCACCCTGGGTTATCAAAATTATTCTTATAAAATCCCTCTTGATAAGATTCAATGTCTTGCAGAAGACCCTAGATGTGTTGTCTTTGATCACATGAAGGCCTTTCCACATGCATCTTGATTTCATGAAGACATGTAGACACATTGTTCTTACCATGAATAATCTCTTTGAAATATACACATGGTTTAGAAAAATCCCTCTTATCAACCTAGGTACAATAAAAATTGCTGAGGAACATTTTCATGGTTGATGAATATCATGTAGCTCTATAAATTACTATTGGTAAAATAATGTGAAGAATGTGACACTGAAGTCCCTCAACCGAATCCAAACCAAATCCATGAGATACATACTATAAAATGTGGCATATAATTGGGGTTGTGAGGAATATAAATCATTCCCCCTCAACATAAAAAATTTATCCTTGATCTATCCCACATGGGAGCACATGAGGGAACTTATTGAAGAATTATTCACTCAATCATATATTTTTACCACCATGTAAAATCTGGGTAACAACCTACAGGATCCTAAGGCATGTAAAATCACTTTGGGTGATCACTTGAGATCATGTGAATGACATCTAGAATATCAGTTATATTATGTGAAATAGGTCTCACATATTTTCTGGGACATGAGAAACCTAAAAAACAAGACAACACTAGCCAATAAGGAGGATCATATTCAATGAAGGATATAAAAATACTAAAAATATGGTAAAATTGTGTGAAGAACATATGTGATGATCCTCATTTTCTTCAAATGAACCATCTAGATCATGTGACTATACTAGAACATGTCACTCAAATCATGTGATGCTCCCTCGACATACTATTCGGATTATGTGATGTCTTTTGGGTATTTCAAAGCATATTGAATGTTTCCCTCTAGGAATACCACCCAAATCTTGAGCATCCCTTTGGGATTTCTAGCCAAACCATGCAATGTCCTCTAGACATGTCTTCAAAGTTATGCGGTGAAACCTTAATAGAACAACAAAGTATCATGATGATACCAAGACATTTCAGCCTGGATCATGGGACATCCTCTATACATGTCAACAATAATCTCATGATGTCCTCAAGAAAAGTGATCAAAACCATGAAATTCTCTCCAAAAATTTCTTCCTTGATTCTATTATTTCCTCTAGACTAGTTATCCTTAATCATGCAATGGCCTCGAGACATGTCATTTAGGTTATGTGACATCCACCAAAAAAATCTATAGATCATGATATTGTCTTTAGAAATTTCCATTGAGAAACAACAGCATGTACATACATCCTTAGACATGTTAGGAATATAATCAAAACTTGTAATGGATAAAATCATATTGTGTCAACCAGATTTACCATGACATGATAACCATGTCCAGTTGAGATATAAGAGAAACATCAATGTGTAAGCCTTGATCAAACTGAATTATAATAAGTCTTATTCTTTCCATAACTAGGATACATAGGATTTACTAATAATTCCTAAGATAAAATGGGAATTCACCATAATGTGATCCCCATTATATCTCTGATATTCCATCCATCAATACACAATCTCTCCAATGGGCGGATCATTCTTCCTCATCCATCCATAAATTGAAAAGTCAACTAAACTATGAGAACTCTAATTACTTCTATAACCATGATACAAAGGACTACTTTCTATATCCTGAGATCATATGGGCATCCACCCTAGTGGGAACCCCTCTATGTCACAAATATTCCAACCCTCGAGACCCAATTTCTTATTGGAGTTGGTGGCCTAAAACCAATTACATTGTACTTTAATCATTAATAAATACCTTATCACATCTTGATTTTTCTTCTGCATGACAATGCATGTGGTAATGTCCTATGGATAGCTGCTGCATTAAAGGGTCCTAGAGGATCTCTGATAAGATGAGAGCCCGGAATTTCCATAGCACTATTCTTGAATATATGTTCTATAGTCCAATGATGTTATTTGAGGGACAAAAATAATACAGGTCATTAGGGGTGAGGACTCATAAAACATTGAGGAACCTTCTCATGGTGTGCATCCTTGGTAATATTCAGGAAGATATTATGAGAATGAGACCAGCCAGTAGGCAATCCACATTTCATAGTGTCCTTGGATGTTCCTTTCTACAGACTTGTGTATTGGTCCTTAGACTTTAAGATTATTATTAATGGGCATTACAACTTGCACACATAGATGTATTGACAAAAACGGTGATGACACACTGTTCATAGCGAGGTAGGATATGTTGGGTGCGTCACAAGTGATGCTACATTAATAGATAATTAGAGAAAGGATTTTTCCCTTTTGTTCCCTAATGGAAGTAGATATATTAGGCCCTTTGATGGAAATGATATAGCCTAAATAAATCCATGGCCATGGTGAGGAATGGGTAAGTTCAATTTTGGAATGTCAAAGAAAGAATAATCGAGCACATCGATTGATGGCACTAGCATGTAACCTGCTTGATTCAAGAGATCAAGACAAAGGGATTATATTACACAGTAAGCATTCATAAGTAGTGACACGTCATTGCGGTGTTAACTTCTTTCTCTATGGGCGCCTTGGCATGTTGCTAGATTCTAACCATGGAATTTATGTAGGCTCTATCTAATGCCACTAAGAAAGAGGCTTAGAGGGTCACACACTAAGTGTGTCCAAGTATCTCAGTTAAATAATGATTATTTGTGATTGTGGTTTTATAATTATTTAAGGATGGATGATCGCATTTATTTTAACTCTAGTTATTCGAGAGAAAATATTTTGGAAAAAATAATATATTTATTAGTGAGTAATTTAGTGATATTTATTTTAGAAATAAATATCCATTATTCAAGGTCTAATAAATTTGGTGGAGGAAATAAAGGAAAATGTAAAAATAAAAGTGCATGTTGTGTATATTAAATATACACACTGTGTATGTTTTTTTGAATTTATGAGAAATAATATTTTTTATTTAAATAAATAATATTTGGTGTAATTCACTAGGCATAGGACAAGTAATAATAATAGACAATTTTTATTATTATATATGGGGAATTAATAAGAATTAAATGAAATGAATAAATGATTTCGAGTAATTAATTCATTTTATTATTATATGTAATTAAAAATCCCAATTATATATTTCTCATCAACCTAGCAATTTTTTTGTGTGGTTGTGAACAATGGATTTGGAAAAGATCTCAAACCAAGAAAGAATTCATTTTCCACCAAGAACGATCTCAAGCTAAGAGAGAGAGAGATCCACCTCCACCAGATCAAGGTGATAGATTTCAGAAATCCCAAGTGAAGGATCTTCCATGATATCACCCGGAGATCCCTTCAGCGACATGCAGAGATAAATGAAGCACGTTTGGATCACCACTAGAAAAATCCTACACTTGGATTTTACGACACAATGAAGGATCACATCGGATCATGACTGGAAACATCAACGAAAAAAGAATTCCATCAAGATAATTCTTGTCAATAAATTTAATTAATTATAACCAACATATGATGATCCTATATATGGTTCTAAGACTCCCCTCTTTCTTTTTCATTCTTCGTTCTATTCTGAAGATCCGGTGTTTTATTATTGTGAAGGATCTTGGATTGATTGTTGTTAATGCTAAAATTAAAATTGGGTACACCCACCAACGTGCTTCAACTACACCCAAAACCTACAAGTGGTATCAGAAAGAGGTTATATTGCTGGTTATAATTATTTAAGATTTTCGTTGGTGATTTAAGAATTTATGAATATATTTGTTTCAATTCAAGTTAATCGTTCTTTAAAATATGAATCTTGAGATCTATTCCTCCTCTCAAGTTTCTCGTTCACCTAAAAGGAAAAACATTTCTTTTAATGATGATTAAATTAAAATAGAGGATCTCATATGAAGGTGATGAATATTCTTTGTCGTACAACACTAGAATACATGATTTGTATTTGGAAGTACATGTCATGCAGTTTAGGTTTAAATCATCAGACTGATCTTCCAAATCAGGCTGTGTTATAGAGTATTCCTAAGTCATAAATGACATCATGTGTTGACCATTAATAGGTGGCACACGGTTTCCGGATTACACAATGTGTGGTCCACTGAACATGGCATTTATTTCCTTCGGGCTAGGGTTGGACCATGTACCCCGTACACGGCTATCCTGGCTAGAAATCGTGTAACGTGGATACTACACGGTCTGTGTCCCACTGAACACATCGTGTACTCCGAAAAATTTCGACGTACATCTACATGCCATATCTTCGAGCATCTACTTCAGATGGAAGGTGAACAAAAGTACAGGACATGTAGTTGGAAATACACACCGTGTACTCTTCCAAATTATGAAAATTTATTAAAATTTATTATTATATTATAGAAAACCTTCATACGTGCACCATAGTGCTGGTGAAAAGATGAGGTACAATATATGATAGGTGTTTTATATGTGTGTGTTTAATTTAAAATCTATGTAATGTTCATTTCTACGCATTTGGTAGTTATGAATTGAAATTCACCTGGTTGCCTCTAAGGTACAAGTTACATATGAAGATAATTTTAAATGAATTTATTTGTTTAAAATTATGATGGATGAGAATCTCAAGGAAATTCAGAAAAATGGTTTATGATAAAAGGATTGATTAATTAAAGATAATTAATTGAATTGAGCATGATTTATCTTAAACAAGAATGATAAAATAATTTAATGCTAGATTTATTTATACGTAAATATCATTGCATGTATGGATGATCATGAGCTAGACCATGACCTTTTTTTCTGAATGGTTTCTTTTAATTAATTTATTTAAATTAAATTTATTGTCTTGCGTGCCTTCTCATCATTAATATGTATGGCATCCGTGCCCAAGGTTTCTTTTATGTAAAACCCTATTTTCCCCCTCACCTACATGTGATGTAAAAGCATATGTAATGGATGGAGCTCCCAAGATGGTGGAGGCGGATCAAGTTAGGAGTCAAGGTGAAACTAATCAAAGGAGATACAAAGGTGGACAGGTGAAAATCTATAAACATGAACCCAAAAGGTTCAATGTGGTTTTCCCTAGGTCTTGGGTTATTTTATCAAATGATAGATGAACTAACCAATAGAAAACGCTCATGATCATACCATTTACTTTATTTCTATTAGTTTCATGGTTTATTAACTGTGGGTGTGTTTTCACGATCACATAATTAATGAATTAAAGAAACATGCAAGATGGATCTAAAATAAGAGTGACTTATGCAAAAAATATTATCTTAGACATGGTTAATCACTGAAGTATATCACACTTAATATTAACAGGCATGTAATCAACGATAATAAAATGGTAATTTATGTATAATGATAATAACCCACAAAGAAATAGTAAGTCGGTATAGCCTTCCATAATCTTGGTTTGAATTGAACCATAGTTCAAATTGTTTGACCAACCCTAGTTGGGGTTCATTCAATTATCAGGGAATTATAATTCAAGGTTTTTGGTTTACTTAACTTGGTTTGTAGCAAGGGTTGACTGCCACAACAGGACTTGGTGTGACCAAGAGTAAAAGTTTGAGGAAATCCAAAAAAATAAAAGGATTTTAGGATTGGGGAGTCCACTCAGTGGATCAAGGAGATGCGAGTTAATGCGGTTGGAATTTAGAATGCCTACCTAAAACCCTCCAAGTTTCATGACCAACCCTAGTTGGGGTAATGCAATGGGAAATATGGATCCTTGCCACTAGAATATTCAGGAAACAGAATACTCTGATGTCAATGGTGAGGGCTATTCAATTTCGATAAAATAGTGGGAGACTAATAAGTATTAATTTAGTTATTTGCATCAGTTTTATCATAATAAAGTACTAAACCTTTGCTCATATTAATTTTTAGAAAAAGAAAGAAAAATGACTTCAAACATATCATTTCTAACTATATTTGTAAAGGAAAACCTTCTCACCAGAACTAATTTAAAAGAGTGGCTGAGGCGTTAACGTGTCATCCTTTTCCACGAGATGAAATTGTATTCCTGGAAGACCATATTCCTGTTGCACCTGGAAAAGAATCCAGTGATGAGGAACTATCTCTCAATATGAAACACATGGATGATGCCACATACGTCCAATGTTTCATGCTGTTGGACATTTTTAATGACCTCTTGATGCAACATGAAAACATGGACGCGTATAGCAAGATGTCTCACCTTAAGAATCTCTTTCAAGAGAAGGAGAGATATGAGAGATATGAGATATCCAATGATTTTTTACAACTATTCTTGGAGATTATGCGCCATCTGGGCCTCATTTAGTCAGGTTCATTTGCTATATTGAATGCCTAAACATCTTAGGGGTTATGTTCTCAGATGAGTTGTATACAAATCTCATCATTTCATAACTGCCCAAGATCTTTTCAAGATTTATTGTCAACTACAACATGAACAACATTGAAAAGAGTCTATTGAAACTTCTTACCTTAATTCTCCAGGTAGATAAGGACATGGGGTGTGACAAACCTACAATCCTTACGGTGAATATGAAAAGGAAGGACAAGGAAAAGGGTACAAAGTCTTATAAATGGTCTAAATCCCCCGAGCGTCATCCCTCCAAGAAGGGGAAGTTCCAGAGGCAGGGCAAGGAATGAGAGGTGGTATGATTTGCATGTGATAAGAAAGGCCACTGGAAGAGGAACTAATCCCAGAAGTATGGGGACGCTAAAGGTGCATTCTTTATCTAGTGTAATCATTCCATTTCCACAGATTGGGTATTAGATATAGCTTGTGGGTGTCACATTTGTATTCAAAAGTGGTAACCAAGTATATTTAAAAATATTTCCATAGGAGAGGTGGATCTTTGAGATACCAATGGTACGAGGCTAGCCGCGTTAGCCATTGGAGATTACCACGTCTCATTTTCAACTGGGATGATTTTGGTTTTGGAATAACTATTATTATGTGTCTAGTGTTACCAAGAACATAATTTTTGTATCTTGTTTGGATATGTATGTATTTATTTTCAAGTTTGGAAATAAGGGTTGTCTCTTTTATAAGAACAATGTATGTTATGGTATGGCGCATTTAAATAATGTTTTGTATGTATTAAATTATGAAAACCAAGTGTTGGCAATCGATAATGAAACAAACTCACATGACTCATACATCACGCAGTTGTGGAATCACCCTCTCGATCACATAAACGAGAAGAGATTGACAAATATTTAACTAGATGGAAATTTAGACTCTTCTGAGCTAAAACCACTTGATAGATGTCACGCTTGTTTACAAGGAAAAATGACCAAGCCATCTTTCAGTGGATATGGTGAAAGTTCCATAGAGCTTCTAGGATTGGGGCACATGGATGTGTGTTGACCATTTCTAGTAGAAGCTAGAGGTGGATATTCTTACTTCATTCTTTTACTGATCATTTCATTAGATATGGCTATGTCTAGTTAATGAGGTATAAGTAAGAAGCCTTAGATGAAATATAAGGAATTCAAGAATGAAGTAGAGAACCAGTATGGTAAGAATATAAAGAAGCTTTGATTGGATCATGGTGGAGAATATTTAAACCAAGAGTTCATCGATCATCTACGGGAGTTTGGGATTCTATATCAGCTCACTCCTCTTTATACAACACAGTGGAATGGTGTTAGTGTAATGAGAAATCACACCATGTTGGACATAGTGAGGTTGATGATGAGTCATAGAGATCTTCCATTATCATTTTGGGGATATGCATTACAGACTACAGAATTCACATTAAACCGAGTACCAACCAAGGCGGAAAATAGAATTCCCTTTCAGTTATGGAATAGAAATAAACCCATTTTGTCGCACACATGTGTATGGGGATGCGAGGAATTTTTTAAGTCCTTATCATTTAACAAACTAGAACCCCAGGGCACAAAGTGTATCATTATAGGATATCCCAAGGAAATGAAAGGATATTACCTATATAACCCTTCAGACAAGAAAGTGATTATTTCCAGAAAAGCCATATTTTTTGAGAGGGATCACATCCTCAAAAAGGATAGTGGGAGCAAGATTGAATTTGATGAAGTTGATGCTCAATATACACAAGAGTTGGTACATGAACATGTTTCACAGGACCCCATGGAAGAGGTTCCATAAACACAAGTACTGTGTAGGAGCTCAAGAGAGGTAAGGGGACTAGAGAGACTTGGTTTCCTAGTTACTAAGGATGGGGAATCATTATTTTGGGAAAATGATGAATCTATCTCCAACAAGGAAGTAGTAGAAAGCTCATAAGGTGCAAGATTTCTAGAATCTATGAATTCTAATATGGATTCCATATATCAGAACCAAGTCTGGGTTCTAGTCTATGAGCCAGTTGATGTAATGGATGTTGAATGAAAATGGGTATTCAAGATAAAACTGGACATGGAAGGTCAAGTTAGCACATATAAATCAAGGCTAGTGGCTAAAGGATTTAGACAGCGTCAAGGAATTAACTATAATGAAACCTTCTCTCCATTTTCCATGTTTAAATCCATATGAATAATACATTCCATAGCATCATACCATGAATATGAGATTTGGAAAATGGATTTCAAAACAAAATTCTATAACTAGAACCTTCAGAAAAATGTCTATATGACACAAACAGAAGGGTTTGTGATACCAGGTGAAGCCAAACAAGTTTACAAGTTTCAAAAATCCATTTATTAATTAAATCAAGCATCTAGGTCATGAAACATTAGATTTGATAGAGCCATAAAATGATTTGGTTTCATTAAGCATGAATGTGAGCCATGTGTTTATAAGTAGTTTAATGGGAATGTGATCGTTATCCTAGTAGTATATGTTGATGACATATTGCTTATTGGAAATGATGTACCAGGCATACAGTCAGTTAATAAGTGGTTGGATAAGTGTTTCTCTATGAAGGACTTAGGTGAAGTAGCCTACTTTCTCGGGATCAAGACCATTCGTGATAGATCCAAGAGGCATCTTGGACTATGTCATGGTACATACATTGAGCAGATACTAAAGAGATTTGGTATGGAACAATCCAAGAGGGTATTGGTTTCAATGTCACATGCCATCCATCTTTCTAAGAAAATGTGTCCTCAGACACAACCAGAGAAATATAGAATGAGTAAGATCCCATATTCTTCGACTATAGGATCCATCATGTATACCATGTTATGTACTAGGCTTGATTTTGCCTAAGCAATGAGTATGGTAGGCAGATATCAAGAAGATCTTGAAGAACGACATTGGAATGCTATTAAGACTATCCTTAAAAATCTTAGAAGAACTAAGGATATGTTCCTAGTGTATGGAGGAGATGAGGAGCTTGTCATCAAAGGGTATGTTGATGCTGGTTTTTAGACAGATCAGAATGATCTGAAGTCACAATATGGATATGTTTTCTATCTCAATGGAGGAGCAGTGAGCTGGAAGAGCTGAAAGCAGCTAGTTGTCACCAATTCTATAGAGGATTCTGAATATATAGCGGCTTCTGATGCAACCAAGGAAGCTATATGTATTTGGGAATTTTTGAAAGAGCTTGATGTGGTGCATAGTAGTAAAGATCTTATCACGTTGTATTGTGATAATACTGCAATGGTGGCTCTTGCAAAAGAACCAAGGTCACATCAACAGATGAAGCACATACTCTGAAAGTATCACCTCTTGATGGATTTCTATCAAAGGGGTGAAGTTGCAGTGAGCAGAGTGTCCATGGAAGAGAACGTGGTAGACCCCATGACTAAAGGCCTATCTCAGCAGAATCATGAATATCATGTGAGAGTTAGCAGGTTAAAAGTTGTTATCAGTTGGTTCTAGTCCAAGTGGGAGTCTGTTGGAGTTGGTGGCCTATAACCAACTAATTGGACATTATTCATTAATAAATACCAAATCAAATCTTGATTGTTCTTCTACGTGATGATTCATGGGGTAATGTCCTAATGATAGTGGTTGCATTAAAGGGTCATAGCGGATCTCTGCTATGATGAGAACCCGGAAGTGCCATAACACTCTTTTTGAACATATGATCTATGGCTGGATGATATTATTTTAGGGACACAAATAATACAGGTCATTAGGGGTGAGGACTCATAAAACATTGAGGCACCTTATCATGGTGTACACCCTTGGTAATATCCAAGAGGATATTATGAGAATGAGACCCGCCAATAGGAAATCCGCATTATATAGTTTCATTGGATGTTCCAATCTGCAGACGTGTGTATTGGTCCTTAGACTTTAAGATAATTATTAATGGGTATTATAACTCATTAACTTAGATGTATTGATGAATTATATGACGACACACTGTTCACAGTGAGGTAGGATACGTTGGGTGTGTCACAAGTGATACAACATTAATAGGGAATGTGAGAAAGGATTTGTCCCTTCTTTTCCATAATAGATGTAGATATCTCAGGCCCTTTGATAGAATTGATATAACTTAAATAAATCCATGGCCATGGTGAGGAATGTTCAAGTTCAATTCCATAAATTCAAAGAATGAATAATCAAGAACATGAGTTTATGGCACAAGCATGAAACCCTCTTGATTCGAGAAATCGAGACAAAGGGATTATATTACACGTTAAGTATTCATAATAGGTGACAAGTCATTGCGGCGTTAACTTCTTTCTCAATGGGTGCCTTGGCATGTTTCTCGATGCTAACATTGAACTTTAGGTAGGCTCTGTCTAATTCCATTTATAAAGAGGCTTAGAGAGTCACACACTAAGTGTGTCCAAGTATCTTAGTTAAATATTAATTTAACAAGTTACATAAAGATTATTCATGATTGTGGTTTAATAATTATTTAGGGATGGCGGATCACATTTATTTCAACACTACTTATTCAAGAGAATATATTGTTGGTGAAATAATATATTTATTAGTGAGTAATGTAGTGATATTTATTTTAGAAATAAATTTCCATTATTCAAGGTTTAATAACTGTGGTTGAGGAAATAAATAAAACATGGAAAAATAAAAGTGCACGCTGTGTGTATTAAATATACAAGCTGTGTTTTTTTTATTTTTTTGGGAATTTATGAGAAATACCATTATTTATTTAATTAAATAATATTAGGTGTAATTCGCTAGGTGCATGTCAAGTAATAATAATAGCCAACTGTTATTATTAGACATTGGGTATTGCTAAAAATTAAATGAAATGAATAAATGATTTCTGGTAATTAATTCATTTTATTATTCTATGCAATTAAAAATAACAATTATATATTTCTCATTAGCCTAGCCATTTTTTGTGTTGTTGTGAACAAAATATTTGGAAAATCTCTCAAGACAAGAGAGAATTCCTTTTCCACCAAGCACACTCTCAAGCTGCAAGAGAGAGATCCACCTCTACCAGATCAAGGCGATCAAAAGCGGATATCGCAAGCGAAGGCTCTTCCATGATAGCACTCATAGATCCCTTCGTCAACATTCAAAGATACATGGATCATATGTGGATCACCACTAAATGAATCCTACACCTAGATTCTACAACACAATGATAGATCACGTCAGATCGTGACCATAAACAACAACGAAGAAAGAATTTTATCAAGGTGATTATTTTCAATTAATTAAATTAATTATAACCAAAATTTGATGATCCTATCTATGGTTTTTGGACTCCCCTATTTCTTTTTCTTTCTTTGTTCTATTCCAAAGATCTGGAATTTTATTATCGTGATGGATCTCGGATTTTTTGTTGTTAACACAAAAATTAAAGTTGGGTACACCCACAAATTGGAAAATTTGTTGATGATGGTAAAGAAAATAATTATGAGATTAGATATTATATGATGACATTCAGGGATGGTGTATTATCGACCATGATTGATGGTGAAATTTTCCGTGAGGCTTACATCCTTTATAGGTTTTCTCTTCAGTTTAGAAGTCTTTAACAATCAAACACATTTCTACATACGTATGTTTGACATGAGAAGCACCCAATGGTAGCGAGACAATTATTGATCTCAAAGGCTTTAGAGGAATCCAAATTGTAAATGACATTGCCTCCATCAGATGAATCAATCAGATTGGAAGCTGGATATGCCAAATATTTGGATTCTTTATATCCTCAAGGGGATTTGACAAAAGGAATATATCAAGTGGCAGCTACAACAACTATTTCACTTGTAAATCGTGGTAAGAAGTCCAAGTTCAGAGATGATACAGAAGTTTCAGAGGTTTCAGAGCCCTCAAAATGTCTTCGCAAGAGGTATACCCAGAAGACCAAAGCTAGAGAGGAAATACTTCCAACGCCAAGGTGATCCAGTCACCACCATAAAAAAGTTCATATTCCATATGTTGGTCATTCTGATGAAGAAAGGGGCCTTAAGAGGATCACCCATCAGAAGGTGTTGAATCCCCTCTATAATTAAACATAACAATATTGAATTACATGTGACCTTCAATCATTCATCATTGAGAGAGTGTGACCCGTGATATTAGGTATGCATGGGCATTCCTCCAACATGACATTTGAATACTAGATATTGGTGATGTTAAGTTACCTTCTGATTGCAATCTGGATAATAACCTAGCTGAAGTACATAAATATATTATGATGCTAGAGGTTTTTATATATGAAACTGATGAAAAAATCCCAACATCTAAACGAGTATATCATATGATGGACTTAGAAGTACACGAAGGGGTAATTGTTGAATCTAAAGAGGAGTGTGATATTTATGTTAATAATGAGAATGTTTTTTCCTTTTTCTTTTGTCTCAACTCTGCTATACCATTCATCATCATTAATATTGATGAAATTGTATTTGTGCATCCTAAATACAGGGAAGGAATATTTGTACCAGTTCTTGAATCACCAAAGTATGGTCCTGAAGGCTCTCCCATTGATGCAACGAATGATGTTCCCAGGTCTCTAGAACATTATATATGAGTGAGAATTATGAATGGGGTAATGGAAAAAGATAATCCTCAACCATTACCTTAATTTTCTCTTTCTAAAAAGAGTGTTTCAATTTCTCCCCAAGCTTTTGAAAAGAAATTCTAGAGAGCAATGAGATTGATCTAAAGTGTTCATCAAAGGAGTAAGTATTTATATTTTTCTTAGGGTATGTAATTTTCTCAACATACTCCGGTAATCGTGTTTCATCTTGTAGAATCTATGTCTCTCTCTTCTCTCAAGGGACTAAGAATTGATTCTTCTAGACTAGAGAAGGAAACTCTAGGAGAAACCAATGTTCATGTTGATGAATATGAAATCTTAGTAGATAAATAATAAAAATATTCAGCTATACCCACTCTTGGATCTTCTGAGAGAGAGAGGAAATCCATGTTAATATTAAATATATTCCTCAGTTTCATTTGTCAGTGGATCCTGAAATAATCAATATTGATTTTCCTATTGCTCCAGAAGAATTGAATGAGGACCCAGGGAAATCTGAGATAATTACTAATATTGGATGAAAACAGGAAATACCTGATGCAATTGTACCAATTGAAGATCCAACAAAACATAATGTCAGTGGATCCAATTTGGTCATCAACCAACATTTGTTGGATACCTTAAATAGTGTGGATGCTATAACATTTCAAGACACATAAAATGAAATGATGGTGGAACTTAATCCAAATATTGATATTCCAGGTTCCAAAAAGGAGTTTGGGGATTTTCATGAGGAATTGAAATGATGTAAGTCTTTATTATTTCATTTTACATACACAATTGTTCTTCTTTATTTATTCTTTACATCAATGTTCACCTTATGCAGCTTTATCTACAGATAATGGTGAAAATGCTCTTCAGGAATGGGGTATTCCACTCTCTCCTTCTATTGGAGCTGGAGAAATACCTATAGAGGATCCTCCATCAAGAGATGCTCCAAATCCTTAAAATATAATAACTAATCAAACTCAGGGAAATTCCCCTTCTCAAGAAACATCATTTCAAATCACTGAAGCTAAGAATACATGGGATGAATCCAATAAAGTTGCTAACTTTTTATTGGATAAATATAGTCATCTGTGTGAATCATGTCTATTTTCCATTTGAAACTGATAATTACCTTGATTTATCATTTTAGGGTTATCAGCTCCATGATCATAAGGGGAATCATATACTATTTTGAGAGAAGTAGAAAAAGAAAAATCTTTAAATGATCTGTTTCTAGAGTACATTTTACCTCATTGTAGTGACTCAGATTCAGACATAGAGAAGAAATATACTCTTATCATGGAACAGAAGAAGACATGGTGGCATATCTGAAGCATAATTGTAGAGAATCCTTTAGATGATTTTTTCTACCATTTTTCTAAACTCCCAGCATTATTCTTAATATTGGGATTTGGAGTATTTAATAATTAACCAATCCATTATGCTATGAAAGAAATCATTCACCGATAGGAGCAGGAGAATAAGCTGTGAAAATATTTTGAATAGGCTAAATATATCATCAATATTGGGGGATTTCAAGCTGTAGTAGCTAAGGTGGAGGAAAATCATAACACAAAATCGATTGAAATTATCCAATAAACCAGATAATCCATGAATGGGTTGTTATATATTAAACAAAACTAGATGATATTTATAACAAATTTGAGAAATAGAATCAGACATTGTGAGAAACCCAATTAGAAGGGATAACTTCCATTTAAATTGCTAAGGAAAAACTTTATCAGGGTGAGGAGGCTATAGTTGCTCAACAATCTCAACTTCAACAGGTAGCTAATAATGTTTATGAAGCTGTTAAACAAATGAGGATTCATGTTGAGAGTTTATTTTTACACAGGATAGAGAGGCTCCGTTCTGTGGATGTCCCTATGATTCGATATACATGAAAAGGATTTAATGTCTCCAATCATATGTGTCTTCATTCCTATTTTCCATTATTGTAATATTAATCGTAATGATGATGATGAACCCTCTTTTTTAATCATTAAACTTTTATGTTAGACAACCATGATTACAATGACAAGAATGGAGTTCTTAGAATTTTCTTATTAAGCTAATTGTCCTAAATAAGCATAATTTGATTTTTTCTATGGTTATATGGACAACCCCAAAAATTTTGTATATTTTGATTTTTTATTATTGATTAATATTACCTAAATTATACATAAAATTTACATATAGTGACCTGGGACTCGACTTTTGTTTAGAGTTCCCTTCACAGGTTTTCAATAGAATGAGTACAAAGTCTTTTGTTGTTGGTAGTTTAGAGTCATGCATGTTGGACTATAAAGGGCTAGTATTTAAGGTCGAATATCATTGGCCATAAATTTTGAAATTAAATCCCTAAAAAGACTCTATGACAAAGAATTACTTTAATAATCTTTAAATATTTATAAGGGAAATCTTGAGGCATGATTTTTATGGTCATTAAATTTAAAACTTTTATAAAAAATGGGGGAGTCTTTTTCCAAGAACAGAGTTAACAATATTTTAAAAAACCCGTTATTGGGGTTGTGTTATGAAGGGCCAACTAGGGCATATGCTGCATAGTCATATTAATGGAATATTTTGGTTGATAGGCTTATTATGTAGGCAACTTATTCAAAGCCACCTAAGGGAACATACTGCATAGTCAAGAAAAAGAGCTCTTTAAAGTATAACATTTTATTATTGATAGATAAAGGAAAATAATATTTGGGTGACTCAAGATAACAATGGTTGGTTTTTCCATGGAAAATGAATATTAAGAATGATAATCCATTTTATGCCGACATATGTCATGAATAGGAAAACTACTATACAAATTTAGTGTATTAAGAATGGTTAAAATTTATCAAAAACTGAAATTTATGATATCAAATTGGGCTGTTCTAAGTCATTCAGTGAGGAAATTGGTACTGTTCAGTTTTAAGTCATGCAGTGAGGACATTGGTATTGTGCAGTTTTAAGTCATGCAGTGAGGAAATTGTGTGGATTTAGTATAAGGTCTTTAGACCTATCAAATGTGTGAGAATCTCCCAATTTATTGATAATTTGTTTAGAAATATATTACCATATCTAGGTATAGAAGTAAAAATCATAAATTGTGATTTAATAATTTATGAATCCAAAGGATGATATGGGAAAAGGGGAAAAAGCATTAGAGGAAATATTTTCTAAGAAGGAAGTTACCATTATTTGACAAACCCGTTACGAGGGTTTTGTTATGCAAGTCCAACTGGGGCATATGCTGTATATCCAAATAATGGATTCTTTTAACTGATAGGCCCATTATGTGGGAAACATAAGTAGGGCCACCTAAGGGCACGTGCTGCATAGTCAAGAAAAGAAGCTTTTTGAAGTTTGACATTCTATTTCTAAAAGCTGAACAAAGATTATAGAGATTCAAATTTTCCAAAACATGGAGTTTTGTTTATGGGGAATGGTACCAATATATAGAGAGGGTATTTCCAACCAATATTTCCAAATAATAAAATTATTGAGACTCCTACGAAGTCCTGACCCAAACGTAGGAGTTATGGTGTCTTATAGTTTTTGGTCACACAACTAGGACTAGAAATGGAAACAATATATGATATGTGGTCATGTGGTTCCAAGGTTATTTAATATTGCATTGAAAACATGGTAAGGTAAATGTGTAAACTACGGTCTTGAAGACATTCAAATTGAGATAAAGATAATGGGAAATGTATCCTTGAATATCTGTTTTAAAATAGATATTCATATATATTGTCATCAATGTTTGAAGGGGAAAAATATACTATAACTAAGAAAGAAGTTACCATTATTTGAAAAACCTGTTATGGGGGCTGTATTATGTAGGGACAATTGAGGCATATACTTCATTGCCAAATAATTTAATCTTTTTACTGGAAGGCCCATTATATAGGCAACTTATGCAAGGCCGCCTAAGGGCACGTACTACATAGTCAGAAAAAAGAGTTATCTAGTATTCGAAACTCTATCCCTAGAAACCATAAGAAATATTATGAATATATGGAAACATTCAAGATTAAGAGTGTGGAATCTTGAAGGATTTATTCCCAATGCATATGAGAAATATTTGAACCGATATTTTCCATGAGTTTTACATCCTTTACATAGATCTAACTCATATGTAAAATGGAGACTTCCTTTATTTCCTCTGAATTAATATTATGATGTGTAGTTTTATGTCATGCAATTATGATATTGTACTATGAAGTTTTAGGTCATGCAGTGAAGAAATTTTTAATTCCATAGAAAATTGAGACACCTTATTTATATAAAGAATCCTTTTACCAAATTCCTAATCCCATGTGATCTATGCTCAGTTTGAGAAACAAGGAACACTAAGGGTTTCTTCTATAACACAAGGGAGACATATGTGAAGAATATGGGTGTTATATTTCCATGCAGTTTAAAGTCATGCATTAAGGACAAGATGAACCAATGTGAAAATAAAGTCTTTTTGTAGCTGGAATAAGGTATAAAACCCAAGTGTTTATACGTGTCTTGCTAAGGGAAAGAATCAATCCATATGTAGTTCCTACAACATTACCTATGCAGTTTTTATTCTTATACAAATAATAAAGGGTTTTTATTATGGTTGGGATCAATATTGGGGATCTAGGCATCTTACTTATCTCAAATATATGAGAATCAAGACGTACGTAGTTCTTTAAACAATCATTCCACACACCAATTGAGTTTGACATGAAGAATGGGGGATTTTGACACGTTCTGAGAGAACGGTAAATCTTAGGACATAAAATGATATAAGGACCAAATCATATATCATAAGGAAACACTCTGTATATATCTGATTCATATACAGGAGAAAAAACGAAAATAAGAAGATTTTGTGACTACGACTAGGCCCAAAATTGGAGATTTAGGCATCTCTAAATATATCCTTGAAAATGAGAATCAATCCATACATAGTTCTTTAAACAAGGTTCTTATGTATACCTGACATAGAAATAGGAAATAGAGTGACTCATGTGCTACTAAGGAGTAGAGATTATGTTAATGAAGTTTTCTTATAGAAGATACTAACATCAAAATATAGAAAACATTAGTCGTACAATTGAATGTCATGAAACGAGGAAAAATGATGTCATTCAATTTAATGTAATGGGACTAAGACTATGATACTACAAATTTTAATGTCATGCAGTATGAAAGAATATGGTTGTTATGAAGTTTAATTTCTTACAACTAGGCTGTTATAATGTGCAGTTTTCATTCTTGTAGCTAGGACATGGGGGTTGTGTGGTTTTTAGTCTTCCAGCAAGGACAATTCTACAACCACACAAAGTATTTCTTTAAGAATATCACATTGGTTGGAGTTGTAATAATCTCTCCATCCATTGATATTAAGTCATAATCTCCATTGAAATAGACATTATGTATGGAATAAAGTCGTCACCGCTTTCAATCATGCTTTGGTGGTTTCATCCCTTGTATCATTGGAGTCCTAAGGACCAATACCAATTCTCCTTGAAGAAATGAATGGAGGGAAACATTCTTGTCAAAAGCTCGCGCTATTCTATTATGATAGGCTTATAAATGGTATAGAGTATGCAATATTTTCTCATATAATCATTCCTGCTCATTGAGCCATTTCTGAGACCTTTCATCTATAGACAACTGGTCATAGATTGCAACTCTGAATGAAGGAAATTTCATTTCAATTGGAAAAACTGCTTCGATTCCATATACCAATGAATAAGGAGATGATTGGGTGGCAGTATGAGTAGTTTTCTTATAATCCCATAAATAATTAAAAAGTTTATAAATCCATGGTTTCTTAACTTTATAAACCATTTTTTGGAGTATATTTGATAGGGTCTTGTTGATGGCCTCTATCTGTACATTGGTCACCACATGATAGAGAGATGAATGGTTGGATTTGATATTATGTTCCTGATATAACTTTTTTAACTCATTATAACTAAATTTGTACCATTTTCCATCAAAATAGTATTTGGGACACCAAATCTAGTGATGATGATAGTTTTGAAAAAACTAAAATTTCTTTTGGCTCTAACTTCTTTGAGAAGTATTACCATGACCCATTTAGAAAAGAAGTCAATAGCTGTAAGAATATACTTGAACTACTTAGTTGTAGCTAGAGGATAAGGCCCTACTACATCTGTTCCCCGTGTGTAAAATGGTCAGGAGTATTTATTTGTTTGTAGAAACTCAGGGGGTTGATGAATGGAGATAGTATGTACTTGGAAGGGATGACATTTCTTACTAAAATCTATGAAATCTTGCATCATTGAAGTATAAAAGAATCCAAGCCTTCGGATATGATCAGAGAGTCTATGCCCAGACCGGTGGGCACCACAAGCTCTTAAATGTACTTCTTTCATGACATCTGCAATATCTTCTACATCAATACATCAGAAGAGAATTTCATCAAAGCCTATCTTGTAGAGGATCTTTTGGTGGTTTGATCTATCATAATAAGTAAAATTGTCTTCTCGTCACCAGATCTATTATTTTTAACCCTATTTAGTGGAAGTATTCCATTTTGAAGATATTCCATGATGGGTGTTATCCATCCCGTGGTATGACCATATGGCTCAGAAATATGGAAAATTTCATTAATTTTCTTCATTCTGGTTTGAAAAAAAAGGTAAGATCACACGATTATGGGATATGCTAATAAATATCTCATCCCAATTTGGATCTTCTATGGTTGTGGCTGCATTATCCAGTGCATTTTCTTGGGCATTGTGTGATAGTAGGACATAAGACAATGTCTTCTCTAAGGGAAATTCATCCATAAACACTCTGATGATATCACACAAAGGAATTAATTCTTTTTTTTCTGATAGAATATTGTCCATTAATTTTCTTGATTACCAATTCTAAATCAACTTTTCCCTTCAAGTGATTAATTTTCACTTGAAGTGCTAATTCTAAACCTACAATAAGAGCTTCATATTCTTCCTCATTATTGGTTCCACCTTCTAAAAATAGGAAGAAATAAGGCAACTCTTTCTTTTCTAGATAAATAAGGACAATTCCTAACCCAACTTTGTTGAGTTTAGGGTTTTCCATTGTCTTCCTTGTAGGACTTATAGAAGCACCATCAAAGTACATTTTCCATGTTTGTTAATTATCCTGAATAGAGAAGACTTCTTCATCAGGAAGTTTAATATTTAATGATGCATCTTATATAGATGGATGCACAGCATGGAAGTCAGCTAGATCTAGGCCGTTTATTTCTTTTTGAGGCACAAACTAGATATCAAAATATAGAAAAATAACCGCCCACCATTCCAATCACCCTATAATAATAGGATGACTAAGGATAAATTTGAGTGGGTTATTGCAAGATTAAAATTGGACCTCATGATGTTGCAGATAGTGCCTCAATTTCTGAACTCCAAAGATTAATTCTAGGAAGCACTTTTAAATACTTGAATACTAAATTTCAACATAAATCATAGTTCAACTGAGATATTAAAAGATGTTTTCATTCCCCCTATCATTATTTTAGGCAAGAAAGGCACCTAGTGAACTCTCTAAAACTGTCACCTAAATAATAAGAAACCTTCCTTAAACCGGTGGAATTAATACTGGTAGACTCAATAGATATTTCTTCAGCATATCAAATGCTTCTTGATAGTCTTCAGTCCATCAGTAGGTGACTCTCTTCTTCATTAATCTGGTAAAGGGAAAACACTTGCCTACCAAATTAGTGACAAACCGTTGTATATAGGCTAGTGTCCATAGAGCCTCTTAACTCTTTCAAATTTCGAGGAGGATACATACTAAGGATTGATTTTGTTTTCTTAGGATAAAATTCGATACCACAATGGAGTACAATGAAACCAAGGAACTTTCCTAAGGTTTCCACGAAAGCACATTTCAAGGGGTTCATATTCAAAATGTGCTGCCAATGTTTATATAATATGGTCTCCAAATCAACCAAAGAAAACCACACCTTGATGGGCTATGAAGGTTTTAGATTCTTCATCTCTTGGGTCCATACAGATTTGATTATACCCAGTATAGCCATCCATGAATGAAACACCTTCATAACCAGCGGTTGTATCAATTAAACGATTTGTAATCAGAACTGGAAAATCATCTTTAGGAAAATTCCGGTTAAGATCTCTGAAATCAATGAAAAATATAATTTTCCCATTCTTCTTATTTACTAGGACAATGTTGACCATTCATTTGGGATATTGACCATCTCTAAAAAAGTTAGCCTTTATAAGGTTATCAAATTTAGCTTCAATTCTTGAGGCATGAGTTGGGTGTGTTCTTATTGCTGCTTTCTTGAATCCACGATGTTCTTTTGGGAAACCAAAATGATGGGTGTCTACATCAAGATTAAGTCCTAGAATTTCAACATAATTCCATGAAAATACATCTTGATGTTTCTTTAGAAATTAAGTATATACCTCCTTCTTTTCGGAGGTCATGGATGCACTAATTATCGGGGGGTGTTGATATTATTCTGTACCAAAATTTATTCCTCTGAGCTCATCCAATGTTGTAGAGACACCTTCCTCAAATGCTGGAAGAGAATCTCCATGATCTTCCTCTTCTTATTCATTACGTGTTAGCTCTTCTATTTCCACTTTCATAGTAGATGACAAGGCAAAACTCCAAGAGTTAGAGGGGGTGTCAGTATTTGAATATCCAAAAGAAGAGGCCACCATATCTGACTGTACTGATGACGAAGGGTCTTCTTGTTGTAATACAGAGGGGATGATGGATTGAGAATCAACATCCTTTTCTTCCTCTATAATTGCTACAATTTCTTCTACTCTGACTGATGAGTTAGAGGCTTACTGTAGTTCAGCAGATGAAATGAAAACATCTCCATTTAGGCTTCCATCATTGTTTGTTGAATCAAAAGTTTCTCCCATGTATTCAGGATCAATTGCCACAATTGACATTATAGAAGTTATTGGACGAGTGATTGAATTTGGGTTTACCTTTTCAATTTGTTTATTAGGTAAAACATAATCTGTAATGAAATGTATGAATGGATTTGATGGGATATTTTATAGTCTATTCAAGGAATTAACTCTAGTTATTTATTTTGTTATGGAATTCATTCCTTTTGTGTAATTAAACTCTTCCTCAATGTATTAATATCCACATGTTTTTAATGGAGCCTTTTCACCATACAATTTCTCAATTTGACCATTGAAACAGTACCTAAGACATTGGTGGTATGATGAATGTATGACAGCATGTTGATGTAGCCAAGGCCTTCCAAGAAGAATATTGAAGGCTGTGTCCTGAAAAACATCCATAAAATCTAAATTAGACACGAGATCTCCAAATTGAGTTTTGAGTGTAATCTCACCCAGAGGATCTTACTCATTTTTATCATAAGCTTGAAACATTAAAGTCAAAGTAGATATGTTATATTCAGTCAGGCCTAATCGATAAAGTGTATGAATAGGAATGAGGTTGAATCCGGAGCCATTATCAATGAAGTCTCACCAGATGTCTATGTCATTGACCATGCCAGAAAAATACATGTTTCTAATATTTCCACATACAACATCATATTCATCTTTATCTGTAATTGACATGACTTCCGCACATTCGGCAAGATCATTCTCTATACGGTAATCCTCAATAGTAACAACTCTGGTTTCAAACTCTTTAGGACTTGACAAATCCTTAATAAGTGCTTCTTTAAGGTCTTCTGACATATTCAAAGCTTCCAGAATTGATATACTGGCAGGTAATTGGGCCAATTTTTTCAAGACATCATACTTTTAGTCCA
This sequence comes from Viscum album, assembly GCA_963277665.1. Taxonomy (NCBI): domain Eukaryota; kingdom Viridiplantae; phylum Streptophyta; class Magnoliopsida; order Santalales; family Viscaceae; genus Viscum; species Viscum album. The sequence continues at coordinate 342,915,780 of OY728135.1, forward strand.
AAAGCCTACATTTCCCACCATGGAGATTCTATTTTCAGGTTCTTTGGAAGTTGATTCTTATGATGTAGACGTATTCTATATTGGATCATAATTTAGAAATACTTCTGGATTTGTTAGATTCGACATACTAGGGCTATTAATTTTCAGAGATGAACACAGTGTGATTTTAATTGGCCCTCTAAAATAATTATATCAGAACCGAACATGTCTAAAATGGAAGAAACACCTTGTTCCAGTTGCGCCTGCTAAAGGGCTCTTCTACGAGTTTCTGATGCATATATGGTTCAAGCATGGGTAGATTTGAAATGGTGGTTTCTTTAATTCCCATTTCTTCCCCTATATCCTCAAACTTGGCCTCTTCCTCTTGTTCCCCAATTAGGAATATGTAATTCCAAATCAATTTAATCATAAACACCATTGGAATAAGGATCCATTAAGTGTATTATGTTGATAGAACCAAAGATCAACTCTTCATCTGATGCATATTCTTATTGATTGGTTAATTTTGGTTGTTCTGTTTGGAAGGGTGGTGGCCATGCTTTTGAAATAGATGGAATAAAATATTCCCGGTTCAAGGAAAAATTTGTCCTTAATGTGATCTCGTCTTCTTCTAACTCCCCTTTTTTCCTTCTTACCATCTCATTTCATTAAGGATCGTCCTTTTGATGAAGATGGATTTATTGTGGTAGAATTGGAAGAATACACAATTGTCTATTTCAAATGTGTTCATAAAATGGCATGAGTTCGGTTCATCATTTTCTTGATCATCAAATCATCATATTTATTAAAAATTTTACTTTTGACTTCATTCCATTATCCATATTCTTCTGGATCAGTAGCTCTAACACATGCTACTTGAGCTGATGAAATTTTCAGTTTCACTTGTCCATAATATACCATCTTTTGCTAGAGTTCTTTGAAAAAAAACATTTCTGGATTGGATTCCCTAATATCTGGTGAAAGGGACAATAATTCAAAAGATCTTCATCTTCATATTTATTTAGATTTTTTAGCCTTGGAAACTAAACTAAATTGTTTTCCAGAGTTGAGAGGAAGTAACTAGGAACTTGTTCATTCCTGAAAGATTAAACATTATTCTTTAATTCCTCAAACTATGTCCATATTTGATCTCTTTGATTATCTTGATGAGGATGTCATTGCTTCTAATGCCCAGGAGGCAGATCCCTTCGGCATGATGAAGGTCTTGAAGTAGAAGAAAGTACAGGTGTCTGCTTGAGTGTAAATGTAGCAGCTTATGCCTTTCCCATCCTCCTCCCTAGAGCTGATGTAATTACATGAGTTTTAGCCTTAGTTTCTATAATATAGTCTTCTATCTATTGATCGATTGATGTAAGGTCTTGAAACCCTCCCATTTATTTCACAGGGATCAATGGTATGCGTAACCGGTCACGTAGAGTTTCCACACATATTGGAAGTAACTCTTCTTGAGGGAGTGTTATAATTAAGGAATATGTTAATCCTTTCCATCGTGTAATGAAAAATGAAACTCTTTCATTATCCCCTTGTTTACAATTGTAAAGATAAAAAAACTATATTATTTGGTAGCGTTGAGCTAAATTGATGAAGGAATTTTTTACTGAGACCTTCCCATATAGTGATTGATAAAGATTGTAAACTTGTATACCTAAAAAAAGCGGCTCCCTGTAATGACTACACAGAACACAAAAGCTTTAATACTTTTTGTTGTTGGGAAGTTCCAATCATGGGATCACAGTGAGAAAAAAATGCATTATCTGTCTTTTTGGGTCTCCTGAACCAATAAATATTGGGAATATGGTATTCAAAAAAATTTCTAGGGGAGGAATTGCATCCACCCTTTCAGGGTAAGCTCTCTTTTCTGGCTGAACTGGTGCACGTAGTTCTTTCATATCTTCCAATTGAGTTGTTGATGCCTCAATTATATTCATAAGAATTTGGGGAACTTCTGGATGATATGGAACCTATACAGGTACAGTAACTGGATCATGAGCTGGTGCAATGACCGGAAAAACCACTGATGGTGGTGCTAATATTTTCCTTAGATAACCCATGGGAACTGGAATATCAGGATGTGTCTGATCCTTCCATGATTTTTACCCATTTGAGGGAATTCATTATCTGCATCTATAGTTACTACAAATACTCTTTGTTGAGGAGCTCTTATAGGATGTGAAAGTTGAGGACCTACCTGGGGAGTACATTTAGAATAAATACTCCTTCTAATTAATTCTTTATTGAGTCTTTTCAATTCCTTCATTTCCACTTCTTTATATGGAAATCTCTCTTCAAGCGAAAGAGATTAACCTTTGCCAGTGGAAAAGTGATTTGCAATCTGAAAATTTCATTTCTCTTTGTTGGATTCTTTTCAGACAGGTGGAATTTTATTATTTGAAGGAATACCTAGATTCTGGGTAAACCTCTAATTTTTGGAATGCACACCTTCTTCATTTGACTCAGTGTGTAATGTACTATGGACAAGAAATTCTTCTTCTAATTCCCCTGAGCTAGACTCATTTTCTGAAAGATCTTCTGTAGTGGGGTTAATGACACTCACTGACGCATAATGCATCAATGGCATTTTTTCGGTATTTTTGTATGATTGTTTCCCTCTATATCTTCCATGATACCATGTTCTCGTATATGATGAATTCACAAGAACTGTTTGGAAGATAGTAACCCAAAGAGAATCCTTGGATAGTTCAATTGTACACTTTTCTTGTGGCTTTTTCCCAAATTGGGAGAAAACTGACTTTCTTTGTGGAGGAGATTGTAGATATAAAAAATCACTCAACCCTGCAAGTTGGGGATATTCCTATTCTTCTTCTACAAATACTGATAATTATTTAATGAATTTTAAGGTTGAATTAAACGATCCCCCATCCTTGCAAGATGTGGTGATTCTTGAACTTCTATGACTGAAATTCATGAAACTGCTCTTCTGATTTGGCGAATTTTGGTTCAGACATTATATGGGTGAATTATCTGACAACAACTCAAATCAACTTTTTTTGGAAGATTTCTTTTATTTTTAAAACATTTTCATTCTCTGATGCCTAACATCCTATAAGAGGGATGCCTACTAAAAATTCTCAAATGCTTGACGTAAAAGTAACTAAAAAATTTCTTTTCTTTGGTCCGGACTCTGATGAGAGTTGGTTGAGGCCTGTTCTTTAGCGTACATTCTATTACATAAAAATCTATTCATTATGGCCAACGTTGGGAAATAACATTGCATGGGACCACTTTTGGTGGACTTTTTTGGTTTTGGAGTGTAGGGAAATACAATGCTCCATGTGCACCCCATCCTCTACTACAAACACTAGATTGGGAATTAGAAATTAAATGGTGTTTCCTCTTTAAAGAATTGATTCATGCACACTTAAGGTTTCTCTTTGGTATTTCAACCTTTGGATATTGGGAAACTGAGAGAGATGAAAAGTAAATTTGGCATTTCAACCCTTCTATTACCTTTACATGATTTTATATTCATCATATGGTAATAATTTCGTTTTCAAAAGATGAAAAATCATCCATAAGTTGAGTTTGATATCATTAATTCAATCTTATAGAATCAATTATAGAATTTTATACTGGAATTTTTCCAAAGTATAGAACATGACTGGTACTTCTCCCTTATCCAATTGTTTCCTCATGTTTAACACATCTTCATCGTCTTTCACTAGAGGTTTATCCTCTTGGTCTGGCCAAAGTGGATGCTATGTATTAGAAGACAAATGACCCAAGGGAGGTTTAGAGAATGGTTATTCCCTTAAGATGAATTCTGGTTGAGAAAGTGTTTCACCTCTCAATTATAAGGCATCAGACATGACCGGCTTTGTGTTTGCAAGTTCCTTGAGATAGAAGGGATTTCTTGCCACTACATTGTCAATTATAGATTTGTCTTGACAATGAAAAATAATACCGTGGAGAGTACTTTCATAGTGAATTCTATCATGAGGAAGATCACCATGGTGGATTATAGCAAGGGTTAAATCATCTTGCTCCTTTGTCTTCTGGCCAGAAAGAGGGTTGTTGTGGCTCTCATCCAGAGATAAGAACAATGGATTAATCGAATTTTCATGAAGCAAGCCTTCATGGTGATGTGTTCGATGAGGAACTTCATAATTACTAAATCCACCCCCATAATTTGGTAATGAGAAGATAAGATCTTGAGCTGAAACAGATAAATGTATGAGGGCTTCAAGAACTCCAGTATTAAGAGGAGCCAAATCACTACTTGACTCTTGATTTTCCAAGAGTGCTTGGTGAGAATTTTTTTAGATGTTCTCTTATACTTAGTTGGGCCACTTTCTAGGAAAAGTGGTTATCATGGGAAGGTGCATGTGCCTGCCTTGGATTGGTTACTGGAATGGAATGATTACCTCCAATTGGAAAGTGTATATGTTCCCGATCTTATTGTCTGTATGATATGGTGGTGTTTGCCCCATGACCTTTCTGGAATGCAATAGAGGTGTGTATTTGTTCTGGGATGGCATGATGATGTGTCATCCCATGTGTGGGAATAGTTTTATGAGTATGTTCCACTGGTACTACTAAAGTTGTTGTTATAATATCCTGACAAGATTCCAGGATATTGGAATGGATTTGTGTCTTCCCCTTCACCCTTTATAAGATATGTTTGGTGAGTTCAACCACTAGAATGGGAATATACGTTCATTATATATCTAGAGTAGGTGCATGTTCCTGCTCTTTTCCTCCTTTTCCATTCAATGGGTATTGACATTACTCATGTATGGTGGAAGAGAGTTGGGTCTGCCCAAAATTTGTGGTTGGGGCTTTCCGACTGACTTCTCTGGGTGCTACCAAATGTGACTGTTGTCCGACTTGGTAAACATTGGTAGGTGTATGTTCCTGTTGGCTATTTCCCATCAAGATTGGATGACAGACTTCCTTCAATACTAAAATCCAAGTCTACTGGTAGAATTTTTGATTATAAACAGGTGTATCATCTTGTTTACTAGTTTCCACCACATTAGATGGGCGAGATTCTTTAAATGTATTCAGACGAGCCAGATGACAGGATGATAACCTGTAAGAAGGTGTATGTTCCTATTCACGGAACTCCACTAGATTTATCATGGGGAATTGGTGGGTTTTTGCGAGATGAGTCTGCTGAGTAGCAAAATTAGGACAGATCAGTATATGTGTCTGCTCGTTTTTTTCAATAAAGTTAAGTTGATGGGATTCTCCAGAAGGGGTAGAGTTAAGAACCTGCTCCCTGTTGAATATAAGTGGCCATTGTCAGTTATTCTTCCTTGCCTGGGTCTGAGAGACCTGGGTTGAACATCCAAAGACAATAACCCCATCATGTTGGAGGTTCACTACTGCGCGATTCTGGTGATGGTGATTGCTGAAAGGATTCCTCAAGAAGGACTCCTGCATTCTTGAATTGAGTCATTGAGTGGCACCTTTCTACACCTCCCTATAGTATTGGAGTGATTGATTATTGAGTTCTGTGGATAAAGACCTGAAAGGGTTCAAGATGGTGGTTGGAACCATCTTCTTCATGATCATTGGACATCATTTTCCAGATGATCGAGGATTGTTATTGACCTGGAGGAACTCCCGAGTAGCCTCCAAAGTCGGGATTATACCGTGTCGGTGATATTATTCTACCAGCACATTAGAGACCCAGTTTTGAAGATGTTTGGTTAGCGATGACTTCATTCCCATGGATGGGGATCTATCATGAACAACCATTGGGAAGTTCACAGATGTTGCTTTGAAGAAATACATTTTGGAGTGAAGGGAATTCTGAGAAAAACCAAGACAATAACAAAACTCCATTAAATCAAAATCTTTTTAGAGGGATACATGCATGATTGATTCCTTTGTATAGCCTTCATTTATATATTTATAGGGGCCTAACAGGTGGGTAAAATTATTAACTTGGTTAAGGATTCATGTCGGGTTCAACATTTTTGTTTCGTAGATCCCTGAAACATGTATTTTAGTTTTAAAATCACTACTTCCAGGTGGTTTCCATTGGATTTATTTATGGAACCAGAAACATCCAATAGTTCATTATCCAAATAAGAGCTTCTTTCCTAAGGATTAATTTTATTATGTATGAAATTCATGATACTTAGTAATGCGCATTAGTTGAGAGGATGGGAGGTTAGGCTCATCACAACCTTTTAGGGGGAATTGTTGTCTACTCAGGGACACTTTTTGTAAATTTAAGATATTTTCATGAATCCTTATTAATTCACCAAGCATGATATAATTTTTCCTTAGAATTTACAATCACTTATTAATATGTGTGAAATTTAGAATAATCTGTTTGCATTCAAGATTCTTCATTAATGGAGATATCCATATGTATTCGAGATTTTCCATCAATGGTATCCTCTAATATACTTCTTAGAGATTATTTTAATCATCTATTTGACGATAGATGTTTTTAAGCCACTTAGTGGGGAACTCTTGAATTTATTTTCATCCAGGACGATGAGGGTTTGGTTTGATTTTGGGATCGTGCCCATAAGATGGGCTACCTATGTATCCTTGTGAAAAGAATTATAACCCTCATAGTTCGATGCCACTGAATGGGACACATCATACCTTTTATGTTCATATGATAAGGACTTAGCCGTATAGTTCAATGTCATGTGGTATGGATATCTTAGTGAAAAGTGCTTAGTCAAAGCATAGTGTGGGACTTATGTGGAAGCAGTCCAAGGAACATGGAAATGATATGGGTTTCCAAGTTGGATCAGACCTTTTTGGGAATATATCCCATGGAGAACATAGTTGATTTATGATATTGGGTTTTAACCTCAAGGTGGATTCCTATGTATCCCATATAAATGTGAATCAAAGACCACGTGGTTTGATTAGCCTCATATGAGAGTATAGTCCTTTGAGAAAAAGGAATTTGGGATTACTTCTTGAAAAATATGCCTTAGTGACTTGTGGGTTTAATTTGGGGATTATTCCTAAGGAGGATTACCATATTAAGGGAATTAGGGTTGGTTCCCTAAAGAGGATATACAGTGAGCTCGGGCCCTGAAAAAGTTTCCTACATATTCCAATAATGGTGGAAATCAGAGTTATTGTAGTTCATTACTCATGGGTATTTGTGTGTATGTTGTAATCATTACAAATCTCTAATCCCACATGATTCATAATCAATGTGAGAAATAATAAGATGTTTAATATTGAACAAAGGAACTTACACTTTAAAATTTTTCCTTCTCTGCTGGTGGAAGAGGGTGCGTCGACCATGGAAGAGGGCGAGGCAACCCGAGAAGAGGGCAAGGTGACAAGCCTTCCCTCTGTTCTCTTCACATTGGATAAGGGTCAAACAAAAGGATGAAATAATGAAGGTGTTTCCAATGCTTTCTCTGGGGTGGTAATATCCGTTTGTGGAGGACGCGCTGCTATTTCCCCGCATTCTCTCTTTCCAAAGTGGGGCGACATCTGTCGCTTATTCAGGGACGTTTTCTCCTAGATCGAAATAGGATGATGGGATATTGGTTCTTCATTCCATGGATTCATCCTTGGAACTTGTTACCTAGTCCAGGTCTCCCTCATAAATTTGAGTCGTGGTTCATGAATCTCATTCCCCGTGCCATATATTTGTGGATTCCGGTTAATTATACTACTTCCGTCACGAAATTCCATGGGGTATGGATAGGTAGAAACCCTCAGTTGGAGTAGATGACAAAATCAGAAATGTTAGGGAATATTTTGATTCATAGACATTGTGGAATTTGTATTCTTACTCATAAAAGGGAATCTCAAGGGCACAAAACCTGTGGTATCCCACATCGGTCACAGGTATCTTGTTCCAGAGGCATGACTCTGAGGTTTTCCGTATCTCCCCATGTCTAACACGAGGTATGTTGCGATTTTATCATCTAGCAGAGATGGTTACGCCAAAGGCATGTTTCCGAGGTTTTCTTTAGGCATCTCATATTTAACACGAGGTAGGCTGGGAGTTTAACATCTTGGAGAGATGGTTACGCCAAAGCCGTGTCTTCTGAGGTTTTTCCCAGGAATCTAATGTTTAACACGAGGTAGGCTGCAGGTTTAATGTCTTGCGGAGACGGAATAAGGGTGATCAAAATGTCCCATAGAGATGGATCAGATTGGTATATCCCTTGGACGGAGTTCCAAGAGTGTTTACTAGGTGGATAGATCTGAACACTAAATAAGAACAGACCCATGATGGTGTGTCCCATAAAGGGAACATGTCACACTATGAAGGTTGCTCTAGACACCACTAAGGGAGGATCAGGGAGTGTGAACCCTAGAATGGGGGACCACCAAGGTTTACCATTAGCTGGGATTGAACCTCATGGAGGTTTCCTACATACCCTGTGTAGACTATGGGGATCAAAAGCCATGTAGTTTGAAGGGGTGATGAATCACAGTGTACATAATGGAAAAAGACCCGGATACATGTTGGGGCTTACTCATGGAAGGCGACCTGTCGCAAGAGGGATACTCTTGGGAGGATGGTTATGGATGTTGTGGGGAATATGCATGGTTATCCTCCCATAATAAGAGGGATACTCTTGGGTGGATTGTTATGGATATTGTTGGGATTATTCATGGTTAGCTGCTCGGGTGCCACAAGGAGCGGTGCTGGGATGAATGGAATGATCTCATCGGGATGTGGCGGCCTGAGTAAGAATCAGGATGGATGACAGAGAGTTTAATAAAGTAAAGGGGGAATGATATGGAGCTATTTTTAAGGTGCTAGTAGTGTTGGTCTTGAGCCTCAAAGAGACTTCCTACGTATCCCTGTGGTAGATAATCAAAGTCCTCGTAGTTTAGTGGGGTGATGGGATACCTGAGGAGGAGGCCCATGAGAATGGATGCATGTATGGGATTTGGAAGAAATATAACCTCCAAATTGTGGAATGATCTTCCTAGAACACATGGAATTGAGTGATTGATCAGGACGTGTAATGAGTGTAGGGCTTGTACCTCAAGGAGGCTTCCTATGTATCCTGATGGAAGAGAATCAAAGTCCATGTAGTTCATCTGAAGATGGATTACCATTGATTGGGGACTTTAAAGGCTTGACGTCTATTGGGGGACTTCAATAGATTACCGCTGAATGGGGTTGACAATGTCGTACCGCTGAATGGGGTTGACAAGGGCTTACCGCTGAATAGGGGACAATTTCTTATCATTCAGAACAAAAAGGGGCGTATAGTTTAATGTCATTCAGGACAGGATTGGACCGATGTGGAGGGGTCGGGACCGATGAGAGTTGGGTGTGAACCTCATGGAGGATTCTTATGTACCTTTCCTTGAAAATGATAAAATTCCACGTAGTTTGGGATGGCGGGAACTCACGTGAAGGGGGTCAGAACCAATGGTTGTTGCACATGAACCTAAGGGAGGTGTCCTACGTACCTTTCCATGGCAATGATCAAAGTCCATGTAGTTTGGGAGGGGTGTGGTGAACCAATGTGAAGATGTATAGGACCAATGGGTGTTGGGATTGAACCTTAGAGAGGCTTCCTACGTACCTTTCCTTGGCAAGGATCAAAGTCCACATAGTTCGGGATGAAGTTAGGTGAACCGACATGAAGATGATTGGGACCAATGGGTGTTGGTCTTGAACCTTGGAGAGGCTTCCTTGGTACCTTACCTTGGCAAGGATCAAAGACCATGTAGTTCAGAATGGGGTTGGTGAACCGACATGAAGTGATTCAGGACCAATAGATAGTGGGAACCGATGTGAAGGGGGTCGGAACCAATGGATGGTGGGATTGAACATCAGGGAGGATTTCTACGTACCTTGCATTGTCAAGGATCAAAGTACACATTGTTTGGAAGAAAAAGGTGGTTGTTTGGGGCTAACACTCTAGGATGCATAGAGAGGATTTCATTGTAGATTCTTACTCTAATCCCACATGATTCATGCTTGGTGTAAGAAATAAGAGGCAAAAAATACCCGATGATCACGATACAAAGGTGCATCCCTGAAGGGTGGTGAATGTGTCTTACGCAAGGAAGATGCTCGGGTGCCTCTAGGGAGATGAAATTTTGGATGGAGATTATGAAAGGATGATACTTGGGTGCCGCTATGGAGCGACAATGGTGGATGGGGCTTACGCAAGGAAGTTGCTCGGGTGATGCTATAGAGCGACAATGGTGACTGGGGCTTATGAAAGGAAGATGCCTAGGTGACACTATGGAGTGACAACTATGGATGGGGCTTATGAAAGGAAGCGATCGAGGTGTCTTCCTCATGTCTGGCCATTAGGGCATCCCAATTAGTTGGTTGGTTGAGGCATATAATGCAGGCACACACCTATCCACAAGTGCATAAGTGGGATAACGCCAAGGGCATTCAAATCTGTCCTAACACAGGGATATGACAAGTGTGAATCAAATGACCGTCATTCAGAACATAGTGAGGGTTGCATGACGATGGAGGATAACTGCTAACTATGTTTAAAACACAATATCCATATCATGTTAGCCTGAAATGGTAACAAAAAATAGGGGTCGACTGTTGACCGTGCTTGAAACACATGACCTGACTCGAAGTGTCATCGAATGTCTTCCGGGGCATTGACCCAGGATGGTAGGTGAGCTGATACGATATGGGACCAGGCCATTAAGGGGTCCCTTAAGTCATTAAATAGGATGAATATCCAAATGAATGTCACACAAACATGGCGTGGAGTGGTGTACTGTTTAAATAGAATCCAACGCACTTGAAATTAAGCCATTATAATCATGTAATGAGGTATCTTATGCTTTTCACATAATCCATCTCTTATTTGGAACAAGAGGAATCCTATTATAGAATGATAGGTCATGATGCAGTTTAAAGTCATGTAGGGAGTATTTTTAGCATCTAATTCTTTGAGCATAAGGCATCTCTTGTTTAGAGTAATAGGCATCCTATATTTATCATATATGGTCTACTAGAGTTTATAGTCATGTAGTGATGAATATTGGTATCTTATTATTCGATAATAATGTGCCACTTATTTAGAGAAAGAGGCATCCTATGATTGTCACATAGGGAGTACTACAGTTTATAGTCATGTAGAGATGATTATTGGCGTCTTATTCTTGGAGAATATGCATCTCTTTTTTGGAGCAAGAGTCTTCCTGTATTTGTCACATAGGGAGAACTACAGTTTATAGTCATGTAGAGAAGACTATTAAACATAAGGTGCCTAGAAATGGATGGTTTTGGGACTTATGAAAGAGGTTCCATTTCTAGTGGATCCTGACATAGCAGTCATGTGATAGGGTACGAATGATTTGCCGGAGGAATTTTTCGACGCAAGGTACTCAGAGCATTGATGATGAGAAACTCAACTCACAAAATTGGAACAGAACCAAGAGGAATATGTTGATTCAAGGTGTTCTATGGAGTTTATAGGATTATCTCAAATCATGGTATTCCATAAGTGGAAGGTGGGCGCGCATAATGCGGCAATGGGAAATACCGATGTCCCGGCCCAAAATCATCATGGTGTGACTCTCCATTTTTGATGGGGGTCAGTGATGGTAGTGAAGGGACCGGCCTGGAGGGGTCACGCTCAATATTGGACTGTGAAGAATAGGTGTGCACAAGATTGGGAACCTTGTCACTGTTGCTCACAAGATTTAAGTCTTGCACGTAGGATTGGATGTTTTGCGCACAAGATTGATGTTTTGCACGCAAGATTGGGAGCTTTTCATGGTGGATTGCAATCTTGTACGCACATGACTTAGGTAGAAAAGGGTTTGGGAGAGGGTCAAAACATTGTGGGCCCACGTCAAATTTGTCCCATATGGTACCTATCACATGAGACCACACATGGAGGATTACATTCTTCCGCATGGGCATGGACGAGGCAGTCTTACACGCAGCAGAGTGGCGGCCAACCTCTGGAGACCTCTACTAAGGGGTGGGGGATACACCTATATTTATAGGTGAACCCAAGAGTGCTTGTGAATAAGATTTCTGGAGTATAAGTGATCTTATTCACACCCTGTGTTGGTTGCGTGCGTAAATGGAATTTGACGTCGCATTGGGCGTGGAAGAATTTTGCACGCTGATTCTAATCTTTCACGCAACTCTTAAAACTTTCTCGCACCTTCCTTATATGTTTTCGGGTGTCCTGGGTGGAATATGACATCTCATTAGATGTGTAAATGTTTTTCATGACATGTTTCATGCATGATTTTAATATTGCGCGGAGGATTCCATTGTTGCACGCAAAACATCCAGTCTTGCGTGCATGATTTCAATTCTTGCATGCAAAGCCATACTATTCCCCATAATCGTTCTGGATGGCCTTTCCAATAGCTTGACTTAAAACAACCATAACTTCTAGTACATAACTCTATTTGGGCTCCATGATCTATCAAATAAAATCTTACAGAATGAGCTATGATCTGGGATCATGTATGGAAGAACTGAGTGAATTACATGGACGCGTTTTCTGGTGCAAATAGAAGGTTAGGGTCTTACAACAAGATGTTTTCCCATGGTTAAAAAGTCCAATGTGAGAGTGAAAGGGTAATAAGAGTCCCTGTGCACATCTACCTTATAGTATTTATAAGTGAAGATGAAAGGAGGAGCACTGATGCTACCTCATGTTAGAAAAGATTGGGACTTATTCTTGGATGGTTGCCCTAAATTTGATCCTGGTAGGGGAGGGATACTTCTCCTTTGAATTCATGGAAAATCAGGTGTGAACCATACCTTCTCTACTAGAGACCCCATGTTATAGGTCCTAGAGACAAAAAGGGGAGGACAGAACCCAAACCCTAATCCTCTAAACCAAGGATTCTCCAATACTGTTTCTGGTAGAAAGTTCAATGTGACTGTGGATATACAAACCGATAAACAATCCATGAATCCTAACCCCATTGTGAACATTATATGGGAAACTTTGACTGTGGAAATACAACCCTAAATTGGAGACACACTGATGTGCCTTTCCCAAAGGTTTGATAAGTCAGGAGGTTTTGGTGTAGGCTTCAACTTAGTCCCTTTCAGATAAGGAAACCAAGGAAGGAGATACACTACCATGAATGGATTTTAAAAAGGGTACCTGAGTTGGTATGTAGGATTTATACCAAGGTCTATCGCGTAGATACCTCACACATGTATGACACATAGTTACCCCACGTTGATGCACTGTACAGGTATACCATGCAGGTAGGTCGCGCTGGTATATCGTGCAGCTGTTGCACGTAGGTATGCCGAACAGATGTGGCACACAGATGTGAATGATGAATGAAGAACGTGTTTCACATAGGATAATAAAACCAATATAAAAATTATAAATGTAGAGACCCGAAGCTTATCGTACATGGACGTTACATTACTTTTGCGGAATACTTAGTACATAACAAAAACACACACACAAGGATCGTAATAGTTTAGTGTCTTTGGAAACTCGGAATAAAATCTTCTAATCGTGGGGAAAGATCTTCAAAATCTCCCATAAAGATCTTCCTTTTTTTACCTAAAACCTTTTTTTATATCCTGGGGAAAATAAAACATAAAAGGGTGAGCTCAAATGCTCAGTAAGGGTAAACAAAAGAAATATCAATCACATCATATACATAAGAACATAGCTTTTGGAAATCTTAACCTGCAAAAGAGCTCATAATATCATAACATGGGATAAATCATAGAAGTGAAAATGAGATCCTCATAATCATAACATAAAACTTGAAACTTTGTGGCATGCACACATAATCATGGAAAATCATTTCTTGTTAGTCATGACTCATTGCCAAGACTATCTTAGTGGACAAAGTCCCTTTCTGAACCGAGTTCACTCCTCGTTTCAGTCCTGTATCACTGAACCGAAATAACCTTCCGTTCCAGCCGTGTATATCTCATGAGATATAAAGTCTTTACCCAATGCATTGGAGGGAGATATAGGTCCCACCCATCTTATAATGAATCCTTTCTTATGTGTGCCACATAATCATAAAACATACATCATCGCATAACACATGTAACAAAAATGGGATTCTTGAAACATCATGACATCATAAATCAATTCATATAAGATAAAGGAATTCATAAACATAATTCCATCACAACATAGTCAAATAAATGTAAAAATATGGATAGAAACAGAACCCTTTATTATCTTAGATGAAAAATAATTTTGATAAAACACTTGAATTGAATTCTTGAGGAAAATATCCTTTTTTTCTTCAAAATCAATTTCTTTTCACAAAACATCATGAAATTTTAAAAGAAAAAGATTTTATTGAAAATAGTCATGAAATATTTTGGAGGAAGGTTCATGAAAATAAGGCTTTATAAAACCGTAAAAATCCGTTCGTGCCGTATAAGTTAAAAAAAACATTCTTCGTACTTTTGTCGGAAAAGTCAAAAAGTACCTCGTACGAAAAACGACAAAAGATTCCTTTCATACATATTACTAAAAACTCACCGAAGGGTAAAAATGGATTTAAACAATTGTAGGTGGATGGAAATAATATTACATATTGATGAAACATGGATGTGGATGATAAAATACACCCCAGTAAATACTTACGAATAAACAATCTCGGATAAAAATGAGATTGTGATATTTCCCTTACCTTAGGTCAGACTTGCTTTGTAAGTGTCTGAACCTCCTGTATAATGATTTAAATCATGTTATTGACTTATTACAGAATCATATTCATTGTTATGATATCATATATGGTTCACTTATGACATTATATTACCCGTTCTTTTGTAAATTTCATGTTAAAGAAGCGTTTTGGGTAAAATCGTTTCATTTATCGTAGGTGTTTTGAATTGTTGTTCTTGACATCATTATTACTTATATCATGATTTACTTACTTCCAGAATATAAAATATGATTTATATATCATATATATTCAGTATATATATATATATAATAGGTATATAAATAAAATGAAAAACACCGTTCATGGAGACGGTAGTCCGTACGTACGCATGAACGCTGTTTTCCTTTCCTTATTGTCTTGAAATGGAAGTAAGTAGATGACATACATATGTATATATATACATAAATCCAGTAGCTTTATAATGTCATATATTTCATTATTATTTCTTATATATACATTATAATCATTCTTAAATGGTTAACATGGAGAATGAATCTCATCGCGTCGTGGAGACGGTATTCCGTACGTACGCACGAGCGATGATATCATTTCTATAAATATTGAATTGAATTGGAGTGGATTATACAATATATCAGAATCAATATGATGTTGTAATAACTATGTATAGTTATTCTTTACACCATTATACCCATCCATGTAAGGTGGTGGTGGAAAATAGATTACACTACGGCGTGGAGACGGTATTCCGTACGTACGCACGCGCGGTGATTTCTTTTTCCGTAGGATGGATAGATGGTGAAATAGGGTTGTTTCATACTTATAATAACATATCAGTATATGAGTGATACTGATGTTATTACTTCATAATGAAACAACCTAAGAAGAAGAAGTGGAAGAAGAAATAAAGATGAAAGAATTGGTAACGGTAATTACCTCTTCTTTGAAGTGCCTCTTTGAGACCTCCTCTTAGGGCACTAAAATTGGTCTTTGAGGAAGACCAGAACCTCTAGGATGTTTCTAGGGAAGTGGAGAGGAGAAATTGGAAGGGGTTGGCCGAGCTTGAGTGCTCAAATTGGTGTGAGGAGGAAGGGGAGGAGGTGTCCTTTTATAAGGGAGGAGAGGGGCACCTTAGGAATACCTCAAAATATTATTTTATATTAAAGTTAAAATCGGTTTATAATGGTTCCAAAGGGTCTTATTTCGAAGCTAAAGTGGGGATGGGTCGAAATCCTATCAACCAATAGGATTTAGACAAGTTTAGGGTATTATTTTAACCTTATCAATTAGATTTAACTCTAAGTTAAATAATTTAACTTTTACCGTGTCTTTTTGTTTTCTTTCACTATACGGTTAATAAACTTACTATAACATGCCAAAAGAACCCCAAATTGTATATTATTAATACATATATCCTTATCTAAGTCATTTGGCCGAACCTTAGATTTTTAGGAATAAAATAACAATTAATAATATAATATTTTATTTAAAAACTATTTTGTGTCAATTTTGACACTATTTGATATATGATTTTTGTGAAAATCATAACAGAATTATATGTTCGCACAAAGTTTCTTAAATCAACACTAATATATCATAGTAACCTAGAAAATTAGTGGAATTCATAAAAAGTCTTAAATTACATTTATTTTGGTATTTATATTATCAATTATGTCAATATTTCATTAATAAGATAATTACTGCATCATCTTTGTGTCATAAATAAATTATATTATTTGATGTCTAAAAATTAAAAATAAAATACCATCATGTAGGAAATCTTTGTATCTTTCTAATGAATATTTATAGTCGAATTTATTTTATGTATAACCCCATATTAAAAATTATTTACTTATTAAACTTTGATTTTAACTATTTTAACCCTTCTTTAAATAAATTAATAATAAATGTCCTAATCTAATCCAAGTGGGCCTAAATGGTCATATTTTATTCCTAAGTTTGTTTTTGGTCGAATTAAACTTGTCCAATAGAATTAGGACATGTGTTAGGGTAATATTAATATCATATTTACCCTTAGTTACCCTATTTACTATTAACCGTGGTAAAAAAAGTAAAAAGTTACTATTCACCAAAAAATTATTTTCATCTCATTGAACCACATTTTAGTCCTTGATATTAACCGTGTCTCTCGGATTTTCTAAATTCCATTCACAGAAGCGGTAAAATTAAGTTTTATGCAAAATTCAGTTTTTAACCTACCACTTAGTAGTTTCACTATTCATCAAAAATTGATGTTTTTCAGAACAATGCCAAAATTTCATCCCAAGCTATATTTCATATTCCGAATTCAAAAATGTAGTCTATTTTACCAAATTCATAACATAAAAGTTGCATTAATTAATTTTATAATTAAATCCCGCTGTTAAAACAAATAGCGTGTTTTTAAGAAACAATATCTATCAAAAGATTGACACTTGATTATGTCTGGTTTAAATGTGAAATTACATCAAATGACCAACATTGTATTAAATTGTAAAAATATATTCTAAATATACTTTAAAACCACTCAAATTAATAATTTATCACTATTAATTATTTCGATTAAAAAAGTTGTTTTTAATTATAATTTAGTAATTTTCACTATTCATCAGAATATGAAAGTTATCCGAAAAGTACCAAAATTTTACCTTAGGCTAAATTCGATACTCCAAATCCAAAAATAAAGTTCATTTTGAAAAATAAGATTTACTGGATTTCAAAAAGTGGTTATTACTATTCATAACGGCTAGTTTTAATAATATTTTTATAGCATATCGTTGTTTAGTGAAACTCGGTATTGCGTACTACACACGCTATCGAGGAAGGTCACGATTGCGTGTAATGTAAGGCAAGTCAAGGATGCGTGTTGTGCAAGCTCCTTTTGGTGTAGCGTATAACACAAGACATTAGTAAAATAAGAAAGAATATTTTTCATAAAATCTCGGGCTGTTACATTCTACCCCCCTTAAAATGAATTTCACCCTCGAAATTCGTCGGGGTTATAAATGGTTTACTATTCGAAAGTTTCTTTAATAGAAACCCACATCGTAAAAGGGAATACCAAAACATGGCTTTAAAAACTAAAGTATGAAATGTAACGATTACCCAAATAAACTAATCACTGGGTTTCCACATAGGTGAAAATATGGATATGGAAGAGAAATCTAACCATCATGTTCTGATGGAGAGTGGTAGAGAACATGGCTATGGAAAAGCCAGTAATCACAAATCCATAGATTTGTGATGATATAAGGTACCATCTGATTCATCAGGTATAAGATCACTAGGACAACATTTTTGGTTTTCAAGATCATTTCCCTAAAGTTGAAAATTTGCTTAGAATAAATACTTAATTTATTTTGGTATAATCTCACTTTTGTTCGTGCCTTGAACAATTTCTACTTCATCTCTTAAATAAATGAAGTTGAATTTGTTATTCGTGAAGTGTTAGCAGATCATGTGATAGAATGACGAGTCATTCCATCTGTCTCAAACAAAAGGTAAGCAAAAGTTATTAAATATACATAAGTCATTCTATAGTGAGATTAATCATATATAGTTCCTAAAATGGACTTATACTTCATATATCATACTGCTTAATATAATAAAACTAGTTTCTACTAAACAGGGACTTCCTGTAGGTCAGTGGTAGGTGATAAAGGCCAGTCACACTTCGGTTGTGGGTTCGATTCCTACAGCCTTGTCTGAAGCGATGGGCTGTCGCCCGTCCTGCAGGTTGTCCTTTTTATAAAACTATATTACTATAACATCCCATCAATAATATCGAAAAAACTTCTATCCTTAAACAATACTAACTTATATCCAACATAATCCATTCCAATCTTTAGGCTTATCCATAATACTGCAGTCCATTCTCATAACATAGTGGAAACGATTACCAGAGATTTAATACCATCGTTGATCCCCATATATCATAAGATATGTTATGTTGGTCACATTCCAAACATTCAAAGGCCTTAATCTTGTACTCTCTTGAATACCCATTGAACCTTATTGAAAACATGAATTCTATTAAAAGTTAACTCTTTCCACATACCAAAATCCTCAAAATTCTATATACTAACACCATGATATCACTTAGTCCTTATATCAATCATGAGCTCATGAATACTATTAAACATTTCATTTTCTCGTCTTCATTATGCGCATATCATCTTATTTCCAAAAAATATCTCAATCACTTTGAATACCACATCAATAAATATTACAATACTCAATGATACAACATTATTTTGGAATCCCATTACATAAACACTTAATCATTCCACCACATCGTTGTCATATTCAACATTTCCAATAGTGATCGCATGTGATTTCCCTTTGTCCTTTTCCTTCAGTGGTTGCTCATGTTGATCATCACTAACCCTTGGATTAGGGCAATTATTAGCATAATGCCCCATTTCCTTGCACTTGAAGCATTGAAGTGTTGGTGGTGCGTTCTCTGCAGTGTTTACTTTATTCACATCATTAGAAACCCTTTTTCCATTACTTCGACACTTAGCTGCTCGATGACCTTCTTTTCCACACTTAAAAAACATTTTCTAGTCCCTTTAAGACAATCTCCACCATGCTTCTTTCCACACTTTGTGCATAAGGAAACATTCACCTTCTTTTCACCATTATTCTGAGATTTCTCCTTGAACTCCATCTTTCGTTTCTTGTCAAAACCATGAGATGGATATGTAACACCAACTTCCATTTCTACCTTGATAGCACAACGCACAATTTCTTCATAGCTACTGAAGTCTCTTATAGCTAATGCCCTTCAAAGACTTGGTTTTAAGCCACTGGAAAATCGATCAACTTTACTTTCAGGTTGGATGATAATTCCAGAAGCATACCTTGCAAGTCTTGTAAAATTTGCTTCATAGGTACCAAAAGATTCATCGTCCCTTTGCTTCAGTTCAAGAAACTCTTTCTCCATCTTTGTTCGAAGAATACGAGGGAAGTACTTACTGAAAAACAAGTTCTTGAACTCGTCCCATTCCATGGACTCAATTTCATCTCTTGGCCTCGTATTCTTGATAAGATTCCACCATTGATCAGCTTCACCTTCCAAACGATATACTGCTAAGATGACTTTATCATGTTCAGAACATTGAAGAACTGAAAATATCTTTTCAGTAGTACTGATCCATTGTTCAGCCACAAGTGGATCAGAAGACCCACTGAAAGAAGGTGGACGTTGCCTCATGAAGGACTCAATAGAATATTGTTCCCTTCTCTGCTCATTTGGAAGTCCAGAATGATTCATAGCTTGTGTAAGTATAGCAATAAGATTTTGCACTCCATCTCCCATAACA
This sequence comes from Viscum album, assembly GCA_963277665.1. Lineage (NCBI taxonomy): Eukaryota > Viridiplantae > Streptophyta > Magnoliopsida > Santalales > Viscaceae > Viscum > Viscum album. Next base: position 342,935,663 of record OY728135.1, read on the forward strand.
TTTGTTTGTTCAGGAGGGCAATCATTGCATTGTCCATTGCATTGATCAACACAGTTCCTTCGGGTTCCATCCATCGTCTAAAACCCAAAAAGAATAGTGTGAGAGGCAAAAATCATGCTAGGGAAAACAACATAATAAAGGGGGAGTACCTTCAATATCTAACATCTTAGGTTTAATTCTATGACCGTTAGCGTAATTCTAGTACTATAACCTATACGTATAGTTAACCTTAGGGACATCCCTAGACATACCTTAGAAATATCTCTAGGGATCTCACTAAAGTTCTCGCATCCTAGTTTCCAAAGGTTGACTAAACCTTTCCTCTGATACCAACTGTAGAGACCCGAATCTTATCGTACATGGACGTTACATTACTTTTGCGGAATACTTAGTACATAACAAAAACACACACACAAGGATCGTAATAGTTTAGTGTCTTTGGAAACTCGGAATAAAATCTTCTAATCGTGGGGAAAGATCTTCAACATCTCCCATAAAGATCTTCCTTTTTTTAACCTAAAACCTTTATTTATATCCTGGGGAAAAGAAAACATAAAAGGGTGAGATCAAATGCTCAGTAAGGGTAAACAAAAGAAATATCAATCACATCATATACATAAGAACATAGCTTTTGGAAATCTTAACCTGCAAAAGAGCTCATAATATCATAACATGGGATAAATCATAGAAGTGAAAATGAGATCCCCATAATCATAACATAAAACTTGAAACTTTGTGGCATGCACACATAATCATGGAAAATCATTTCTTGTTAGTCATGACTCATTGCCAAGACTATCTTAGTGGACAAAGTCCCTTTCTGAACCGAGTTCACTCCTCGTTTCAGTCCTGTATCACTGAACCGAAATAACCTTCTGTTCCAGCCGTGTCTATCTCATGAGATATAAAGTCTTTACCCAATTCATTGGAGGGAGATATTGGTCACACCCATCTTATAATGAATCCTTTCTTATGTGTGCCACATAATCATAAAACATACATCATCGCATAACACATGTAACAAAAATGGGATTCTTGAAACATCATGACATCATAAATCAATTCATATAAGATAAAGGAATTCATAAACATAATTCCATCACAACATAGTCAAATCAATGTAAAAATATGGATAGAAACAGAACCCTTTATTATCTTAGATGAAAAATAATTTTGATAAAACACTTGAATTGAATTCTTGAGGAAAATATCCTTTTTTCTTCAAAATCAATTTCTTTTCACAAAACATCATGCAATTTTAAAAGAAAAAGATTTTATTGAAAATAGTCATGAAATATTTTGGAGGAAGGTTCATGAAAATAAGGCTTTATAAAACCGTAAAAATCCATTCGTGCCGTATAAGTTAAAAAAAACATTCTTCGTACTTTTGTCGGAAAAGTCAAAAAGTACCTCGTACGAAAAACGACAAAAGATTCCTTTCATACATATTACTAAAAACTCACCGAAGGGTAAAAATGGATTTAAACAATTGTAGGTGGATGGAAATAATATTACATATTGATGAAACATGGATGTGGATGATAAAATACACCCCAGTAAATACTTACGAATAAACAATCTCGGATAAAAATGAGATTGTGATATTTCCCTTACCTTAGGTCCGACTTGCTTTGTAAGTGTCCGAACCTCCTGTATAATGATTTAAATCATGTTATTGACTTATTACAGAATCATATTCATTGTTATGATATCATATATGGTTCACTTATGACATTATATTACCCGTTCTTTTGTAAATTCCATGTTAAAGAAGCGTTTTGGGTAAAATCGTTTCATTTATCGTAGGTGTTTTGACTTGTTGTTCTTGACATCATTATTACTTATATCATGATTTACTTACTTCCAGAATATAAAATATGATTTATATATCATATATATTCAGTATATATATATATATATAATAGGTAGATAAATAAAATGAAAAACACCGTTCATGGAGACGGTAGTCCGTACGTACGCATGAACGCTGTTTTCCTTTCCTTATTGTCTTGAAATGGAAGTAAGTAGATGACATACATATGTATATATATACATAAATCCAGTAGCTTTATAATGTCATATATTTCATTATTATTTCTTATATATACATTATAATCATTTTTAAATGGTTAACATGGAGAATGAATCTCATCGCGTCGTGGAGACGGTATTCCGTACGTACGCACGAGCGATGATATCATTTATATAAATATTGAATTGAATTGGAGTGGATTATACAATATATCAGAATCAATATGATGTTGTAATAACTATGTATAGTTATTCTTTACACCATTATACCCATCCATGTAAGGTGGTGGTGGAAAATAGATTACACCACGGCGTGGAGACGGTATTCCGTACGTACGCACGCGCGGTGATTTCTTTTTCCGTAGGATGGATAGATGGTGAAATAGGGTTGTTTCATACTTATAATAACATATCAGTATATGAGTGATACTGATGTTATTACTTCATAATGAAACAACCTAAGAAGAAGAAGTGGAAGAAGAAATAAAGATGAAAGAATTGGTAACGGTAATTACCTCTTCTTTGAAGTGCCTCTTTGAGACCTCCTCTTAGGGCACTAAAATTGGTCTTTGAGGAAGACCAGAACCTCTAGGATGTTTCTAGGGAAGTGGAGAGGAGAAATTGGCAGGGGTTGGCCGAGCTTGAGTGCTCAAATTGGTGTGAGGAGGAAGGGGAGGAGGTGTCCTTTTATAAGGGAGGAGAGGAGCACCTTAGGAATACCTCAAAATATTATTTTATATTAAAGTTAAAATCGGTTTATAATGGTTCCAAAGGGTCTTATTTCGAAGCTAAAGTGGGTGTGGGTCGAAATCCTATCAACCAATAGGATTTAGACAAGTTTAGGGTATTATTTTAACCTTATCAATTAGATTTAACTCTAAGTTAAATAATTTAACTTTTACCGTGTCTTTTTGTTTTCTTTCACTATATGGTTAATAAACTTACTATAACATGACAAACGAACCCCAAATTGTATATTATTAATACATATATCCTTATCTAAGTCATTTGGCCGAACCTTAGATTTTTAGGAATAAAATAACAATTAATAATATAATATTTGATTTAAAAACTATTTTGTGTCAATTTTGACACTATTTGATATATGATTTTTGTGAAAGTCATAACAGAATTATATGTTCGAACCAAGTTGATTAAATCAACACTAATATATCATAGTAACCTTGAAAATTAGTGGAATTCATAAAAAGTCTTAAATTACATTTATTTGGGTATTTATATTATCAATTATGTCAATATTTCATTAATAAGATAATTACTGCATCATCTTTGTGTCATAAATAAATTATATTATTTGATGTCTAAAAATTCAAAATAAAATACCATCATGTAGGAAATCTTTTTATCTTTCTAATGAATATTTATAGTCGAATTTATCTTATGTATAACCCCATATTAAAAATTATTTACTTATTAAACTTTGATTTTAACTATTTTAACCCTTCTTTAAATAAATTAATAATAAAAGTCCTAATCTAATCCAAGTGGGCCTAAATGGTCATATTTTATTCCTAAGTTTGTTTTTGGTCGAATTAAACTTGTCCAATAGAATTAGGACATGTGTTAGGGTAATATTAATATCATATTTACCCTTAGTTACCCTATTTACTATTAACTGTGGTAAAAAAAGTAAAAAGTTACTATTCACCAAAAAATTATTTTCATCTCATTGAACCACATTTTAGTCCTTGATATTAACCGTGTCTCTCGGATTTTCGAAATTCCATTCACAGAAGCGGTAAAATTAAGTTTTATGCAAAATTCAGTTTTTAACCTACCACTTAGTAGTTTCACTATTCATCAAAAATTGATGTTTTTCAGAACAATGCCAAAATTTCATCCCAAGCTATATTTCATATTCCAAATTCAAAAATGAAGTCTATTTTACCAAATTCATAACATAAAAGTTGCATTAATTAATTTTATAATTAAATCCCGCTGTTAAAACAAATAGCGTGTTTTTAAGAAACAATATCTATCAAAAGATTGACACTTGATTGTGTCTGGTTTAAATGTGAAATTACATCAAATGACCAACATTGTATTAAATTGTAAAAATATATTCTAAATATACTTTAAAACCACTCAAATTAATAATTTATCACTATTAATTATTTCGATTAAAAAAGTTGTTTTTAATTATAATTTAGTAATTTTCACTATTCATCAGAATATGAAAGTTATCCGAAAAGTACCAAAATTTCACCTTAGGCTAAATTCGATACTCCGAATCCAAAAATAAAGTTCATTTTGAAAAATAAGATTTATTGGATTTCAAAAAGTGGTTATTACTATTCATAACGGCTAGTTTTAATAATATTTTTATAGCATATCGTTGTTTAGTGAAACTCGGTATTGCGTACTACACACGCTATCGAGGAAGGTCACGATTGCGTGTAATGCAAGGCAAGTCAAGGATGCGTGTTGTGCAAGCTCCTTTTGGTGTAGCATATAACACAAGACATTAGTAAAATAAGAAAGAATATTTTTCATAAAATCTCAGGCTGTTACAGTAAAATACTTTCAAAACATTCTTATCCCATTTAATTATCTATTCTCTAAGGTTTTAGAGAGCTACCTGAGACAATTTTAGGGATCTAAGCGAAGGAGCTGCACAATGGAAGCTTTAGAGAGACTTTCAACCTTTTCAGCCCTTAAAATGGGGATCCCAAGGGCTCTATTTCTAAGCACTAATGGTCCTAGTTGAAGGAAAATTTATCTATGTATGTCCTCCGTGAAAGTACACCACGTAGGGGCATATAAATTATTCCTCCGCGAAGCTCTGCCACGTAGGTATGTCATGTAGCTCTACAGTGTAGGTCTATCGTGTAGCCCTACTGCACACGTTTTTTGGAGTATTTGAAATTATTTGAACTCTTAGAACCTTTTCTTTGGATTTTGAAATATCCACAATGATCCTTATGTTCATTTTTATTCTTTATTTAGTGTCAACAAACGTCCAATGGGTTGTCATAGTATAAAATTCTCACATCCATATACAAAGATACTAATTAATTTTTTGTCCTAATTTCTCACACTGAGAATGGCCCAATGGGGTTAGGTAATTGTAATTATCATATCATTTGCATCATGAATCTCTAATATCCAAAGAAACCTCATTATGTAATACCTAATCAGTGGCATAATATTATTTTCCCTATATAATAGAATACACCTTGGGGTAAGTCCCATGGGTGTTATCGAACTATGATGACTCTGATTTCTACCATACCAGGATATATGTGACACCTCCCTTAGGATTGAGCATGATTTTTGGTGCCTAAGTTACCTCATTTATCTCTTTTTTGTATGAGACTAAACTGCACAATTTTGAAAACCTACATTGGTTATGAATATTGTTATAAACAGGATAAGTAGGATGCATCATAAAGGCTCAATCCCATCCACAGAAAATTCACCACCTCGCTGGATGACAACTAACCTAGGAGTGCTTAGTTAAATCGATTAAAGACATAAATAGCTACCCATTAAATGGAAATGGATGAAAAAACTTGGAGACATATAGATAGACTCATTAATAGGCCCTCCTTTACACATGTATTGTATATAAACACATTCATAACATACATGGATATTACATCATTTTATAGTAATATTCAGTACATTACAAAAATACATGCCCATGGACGGTAATAGTTTAGTGTATCTGGAAACATTGAATGAAAATATTTTATCTTAGTGAAGATCATCAACAGATCCCATATATATATCCACCTTTAATAAATCTACCTAAAACCTTTATTAATTTCCTATTGAAAGGAATCCTAAGAAAGGGGTGGGATTAGATGCTTAGTAATGGTAAATAATGGAAATGTGTTAGCATAAGAAGAAAAAAAGGTGTGGAACTTGAGAATTGAATTTTAATATTATACCCTGTATAATATAGATCATATTAAATATTTTAATTCCATATGAAATTAATCATAAGGTAATAAATAACATAAGTCATGAAATCATAACATAGGAATAAAACATGGAATTGTGGAAAACACATAAGCATGTAATATGATTTCCATAGTATCCAAGGCATCACTTCAATGATTATATTAGTAGTATGGGTTCACTCCCATATCATTTTAGTAACATGATTTAACTCATCATTCCATCTTGGTAGTCAGGGTTCACTCCCATTGTCATCTTAGAAATCATTGTTTACTCTTAAGACCATCCTAGTATATCTCATGAGATATAAATCTTTACCTAATTAATTGGAAGGATATATAGGTCCCACCTATCTTATAACTAAGTCATACATACAGGAGTTACAAAATCATAAAAAAGTATCATAACCTATGAAATTAAATGGGTATTATAAAAATATAATCATATCAAAACCTATGAAAAAATATACAGGTTTTATAATCATTTAATAAAAAGAATAACCTGTGAAAAGAAGTGAGTTTCAGAGGCATATTACCCAAGGAAGAGGAATGGGTGTCACAATAATCATCCCATCAAAACATAAACCGTTAAATAAATAATATTAATGGATTATTTGTATTATTTCTTCGAATGGAAGGAGTAATATACAAATATGTAATCTAAGATGAAAAATAACTTAGAATGTTATTTTGAAGACATTTATTGTGGAAAATAACATTTCTTCTTTGAAAAAGTATATTTAAAACATAAAAAACATTTTAAAACCATTTTCTTGAAAATAAACTTGATTGATTATAAATAAAGTTTTTAAAAACTTTTGGAAATTTACTTAATTTAAAACATATAAATAGAGCTTGAAAACGTATTGAAAATCATTTTCCATAAAAAAATTATAAAGGATCATGAAAAAATTTTGAAATCGATTTCTTTGCAAATAATTTTACCACTTATTTATTAGTCTTGAATTTAATTTTAAATTAATTTTCCTTGAATACAAAAAAAATATAAACTTGAAAACTATTTGAATATAATTTTCCTTGAAAACATATAAATGAATCATGAAAACATTTTAAAAAAAACATTTCCTTGAAAACATATATAAGAAGGTTAAAAGATTTAAATCCATTTCTTTGATAATTATATAAAAAATTTGATTTATTAAAAATTATCCTTTTAAAAATGATATGGATGCTTCATTGAAATTATAGTCGGAAAATTAGTATATGTCAAATGAGGTAAAAAGAAAATTCTTTTTTGCAATGTAAAAAATTTTAAATAAATTTTTTGTTCAGAAAGAGAAAAAAAGATTCAATTGAAAAAATTGGTAAAAGAATAAAATAGTAAATATTTATTTAAAATATTATATGATAATTTTATATTATTCATGGAAACAATTTTTAGAAAACATGGTTTTTAAGGAACACAGATTTCTGACTTTTGAGAGATGTAAATTTTGACTTTCTTAGATACACATTCTTAATTGTCTTATATACCAAAGAGTGGAAAGTGGTACCAATACAGGAATATATAATGAATAAATAGAGTACAAGAAAATTAATAAGTTTTATTTAGATATGAATCATAATATTTCATTAAAAGAATCAAAATCATAAATAATCTCAAAAAGCGACGAGATTGTTTCAATAAACTCTTACCATTGGGTAACATTAAAACATACTTACCATTTTAAGAAAATTAAACTAAATGAAGGATAAAAATCCTTAATATAAAGTAATTCATGATATAACATGTCAATGGTATTATATACACCTAATAAAAAATATAGGTGTATAGCATGGATTGTGTCTCCAAGGACAAAAATTGAGGAAAAATTATTTTACCGATTTGGTATCTTTTGAAACATAGTCCCAATTAAAAAATATATAACAAAATGGATATGTAATTAATCATATATTTTAGTATAATAATCATATAATACATACATGTTATGTATACACACCACACAAAAGGAATGGGTGGTGAATAAATCATGTATCTCACAAAAATAAAAAGTGAGCTGAAACTCTCTCACTTTATGTCTTGAAACATGGAATAACTGTTCAAGACACCTATATAATACATATAAATTTATTATAAAACTTTTAAAAGATAATATTATTATTTAATATACCATATATATTTTTATTATGACTTTATATTATCCACATTCTAATATTCTTATGTTATGGTTTCACTTCGAGTATTATTCACTTTGTTCTTCGTTTATGTATTAATTTGTTATATATTTGGTCTCTATACTTATATAATGATTTCAATAATTTAAATCATGATATAAATGTCATTTATAGTTCTTATATATTTATTATAATAATCTATAGAATATAGAAGTAAGAAATGGAATACACCATTCATAGAAACAATAAGTCGTACGTATACCTGAATGATGTTTCTGTTTTTGTTGTCATATTGAAATAATTAAAGGAAATGAAATATTTTTAAATATATAACTATTATAGTATCATTATTACATAATATATATCATAAAAGTTCACTAAAATCATTTTTAATACATTCTATGTAGTTTGTGAATGAATCACATCGCTTTGAGGGGCGGTACTCCACACTTCCTCAAATGAAATTATTACATGTACACAAAAATGAAAGTAAAAATATATGTGTTGTAAAAGGAATAATGAATATTAAATACACAATAAATATAATATATGATATATATATAGTGTTCGCATAATAAGTTGTACCATGATAGGCGGTAATGGAAAAATGAATAATCATCATTTAGTGAGATGGTAGTTTTTCGTACACATAAACAGTATGTTATTTACACATTAGATGGATTTGTGTATAGGTGTAGGTCAAAAACATATCATAACAATATCATTGTATATTTTAGATATTTTTTTTAATATAATAAATGAATAATAATATTTTATGGATTTGATAAATAAATTAACAGAAAGGAGTTTGAGGGAGGGTGTTACCTCAAAATAGGTAACTCCTTTTGGTTTGCAGCAAAGAGTTTCTTTATAAGGATTTATGAACAAAGATTGGATTCAAGGTGGAAATGAGGTAATTTTATAATCCTATATGGTAAATATTATATGAACATAATTATAATGAGAGGTGTGAGGAATTGGGATTGGTGGTGGCCTTTTATAGGGAAGCAAAATGACTAACTTGGAATTTTGGAAATCAAGTTAGGTGAACACATGTTCATAGCAAAGTAAAGTTATAAAAATCCAAATAAAAAAATTATTTTATGGTTTATAACCGAAATATGTCTATAAAATGTGGTTTGGACAAGTGTATAGGTCATTTAGGCCCCTAAGATTAAGGACTGGTCCCTAAATAAGGCCAATTTGACCTTAATTACTGTTATTAATTTTAATCACCTTTACTAATATTTTTGGTAAAAAAATAACATGATATAATTATACTCTAAATATTATAATTATTAAAATAATTTATTTTAATTTTTCATAATTCAATTCATAGAATCGGAAAAATTATTATTAATTCTAATCCCACAAACAGGACAAAATATCAGGTTTTAAAGTGGAAAAATGTTCAAATGTTTGTTATGTTTTTATATTAAATTTAAAAGTAAAATTGATTATAATGACATGTATTTTATTAAATGATTTATAATTAATTTAATTTGACCATAAATCATATTTAAAGTATATTTTTTTAATAATATTTATTTAATCATTAAGGATGTTTTAAAATAAAATGTTGTATTTTTTACTATTCCTCATAAAATGAAGTTTCATAGAAGAATCCCCCAAAACCACCATAAGATAATTTTGGAATTATAAATAAAAATAATAATTTTATTTTATAAAATTAAATTTCTATATGTTTCTAAATTTTTTTTGTTCTTCACAAAAAGGACATGAAATATTGTTCATTCGAGAAAATAGTAATTTTAAAGATATAAAGACTTCACAAAAATTATATTTTTCATTATCAATATTATTTATTTATTTAAAACCATAATAGAAATATTTTAAATTTATTTATTTCTATTAATATTACTATGTTTTAATGGATAGTTTATTACTTACTCATTTAAATAATTATAACAATAAAATGATGTTTTGAAGAAACTCTGTATTGCGTGTAACATACGCCAAGTCGGTGTTGTGTGTAGCACAATCCAAGATGTTTTTGTGTGAAAGGAATGTTTGAGTTAGTTTTATATATATAAATAAATATATATAATATTTCCAATATCATGTGAAATGAAGAATATTAAAAAGATAAATTAATTCAAAAAATTATAATTCACAAAATCTCGGGGTGTTACATTCTACCCCCCTTAAAATTAATTTCATCGTAGAATTTTGTTTGGTTCATAAAAGGTTTAATACATGAAATTGTATTTAATATAAACCCACATCTTAAAGATTAATACTAAAAATTCCTTTAAAATAGAAATTTTAAACCATAATGGTTACCCAACATAATATATAGCCATGTTTCCAAATAAGAAAACATATGTTGAGAGTGAAGATTGGACATAGAGGAAAAGCTTAAATATTTATAGGGAATTATTGTGGAAATAAATCACAAATAATTGAATGATGAAGAAAATATTAGGGGCTCAAATTCATAAATCTGTGATTATTTAAATGGCCATCGATTAAACAAAAATTAAGGTGTTGGGACAACACATTTGTTTTATCATTACCCTAACATTTTTAATTATTTTATTGACCAAGAATATAAGGGAATATATTTAGATGATATATTTAAATAAAAAATATCATTCTTTAGTTTTTCTTTTATCTATTTTTAATTCATTCATTACATCATGTAATGGATGTCTATAAATTAATTGTGATGCATGAACTGCTAAAATAAACTTTTAGTAGATATTTAGGTATATAAATGAATGAAATGTATAGCCATATATCTCTAACTATTATTTAATATAAATATGGTTAATACATTAATCTTCAAACATAAAAATTATCCCTACAACTTTATCACAAAAAATAATTTATCATGAATAATTATAAATTACCAGGACATCATGTAGGCTCGTGGTAGGCTTGAAACCCTTATCGTCCTTTAGTCATGGGATCAAGACCGTCAGCCATTACAGATTAGATTGATCATCACTCGTTATAAATTATTTCTTTTTCTAAAACCACACAAATATAATTTTGAAAATATTATTGACTTACTTGAAAAATGTTTAATCACTAAATAAACTTTTAACCAAGGTTTTGAAGACAATCTCTATACATAAATACTTAATTCGAAGTTTACCTTAAAACGTTCGTGAGTGGATAACCATATAACTCCTCTGAAATATAAAAATACAAAACATTAGAATAAAATTCATGAAATTAGATTAACATTGATACCCCATATATCAAAAAGTAACTCTTGTTTGTCACATTCCAAACATGTGAATACCCTCATGGTAAATTCTCTTGGATCATGGTAACATCCTTAATTAACATAAATCCATTTGGAAAACATGAATTCTTCTATATTCCATAGATTACTGTATATACTACATAAATCAAAGAAGTTTTAAACTTTATCTAAGATATCATAAACTACTTGTCAATAAGTATTTAATTAGTTCCAATGTAGTCAGTAACATCTAATTTTCTTATTCATATCCTATATATATTCATCCAAACAAAAATATATTAACATAAAAAATATATTAAGGGTTATATTTCCCTTAATCATGTTTTTTATATTAACATCACCTTTACATTAAATCAATTTTCTATTCCATTGGATCCATTCAATGTATTCTAGTAAATCATTAGAGAAAAAACATAAACCAGAGAATCCCTGTATATTTCCCCATCATAATTTTTGAATCCAAATACATAAAAACTTATATTACTTAATCCTTAATCCAATAACAAGGCTACCTAATTATATTACATAATACTACTTTCGATTCACAGTTCATATATATTCTATTCATCATTAGAAATGTAACTATTATTCACACCACCTTGTGGATTCTCTTTAGGAGCTTCTCTATTAGGATATTGGGTTGCGTAATGATCATTTATTCCACACTTAAAACAATTAACCATTTATTATTTCAAAAGGAGGCCAATATTCTCATTTATTTCATTAACCTAACTCATCATTGTTTCCTTGTAGTCACTTTATTTGTTTCTTTATCCAGGGTCAAACCATCTTGTTGTTCCTCTAAGACATTCACTTAGCTAATTCTTTCACATTTTTGACACAAAGGATACCAAATATTGTTTCCTATATGGTCACCATTACACGAACTCTCAGCAAACACCTTCTTTCTCTTACTTGGATAATTAGAGAGTTGGTTAAGGTACACATTGTTAATCATGTTCCCTGAAAACTGATTAAGAATGATCTCAACATATTTTACTCTAGTGATCATCCCACTTGACTACTAATCAAAAAAAATCTTTCATCACATTCAAAATTAATCTAGTTCCTTCTAGTTCAAGCAATTTAATAAAACTGGAATCATAGTGTGATCATTATTTATGTCTCTAGGAAACCACATAGTCATGAAAATAATTTCTTATAGGATGTGTAAATCAAGAAACATTCCTTAAACTATTAAACACAAGGTTCATCCTTTGTTTTCCATATCCAACATATATTTAAATCCTTTATGTTGGTTTTTTAATAGTTTTCCAAATTCCCAAACACTATCCCCCGAGAGTGTCAAACTAGGTGTGCAGCAAGGCCCATTTTCATGTACCAGATTACCTCGAGTTAGGCCCTGAATATCTTGTCAATGTTTTTACCCCTAGGTACATATGATCCCAAGATAGTTACACTTTTAGTATCCATACATATATGTATTTCTAGAAAAACACTCACTCTATCCTTTAAAAAAATTACATGACACTTTCCTAAACATTAACTCATCCTTATATGTATCATTAAATACATTCCTAGACACATCCTTAGAAATATTCCTAGGGATATCACTGATGTTTTATAATCCTCATTTCCAAAGGTTCACTAAAAATTTACTTTGATACCAACTATATCATACCATGATTAACAAACATGTATATTATATTATTTTAGATGAATATTCATTAAATTCAACAAATACACTATAGGACCATAATAGTTTAGTGTCTTTAGAAACTTGGAAACAAAATATTCTACCCTGGTGAATGATCTTCTACATCTTCCATAAATATATCCATATTTTTTACCCCTACCTATAATCTTTCTTGATTACCAAGGAAAGGAAACATAAGAAAGTGTTGATCCTAGATGCTCAGTAAGCGTAAATAAAGGATATACAAAAGAATATCATGAAAAAGATGGTACTGAAATTGAGCATAACATTTGGAGAACATAACATGCATATTAGAGATCATAATAAATATTCTAAGTTTAAATGACATGGATCATAATGAAATAAAGAACATAATTCATGAAATGGTAACATATTAATAAAACCATTAATTGTCTCTAACATGTAAACATGTATTATGATTTCCATAGTATCCAATACGTTACTTCCAATAACATACTAGTAGTATGGGTTTACTCTTCATACCATATTGGTAGCATGGGTTTACCCCTAATACCATCTTGTTAGTCATGGTTCACTCACATGGCCATCTTACTAGTCAATGATTACTCCCAAGACCATATTAGTCTATCTCATGAGATATAAATATTTATCCAATGTATTAAAGGGTGATATAATTCCCACCAAAATCACAATGAATTCATAAATACATGTCCCATAAAAACATAAACAATCATATCATAACCCATGAAATCAAATGTGTGTCATAAACATGTAATCATATCATAACATGTGGAAAATAGATACATGTTTCATTATCATTTCATCAAAATCATAACCTGTGGAAAGAAGTGGATTTCAAAAGTATATAAATAATGGATGAGAAATGGGTTTCATAATAATCATTCCATCTAAACATAAACCATTCATGAAATAATTTGAATATATCATTTGGATTATTTATTATAAGGGAATGATTAATATCAAGAGATGTCATATTATATGGAAAAAACATGAGACAATATTTTGAAAATATTTCTTAAGATAAATATACTATGTTATCAAAAAAAGGAATATACAACATAAAACCCATTTGAGAAAAAAATTTCATAAAAATAAACATGAAAGATTATAAATAAAACATTAAAAAACTTTTGGAAACCTATTTCTTTGATAAAATATAAAGAGATATTGAAAACGTTTTAAAAATCATTTTTTTCAAAACATATAAATGGAAATTGAAAAAATTTTGAAAACTATTTCTTTGAAGATAATTTGAAATCCTATAAATGATTATTGAAAATATTATTAAAATAGTTTTCCTAGAAAGAATATAAAGAAAACATGTAGATGATTTGAAAACAATTTTCCTTGAAAACTTATGGAAAATTATTGAAAATAATTTGAAAAAAAATTACTTGAAAACTTATAATTGAATGTTAAAAATATTTTAAAAAACCTTTATTTTAAAATTATTTTTTAAAAAATAGTTTATTAAAAATTATCCTTTTAAACATGTAATGAAAGCTTCACTAAAAGGATATAAGATAAATTTTTACATGGCATATGAGTTAAAATGAAAATTCCTTTTGCATAGTAAAAATGTTAGAATAATAAATTTCCCAAAAATTGACTAGAACAATACATTGAAAACATTAGTAAAAGAGAAAAACGATTAAAAAATTATTTAAAAAATTATTGGATAATAGTATAATATTCTTAGAAACCCTTTTTATAAAACATGTGTAACAAACTGAGATTTTATGAGATATATTCTTTTAATTTTTTGATGTTTTGTGTTGTATGCTACACAAAGATTATATTGCGCTATACGAAACACCGTATTGGCTAGCAGTATACGCAACACTATTCTTGGCTTGTATTATACAAAATTTCATGTTCTTTTGATATAATTCATTCCATGCAACTCTGAGTATAGATTTTATTCAATGTATAAAAGAACTATTTTTGGATTATTTTATACACAACAGAAAAGGAATCTTACACTACACGCAACAATGACATAGCCCGTGATACATGCAAGAGAGGCCTTCCTCATTAGCTTGCATTGTACGCAATACCGAATTTCACTAAACATTGATATATTTTTAAAATATTATATAACTAGCAATTATGAATATTATTAATAACATTTATAATTTTATGTAACATTATCATTCATCTTAGACATTTATTAGAAGATTATATGAGAATAAAATCTATTTTTCTGATAAAAGAAGTATTATTCAGAAAATATAGTTTTACCGTCTTTTGATGGAACTCCCATTTTAAATATTGTTTTGACACTTTTATAAGTTAAATTTGAAAAAATAAACTTATTATTTAGAAGATGGACATAAATATTTACTCTTTTATAAATATTGATATTTTTCTAATGAAATTATAACTTTAATGAATAGTGAAAAATACTGCATTTTAATTTGAAAATACATTTTTTTCTAATTTATTTATATAGTTAGATTATCTTTTTCATTTATTTTAAAGTGTAATTAGATTATATTTTTATCATTTAATCCAAATTTTTTCATTGGAATAAATTTCACATTTAAATTAAACATAAACACATGTCAATCATTTGATAGTTATTACTTCTTTAAAACCTTCTTTTTAGTTTTGACAACGAGACATAATTTTAAATTAATTACTGAAATTTTTGTGATTTGAATTTGGAAAAATAGATTACATATTTTGAATTATAAGGTTAAATTTTTTACAATAGGTACCTTTTATTTTTGATCATTATGAATTGTAACTTTAGTAAATATTTCATTTACCATGGTTAAAGGGTAAATATTGTAAATAAGGGTAAAAAATAATATTATAATAATATTAAACTACCCTAACACATGTAAAAATCATATTGGATGAGATATTTACAATAATGGTAATCCTTTTGTCTATTTTGGGACCCCATGTAGTCACATAGTGTTGAAAATTACATTTTATAATAATTATTTTGAAGTAAAGATAATTATAACATAAACATATATGTTTTAATAAACAAATTTTAATATAGGGTTATTTAACTGATATCTATGTCTATAAATTTCCATTACAAAGATAAAAATATTTCCAATATCATGGTATTTTATTTATAAATTTTAGGCATTATATACATATATTTATTTATGACCACATTATGATGTAGTGATTACCTCATTAATAAAAGATTCAAATAAATGAATTTGTAAATATTAAAATAAATGTAATTTGAAATTTTATATGCCATCCTAAAATTTTATGGATAAAAATTACATATTAGGGATGAGTTAATGCCTTTGGTTTTAACTCATTGGGTTGTTATGAATTTTTCAAAATGTCACGTATGAATATTATCCAAAATTGATATATTTCATAACATAAAACATAAAATAGTTTATTAAATGATAGTAAATTCAAAAAAATCTAGTATTAGTCCAAATGTTTAATATAAGTCAAAATATTTCATAAATAAATTATTTTTCATCATTTGAGAATATATGGTGACTAAATTAACCCACAATGTGTAAGTAACATGATATCACAGTGAGATTAAATAGGGTAAAATAAGGGTTAAACCAAAAAGACAAAGAAAAACTAGTCATAACACAACTAAAAATTATTGTATGATTTTATTTGAACATATATCATTATATATTATAATTAAATATGTTTGAAACAACTTAAATAAAAATTTTATTTATAATAAATTAATATTTTGAGAGTTTACTAAAGTGCCTCTCTCCTCTCTTATAAAAGGAAACCTCTTCCGTATCCTATTCATTCCATTTGTAGACGTACATCATGGAAAAAACCTACCATTTTCTCTTCTAAACTTCCCTAGTTACATACTAGAGGTTATTTACTTCTCAAAAGACCAACTCTACTACCCTATGAGGAAATTTAAATGAGGCACGTTGATGAAGAGGTAATCTCTTCTACCGATTCTTACATATTTATTTCCTCTTCTACTTCCTATTATTTAGTTGTTTCATTATAAAATAATAACATCAGTATCACTCATATAATGATATTTTTGTATAAATATGAAACAACCCTATTTTATCTTCTATCCATCCTACGAAAAATGAAATCATCGTGCGTGCCTACTTACGGCTTACCGTCTCCATGTCGCAATGTAATTTGTTTTTCACCACCACCATAAATGGATGGGTATAATGGTGGAAATAATAATTATATATGATTATTATAAGATTATACTAATTATGAGATAATATACACCATCCATTCCAATACCATTCAACAATTATGGGTTTGATATCGTCACTCGTGCGTACATACGGCTTACCGTCTCCATGACGCAATGAGATTCATTCTCCATGTTAACCATTCAAGAATGATTATAAAGTATATATAAAAAATAATCATGAAATATATGAAATAATAATGGAACTTTATTTATGAGTGTATATATATATATATTTCATTTACTTACTACCATTAAATTCAATAAGTAAACAAAAATAGTGTTCATGCGTACGTACGAACTACCATCTTCATGAACAGTGTTTTTCATTTAATTTATCATTCTATTATATATATATATATATATATATTTATTTATATAATGAATATATATAACATATAAATTATGTTTTACATTTTTGAAGTATTCAAATCATAATATAATTAATAATATCAAGAATAACAATTCAAAACATGTGCGATAAATAAAAAAATTAATGTTTCTTTTATATGAATTTGACAAATGAACAGGTAATATAAAGTCCTAAGTGAATCATATATGATCATAAATATTATTATGGTTCTATTAAAAGTAAATAATATGTTTAAACCCACTATACAGGAGCTTCAGACACATATGAACGGAATCATACTTAAGGTAAGGGATAATTTGCAATCTCATTTTTATCTGAGATTGCTTATACATAAGTATTTACTAGGGTTATATTTATCATCCTTGTCCATGTTTTCTAAAAATGTTTTCATAAAATTTTTACTATTAATCCACATAGGTTTAATGTCATTTTTACTCTTATTTTACTTTTACTACTTGGTATGGAAGGAATCATTCTTTTTTTTACCATAAGAGGTACATTTTTACTTTTCCGGCAAAAGTTTGAGAAGAATGTTTTTTTAATTTTATTACATGAATGGATTTTTACAGTTTCATGAAGATTTATTTCCATGATTCTTCCTCTACACTATCTCAAGTTTATTTTCAACTAAATTATTTTCATTTAATTTTTCTTGGAATTTTGAGAAAAAAAAAACAATTTTGAAAAAGAATGGATATTTTACTGAAGAAGTAATTTCAAGTCTTTTATAAAAATTATTTTCCATCTAGGATGACACTCTTAAATAGGGTTATGTTTCTATCACTATTATTACTATGATTTGATTTTTTTAAAGATTAAATGTTCTTTTATATGGATTATTTTATAATGTAATGATATTTATTAAATCCCATTATTTCATGGGATACACTATGATGAAAGATGTATTTTTTTTGTGGAACATGTAAGAATGATTTCACTGTGAGATGGGTGGGACCTATATCTCCCTCCAATGCAATGGGTAAATATTTATATCTCATGAGACATACATGACTGTAACAGCAAGTAAATATGGTTTTGTAATACATGGCTGGAATGATATGTAAATATGGTTGAGTAATACTTGGCTAGAATGACAAATAAACCCAGATCAGTAATTGACTTTGTCTAGTATTATGGTCTTGGAAACAATTCCTTAACTAATATGGAAATCATATTATGTGATTATTTGTTTTTTAAAATTACATGTTTTATTCCAATGTATTTCTATCATGGTTAATGTTTCTTTATGATATATGCCTTACATACTTCCAAGAATTATTTCATGACTGAATATTTTGATGTTTAAACGTTAAATACATGTTTTTACGTTCAAATATTTATGGTCTGTTTTATGTTATCCATGTTTTCCCTTAATGAGAATTTGAGCTCACTGTTTTTTATTTTTCCTTTCCCCAGGATATAATGAAATGTTTTAAGTAGGAAATGAAAAGGGGAAGATCTTTATGAGAGATATTGAATATATTTTACAATGATTATAAGATTATGTTCTAAGTTTCTAAAGACACTCAACTAATATGATATTTTGGAATCTATTTGTTTCATGTATTATGTATTCCTCAATAGAAATTTAATGTCCATGTATGTCAAGCATGGGTCTCTATAGTTGGTATCAGAGCTACGTTTTACTAAAAATTTGGAAATTAGGATCCGAAAACTTTAGTGAGAACCCTAGAGATATTTATTAAGTATGTCTATAGATGTCCCTAAGGATAAGTATAAGTATGGGTCACAGTCCTGGAATTATGGTAACGATCATGAATAACCTAGGATTAAACCTAAGATGTTATAGATTGAATGTAATCCCCCTTGATTATACTATTTTCCAAGTATGATATTCCCCTCTCACACTATTATTTTTGGGTTTTATAAAATGGATAGAAATAGGAGGATTCCTGTTAATGGGGAATACAATGGAAAATGGAATGATATTCTTCATGAGAAACCCAATGAAATGGGAGTTTGTAGGATATAAATCATTATTATTCCTAATCATAAATCTCATTATATGATCAATAATCTCAACATTTTTGAGTTTTATGAAGAAGATAATAAGGGAAAGATGGAGTTTCTTGGTGATCATAGAGGAAATAAAGTTCATTTTTCCTCATGTAATTCATGTGGGAAGAGGAATCAAGAATAATTTTTCAAGGGAACTGGAAGATGCTTTGGGTGTGGAAAAGAAGGACAGAAAGCTAGTAATTTCAAAGGAAAGGTTTTGTTAACACAATGGAAAAGGATAATGGTATTTATAAGACATCAAAAATGGTTAGAAGTTTTAGAAGTGGAATGTATGGGCATTATGAAAATCTATACCCTAAGGGAAAATATCATGAGGAGATTCAGCATGGTCGTATGGGTAGTATTTATGTTAATGAGGTTGAAGAGACTAAAAATGATATATGAGATGAAATACATGTTGAGGAATAAAAAAATGAAGATCGCTCAATGGTTTAAGAATATAGTGGAATGATTTCATGTTTATAAAGAATAATGTATGTTACTATAGAATAAATAAACATCTAAGTATTGTTACACTATTGTTTTTTCTTAAGTATTTTTTTGTATATGTTGAATGGTACCGGTAACCATGAAAAGTGGTTGAAATACATTTGAAAAACACCTGATATTTGCATAATAAAGGGATAAGGGGATAATGAGATGTTTAATAGTATTAACGAGACCATGACTGATAAAAGGACAAAGTGATATCATGGTTTGAGTATATATAACTTCTGGTATTTCTAGTGTGTGGAAAGAGTTAATTTTGATATAATTCATGTTTTCACTGAGGTTCTATGGTAATTCATATTATCATCATTATTTAAAGAGGATACATGATTATGGTATTCACATGTTTGGAATGCGACAACTAAGAACATCCAAATGAGTTATGGGAGAAAAATGTTATGTCGATTTAGTTCGCCTCTTTCTAAAGTTTTATATATTTTTTTTGTTTTTGGAAGGATTTTAATGTTATCCATTTATGGATAATATTAGTTATTTTATATTTTATTTTTATCAGATTAATGTATTATCTCACTATAGGTGGACTTAATCATATTTGATTACTTATGCAATCCTTTTTATTGAGATAGATAGAATGACCTATCATTTAATCGCATGATCTGCTAACACTTCGATATTAAAAAATTAAACATTATTTATTTAAATAAGAGATGAAGTGGAAATTGATCAAGGAACGTGAAATGGTGAGATTGTACCAAAATCAAGTAAGTATTTATCGTCATGAAAAAAATATTAAAATTAGGAAAAATATCTTGAAAAAAAATGTTATCCTAGTACTTTATTATCCGATGAATCAGATGATCCCTTAAATTATCGTATATTTATTGCTTTATGGTAGTTAACTTTCTTCAAACCATATTCTCTATCACTATCCATTAGAAATTGATGGTTAGATTTTACTTCCATATCCATGTTTTCACTACCTATCTATGTTTTCCAATGTGGAAACCCAGTGATGAGTTATATTGGGTAACCATTATGTTTCTAAATATTATTTTTAAAATTATGTTTTGTATCCCTTGTAGCGATGTGGGTTTCTTTAAAATAATCTTTCAAGTAGTAAATCATTTATAACCTTAATGAATTTTGAGGGAAAAATTCATTTTAAGGGGGGTAGAATATTACACCCCGATATTTTATGAGATATATTATTTTAATTTATTTGATATCTTTTTTTGTATTCTATACAAAGATTATCTTGCAATATATGCAACACTGTACTATCTTGTAGTATATGCATCCATATTCTTGACTTGTATTGTATACAATTTCAAGTTATTTTGGTAGAATTCATTTCAAACAACACAGAGTATAGATTTTTTTCAATGTATAAATGAACTATGTTTTGATTATGTTATATGAAACAACAAAGGATGCTTGCACTACATGCAACACTGACTTGTCTAGCGTTACACACAAGATAGACCTTCCTCGATAGCTTGCATTGTATGCAATACCGAGTTTCACTAAACAACAATTTTTTATTAAAATATTATATAACTAGAAGTTATGAATAATACTAACTACATCTTAAATATTATATAACATTATCATTCATCTTACACATTTTCTAGAACAATATATTAGAACAAAATCATTTTTCAGATAAAATAAGTATTTTTTAAAAAATACAGTTTTACCGCCTTTTGATGGCACACCCATTTTAAATATTGTTTTGGACAATTTTGTAAGATAAATTTGAAAAAATAAACTTATTATTTGGAAGCAGGACATAAAATTTTACTTTTTTGAAATTTTGATATTTTTCCAATAAAATTAAAATTTTGATGAATATTGAAAAATACTGTATGTTAATTCGAAACTGCCCTTTTATATAATTTATTTATATAGATAGATTATTTTTTTAATTAGTTTTAAAGTGTAATTGGATTATATTTTTATCATTTAATCTAATTCTTTTCCACTATAAGCATTTTCACTTTTAAATAGGACATAAATTCATGTCAATCTTTTGATAGTTATTATTTATTAAAAACACGCTTTTTAGTTTTGACAATGAGAAATAATTTTAAATTAATTACTACAACGTCTGTGTTTTAAATTTGAAAAAATGTAATTCATATTTGGGATTATGAGCTTAAAATTTTGTAAATAGGTACCTTTTATTTTTGGATATTATGAATAGTATCATTAGTAAATATTTTATTTACCATGGTTAAAGGGGAAATCTGGTAAATAAGTGTAAAAAATAATATTATAATAATATTAAACAACCCTAAAACCTGTCCTAATACTATTTTATGAGATATTTTAGACCATTTTCATTCTTGGGTCGATTTTGGGTCCCCATGGATTTACATGGATGTGAAAATGGCATTTTATAATAATTAGTTTAAAGTAAAAATAATTATAACCTAAAAATATATCTTTTACTAAATAAATTTTAATATAAGGTTATATAATGGGTATATATGTCTATAAATAGTAATTAAAAATATAAAAAGTTTTTCTACATCATGGAATTTTATTTATAATTTTTGGACATTATAAAAATATATTTATTTAATACAAAATTGTGATTTAGTGATTACCTCATTAATGAATGATTCAAGTAAATGAATTTGTAAATATTAAAATAAATATAATTTGAACATTTTTATGTCATCCAATAATTGTATGGATGAAATTTACATATTAGTTATGAGTAAATACCTTTTGTTGGATGTAAGAATGTTGATATAAATTTTTAAAAAAGTGAAGCATGAATAGTATCCAAAATTGACATATTTCATAACATAAAAAATAAAATAGTTTACTAAATGGTATTAAATTCATAAAAACATAAGCTTAGTAAAAATTGTTAATATAAGTAAAAATATGTCATAAATAAAATTTTTTGTCTAGTTTTACAATATATGGTAATTACACTAACCCACAATGTGTAAATAACCTGATATCATGGTAACATTAAAAAGGGTAAAATAATAGTTAAACCAAAAAGATAAGGAAAAAAATATTAAAAACATATCATAAAATTATTGGATTATGGGTATTCAAAAAAACTCATATTATATTATAATTAAATATGTTATGGACAATTTTAAATCGAAATTTCATATATTATAAATTAATATTTTGAGAGTTTCCTAAAGTGCCCATCTCCTCTCTTATAAAAGGGAACCTCCTCTATCTCCTCTTCACTCCATTTTTAGCCTTCAAACTCGGCCACAACTTAACCATTTCTATTATCAACTTTTGAAGATACATTATAGAGGTTCTGGTCTTCTCAAAAGACCAACTCTAGTTTCCTAAGAGGAAATTTAAATGAGGCACGTTGAGGAAGAGATAATCTCTTCTACGAATTCATTAACATTTATTTCTTATTCTACTTTCTCTTATTTAATTGTTTATTTATAAATTAATAACATCAATATCAATCATATACTTATATGTTATTATAAATATTAAACATCTCTATTTCACCTTATATCCATCCTACGAAAATCGAAATCAGCACGCGTGCGTGCGTACGGCTCACCGTCTTCACGTTGTGGTGTAGTTTGTTTTTCACCAACACATTACATGGATGGATATAATGGTGGAAATAATAACTATATATTATTATAATAACATTATACTAATTATTAGATTTTATTCACCATCCAATCCAATATCATTCAACAATTATGGGAACGATATCGTCGCTCGTGCGTATGTACGGTGTATCGTCTCTCTAACGCGATGCGATTCATTCTCCACGTTAACCATTCAAGAATGATTATAAATTATATATAATAAATAATATTGAAATATATTAAATAATAATTCTTATGGATTTATATATATATATATATATATATATTATATACTTACTACCATTCAATTCAATAACGAAATGAAAACAGCATTAATGCATACGTACGGACTACCATCTCCATGAATAGTGTATTAAATTTAATTTATCTATCTAATATATATATATATACTTAATATATATAATATATAAATCATTTTTTACATTCTTGAAGTAATTAAATCATGATATAATTAACAATTTCAAGAATAAAAATTCAAAACACGTGCGATAAATAGAACGATTAATGTTGCTTTAACATGGAATTGACAAATCAACGGGTAATATAATGTCATAAGTGAATCATATATGATTTCCTAAAAATTATAATGTCTTTTTTACAAGTTATAAATATGTTTAAACCCATTATACTGGAGTTTTGGACACATACAGAAGAAATTGGACCTAAGGTAAGGGATAATTTTTCTATCTCATTTTTATCCAAATTACTTATATATAAGTATTTACTGGGTTTATATTCATCATCCATATCCATGTTTTCAAAAAAAAATTCATATAATGTTTAAAATTGTTCCATGTATGTTTAAAGTCATTTTACTAGTTTTTTACTTTTATAACTTGGTATAGAAGGAATCCTTATTTTTTTACCATAAAAGGTTTTTTTTGAATTTTTTGGAAAAAGTATGAGAATAATGTTTTTTTAACATATACAACATGAATGGATTTGTACGGTTTCATGATGATTTTATTCCATGACTCTTAGTCTAAACTATCTCATGTTTATTTTCAACTAAATTCATTTCATTTAAATTTTCGTGGCATTTTATGAAAAGAAAATGATTTTTAAAAAGAAAATATATTTTCCTGAAGAAGAAGTTCAAGTGTTTTATCAAAATTATTTTTCATCTAAGATGACACTCTTAAATAAGGTTATGTTTCTATCCCGATTATTACTATGATTTGATTCTATTAATCATGTAATGATCTTTTATATGGATAATGTTATGACGGGATGATATTTAAGAAATCCCATTTTTTCTTGGGTTATTCTATGATGAATGATTTATGTTTTTTTGTGGAACATGTAAGAATGATTTTACTATGAGATGGGTGGGAACAGTATATCCCTTCAATGCATTGGGTAATGATTTATATGTCATGAGATATACATGACTAGAACAACAAGTAAATCTAGTTCAGTAATATAAGGTTGGAATGATAGGTAAATCTGTTTCAATAATACATGGCTAGAACGACATGTAAACCCAGTTAAATAATGGACATTGTCCCCTATAATGGTCTATGAAATAGTTACTTTGATACTATGGAAATCATAATATGTGATTATTATTTTTCCATAATTACATATGTTATTCCATTGCTATTCTAGAATGGTTAATGTTTCTTTATGATCCATTCCTGGTGTACTGCCAAGATTTATTTCATGACTCAATATTTTGATGTTTAAACTTTAAGTTCATGTTTTTACATTCAAATATTTATGGTTTGTTTTATGTTCTCCATTTTTACCCATATTGAGAATTTTATCTCACTATTTTTTATGTTTTCTTTTCCCCAGGATATAAATAAATTTTTTACGTAGGCAAACAAATGGGGAAGATCTTTATAAGAGATGTTGAAGATTATTCACCCTGATTAAAATATTATGTTCTGAGTTTCCAAATAAACTAAAATAATATGAAATTTGGGAGTCTATTTGTTTCATGTATTAATTGTCCCTCAAAATAAATGTAATTTCCATGTACATCAATCTTGGGTCTCTACAACATGGTTTTAAAGGAACACATATTTTTGACAGATGAGAGAGTTAAATTTATACTTTTATAAAAAACTCTTTCTTAAATATAATATGTACCAAATAGTGGTAAAATGGTACAAATAAATAAATATATCATGAATATATAGAGGATAATATAATTCAAAGGTTTTTTGAGACATGGATCATAATACATCATTAAAGGAAGTATTATCATAAACAATCTCAAAAAGTGATGAGATTGTTTTAATAAAATCTTACCACTTGGTAGTAAAATGGATATGTAAATACCCATAAATATAAATATTATATTCATATAATACATACATGGTATTTATATACACCACACAAAATGAATGCGTGGTGAATAATGTATATATCTCATGGAAATAAAAAGTGAGATGAAACTCCCTTACCTTATATCTTGAATCTCGTCATACTCATTCAAAACACATGTATAATTAATATAAATTTATAATACATATTTTAAAGAAAAATATCATTATATCTAATACCATATATCGTTTTATTATGTCCTATATATTTTGTTCTTGTTATCAATCATATGATAATGATTCACTTTGGGTAATATCTTTTTTGTTCTTCGCATGTGTCTTAATTTGTTATATATTTGGTACCTTTACTTATATAATTATTTCTATAATATAAGTCATGATATAAATATATTTTATGTTAATTATATGTTCATTATAATAATCTATAGTGCATATAAGTATGAGGTGGAATACACTGTTCATGAAGACGATAAACCGTACGTACGGATGAACTTTTTTCCATTTTAATTGTTATATTGAAAAAATAAAGTACAAGAAATATATTTGCATATATTAGTATTATAGTTTCATTATTATATTATATATATCATATAACTTCACTAAACCCATTCTTAATACAGTCTATGAAGTGTGTAAATAAATCACATCGCATTGAGGGGGCGGTAGTTCACACATCCTCAAACGAAATTATCCTACTTACACCAAATGTAAGGTAAAAAGATATGTGCTGTTAAAGGAATATATAATATTAAATACATAATAAATATAATATATAAAATATATAAATAGTTTTTCCTTCATAATTTCCACCATGATAGGTGCTAAAGGAAGAAATGAACAATCATCATTTAGTGAGGCAGTAGTTCACCAGACACTTAAATAGTATGTTCATTACCCATTATATGGATGTGTGTGTAAGTACAGGTAAAAACCTTAGAATAAAAAATCCAAATATATTTAATATAATGGAATTGTTATAAAATCAATGAATAATAATATTTGAAGTACTGTAGAAATAAAATAAAATAAAGATGTTTCAGGGAGACTGTTACCTCTTAATCGGGTAACTCCTCTTGGTTTTCACCATAAGGATTCCATGGAAGGCTTTATGTAAAAAGGTAGTCTTCAAAAAGGAAAATAGAAATTTTTATAAGTTTATTAGGACGATATTTTCCTAACATAATTGGTTTTAGAGGAGTGATGAAGTGGGATTGGTGGTGGCCTTTTATAGGGAAGGAAAAGGACATAGTTGGAATTTTGGAAAACAAGTTAGGTGTACACAATTTTGTACCAAAAAAAAGTTATAAATACAAAAAAAATCAAAATTTTAAGGGTTATGTACAAAATTTTGCTACAAATTTTTTTTTGGATAAGTTAATAGTTAATTTGGGCCCCTATAATTAAGGTTTAGTCCCAAATTAGGAAACATTTTACCTTAATCAATGTGATTAATTTTAATCAATTTTACAAATCTTTTTTGGTCAAAAATTAACACGATATAATTATAATATAAATATAATACTGATTAAAATTTTTATATCTACTTTCAGAAATTAAATTCCTATTAGAGGAAAAATTAATATTAATTTTAATTCTGCATACTGAACTAGATACAAGTTTTTAAATTATAAAAATGTTCAAAAGATTGTTAAGGTTTTATGTAATGGCCTAAGACCTCCTGGTCCATTACTCTGCCAATTTCTAGTGTATGGTACACCCTCGACCACATCAGTACGTCCAGATCCGAAGGGCATCATATCTGTGGAACGATGTCACCGTGGTGTCACCCATCGGTGACACCGATCAGTGTGTCACGAATAGGCCAGTCACCATTCGGTGAGTCACTAATCGGTGTGTCACGGATCGGTGAGTCACTGATCGATTAGTGTGACACCGATTAGTGAGTCTATGATAAGTGTGACACCGATCAGTGAGTCTCTGATTGGTGTGTCACCAATCCGTGTGTCATCGATTGGTGCCACATGGGCTTTTCGGGTTTTCTTTCCCCAGTATTTCTGTAATTACACTATTGAGTCTTTTAAACATTTTAATGTGATTTAAAGCTTTTTTATCCCCATTAGCAATGTTTTAAATCCCTTAAGAGTGGGGAGACACTCAACAGACCTGTTTTTCTCTCTTTAAATGAAATCCCTTAATGAACAGCTATTTTCCCACCCCTCTAATGAGAATTATTAAATAACAATTAATTCCATCGTGTGTAACTGTCTAAACTCAAGGTGAAACCCTGATACACCTTTAAAACGGTTCAAAATTCATATTCCGTAACTCTAGGATCTCACCTTTTTATCACCTAGGAATTCTTTCTTTCTTCTTCTTGGTTCGTGTCTTTCATTTCCCTGGTGCGTTTGGAGTCCCCCCTTCTCGAGGATAGTAGTGTTCTTATACTGGAGCCTTTACTACTCACCCTTGGATTCCTCTAAGTGCCTCCCCTATAAGTCCTGCATCCCAGTTATTGGTGTGAGTAAATAAATATCGATCATTTATCATCCAAGTAGGGGTTTTAATTTTTCTCCCTTTACTGTGTATCATGCAGGGTGGGTATGATAATGTTCCTATGGGGATGAATGAAACCAAACCTTAACAAAGATAATAAATGTCTTTTTAAAGAATAAAATGGTGTGTTTGACGATACTAAAGTACTATTTTACAAATTTTTTTATATGTTGTGAATTGTATGGGATTATGTCCACTGAAAATCGTGGTCGTTGGTGGTCCTTTTTTGCACAATAATGAACCTCTGTTTTTTCTAAATTTTTATTTGACTGAATTGATTTAAATTAGAACTGATTAATCATGTAAACTCAGTTGATTAAATTGATTCCTAATGAAAAATATTTCTTGTGTGGTCACCCCGGTTAACCAAAATGACATACAGAATGAAAAAAACTGTCTGTTTAAAATCTGAAAACTCCCTTGATCTGTTCTGGTGATGTGGATTTTTTTCTACTGAATGCTTTTTAGGTGACATGGATAGGGATGGGATCCCATGTTATGGTGATGTTTTTGGTTTGTGGATTTTAGTTCACGTGGGGTCATATTTCGGGGCCTGGTTTGGTCCCAGTACTTTGAGGGATCTCAGGGATCCCTTTTGTTCTTGTTACCATACAAGAGAACCGTGTTTGAATGATTATTTTAGTTCTTGGTTGTTTTCCCTTTCCTTGTCTTATGGCTATTATTGTTAGTTATCTGGTAGTGAAATTTATTTAAATGGAAGCACTGTAATGAGATATCAAGAATTATATCAAAGGGGATTTTCTTTCCAAGAATTATTTGTGACTTGGTTGTGCCTGTTGTGCTTTTTATGAATAAATAGTAATAAGGGTATTTGTGTTTGGGCTAATTTTGGAACCCCTGGATTGGGATGAGTTCTTATTTACCTATATGTATAATTTAGTTCGTTTGTTTCTTATTCTTACCCCACCCATGTTGATCACAACGTGTCGAACACCCCCATTTTAGGGGGGAGGGTGTTTTTCCCAACACTCATATGAGTGGCTAGTTGTTAGCTCTTTTTTTCTCCCTTTCCCAAGTGGCCCATGACTCTTTGGGCTGGCTGTGATGGCCTGAGGTCCATTATAGCCCTAGATTCTTCGATCAGGGTACATTGTGTTGGTTGGCCTAGCTGTGTGCGAGCAGATTGTTCCCATGTGTCTTCGAGATGAGGCACATGCGTCTTCAGGTGTGGAAGTTGTTGTTCTGGCCCAGGTGTCTATGAGTGTGGTTACATGTGGTTGTGGCCCAGGTGTTTTTGGGTGGGACATGTGATTGTGGCACCGGTGTTTTTGTGCGGCATGTGTGTTTGTGGTAGCCCAAGTGTGTTCGGGCGAGGTATGGTAGTGGGACTGTAGTGAGAATGGTGGGGAAGGTCTGATACATAGGATGTATTCAATAACCAGTGGGAAAAGTGGTGCAGGGTACCCAAATATTGATGTGCTATTACTATTACATTACTTTACTTGAGTTATTTGGGGAGTGTTCCTTGGTGATGTTGGGTGGATAGTTTTCTTTCTAGGTGCTTTGGTTATCTACTTTTTCTCAGAGGACATTTTAATTCATCCCCACTTGTGCACGATAGCTTTTGGTTTTCCCTACTGAGTATACCTATACGCTCACTCTATGAATATAAAACTGATTTCAGGTTTCTAGGAGGACATTGAGGACCATGCCAGACTCTATTATCTCAGACAATGGGATCGTTGATGTCATTGGTTTTCTTTTCTTTTGGTACCTCCCTTTGGAGTTTTCTATAATTTTTTTGTAGCACTTATTATTGAAACATGAATATGGGAATTGTTTTGGATTTAATTTTACATAACTTTTGGTATTGTTGGGATTTACTATCATATCTCTTGATCCTACTAAATAAAAATGGTAATTCCTTCCATTTTACGTGTTATTCTATACCCTTGGTGATAGTCTCCACTCTGGGGCCTATTGAAGGAGGGTCTTGGGGGTCATTATCTCTCCTTCAACTTGAATAATAAAGGGTCTGGAAACCTACTGTCCATTCCCTCATCTTGGTGAAGGAGGGTCACGATAGAATGGTATCATTGGCAGGGTTGAGAGATAGGATGGATATCTGGGATATACACATAGAGGATTTCATGGGATGGTAGGGCAACAACGTTAGGCAATCTTAGTGCATGAAATAGGACGGGGAAGACTGGCTAGTACATGGGATTTTAGGCCCCCCCCATGATGTGATGCAAAGACTCAGGACCCACTGAACAACCAAATGAGGCTACATTGAATGAATGATAGAGACCCTAGTAAAGGTACATGGATCATACTTACTTGTGTTCTTGTGTGTTCTGGTTGTTCTGGGAATTTAAAAAAAAGTTTAAACATAATTTAATGGAAATTTTATACACTACTCGGGCTTAGGAATTCCTTGTTTACCTTGAAAATATGTCACCCAGATAAAAACCATGGGTAGTCCGGGTGATCGAGACCCAGGAGGCAATTTTGGATGATCAACAGAGGGCTGATCGAGAGGAGAAGGATGAACAGTGGTAGAGGATGCTTCATACCTTTCAAAGGAGAACCCTCAGGAAGTACGACGACATCTTCTCGGACATGGAGACAGAGATCTGGCTCGAGGAGCTGGTGATATATTTCATCTTTATCTAGGCTCCCATGAAGTACTAGGTTCCTCAAGATGTAATCCAGATGAGGGGAGAGTAAAATCAGTGGTGGAATCTCTATCTTTGGGAGAAGAGGGAGGTTGATGTTTTGTCGACTCCCTTCTAGAGGGAATTTCAGGAGGAATTCCTCTCTTCCACAATGAAGGTAGATAAAAGGTAGGATCTACTCTCCATTCAGTAGGGGATCATGTCAGTGAGGGACTTGGTGATCAAGTTCAAGTACCTCCTTCATTTTTCTCCGAACCATTTTCCGGATGATGAGTATCGGGTGAGACTTTTAGAGGAGGAACTTCGACCTTCTCTTCAGTATGTTGTTACTCCCTTCACCCTACTGACGTACTTAGAGGTCCTAAAGAAGGATGAAGTGGTAGAGAGGATGCACATGCTATGAGTTGTTCCACGAGAGGGGATCCAGTTGGGCTCATCAAAGGGGAAGGCCATCCGCAGTAGGCCTCTAGAATCATGGCCTTCTAGGTTTCGGCCAGTGGGGAGTACGCCCCAGCAGTTCTAGTTGTGATCTCCCAGTCCTTGCCCTTTTATTATCATCCCAGGACCGAGGTTCTTCTTCTGTTGTTGCTGTAGGAACATTCAGAATTAGTTCCCAGACTAAGTGTAGTATAGTGGGGGTGGGTAGGTTCAGCGCCTTCCTCACCAGCAGGAGCTTCCAAACAGGCCATTTCAGTAGCAGCAGTAGGGATACCAAGCTCCCGATCTTCTAAGACTAGACATGGAAAGAGGAGGATAACCCCAGGGTTCCCCTCAAGGACATCAACCAGGGCATGGTTGGGGAGGCATCCGATAGTCTAGAGGTAGAGGATTTTGGTGTGGGCAGTTGCACGTCGTAGAGGCAGCAGTTCCAATAGGGCAAGAAGACATTCGAGGTATGATGAGCTTGTTTATCACTCATTCTTGTGCCTTATTTGATTCAGGAGCTCCACTCTCCTTTGTTACACTCGGTCTATCCCATGCCTTAGGTATAAACATAGAGAGACTCTATATGCCCATGGTGCTTAGTAATCCAGTCCGGGGTCATACTACCATGCTTGATGTTTGTCGAGGATGTTGCCTAATGATGGGGCCACATCAGTCTTGTGGGGATCTCCTTATGCTGAAAATGCCACCATAGAATGTCATCCTAGGCATAAAATGACTATTTTTTGTGCATGCGGTTATCGAATACATCCGGATAATAGTCATGTTCTCCAATGAGGATAGACATCTTGTGACTTTTTTTGTAGAATGCAGTTGTCAGGTGGGGAGATGATGTGTAGAGCCTATTTTTTCTTATTTGGTGGAGATTTCAATAGAATCAGTGGATGCTGAGATAATTGATGTTCTGGGATTTGTCAAAGAGTTCCTAGATGGTTTTCCTGAGGAGTTTGTGACTCTACCCCCTCAACGTGACATTGAGTTCAGGATAGAATTACATCCCAGTGCCCATCCGATTTCGATGGCTCCTACTCAGATGGCGCCTCTTGAGTTGCGGGAGTTGCAGATTCATATTGACAAGCTAATGAAGAAGGGTTTTGTCCAAACCAACATGTCCCCGTGTGGTTCTTTAGTTTTGTTAGTAAAGAAGGAAGATGTTGGTCTCATGCTATGTATAGACTACCTCAGACTCAATCAGGTAACAGTCAAGAACTGTTACCCTCCCCCGAGGATAGATGATCTCTTTGACCAGCTGAGGGGAGAAAGTTGGTTCTTTAAGATTGATATGTGGTATGGGTATCACCAGTTAATGGTGAAGTATAGTGATATCCCGAGGACTGCTTTCAGGTGCAGGTATGGGCTCTTTGATTTCGTAGTCCTGACATTCGGTGTTACAAACGCACCTGTTGTGTTCATGGGGCTCATGAACTCTGTTTTTCATGAGTTTCTGTACCTCTTCATCATTGTGTTCATCGATGAAATTTTGATCTACTAATGATCAGAGGAGGAACATACTAAGAACCACATGATAGTCTTATAAATCCATTGACATCAATATCTCTATGGGAAATTGTCCAAGTGTAAGTTCATGACATGAGAAGTGCATTTCCTTGCACACGTGGTGTGTCAGCAAGGGGTAGCGGTTGATACATCAAAGGTTGAGGTGGTTGTTTCCCAAGAAGCACCCAAGAATGTATTATAAGTTTGTAGTTTTCTAGGTCTGGCAGGATATTATCGGAGGTTCATACTTGAATTTTCTTGAGTTGCATCTATTTTTATATCTTTCACTAGAATGGACTAGACCTTCGTGTGGAGGGAGCAGTGCTAGGCATATTTCAGATATCTAATGTAAATATTGGTTAGTGCTCCTGTTCTCAGGTTTCCAGAGGAATGGGTGTTTTATGAGGTTTTTTGTGATGCTTCTGGACTTGGCCTGGGATGTGTGCCGATGCAGTAGTAGAGAGTGATCTCTTAGGGGTCTAAGCAGTTACATCCTCAAGAGCATAAATATGCCACCCATGACCTAGAGCTTTTATCAGTGGTGTTTACATTGATTTTTTGGTGGCATTACCTCATCGGGGAGCACTTTGTGGTCTCCATGGATCTCAAGAGTTTGAGGCATATCTTTAGCTATTGGGACCTGAACTTGCAACAATGAAGGTTGGTAGAGAAGTTTCAGGACTAAAACATCAAGCTCTCTAACACTGAA
The DNA here is from genome assembly GCA_963277665.1 of Viscum album. NCBI lineage: Eukaryota > Viridiplantae > Streptophyta > Magnoliopsida > Santalales > Viscaceae > Viscum > Viscum album. Next base: position 342,969,402 of record OY728135.1, read on the forward strand.
GGTAAGGGGAATGTTGTAGCTGATGCCTTGAGTAGGAAGTCACGAAGGGAAGATATTCATGAATCTGTGAATTATTGGAAGGAAATAGAGGAGTTGTATACCCTACACCTAGATTAAAGGGTGAATGGTGGTAAAGATTATCTATTTTAGATGATAGTGAAGTCCTCTCTCCTGTAGTATGTGGAGGCGTCTCGGTGGTAGACTTATAGAGTGAAGTCATACACGATCTGGTTGACCAAGGCAATGATCTGGAAGGGTGGTACGAGGATGGTCAGAATCAGATGCTTTTCTGAAGGAAGTTGTTTTTCCTAGAGATGATACATTATGGAGTTATCCTTTATTTCCATAACTCCCTCATAGTGGTACACCTATGAGTTTCCATGATGTACCGAGGCCTGGGGGATCAGTTTTGATGGCCTAGGGTGAAACAGGCAGTGGTAGAGTTTGTGGCAAGGTGCATGGTGTGTCAGCAGGTGAAGGCTGAACACCACATTCCTGGAGGTTTTCTATAGCCCTTAGATGTCCCCAAGTAGAAGTGGGAGGAAATCTCGATGGATTTCATCACAATACTACCTAGGGTTCAAGGAGGTTGTGATGCTATTTGTGTACTGGTGGACCAGCTGACAAAATCATCCCACTTCCAAGGGATTAAAGAGTCGAGTGTGGTGGATGACTTATCACAGAGATACATGGATGAGGTGGTGCAGTTTCATGGTGTTATGAGTTCCATAGTCTCAAATTGGGATACCCGGTTTACCTCACAAGTCTTGAGGAGATTGCAACATGATTTTGGCACCCAGCTATGCCTTAGCACTGCTTTCCACCCCCAGACCGATGGGTAGACAGAATAGACTATCCAAACATTGTAGGATATGCTACAGGCATGTGTTTTGGACATCAGGGGATCATGTAAATGACATTTCCCCTTAGTAGAGTTTACCTACAATAATAACTATCACTCTACTATTGTCATGGCACCATTTAAAGCCTTGTATGGGAGGTCGTTTCGTCCACCTATATGTTGGACCGAGGTTTGGAAGTCATGTGTTCATGTCCTAGAGGTGGTGCAGAGCATGACATAGATGGTTTAACTTATACGGGAGAGGATGAAGGCAGCTCTGGACCAGCAGAAGTCGTATGCCGATCATTAGAGGAGGCCCTTGGAGTTCGAGGTTGGGGACCACATATTCTTGAAGGTATCCTCTCAGCATGGGAAACAGAGGTTTGGTAAAGAGAGTAAGCTTTCTACCAGGCTCATGGGACCCTTCTAGGTGTTGCGATAGGTTGGTGATGTTGATTATCTGCTAGCGCTACCACCACTGCTAATGACGGTTCATGCCATTTTCCACATCTTCTAGCTTCGTCAATATCTACATGATGATTCCCATATCATTGACTGTGGAGAGTTTGATATAGGGGATGACACTACATTCATGGAGAGACTAGTTAGGATCGAAGATCCTGAGAAGAAGGTGCTTCATGGATGAACCATTCCCCTGGTTCGTGTGTTGTGCAGGCATGGTGGCATAGAAGAGAGTACCTAGGAACGAGTGTCTGAAATGTGCACTTGGTACCCAGAGCTATTTTGAGTGTTGTTCTTCCTTGTTTCATACTTTTTTGTGATGTAGTGGTTGACCCTATTAACTACGAAATGTGTTCTTTTCCTTTGTTCTTCAAATGTGCATGAAGTGTCCTGACTGTGGGAAGGGGAGGACCTGATATCTAATCAAGACGCATTATGATGGATGTGATTAAAGCTCAGCGGGCGAGTTAGTTCGGCCCAATGTGGATAGTATCTTGACATGGAGGAAGGGACTCCCTGAACCATATGACTGGACGGTAAGACCTTTACATGTTTCTATGGTTACTTGAGAGAGAGGTGTTATTAGATGTCTAGAGTGGTTTATCCATTAGAGGTATCTTCTGAGGTGGTTGCTCAGACCCCTCAATTAACATTGGGTTTAGTTCGATTCATGAGGATGAGAATAGTTTGAGAGATATCTAATGTAATGGCTTAGAACCTCCTGGTCCTTTACTCTGCAAATTTTTGGTGTTTGGGATGCCTTGGACCCCATTTGTATGTCCGGATCTGAAGGGCAGTGTATCCATGGAAGGATGTCACCGTGGTGTCACCCATAGGTGACACCAATCCATGAGTCAGTGATCGGTGTGACACTGATCGGTGTGACACTGATCGGTGTGTCACTGATCGGTGTGTCACCAGTCGGTGCCATAGGGGCTTTTCGGGTTTTCATTCCCCAGTTTTCCCATTACGCCACTTTTCAGTCTTTTAAACTTTTTAAAGTTGTTTAAAGTCATTTTTATCCCTATAAGCAATGTTGTAAATCCCCTAAGAGTGGGGAGACCCTCAAGGGACCCTTTTTTCTCTCTTTAAATGAAATCCCTTAATGAAAAACTATTTCGGCCACCCCACTCAGGAGAATTATTAAATAAAAATTAATTCCATCATGTGTAACCATCTAACTTTGAGGTGAAACCATGATCCGCCCTTTAAGCCATTCAAAATTAATATCCCGTAACTCCAGGATATCAAATTTTTATCGCACAAAAATTTCTTCTTTCTTCTTCCTGGCTGGTCTCTTTCCTTTCCCTGGTGCATTTGGAGTCCCCCCTTCTAGAGGATAGTGGTGCAACAATACTAGAGCCTTTGCTACTCAACCATGGAGTCCCCAGAGTTCCTCCCCTGCAAGTCGCACATCCCAGTTATTGGCACGAGGATAAAAACTCTGATCGTTGATCATAAAAATAGGGGGTTCCCTTTATCTCTCTTTACTATGTATCTTGTGGGGTGGTATGATAATGTTCCTATGGCGATGGATGAAACCAAACCTTAACAAAGATAATAAATTGTTTTTAAAGAATAAAGGGGTGTGTTTGATGATGTTTCAGAACTCTTTTAAAGGTTTCTTATATGTTGTGAATTGTATGGGATTATATCCACTAAAATCATGGTCATTAGTGGTCCTTTCTTGTGCACTAATGAACCTCTATTTTCTGGATTTTTCTATGATTTAATGGATGTAACATGGAAACTGCTTAATCACGTAATGTTAGTTGATTAAATGGATTACCAATGAACAAGAATCCTTATGTGGTCACCCTGGATAACAAAACTAAAAGACAAAACTAAAATAATGGTGTGTTTAAATATAAAAACTCCCTTGATCTTTTCTGGTGATGTGGGTGGTTGTTCAACTTGATTCTTGTGAGGTGACATGGATGGGGATGGGATACCTTGTTGTGGTGCAGTTGTTGGTTTGTGGATCTGAGGCCATATAGGGCCATATATTGGGGCCTGATTTGGTTCTAGTACATCGAGGGATCTCAAAGATCCCTTTTGTTCTTGTGAGTTTACAAGAGAACTAGGTGTGAATGCTTATTTTGGTGCTTGGTTTTTTTTTCTTCCTTGGAATGTGGCTATGCATTTTAGTTTCCTATTAGTGATGAATTATTTAAATGGAAGAATTAGAATGTGAAAAAAAGAATGGGCTCAAAGGGGATTTTCTTTGCAGGAATGAATTGTGACTTGGTTATGGCTGTTTCTCTTTTTTTGAATAAATAGTAACGAAGGTTTTTTTGTTTGGGATACTTTTGGAACCCCTGGGTTGGGATGAGTGCTTGTTTACCTTTATGTATAATTTAGATCTTATGTTTCTTATTCACACCCCACCCAAGATGCGCACATCATGTTGAACACTCCCATTTCATGGGTGATGGGGTTTTTCCCAACACTCCTATGAGTGGCTGCTTGTTAGCTCATTTATGTTCCCTTTACCGAGTAGCCCAAGGATCTTAGGGTAAGTTGTGATGGCATAATTTAAATTATCACCCTAGATTATTCAGGAATGGTATGTTGTGGTGGTTGGCCCATGTGTGTGCAGGCATATTGTTCCCAAATGTCTTCCGGATGAGGCCCAGGTGTCTTCGGGCATGGTAGTAGTCGTTATGGCCTAGGTGTCTGCGGGCATGGTTATGTGTGGTTGTGGCCTAGGTGTTTGCGGGCAGGACGTGTGGTTGTGGCCCAGGTGTTTGCGAGCGGAATGTGTGGTTGTGGATCTAACACCCCGAGATTTTATGATAAGTATTATTTTTAGTTTATTTTATGTCATGTGTTTTATGATACACCATGATTATCCTGTGCTATACGCAACACCGTATTAGCTTGCAGTATACGCAACACAATTCTTGGATCGTGTTATACACAATTTTAAGTTCATTTGATAATAGTCATTCTACGCAACATTGAGTGTATATATATATATTCAATTTATAAATGAAATATGGTTTGATTTTATTATATTAAACAACAATGGAGTCTTGCACTACACGCAACCCTGGCTTGGCTTTCATTACACGCAATCACAACCTTCCTCAATAACATGTGTTGTACGCAATACCGGGTTTCACTAAACAAAGATATATAGTTATAATATTATCAAGAACTAGCCATTATGAATAGTATTAATGAAATTTTTCATTTTATAACATTATTATTCATCTTATAAATTTTCCAAAACATTTTATGTGAACAAAATAATTTTTCGGGTAAAATAAGTAGTTTTCAAAAAATGCAGTTTTGCTGCCTTTTGATGGCGCACCAACTTCAAATATAGTTTTTAACATGTTTATAAGTTCAATTTTACAAAACAAACTTCTTATTTTGAATCAGGATATAAAAAATTACATTGGATAATGTTTTGATATTTTTCTGATAACTTTCATATTTTAATAAATAAAAAAACATGCTATATTTTAATTAAAAACAACTTTTTTCATTATAATAATTTATATGGTGAAATTATAATATTGAATGGTTTTAAAGTATAAATAGAATATTTTTTCATCATTTAATACAATGTAGGACATTAGCATTGATTTTACCTTGAATTCGTAGGTTAAATCAATTCAATCTTTTGCAATGTTTTAAACAAAAACCCGTTTTCTTTCGACAACAGGATTAATTTTAAATTAATTACTGAAAATTATGTGTTTTGAATTTTAAAAAATGGATTCCATATTTGGAATCATTGGGTCCAAATTATGATAATAGGATACTTCTTATTTTTGGGCATTATCAATAGTAACTACGGTAAAATTTATTTACCATAGTTAAAGGTAAATCGGGTAATTAAGGGCAAATATAAGATTATAAAATTAACCTAACACCTGCCAAAATCTTATTGGATGACTAAAAGTCGACCCATTTCACCTAAGGGTCGGATTAGCTTCATTTAATAGACTTTTTTCCCTGGAAATAATTTAATTATTATTAAAACCAAATAAAGTGACAACATGTCACTTTCTTAAATCTTATAAGTATAATAATTTAAATTTAGTGATAAACTTAATGAAAATTAGAACATGAATAGTATCCATAAAGATAATACAATTATCTACATAATATGAATTTTTTTAGAATTTTTAGGGATAAAATAGTATTCATTAATTGTTACACAATAGTGATGCAGAAATTGTTTATCTAGTGAAAAATCATGAATATAGTATTTATTAAACTAATAGTTACCATAAAAGGCACAAAACCATGAACAAAACTTATTGGTCATGTACATTTATACCATAATAATCCAATGGTCGAATATTTGACCATTTGGAGCCTTATAAAAGAGATTATGACAGTTATATTATTTTATTTTAAATGATGCCAAAGTTGTCCCCTTCATAATTTAATAAATATAACAATTTAAATATTGTGATTTTAAGATGATAAATTCAAGTAAAAGTATTATTGTGAGATTTAACAGATTAATCATCATTATAGTATTTTATTTTTATTTTCTATGCAATAATAAAGTATATTAAATAATTATACAAAAATGTTGTAGTAATTATTTTATTAAGAGATAAACCAAATAAATGGTTTTAAATATAATAAAATAAATATTATATGAACTATTTAATGTGATCCACTATTTTTATATATACATAGGACCTTTTATGAATCTATTAAAGCTTTTAGTTTGAACATATATTCTGTATATATTTTATTTAAATTCAAATAAATGAATAGTGTCAAAATTGACACTATTGTTATTTTATAAAAATAAAATATTATTAAATTGTTTAAAAATAAAAAAAATATTTAAAAATTATATATTGAAATTTATATAGTCTATAATATTATAAAGTATCCAATTATGGAAAATTAACAACATATAGGTGATTATTTGTAACCATTTAAAATTTAGAATTTTATTACCACAAATAAAATTTAATAGATTAAATAAGGATAAATCAAAATGATAAGGTTTAAAATAAAATTGAAACATGTATAATGTAACGCCCCGACCCCAGTTACCCAGAGTCGGTGCATTATTACATAACATTGGCATGATCACAAGAAAGATCAAATCTCGAAAGACCGATTGGTTTAGTATCCTTGGAAACACTAGATATATTCATAAGTTTTACATTACATCATAAAATGAAAAACTACTACAACAACATAATGTTTCCACAATCCACACTATTAACCCCTCATAGAATCCCTGCAGGTCATTCATAACTTACTTCTTCACATCCTGGGAAAAATAAAACATAGAAAAGGGGTGAGCTCAAATGCCCAGTAAGGATAACAATATAGCGGAAACTTTCATAAATAAGAATAAACATTTAAGGCAATGCATTACTAAAACAAAAGCCTTTTAAACTTTAACTTCAACATAGTATGGAAAAAGTAAAATGAAATAATGCCATTTACTTATTCACATGGATATTCTACTAATCGAATAATCACATGCAAAAATCAATAACCACTTTCATAATGTTGGAATGCATAATGCCAGACTATCATAACCACATAGCCAAGGCCTCGTGCCAAGACTACAAATAAGATTTTGTCAAGGCCTTGTGCCAAGACACTAGTTTGTCTCATGAGACCTACCGATGCATCGAGGAGCTATAGCGGGCTCCACCCGTCACATATTAAGTCCAATGCATTCCCATATGAAAGGTTTTAAACATAACATAAACATTCGTATTAAAACTAGCACACGAAATGTCAATACATTCACCATAAACTATGAATGGTATAAAAATAGCACATCCACAGTCAAACATATCACAAAACCTTCAATACAATATAGAAGTTTTGTATCATAATAAACCAACTTCAAATAAGCGTAAAATCCATAAAAGGCTGCTGACATAGATGAAATCAAAACTATTTGAGAGAAATATCTCTTTTTTTGAAATCATTTAAAAGTCACACATTTATAAAGGAAGTAATTAAAAAGAGAATTTTAAATCAAAGTGTCCCATACCACTTTGAAACTTTTGAAAGGAATTAACATTTTAAAAACATTCATGTCCATATAAAAAAATCCTTAAAAACCATTTTGAAGACATGGACATTAATTAAAAATATTTAGAAAGATAAATCTTTAAAACATTTAAAATTCTGATTTTGATAAAGAGTACCCTTCCAAAATTCTTAAAATATTCATTTTGAAATAATTTAAAAGTCACATAATTATAAAATAAATCATTTACTTTGAAAATATCCTTGTAAGATTGTAAGGGAAGCTTTTAAAATTTTATAACGGCGGTAAATAGCCGCAGCCGCCATATAAGTTAAAAGAACATTCTTACCTTAATTTTGTCGAAAAGGTTAAAAATCACCTTGTTTGGAAAACGATGGAAAGATTCCTTTATAAACCTCTTATAAAAAGTCAAACAAGGGTATAAATGAATTTAACTCATATCTTAGTAAATAGTAAAAATGTTTTGAAATTCATTTTTAAGAAACATGGATGTGGATGATGAAGAGATCCCAGTAGATTATTACGTATAAACAACCTTGGATAATGAAGAGGTTGTAAAGTAAACCCTTACCTTGTACTTTTCCTTGGTTGGGGTAGGTTAACCTCCTGTATAATGGTGAAATAGTTGTTATTAAATTATACAAGAATCATATATATTAATATGATATCATATATGATCTTTTAACATTGATTTGTTAATAATATCTTAGAATTATCGTTGTTTCGGGAGTTAACTTACTCATTTTCTTTTATATGTTTTGTTACATAAGCCATGGTTGTTGTATCTTATTCATATCCAGAATGATATCTAGTCCTTAAACATCATTTTTAAATCATCAAATGTTAATTATACTTGAATGTATATGATGGAGAATGAATCTCATCGCGTTCGTGGAGACGGTAGTCCGTACGTACGCACGAGCGACAATATCATTCTTTTGATATTAAAATAACATATAAATGGATGGTATATCATAAATACAGAATCATTAACATGTTATATTTATTATTTACATGAGTTACACATCATTATTATACCCATCCAAATAATATTATATTGAATAACAATTACACCACGACGTGGAGACGGTAAGCCGTACGTACGCACGTATGGTGACATGTTATTCAAAGGGTGGATAGAATACTGAATATGGTTGTACCATATTTATAATAACATCAAAGTATATGTGAGATACTGGAGTTATTATTTTAGAATGGTAAGAACAAAGGAAGAAGAAGTGGAAGAAGAAATGAACTTGGAGAAGGGTGTTGAAATCATTACCTCTTCTTCGGGTTCTTCCTTTTGATTTGATCAAAAGGGCTCCTTAGGTTGGATTTCTGATCAACCTAAGGCCTCTAGGTTGTAGTGAGGGATGTTGGCAGAGTATTTTGGCAGAGTGTGGCCGAACCAAAAGGTTTTAAGGTGTGAAGAAATGAGAAGGAGGAGTGCCCTTTTATAAGAGGGGTGAGGGGCACCTTTGGAAAAGCTAGAAATATTAATTTATAATAAATTTATATTCGGTTTCTAATGGCTCCAAAGCTTATTATTAAAGGTTAAGGTGGGGATAGGTCGAAAACCACTCAACCAATAGAATTTAGACAGGTTTGGGTACTTATATTAACCTTATCTTTAAGTATTAACTCTAAGTTAATTAGTTTCACTTTTACAATGTCTCTTTGTATTTTTATATAATATGGTTAATAAACTTACTATATACATCCAAGAGACCCCCAAGTGGTACATTAATGATGAACCTATCATGATATAAGTCTCTTGGCCGAACCTTAGATTTTTAGGAATTTAATGTCAATTAATAATATAATATTTGTTTTAAGAACTCTTTAATGTCAATTTTGACACTATTCAATAGTTGATTTTTTTGAAACTCATAACTGATTTATTACTTCGAAAAAAGTCAATTAAATCAATCCCAATATATCATATTATCCTAGAAAATTAGTTTAATTCATTAATAGTTTCATATTATATTTGTTTGGGTATTTATAATATCAATTACTTTAATTTTTCACTATTATAGTAATTACTGCATCATCATTGTGTCATAAATAAAATAAAATATTTAATGTCTAAAAATTATAAATAAAATATAATTATGTAGGAAATATTTTTAGCTTTATAATGAATATTTATAATCTAAAATCCAACTTATATAACCCTATGTAACAATTGTTTTTCTAAAAGATATATGCTTGTGTCATTTTTGTATTCATTTTGACTTAATTAAAATAAAGTGTCATTATCACTTACAAGTGGATCCATGGGGTCCAAAAATCGACCCAAAGATGCCCATGGTTTACCATGTATCAACCAATAGGGTTAAGACACGTTTTAGGGTAATTTAGTATTATTATAATATTTTTTTTAACCATTATTTACCGGATTTACCCTTAACCATGGTAAATAAAATATTTACCACAGTAATTATTCAAAATGTCTAAAAATAAAAGTTACCTATTTACACAATTTGGACATCCTGATTAAAAATATGGAATCCATTTTTCTAAATTCAAAACACAAAAGTGGCAAAAATTAATTTAAAATTAATTCCCGCTGTCAAAACAAAAAGCGTGTTTTTAAGAGATAATAACTATCAAAAGATTGACACTTGTTTATGTTCGGTTTAATTGTAAAATTATGTCCAATGACCAACATTATATTAAATGGTAAAAATATATTCTAAATATACTTTAAAACCACTAAAATTCATAATTTATCACTATTAATTATTTTGATTAAAAAAGTTGTTTTTAATTAAAATTTAGTAATTTTCACTATTCATCAAAATATGAAAGTTATCCGAAATGTACCAAAATTTCACCTTAGGCTAAATTCGATATTCCGAATCCAAATATGAAGTCCATTTTAAAATATAAAATATATATAATTTTAAAAATTAGGTATTACTATTCACAACGGCTAGTTTGATTGGTTGTGGTGTGTGTTAAAACTCAAGGTTGCGTACAACACACGCTACTGTATTATTCAAAGAAAGTGTACCGTGGAAGCTTGGGATGTTTCATTTTAAATTTTTGATGTCCCCATTTAGTCAAAAAGTTTAAAATATTGTATTTAAAAAGGGTTCACTATTAAAAGTTGATAAAAGTGCAATACTGAAAATGAATTTGTTCTTGCATTATATCTAAGAAACTCATAATATGTATTCTAAAATTATAAGGATTATATAAAGTTTAAAATTTAGATAATACTATTCATAACCTCTTTTGAATGGATTTTTTTTGTAAGTCATGGTGTGATTGAACTCAGTGTTGCGTGTAGTGCAAGTTATTGAATTATTTTTAAGAAATAACACACTATGAAATCTTGGGGTGTTACATTCTCCCCTCCTTCAATAAATTGCGTCCTCGCAATTTGAAATTGTTCTTAGAAAATAAAAGGTTGAAAATAGAAAATATATTTGTGGGAAAACCCACATCGAAAATTGGGATACTAAAATTTAGTCTTAATATGAGGAAAAGAGAAATGAAAGGGTCACCACCAAATTATGATCTTGATTAAGAAAACATTGGTGGCAATTAGAGACATATAATTGGAGGAAAAACGTAAATATTTATAGGTAGTGATTGAGGTCATCAATCACAAAAAAGTATAAAATTGAGGTCCTTAAACTCATCAATCTATGATGATTTGAAGTACCATCGGTTCAACAAAATATAGGGTATTGGGATAACACATTTTTGACGTTTCAAAATATCTTAGTTGAAATCCCACATCGAAAAATGAATTAATGAGGCCTCTATTTAAAATAAAGAGTGGAAAGTATGAAGATTACTGAAAATAACACATACTAGGGTTCCATGTAGGAAAATATGGATATAGAGGAGAAATCTAACCATCAATTATCTGATGGAGAGTGGTAGAGAACATGGCTATGAAAAGGCCAACAATACCAAAGCCATAAATTAGTGATGATTTAAGGTACCATTTAGGACAACATTTTTGTTCTAAGTTTCTATTATTAATGTTGAGGAATTTATTTATGATACTGGTTAAGATAATAAAGAGATATACTTACTTTATAATTAGAATTTTACCCATTAATAAATTTCTACCACAAACTCATCTTTCACTCTAAAAGATAATAGAACGTAATTTTTTTTTCTATTTATACTATTCGTACAGGGTCCCAAAATAAATGAATTTATAATTCATCTACCAGATCTTTTAAAAAAAACTACATTATTTAATTCAGGACATCTCGTGGGATAGTGGTAGGTGATACACCCTTGTCGCCCTTCGGTTGCGGGTTCAAGTCTCGCAGCCTTGCCGGACGCGACGGGTTGCCGCCCGACCTCCGGGTTGTCCTTTTATGACAATCCAAATTAATCCAAACTAGAACTATCCAAAATACTTCTGTCTAAACTCACAGTCCAACATTTATAAGGAAGGTAAACATAATATAGATCCTTTTTACCCCGTAATAGAATATGAATACCTTCATCTTGTATTACCATATTCCTTATTGATTACATTCATGGTCCCTTATTCCATATAGAATGCTGGATATACTTCATTAATCCAAAAATGTTTTAAACCCCAACAATGATGGAATATACAAATCATTAATCAGTTCCAGGGTAGTCAAGAATATCCAATATAATTTATCCAAAACAATCACATATTATTCCAAAATCACTACCTCAGTATCAGAACTATATTATGATTTATCATTCCCTCAACCATATATTTTCCAAAAATTTATCCTGCTATCGAGTCACTTTTCTTTGTTCCACACAATCTCAAGTCCTTAATGAAATAGTACTGCAGTACAATCCTTATATACTCCATAATTATTATAACAAGTACATTGTTGATACAACACTCAATTGACATAATCAACATAAGAACTCTAATCATTCCTCTTTATCTGTGGTAGTATCATAACTTGATTATTATCCAATAGCATCATCTGCGGCATAGTCTGATGACTGGGGCATAGGTTCGCGTAGTGTCCAAACTCCTTGCAAATGAAGCATTGTACATTTGAAACCATTTTCTTACCCTTGCAGTCACGTACTTTGTGCCCTTTTCCTCCACACTTATAACAAACTCCTATTCCTTTCAGGCAAGTTCCAGGGTGTTTCTTTCCACAGTTACCACATATGGGAAAATTCTTCTTTTCCCTCTTCCCTTTATCCATCTTTCTCTCTTCTATCCTTTTCTTCTCTTGCTTCCCTTCAAAGCCATAGGACTCAGTAATCTCTTTACTTATCTTATCAATACATGATATTATTTCTTCATATGATGATAATACATGGGAGACTATTTCTCTTATAAATTCTAGCTTAAGACCATGAAAGATATGATCCTTCCTTCTCTTTGGATCATGTGCATTTCCGGAGTTCTCATTCCTTCTACTGGGCGCCATTTCTATACAATGGCATAAACTAGATCAGTTTATGAATCAAAATACAAAATCCCATACTTATAAAACACCTAACATAAATTGAACTATTTATGGATATAATCCATAATCTTTTTTTTTCTTTGAGGATGTATATACTCATAATCCCTTCAAAATGATTTGTAAAGAAAATGAGAGTTATCCTAAGCATATCCCCCGGGAGTGTCGTAACCAAGAGTGCAGCAAGGCCCGTTGTCGTGCACCAGTTCCCGTTCGAGTCTAGTTCAAAGCGGTGTTTTTGGGTTTTACACCTAGGTACATCTGTGCCAGAGCCGCCTCTACCTGCTCGTATCCAGACAGGGATGTATTGCTCGGAAAACTCACAAAATCTCTACAATACCAAAATTCTAGGAAGTTCTTCTATACTAATCCTCAAAGTTCATCTTAGGTCTACGTGCTCTAATCAGAGTTTATCTAAATCTAGCTTCCAAGTTTTGTACTAAACTTCCTCTGATACCAATTGTAACGCCCCGACCCCAGTTACCCAGAGTCGGTGCATTATTACATAACATTGGCATGATCACAAGAAAGATCAAATCTCGAAAGACCGATTGGTTTAGTAGCCTTGGAAACACTAGATATATTCATAAGTTTTACATTACATCATAAAATGAAAAACTACTACAACAACATAATGTTTCCACAATCCACACTATTAACCCCTCATAAAATCCCTGCAGGTCATTTATAACTTACTTCTTCACATCCTGGGAAAAATAAAACATAGAAAAGGGGTGAGCTCAAATGCCCAGTAAGGATAACAATATAGCGGAAACTTTCATAAATAAGAATAAACATTTAAGGCAATGCATTACTAAAATAAAAGCCTTTTAAACTTTAACTTCAACATAGTATGGAAAAAGTAAAATGAAATAATTCCATTTACTTATTCACATGGATATTCTACTAATCGAATAATCACATGCAAAAATCAATAACCACTTTCATAATGTTGTAATGCATAATGCCAGACTATCATAACCACATAGCCAAGGCCTCATGCCAAGACTACAAATTATATTTTTTCAAGGCCTTGTGCCAAGACACTAGTTTGTCTCATGAGACCTACCGATGCATCGAGGAGCTATAGCGGGCTCCACCCGTCACATATTAAGTCCAATGCATTCCCATATGAAAGGGTTTAAACATAACATAAACATTCGTATTAAAACTAGCACACGAAATGTCAATACATTCACCATAAACTATGAATGGTATAAAAATAGCACATCCACAGTCAAACATATCACAAAACCTTCAATACAATATAGAAGTTTTGTATCATAATAAACCAACTTCAAATAAGCGTAAAATCCATAAAAGGATGCTGACATAGATGAAATCAAAACTATTTGAGAGAAATATCTCTTTTTTTGAAATCATTTAAAAGTCACACATTTATAAAGGAAGTAATTAAAAAGAGAATTTTAAATCAAAGTGTCCCATACCACTTTGAAACTTTTGAAAGGAATTAACATTTTAAAAACATTCATTTCCATATAAATAAATCCTTAAAAACCATTTTGAAGACATGGACATTAATTAAAAATATTTAGAAAGATAAATCTTTAAAACATTTAAAATTCTGATTTTGATAAAGAGTACCCTTCCAAAATTCTTAAAATATTCATTTTGAAATAATTTAAAAGTCACATATTTATAAAATAAAACATTTACTTTGAAAATATCCTTGTAAGATTGTAAGGGAAGCTTTTAAAATTTTATAACGGCGGTAAATAGCCGCAGCCACCGTATAAGTTAAAAGAACATTCTTACCTTAATTTTGTCGAAAAGGTTAAAAATCACCTTGTTTGGAAAACGATGGAAAGATTCCTTTATAAACCTCTTATAAAAAGTCAAACAATGGTATAAATGAATTTAACTCATATCTTAGTAAATAGTAAAAATGTTTTGAAATTCATTTTTAAGAAACATGGATGTGGATGATAAAGAGATCCCAATAGATTATTACGTATAAACAACCTTGGATAATGAAGAGGTTGTAAAGTAAACCCTTACCTTGTACTTTTCCTTGGTTGGGGTAGGTTAACCTCCTGTATAATGGTGAAATAGTTGTTATTAAATTATACAAGAATCATATATATTAATATGATATCATATATGATCTTTTAACATTGATTTGTTAATAATATCTTAGAATTATCGTTGTTTCGGGAGTTAACTTACTCATTTTCTTTTATATGTTTTGTTACATAAGCCATGGTTGTTGTATCTTATTCATATCCAGAATGATATCTAGTCCTTAAAAATCATTTTTAAATCATCAAATGATAATTATACTTGAATGGATATGATGGAGAATGAATCTCATCGCGTTCGTGGAGACGGTAGTCCTTACGTACGCACGAGCGATAATATCATTCTTTTGATATTAAAATAATATATAAATGGATGGTATATCATAAATACATAATCATTAACATGTTATATTTATTATTTACATGAGTTACACATAATTATTATACCCATCCAAATAATATTATATTGAATAACAATTACACCACGACGTGGAGACGGTAAGTCGTACATACGCACGTATGGTGACATGTTATTCAAAGGGTGGATAGAATACTGAATATGGTTGTACCATATTTATAATAACATCACAGTATATGTGAGATACTGGAGTTATTATTTTAGAATGGTAAGAACAAAGGAAGAAGAAGTGGAAGAAGAAATGAACTTGGAGAAGGGTGTTGAAATCATTACCTCTTCTTCGGGTTCTTCCTTTTGATTTGATCAAAAGGGTTCCTTAGGTTGGCTTTATGATAAAACTAAGGCCTATAGGTTGTAGTGAGGGATGTTGGGAGAGTATTTGGGCAGAGTGTGGCTGAACCAAAAGGTTTTAAGGTGTGAAGAAATGAGAAGGAGGAGTGCCCTTTTATAAGAGGGGTGAGGGGCACCTTTGGAAAAGCTAGAAATATTAATTTATAATAAATTCATATTCAGTTTCTAATGGCTCCAAAGCTTATTATTCAAAGGTTAAGGTAGGGATAAGTCGAAAACCACTCAACCAATAGAATTTAGACAGGTTTGGGTACTTATATTAACCTTATCTTTAAGTATTAACTCTAAGTTAATTAGTTTCACTTTTACAATGTCTCTTTGTATTTTTATATAATATGGTTAATAAACTTACTATATACATCCAAGCGACCCCCAAGTGGTACATTAATGATTAACCTATCATTATATAAGTCGCTTGGCCGAACCTTAGATTTTTAGGAATTTAATATCAATTAATAATATAATATTTGTTTTAAGAACTCTTTTATGTCAATTTTGACACTATTCAATAGTTGATTTTTGTGAAACTCATAACAGATTGATTACTTCGAACAAATTCAATTAAATCAATACTAATATATCATCTTATCCTAGAAAATTAGTTTAATTCATTAAAAGTTTCATATTATATTTTTTGGGGTATTTATAATATCAATTATTTTAATTTTTCACTATTATAGTAATTACTGCATCATCATTGTGTCATAAATAAAATAAATTATTTAATGTCTAAAAATTATAAATAAAATATCATTATGTAGGAAATCTTTTTATCTTTCTAATTAATATTTATAATCTAAAATCCAACTTATATAACCCTACGTAACAATTGTTTTTCTAAAAGATATATGCTTGTGTCATTTTTGTATTCATTTTGACTTAATTAAAATAAAGTGTCATTATCACTTACATGTGGATCCATGGGGTCCCAAAATCGACCCAAAGATGCCCATGGTCGACCATGTATCAACCAATAGGGTTAAGACACGTTTTAGGGTAATTTAGTATTATTATAATATTATTTTTTTAACCCTTATTTACCGGATTTACCCTTAACCATGGTAAATAAAATATTTACCACAGTAATTATTCAAAATGTCTAAAAATAAAAGTTACCTATTTACACAATTTGGACATCCTGATTCCAAATATGGAATCCATTTTTCTAAATTCAAAACACAGAAGTGGCAGAAATTAATTTAAAATTAATTCCCGCTGTCAAAACAAAAAGCGTGTTTTTAAGAGATAATAACTATCAAAAGATTGACACTTGTTTATGTTCGGTTTAATTGTAAAATTATGTCCAATGACCAACATTATATTAAATGGTAAAAATATATTCTAAATATACTTTAAAACCACTAAAATTCATAATTTATCACTATTAATTATTTTGATTAAAAAAGTTGTTTTTAATTAAAATTTAGTAATTTTCACTATTCATCAAAATATGAAAGTTATCCGAAATGTACCAAAATTTCACCTTAGGCTAAATTCGATATTCAGAATCCAAAGATGAAGTCCATTTTAAAATATAAAATATATATAATTTTAAAAATTAGATATTACTATTCATAACGGCTAGTTTGATTGGTTGTGGTGTGTGTTAAAACTCAAGGTTGCGTACAACACACGCTACTGTATTATTCAAAGAAAGTGTACCGTGGAAGCTTGGGATGTTTCATTTTAAATTTTTGATGTCCCCATTTAGTCAAAAAGTTTAAAATATTGTATTTAAAAAGGGTTCACTATTAAAAGTTGATAAAAGTGCAATACTGAAAATGAATTTGTTCTTGCATTATATCTAAGAAACTCATAATATGGATTCTAAAATTATAAGGATTATATAAAGTTTAAAATTTAGATAATACTATTCATAACCTCTTTTTAATGGATTTTTTTTGTATGTCATGGTGTGATTGAACTCAGTGTTGCGTGTAGTGCAAGTTATTGAATTATTTTGAAGAAATAACACACTATGAAATCTTGGGGTGTTACATATAAATTTGATTGTTTGATGATATTAAAACCCTATCTCATCTAATATTCTAATATGAGTCATTTTTGGAGGTTTTTAAGTGGGGTTAGACTTATTATAAATTAATATTTTTAAGATTTCCAAAGGTGCCCCTCTCCTCCCTTATAAAAGGGAACCTCCTCCCTCTCTTCCTCACACCACATTGAGCCTTAAAGATCGGCCAAACCATACCAAATCTCTTATTCACTTACATAGAAACATACTAGAGGTATTTTTCTACTTCAAATACCAATCTTAGTGCCCTAAGAGGAGGTTTCAAAGAGGCGTCTCGAAGAAGAGGTAATTTCTTCTACTGATTCTTTCAAGATTTTTTCTTCTTAAAATTCTTCTTCTTTAGTTGTTTCATAATAAATTAATAACATCAGTATCACTAATATACTTATTTGTTATTATAAATATTAAATAACCCCATTTCACCTTCTATCCATCCTACTGAAAACAAAATCACCGTGCGTGCGTACGTACGGAATACAGTCTCCAAACCGTGGTGTAATATGTTTTTCCACCAACACCTTTCATGGATTGGTATAATGGTGTAAAGAATAACTATAAATAGTTATTATAAAATCATAATTATAATTATATATTGTATCATCCACTCCAATTCAATTCAATAATTATGGAAACGATATCATCGCTCGTGCGTACGTACGGACTACCGTCTCCACGACGCGATGAGATTCATTCTCCATGTTAACCATTTATGAATGATTATAAAGTATATATAAGAAATAATAATGAAATATATGAAATTATAAAGCTACTGTATTTATGTATATATATATATGTATTTCATCTACTTAATTCCATTCAACTCAATAAGGAAACGAAAACAGCATTCATGCGTATGTACGGCCTACCGTCTCCATGAACGGTGTATTTATTTACATTTATTGATCTATTATATATATGTATATTCTGAATATATATTATATATAAATAATTTTTTATATTCTGTAATTAATTAATCATGATCTAAGTAATCATATGAATAATTACAAGTCAAAACACGGACGACAAATGAAACTATTTTACCCAAAACACTCTTTAACATGGAATTTACAAAAGAACGAGTAATATAAAGTCATAAGTGTACCATATATGATATCATAACAATGAATATGATTATGTAATAATTCAATGACATTATTAAAATCATTATACAGGAGGTTCAGAAACATACAAAGCATATCAGACATAAGGTAAGGGATAATTTTGCAAATCACATTTTTATCCGAGATTACTTATTCGTAAGTATTTAATGGGGTTATTTCTATCATCTGTGTCCATGTTTTATAAAAGTGTTTTCATGTATTTTCAAAGAGTTTTTTACCCATTTTTTACTTTTACTACATGGTATGTAAGGAATCTTTCTTTTTTTTACGTTACGAGGTAATTTTTTTACTTTTCCGGCAAAAGCACGAGAAGAATGTTTTTTTAACTTATACGGCACGAAAAGATTTTTATAGTTTTATAAAGACTTATTTTCATGAAGCTTCCTCTAAAATATTTCATGACTATTTTCAAAAAAATCTCTTTCTTTTAAAATTTCATGACATTTTGTGAAAAGAAATTTATTTTGAAGAAGAAAGGATATTTTCCTCAAGAATTCATTTCAGCTGTTTTATTAAAACCATTTTCCATCTAAGATGCCATTATTTCATATGTGTATGTTTCAAGTATAATGTCTCTATTATTTACATGGTTTCACTTTTCTTATGATTAAATGATATCAATTTGTTTTATATGGATTATGTTAAGATGGAATGATGTTTATGAAACCGATTTTATTCTTTGGGTTATGATGAATGATTTATGTTTATATTGTGGAAAAAGTAAAAATGATTTCATTATGAGACTGGTGGGACCTATATCTCCCTCAAATTCATTGGGTAAATATTTATATCGCATGAGATAGACATGGCTAGAATGGTAAGTTAATTCGGTTTAGTGTTACAGGACTGAAATGAGGAGTGAACTCGATGCAGAAAGGGACTTTCTCCACTAAGATGGTCTTGGAAGCAATGTCTTGGCTACTATGGAAATCATAACATGTGCTGAATGGTTTCCACAATTACATGTTTTATTCCCATTATATTTTATCTTGGTTGATGTTCCATTATGATATATTCCTTACGTAATTCCAAGATTTAGGTCTTTTCTCAAGGTTTTGATGTTTAGATTTCATGTTCAAGTTTTTTGCTTTCAAATGTTTATGGATAGTTTTATGTTCTCTATGTTTGCCCTTACTGAGCATTTGAGCTCAACCTTTTTATGTTTTATTTTCCCTGGAAATAAATAAAGGTTTTAGGTAAGGAAACAAAAAGGGGGAGATCGTTATGGGAGATTTTGAAGATCTTTCAACATGACTAGTTGTTTATATTCCGAGTTTCCAAGGACACTAAACTATTATGGTCCTTGTGTGTCTTTTTTTGTTATGTATTAAGTATTCCGCAAAAGTAATGTAATGTCCATGTACTTCAAGCTTCGGGTCTCTACAGTTGGTATCAAAGGAAAGGTTTAGTCAACCTTTGAAAACTAGGATGTGAAAACGTTAGTGAGATCCCTAGAGATATTTCTAAGGTATGTCTAGGGATGTCTCTAAGGATAAGTATACGTATAGGATATAGTCCTAGAACTACGGTAACAATCATAGAATTTAACCTAAGATGTCAGATATTGAGGTTACTCCCCCTTTACTATGTTGTTTTCCCTAGCATGGTTTTTGCCTCTTACACTATTCTTTTTGGGTTTTAGAAAATGGCTGGAAACATGAAGATTCATGATAATGGAGGATATAACGGGCAATGGAATGATATTCTTCAAGAGCAACTAAATGAAACGGGATTTGGAAGTCCACACATCGATATTATGACTAATCAGCAATCTCATAATATTATCAATAATATCAACTGTGGTAAGTTTCTCGACTCATATAATAAGAGAAAGATGGAGTTTCATGATGACCATAGAGGAAAGAAAGTTCAATTTCCCTCATGTAAATCATGTGGGAAGAGGCATCAGGGAGATTGTTTCAAAGGAACTGGAAGATGATTTGGGTGTAGAAAAGAAGGACACAAAGCCAGTAAGTGAAAAGGAAAAGGTTCAGTTAACACCATGGACAAGGATAATGGTATTACTATGACATCAACATTGATTAGATGTTTTAAATGTGGAATGTATGAGCATTATGCAAACCAATGACCTAAGGGAAAATCTCATGAAGAGAATCATCATGGTCATATGAGTAGAATTTATGTGGATGATGATGAAGAGACTACAAATGAAATATGAGATGAAAGAAATGATGAAGCTCAGTTAGTGGTTTAAGAAGTTAGTGGAATGATTGTATGTTTATAAAGAATAATGTATGGTACTATGGAATAAAGAATCATCTAAGGATTGTTACACTATTGTTTTTCCTAAAGTATTTGAAAGTATATGTTGAATGGTTCTGGTAACCATGGAAGGTTATTCATATATTTTTGGAAAGTAGATGATATGTGCATAATGAAGGGATAATAAGATAATGAGATGTTTGATTGTATTCATGAGCTCATGATTGATATAAGGACTAAGTGATATCATGGTTTGAATATATAGAATTTTGGGGAGTTTGGTATGTGGAAAGTGTTAAATTTTAACTTCATTCATGTTTCCACTAAGGATCAATGGGTATTCATGTTTTTTCAAGAGAATACATGATTAAGGCCTTCGAATGTTTGGAATGTGACCAACAAGACATATCTTATGATATATGTGGGATAAATTCTTGTATTCACATTCTTGGTAGATAACCTTTCTAGTAATTTCTTTCTTTATATTATGAGCTTGGACCGAAGTATTTTAGAGAAGCCTAAAGATTGGAATGGATTATGTTGCACAGAAGTTATTATTGTTTAAGGATAGAACTTTTTTCAATATTATTGATGGGATGTTATAGTAATGTAGTTTTAGAAAAAGGATAACCTGCCGGATGGGTGACAGCCCATCACGTCAGACAAGACTATGGGAATCGAACACACAACTGAAGTGTGACTGGCCTTTATCACATATCAATGGCCTACAGGAAGTACCCGTTTAGTAGAAACTATTTTTATTTTATTAAGCGGCATGATAGATGAAGTATAAGTTCATTTTTTGAATTGTATACGATTAACCTCCCCATAGATGGACTTATGTATATTTGATAACTTTTTCTAAACTTTTTTTTGAAACAAATGGAATGACCCATCATTCTATCACATGATCTATTAACACTTCACGAATAAAAAATTCAACTTCATTTCTTTAAGAGAAGAAGTGGAAATTGTTCAAGGCAGGAACAACAGTGAGATTGTAAAAAAATCAAGTAAGTATTTCTTATAATTCAATTTTTTCAACTTTAAGGAAATGATATTGAAAACCAAAAATGTTGTGCAAGTGATCTTATATCCGATGAATCATATGATACCTTAGATCATCGCAAATATATGGCTTTGTGATTGTTGTATATTTCATAGCCATGTTCTCTATCACTCTCCATCAGAACATGACGGTTAGATTTCTCTTCCATATCCATATTTTCACCTATGTTCTCCTACGTGGAAACCCAATGATTAGTTAATTTGGGTAATCGTTATGTTTTATACTTTAGTTTTTAAAGATAAGTTTTGGTATTCCTTTTTACGATGTGGGTTTCTATTAAAGAAAATTTGTAATAGTAAACCATGTATAACCCCGACGAATTTCGAGGGAAAAATTCATTTTAAGGGGGGTAGAATGTAACACCCTGAGATTTTATGATAAGTATTATTTTTAATTTATTTGATGTGATGTGTTTTATTCTACACCAAGATTATCTTGTGCTATATGCAACACCGTATTAGCTTACAGTATACGCAACACAATTCCTAGATCGTGTTATACACAATTTCATGTTCGTTTGATAATAGTCATTCTAAGCAACATTGAGTGTATATATAAATATTCAATGTATAAATGAAATATGGTTGGATTTTTTTATACTAAACAACAAAGGATTCTTGCACTACATGGAAACCTAAATTGGATTTCATGACACACAATCACAACCTTCCCCGATAGTGTGTGTTGTACGCAATACCGAGTTTCACTAAATAACGATATATAGATATAATATTATCACAAACTATCCGTTATGAATAGTATTAACCAAATTTTGAATTTTATAACATTATTATTCATCTTATAAATTTTTTAAAACATTTTATGCGAACAAAATAAATTTTTCGGGTAAAATAAGTATTTTTCAAAAAATGCAGTTTTGCCACCTTTTGATGGCGCACCCACTTTAAATCTAGTTTTTGACATTTTTTAAATTTCAATTTTACTAACTAAACTTCTTATATTGAATAAGGATATAAAAAATTACATTGGATAATGTTTTGATATTTTTCTGATAACTTTCATATTTTAATGAATAGTAAAAACACGCTATATTTTAATTAAAAACCACATTTTTCATCATAATAATTTATGTGGTTAAATTATAATATTGAATTGTTTTAAAGTATAAATAGAATATATTTTTACCATTTAATACAATGTATGACATTAGCATTGAATTTACCTTGAATTCGTAGGTTAAATCAATTCAATCTTTTGCAATGTTTTAAACAAAAACTCGTTTTCCTTAGACAATGGGATTTATTTTAAATTAATTACTGCAAATTATGTGTTTTTAATTTTGAAAAATGGATTCCATATTTGGAATAAGTGGGTGCAAATTATGTTAATAGGATACTTTTTATTTTTGGGAATTATCAATAGTAACTACGGTAAAATTTATTTACCATAGTTAAAGGTAAATCAGGTAATTAAGGGTAAGTATAAGATTATAAAATTACCCTAAAACCTTCCAAAATACTATTGGATGACTAAAAGTCTACCAATATCACCTAAGGGTCGGATTAGATTCATTTAATGGACTTTTTTCCGTGGAAATAATTTAATTATTATTAAAACCAAAGAAAGTGACAACCTATCACTTTCTTAAATCTTATAAGTATAATAATTTAAATTTAGTGATAAACTTAATGAAACTTCGAACATTAATAGTCTCTAGAAATAAAATACAATTATCTACATCATATGAATTTATTTATAATTTTTAGGGATTAAATATTTATTATTAATTGTGACACAATAGTGATGCAGAAATTGTTTATCTAGTGAAAAATCAAGAATATAGTTTTTATTAAACTAATATTGACCATAAAAGGCGCAAAACCCTGACCAAAACTTATTGGTCATGTACATGTAAACCATAATCATCCAATGGTAGAATATATGACCATTTAGAGCCTTATAAAATAGATTATGACACTTATATTATTTTATTTTAAATGATGCCAAAGTTGTCACCTTCATAATTTAATAAATATAACAATTTAAATATTGTGATTTTATGATGATAAATTCATGTAAAATAATTATTGGGAAATTTAATATATTTATATTCATCAAATGATTTTATTTTTAATTTTTATGCAACAAATAAGTATATTAAATAATTATACAAAAATTTTGTAGTAATTCTTTTATTAAGAGATAAACCAAGTAAATGGTTTTAAAAATAATAAAATAAATATTATATGGACTATTTAATGTGATACACTAATTTTATAGATACATATGACCTTTTATGAGTCTATTTTAACTTTTATTTCGAACATATATTCTGTATATATTTTATTTAAATTCAAATAAATGAATAGTGTCAAAATTGACACTATTGTTGTATTATAAAAATAACATATTATTAAATTGTTTAAAAATCACAAATATATTTAAAAATTATAAATTGAAATTTATATAGTCGATAATATTATAAATTATCCAATTATAGAAAATTAACAACATATAAGTGATTATTTTTAACCATTTAAAATTTATAATTTTATTACCACAAATAAATTTATATAGATTAAATAAGGATAAATCAAAATGATAAGTTTTAAAATAAAATAAATACATGTATAAAATTGATTTTTTGATGATATTAATACCCTATATCATCTAATATTTGAATATGAGTCATTTTTGGAGGTTTTTAAGTGGGGTTAGATTTATTATAAATTAATATTTTTAAGATTCCCAAAGGTGCCCCTCTCCTCCCTTATAAAAGGGAACCTCCTCCCTCTCTTACTCACACCACTTTGAGCCTTAAAGCTCGGCCAAAACCTTCCAAATTATCTTATCCACTTCCCTAGAAACATCATAGAGGTCCTGGTCTACTTCAAAGACCAATCTTAGTTCCCTAAGAGGAGGTTTCAAAGAGGCGTATCGAAGAAGAGGTAATTTCTTCTACTGATTCTTTCAAGCTTATTTCTTCTTCAACTTCTTCTTATTTAGTTGTTTCATTATAAAGTAATAACAGAAGTATCACTAATATACTGATTTGTTATTATGAATATTATACAACCCCATTTCACCTTCTATCCATCCTATGGAAAACAAAATCACTGCGCGTGCGTACATACGGAATATCGTCTCCACGTCGTGGTGTATTCTGTTATTCCACCAAAACCTTACATGGATGGGTATAATGGTGTGAAGAATAACTATACATAGTTATTATAACATCATAATTATTATGATATATTGTATCATCCAATGCAATTCAATTCAATAATTATGGAAACGATATCATCGCTCGTGCGTACGTACAGACTACCGTCTCCACGACGCGATGAGAGTCATTCTCCATGTTAACCATTTAAGAATGATTATAAAGTATATATAAGAAATAATAAGGAAATATATGACATTATAAAGATACTGGATTTATGTATATATATATATATGTATGTCATCTACTTAATTCCATTCAACTCAATAAGGAAACGAAAACAGCGTTCATGCGTACGTACAGCCTACCGTCTCTATGAACGGTGTATTTCTTTAGATTTATTGATCTATTATATATATGTATATTCTGAATATATATTATATATAAATCATGTTTTATATTTTTGAATTATGTAATCATGATCTAAGTAATCATATGAATAATTACAAGTCAAAACACAGATGACAAATGAAACGATTTTACCCAAAACACTCTTTAACATGGAATTTACAAATGAACGGGTAATATAAAGTCATAAGTGAACCATATATGATATAATAACAATGATTATGATTCTGTAATAAGTAAATTAAATTATTTAAATCATTATACAGGAGGTTTGGATACATACGATGCATATCATACATAAGGTAAGGGATAATTTTGAAAATCTCATTTTTATCCGAGATTGCTTATTCGTAAGTATTTACTGGGGTTATTTCTATCATCCATGTCCATGTTTTATAAAAGTGTTTTCATGTATGTTTAATGTATTTTTTACCCATTTTTGAATTTTACTACATGGTATGTAAGGAATCTTTCTATTGTTTACGTTACGAGGTACTTTTTTGACTTTTCTGGAAATAGTATGAGAAGAATGTTTTTTTAACTTATACTGCATGAACGGTTTTTTACAATTTTATAAAGCCTTATTTTCATGAAGATCCTCTAAAACATTTCATTACTATTTTCAAAATAAATATCTTTCTTTTAAAATTTCATGACATTTTGTGAAAAGAAATTGAGTTTGATGAAAAAAGGATATTTTCCTCAAGAATTCATTTCAACTGTTTTATTAAAACCATTTTCCATCGAAGTTGAAATTATTTCATATGTGTATGTATCAAGTATAATGTCTCTATTATTTACATGGTTTCACTTTTTTTATGATTAAATTATATCCATTTGTTTTATATGGATTATGTTATGATGGAATGATGTTTATGAAACCGATTTTATTCTATGGGTTATGATGAATGATTTATGTTTATGTTATAGCACAAGTAAAAATGATTTCATTATGAGATGGGTGGGACCTATATCTCCCTCCAATTAATTGGGTAAAGATTTATATCTCATGATATAGACATGGCTGGAATGGTAAATTAATCCACTTCAGTGTTACAGGACTAAAACGAGGAGTGAACTCGATTCAGAAAGGGACTTTGTCCACTAAGATGGTCTTGGCAGCAATGCCTTGGCTACTTTGAAAATCATAACATGTGATGAATGGTTTCCACAATTACATGTTTTATTCCCATTATATTTTATCATGGTTGATGTTCCATTATGATATATGCCTTACATACTTCCAAGATTTATTTCTTTTCTCAAGGTTTTAATGTTTAGATTTCATGTTCAAGTTTTTTCATTCAAATGTTTATGGATTGTTTTATGTTCTCTATGTTTTACCTTACTGAGAATTTGAGCTCACCATTTTTGTGTTTTATTTTCCCTAGGAAATAAAGAAAGGTTTTAGGTAAGGAAACAAAAAGAGGAAGATCGTTATGGGATATGTTGAAGATCTTTCAACATGACTAGTTGTTTATATTCCGAGTTTCCAAAGACACTAAACTATTACTGTCCTTGTGTGTCTTTTTTTGTTATGTATTAAGTATTCTGCAAAAGTAATGTAATGTCCATGTACATCAAGCTTCGGGTCTCTACAGTGGATGTCCAGGTGTGTCTGTGTGGGGCATGGTAGTGGGACTGCTGTGAGAATGGCGGGGATGGTCTGATGTGTAGGATGTCTTCAATAACCAGTGGGAAAGTGGTGATGGGTACCCAAATATCTATGTGATATTATTATTACTTTACTTTATTTGAATTATTTGGGGAGTGTGCCCTCGTGAGGTTGGTGGATAGTTTCCTTGCTAGGTGCTTTGGTTATCTCCTTTTTCTTAAAGGGAATTATAATGCCTCCCCACTTGTGCATGGGAGATTTTGGTTTTATCTAATGAGTATACTTGTATGCTCCCCCTACGTATATAAAACTACTTTCAGGTTTCCAAGAGGAATTTGAAGACCATGCCAAATTATATTATCTTATACTTTGAGATCATTGACATCGATGTTTTTCTTTTCTATTGGTACTTTCCTTTGTAGTTTTCTGTAATTGTTTTGTATCACTTCTGATTGGAACATGCATATAAGTATTGTTTTGGATTCAATTTTACTTCCACTTTTTGTGTTTTTGAGATATATTATATTATCTCCTGATCCTACCAAATAAAAAGGTTAATGGCATCCATTTTATGTGTGATTTTATACCATTGGTGCTAGTCTCCACTTTCGGTCCTATTGAAGGCAGGTCTCTAGCATCATTATCTCTCCTTCAACTTAATGAAGGAAGGGTCTAGAAACATGTTGCCCCTTCCCTTATCATGGTGAAGGTGGGTCGTGACATTTTATATTCAATTATAAAGTGAAATATATTATAATTACATAAACTATATAAATATATGTATACTTGATCTAACATGACCATAAAACTAATTTATATTATAATTTTTCATTTATAATTATTTAAACGAAGTGACATATATAATCTAAAATTCAGTATTTTTCACCATTTATAAAAAATAAAATTGCTCAGAAAAAGACCCATAAATAAACCTAAGATAAATTTTCCATTATAAATTCAAAAATGAAGATTATTTATCAAATATAATTTTATTATGTTTCTAAAATTAATTTTTTTTGTTCATCGTAGAAAGACATGGAAAGCAATTGATTCGAGAAAATAGTATTTCTAAATATATAATGTCCATCCAAAAAATATATTTTTCATTATCAATATGATTTATATATATATAACCATTATAGAAATAATTTAAAATTATTAATTACTTTTTTTATTAATATTTTTTAGTGGTTAGGTTATAACTAACTCATTTAAAAAATTATAACAATAAAATTATGTTTTTTAGAATCTCAGTATTGTGTGCAACGTATGCTAAGTCAGTGTTACATACAGTGTAATCCAATTTGGTTTCATGTGAATGGAATGTTTGACATAGTGTTTTAATATATATATATATATATAAACCTATTTTGAGTGTCACATGAAATTAAAAGTATAAAAAACTTAAATTAAATCAATTTTATTCATAAAATCATGGGGTATTACAGAAGGATTTGATAGTTGTTTGTTTTTTTAGGGTAAATGGTCCCATATAGGGATTAAGAAGAAATTATCAAACATATCATAAATCAATAATAGATTCTATTAGTTGGAAAATATTTTCCCCTAAAAGGGTGTGTGGAGCCCGACCTCCCATCCTCCCAACCAATTTGTGTTCCTAAGTTTCATTGGGTCCAAAACCCATATTATTTGTATGTATTTGGATAGAAGGTCTATACCAAATTATATATGTGAGAAATTTTGTGAGTTTATATGAAAGATAAACATGAATAAGAAACCTAATGTGTATGATTGAACATACATAAGACCCCAAAAATCAAACATTCAACCCATTTTTTTCTCACCACATCGGTGATGAGTATATCTTTTCCTAAGGAAACATTTATGTACGAATATTATTTTAAAGTTGAATAATAACTCGATTACAGAATCATTTTCTACATAGTGGAGAGATAACAACACCCACATGCTGACTTTTTTTATGGAGAGTCACAACCCAAATACATCAATAAGTATTGATAATGGTAGTCACAACCCAAAAGGTCTTGACAATATAATTCGGGAGTCAAACCCAAAGAAAGATAAAATGAAATGATTTTGTATATAAAATCACAAACATAAAATATGAGTCTATGTGAAATCTAATACGAACTTCTTCAGATAGAATAACCCAAAAAAATTGATATAATTAAATTGAATAAAGAACAGGTACTAGTTATTAAGCAGTGTTTTTGGATGTCGCATGAAGGCAGTAGAAGCTAAAACAATATATCGTACAATACATAAGATAGCTTCTAGTAGAATAATTATTTTTTGCACCCAAAAAACACATCATAGTTTAGAGTGAAGATATTTTATTTCATAAATGATCATATCATCAAAACTGTTGTTTGTCTTCATTGAAATTATCTCATAGACATTAAATAGTATTTTTTTAAAAAACTCACCAAACATAATTTGGGTAAATTAATTCAAATCGAAACTACAAAATTATTCAGAAGAAAAATATTTATATTCCAAAATAATCGTATAAAAATATTATTTGAATTTCAAACATAATTAAGGATTCAAACAAATATTAATTACCTATTAAATATTTCAAATAGTCTCCATTAAAAATAGGTCAAGGAAATCCATGAATATCATAAGATAATTTTCCTATTTAAATTGAAACTTCAAAATACATAAGAATTTACAAAGAGTTAATAATTATTAAAAACATAAATAGACAACATTCTATAACACAAAATATTTTTGAAAAATTTGGTCGACACAAAATAATTTTTTAGAAATGAATGAGTCAAACAAATCAATTAAAAATATAAAAATTCAAATAAACCAAATATATTTTGTATATATATATATATACTAGAATTAGGGATACATTTAAATAATAGTTTAGAACTATTTAAAATATTTTAAAAACAGTTTCCATGGAATTAATATAATATATATTAATTTTAAAACAAAATAAAACACTTAACCTAGCTAATATAAAGATGATGTTAGTGATTTTATCAAAAATAAAAAAATAGAGCACATTTAAAAATTAGAATTTTAGAAAGAATTATTAATATAATGAATTTACTATGCATATTACAGTCAATATACATACTATTTTTTGAGGACTTTCAAAATGGACAAGTGGGCATTCTTCTAACCATTTGAAAATTGCAATGTGCGTTCACCATACTAGTCGTTCTAACAAAGAGTAATCATTATTTTATTATTTATGACCACTTGGTTATAAAATATAGTCGCATAAAATATCACCTGATCACTTGAATAAATCATCCAGTCACTATAATGACCATAAAAATAGGGTCACTTGATAACTCATCTTGTGGTAGGTTTACTTACCATGTTTGGTAACTATATTTTCCATGATTCCCCATGGAAACATCAACCAGTACAGGCACATTTGGTTTCAGATGATTCTATATGAGAGAATAAGACCTCTCATTATATCAATAACATTACCTGTATGATTCATGAAATATATTTTCTTTATTTTAATGAAAACCGTAAGAAATATTTTAGGGAGCGTTTATATTGATTAGGAAATAAAGAAAAATTAATTGAATATCGTGAAAGTAATACAATTGAACACACAAGATGAATATTTTTTATGTTCTTTATGTGGAGTATAAATACATTGAATCCTTATAAACTGAAATACTAAAGAAAAAAATATCAAACACTGTAATGAAAAGCATGTCAATGAAACAACCTACTGAAAAACAAGAGGGGAACATCTGACGTAGTAGCTTGCTTAGAGTTTAATACACTTATAGTCACTTCCACAACCATCATGAAATCAATTTTTCAACATGCATAGTAGTTAAGGATTTTGATGGTAGGTAAAATGTAAAACCCAAGGTAGGTTTCTTATCATATGCAGTAGATTTAGAAATAGGTTTCACATTAGGTATAAAAACCCATCTTTGGTGATGTTTACCCCATCTAAATGACATAATTAATTAAAGGTCCATAAGACATAAATGTATATATAACTTTGATATGTTATCAATGAGTAATATACGAATTAAATTAGAATTATATATCAATATATATCAAAAAAATGTAAAAAATCTAAACAAAAAGTTGCAGAAAAAATCACTAGAAAGTTTCTGAAATTCAGCCAATTTTTAATGTGACTAAACAATATTTTCAAACTTTTATGTAGTTTAATTTAATTTTTAAGAACATATTATACTTACATTGGAACAGAAATTTCTATATATCAATTTAAATAAATGGATTTATCTAATAAAAATAGAAAATAATTATTTTTAATATTCTGGAATTTGAGAAATATTTCTTATAATTTAGGAAACATTCAGAACACATAGAAACAAATTAAGACTTTATTAGTATAATTAAAGATAAAATAATTTATTACATATCGAACTGAACATGTAACATGAAGATCTGAAATATATTATATATGTTATAAATGTATATCTGAAGTAAAAAATAAAACACAATAAATTGAAAATATAAAATATAACTAAATGAATATAGTATGTTTAGATTCAATTGAAATAACTCTTGATATTGAATTATAAATTATCAAATTAAATAAAGGATATAAAAACTTCTTATGCTTCATATGAAATGGAATTTTTAATAATACAATCGTTATAACTTAATATATAATAAAAATACATAGAGCTTGTTAGAAGTGATTTTATATAAAATAATAAGATAGTTTTTTATATTTAAAATACAAATATATACAAATAACAACCAACGCTCCAAAATATCCCCTATTTTGAAAATTAAAAAACATAACCATGATTTATTAAAATTATCCCCTTTTTTATATTTTTAAAACATATAGTAATAATAAAATGAAAAAAATCTGTTTGAAAATAGTGAAAATCCCCACAATAAATGAATATTTATGTATGTTAAATTCAAATTAAAATAAAATATTCGATATTAATTTGTTATAGAAAAATATAATATTTTATTTTCTGAAATTGATAAAAGTATAAAGGCTTAGTAAATATGGATTCAAAATAATTCTTTATAAGAAAAAATTCCAATACAGTGTCACCCTTATTCACATGACCTTAAATAGAATGAAATATATAATCAATGTGATTTTTTTAGAATTGTGTAATTGATTTCTAGAAACATAAATTACATATGTGTTATCTAATAAATCGGAAATTCATCAAGACAAACACAATATTCACATAATTTTTTCTTAGTCCATAAACATTGATCACATCAACTAATAAAAGATATATACTCAACATATATAGTAGAGAAAGATATAAATTCTTCTCAAAATACAATGAACTTATAAATTTTCTAATAAAATTACACACATCTGATGTACTTTTTCTATAAATTCTATATCCTATAAAATTAATGTAATTATTTGATATTAATTCAAAATAGTTATATTTAGGTTAAAACAAGCCAATGTTAATTGTTTCATTTATATATATATAAAATCTTTTCATAGCTTTGATATGACCCTCTTTAAGATCATCTTGAAATCATACACATAAACAAAAACTAATCATATATCAGGTCCCGATGTAGCTAAATAAATAAAGGTAGTTATCATTACTCTATAAACATTAATATCAATCGGTTTTCCATAAAAATCAATATCTACATTAATACTATTATTAATAGACATTTTCATAGTCTTATATAAATTTAGATCAATCCTTCTAACCAAATATTTAACATTCTTATATTCACTAAGAATGATTCCATATTTTCATTGGAAAATTTTATGTCTGAGAAAGAACATTAATTCTACCATTAAGCTCATGTCAAACTAAGATGACATCAATTTAAAAAATAATTATAAATAAACTCACTATAAGAAACAAAAAATATATCATCAATATAAATTTTAAAAATTAAAATATCATAAGAAATTATTTTAATGAAATGTGTAGGATCAAAATTACCTCCTTTCTTAAAACTATTGTTCAATGGAAATAAATAAATTAATATATACCAATCATGGGTTGGTTGTTTGGGACCATACATGGATGTATATAATTTAAAAAATTTATTAGTAATTTTTTCATTTTCAAAACTAGGGGGCTGTGAAACATAATATTATATATTTTTAAAACCATTTAAGAATGAACTTCCAATATCCATGTGATACTATAAAAAATTAGAAAAAATAAAAAGCATACAATATTATAATATTCTCTAATCTAGATATATGTGTAAATGAATCTTCAAGGTCCATATCTTTTTCTTGAGAGTACCCTTCGCAAAAATTCTATCTTTAATTTGGATAATATGTCTAGATTCATCCATCTGGTTTCTAAAGATCAATTTAGTTCTCATTTTATTCTAATATGCAAGAAATTATACCAAATACCAAATATTATTTCCAAAAAATAATCAATCTCATATTATATAGAAATAATCTTGATATCATCATTTAAATCATCATCAACATTATTTGTAACATGAATACAAATAAAAGATGAATTTTCACAAAAATTTAAAACATAATTTCTAGTTCTAATACCATAATCTATATTACTAATAACATCATCGACATAGTGATATGTAAAAATATTCTATGATCCAAGATTAGGTAGAGAAGGTGTATTCTCTACCTAAATCAATTTATGTATGTCGTTTGTTTTATCTTCACCAAAGATAAAATATCTGAACACATCATCGAAAACAATAGAATTAGATTTCAATTTTATAATACTTTCATCAAAGATAATATAAATAGATTATAAATTAATCATAGTTCTATTATTATAAACTATGTTATAATTAATATTATTATAATTACCATGAAAAATACCTTCACATATATTATAATCAAATTTATGTAAATAATCCCTCGAATTCAAAATAAAAATTTTCAATAAAAAACTCTAAAACCCCATAATTATGTTTTTTACATTTAAAAAATCATAAAGAGTTTTCATTAACAATAGAATAAAAATAATTATATTTTAAATATAACAAGAATAAAAAATGTCGATGTACCATAATTATATATGAAAATTATATTCAAAAAACACAATATTTTCTATTTTAATAATAGCATTATTTTTTGTTCTAGAAAACCATTTTGTTATGGTGTTTTTGGAGAAAAGGGAAATTATAAAATGAGTATTATTTTCACAGAACTTTTCAAATTATAAATTATAAAATATATCTCAGTTATCACTAAAAATTTAAATAATCATACATAGTTTTTCATATTGATCTGAATTAGAAATAGAAATAAATCTAGATAAAGGTTCATTTTTATATACAAGATACTAAATCCATGTAAATATACTATAATCATCAACAATAAATAAATTATATTTCTTTCTTATAAGAATATAAATTTTATTAGGACAACATAGATCAAGATTTACTAATTTTTTTTTAGTATTTATCAGATTCATAGTTCTAAATGATGATTTATATTGTTTCCCTTTCATAAAATAGTCGCAAACATGAACCTTTTCTTTATTAATTATAGGTAATTATAGAACATTATCATGTTTAAATATATTAAGTATCATTCTTAATTTAATATGATTGAATCACCAATGATAAATTGAAAATCACACTTCACAACATTAAAACACTTGAAATTTTGAGTAGTTAGTTCAATAAAATCAATAATATAAATATTTTCATTTAAATTATTATATCTTAATAATTAATAATAATTTTAATGAAAAACTTTTCATTTTTAAATTTCACTTCTATTATATCATCACAAAATTGAGATATACAAATTAAATTTTTGTTTAAACCATTAACATCTGAAACATTAAAAATAATGATAGAATTTGAAATAAAAACATGACCAAAAATATTTACATTGTCATTTTAATTATCTCCAAATGTAACAGTGCCTCTACCACACTTTTTAAAGTGATAAAAATGGATGGTACTATAGTAATAGGTATATAGAATCCACTATATATGTAAAATATGTTACTCTTGAGACATCGATTGGATGTTTTCTAAAAAATAAATAACTTGACAATTTTTGGAACCTAAAATACCTAGGCTCTAATCAAATTAGTAATAAAATTTTGTGGTACCCAAAAAAAATATAAATATTTTTTATGGTACTCCAAATAAAAATGATTTAAAAATATGAGTCTTTATAAATCCCAATTATTTTTTGAGTCTAATATAATAATCATTTTCATAGTGACCTTTCATGCCACATATGAAATATGTAATAGTATAAGTACAACCATGTTTAATTTTAACAAATTTATTTTGATAAATTTTAGGTAATCTCTTATAATAACCAATAAAATAATAATTTTTAATTGTTTTATTAAAATCCATCATTTTATGATATTTTTCATGACCTTCTTATAAATTACAAAAACCTTTTTTTAAGGCTTAATTTTTTTTGTTTCAGTTTTTCATACAAATCATAAGTAGAACTAAAATTATCATAAACTATTGAATGAGATGAATAAGTTTTATTTCTAATTTTCTCAGTCTATTTTAAAAAATATTTTAAAAAAACATTTTTTCATTATTTTCATTAAGATAATTATATAAATCCGAATCATGGAAGACATGTTTTCCCGATCTATTATTTTCCTCATTTAAATCAGAAATATTCTGATTTTTAAAATCACAGTCAGAATCAAAACACCCAAAATAATAACCAAAATCACTACCCATATTTCGTGAAAACATGAAGCAAGTTTTAGGATATTATTTCTAATATCCACATTGTACACTAGAATCATATTCATCAAAAAAACTCTAAATAGTTAACAATACGTTTTTCCTTATTTTTTTATTTTTATAACTTATTTAGTTTTGTATAGTAAATATTGACATTACCTTTCTTTATAGAATAAAAACTTAACATAGAAATCATTATAATTTATACTTCATTTATTATCTCCCTTTTATTTTTCCTTTTGATGGTTTATCATTAATCATTCATGAATACATTATTTTTCATTTTTTTGTAGTCTCTAGTCATAATCTGAGACATAGATTCCATTTCCCTATCTGATCGTTTAGAATCATAATATTCAGTAGAAACAACATTAAAAAATTTAAATTCATTAAATTTCCTTTTCTTGCCTCTATTTTTCATTTTTATTCAATTAAATTTCATATTGAAGTAGTTATCCAATTAATTCATCAATAATAAACTCTTTGAAGTTATAGATTTCATCAATGGAAACCTTCTTTGCATTCAATTTCTTTGTAAATTCCTACAAGACTCGATCAAAAAATAATGCTTTATCCAAAGATTATCCAATGGAATTCATTCCATTAAAAATGGTTATGAGATGGTGGAACATCTATTTTATAGTTTCATTTTCACCCATCACAATGTCCTCATACATAGCTCTGAGCATGTAAAGAAATGTTCAAATAAATTTCTTATAGCCAAGGTGTGTTACTTTTTGAATATTCCAAATATCATGACATTTATTCTATATAGACACAAAACTAAACACACTTCTGTGAATGTAATATAAAATATTCACAACATTGTTATTAAAAACAGATATACAAGAATCATTTCCTATAAGAGTATTTAGGTCATCTCCTGATAGTGTGTACTATTAAACCATGATAAATTGGTACTTTATACTTAATTACATTAGGTATAAATCTACTATAGATATATAGTATCCATAGCCGTTTCCATCAAATTGAAGTGGTTTTTAAAGAATGAAATCGTCCTTTACATTTACTCCTTCCATCACAAATATCATTCTGTTATATTAAGAGTTCTAGTAATATTTTGGGAAAACTTATAAACAATAAACTCAAAAGAAGGATTTCATAAATTTTGAAAGGAATAATATCTGATACTTGGTATCGAGAAGAGTAATATATTAGTAAATTATTTCTGAATAGGGTCTAGACTCTGATGGTAATCGTTTCATAAGAAATTTTAATGGTAGATGGTTTAGAGGGGGGTGAATTGACTAGATTAATTTTTTAAGAATTAGATTAATTATTTAATATAATTGAAATGTTATGTAATAGATTAAATATATATAGGAAATAAAATATTTTACACAAGAATTTTTTTTATAATATTTTTGTCCAAAGTGGACCTAGTATATTCTTATTCCTTTCTACTCAAAGATAGATAAACTACGGGATAATATGATTTTTTAAGGGAAATCATAACATCTTAATAGAATCTTTTTCTAAAATGTAGAGGGATAACCACACTGAGACAATGAATTTTTTATGGGTAGTCAAAATGAAAATAAAACACTAAAATTACACAACAAGAGTCACAACATTAATGGTACTCAATTTTGAATATGGGAGTCCCTATTGAAGAAAGAGAATAATAAATGATTATATATGTAAAATCATAAATATAAAAAAAGGAGTGTACCTAAAAGATAATGAGAAGTGTTACAAGTCAAATAAAATAAAAAGAAATAGAAAGAATAAAAAAAAGAAATCACATGTAATGGTTCTTAAGTAGTGTATCAAGATTTCTCATCAAGGAAGTAAAAGTCCAAGTAGTATATATTACCGTCCTTGAGATATCATCCAATA
Source organism: Viscum album (assembly GCA_963277665.1). Classification (NCBI taxonomy): domain Eukaryota; kingdom Viridiplantae; phylum Streptophyta; class Magnoliopsida; order Santalales; family Viscaceae; genus Viscum; species Viscum album. The sequence continues at coordinate 343,007,038 of OY728135.1, forward strand.
GAACAATTCTTGTTCACACATGAATAACACTTCTAAGTTCAATGTAAAAAAATTAATCTCATAGTATCATATTATTTTATCTATTGTGCGTAACATTCTAATGTGTTATATAGAAATTAAATAAGATATGTAAAACTAACCAACCAAACTCTAATCCAGTAAATCAATTCAAATTCAAACTATGAAATTATTTAAGAGAGACAAAATTATCATATATAATAATCCTAAAAATTGTATTTGAATTTATAACTTAAATACCAACTCAAACCAATTTTATTTACCTATAAAATATTTCAAATAAACTTTATAATATTATATCAATGAAATCCCATGAATATTGTAAAATAATTTAACTATTTAAATTCAATCATTAAAATACATTCTAATTGAATATATTGTATCATAATTCAAAACATAAATAAACTATATTAAGTAAAAAATATTATTTTTGAAATATTTGGTTGACACCATATATTAATTTATAAAATAATAATTCGAACAAATCAATTAAAAATATAAGAATTTATAAAATATAAATTATATAATCTATATGAAAATGAGAATAAAGAATAAAAATAAATTATATTTTATAATAGTTTAGAATATTATTAAAACACTTTTTATAGAAATCATATTACATATATTAATTTTAAAAAATAATAAAACACTTAAAATAATTAATATGAGCTTGCAATTACTTATTTTTTCAAAAATAACAAAAAATTAAGCATGTTTAAAAATTCTAATTTAAAAATAATTATTAATGGAATGAGCTGACTATTTTAACCAAATGCACATTAGTTCAGTATACATACTATATCATGTGTTCTGTTGAAATGTTATTGTGATTAGTATAATTCCTATGTGAAAATTGAAACTTGCGGTCACAATACTAACCATGAAAACTTGGTTTGGTCACTGGTTTATAATGTTTGGTCCCTTGGATAAAACATGCAGTAACTTAAACTATCATATAGTCACTTGAATAAAATATTCGGTCACTAGAATGGATGTGAAATCATGGTCACTTGATAAATCATAATGTTGTAGGTTTAATTATAGTGTGTTGTAGTTTTTCATTCCATGATTCGCTATGACACTTCAACCAATACATGTGCATTTGGTTTCTGTTGTTAATATGTGAGAAGAGTATACTTTCTATTATGTATAAAATATCACATGAATGTTTCATGAAATAAATTTGCTTATTTTTTAATATAAACCACAATAAACATTACATGAAAAATTTATAATACGTGGGAAAAAAATAAAAATAAAAAGCATATCATGAAATAATGAAACATGAACATGCGAGATAAATCTTATCATTATGTTCTTCATGTGGAAAATTAAATCCCAATAAATATAAATACAGAAAAAAATTATGAAACACTATAATGCACTACATGTGAATGAAACATCATAGAAAAAAACAGGTAGGTTGGTACTAATGTGGTAGCTTTCTTGGAGTTTAAGACCCTTGAGGTCTCTTCTAAAACCATTATGATACCTCTTTGAAAAAATTTATAGTAAGTATGAATTGCCATAGTTTTTAGAATATGAAAATCATTGTAGGTTGTTTATAATATGCAACATGTTTAGAAATAGGTTTTCCAGTAAGTATCGAAAATTGTCTTTAGTAGTTTTTGACCCTAACTAAATGATATAAATAAAAAATGATTAAGATAATAAAATTTATAGAGTTTTCATATGTTTCAAAATAATTTTGTAACAAGTAAATAAAAATTATATATCCATCGATATCATCAAGAAATTATTAAAAATAAAAAATTCTAGAAAAATGTTCTTAAATATTGTATCCCTTCAGCCAATTTTTTAGGTTACTAAATATAGTTTTCATTTATTCATGTAATATAATTAAATTTCAACAATTTATTACTTTTCCAACTAAAAAAATCATTTAATTCCTATGTAAGTCTCATGAGTTATCAAATAAAAATACAAGCAAATATATTCTAGAAATTTTGGAATTATAGAACTATTTAATAAACAATTGTAAATGTTTAGAGCACTAATGAAAAAATCCAGACATCCTCTTAGTATAATGAAATGTAAAAAAATATTAGATATCCATTGGAATAATTTTCATAAATATATCTTCCATATAACATGAGATATCATAGAATAATTGAAGCAAACTTTAAAACATAAAAAACTGAAATTAATAAATACCACTAAAAAAGTAGAGAATGTTTTGATTCAAATGAGAAAATTATAGAGATTAAATCAGTCATAATCGTAGTTTAACAAATGTTAGATAAAATTATTATCTTTCATAAGATATTTTATTTATAGAAATACAATTAATGTAACTCACTAGATAATAAAAATACAAATACCAAGTTAGAACTAATTTTCCAATAAAATAATATTAAGGTTTGTAATATTCAAAAATTTAAATATAAATAATGAACAAAAAATTTCAATCAAAATCCCCCTTTTTTAAAATTAATGAATCGAAACAATATTAAAAACAATTATCCCCCATTTTTAATTTTCTTAAAAATACATTATCATTAAATATACAAAAAATAAGTCATTTGAAAATAGATACACCCCGTCACGATTAATAAATGCATATTAAGGTATGAAAAAAAATTAAAACTAAATTTATTATATACCAAGTTGAATTTAATTTTCTCAAGTTGATAAAATTAAAAATCCTCGGTAATTTTATTAGAAAGATGGTGCTCAGTAGGGATAAATTCCAAAAAAATATCACCCTTATTCACATAATCTTTAATATAAAAATTTCCATGATCAATATTCTTTATTATATAATGTTTTAAAAGATTTTTATAAATATAAATTGAAAATTTTTATCATAATAAATAGTCATTTTATCAACATAAATTTCAAAATCAAATATAATTTTCAATATCCATAAGATTTGAGCATAAAAAATAGCATGAAAGATATAATTATCTTCTATAGAAGATAAGTAAATATATAATATCTATATACAATACTAATAAATTCAATTTTTTCTAATAAAATGTCACATATTTTATATATTTTCTATGTCAATTCTACAACCTCAAAAACAGATTCATCATATCATATTAAATCAAAATGATTATATTTAAGATAAAACAAACTTGGTTTAACAGTTCCTTTAACATATCTAATTATTCTTTTCATAGAATTAATATTACTCACTTTAGGATCATCTTCATATATTACTCATAAACAAACACTAAACATGATTCTGGATCTAGATGAAGTAAAATAAATATGTCTACTTATCATTACTCTATAAATATTTATTTTAAAAGGTTTGAAAAATGCATTACCATATAATTTACAACTAGTATTCATATAAGATTTCATAAACTTATAGTAATCAATACTAAACATTTTAGAAAAATGTTTAGAATAATTATATTGTTTAATAATTATTTGATAATTTATTTTTGAAATTTAATTTCTAATAAATACTTTTAATTCTACCATTATTCTTATTTTAAAATCAGATGACATCAAAGTAGAGAAATCATTACAAAGAAATTCATTATAAGGAAAAAAACAATATCATCAATAGAAAATTTCAAAATTAAAATATCATTAGAATTATTTTAATATAATTTTAGGGTCACGATTACCTTTACTGAAACTATTATTCAATATAAATATTTAAATTCATTCCTACTAAGCATGAGGTTCTTATTCGAGATAATCCGAGGATTTAGAAAATTTAAAAATAGGAATAAGAAATTTTCCATTTTCTAAACTAGGGGGTTGATAAACATAAAATTTTATGTATATATACATATATATTACCATTTAAGACATCACATTTTTCAGCCTTTTGATACAATTTAAAACCTTGAAATATGAAAAGGTAATAATATTATTGTAACCCCTGATTTGGAAATAGATGAAAACAAATCTTCAAATTTTACACCTTATTCTTGAGAGTATCATTGGGCAATAAACCTAGATTTATTTTTGGTAATCTATCCATATTTATCTAGATTTTTTATATATATCCATTCAGTTACAATTATTTGATTATCCATAGAATATTCTATTAAAGGATGGACATTATTTCAATGAAACCATTTGAGATCATATTTATAAAACATAATCTAGTTAGCATCATTTAAAGCATCACAAAAAATAATTAGGAACATTATTATAAATAATAGTAGAATTTGTAAAAAAATTAAAACAAAATTTTCTGTTTTAATACCAAAATAAATATTACTTATAACATTTTAAATAGGATGATATTATTGGAACTTACATGATCCATGATTTAGTCATAAAGGAGTAGACTCCCCCTCAACCAATTTATCTTTATCTTGTGGTTTTTCTTCAAAAGTTAAAATCTAAAAACTCATCATCTAGAACATTATAATCAGAATTTAATTTTACATTATTTTTATCTATCATAACATATATAGATTCTTCATTAATCATAGTTCTTCTGTTATAAACTCTATAAGATATAATATATTTATAATAACCATGAAAAATACCTTCATTAGTTTTGGAATCAAATATATCTAAATTTTACTTTAAATTAAAAATAAATAATCAACAACTAAAAACATTGAAATAACAAAATTTATGATTTTTACCATCAAAAAATTCATAAATAATTTTCTTTAAAAATATATAACAATAATTCTATTTAAAATATAACATGGTTTAAAATATTCTGCATCCCAAAAATATCTATTAAAATTATATTCACATAACATAGTTCAATTTTTTTAATATGACTTATATTTTTATGTTATAAAGAACCATTTTGGTGTGGTGTTTTTGGAGCATATAGATTATGATAATAACTATTCTTAAAAAAACAAAATCTAAATTATGAAATTCACCACTTTTATCAACATGAATTGAAATAATCATAAAATATTTTTCATTTTTTGAATAAATTATAATGAGGAGTAAATATATATAAAGTTTCCCTTTCATGTGCTAAAAATTAAACAAATGTAAATATAATATAATTATCAATAATTACAAAACTATATTTATTTCCTCTAAGACTAGAAATTTGAGTGGGACCTAATAGTTCAAGATATACTAACTCTAATGTTTTATTAATGCTTATTTTATTGTTATGTTTGAAATACAATTTATGTTGTTTCCATTTCATGCAAGCATCACAGCCATGGAGCTTTTATTTCTTTGTAGTAGGTAAATTTAGCACATTATCTTGTTTAGAGAGCATATGTATCATTCTGAAATTAACATGACCTAATCATCAAGGGGAAATAATTATATCACACAACATGATATTCAAAAACAAAACATGCTGAGATTTTTTCAGTATAAAATCAATAATATATATATATATATATATATATATTCCTATCGATTAGTATTGAATAATAAATAGTCATCATTAAAAATCATACACTTGTCATTTCGAAAATTTCACTTCTATTACATCGACAAATAATTGAGATATACTAATTAAATTATGTTTTGAACATTTAACAAATAAACCATTATAATTAATGGTTGAATTAGAAATACCAACTTTACCAAAACCTTCTACTCTATCTTTGGAATTATCTCCAAATATAATAGTTCATACATCACTATTTTTGTAAGCCATAAATATTTATGGTTTTACGATCATATTTCTAGAGCATCGATTGTCGATGTACCATATGTAACTCTTGAGTCATCCAAGGAATGTTTCCTACAAAAGTAAATTACACAATATAACTTAGGTCCAATCGTATTAGTAATAAAATATTATGGTACCCACAAAAAATTTAAATAAACATTTTATGGTAATCTGGAAAGAAAATTATTTAGAAATACCATTATTTGTAAATACCAAAGACTATTTTAATCTAAGAGAAAAATAATTTTCAAAGTTACCTTACACGAGACATTCAAAACATGTAATTGTATGAGTTTACCCATTTTATTAATAAAAATTTTAAATTTATATACTTTAGGTAACCCCTTTCACAACCAATATAATTTTTATTTTTATTTATTTTATCAAATATATCATTTTATGATATTTTTCTTGATCTTTAATGAAAAGATGACTGATTTTTCTTAAGACTTTCAACTTATTTCTTCACTTTTCATATAAAGTTTTAGCAGATTTAAAATTATCATAAAATATAGAATAGTTTTTGAAAGTATTTATTTGTTTTTCATTATCTTATAAGATAAAATTATTTTTATAAACACGTATTTAATTATTATACAAAATATTATTATATAAATCAGTAACTTAAAAAAATCACAATCTTTTCATTTATTTATTTAACTCAAACATATTCATATTTTGAGAGTCATATTAAGAATCATAACATCAATAATAAAAACTAAATCACTAACCATATTTAGATATTCCATAATGAACAATCTAGCATATTATTTATCATTTTTATATTGTTCGCTAGAATAATATTCTTCAGTATGAATCCATCAATTTTTCAGTGTCCTTTTTCATTATTTTTTATTCCTCTTTATTATTTAGTTTTGGGTAGTCATAATTGATATGACCTTTATTTCTTTACTCAAAACAAGTATCATATGAATCATTATAATTCATAATTCTATTATTATTTCCTATTTTTTTCTTTTGAGGGTTTCTTATAAAATAGTTCTTGAATCCTTTATTTTTCATTCATTAATAGAATCCATTCACAATCTGATCCATATCCTCTTTTTCACTATCCTGTAATTTAGATAGATAAGATTCAGTAAAGCAACATTTACAGATTCAATTGAAACAAAATTTTGTTTTTTATATCCCCTTTAGTGATATAAATCAATTATATTTTATACTAAAATAGATCGTTAAGATTAAAGAATATATTTTCTCTTTAAAAAGAACTTTTTTGGAAAAGTGAAGAACCTCACAAGGAATTACCTATGATCATTTAACATAGAATGAAATAAAATAATCACTTAAGACAAGGCTGATATTATTATAACCATACACAATATATAATCCTAATTGTAAATTAGTTACCTTATTTTCCAAGTCTTCCATGATTATATCTTCAAAATAGTGAGCCAACTTATCATGATTTTGAATGTATTCCAAAATATTAATCTTCATTCCATTGAATCCTCATGCTAAAATTATATCATTTTTATATATCTATTAACTTCGGTGATTATTAATTTTAACATGGATCATTATTTCATATATATTTTTAGTATCCTCCTTTGTAGCATTTATGTGGAAGGATCCTTCTTTAATTTCTTCTTTTGAATGGAGAATGAGTTATAGACATTGTTCCTTTTCTTCATCCACAATTTCAGACTTTTTGATTTAAATATTTGGTAGGTATCACATCTTGTGACACTATGTTATTGGAAACATCTATATAATCATTCTCCTTTGAAACTAAACCCTCCATGTTGTCCCATCCTTTTTTAGTTGACCCAGTCTCAATTGTATTTGGAAAGTAAGAGTCGCCCTTACACCCTTTGGATTTTCCCCTTAATCGTTGTTTATCCCTCTGTGTCCCGGGTTAAATTTTTTCCCTTCTTCCTCCTTGGGATATAAAGGCCTCTATAAATAATTATATGAATAATTTCTATTAAAAACTGACTGATCATTTCATACCTGGTCATGTGACTATCCTTCTCCCAGTATGATACGGGTAAAAAGTCCATTTTATGGACACCATCCACTACATAAACCATATTTTTAATGAAATTAAACTTGTTTTTCCACTTAGGGAGCACTATCTTCCATCCTTTATTTTGAAAATCAAAAACTTCCAAATCATCCAAGGCCTAAAAGTGGTTTAGAATCTCAGTTGAGTCAGGGGAGGCCAGCTGCTCGATAGTCTCCTGCATTAGATATTCTCCTTCATCCATATGTTTCAAAACATGTTCTACTGATAGAGTAGGGGGTTAGATCAAACTAACATCCAGATCATACTTCGTCATTTCACAACCCTGGCTGATTCAATTTGTGAAAAAGAAATATCATTAGAAAGAGGATCTAAGAAAACCCTCCCCCTCCATCGACACCGACTCCATGGTTCCCGTCACATCACACCTTAAATAAGAAGAATTTTTAGTCTCATTTGGTACAGAACTGTGAGACAAGTGGTAAAAATTCATTAAGAGTATACATGCCAGAATCAAGTAGATTTTTATTGTTTTTCTATGATGGACCCATAATCAATGCTTACATTCATGAGGTATGCCTCTATTCTGGATCTCTGGTATCCATAGTCATTTCAATAAAATTGATGTGTTTTCTATGGAATTCATGCATCATTAACATTCCCTCCTTCCATATTAATGATATTTTCCCTAGATTGTGATTTCAAGAAACAGGTTAGTATAATAATATATAAAAAATAGACTCAATGTAAGGAATTGATAAATTCAAAAAGGAATAATTTCTAATACTATTTTTTGTATTAGAAAAAGGAATATTGAAGCTAATTTGATCTCAATAAGATCTACCTTTTGATACCAACTTTTAGACAATAATGGTTAATGGAGGATGGTCTATAAGGGTTGAATAGACCATATAATTTTTTTTAATGAAATGTATTAATTATTTAATAATATTATCTATGTAAATTAACATATTAAAATATAAATGCAAATAAAATAATGAACACAAGGTTGATTTATAATAGTTTGGTTAAAAGTTAACCCAGTATACTATTACATATCTCTAATAAATAAAAGATACATTGTGAGTTAATCAGATTTATAAAGTAGAATCATAACCCAATTACAACTTCCTTTTCTAAAAATTTGAGGGATAACCACACTTAAACACTAACTGTTGCATGGGGATTCAGAAAACCCAATAAAACATTAACTTTTGAGAAAAGGATTGAAAACCTAAACTATCTTGAATTTTAAATATGGGAGTCACAACACAAGTAAAGAGAATAATAAATGTTTTTATCTATAAATTGATAACCAAAAAATGAATGAGTGAGCAATAAACATATAAAAATTATTATAAACACAAGAAACTAGAAAAAAAATATAGAAAAGGAAAAAATTAAGAATTCATTGGTATTGGTTCTTGAGTAGTGTATCAGGAAGTATCATCAAGGAATTAAAAGTATATGATGTATATGGTACAATCCTTTAGATATTTTACATTAGATGAATACTTTTTCATATAGATACAACTCTTCAATGTTTATAGTAAATCTATTTTTATTCTCGAAATATCGAATTCTCATAACTATTCTGTGTCACATTTTAATGCATCTCATAGTGTTTAAATTATATCTATAAAACTATGAAACCAAAATTTAACTAGGTAAAGTAATTAAAATTCAAATAAAAAATTATTTAAGAGAGATAAAATTATAATCTAGATTACTCATTTCAAATATCAATTTAATTTAAAACTTAAGGAAAAATTAAAATCAATTTCAATTACCCATTAAATATTTCAAATAATATTTTTTAAGGAAATATAATGAATATCATAAGATAATTTTACTGGTTAAATTAAAATATTAAAATACCATCTAATTACATGAAGTGCATTATTATTCAAAACATAAATATACAATACTAAATATATTTAAAAAATTGAATTTTTTTTCCAACATTAAATATTAATTTAGAAAAGAATAAGTTAAAATTTTTAATTCAATATATAAATTTTTAATTAGTCCAAATATTATATATATATATATATTTATGATAATAAGGTATAATTTTAAATTACATTTTAAAACTGTTTAAAATATATGGAACAACTTTTAATTGAATAAATATATTATATATGAAATTTAGAAAATAATAGAACACCCAAAAAATTAATATAACCATGCAGTTTGGGATTTTATAAAAAATAATGAAAAACAGAGCATGTTTAACAATTCATATTTTAGCCAAAACAATTACAGGATATAACTGACCACTCAAACAAAATTCACATGTGACTGGTATACTTACAGTTTCATTAATTCAGTTAAAATTGTGATGAGGTCATTATACAGACCGTGTGAAAATTACAATGTGCGGTCACTATACTGTCTATGTGAATAAGTTTTGGTTTCTTAATTATAACATGTGTTCAATTAAAATATCTTTTGGTAACTTGAATAAAACATGTGTTCAATATATTCATCATAATTTAATGGTCACTTAATAAATCATTGTGTGGTGGGGTTTTCTTACTATGTGAGGTAGCTATACTTACAATGATTCTCCATGATAGCTTCAACCAATGTATGCGCATTTGGTTTCTAATACCAATGTGTGAGTGGAAAATACCTGTTATCATATCTACAACATCACGTACATGATTCAACGGATATATTTTATTCTTTTTCTTCCAAACCATAAAGAGTATTCCAAGAAACATTTATATTGAGTAAGAGATAAGGAAATACAAACTGCAGAACATGAATGAAAGACACATGGACATTCAAGTGAAATATTCTAGTTATTATCCTCATAAATAATATGAATACAAACACTCCCTATAAACTGAAATACTGATAAAAAAGTATGAATCATTTCATTTCACTATAGGTCAATTAAATATGCTATTGAAAATTAAATAGACAGGGTGTGGCAAATAAAGTAGCTTCCTTGTAGTTTAAGACACCTGTGGTCACTTCCACAACTAATGTGTTTTTATTTTGGAAACTTGTGAAATAGGTATAATGTCTCATTATAGGTATAAATGATAATCTTGGTAGGTTGGTTATCATATGTGGTAGATTTAGAAATAGCTTTTATGGTAGGTATGGAAAACCATTTTTTGTGATTTTTTTCCAATGTAAATGATAGAATTAGTGAAAGGTATAGCATACATAAATGTATAAATGTTTTATAACGTTCCAACTGATTACTAAACACTTCATTCTATATTATATATTATGTGATATCATCCATATACGATTGAAAATTTATAAAAAATATGCACAAAAATTCTTATAAATGTTACAAATTCCGACCAATTGTTTAGGACACTAAATAGTATTTTATGACATTCATGATGTTTTATAAAATGTATAAAAATATATAATATTTACAAATACAAAAAATAATGTGATTCCACTTTAAATCATGGGGTTTATCAAAGAAAAACAAAAAACAATATATTCTAGAAATTCTAGTATTCAAGAACTAGTGCATAATCATTAGAAAATTTTTAAAACACTTCAAAATCATATTCAGACATCCTCTTAGATTATTTATATTTGAAAAAAAATTATTTTATATCAAATTGAATGAGATGTGAAGATATAAAAGTTTTATTACTTATGTTATAATTGAATAACTAATGAAAAATTAAAATCACTACAAGATGAAAATTATAAATACAACTATAAGAATGAAATATTTTGAATCAAATTAAGAACATTAAAAACATTAATTTAATCATTTTCATTATTTAATAAATATTATATTTACTTCTTATCATTCATATAAAATATGATTTATAAAAATACTATCACTACAACTCAAGTTATAATAAAAATATAAATAGTTTGGTAGAACTGGTTTTCTCTTAAAATATTATTAAATATTTTGAATCAAATTAAGAACATTAAAAACATTAAATTAATCATTTTCATTATTTAATAAATATTATATTGACTTATTATCATTCATATGAAATATAATTTATAAAAATACTATCACTACAACTCAAGTTATAATAAAAATATAAATAGTTTGGTAGAATTGATTTTCTCTTAAAATATTAAAAGGGATTATAATATTAAAAATATATATATATATAAACAAAAATTCCCAAAAAAGTGGAAATAAAAGATTTTACATTCCATAAATTCATCCTATGTCATTATATAAACATTAAAACCATTAATATTATCAAAAAAATAATGGATTACAATCACTATTTATAATGAGATAGTGATTACACTTTCATTCATCCAACATAGAATGTGTTCATGCCTATATTTAAAGAGGTTCACATCTAGTTGAATATGATGAATATCCATCTATGAAACATGTTGTCACCTACATTGTATTCACTTTTATCTAATATATGGCACTATATCCACTTATATATATGGAGAACTATTCATAAATTCTCATATTGAAATCAGAATAAAGTATATCCCTTACTCAAATAAATAAAAACCACCCTTCTTAGTCCAGGTTATGGTCACCAACTTCTAAAAAACTTATGTATTTAAGTCATTAACATCCACTACCTTGAAAATATCGAAGGTCTAATAGAGTTCCTTATTCCAGTAACCAGATTTTGGTAACTTGATGTGGCTTCACAATAACTAAATGGGTCTATCTATGAGTCTCTAGAATAGTGGAATGACATAGTGGATAATATGGTGTGATACCCCCTTTACTGATGCACGAGCTTTAGTGATTAAAACATTCCCCTTAAACGATTCTAGTGGTAGTGTGGAAGAAAGGATGGGCCTGTTAGATACGTTGAGAATTTTGAATCCTCCAGAACACAAATTTTTCTTTGAGATGTGATGTAAAGGTGGACCATAGACTTTAGATATAGTGTAATTTTTAGTACATTAAGCATCTTGAGTTTCATAACAGTTTTAACCTTAAAGTATTAGACCTAAGGTGACTATGAAATGTTTTCATCCCGGGCACTTTTGGTTGAAGATAATATCTAGATAACTAATTAATTTACTTTTGGATACCTTCTTGTTTTGGGAGTTTAAGCTAACATGTTTCTTGTATTTCCTTTTTGGTTCGTTTGATATCAGTGTGGTATTAGAGTATTCTATTCCTAATAGAGATTTTTTGAGTTAACATTCAGGTATGAACATGTTTTTAAATTTAGGTAAAAATGTTGTGGGGGGTGGGTGTTTGGTTAGTAGACTAGAGTGAATAGAATATGTGCAATGAACTTTGTAAAATTCCATTTGGAATTTGATAACTTGTTAGTAAAACCATGGATTTATAAACTCATTAAAGAGTATAAACATGTTGGTGCATGAATCATATTGTGTTCAATTATGATCTTTCATTTGAATCCTATAGCAGGTCTTCCATATATTCTCAAACACTTGATTTTCCATCGAATAAAGTTGGTGGGGGGTGATACCCATATATATTCATATTATGTGACAAGGTAGGGTCGTGACATGCTCATAACAATATTTGGGTCTCTCTCCTTCAGTTAGTAGGTGATGATTCGTTGTTTAAGAGACTTTTTTAGAGATATACTTTCCCCATGATGTGAGGTGGTGTATCTACCATTCATTCTTAGCACACTCTTTATTATAGATCTAATCAATATTCTCACAAACTTAGATGTGACTACTCATGTGGTGGATATTCTATGTGTATTTTCAATATATAGGCCCCATCGGTTTTCAAAGAGATCTTAAGCCTTAGGTGATGAAGGTTTGGATGGAGTTTGATGCTCATTTTCTCAACTATATATATGTTTTACTAACCAAATAAAAATTCATCAATTGAGATCCCTATACATCATACTAATTCCTTAGTGTATGATTTTCTTCACAAACTCTTCTCATAATAGTTTTTTCATGGTTATTTTTTGATGCCTCATCCTAGATAGAGTACAATACAAGGATATTATACCATATTTAGGAAAATATAACCATCTCCGATTATGTCCCAAGGTCTATAAACCTTGCCAGGTGTTCCCTAGATCAGTTTGTATTGAAATGTTTTAAACTCAAAAGTCCTAGCTGAGACTCTAGAGGAAGGATTTATTTAACATTAGTTGTGCTTTTGTGAAACACCACCAATTACGGATACACCTGAGCGAGCATTAACACGTGAGTTTTCATTGAAGGGATTTAACACCCCAATATACTATGATTTTATATGAATAAATTAAATTTCATTAATATATTTTGTCATAGGAAACCCTAAGTTGTTCTTGCATCACACTGAACACCACGTTAATCTTGATCTATATGAAACACTAGGTTAGCTTGCATTACACATGAGACTGAGTTTTAACACAACCATAATATATTGTTTTTATTATTATTCAAAAATGACCATTATAACATAACTAATAAACTTACAGGATTAATAGTAATAAATTTTTTAAATATTATGTATAATGGTTTTATATAAAGAAAACATATTGGTAAAATTGGGCGTAGTTTTCATTAAAATATTTATATGTTTCGAAAATGTTTTCTCTCAAAAAATGTTTCTTTATTTTTTATGAACAATAATAAAATTAATTATTTAAACTATTATAAAATTATTTGGATAAAATAAAATTCAATTTAGAAATCATATTTTCAAAATTATCTACGAGTGAGGTTTTGTGAATTTTCGGAAGAGTTTCATTTTTTGATTAATAGTGAAAATGACATAACATCATTTGAAAACATCATCTTCATTTTGTTTATATAAAAAGTAAAATTCTATTTTAAATTGGTTTAAAAGTATAATTATTTCAATTATACATCCAATAATACAATTTAGTTCATTGTAATCAATGTCATATTCAATTTTTATATAAAAACATTATAATCTTTTGAAACTTTTTCCTTTAAAAACTAAAATTTCCTTGCTTTTTTGAGACAAATTTTGGTATAATAGATGTATTAAATATTTTTAATAAAAATAATATATATTATATAATAAGGTAAAAACAAAGTTTTCCAAAATATAAAGTAAAATAGAGAAAATTATTTACCCTGGTTTAGGTAAGAATGGGATTACCGAGGGGGTTAAACAAAAAATAATAGGGTTAAAAAATAACGCAAAACCTATAAAACACCCATATTAAGGATATATATTGACTTTATATCTTATTTTATTGATATAATTCCATTATTTGAGCCTTGTTACATGAGAAAAATCAAGTGTGGAATTATTTCTTTTAAAAAATTACAAATTTTCATTTCACCTCACTTATAAAAGTCAACCCAGTCTCCTCTTTTCTTCACACCATAAAAAAATTTTGTATAATAATATGAAAACCCAAATAACTTTAAAAATATCCTCCTACCATACTATATTTTTTATTTTTAAAATTAATCCAACTAATAAAATCTTTTGGTTCAATCCTTATGAGTATTCTTAAGGAGGAGGTAATGATCATCAACAAGTTTGTTTATTTTATTTCTTCCTACACATAATTAAATTATTATTATACCCTTAAAATATAATAACCACATTATATTTTATACAAATATATTTTATTATATTAATTTTATTATCTAAATCGTCTCCACCTCCATCAAATGGGTTATGAAATCATTTTTTGTGTATATGGTGGAGTACTACCTCACGAACCGATGTCATTTGGTTTTTTATTACCACATATCAAGGAAGAAAATAATTATGTAATTACTATTTATATATGAAATTTATTATATTATTATACTTATATAATTATTACATTACACATATCTTCAAACTCTCCATTTTTTGGGTATATGATAATGTCACTCGTCTGTACAACAGACTATTGCCTTTCAAATCGATGTAATTCATTAATGATTTACATAGAATGTAATAATTATAATTTTAATGAAAATATATTATATATATGACATAAAAACGATTCTTAAATTATTATGTATCATTTTAATATATATTTTTAATCTAATAAATAAAATGGAAACATCGTTCAGAAATACAAACAACCTACCATCTCTAAGAATGGTGTATTTCATTTTCTATCACAATATTTTTTGGATTACTATTAATACATACATAATGAAGATATATTATGTTTATATAATGGTATAAATTATGTGGATTATTAAATAATGACCAAATTAATAGTGAAAAAATAAAAATTCAAAATAGATATGAAAAACATATCACTTATTACCCAAAACATAACTTTAACTTGGAATTATTAATAAATGGGCAATAAAATGTTATAATAAAAAAATAAATGGAATGATATATTTATAAATATTTTTCTTAAATAATTTTATAGTAAAATAATATTTATTATATATCCAGATTTAACCTGTATGATGCAATCCAAGACTTAAGGTAAGGGATTCCAGTCTCTCTTTTTTACTTCTCCGAAATACAAACCATATTCACCACCTATTTATATTATTTTGTTTATATACATCCAATGAATTTATTTTATTATTATTATATTAAAAATAATTTTGATTTACATATCCATTTTATTAACTCTCTTTCATGGGGTTTAAAGTTCAATCTTTCTAAAGAGGTAAATGATTTTTGTCTTAATTTTCCTTCTTTGAGACATATGTATGTAATGCACCTATATTATCTTAAAAGATGTATACATAGACCATTTAATATATAAAATCATTATTTTTTATCCTTAGAATATTTAATGATTAATTTAATAATATTTTTCTTTATTTTTTACGTTTTAATATTACCAATGTGGTAAAGATCTTATCTTACAATCTTATCACTTACCTATATTTCTTATGATGATGTTTCTAATGATGAAATATTATAATTCATCTCTAAATAATCTCATAAATTTTATTATTATTTGTTATATCATGAAAATATATTTTTCCACATAATTTCCCTCTCTATATCTACCCAAGAGTTAAAAAATAATGTTTTTAAAAATTGTCTTTATTTCTCTCTTCAGTCAGAAATCTATTTCGTCCAAAAAACATATTTTATAAAAATGTTATTAAAAATGTTTTTTAAATTTCAAAAATGTTTTATTAAATAAATATACACCCATGTTTTAATTTTTATAAAATTTATTAAATAAATATTCATATAATTTTTTAAAAAAAACTTACATTTATTCTTTTACAAAAACTATGATGGAAATAATTTATTTAACATGTAAGAAATGAATAATATTAATCATTGTGGAGCCTAATCAAAGATTTAAATCATCTCTTACAAAGTTTTAAATTTATTTTCAAATAAATAATTTTCTTTAATAATATGGAAATATTTAGATTTTAAATAAATTTCTTCAATGTGAAAATGGAATTTTTATTTAAAAAGGTGTTTTTTTGAAGAGAAAATGTCATTTTCCTTAAGAAAATTTTTAAAAGATTTTGAAAGATTTATTTATAAGTTTCATGGATTAGTTTCAAAGAATATGATTTCAAATTTTTCTAATAATTTCTAATTTTAATTTATTTTTTTTAAAGAAATTTTATCTTCCTCAAGAAATGGTCCAAGTGATTTATCTTTCAAAATAATTCTCCATATAAAAAGAAATTATTTGATTTTAATTGTGATTTTCTAGGGATATGATCCATGTATACCATTCTTATTCTTTCTCTTAATGATTAATGTTTATGATGAAAGGATTTTTATAAAACCTATTACTCTTCTACAGGTTATACAATTATTTATCTCTTATAAATCCCACTTATACTCACAATTTATACTATGGTAAAATGATGAAATTGTTATTAAACATGAATCTTTTACAAAGGTTATGATATATTTAAATTTTTATGAAGCCTATTTCATTTCATGGGTTATAATATGATGATTTTTTATGATCTAATGGCATAAATATTTATAATTTTCAATATGTGACTATGGTTACGTTATAAGAAATGATGGTAGTTAGGCTATGACCAAAGATATATGGGACCTATTTCAACCTCAAATTCAATGGGTAAATATTTTTTATATATTAAGATATATATGATTGTAAATGGGATTGAACCCTATTTAGTAATTGACTTTGTCTACAATGATATTCTTGAGAGTGAACCTTCACTACAATAATGGTTTGGGGAGTTAATCCATTACACTATGATAGCCTTGGAAATGATCCCTAACTAATATGGAAATTATTTTATATTCTTATGTGTATGTGAAAAATATATTTCTTTTTCTAATTTTATGCTCGTATGGATTATGTTATTTGATTCCCATATGATTCATGTCTTATTAACTTTAAATATTTATTCCATGACTCCATATTATTATCTTTGATGTGCATGGTATGGTTTTCAAATATCATGAAAATCTTCTCATACCCTTCTGTTCATGTTATGATTATGTATCTCTCTTCTTTACCATTTATGAGTATATAATTTCACCCTTACTTATGTTTCATTTCCCCTGGTTATGAAGAAATGTGTTACGTATGATATTTCTAAGATTGGTGATTTTTAAAAATATCATAGTGGGAGATGAATTAGTTTAACTATAGAATAGTTGTTCATTTTTCCATGTTTCCAAATGTAATAAACTATTACATTTCTCATGAATGTGTTTGTGTAAGGTATTGAATATTCATTTAATATCTATGTATGATATTATTGGTTCACTATAGTTAATATCTGAGGATTTTTAGGGTTAAACTTTGAGAAACTTTGATGATAAAAACTTACTAAAAATCACTATAGACATGTCTATGGAAATTTCTATAGATGGTTCATTGTATAGGAAAATTTTACATAATTTTAGTAAAGGATGGAGTGAGTGTTTTCAAAGAAATAAAATCCCTATCTAGATACTAAAATTTGATTCGGCTCTGGGAAATTGGTAACTAGTGTTAATAACTCTAAAAGGGAAAATATTTCTAGAGTTGATTGTCAACTAGTGAATTAAAATGTGCCTTTATACACACATGTTTTGACACTCCTGGGAGATATGCTATGGAAATTCACATACTCATTACAAACTGATAAAAAACTATTTTATTGAATATTTTATTGATAATAAATGATATAATTTACTCACATTGTGTTAAATATGTTCAATTAGAATGTATTTGGAATTAGATCATTCATTTGAAAATTTGACGAAAATTCCTGTTTTACCCTTTATAGTTCACTGTAGTATTTCGAAGATAAATATTTTAATATTTATTATTTTAATTTTAAATTTTGTAACCGTGTTCCTAAAATAATTATCGACAACTTGTTTTCATGACACTAAAGCTAAAGAGTGCAGGTTGTTGAAAATGGGCCATGAAGTCAAAGTTGGGCTGGACTCGCCAGAATGGAAAAGCTTCTGTATTTCGGACATAACTCCTTCATCTGGGCCTGGATTAACCCCAAATATTTAGAGGAGATATAGGACTCATATCCTCACATATTATCCTTCTGGAAGGCCGGCCAAGTCACGCGTTTTTGTGGTCAAATGGGCGGTGCAATTTGCATTAAAATATTTGGCTGAATTTCCTCATTCACACTTGAAACCACTTGTAACCTCTCCTCCCCTCCCCTCTATAAACTGGAGTTTTTCTCATTTTGAGGAGTTGGGACGTGAATTAGGATATTGGGGGCAGAGGAGAATTTGTTTCACCCAAATTCTCCAACCATTGTAAGAGGGGTAGCTCTTGAAGCAAGGATCCCCTCATCGAAGCCTCCTTCTCTTCTTCATTTTGTAATGTTTTCATTTGTGTAATAAACTTCTTTGTTCTTCTTTTATTTATTCTCTTTTCTTCTGTTTTGTTTAAATTTATTCTTATCTTAATCTTCCTCTTTGGTTTGGAATTCTTGAGTAGAAGTGTTATTGTGTTATACCCATTATAAACCTTTGCACATGCAAAACGCTTCTACGTTGATTATGCCACCCATGGAAAAGTAGTCTTTTAGTAATCGATATATCTTCTACCTTCTTCATTTAATTATTTTGAATAAATGAGCTACTATAATTCACATAATATGTTCCTTAAATTGTGTTTTTAAATTAAAATAAACTAAGCAAGCAATTGAACAATTAACACAAAAACACGCGAGGTCGGGATTTTGTGTAAATTGTGAGAGCGTAATCTTAATCGGTAATACAAGACCAAACAGGATAAGTTTGTAGAGTTCAAATATAATCCATAAATACAATTCATCCTCATTTCCAGAATTGATATGTTCTCTAATTAAACACTGACCATAAGCTATCCTTAGAACAACAATCAAAGCAGGGTGCTGCGATTGCGTGTTCTGAAGCTAGCCTAGGGATTAAGTAATTTCATCTTTGTGGTTAAGTTAACTCTCGTAGGGTTAGAGGGATAAAAAATTAGGGGATCATAATTAAGTGGATATTGATTTAAATGATAATTATTAATAAGTGAATGAAGAGGTATAGTTAGATCGATTAGGCCTTTTAAAATAGATTTCTAAAAAACATCTTCTTGTTGTGTCATTTTAATTGAAATTCATTTCAAAACTAAAAACAAAAAAATATAAAATCTTATTCTAGATTCATAAACTATAAAAAACACAAATACTTTAATGTAGTGTTTTTATTTTATTATATTATATTTTATTTTTAAAATACCTTTAATAAGTTGTTAAATTCACTTCCTCCTTTGAGAGATGACCTTGGTCAGCCACTCTGTTGCACATAAGTACCCCAAAATCACAATAATCATTTGAGGGCACCCACGACAGCGCTCTATCAAATTGGCGCCATTTCCGGGGAGGCAAGTAATTATTTCAACCAATTAGAGGTATTTATTTTGTTTTACATTTTATTCTCTTCCTCTCTTCTTTCTTCCTTCTTTACCCAATCTGATTTTTCTTCTTCTTCTTTTATTTTCTTCTACTTCTTTTTGGACCATCAACTCAAACTTCTCATTTTTATTTTACTATGGTCCACTTTATTTCTTTTCATTTTTATTTGATCTATGACATGAACTAATCTCGAAGATCTCTTAGATCTTGACCCTGAGATTGAATGTAGCCTTAGGGCTCGAATCAGAAATTCTCAGTCTACGTGAAGTTTCAATATTCAACCAGTTGGTGAATTCCTCTCTTTTGGAAACATTGAAATTGGAAGCAATTAAAATTCAAACATAAAAGAGGAACCAATGGCTGGAAACAATGGAAATGAACTTAATAGAACCATTTGAGAATTGGTTGCACCTGATGTTAACTATCAACCAAATTGTATTGCATACCCAAATCTCGAATCGGACTTTGAACTGAAATCTGGTTTAATTCACTTACTTCCAATGTTTCATGGCCTCTCTAGTGAGGATCCCAATAAACATTTGAAAGAATTTAATGTGGTTTGATCAACCCTTAAACCAAGAAATGTTTCTGAAGATCAAATCAAATTAAGAGCATTCCCATTCTCACTTGATGGAGATGCAAAAGACTGGATGTATTATTTACAACCTGAAGATGTAACTTGTTGGAACAATTTCAAACGTCTTTTCTTCCAGAGATTTCTTCCGGCATCAAGGACCACTTCTATTCGAAAAGAGATACCGATGATCATGCAAGAATAAGGGGATTCAATGTATGAGTACTGGGAGCGATTCAAGAAGTTGTGTGCAAGCTGTCTGCATCACCAAATCAGTGAGCAACTCCTCATCCAATACTTCTACGAAGGACTCACACCCATGGAGAGGAGCATGGTGGATGATGCAGCTGGAGGAGCATTGGTTGAAAAGACACCAATAGCTGCACGAGCGTTGATCGACAAAATGGCCCAAAACTCCCAACAATTTGGCGATAGAGGTACACCACATGTCAGGGGAGTACATCAGGTAAGTCTTTCTTCTCTTGAGAGTCATTTGATTGATACCAAGTTAGAAGAATTGACAACTATGGTGAGGCAAATTGCTTGGGCACAAAAGACATCTCTACCCCCTCCTTCAAGGCCTTGTGTCATTTGCACTGAGACAATGTAACACCCCGAGGTTTTATGAAAAATATTATTTTTAATTTCACTAATGTCTTGTGTTGTACGCTACACCAAAAGGAGCTTCCACAACACGCATCCTTGATTTTCCTTGCATTACATGCAATCACGACCTTCCTCGATAGCGTGTGTAGTACGCAATAACGAGTTTCACGAAACAACGATATGCTATTAAAATATTATTAAAAATAGCCGTTATGAATAGTAATAACCACTCTTTAAAATTTTAGAAATTTTAGCTCTCACAATGGACTTCATTTTTGGATTCGGGGTATCGAATTTAGCCTAAGGTGAAATTTTGGAACTTTTCGGATA
Organism: Viscum album; assembly: GCA_963277665.1. Taxonomy (NCBI): domain Eukaryota; kingdom Viridiplantae; phylum Streptophyta; class Magnoliopsida; order Santalales; family Viscaceae; genus Viscum; species Viscum album. The sequence continues at coordinate 343,028,863 of OY728135.1, forward strand.
ACTTCCATATTCTGATGAATAGTGAAAATTACTAAATTATAATTAAATACAACTTTTTTAATCAAAATAATTAATAGTGATAAATTATTAATTTGAGTTGTTTTAAAGTATATTTAGAATATATTTTTACAATTTAATTCAATGTTGGTCATTGGATGTAATTTCACATTTAAACCAGACATAAACAAGTGTCAATCTTTTGATAGATATTGTTTCTTAAAAACACGCTATTTGTTTTAACAGCGGGATTTAATTATAAAATTAATTAATGCAACTTCTATGTTATGAATTTGGTAAAATAGACTTCATTTTTTGAATTCGGAATATGAAATATAGCTTAGGATGAAATTTTGGTATTTTTCTGAAAACTTTCAATTTTTGATGAATAGTGAAACTACTAAGTGGTAGTTAAAAAACTGAACTTTTCATAAAACTTAATTTTACCGCTTCTGTGAATGGAATTTCAAAAATCCGAGAGACACGGTTGATGTCAGTAAGTAAAATGTGGTTCAATGAGATGAAAATAATTTTTGGTGAATAGTAACTTTTTACTTTTATTTACCACGGTTAATAGTAAATTGGGTAACTAAGGGTAAATATGATATTAATATTACCCTAACACATGTCCTAATTCTATTGGATAAGTGTAATTCGACCAAAAACAACCTTATGAATATAATATGACCATTTAGGTCCACTTGGATTAGATTATGACATTTAATATTATTTTATTTAATGAATAGTTAAAATAGTTAAAATCAAAGTTTAATAACTAAAACATTTTTAATATGGGGTTATACATAAGATAAATTAGACTATAAATATTCATTAGAAAGATAAAAAGATTTCCTACATAATGATATTTTATTTATAATTTTTAGACTTTAAATAAATTAATTTATATATGACACAACGATTATGCAGTAATTACCCTTTTAAGGAAATATTAACATAATTGATGTTATAAATGCTCAAATGAATGTAATTTGAGACTTTTTATGACTTACACTAATTTTCTAGGTTAATATGACATGTTATTGTTGATTTAAGTAACTTGGTTCGAACGTATCATTCTGTTATGAATTTCATAAAAATCATGTACCAAATAGTGTCAAAATTGACATAAAATAGGTTTTAAAACAAATATTATATTATTAATTGTTATTTTATTCCTAAAAATCTAAGGTTCATCCAAATGACTTATATAAGATTATATATATTAATAATAAACAATTTGGGGTTCGTTTGGCATGTTATAGTAAGTGTATTAACCATATAGTGAAAGAAAACAAAAAGACATGGTAAAAGTTAAATTATTTAACTTAGAGTTAAATCTAATTGACAAGGTTAAAATAACACCCTAAACTTGTCTAAATCCTATTGTTTGATAGTATTTCGACCCATCCCCACTTTAGCTTCGAAATAAGACCCTTTGGAACCATTATAAACCGATTTTGACTTTAATATACAATAATATTTTGAGATATTCCTAAGGTGCCCCTCTCCTCCCTTATAAAAGGATGCCTCCTCCCCCTCCTCCTCACTCCAATTTGAGCACTCAAGCTCGGCCAACCCCTGCCAAAATCTCTTCTCCACTTCCCTAGAAACATCCTAGAGGTTCTGGTCTTCCTCAAAGACCAATTTTAGTGCCCTAAGAGGAGGTCTCAAAGAGGCGCTTCAAAGAAGAGGTAATTACCGTTACCAATTCTTTCATCTTTATTTCTTCTTCCACTTCTTCTTCTTAGGTTGTTTCATTATGAAGTAATAACATCAGTATCACTCATATACTGATATGTTATTATAAGTATGAAACAACCCTATTTCACCATCTATCCATCCTACGGAAAAAGAAATCACCGCGCGTGCGTACGTACGGAATACCGTCTCCACGCCGTGGTGTAATCTATTTTCCGCCACCACCTTATATGGATGTGTATAATGGTGTAAAGAATAACTATAAATAGTTATTACAAAATCATATTGATTCTGATATATTGTATAATCCACTCCAATTCAGTTCAATATTTATGGAAATGATATCATCGCTCGTGCGTACGTACAGACTACCGTCTCCACGACGCGATGAGATTCATTCTCCATGTTAACCATTTAAGAATGATTATAAAGTATATATAAGAAATAATAATGAAATATATGGCATTATAAAGATACTGGATTTATGTATATATATATATATGTATTTCATCTACTTTCTTCCATTCGAGACAATAAGGAAAGGAAAACATCGTTCATGCGTACGTACGGACTACCGTCTCCATGAACGGTGTTTTTCATTTCATTTATATATCTATTATATATATATATATACTGAATATATATGATATATAAATCATATTTTATATTCTGGAAGTAAGTAAATCATGATATAAGTAATAATAATGTCAAGAACAACAAGTCAAAACACCTACGATAAATGAAACGATTTTACCCAAAACGCTTCTTTAACATGGAATTTTCAAAAGAACGGGTAATATAATGTCATAAGTGAACCATATATGATATCATAACAATGGATATGATTCTGTAATAAGTCAATGACATTATTTAAATCATTATACAGGAGGTTCGGACAAATACGAAGCAAATCAGACCTAAGGTAAGGGAAAATACCACATTCTCATTTTTATCCGAGATTGTTTATTCGTAAGTATTTACTGGGGTGTATTTTATCATCCACATCCATGTTCCCTCAATATGTAACATTGTTTCCATCCACTTACAATATTTTAAATCCTATTTTACCCTTCGGTGAGTTTTTAGTATAGAATATGAAAGGAATCTTTTGTCGTTTTTTTTGTACGAGGTACTTTTTGACTTTTTCGACAAAGGTACGAAGAATGTTTTTTTTAACTTATACAGAATGTATGGATTTTTAAAACATTATTTCCAAGAAGATTCCTTTACAAGTTTTCAAGTTTATTTTTAATCAACTTCTTTTATTTTAAAGTCGTATGACATGTTATGAAAGGAAAAATGTTTTTTGAAGAAGAAAGGATATTTTCCTCAAGAATGGAGTTCAAGTGTTTTATCAAAATTATTTTCCATCTAAGATAATAAAGGGTTCTGTTTTTATCCCTATTATTACATTGATTTGATCATGTTGTGATTGAATTATTTTTATGAATTCCTTTATCTTGTATGAATTGTTTTATGATGTCATGATGTTTAAGATTCCAATTTGTATTACATGGGTTATGCAATGATGTATGATTTATGATTATGTGGCACACATAAGAAAGGATTAATTATAATATGGGTGGGACCTATATCTCCCTCCAATGAATTGGGTAAAGATTTTATATCTCATGAGATACACAGGGCTGGAACGGTAGGTTATACCGGTTCAGTGAAACAGGACTGAAACGAGGGTTACTCGATTCAGAAAGGGACTTTGTCCACTAGGATAGTCTTGGCAATGAGTCTTGACTAACAAGAAATGATTCTCTATGATTATGTGTGAATGCCACAAAGATTCATGTTTTATGTTATGATTATTGTGATTACATTTCACTGCCATGATTTACCCCATGTTATGAAATTATGATCTCTTTTGCAGGTTAAGATTTCCAAAAGTTACGTGCTTATGTATATGATGTGATTGATATTTCTTTTGTTTACCCTTACTGAGCATTTGAGCTCACCCTTTTATGTTTTCTTTTCCCCAGGATATAAAGAAAGGTTTTAGGTAAAAAAAAGGAAGATCTTTATGGGAGATTTTGAAGATCTTTCACCACAATTAGAAGATTATATTCCGAGTTTCCAAAGACACTAAACTATTACGATCCTTGTGTGTGTGTTTTTTTTGTTATGTACTAAGTATTCCACAAATGTAATGTAATGTCCCTGTACGTTAAGCTTCGGGTCTCTACAGTTGGTATCAGAGGAAAGGTTTAGTCAACCTTTGGAAACTAGGATGCGAAAACGTTAGTGAGATCCCTGGAGATATTTCTACGGTATGTCTAAGGATGTCCCTAAGGTTAAGTATACGTATAGGTTATAGTACTAGAACTACGCTAACGATCATAGAATTAAACCTAAGATGTTAGATATTGAAGGTACTTCCCCTTTATTATGTTGTTTTCCCTAGAATGATTTTTGCCTCTCACACTATTCTTTTTGGGTTTTAGACGATGGCTGGAACCCGAAGGAACCGTGTTGATCAATGCAATGGACAATGCAATGATTGTCCTCCTGAACAAACAAATGTTATGGGAGATGGAGTGAAAAATCTTATTACTATACTTACACAAGCTATGAATCATCCTGGACTTCCAAATGAGCAGAGAAGGGAACAATATTCTATTGAGTCCTTCTTGAGGCAATGTCCACCTTCTTTCAGTGGGTCTTCTGATCCACTTGTTGCTGAACAATGGATCAGTACCACTGAAATGATATTTTAAGTTCTTCAATGTTCTGAACATGATAAATTCATCTTAGCAGTATATCATTTGGAAGCTGAAGCTGATCAATGGTGGAATCTTATCAAGAATCAAGGCAAAGAGATGAAATTGAGTCTATGGAATGGGATGAGTTCAAGAACTTATTTTTCAATAAGTACTTCCCTCGTATTCTTTGAACAAAGATGGAGAATGAGTTTCTTGAACTATAGAAAAAGGATGATGAATCTGTTGGTATATACGAAGCGAATTTTACAAGACTTGCAAGGTATGCATCTGGCATTATCATCCAACCTGAAAGTAAAGTTGATCGATTTTTTAGTGGCTTAAAACCAAGTCTTCGAAGGGCATTACCTATAAGAGACTTCAGTAGCTATGAAGAAATTGTGCGTTGTGCTATCAAGGTCGAAATGGAAGTTGGTGTTACATATCCATCTCATGGTTTTGACAAGAAACGAAAGATGGAGTTCAAGGAGAAATCTCAAAATATTGGTGAAAAGAAGATGAATGTTTACTTATGCACAAAGTGTGGAAAGAAGCATGGTGGAGATTGTCTTAAAGGGACTAGAAAATGTTTTCAGTGTGGAAAAGAAGGTCATCGAGCAGCTGAGTGTCGAAGTAATGGAAAAAGGGGTTATAATGATGTGAATAAAGCAAACACTGCAGAGAACGCACCACCAACACTTCAATGCTTCAAGTGCAAGTAAATGGGGCATTATGCTAATAAATTCCCTAATCCAAGGGTTAGTGATGATCAACATGAGCAACCACTGAAGGCAAAGGACAAAGGGAAGTCACATGCGATCACTATTGGTGATGTTGAATATGACAACGATGTGGTGGAATGATTAAGTGTTTATGTAATGGGATTCCAAAATAATGTTGTATCATGGAGTATTGGAATATTTATATATTGGTCTAATGTGGTATTCAAAGTGATTGAGATATTATGCGCATAATGAAGGGAAAACGAGAAAATGAAATGTTTAACAGTATTCATGAGCTCATGATTGATATAAGGACTAAGTGATATCATGGTTTGAGTATATAGAATTTTGAGGATTTTGGTATGTGGAATGTGTTAACTTTTAACTGCATTCATGTTTTCACTAAGGTATTCAAGAGAATACATGATTAAGGACTTTGAAAGTTTGGAATGGGACCAACAAAACATATCTTATGATATATGGGGATCAACGATGGTATTAAATCTCTGGTAATCGTTTTCACTTTGTGGACTGCAGTATTATGGATAAGCCTAAAGATTGGAATGGATTATGTTGGACATAAGTTAGTATTGTTTAAGGATAGAAGTTTTTTTTCGATATTATTGATGGGATGTTATAGTAATATAGTTTTAGAAAAAGGTCAACCTGCAGGACGGGCGACAACCCATCACGTCGGACAAGGCTGTGGAAATCGAACCCACAACTGAAATGCGACTGGCCTTTATCGCCTACCACTGGCCTACAGGAAGTCCCTGTTTAGTAGAAACTAGTTTCATGATATATGATGTATAAGTCCATTTTAGGAACCATATATGATTAATCTCACTATAGATCGACTTAAGTATATAATTTTTGAGACAGATGGAATGACCCGTCATTCTATCACATGATCTGCTAACACTTCACGAATAACAAATTCAACTTCATTTATTTAAGAGATTAAGTGGAAATTGTTCAAGGCACGAACAACAGTGAGATTGTACCAAAATCATGTAAGTATTTCTTTTAATTCATCAACTTTAGGGAAATGATCTTGAAAACCAAAAATATTGTCCTAGTGATCTTATATCTGATGAATCAGATGGTACCTTAGATCATCACAAATTTATGGCTTTGTGATTGCTGGATTTTCCATAGCCATGTTCTCTACCACTCTCCATCAGAACATGATGGTTATATTTCTCTTCCATATCCATATTTTCACCTATGTGGAAACCTAGTGATTAGTTTATTTGGGTAACCGTTAAGTTTCATACTTTTGTTTTTAAAGATTGGTTTTGGTATTCCTTTTTACGATGTGGGTTTCTATCAAAGAAACTTTCAAATAGTAAACCATTAATAACCCCGACGAATTTCGAGGGCGAAATTCATTTTAAGTGGGGTCGAATGTAACACCCCGAGATTTTATGAAAAATATTATTTTTAATTTCACTAATGTCTTGTGTTGTATGCTACACCAAAAGGAGCTTCCACAACACGCATCCTTGATTTGCCTTGCATTACACGCAATCGTGACCTTCCTCGATAGCGTGTGTAGTACGCAATAACGAGTTTCACGAAACAACGATATGCTATTAAAATATTATTAAAACTAGCCGTTATGAATAGTAATAACCACTTTTTGAAATTTTTGAAATTTTAGCTCTCACAATGTACTTCATTTTTGGATTCGGAGTATCGAATTGAGCCTAAGGTGAAATTTTGGTACTTTTCGGATAACTTCCATATTCTGATGAATAGTGAAAATTACTAAATTATAATTAAAAACAACTTTTTTAATCAAAATAATTAATAGTGATAAATTATTAATTTGAGTTGTTTTAAAGTATATTTAGAATATATTTTTACAATTTAATACAATGTTGGTCATTGGATGTAATTTCACATTTAAACCAGACATAAACAAGTGTCAATCTTTTGATAGATATTGTTTCTTAAAAACACGCTATTTGTTTTAACAGCGAGATTTAATTATAAAATTAATTAATGCAACTTCTATGTTATTAATTTGGTAAAATAGACTTCATTTTTTGAATTCGGAATATGAAATATAGCTTAGGATGAAAGTTTGGTATTTTTCTGAAAACTTTCAATTTTTGATGAATAGTGAAACTACTAAGTGGTAGTTAAAAAACTGAACTTTTCATAAAACTTAATTTTACCGCTTCTGTGAATGGAATTTCAAAAATCCGAGAGACACGGTTGATGTCAGTAAGTAAAATGTGGTTCAATGAGATGAAAATAATTTTTGGTGAATAGTATCTTTTTACTTTTATTTACCACAGTTAATAGTAAATAGGGTAACTAAGGGTAAATATGATAGTACTATTACCCTAACACATGTCCTAATTCTATTGTATAAGTTTAATTCGACCACAAACAACCTTATGAATATAATATGACCATTTAGGTCCACTTGGATTAGATTATGACATTTAATATTATTTTATTTAATGAATAGTTAAAATAGTTAAAATCAAAGTTTAATAACTAAAACATTTTTAATATGGGGTTATACATAAGATAAATTAGACTATAAATATTCATTAGAAAGATAAAAAGATTTCCTACATAATGATATTTTATTTATAATTTTTAGACTTTAAATAAATTAATTTATATATGACACAACGATTATGCAGTAATTACCCTTTTAAGGAAATATTAACATAATTGATGTTATAAATGCTCAAATGAATGTAATTTGAGACTTTTTATGACTTACACTACTTTTATAGGTTAATATGACATGTTATTGTTGATTTAAGTAACTTGTTTAGAACTTATCATTCTGTTATGAATTTCATAAAAATCATGTATCAAATAGTGTCAAAATTGACATAAAATAGATTTTAAAACAAATATTATATTATTAATTGTTATTTTATTCCTAAAAATCTAAGGTTCGGCAAAATAACTTAGATAAGATTATATATATTAATAATAAACAATTTGGGGTTCGTTTGGCATGTTATAGTAAGTGTATTAACCATATAGTGAAAGAAAACAAAAAGACATGGTAAAAGTTAAATTATTTAACTTAGAGTTAAATCTAATTGATAAGGTTAAAATAACACCCTAAACTTGTCTAAATCCTATTGGTTGATAGGATTTCGACCCATCCACACTTTAGCTTCGAAATAAGACCCTTCTGAACCATTATAAACCGATTTTGACTTTAATATAAAATAATATTTCGAGATATTCCTAAGGTGCCCCTCTCCTCCCTTATAAAAGGACACCTCCTCCCCCTCCTCCTCACACCAATTTGAGCACTCAAGCTCGGCCAAACCCTGCCGAAATCTCTTCTCCACTTCCCTAGAAACATCCTAGAGGTTCTGGTCTTCCTCAAAGACCAATTTTAGTGCCCTAAGAGGAGGTCTCAAAGAGGTGCTTCAAAGAAGAGGTAATTACCGTTACCAATTCTTTCATCTTTATTTCTTCTTCCACTTATTCTTCTTAGGTTGTTTCATTATGAAGTAATAACATCAGTATCACTAATATACTGATATGTTATTATAAGTATGAAACAACCCTATTTCACCATCTATCCATCCTATGGAAAAAGAAATCACCGCGCGTGCATACGTACGGAATACCGTCTCCACGCCGTGGTGTAATCTATTTTCCACCACCACCTTACATGGATGAGTATAATGGTGTAAAGAATAACTATACATAGTTATTACAACATCATATTTATTCTGATATATTGTATAATCCACTCCAATTCAATTCAGTATTTATGGAAATGATATCATCGCTCGTGCGTACGTACGGACTACCGTCTCCACGACGCGATGAGATTCATTCTCCATGTTAACCATTTAAGAATGATTATAAAGTATATATAAGAAATAATAATGAAATATATGACATTATAAAGATACTGGATTTATGTATATATATATATATGTATTTCATCTACTTACTTCCATTCAAGACAATAAGGAAAGGAAAACAGCGTTCATGCGTACGCACGGACTACCGTCTCCATGAACGGTGTTTTTCATTTCATTTATCTATCTATTATATATATATATATATATACTGAATATATATGATATATAAATCATCTTTTATATTCTAGAAGTAAGTAAATCATGATATAAGTAATAATAATGTCAAGAACAACAAGTCAAAACACCTACGATAAATGAAACGATTTTACCCAAAACGCTTCTTTAACATGGAATTTACAAAAGAACGGGTAATATAATGTCATAAGTGAACCATATATGATATCATAACAATGAATATGATTCTGTAATAAGTCAATGACATTATTTAAATCATTATACAGGAGGTTCGGACACATACGAAGCAAATCGGACCTAAGGTAAGGGAAAATACCACAATCTCATTTTTATCCGAGATTGTTTATTCGTAAGTATTTACTGGGATGTATTTTATCATCCACATCCATGTTCCCTCAATATGTAATATTGTTTCAATCCACTTACAATAGTTTAAATCCAATTTTACCCTTCGGTGAGTTTTTAGTAAAGAATATGAAAGGAATCTTTTGTCGTTTTTTTTGTACGAGGTACTTTTTGACTTTTCCGACAAAGGTACGAAGAATGTTTTTTTTAACTTATACAGCATGTATGGATTTTTAAAACATTATTTACAAGAATATTCCTTTACAAGTTTTCAAGTTTATTTTTAATCAACTTCTTTTATTTTAAAGTCGTATGACATGTTATGAAAGGAAACATGTTTTTTGAAGAAGAAAGGATATTTTCCTCAAGAATGGAGTTCAAGTGTTTTATCAAAATTATTTTCCATCTAAGATAATAAAGGGTTATGTTTTTATCCCTATTATTAAAATGATTTGATCATGTTGTGATTGAATTATTTTTATGAATTCCTTTATCTTGTATGAATTCTTTTATGATGTCATGATGTTTAACATTCCAATTTGTATTACATGGGTTATGCAATGATGTATGATTTATGATTATGTGGCACACATAAGAAAGGATTAATTATAAGATGGGTGGGACCTATATCTCCCTCCAATGCATTGGGTAAAGATTTTATATCTCATGAGATAGACAGGGCTGGAACGGTAGGTTATACCGGTTCAGTGAAACAAGACTGAAACGAGGGTTACTCGATTCAGAAAGGGACTTTGTCCACTAGGATAGTCTTGGAAATGAGTCTTGACTAACAAGAAATGATTCTCTATGATTATGTGTGAATTCCACAAAGTTTCATGTTTTAAGTTATGATTATTGTGATTACATTTCACTACCATGATTTACCCCATGTTATGAAATTATGATCTCTTTTGGAGGTTAAGATTTCCAAAAGTTATGTGCTTATGTATATGATGTGATTGATATTTCTTTTGTTTACCCTTACTGAGCATTTGAGCTCACCCTTTTATGTTTTCTTTTCCCGAGGATATAAAGAAAGGTTTTAGGTAAAAAAAAAGGAAGATCTTTATGGGAGATTTTGAAGATCTTTCACAACGATTAGAAGATTATATTCCGAGTTTCCAAAGAAACTAAACTGTTACGATCCTTGTGTGTGTGTTTTTTTTGTTATGTACTAAGTATTCCGCAAATGTAATGTAATGTCCATGTACGTTAAGCTTCGGGTCTCTACAGACAAGCCACCCAACTGACTGTTTCCCATAAATACAAGAGACAGAGGATTGTGCAGCAGTATTCCCAGGGAGACCATTTCAGCAGCAACAATAACCATATCCTCAAAAGAAGTTTGATTCATTTGCTCCAACATAAAACCAAGGGTGGAAAGATCAACCAGACATGAGGTATGGCTCTGGACAACAACAAAGGCCCCCTTTTCAACCAAACTTTCAGCAACCTCCACCTTACCAATAGGGTTTCCAACAACCCCAAATGAGATTTGAAGCTCAACCATCAACAAGTCAGCAACAATTGAATCCTCTACCAAAGGTAGATTCTAATATTGATGATCTTTTGAAGCAAATTGTTCTTAATCAACAGAATGAGCTGAAGAGTCAAATTTCAGAGCTGAGGGATTTGAAGACTCAAATGAGCCAGATTGCGACCGCCCTCCATGAACTTGTAAGTAAGAATTCCGAAAATCTACCTTCCCAACCCACTCCAAATCCAAAGGGGAATGTTAGTTCCATCACATTGAGAAGTGTGAAGCAAATGAACAATACATCTGTACCTACCATTACACCGGGATTCACCTCAACTCCAGAGAAGCCGCATTCCAAACCAACTGATGAGCAATCCAAGGAGAAAGATAAAGGTAAGAAAAATATTGATGATGTTCCTCCTAAACCCCTTCCTTTTCCAAACAGGGTTGTTCAAACCAAGAAGATGGCTGAAGAAGCAATGAAAAAGGAGGTTTTCGACACATTCAAGCGTGTGGAGATTAACATTCCTCTACTTGAAGCCATTAAGAAAATCCCAAGGTATGCCAAATTCTTAAAAGAACTCTACACCAATCGAAGAGGGCTCAAGGGAAATGAGAGGATCAACCTTGGAAGGAATGTCTCGGCACTCATTACACCAACTCTAGCAATGCCAACAAAGTGCAAGGATCTCGGGACATTCACCATCCCATATACCACAGGGGAGTTGCACTTCTCTGATGCTCTTTGTGATTTAGGAGCTTCAATAAATGTGATGCCTCACTCTGTATTCTCTTCCTTATAGGTTGGTGAGTTGAAGCCAACAAGAGTAGTGGTGCAATTGGCGAATAGATCTACGACATATCCAATGGGAGTCCTTGAGGATGTACTTGTCCGGGGTAAGAGACATGATATTTCCAGCGGATTTCTATGTTCTTAACATGGAGGATGATCAGGTAAGTTCTCATGCCCCCATTATCTTAGGTAGGCCCTTCCTCAAAACTGAAAAAACTATCATAAATGTCAATGGGGGTACACTTTCCATGGAATTTTGGGATGAAGTTGTGATATTTAATGTTATGGATTCCATGAAGTACCCCTATGAGGACCATTCTGCTTTTGTTATCTCCCATTTTGAATAAACAAGTAAAAACTCCATGGATTTTTATTGTCCTATGCTTATGGAGATTATGAGTATTGGTTCTGGTTTAATGTCTAAGAGAACTTCCACACCTTTTTCAAATGATAAATACTCTCTAAGATTTGATTTTGAAATGGATTCATGTTCTAATCTTGTTCATGTGAACTCTGATTATGACATGGCTATAGAGTATACTGATGGATTTGATGCTTTATTCTATGATTTTGATGATGTATATTATGATACCGATACTCTTTGTGCACATATTTCGGTTCCTTCAATGTCTCCATCTATACTACACCCTTTTTCATTATAACTCAAGACATTGCCACCAAATCTGAAATACTCATACTTGTTGAGTGGTGAGAGATTACCTGTTATCATTTCTAACAATCTCCCTTTTGAACATGAAGAAAAGCTTTTGAATATTTTGAGGGAGAACATCAGGGTGATTGGGCGGACCTTGGCTAACATATCAGGTATTAGCCCCTCCATTTGCATGCATAGGATTCTCTTGGAGGATGGGGCTAAACCGGTGAGACAACCACAAAGGAGACTCAATCCCACCCTGCTGGACGTTGTTAAAAAATAAGTTGAGAAATTGCTCGAGGCAGGTACAATCATTCCCATTTCAGATTCTCAGTGGGTAAGTCCAATTCAGGTTGTGCCTAAGAAAACTGTTTTTACTGTTGTTAAAAATGAGAAAGATGATTTAGTTCCAATGAGGGTGCAAAACAGTAGGCGTGTGTGTATTGATTATAGGAAACTAAATCAGACTACTCGCAAGGACCATTTCCCCCTCCCATTTATTGATCAAATGCTCAAGAGACTAGCTGGGAAAACACACTATTGTTTCATGGATGGATTTTCTGGATATTTTTAGGTTCCTATAGCTCCAGAGGATCAAGATAAGACTATATTCACCTGTCCCTTTGCAATATTTTCATACCGAAGGATGCCATTTGGACTTTGCAATGCCCCAGGTACCTTCTAGAGATGTATGGTGAGTATTTTTTCTGATTTTATTGAGACCTGCATGGAGGTATTTATGGATGATTTTACAGTGTATGGGTCTTCATTTGATGAATGTCTACGTAGTTTGGGAAAGGTGTTGAATCGTTGTATTGAGAAGAATCTGGTCCTGAACTTTGAAAAGTGTCATTTTATGGTAGAGCATGGCATTGTCTTAGGGCTTGTAGTGTCAAAACATGGGATAGAGTTTGATAGATCTAAGGTAGACATTATTTCATCCTTACCCTATCCTTCATGTGTGCGTGATGTTAGATCTTTCCCAGGGCATGCAGGATTTTATCGGCGCTTCATCAAAGATTTTGGTAAGATCTCTCTTCCTATGTCACGATTACTTCAAAAAGATTCTGATTTTGTGTTTGATGATTCTTGTAGGACTTCCTTTGATTAGCTAAAGAAGTGTCTGACCACTCCACCTATCATACAGCCCCCACGGTGGGACCTTCCATTTGATCTTATGTGTGACACCTACAACATTGCAGTTGGAGCTGTCTTATCTCAGAGGGTGGAAGGACGTTCACATGTGATTGCTTTTGAATCAAGGACATTGGATTCAGCCCAATCAAACTACACAACCACGGAAAAGGAGTTTCTTCATGTCATATTTTCTTTAGATAAATTCCATTCATATTTATTGGGCTCTAAAGTAGTTGTTTTTTCTGACCATACAGCTTTGAGGTACCTCCTGAAGAAGCCAGATGCAAAGCCCCGACTTATCCGTTGGATGCTCCTTCTTCAAGAGTTTGACCTTGAGATAAAGGAAAAGAAGGGGTCATAGAATTTGGTGGCGGACCACATGAGTAGGATTACTCACACACTAGAGGGTGACACCTTAGACTAGGTACCACTTCGGGACCCTTTTCCCGACGAGCATCTTTATTCCATCTCAGGTACGCATCCTTGGTATGCTGATTTAGTGAACTAAATTGTTACCCATGAAATCCCTACAAATTTAAAGAAACATCAAGTCCAAAAATTAATAAGTGAGTCTAGGTTTTATGTGTGGGATGATCCTTACCTCTGGCGCATGTGTAGTGACCAAGTCATTACGAGGTGTGTTCCCGATCATGAGTTTGAGTCTGTTTTGCATTTCTGTCATACACTTTCTTGTGGTGGACACTTTGGACCCCAATGGACAGCTAGGAAGTTTTTGGACTCTGGATTATATTTTCCTAGATTATTCCATGATGCCCATGTGTTTTGTAAGTCATGCTCTCCTTGCCAACACACTAGGAACATTTCTAAGAGACATGAGATTCCCCAACAACCCATACTATTCTGTGAGATTTTTGATGTATGGGATATTGATTTTATGGGTCCTTTTCCTAGTTCATTTGGATTTTGGTATATTTTGGTTTCTATTGATTATGTGAGTAAATGGGTGGAGGCCAATTCCACCAGGACTAATGATTCTCATGTTGTAGTGGATTTTGTCAAGGCTCAAATTTTCTGTAGGTTTGGAGTACTAATGGCCATCATCAGTGACCATGGGACACACTTTTGCAATAGGAATTTTCCTTCCCTCCTTCGAAAGTATGGGGTGACACAAAAAACATCAACACCATACCACCCCCAAAAAAATGGCCAGGCTAAGGTTTCAAATCGTGAGTTGAAACATATCTTGGAGAAAACCGTGCAGCCAAATAGGAAGGATTGGAGCAAGCGCTTGGATGATTCATTGTGGGCTTATAGAACAGCATACAAGACCCCCATTGGTATGCCCCCATTTCGGATTGTTTTTGGTAAACCATGTCATCTCCCAGTGGAAGTCGAGCATCGGGCTTATTGGGCTATAAAGAAATGCAACATGGATTTGGCCCAAGCTGGAATCCAAAGGAAGCTGCAAATTAAAGAGCTTGAGGAGATTATATTATCATCATATGAGAACTCAAGGCTCTACAAGGAAAGATCAAAAGCAGCTCATGACAAAATGATCCAACAAAGGGAGTTTCAAGTTGGGGAGAAAGTCCTTCTCTATAGTTCACGACTAAAGCTGATGCCTGGTAAGTTGTGTTCCAGATGGTTAGGTCCTTATGTTGTGACTAATGTTTTTCCTTATGGTGCAGTGGATATCACATAAGAGGACACTGGAAGAAGCTTTACAGTCAATGGGAAATGTTTTAAGAGATACATTGAGGGACTTCCTACTGATGCAGTGGATTTTATCACACTACATGACCCCATCATCACTTGAGCACATCAGGCTGTTCCTAACCCTTTCACTTTTATATTATTTGTCCTATTTAAAAATTCTGCATTTCATGTGCATATATCATCTCATAGGTTCACATTGTGGACAATGCAATATTTTAATTGTGGGGGAGGGAACCTTTTAGTTTAGTAATTTCAATTGCTTTCCTGTTCAAAAAACAAACAAACAAACAAAATTGTGTTTTTTTCAAATTTTGTGTGTTTATTTTACAATTTTTTGTGTGTTTTTGAAACTTTTGAGCTGAAATGATTCTCATCACCATTTTTAAATCCATATAAATAATTGAAACAATTTACCCCTTGAAACTAAGCTTAAATGAATGCTGAAATGACTTTGTTTCAAGTTCAAATATTTAGTAATTTCATGAAAAGTACGCTGAATTTTGAATCCCATGCCAATCTCACTATCTTTATATTTGAAATCACTTTCTTGTGAGGCTTCTAAACCATTTTTTTCATATTATTTACATTCACCTCACTTCTTGAGAGAACCAAACTATACTTGATTTAACCAGAATTTGATCTATTCCTGTCAAAACGTGAGGGTTTTAGGTACATATGTTTAAATGATTGAGGCATTCGTTTGGTATTAAAGACCCTATTTAAAAGAATCCTTTTTTATAATGGCCTACCATGAATATTTAATCCTTTTATCCCTTATAAGCCTTGCACAGCCTGTTAGGTTAGCCACATTACAAGCCAATTTTCCCTATACAACAAACTCTTGAAGTGAAATTGCATAATCTAGTTGAGCTTAAGTGTGGGGGAAGTTGTCTTGTGTTTTTCCACAACATTCTATGATACTTTGGGTGGAAAATTAAATTTTGAAGAGATGTGTTTGCTACTGAAGAAAGTCATTATATTGAAAGTTGTGCCTTTTCTGGAGCTTTCATGACAAGTGAAGTTGTGCCTTTTTTGGAGCTTCTAATTGAGGTGGAAAGTTGTGCCCATCTGGAGCTTTCAAGAAAATCATGTTTGAGAAGATTGACATTTTTTTATGCACAAATGATGAATGGTGTAAACCTTTCACGACTTTTCATGATGATGGAGCTGAATTGATACTATGGGGATTGAGGAGAAGACCATATTTAAGTGAAAATTAGATTAATGCAATTTTGCTTCAAAAGAGGCAAGCCCTCCTCATTCAGCCTCAGAGTTTTTTACATCTTAATCCTATCAACCGAAAGCCACAGAACAACCCTGAAAAGTCCTCATGATAAACATATGTCCTTGACTCACATCGGGTAGCGATGTAGGAATCTATCAAGCCTATGGTGACCCTTGTATGAGTTTGGATGAGAAAGACATTGCAAAAAAAAATTGATATTTGAGTGATGAGAGAAAATTCAAGTGAGGTAAGTGTTTTGTGCATGGGAGGATAAATGAAGTGGAAATATATTGAATAATATAAATGGAGAACTTGAAATAATATTTTTTATGAGGCATGATATCTTTTTATTCTTGGTGGTAAATTGATTGATCTCAAGGATATGTGTTTTAAAATTGGTTCTGATTTGATATTGATGTTTACTTGACATGAGGTTTTGCCCAGGAGTGCAAAAGGGTAAGTGTGGGTGAGTTGATAAAACACTATTTTATTGAATATTTTATTGATAATAAATGATATAATTTCTTCACATTGTGTTAAATATGTTTAATTAGAAAGTATTTGGAATTAGATCATTCATTTGAATATTTGATGAAAATTCCAGTTTTACCCTTTATAGTTCACTGTAGTATTTCGAAGATAAATATTTTTATATTTATTATTTGAATTTGAAATGTTGTAACAGTGTTACTGACATAATTATATACAACTGTTATTCATGACACTAAAGCTAGAGAGTGAATTAGGTTGTTGAAAATGGGCCATGAAGTCAAAGTTGGGCTGGACTCGCCAGAATGGAGAAGATTCTATATTTCAACCATAACGCCTTCATCTTGGCCTGGATTAACCTCAAATTATTAGAGGAGATATAGGACCCATATCCTCACATATTGTCATTCTAGAAGGCCTGCCAATTCACGTGTATTGGTGTCCAAATGGGCGGTGCAATTTTCATTAAAATATTTGGCCGAATTTCCACATTCACACTTGAAACCACTTGTAACCTCTCCTCCCCTCCCCTCTATAAATTGGAGTTTTTCTCATTTGGAGGGGTTGGGACGTGCATTAGGAGATTGGAGGCAGAGGAGAATTTGTTTCACCCAAATTCTCCAACCATTGTAAGAGGGGTAGCTCTTGAAGCAAGGATCCCCTCATCGAAGCATCCTTCTCTTCTTCATTTTGTAATGTTTTCATTTGTGTAATAAACTTCATTGTTATTCTTTAATTTCTTCTCTTTTCTTCTGTTTTGTTTAAATTTAATCATATCTTAATCTTCCTCTTTGTTCTGGAATTATTGAGTAGAAGCGTTATTGGTTTATACCCATTATAAACCTTTGCACATGCAAAACGCTTCTACGATGATTACGCCACCCATGGAAGAGTAGTCTTTTAGTAATAGATCTATCATATACCTTCTTCATTTAATTATTTTGAATCAATGAGATACTATAATTCACATAATATGATCCATGAATTGTGTTTTTTAATTACAAGAAACTAAGAAAGCAATTGAACAATTAACACAAAAACACGTGAGGTCGGGATTTTGTGTAAATTGTGAGAGCGTAATCTTAATCGGTAATACAAGACCACACGGGATAAATTTGTAGAGCTCAAATATAATCCCTAAACACAATTCATCCTCATTTCCAGAATGGATATGTTCTCTAATTTACCACTGACCATAAGCTATCCTTAGAACAACAATCAAAGCAGGGTGATGCGATTGCGTGTTCCGAAGCTAGCCTAGGGTTCAAGTAATTTCATCTTTGTGGTTAAGTTAACTCTCATAGGGTTCGAGGGATAAAAAATTAGGGGATAATAATTAAGTGGATATTTATTTAAATGATAATGATTAATAATTTAATGAAGAGTTAGAGTTAGATCGATTACGCCTTTTAAAATAGATTTCTAAAAAAACATCTTCTTGTTGTGTCATTTTAATCGAAATTCATTTCAAAACTAAAAACAAAAAAAAATATACAATCTTATTCTAGAAAACATCTTCTAGATTCATAAACTATAAAAAACCCAATACTTTAAAGTATAGTTTTTATTTTATTCTCTTTTATTTTATTTTTAGAATACCTTTAATAAGTTGTTAAATTCACTTCCTCCTTTGAGAGACGACCTTGGTCAGCCACTATGCTGCACCTAAGTACCCCAAAATCACACTAATCATTTGAGGGCACCCACGACAGCACTCTATCAAAAACCATCATAAAGGATTTAAATAGTTTATTTCTATGAATGGCCTGGGATAAACCTATGGTGTCATAGATTAAAGTAGGTTTAATGATTTATATATCATGTATGTTATTTTTTATGAATATGTGGTTCCCCATCAGGATTATTATTTCTTACAATATGCTTTTTTATTTTAGTCAATGGGTGGAACCTAAAAGAATTGTGTTAATGAGGAGTGTAATGGAAAATAAAATGATTGTACTCTTAATAATAAAAACTTTATGGGATCAATAATTCAAAATTTAATTTCTATTCTCACACATGTTTCTAAAGATATGAATCATTATTCAATTCCAATCAAATGATATAACGTATAACATTTGTTTGAGTTTTTTTATGAGGAAACATCCACCTTCTATCAGTTTGTATTCTAATCAAATAGTTTCTGAACAATGGATAATCACCACTAAAAAGATATTTTACATTCTGCAATGTTTGGAAGATTAAAAATTAAATTTTCCCTATAGTTCATAAGGTGATGTAGATCAATTATGGAATATTTTCAAGAATACTGTGAAATAGAATGAAATTTAATCCAGGGATTGGGATTAGTTCATGAATATATTTTTCAATAAGTACTTCTCTTATATTATTCATACCAATATAGAGAAGGAGTTCCTAGATCTTAATCCAAAGGATAATTAATATTTTGGTACCTCAAAGGAAAATTTTACAATACCTATTAGGTATGATTCTAGTCTTATCATCAAACCAGAAAGATAAGATGATCAATACTTCAATATCTTAAAAAAGTCACCAATGACATTTTAACCATTAGAAATTTCAATATTTATGAAGATATTTTTAGATTTTCTATCAAGGTGTAAATGTTATATGGAATTACATAACAATCTCATTATTTTGATAATAATAGAAAAATGGAATTTAGAGGACAATATAATAATTGTGCATAAAAGAATATGAAATATCATTTATTCTCAAAGTGTGGGATGGAGCTTAGAGGATGTTTACTTAAGGGTACATGTAAATGTTTTTTGTGCATAAGGGATGGTAGCAGGGAAATTTATTTTCAATGTGATTGGAAGAAGTTATCTAATTAAGAAAATAGAGAGGAAACTATACATATTGAACCACCCACACTCTAAGGATTGAAATGAAAGGAGTTTGTGAACTATTATTTGTAGTTTTGTAATTTTAAGGTTAATGAAAATTATCAATGTCAGAAACCTCTAAATCAAATAGACAAATGGAGATCAAATGTGATCCCTATTTTTCATGAAGGTGTAATAAAGATGTGGTGAAAGTTTAACATATCATCAACTACATAACAGCTACTGTATTATTTTGATTTGGATCTACCAATTATTTAATATCTAAATAATTTTATAATGTTATCAATATTCCACTAAAATGATTTGATGTAGATTTATTATTGAAAACAAATAATTTTATGATTATCACATCTCAATTCTATGATTTCTCTTCAGTTTAGTTTGTCATTAATCTGCTTCCAAAAAATATATTTATTCATACCTCAGTTGAATTTTATGTTATCCTATGCAAGGATTTGATTTCTCTAAATAAATATCATGACAAATTTTTAGAAATTTATTTAATGTTTTCCATTCCCAACCAACCTATGATCATATATCAATGTAATAATAAGTATGAACTTCCTATGGATATCACATCATCTTTTGGACTTAATTACTAGTCAAAAGTGGCGTTTATCTCAAATGGTTTGGGAGAAACTCAACATCATTGATATGTATATTGTGAGGGAATTTTTTAATGTTTTTTCATAAGAGTCACCTAGAATTCCATGAGAAGGTGATGTTGATTTCTCATTTTAATTTATATATGGTTCCGCACTAATTTTGAAGGCTTCGGATAGAATGGACTTTATTGAGTCGTAGGAACTGAAGAATAAACTCTAGGAAATCCCTAACAAGGTATTCATTCTATGAAGTGGGTCACCACATGGTGCATCTATTATTTTGGTCAAAAAGAAATATGGATTAATGCGACTCTACATTGACTATTGGGAGCTAAAAAAGATAAAAATTAAGACAAAGTAACCTATTCATTGTATTGATGACTTGTTTTATCAACATTCTGGAGCTCAATACTTTGAAAATACTAACCATAGTTATGGAAATCATCATCTGACGGTCAAGGTGGATATACCTAGTACAATATTTCATACACTCTATGGAAACTATGAATATATAGTGATTCCATTTGGTCTTACTAATTCCCCCACTAACTTTACAGATTTAATGAATAGAGTCTTTAGAGATTAACTTAATTAGTTTCTATTAGTATTTATAGATGATATTATTATCTAATAAAATTTTGAAGAAGATCATGAATATCACTTGAGAATCATACTAAAAACACTAAGTAAGGATAAATAAATAAAAAATTTATAAGGTGTAAATTTTGGCAGAAAAATGTTTCATTTTTTCACAGATAATATCAGGAGAGGTTATATTTTTAGATCTATTAAAGATGGAGTCAATTTAATGTTAGTACAAACCAAACACAGTAACTAAGATCCATATTTTTCTTGGATTAGTTGGATATTATATAAATTTTGTGAAGAATATCTCATGACTATCCAATACACTGACCAAGTTAAATAAGAAGGGAACCAAGTTCCTCTGTACAGATGAGTGTGAAGAAACTTTAATGGAACTAAAGAGAAGATTATTTAGGATGATTTTTATTACAATAACCTATATTATATAAGTGGTTTTAATATATATTGATTAATCAATAATGGATTGGGTTGTTTTCTTATATATGATGTCACAGTAATAGCTTATACCTCACAAAAATTGAATATTCATGAGAAAATTACCCAACTCGTGATTTAGAGGTAGTTATGATATTTTTAGCATTAAATATATGGAGGAATTATCAATATCCAAAAAAATATTAATATATATATCGATAATAAGATTTTAATGTATATATTCACATTAAAACATTTGAATATATACCAAAGAAAATGGTTAGAGATGACTGAAGATTATGTCTTCTCAATACATTACCACCCTGGGAAAGAGAATTGGGTGTATGATGCATTGAGGTGAAGGATCATACTAGATTATTTATGGTGTGGATTAAGAAAGTTACAATTTTTTTTCAATGGATGGATCATGAAATCCTAGAGGAAGTGGAAAATTATATCATGCTCAATTTAATGTTCAACCATCTGTCCATGTGAAGATTAATGTGGCCGAGAAGTAATATGTAGATCCATAAAAGAAGGTTATAATTGTTCCTAAATTTAAAATTTTTCATGATGTAATGATAAGATTCAAGAACTGTGTATGTTCTCCACCCATACCATATTTGAAGAATGAGTTGTTAGAGGATGATCATAGTTATTCATTCTATATTCGTTAAGGAAGTATGAAATTTTTTAGAGATTTAAGTGAATATTTATGGTTGGATGGCATGAAGAGAGATATCAAAATGTTTATTTCTCTCTTCTTGTAATGTCTGTAAGATAATGGTTAAATAAAAAATTACAAAGGTATGTAATATCTAATATCCATAAATTAATAGAAATGGAAAAAATCAACATGGATTTTTCTGTTGGACTCCCAAAAACATATGAAGGGGAAAATGATATAATGGTTATAGTTGATCACCTCACTAAATCAACAAACATCATTTCTATCATATAATACTTATCTCTATATCATCTTTCTAGGATTTAAATTAAGTAAGTGGTAAGGTTTAATGGATTACCACATTCAATTTTGTTTGATTGAGCTCAAATGTTTACCAAAAAAAATTAGAGAAGTCTTAAGCAGGATATTGATATGGAGTTGAGTTTTATCATTGTTTATCATAATTATCTAGATGATAATTTTAAGAGAACAATTAAAATTTTAGAGGATATATTGGGATATTCTTATTCTGTTTTAAAAGGCTATTGGGATATGACACCTTTCTATTGTTTAGTTTTCTTAAAACAATGGATATCATTCAAGTATTCATATAGATCTTTAATATGCACTATATGTAAATAAATGTATAAATCCAATTTTTTCTATTACATTTAAGGAAAGAAATATATTAGGACCTCAGATAGTTTAATAACTATAATATGAGGTTAGATATATTTATAATCACATCAAGGATTCTTAGAGTTGGATGAGAATTTATAATAATAATACCTAGAATGATCTAGAATTTTATGTTGGTGATAAGTTTTTTTAAAGAATTTCTCTATTGGAGAGGGTTTTGTGATTCGTGAAGAAATGGATTGTAAGACCTAGGAATATCATTCCCTTTTAAATTATTGATCATATCAAAACCATAACTTATCACTTAGTGATTATAGTGAACCACTCTCAAGTCCATGATGTGTTACATGTATATCTCTAGAGAAATTATATACCTTACCATTCATATATACTAAATTCAGAGGTCATACCACTAGAGAAATATCATTCATATGAGAAACATCGGTGGATAATATTGATTATACAAAGAAATTTATATGAAATAGTATCACTCACTTGGTAAAATTTTATTGTAAAACCACTAGTTTGAGAAGATACATAGGTACTCTAGGATATGATGATATATAAGTATCTTAATTTGTTATTAGAGTGATGAATTTCTATAAAGAAATTATGTTTAAGTGGGGTAGAATGTAACACCCCAAGTATTTATGATTTTTTTTATAAAAATTTAATTTATTTGAAAGATTTAATTACACAAAATAGTAATTTAAGCTTTTGTTACACACAAAACCAAGTTAAGATTACACTACATGAAACACTAGGTTAGCCTGCATTACACGTGACACCAAGTTTTAACAAAACCATGATATGTTATTAATATTATTATTCAAATGAGATCATTATAACATAGAAATTAAACTTAGAGAGATGAATAGTGATATATTATTTTATAATGTTATGTATAATGGTTTTTTATGATTAAAATATATTGATAAAAAAATTAAATATTTTTTTTAAATCATTATATGTTTCGAACATACTTTTTTTTCTCAAAAACTATTTATTATTAATTTTTTTGAAATAAAAATAAAAATAATTTTTGATCTTTTAGAAAATAAATTTGATAAAATAAAATCCTATTTTTAAATCATCTTGTAAAAATTATCTTAGGGTGAATATTCAATATATTTCTGAATGTTTTCTTTTTTTTTGAATAGTGAGATATTGAAAATTTTAATTTAAAACTTCCTTTCAATTTAATTTATTTATGAAGATAATTTATAATTTAAATTAGTTTCAAAGTAACATTAGATCTTTTATTAATAAATTAATTCAATTTAGGTCATTGTAATCAATTTCATTGTTTAATTTTGATATAAAAATGATGTTAATGTTCTTTTATTTTTCATTAAAAATATGCTTTCACATTTCATCTGAGGGATTAATTTTAAATTAAAATTTTACACTTATTTAACTGGAATTTGAAAAAATTTATTACATATTTTTAATCATCTAAATTTATATTATCTAATAATTTAGAATTTATTTTTTGATCCAAATGAATAGTAAAAAGAGTAAAAATTATTTATAGATGTTACAAAAAGAATGTGTTTCCATGGGGTTAAACTTATAAGATTAGGTTTAAAAATAAACCAAAAAATTCCCAACACCCATTGTATAAATATATTTCAACCCTTCATCTAAAATTGTCTATAATATTATATTATTGGGGCCTTATCAAATGAAAAGTATTTCTGGAATTCTTTTTTCAAGTAATTACAAGTGTGTTGTTCACCTAGCTTATAAATTTCCCCTAGCTATCCTCACATATTCCTATTATAAAACCCTTTTGGTTTGTACAATACCTGAAAATGACACTTAAAAACTTACATTATTTCATCTTAGAAGCATTTTTTGGATATAAATCAAACTATGTAAGGTATTGGTGCAAACCTTCAGAGGATTCCCAAAGAAAAGTTAACATTCACCAACAACCATTTTTGTTTTATTTTTTCCTCCACCTTTATAAATTATTATTATACCAATATGATATAATATAATAATAATATTCCATAAAATTATTTGTTTTATATTAATTCCAATACTCAAAACCATATCCACTTCAATCATATAGGTCATGAAATCATCATTCACGTTTATGGTGAACTACTACCTTGTGAACCGATATCATTTATTTTTACATTACCACCTAAAAAAGATTTTAATAATTATCGAATTATTATATATATATTATACTAATGATATTATTATTATTTTTTAATTATTATATCACACATAACGTTACACTCTCCATTTTGTGGGAATACCAATTCGTTTTTCATGTATACGGTGGACTACCACCTCGCGAAGAGATGTAATTCATTCAAATTTTACATAGACGGTAATAAATAAGTTTTTAATATAAAATGTTACATATATTACATAAAAATTAATTTTTAATGATAATATATTATTTAAATTTCTTTCATTTAATCTAATAAGAAAATAAAAATAATGTTCATGCGTACATATGACATACTATCTCCATGAATAGTGTATTTCATTTTCTGTCACTAAATTTTATGTATTACTATATGTATACTTTTACTAAATATATATTATATTTATATAATTTTAAAAATTTTAGAGATAATTGCATCTTGATCATATTAATAGGTCCAAAAATTAAAAATGAAAACATATAAGAACAACAATGTGGTTATTACTCAAAATGTAATTTTAACATTGATTTGTTAATAGATGGGTTATAAAAGGCCAAATAAAATTAATATATTCTATGATATATATAAATATTTTTCAATATTAGGTCTATATTAAACTTAAATTTTTTATTAGGTGGTTTTTAACATTTATGAAAAAATTCCATACTTAAGGTATGAGATTCCCATCTCACTTTATAATTCTACAAGACGCAAGTCATATTCACCACCTATTTATTTTATATATTATATATATGTACTACCCATGAGTCAATATTATGTTCTTTATCTTAAAATTTATTTGGATTTATGTATAAATTTTTGGATCACTCTTTCTTGGGGTCCATAATTTAAAAGTTACCAAAGTAGTGAGGAATTAATGTCTCAAATTGTTTTAATAGATATGTTTTATTATGCACCTATATTATTTTATGAGGTGTATAAACATCCCCTTTGACATGTAACATCATGAATTTATTTATACTCATGATATTTTAAGTTTCATTTAATGATATTCCTCCATAGGTATTAGATTTCAATGTTACCAAAGTGGTAAATATTTTAAGTTACAATCTCGTTGTTTATCAGTATTGTTTATGATTATTTTTCTGATTATAATATCTTATGATCCATCTCTCATAAAATTCAATAATTTTATTCTCCAATTTATATATATTGATAATATAATTTTTCTATCATTTTCCTCTCTCTATGTGCCTAAGAATTCAAAATATTGGTTTTTTAAAAAAACATTATGTCTCTCTTGGGTTGGAAATATATTTTATTCCAAAACCAAGTTTTTAAAAAAATGGTTTCAAATATATTTTTAACATTTTTAAATTTTTTTATTAAATACATTTTTAACCATGTTTTAATTTTTAATTTTTTTGAAAGAAATCTTTATATAATTTTTAATAAATTCCAATTTATAATTTACTAAAAAATTGAAAAGAATATTTTTTATGTTGCACGACATGAAAAACATTGATCACATTCGTGGATACTCAAAGATTTCACACTTAACATAAAAGTTTTAGAAATTCATTTTAAATAACTTTTTTTCCCGTAATATTTAGAAAATTTGTAGATTTTAAATATATTATTAAAATGTAAAAAATTTAATTTTAAAACTATTTTAAATGGTATTTCTTAAGTGGAAAGTATATTTTCCTCAAGAAATTTTCTAAATTATTTTTAAAGATTCCATTAAATGTTTCAAATTTTATTTTCATGTAAAAGTAGTTTCAAAATGTTTTATGATTTTTTAGTTTTAATAATGTTACTTTAAAATAATAGGTATCTTCCTCAAGAAAGGTTCCAAGTGTTTTTTCTTTAAAAATTATTCTCCATAAATGATGAAATCCATTGATGGAACTTATGATATTATAAAGATATATAAGAAATGTAGAATTATTATTATTTCTCTGAATAGTTTATGTTTATGATGAAAATATTTTTATGAAACCAATTTCTATTCTATGGGTTCTACCATGATAAAACTCTTATAAAACCTCCTTCTTTTTGCGTGTTATTAAATGATGAAATAATAAAATTTCTAAGAAACCTATTTCTTTTCTATAGTTTTTTATATTTGGAAATTTTTATTAAATACATTTCATCTCATGGATTATAATATGAATAATGTTTTATAATCTTATGAAACACATCTATTTGATATTCATTATGTGATAATGGTTACATTATAACTAAGGACAGTGGATTTGTTATAAACAAAGATAGTTGGGACCTATATCTCTATACAATTCATTGGGTAAAGATTTATATTTCATGATATAGATAAGACTAGAATAATTAGTGAACTCAATTCAATTAGGAACTATGTCTACTATGATGGTATTGGAAGTAATACATGAATGTTATGATGGGTTTGGGAGTAAACTCATTCCACTATGATATCCTTGGAAATTAGAATTGAATAATATTGATATGAATTTTAAGGATTATGTGTATTCTAAAAACATATGTCTTATCCTAATCTTATCCCTTCATGGATCATGTTCATTGATCCCCTTATGATTTATGTCTTATAAACTATCAATATTTCTTCCATGACTCCAAATTATGATCTTTAATATGTATTTTTTGGTTTTCAAATGGTATTATATTGTTTTCAAACCATTAGGTTCATGTTATTATTATAATTTCTTTTTTACCCATACATGATCTCACCCATTATTATGTTTCATTTCCTCAAGTTATGAAGAAAAATATTATGTATAATATTTAAAAAAAGGGTTCTATTTATGAAGATCATGGTATTATATGATATAGTTTACCTATATAATAGTTTCTAATTTTTTCATGTTTCCAAAGACAATAAACTATTATGGTCTTCACACATTTTTTGTGTAATGTAATAAATATTCATGTAATATCTACATATGATATTCCTATGAACATGAATGTTATAACCTAGCCATTAAAATTAAAGAGATGAATATTAATTAATATGTTTTCAATATTATTTATACAGATTTCATATAAATAAAATATATTTATAAAAAGTACATAATTTTCGATAAAATATTTATATGTTTTTGAAATACTTTTTCTCAAAATATGTTTTAATTTTACCCCCAAATTAAAATATTTTATTTCATGAAAACAAAATTAAAGAAAAGTATAAAACCAATAGATTACCTGAATCTAAAAGATACATGAAACCTCATATGAAAAATATTTTTCATTCCGAATAAAATTAATACTATTGTAATTATAAACTCTATATAATTTAAATTTCATAGATATTACCTCCATGTCTTGATTTTCCTTGATAAACACCTGAAATTGGAAGTCCATCTATTCCCATGAATTTATGTGTTCCTCCCAGATTTTATTCCTCTTATTGAATCAACATATCAAGACTTGATTCTATTTGTTGATCCAAGAATATTGTTCTTCATTTAAATTGACTTGAAGTGGTCTTCTAAATATTCAATGAGAATCCTCCTTGGATATGTTTATATTTAAATAGTCCTCCAACATCTACTTATTATAATGAAGGAGAATATCCTAAAACACTATTCTGTCAGCTAACTTCTTATCAGCACCATTAAGAGAAATAACATTTGAGGCTATTTTGGGTACTGGGGTGATTTCCCTATCCACCTATGATCACATCAAGAATTATAAATTCAGGATTGTATAACTTTGGTCCTCCTCGTCCCTTTAACTGATGGTTAGAGCTTGATTAACCAGCATATTGATCTCCTGAATAACATCATCAACCTGTGCTAATCAGGCCTGCCTTGACATGATCATAAGATTTTATATATTTCTTGATGATCTAGTATCTAAAGTTTTTGGTAAGGTAGAGTAGTCCTTAAAGGGCCATGATTTATTCCCATTAATAAATGGGAAATTAAAAAAGAAAAGGTTTACCTACTTTACTTTTCTTAATCCATACCAAGCACTCATAGCCATGTGGGGGTCCTAGTCATGGTACGATATTATCTACTAGTACGATTCCTTATATATCATACTAGAATACTCAAGGGGCATTGATCATGCCTAATTCTTTTTCCATTTTGGATTAAAATTATTCCATCCTTCTAGATACACATTATTCTTATATCCGCTATCCAAAAAAAGAAATGTTTTTTGGATTTTTAATGACTATGTAGGGTCTTACCTTCCTGGGAACCTCTACCTTGGAGGGATAATATTCCGACTAGGGGGGGCTATAATAAAGAGAGAGGCCTGAGTTCCTACCATTTTCTTGTCCCCAAAAAATATTACCGAATCCGAAAAAGATACCATTTAACGGAAGATCCTTCTTTTTTGTTTACTTGTGATGTAACCAAGAAACACCAAAATCACATTTCAATCTATCAAAGATATATGCCACCTTTGTATTATCACCCACATCACATGAAAATGTTTATAGAGGATTGGTTTTTATGATAGCTCTATTATACCTATGATCAACTGAATTAGTAACAATATCAATCCATCTCATCCAAAGAAAATTACACCCCCTATTTTTCCCTACTTCCTCATCATCATGAAGAGAACAAGTTTCCCATGCATAAACAAGACAAGAAAAAGTCTGTCCAAGACTCAAAAAATATTGATTATTTATAATGAAATTACTCCCCAAATAAGATCCAAATCCACTCAAATGGATGTTTTGAAACATCAAACTCAACATATATATGGGGGGAGATTGTATGATAGACAATATTGCTTTTGGAGTTTGAGAACAAAAAATGTCCAGCCAAATTCCCTAGCGCGAGGATTATAAAATGGATTTCTAAAAGAAGTGGGAGTTAAAGGAAGCCTAGAAACACTTCCATTTTTATGGTGTCTATATTCATGTGAACATAATAGGACCATATTATGTGGTTGAAAAGGAATCCATTTTAATACTAAGGAGCTCTAGACCACGAAGTATCCAAATCATCCAAAAATGAAAAATGAAAAATGATATGTCACTTAATGAGGAGTCCAACAGTAACCATCCCCTGAATACCCCAAGATAGAAATGGTAATATGTCAATGGATTCAACAGATAAACAACATGAAGTTAATCATGCCACTAGTTTCCGGTTCAAGAGATCCAAAACATCAATGAACCCTGAAGTCGAAAGTGTGAGTTGAGAAAAGAAATCATGTAGGTTGGGAACATTAGGACTGAGATATGTTTTAGGGAATATCAATATAAAATCATGTTTATAGAATGGGATAAAATGGGGATGTAACTACCCAAAAGATGAGTCCACCTGGAAAATGACAGAGGGGGAAAAGTGGTGTCTTTCGTCGCCAAGGGCATAACCAAAGAGAATGAGCCACAAAACATTTAATTTATTATACCTTAGAAGGAAAAATAATTTAAGTATTTTTTAAAATTTTATAATAACTATTTTTCGATAAAATAAAAACCATTCTTTAAGACATGTTTTCAAATTTAGCTTAGGGTAAATTTTTGGATTTTTTCTGAAAAGTTTCAGTTTTTGAGGAACAGTGGAAAATACAGAAATTTAATTGAAAATAGGAATTTTATAAATTTATTTACAATGTTAAATTACATATTAAATTGGTTTTAAGGTAATTTTAGTTTAATTATAAATTCAATAATCCTATTTAGGTTCTTTAAATCAATTTCATATTGAACTTTTATATAAAAACTCCCTATACTTTTTAAACTTTTTGTTTAAAAATTGTCTCTCTCGTCACATTAATGAGATTAATTTTAAATTAATTTTTTCATTTATGATAATATAATTTGGAAATATTTATCAAATATGTTGAGTAATAATAATTTATATTATCTAATAATTTCAATTTAATTTTTTTCAAAATGAATAGTAAAAATATTTTATCATAGTTAATTTAAAAATGGATTTACTGGGGGTAAAACTAAATATATAAGGGATAAAAATAACCCAAAACGTGTCCAAAACACATTTTGTGGACATATTTAGACTCTATAAATTCTATCCTGGTTAATGGATAATTATTGGAGCCTTGTTACATGAAATATAATGTTTCTCTAATTCTTTATTTGAAAACATAACAAGTGTGCCACTCACCTCACTTATAAAAGGCCACCCCTCCGCTCAATTATTTACAAATTCAAAACCCTTTGGTTTATCAAATAACTGACCAATGAATTACAAAATTATAACCTATCATAATAAAATCTTTATTTTTTTACCTAAATCCAACCATGTAATGATTTTGGTGCAAACCTAAGGAGGATACCTAAAGAAGAGGTGATGTTCATCCACAATGATTTCAATTTTATTTTTTTATCCACATACATAAATTATTATTATTACATGATGATATAATAAAATAATTATATTAAATATAATGATATGTTGTTATGTTATGGTAATTACAAACAACCATCTCCACTACCACTAAATGGATTACAAAATCATTGTTCATGTGTATGGTGGATTACCGCCTCACAAACTGATGTCATTTGTTTTTTCATTACAACCACTCAAGCCAGGTAATAATGAAGAATTTTTTATTTACATAAAATATTTATAATTTTTTTATTACTATATAATTATAATATCAAAAATACCTTCATTCTCTATATTATTTAGGAATAGGATAACGCCACTCGTGTGTATGGTAGACTACCACATCGCAAAGCGATGTAAATCATTCACTATTTACATAAAAGGTAATAAGGATGGGATTTGTGAAAATATTTGATATATATGAAATTATAAATATTAACTAATGATAATATATATTTTACATTTCTTCATTTCAATCCGTTAATAAAATTAAAACAGTGTTCAAGCTAACGTACGACCTACCCTCTCCAAGAACGATGTATTTCATTTTCTATAACTATATTTTATGGATTAATATGAATAAATTTACTATAAATATATATTATATTTAAATAATGGAAAACATTGTGAATTTTATTAAATCATGATCAAATTGAGAGTACCAAAAATAAAAAATCACAGCATATACAAAGAACAAAGTTGTTGTTACCCAAAATGCAACTTTTACATGAAATTGTTAATAAATGGGTAATAAAAGGACATAATAAAATCATATCTTGTGTGATATAAATTTATATTGTTTCTTAATTGTGTTATAATAAACTTATATTTATTATCGATCATTTTTGAATATGTATGATTAAATTCCATACTTAAGGTAATGGATTATCGTCTCACTAGTTTACTTCTGTTAGACACACTATATATTCAACACATATTCTTGTATGTGATATATATATACATACCATGAATATATTTTATTATTATTCTCCTGAAAATTATTTGGATTTACATATCCATTTAATTATCTATATTTCGTGTGGTTTTCATTGGAAATGTTACCATATCGGTAAGGTAATTTTGTCCCAATTTTCCTTTTTGATACATATGTATTATTATGTACCTATATTATTTTAAGAGGTGTACATAAATCCCCTATAAAGATTAATATATTGAATTTATTTATCCTCATGAAATTTTTAGATTCATTTAGTGATATTCCTTCATGTTCCTCATGTTTCAATGTTATCATATTGTGAAAGATTTTATGTTACAGTCTCATCATTTATCAAGATTATTTATCATTAAATTTTCGATGATAAAATAAAATGATCCATTTATCAATAGACTCATGGGTTTTATTATCCTCTTGTAATGTCATGATAATATATTTTTTACTTTCATTTTCCACTCTCTATGAACCCAATAATTCAAATTAACTTCTTTAATAAAAAAAAATTATATTTTTCTCTTTGGTTCGAAATCCATTTTCTTCCAAAACCTGGTTTTATAAAAATGGATTCATTGTTTTTGTAATTTTTAAAATTTTTTATTAAATAAATTTGTACCCATGTTTTAATTTATAGAAAATGATTTTAAATAAATCTTCACATATTTTTCTAAAAAATTCCTATTTATCTTTTACCAAAAATTTGAAAATTATCTTTTTTTAAACATGAATTAAATGTTCAATATTTATCTCTATTATGACTATTAAATGATTCAAAATTAATCTTAAATACTTTAAAATATATTTTCAAATAAACAATTTTCTTTAATATTTGGTAAATTTTTTTGATTTTAAAAACATTATTTAATAGTAAAAAAAGTGATTTTAAAAATGTTTTAAAAAGTAATTTTTCAATGTGAAAAGGAAATTTTCATCACGAAATATTTTAAATGATTTTAAATCTTTAATTGTATATTTCATAGTTAATTTTATAAGAAAATGGTTTTTAAAATGTTTAATGAATTTTTAATTTTCAAACCGGCATTTTCAAAGAAAAGTTATCTTCCTCCAGAAACATTCTATGTGATTTATATTTAAAAATCATTATCCATGTAAAATGGAATTATTTAATGAAAAATATGTTTTTATGTAGATACAAACAAAGTATATCATTCCTATTAATTCTCTAAATGGTTTATTTTTTTATGAAAAGATATTTATGACTCATATTTCCCTTCAATAGGTTATACAATGATAGACCTCATAAAACATCCACTTCTTTTTATAGGTTATTCTATTATTAAATGATTAAATGTTTTTGAAACCTATATCTTTTACAAAAAAGATTATATGTTGACATGTTTATGAAACCCATTTCATTTAATGGGTTATGAGATGATGATTTTCTTATGATTTTATTACACACATCTGTATGATTTTTATTATGTGATGGTTGTTAAATTATAAATAAAGATGGTGGTTATGTTATAAAAAATAATGGTGTGGCCTATATCTCCCTCAAATTCTTTAGGTAAATATTTAAATTTCATGAGATAGATAATACTAGAACAGGGATTGAACTTAGTTTAGTAAGGGGGTTTTTTATCTATCATAGTCTAGGGAGTTAACCATGACTACTATGATGGTTTGGTCAGTGAACCCATTACACTATGATTGCCATGGAGATGAGCCTTCACTAATAAGGAAATTATTTTCAATTCTTATGTTCATGCCAAAAATTTATTTATTATGCTAATATTATGCTCTCATGTATCATTTAATTTGACCCCCTTATGTTTCATGTCTTATGAACTTGAAATTATTATTACATGACTCCAAATTATGATCTTTTATGTGAATATCATGGTTTTACAATGTTATGCACATGCTATCATGCCCTTATTTTCTTGTTATGATTATATATCTTCCTTTTTACCCATACTGAGCATCTGACCTCACCCTTTTATATGATTACTTTCCTTATACAACGATGAAATTTATTATGTATGATATGTCTAAGAAGAGTACTAATTTTAATGATCGTAATGAGATAAGATGTTTTTTAATTATGTTTTGTTTCTATGTATTCAGACATAGTAAACTATTGTGGCCCTCATGCATGTGTTTGTCTGATGTAATGAAAATTCAAGTAATATCTATGTATGATAATCCTGTTTTTCTATAGGGGTATACCGTAGATTTTAGAGAATTCTAGAATTTATCTTCAACACAATCAAGTTCATTTCAAGGATATACGTCCACATGGGAGATATAATTGAGATCAGATAACTCATTATTGCATGCCATGTTTCTTACCAAGAATTGTTTTGGTGTAAGATCAAATAGTTTGAGAGCAGTCAGAGATGGAAAATAAAACTATCCACTCCCACAATCACAACCTTTGGTTACTCTCACACAAAGGGTGATAAATTTAATAGTTAGAGGATGATTCATGTAATGGTTGTTGATGGTCAGGAATCAATATTTTTTATTTATAGTACAATATGTGTTTCACATTCATGGAATCTCAAAGTATATGGTGCAGGGGTAAGAAATTATTTCTTTATCATATGATTGAGAGTTGGACATTCCAATGGGCCCCTGAACTAGAACCCTTTCAGATTGAGTGCTTCTACTAACAATGACTATACTCTACTCATATCCTTGGGTCAAATTATTTATATTTATTTGAGAAATACATTTTACATTATATTACATTATGGTAGAGATGGGAAAAAGTTTTAACTAACTTATTTTGAATAGGTTACCTATTTCCAGTATCATGAGTTTTTGAGATTAATTAAAAGATGAAGGTTCAACCTTCAATAGGTGAGTGAGATCACCTTAGGTATTTTGAGTGGTGACCACCTCTATAATTTATATTCATCAATCATTAAGATAATAATTTTGGATTTACTCACCATATGTATGAATGATAATTCACATCCCAAAAAATGTAAAAGAATACAAGAATACTTCCAAAGTGTGAGCCATGGTTATATGTACATGAGAGATGACATATAAATCATATATAATTGAAGAGATGGAATTAATGTGTTTCTATATGGATTAATTAACACCATTAGATCATTCACATAGTATATTGGATGAATCCTTCCTTTTTCAGTTCGAGGGGGTGTCTGTTAGGCATTCATAAAATTACCTAATTATTAATAGGAGACTATAAGTTTTATAGTAAACTCTAATAGTGTTAGATGTATATTCATAGAGTAGTATTGGAATATATGATGTTTAATATATAGAGATTTATGAGATCTTAATAGTTAAAGAGTAGTGTTTTAGTTGATAGTTTTAGTAGATGAATCTATTTCCAAAGGACATAAGAGGTCCAAGAGCAGCTAACTTTGGAGTTGTTTATTATTTCCTACAGAGGGAGGTGTTTATCACCTTTGTTGTATTATGGTATCCCTACTCTCACCTTATGTAAGAATTTCCCATGGTTGTTCCATCAACTTATTGGACATGTGTGACCCAACATTCTCAAGCGATGGAACTGAAGGGTTTCTCAAAAGTAGTGGATCTTGTCCACAATATCTTCGGTTGGAAAGTAATTTTCTATTATTGTTCTTAGTAAATATTAGGATAGGTATCCTGAATGAATACTACCAAAGAGGAGTTTGTCCCAAAGTGTGGCATGTCCAAAAGATCTTTAAGTTTGTATCCATCATCTAATAACTCTTATTATGTATTGGTGGAGTTGGATGAGAAATTTCAATTTTATATTTGTTTACTTTTATTATTGTTATCCTTAAGTCTATAGATTATAGTACAAGGTCATCTAAATTGTCTTAACTACCTAATTATAATTGTGGTATATTGGTCCACCTAATGATAAATAGTTTGTAGATGGGAAATTTGATGAGATTGGTTTTCTTTTATGGTTCTTTTTATTAGATTTCAAGAATGTATGATGAGAAAATACAAAAAATTTATCCAACAATGGATGAAGACCTATTTGGATATAAATATGTGGATGGATAATACCATCAAATATCTCCCAATAAATTAGGAAAGAATGATCAAGTTTCTTTTTAAAAGGAGATATTGATATTATTTGTTATTCCTTTATGGTAAGGGAATACAAAGAATGTGATATGGGTGAAAATGAGTATTGTTCCTTGTAACTCTCTAGTTTTTAATGTAGAGTATTTTTGATTCACTCAGTAGTGGAGTGTGGTGTAGATGGGATATATACATTAAAAATACATCAATAACTCTATTAAAAGGTGTGGATTCAAGTGATCCTCCAATATATAATATTTTTATCATACCATTTTGAGAAATATGTTTTTAGTTCATGGGTTCTATTAATCATATGTGGTGGGGAGACCATTGGATGCAACAACAGTTTTGTAGGAAAAGTCTTGGAATGTAACATATAAGGTGTATTTTTGTTTCTATTAAGTCTTTTCTTTCAAATGAGTCTGATACAATAAACCAGGTGATGATATAGGATGTACCCCTATTGTTAATTTTTCGGCTGATTTCATTTAGTATAGTGACCAGTACATTTCAAACATATATATTATATCTTATTAGATGAATATTCATTACATAACATAATGATCTATTCATGAATAATATAGTTAAAGTATATTTGGAAACATGGATACATAAAAAACTGGTTCATAATTAAACCAAATCATCACCCATTAAGTCTTCATATCTTGGATCATTTTTAGTAATATCATAATTAAAAATTTTCTTTATAACCTAGGGAAGAGAAACCAAAGAAAGAGTGACATCAAATACCCATTAAGGGTAAAAAATGGAGATATAAAAGATTAAATAAAAATAACATGAGGAAAATGATATGATAACATTAGAATAACATTTTAAAATTACACTGTTCATATAATATATTATAATATTGAGTCATCTCAAAAATCTTCACAGTACAAAAGACATGAATAATAAATAAATCAAATAACATGAGTCATGGGAGCATAACATTTCTATAAGGAATTATTTTTTGGGACACACATAATCATAAAAAATCATTTAATTAATAGTGGAATATTACTTCTATTACTATCATAGTTTATTGGGATAACTCCTCAGGCCATCATATTAGTTGTGGTCCACTATCAAGAATATCATAGTAGACATAAACCTTTACAAAACTGGGTTTACTAACCATTCTATTTTTATTTATATCATGAGATATCCATATTTACCCAATGTATTGGATGGATATATAATTCCATAACCACCCATAACATAATGAAATCATAAATATTTATTCCACAAGATCATAAAATATTCATCATATCCTAAACTGTGAAAAAGAAACAAGGTTTATAAACATTTCATCATGGTATAACCCATGGAATAAAAATGGGTTTGAAAAAAATATTGTCATAATTATCATAAAACATCTAGATAAATAATTAGGATGGAACAATTGGATCACATACCAAGAAAATTATATGTAACATCAAAGTGTTCATATTATATAACAATTCCCATAAATGATATCTGAAATATTCTTTGAGGGAAATATCCTTTTGATTTTGAAATCAATTCATTTAAATATAAAAAAAATTAAAAAAAATTATGGATTTTTATTTAAAATTTCATTCAAAACATATAAATTACTTATTAAATAATTTAATGTGTTTGGTTGCTATAAATTCAGTTCATCTTGTGTACATTAAAAATATATTCCATATACATTTTTAGAAAAAGTCAAAAAGTAACTCATTCAGTAAATGAAAAGAATATTCATTTTAAACAATTGAAAAAAAATTAAATCATGGGTAAAAATGAAATTAAAAAAATGTATAATAATAATTAAACATTTTTTAGAACATTTTAGAGAAAACATTGCTATGAGAGAAAAAAGTTTTCTACTGAAGTGGAAATAAAGTTGATTTTCCTTAAGAAGATTATTTTGGTCTCTTGAATCAAATATAATATTTAAATCATTATTATAATTTAATATATTATGTAACCATGGTCAAATAATCCCAATAAATAAAAATATTTCAACATAAATGTTATATATAGAAAAATTTATTACAAAGTTCATAGAGACGTTGGGTCATACGTATGCATGAACACTGCTTTAATTTTGCAACGGATGGAAAAAAAGAAAAATAAAGAATAATTCCCCTTTACATGATCATTTTTATATCATATATATAACATATATTCATTAAATATATTCTTACTAACATCAAAGTAAAATGGAAATGAAAAATGAATCAGATCCCTTCGTGGAGGTGGTAGCCCACACGTACACATGATGGACACCATCATTTTCCAATAGATTAGAAGGTAAAAAGGTAGTTGTGATATTATAATTCCAAAATTATAATAAATTTTTAAATATAATATACAAACATTATTTCCATAATAATAAAAATACATGAATTATAGTGATAGAAAAGGAATTATATCTCTTTGTGGAGACTGTAAGTTGTACATATACATGAGTGATACTTTAACTTCCCATTTGGTGGGGAAAGGGTTGATAATGGTGGTTTCATAATCATAATATTTTTTTTATTTATGATACTTATTTTTTTATTTAATAACATATAAAAAATATTTATAATTGGTAAAATAATAAATAAAAAAAGAAAGTGGTTACTTAAGGTGATTACATCATCTTTGAATTAACTCATTTAGATGTCCTCTTAAGGATCCTAGGGTTGATTTATTTGGAAGATAAGTACTTTTATAATGTTTCTAATGATATTAAAAAAATTATGAGGTTTTTCTTGGATAAAATGTTTAATGAGGTGTATGCCATAGAAATTTTTGGTGTCCTTTTATAAGGGAGAGAGATGACAGACTTGAAATTTCTCAAAACTTTAGAATATAATAAAGTCATTCTCAATCCAAATGATTCCCAAATGAACATTAATTCAAATAAAAAGATTACAGGGTAAAAATAACATAATAAAATAAATTTTATACTGGTTTTTGTATCATTTTAAACCTTATCTATTTTGCTAACCCCTTCATTAATCATTTTCAACCTTAATCACGGTAAGAACTATTTCTATTTTAAAGGGTTAAGAATCACACCATAAATGAAAATGTGACTCATAAATGGACCATTGTAAATATTTTCAATCATATTCCATTCCCTTGGCCTAAGATAATATTTTTTGTTAAATTTAAATCATTTAATAAAAAATTATTTATTATAAAATTTAATTAATGTCAATTTTGGTACTATTCATTTAATTTTACTTTAAGGAAATCGAGATAAAAATATAATTAAAATATAGTCTTTTAACATACACTTAATATTTCATATGTATCTAAAATATTATTGTATCACAGAAATTCAATTAAATTTTATTACTTTTATTATAAATAAATTATTATGAGAAGAAAATATTTTATATTTAGAATAAAAAATTATAAATGAATTTATCCTACTTTTATCCTTATATTATAATTTTATAGATATTTAAGCAAAAAGTGTGACATTTTGAATTTATTATTTTCTTGAATTAATATAAAGGTCATATTCAAACAAATATGGATACATATGGCCATATATTCAATACGTGGATGGAAATGGATGAACAAAACTCATTTAATATGATAAATAAAAGTTTTAGATAAATTTTAAATCCTTACCCCAATGTTTTAACCATATTTTCTTGTATATCCCTTAATAATGTGATAAAATTTTATTATGGTTACTATTCATATTAAGAAAAAATAAAAGGTACCTATTTCCAAAATTATTCCATAATGATTTAAAATATGCGGAAAATTTTCATGATTCATTTTTTTAAT
The DNA here is from genome assembly GCA_963277665.1 of Viscum album. NCBI lineage: Eukaryota > Viridiplantae > Streptophyta > Magnoliopsida > Santalales > Viscaceae > Viscum > Viscum album. The sequence goes on from OY728135.1 coordinate 343,068,777, forward strand.
TTGATTATTTGTTTTCAAATAAGTGTTCAAAATGGGACCAAAAACGTTTTTTTATTAAAAATAATGTTTTAGCATAAAACTGGAGATATATTCTTGTCTATTTCCTATAAAAAATATTGGATGAATCTCAAAATATTTGATATAATATATTACGTATAAATTTCATTATAATCATTATATAAACTTAGATATTTAATTTTTTAAGATAAAAACACATTGTGCGGCTAAAAATAGTTTTTTCTAAAACATCTCCTTTATTTTAAATTGGTTTTTATTTTAATTTAAAATTTTCTGTTAACTAATGAATTTATTTTATACATGTGTAAACTGTATTTTTTTAATTTAGTTAGTTCAATTAATACCCACCAATCCAATGGATAAGTGATAATTGTCACATTAATTGGTAATAATTTAATATTATATTGTAGTTTATTCTAAACTCAGTTTTTCTTAAACAACATTATATAGAATAAATTAATTTTATTTTGAAATAAATATATTATAAAATCCTATATTGTTACATTATACACCCTAAAATTAATTTCACCAATGAAATTCCATCCCTTTGATACAAAAATGATGATATCTCACTTTCACTATATTCTCTGTTTCCATAGTGGATTCTTCAAATTTTTTATCCCTTTATTTATGTTTAACCAGGTGAGTAGTATAGTTCCATAGAACTTGTTATCTACATTATAAGATTCATACCAATTTGTCTTCTTATAAAATATAATTCTCCACTTGTAGGTCCTCTGATTTTAATACATGTGAGAGATCCAGTGTGTACTTTATCTGGAGAGATATATGGAACACATAATGAACTTGAGAGAGGTTCGGTGAGAGAACAATGATATAATATTCCAACCCTACTCTATCAATAATATATATGGTTATAATACCCTTAGGGGTTTTCATTCTCATATTTCTGATTCTTATAATAATATTCAGTGGATAAATTCAATGAAACACAATGTCTCAAAATTTAAACTCCAGGTCTCACTAATGATTATCAGTCATAACTATTATGTCGACTCTAGGATACCTTTATAGGTTGTTTTTTGGATATTTCTATCTATTATAATTCCTTAACTATATTAGGTCCTAATAAAATTATTTAAAAATCTTTATCCTGACACATTGGAGTTCTACACTACTTTCAAAAGATAGATTCATAAGGATCCATCTGAATGCTTGAGTGAAAGCTTTTGTTGTATGAAAAATCAACTTGGAAAAGGATTTGATTCCCACATCCCTTGAAAATATATAATAAGATCTCAATATATCTTTTAGGGTTTTAATGGTTCTATATTATTGGATATCTGTTTGAGGATGATATATAGTACAGAAACACAACTCTGTATCCTGATCCTACTAAATGCTTCACCATAATTTTGAGGTAAACCTCAGATCCTGATCAAATACAACAGAATGACATACTAAATGAAAACTTTCCAATTCCATAATAAATTTCTATGAATATGATCGAGAGAGAAATATTATATGATAGAAATGAAGTGTGTTGAATTTTCAAGGCTATTATCTACTACCTAAATAGTATTATAGAATTTAGATGTTTTAGGGAGTCTGATGAAAAAATCCAAAGTGATATTTTAACATTAGCATACAGGTATGGGTAATGGGTATAATATTCTTTTTAGAGTTTTGTCTCTTATCATTAACTTACTGATATACAAAGTACATAGATAAATACTCTAAAATATCTCTATTTATTATATCCCATATGTAATACTCTTTCTGATCTCTACACCTCTTCTTACTTCTAGTATGAATACATAATAATGAACTATGAGTGACATCCAGTAGTTTCTTCATAAAATATGATATTGATGGGGCACATAAATGGTTTGATAAACTTATCATTCCAACATAGTCATGGTTAAAGTCGTGAACATTTCTTACCTTCTTTTACATATCTATATCTTTCTTATGTTCTTATTTAATCTTCACTTTTATAGGTGGTTGAACACCCATTTTAAGAAGATACTATTTTCCATATTCCTTAAATATTTTCAGATCCATAATTTTTAAATACAGAATTATTAGATCTTTTTTATCCTCATAGTAGATAATATAGAATGTTCCTTTTTAATCAAATCAATTTCCACCATGTTCAATTTCACAAGGTGGTAATGTAGTGATAAATTATAATCTTTAATCAACTCTAACTATCTTCTCTAGAATATACTAAGATCAGTTTGAGTGAATATATAATTTAAATATTTATTATTATTATTATATATATCAAATATTTCTTTATAAAGATAATTCATCCATATACTAAACAAAAAAATACCACAGTTCACTATGAATCATGGGTTCGGTAATTTTCTCACAAACCTACAATTATTAAAAGGAATAAATTGTCACTCTAAAATTATGTAAGAGAATTCATTATAGTCTATTCATTGAAGCATCACAATAAATTAAAAACCCTTTCTACACTATAGGGAAATATAAGCCTATATGAAATGACTAACCTTATCTTTAGTTCCGTGGAACATATTCACATTCATTTACCTAAAGTAAATCTGATCTCTTTTGAGTAAACTTGGTGAGTGGATTAGATAGTCATGGTAAATTTTCCAAAATGTTCCAATAATAACCTTCCAAAATAATAAAATTATAGATCTCAATCGCAATGGTTGTTCTGTTCCAATGTTCAATTACATTTATTTATCATGGACCCACTAATATACCCTCCCTTGAGATTATATGACACAAAAATGAAAATTCTTGTAACCAAAATTTACATTGTGAAAATCTTTCATATAGATTATCCTTCCTTAGAGACATCAGTAAAATCCTCATGTGATGTTGATTATTATCCATTCCCTTTGGAAATAAAATAATATTGTATATAAACACTACCATAAACTAATCAAGGTAATCTCTAATGTATATATTCCTTAAATCCATGAAGATAGATAGGGAATTTGTAAGACAAAATTCAATCACTATATATTAATACTATCCATACATTATATAGAATGTTTTCTTGGGTATATCCTCCTTCCTGACCCAAAATTGATGATTTAAAAAAAGAAGATCAATATTGTAAAATTATTGAGCTCCACATATTTGAGAAAACAAACCATATATATGAGTGGGAGGATACATATTATTTATTTTATTCTTATTAAGTTCCCAAGGTGACATATTTTTCTAAATAAATCCCTTATCATTATTCTCCTAGAGTATATTCTTTAATTCCTATAACTCAATTGGGTACATTTTATATGGAGTATTTGAAATTTTTTTATCACTAGGTTTATGTTCTATAGAGAAAGAAACTTCGGGATTTGGAGGAATGATTAAAAAATATTCTCAAATGTCATAAAAAAACTCCCACATAATTGGAATATCCTATATATTGAGTTTCTCCCCAACCATCTGATATAAACACCATTTTTATATGAGAATCAATTCCAAAGTAAAGGATTTGATTTTTATCCAAAGTTAATAATTATCATTGCACTGATTGATGATCATATGTTGATTTGGAATATCAAATGTGACTTACCTTCCTTGGAAATTGATGTGTAATTTTGGTAGATAAATCTATCCAATTCCTAAGATGTCATCAAATTAAACTAGAGGGAGAATAAATTTTTTTTAGGAAGAAAATTCCCATAAACTTTAATAAGAAAAGATTCATATACCTGATATATAGTCATCATAAAATTATATGTTTTCATTTATAATTTAATATCAAATAATTTGGGTATAAGTTTGATACCCTTATCAATTTTTTTAGATATAAAAGGGTGGGTAGATCCAGAATCTAATAAGTCATTAGTATTTCAAGAGTGGACGGTATATGTACCCTTCATCGTGAAATTATCATACCCAATATAAAAAATAGTGATCACATGATATTTCCCATTGCATATAGTATTAATAGGTTATTGAGGTCAAATATCATCATTTTCCTTTTGGGTTTGACCACTAGTTTGTATAATTCACATACTCATTGAATTTGAAACACTCGAGTGTGGGTGGTAATTTCATTGCTGTTTTTCCTCCCCTATCAGATAACTTCTTTTCATCACTATAACACTTTATTTCCTGATGACCATCCTTAAACACATAAAATATTTAATAATCATCTTAATACATTTTATACTATAACTCCTTTTAAACACCAAGAATAAATGAAAGTTAATTGGAATGACCACACCATACATTTAATTTGTGTGGGATGTGGTTATATTAGATTATTTTTCCCAAACTACACTTCCTACTACAGCATAGTATAGTGACATTGTTGTATTAGTCTAATAAGGATTTAACTGGAAGGTAGGAACAACGGATTTTAACCCTATGTGTAGGAGTCCTCATAAGTTTATTAGGTTTAGAAATAAACTAATTCTTAGAGATTGGTGATTAAGATCAGACAGAGAATGGGGATCTGGAACAATTTCATGGTTTAGGAAAAAGGGTAATATTAATCCTAAATTGGTATAGCCTTAATGTTTAGGATTTAAAGAAATAAAATGACACTAGTTGAATATAGTCAACCCAACTATATCTATATAAGAAGAAACCATTCTTATGTTGGGAGATACCTGCACCCTAGATGCATTAGGGAAAGACTCTAAGGTAGAAATTATCATAGGCCATTGGTCATAACCAATTCTACTCTAATCAGGTTAGTGTCGTCCTATTAAACACTTAATGGTAAGAGTTACTTAAATTAAATAGATAAAATATTGTTTTCATTACCTGATTAATATCATTAGGTTTACCTATATGGGAATTAAAGATTTATTGAGATCAGACACACCTACTCTTGACCCCTACCCTATGCAGTTTATCAACCCATGGTTAAATTGATCAAGAGAGACTAAAAAATTGAAAACATGTTTATTTTACCAATAAAAATTGTGATTATGCAGTTAAATATAATTAATGCAAGAAAAGTAAATTTTAAATTTGAATCAATCACAACATTAACCAAACACATAAATTGAATAAGAATAGGGAAGAATGCAATATGTGTTCATCATCGATCAGTGATTGAAATGGTGAACACAAATAACTCAGTTTGGTATATAAAATAATGAATACCAATTTACAAGGATTAATCAATTTTTATGTAATAGATGTAAAAAAGTAAAATTAATGGATGCAAGTTGAGTTTTTAGGGAGAAGGAATAAGAAATAATGACAGAAAACCGAGATAAAAATAAATAGGTTTCCAATATTTTTTCTATAGTGAGCCTGTTAGAGATTAATAATTCAGATATTACATGACATCTAATAGATATTCATATCATGTAATTATCATCCAATATTTTACCCAAGATTTGATAATCATGCATGAATCTCATGTGAATCTTATCCTGGATCTTGGAGATTTGGAATTTGACTCCATTCACGATGTAAAGCTTGTCTTCTGGGTGTGTTTCTTCTTTTGGTATGGATCTTAAAAGTGGTAATTTAAATTTGATGTTACATGATGTGTATTGGTGAATCATGTCTTCTAATCTCTTCATGAATTTAAATTCTTTAACGAATTACTTCATGTAGTTTCATATGTTGTGGAAAATGACTACTCATCATGTAAGTTATTTTTATGATGTGTAATGATCATTTATAGTCCTTTTCAATAGATTTTCCTTTGAAACCATGGAAGCCTATTTCCTAAAATAATCAAAAAAAAATTGGTGTATTATTATAAAAAACATGGATAATCCTTAATAAAATGACAAAATAATGTATATATAATTTCATCTTATCAATTATATTCTTCCCTCTATGATTTTTATAATTTCCCTCTAATTTTATCCTTTTTTATCAAATCCGCAATATTGATGGATAACTCTGATATTCATTCAACCTTGATTTCACATTGAATGATTTCTTCATATCTACTCAACACTATTATGGAAAAATAATTTTATATACATGGTTTTATGACACTAAATAATTGATCAACCTTACTTTTAGGAGGAAAGATAACACCATAAGCATACCATGAAAGCCTTGTAAAATTTTCCTAAGAGGTACTAATAGATTCATCATTCTCCCATTTTAGTGCAAGGAACCCTTTCCCTATTTTTCTATAAATAATATGATGAATGTTATTATTTAATAATTTATCTTAATTCAAAACCTTGAGTATTTATGAGTTTAAATTTTTTTAATAAATTACATTTATCTGATAGCTTCTCTTACACTCAAAAACAAGTTTTTACAAACCATGAAAAATTATTAATATTATTATTTTAAAAAATATTGTTATTACCTAGACATTAAACATAGTGTAATGAATATAAATAACCACATTTTAAATATTATTTATCATTTTTTAATATAAATAAACAAAATAATAAATAAATAATTAATTTTAGGTAAATTATTTTTATGTATGAAAAATACTATTATCTCAAAAAAAATTATTTTTATTTGATGTTGTGACATATAAAAATTAATTTTTGACACTTTTAGAAAATTAATAATAACAAATAAAAAGATTTATTCATTATATAAAAATTATCAAAGAATTTTTTTATGATTTTTCGTACAAGATTAATTTTTTGATGAATGGTGAAATATACTGGTTTTTATTGGAAATTGTTGTTTTTGTTAAAAAAAATATAAGGTTCATTTTTGTTTTAAAATTGGTTAAAATTAAAATTATTTCTATTATATATCTATGAATCCAATTTTTTTAACATAATTTGTAACACCTCGACCCCAGTTACCCAGAGTCGGTGCATTATTGTGTAACATTGGCAAGATAAAAAAAGATCAAGTCTCAAAAGTCCGATTAGTTTAGTAGCCTTGGAAACACTAGATACATTCATAAGTCTTACATTACATCATAAAGTAAAAAAAAACTACAACAACATCTTGTCTTTATATCCCCTCATACTATCCCTACAGGTCATTCATAATATACTTCTTCACATACTGGAAAAATTAAAACATTGGAAGGGGTGAGCTCAGATGCTCAGTAAGGATAACAATATAGCAGAAGGTTTCATAAATAAACATAAACATGTAAGGAAATGTATAACTAAAACAAAAGCCTTTTAGACTTTAACTTCAACATAATATGGAAAAAATAAAATAATGTAATGCAATTTACTTATTCACATGGATATTATACTAGTTGAATAATCCCATGCAATATCAATAACAACTTTCATAATGATGGAATGCATAATTACAGACTATCATAACCATGTAGCCAAGGCCTCGTTCAAAGACTACAAATAGGATTTTGTCAAGGCCTCGTGCCAGGACACTAGTTTGTCTCATGAGACCTACCGATGCATCGAGAAGCTATAGCTGGCTCCACCCATTACTTATTAAGTCCAATGCATTCCTCATATGAATAGGTTTAAACATATCATAAGCCATAACATAATCGTATCACATAAAACATGCATAAAGGAAACATAACATTTCCACATTTCAATCACAAGATATCAATACAACACATTGACATAATAAAAACATTATCATAACCATTTTCAATACCAAAATAAAAGAAAATTAAAACTTGGTATTTATTTTTCATTTAAAAAAAGTTATGGCTTATAGAGGAAGTCGAAACTCAAATAATGGTCATGGTGGTAGAGAAGTCGTTGTCGCCGCATACGTACGACAAGAAAAACATTCCTTTTTGTCATTTAGTAAAACGCTTCGTATAAAAAGATTCCTTTTGAATAAACGTAAAAGTCAAAGGGGTTTATACACCGTATAAAAGAAATTTGTGTATAAAACAAAATATGCCTCAATGAATGGATATTGAGACGAAGTCCCTTACCAAGATCATTTTTTAAATAAAATATATCTATTATGTTTATTAACCATAATTACACATAAATAAAGTACAAATACAAGATAGGAAATAATAATATCAGGACATAATTTGAAAGTAGGATATTAACCCAAAAAACGGAAATTGGGTTAAGAAGTTCCCCTATAAAGATAATTTTTTAAATAAAATAGATCTATTATGTGTATTAACTATAAGTACACATAAAGAAAGTAAAAATACACGATAGAACATAATAATATCATGACATAATTTGAAAGTAGGAGATTAACCCAAAGAACTGAAATTGGGTTAAGAAGTTCCCTTACCTCGTGTCCAACTTGACTCAACCGTTCTTTAAGGTCCTAAATAATAAACTATATTTAATTTCTACTTGCTTAAGAACCATTTTCAAGTTCATTATTCCTTTTATATCACTTATTACCATGTTATGAACATTATGTAATTATTTAATTTAATAACGGTCGTTTTGTCGATCTTAGGTACTTGAGTCAAAAATAAACACCATATAATTACACGTTGTTCATGTGTTAAAATATCCATTATATCCAGTATTATATTCATGATGTAGATATCATATATATCATATATATCCAGTATATACATTCACTAATAATATTACATAACATTTAGAGGTAAGAAATGAAATGCACCATTCATGGAGACGGTATGTCGTACGTACGCATGAACGCTACTTTCATTTCTATTTCATATTTAATGGAATGAAATCACAATGGTATAAAGGTATATTATAATTCCAGTATAATATCATATATAATATCATTTACTCCATCTTGTATACGTCCCACATATGGCATTAATGATTCAAATCACTTTGAGAGGGCGGTAGTCCGCACTTCCTAAAATGAAATTATCGCGTTCACCCATAAGGGAAATCATAAAGGTATGCCATAAATGAGAAATACAGAAGAATAAGGAAAACATAAACATAATATATATCATATATAAAAATATTTACATCTTAATGGCCACCATGAGAGGTGTTAAAAGAAGATTGAACAGTCATTGTTTCATGAGGTAGTAATTCGCCACCCACAGAAACACTATGTTATTTAACCATTAGACGAAGGTGTGTGTAAGTGTAAATAAAATCCTTCTCATAAAAACAACCTAGTATATTTAAGATACTTTTTTGGTTACAAAATAAAATAATAAAAGTGTTTAAAGGTTTGGAGAAGCAATATAAAACAAAACAACATAAGAGAAGACATTACCTTTAAATCGGGTAACTCCCCTCGGTTTGAACCAAAATGGTTTATTGAAGATCTTTATGCCTAAGTTAAGACTTTAGGAAGAAGGTAGGAATGTTTAGAGAGTATTTGGGCAGAGGTTGGCCGAGCCAAATGTCTTTTATGGTGTGAGTATGGTGGTAGAGATGGGGGCCTTTTATAAGAGGAGAGGAGGGGAACTCTTGGAAAGTCATGAAATGTTACATTATTATGAAGTAGTTTTTGGATTTCAATGGTCCCAAAATTATATATTTCGAGTATAAGGTGATAAGGGTTTTAAATACACCCATCCAATAGGTTTTTGACAAGTTTATGTCTTAGAGTTTACATTATCTTTTCATTTTATTTAAATCGTTAATTAATGAGGTAATTGCTGCATCATCATGGTGTTATAAAACATTTAATTTATTAAATGTCTAAAAATTATAAAAAAATTACCACGATGTAGGAAATCTTTTTATATTTCCAATGAATATTTATAGTTGAAAAGTTAACTTATATAACCCCATGTAATAATTGTTTTAGTAAAACAACACATGTTTGTGACAATTTTATTTTTACTTTAAATAAAAAGTTATTAATGTCATTTTCTTACCCATGTGGCTCCATGGGGCCCCCAAATTGACCCATGGATTGTATATGTCGGCCATGACTCATCCAATAAGTGTAGTATAAGTTTAAAGGTAATTTCATATTATTATAACATTATATTTACCTTAAATTACACTAATTACCTTTAATCGCGATCAATAGAACTTAAAAGTTACTATTCACTAAAATTATTTTAATCTCATTAAACCACATTTTACTTAATAATGACAACTATGTATGTCTAATTTTTGAAATTAAATTCACAGAAGTGGTAAAGTTTCATTTAAACGAAAAATTCTTTTTCTTAACTACCACTTAGTGGTTTCACTATTCATCAAAAATTGAAATTTCTATGAACAATACAAAAAAATCAACCTAAGCTATAATTGATATTCCCAATTCAAAAATGATGTCTATTTTACAAAATTACGAACATATAATTTTCATTAATTAATTTTATAATTAATTCCCACTATCAAAACAAATAGCTTGTTTTTATGAAATAATATCAATCAAAAGATTGACAATTGTTTATGTCCTATTATAATGTGAAATTAATTCTAATGACCACCATTGGATAAAATGTTAAAAATATATTCCCATTATACTTTAAAACCCCTCAATAGTATAATTTATCACTATAAATTATTTTTATTATAAAAGTTGTTTCTATGTATTTTTTTTACTATTCATAGAAAATTTGAAGTTCTGAGAAAATTACCAAAAATTCAACTTAGGATAATTTCGATATTACGAATAAAAAAATGAAGTTCATTTTGAATTATAAAATTAATATAATTTCAAAAGGTGGTTATTACTATTCATAATGACTACTTTGATTGGTCGTGGTGTGTTAGAATCTCGAACTTGTGTACAATGCAAGCTATTGCATTATTGAAAGAGAAGCGTACCATGGAAGCTTGGGTTGTTAAATTCTCCCCTCCTTCAATAAATTGTGTCCTCTAAATTTGGATTTTTTCATTGAAAATAACAGGTTAAAAACACAAAATACCTTTGTGGAAAACCCACATTGGAAATAAGGTTAATAAAAATATAACTTTAAAAGAAAGAAAGAGAAGTACAAAGGTCACCCGAGATAGCCCATACTATGATTCTATGAAAATATGGATATGGAGGAGAAAAAAACCAATAAGGATTGATGGAGAGTTGTAGAAAACAGGATTAGGAGAAAGTTTAACTACAAGAAAATCACAAACTTGTGATTGGTTAAACGATCATTGATTCCCCAGTAGGAAAAGTTAACCGACAAAGTTTTTTTTAAGATACCTTTCATAAAGTTGAGGAATTTATTTAAGAGATTTACTAAGAATGTAAGGAAATATACATATATGTCATGTATACTTTTCATTCATTAATAAATTTTCACCACAAACCCATATTTCTCTCAAAAAGATAATAGAACACAAAAATATTATATTTATCCTAATCTTATAAGGTTCCAAATATTAAAACATACCATTTAGATTAGGAAAACTATTTTGTAATAACCAAGGACTTCCTGTAGGCTAGTGGTAGGTAATAAAGGCCCGTCACACTATGGTTTTGGGTTCGATTCCTACAGCTTTGTCCGACGTGACAGGTTATCCCACAACCTGCAGGTTGTCCTTTTCCTAAAACTATAGTATTATAATATACCAAAAATAATTTTCATAAATTTTTTAACCTTAAACAATACAATCCAAAGTTCAACTTAATCCATTCCAACCATTATAGTTATCCAAAATACCTCTATCCAGACTTTCTCTAAAAGGTCTATAAATTCCAAAATCAATTGTAACATTAGATTCCCCAAACAAAGTAAAGTTTCTCTTATTTTCACATACTAAAAATATGATTACCTTCATCATATTAAATCCTTAATGAAAAAAACAAGTACTTTAGTAAAATCCTTATATATATCACATCATTCTTATAACCAGAATATAATCTTTTAGTCCCAAAGCACCAATACATTAATTATTCAACTTCAAATATAGTAATAGCATAATATTGGCCTGGATCCCTTGGCCTTTTCTTAGGTAAGTTTCCATGATGCTTAGGACATTCATTTACATAATGCCCCATTTCTCTACAATTGTAGCATTCAACAATGATAGCCTCTTTCTTTCCCTTAAAATCACGAGCCTGGTGACCTATTTTTCCACATTTATAACAAACTCCCATTCCTTTTAGGCAAGTATCGGGGTGATTCTTCCCACAATAATCACATAATGGAAAATCCTTCTTTCCCTTTTTCCCTTTATCTATCTCTTTTTCCACCGTTCTCTTCTTCTCTTGCTTTACTTTGTTGTCATAAGACTTAGAGAATTCATTTTCTGTCTTGATAGCACACGAGACTATATCTTTGTATGTTGAGAAAGATTGTGATACTAATGCTTGACAGATAAACGGTTTTAACCCATCAATGAAATGACCAATCATACGTATTGGGTTATGTATATAATCTGCATCTTACCTCGCTAACCTTGTAAAGTTGTCCACATACTTTGCAACATTCTCACCCTCCTTTTGTCTCAAACTCAGAAATTGCCTTTCCATATCTGCTCGATGGTCACGAGGGAAGTATTTTTCTATGAAAATCTCTTTGAACTCCCTCCATTATATATTTTATACTTCATCATCTTCCTTCATGTTTTGAATCAGCGACCACCATTGATCGGTATCTCAAGTGAGGCGGTAAACTGCCATGATAACCTTGTCCATTTCGCTACTCCCCAAGGCGTTGAATATTTTCTCTAAGGATTTTATCCATTACTCAGCCACTAATGTATTTATACCCCCATTAAATGTTGGATGTTTTTGCCTCATGAAACGATCTAACATTGATCCACCACATTGTGGATCAGGGTTCTCCATACGAGTAAGTTTATTATTCATAACCTGAGTGAGTTGTCCCAGTATGGTGATAAGTTGATTAGCACCGGTTGTATTTCCAGCTCCACTATAATAATCTTGATTAGGAGGGAAATCCCTACATGGAGTGCATGCATTGATACCGTTTTCATTCCTCCCACTAGGTGTCATTTCTAAACAATGGCATAAACTAGATTAGTTTATGAATCAAAATACATAATTCCATACTTGTAAAACACTTAACATAAATTGAACTATAATCATAAAAAAGTTTTCCTTGAGTAAGTATATACTCATAAACCCTTTATAATGGTTTGTAAAGAAACTGAGAATTGTCCTAAGCATATCTCCCAGGAGTGTTGTGACCAAGAGTGCAACCAGGCCCATTGACGTGCACCAGTTCTTGTTCGGGTCTAGATTAAAGAGGTGTTTTCGGGTTTTACCCCTAGGTACATATGTTCCAGAGCCGCCACTACCTGCTTGTATCCATACAGGGATGTATTGCTCGGAAAAATCAAAAATTCTCTATAATACCAAAATTCTAGGATGTTATTCTATACTAATCCTCAAAGTCTATATTTGGGTTATGTGCTCTAATCAGAGTTTATAGAAATCTAGCTTCCAAGGTTAGTACTAAACTGCCTCTGATACTAATTGTAATGCCCTGACCCCAGTTACCCAGATTCGGTGCATTATTTCGTAACATTGGCATGATCACAAAAGATCAAGTCTCGAAAGACTGATTAGTTTAGTAGCCTTGGAAACAATAGATACATTCATAAGTCTTACATTACATCATAAAGTAAAACAAAACTACAACAACATTATTTCTTCATGTCCCCTCATACTATCCCTACAGGTAATTCATAGTATACTTCTTTACATCCTGGAAAAATTAAAACATTGGAAGGGTTGAGCTCAGATGCTCAGTAAGGATAACAATATAGAGGAAGCTTTCAAAAATAAACATAAACATGTAAGGCAATGTATAAGTAAAACAAAAGCCTTTTAGACATGAACTTTAGAATAATATGGAAAAAATAAAATAAAGTAATGTCATTTACTTATTCACATGGATATTCTACTAGTCAAATAATCACATGCAATATCAATAACCACTTTTATAATGATGGAATGCATAATTCCAAACTATCATTACCATGTAGCCAAGGCCTTGTGCCAAGACTACAAATAATATTTTGTCAAGGCCTCATGCCAAGACACTCATTTGACTCATGAGAACTACCGATGCATCGAGGAGCTATAGAAGGCTCCACCTGTCACTTATTAAGTCCAATTAATTACTCATATGAATAGGTTTACACATATCATAAACCATAACATAATCATATCACATAAAACATGCATAAAGGAAACATAACATCATTACATTTTAATCCCAAGATATCAATACAACACATTGATATAATAAAAATGTTATCAAAACCATTTTCAATACCAAAATAAAAGAAAATTAAAACATGGTATTTATTTTTCATTTAAAAAAAGTTATGGCTTGTAGAGGAAGCCGAAACTCAAATAATGGTCAAGGCAGCGGAGAAGTCGTTGTCACCGCATATGTACAACAAGAAAAACATTCCTTTTTTTCTTTTAGTAAAATGCTTCGTATAAAAATTTTCCTTTCGAATAAATGTAAAAGTCAAAGGGGTTTATACACCATGTAAAAGAAATTTGTGTATAAAACAAAATATGCCTCAATGAATGGAGATTGAGACGAAGTCCCTTATAAAGATCATTTTTTAAATAAAATAGATATATTTTGTGGATTCACCATAAGTACACATAAATAAATTAAAAATACAAGATAGGACATAATAATATCATGACATAATTTGAAAGTATGAGATTAACCCAAAGAACTGAAATTGGGTTAAGAAGTTCCCTTACAAAGATCATTTTTTAAATAAAATATATCTTATATGTGTATTAACTATAAGTACACATAAAGAAAGTAAAAAAACAAGATATGACATAATAATATCATGACATTATTTGAAAGTAGGAGATTAACCCAAAGAACGGAAATTGGGTTAAGAAGTTCCCTTACCTCGTGTCTGACTTGACTTGACTGTTCTTTAACCTCCTGAATAATAAACTAGAGTTAATTTCTACTTTATTAAGAACCTTTTTCAAGTTAATTAGTCCTTTTATATCACTTATTACCATGTTATAAACATTATGTAATTATTTAATTTAATAACGGTCATTTTGTCGTTCTTAGGTACTTGAGTCAAAAATAAACTTCTTATAATTACATGTTGTTCATGTGGTAAAATATCCATTATATCCAAAATTATATTCATGATTTAGATATCATATATATCATATATATCCATTATATACATTCATTTAAAATATTACATAACATTTAGAGGTAAGAAATGAAATGCACCGTTCATGGGGACGGTAAGCCGTACGTACGCATGAACGCTACATTAATTTCTATTCTGTATTTAATGGAATGAAATCACAATGATATGAAGGTATATTATAATTCCATTATAATATCATATATAATATCATGTACTCCATCATTTATATGTCCCACATATGACATTAACAATTCAAATCACTTTGAGGGGGCGGTAGTCCGCAGTTCCTAAAATGAAATTATCGTGTTTACCCATAATGGAAGTCATAAAGGTATGCCATAAATGAGAAATACAGAATCCTAAAGAAAACATAAAAAAAATATCTTATATAAATATAGTGACATCTTAATGTCCACCATGAGAGGTGTTAAAAGAAGATTGAACAATCATGGTTTCGTGAGGCAGTAATTCACCACCCATAGAAACAGTATCTTATTTAACCATTAGACGAAGGTCTGTTTAAGTGTAAATAAAATACTTCTCATAACAAAATCCTAGTATATTTTATATACTGGTGTTGTTAAAAAATAAAATAATAAAACGAGTTTAGTGGGTTGGAGAAGCAATATAAAACAAAACAACATAAGAGAAGACATTACCTTTAAATCAGGTAACTCCCCTCGGTTTGAACCAAAATGGTTTCTTGAAGAGCTTTCTGCCTAAGGTAAGGCTTCTAGGATTAAGGGAGAAATGTTGAGAGAGTATTTGGGTAGAGGTTGGCCAAGCCAAATGTCTTTGATGGTGTGAGTAATGTGGTAGAGGTGGGGGCCTTTTATAAGAGGAGAGGAGGGGCACTCTTGGAAAGTCATGAAATGTTACATTATTATAAAGTACTTTTCGGATTTCAAAGGTCCCACAATTATATATTTCGAGTCTAAGGTGATAAGGGTTCTAAATACACCCATAAAATCGGTTTTTGACAAGTTTAAGTCTTATATTTTACATTATCTTTTCATTTTATTTAAATCGTTAATTAATGAGGTAATCACTGCATCAACATGGTGTCATAAAAAATTTAATTTATTGGATGTCTAAAAATTATAAAAATATTACCATGATGTAGGAAATATTTTTAGATTTCCAATGAATATTTATAGTCGAAAATTTAACTTATATAACCCCATGTAATAATTGTTTTAGTACAACAACAAATGTTTGTGACAATTTTAATTTTACTTTAAATAAAAAGTTATTAATGTCATTTTTTACCCATGTGGCTCCATGGGGACCCCAAGATGACCCATGGATTTTCTTCGTCGGCCATGACTCATCCAATAAGTTTAGGACAAGTGTAAAGGTAATTTCATTTTATTATAACTTTATATTTACCTTAAATTGCACTAATTACCTTTAATCGCGATCAATAGAACTTAAAAGTTACTATTCAGAAAAAATTATTTTAATCTCATTGAACCACATTTTACTTCCTAATGACAACTATGTAAGTTGGATTTTTGAAATTCAATTCACAGAAGTGGTAAATTTTCATTTAAATGAAAAATTATTTTTTTTAACTACATCATAGTGGTTTCACTATTCATCGAAAATTGAAGTTTCTCAAAACAATACAAAAAATTCACCCTAAGATATAATTGATATTCCAAATTCAAAAGTGAAGTCTATTTTACAAAATTACAAAAAATATAATTTGCATTAATTAATTTTATAATTAATTCCTGCTGTCAAAACAAATAGCGTGTTTTTATGAAATAATATCAATCAAAAGATTGACAATTGTTTATGTCCTATTTCAAAGTGAAATTAATTATAATGACCACCATTATATAAAATGGTAAAAATATATTCTAATTATACTTTAAAACCACTCAATAGTAAAATTTATCACTATAAATTATTTTGATTAAAAAAACTGTTTTTAAGTATTTTTTTACTATTCATAGAAAATTGGAAGTTCTCAGAAAATTACAAAAAATTCAACTTAGGATAATTTTGATATTCCGAATACAAAAATGAAGTCTATTTTGAATTATAAAATTAATATAATTTCAAAATGTGGTTATTACTATTCATAACAGCTACTTTGATTGGTCGCGGTGTGTTAGAATCTCGAACTTGCGTACAATGCAAGCTATTGCATTATTGAAAGAGAAGCATACCGTGGAAGCTTGGGGTGTTACAGAATTAATTTCAAATGTAACTTTAAAATAATTTTTTTTAATCTTTTGGATATTTTATCTTTGGAAAACTACTTTCTCGTTGCGACTACAAGTTACATTTTATACTGAAATGTTCTGCATCAATGACTTTAATTTAGAAACAATTATTAAATATTTATATTTATAATTTTTTATATTATCTAATATGTTCAAAATAAATTTATACTATAATGAATAGTAAAAAAAGTAAAAACATATTTGATATGGCTTTGTTAAAAATGGGTTTACTAGGGGTTAAACTAAAATGATAAGGGTTAAAATAACCCAAAACCTATCCAAAACTCATTGAATGGAAACTTTTAGACCTTATATCTTATTCTATTGATAATAGACCATTTTTGGAGAATTGTTTCATTAAAACAACTTCAGTAAAACTTTTTCCTTTTAGAAACTAAAAGTATTTCACTCACTTCACTTATAAAAGGCCACACCCTTACCCTGAATTCACACTATTGAAACTATTTATCTCAGAACATA
This sequence comes from Viscum album, assembly GCA_963277665.1. NCBI lineage: Eukaryota > Viridiplantae > Streptophyta > Magnoliopsida > Santalales > Viscaceae > Viscum > Viscum album. The sequence goes on from OY728135.1 coordinate 343,086,352, forward strand.
CCCACCCAAATATATTATTTGAATCACTAATATCTTCCTAGAATAATTATTTTGATCATAAATCTATCCTATTGTATTTTCTGATGCTAACCCATAGAGGTTACTCAAAGAACATGTAACATTCTTCAATGAGAATTTTTATTTTCTTTATTAATACACGTCCTTAGATTTTTATTAAAACAGGATGATATAATAAAAAATGTATCATAAATATATGTAGAATTTATAATTTTAATGGGACTACATACATCCATCACCTATTCCCTCAAATGGTTAATGATAACATCGCTCGTCTGTATGGCAGAGTACCACCTCACGAATCGATGTGATACATTTTCCATCAACAGATCGCATGGTTGAGTATGAGGATGGATATATTGTATCTATTTGATATTTTTAAAATAAATAAAATTCTTTAAATATATTATCAAATATAATTTTCTACTTTCTATCCTATAGAGAATACAATAAAATTATTTGTGTGTCCGAAAAATATCATATCGCGAAACTATGAGATTCGTTTTTCAATTACATTCAAATAGAAGGTAATAATGGATAAATTTAATGAATATACGTTATATATATATATATATATTATTTAAATGTAACATATTATTTACCTCTATTTTTCTTCACCAATCGAGGAAATGGAAGCAATGTTCATCTGTACATACGGCCTATCGTCAACATGAAAAGTGTGTTTCATTTTCTCTCTATACTGTATATAGATTACAATAAATAAATTTATTGAATATATTTTATATTTATATCATGTTAAAATTTAATGATATTATGGAACCAAGTTAAATGTAATAGGAATAAAGATAACAAACAAAAACATACATGAAAAACAAATCAATAATTGCTCAAAACGCAAATTTAACATGGAATTGATAATTAAAGGGTAATATTATTTCATAGGTAAATCATATATGGTATGATATATATAATTATGGTTCCATAATATATTTATAATAAATTTATAATTTTTATACAGTAGTTTTTACATGTATAATGGATTTAAAAACTTACGGTACATGATTTTTGTCTCAATTTTTCTTCTTTCAGACATATGTTATGTTATAAATTTATATTTTTTTATGAGGTGAATAAAAGATCCATTGAATTTATATATCATTAATATTTTTTAATGATATTTAATGTTTCGTTTATATTTAATATTTAATGGTACTTTTAATTCAAAAGATACCAAACCGGTAAAGATTTTATGTTACAATCTCATCGATTATCAGGACTATTTGTGATTATGATTCCGATGATGAAATATTATATTCTATATCTAATAAAATAGTTTATTTTATTTTCATATGTTTATTACATGAGGATAAATGTTTTTTCTTCATTTTCTGATCTTTATATACTCAAGAAACTGAAATATCTGTTTTAAGGTTTTTTTTATTTCACAATTTGGTCGAAAACCATTTTTCTTCCAAAATAATGCTCTCTAAAAATGTTTTTAAATTAATTTTAACATTATAAAAACTTTTATTTAAAATAATTTTAAACAATGTCTTCATTTATTAAATAAAAAACATGAAAATAATTTCCATGACATTTTCTAAGACAACGCATGTTTGACTTTTATCGAAAATGTGAAAAGAATATTTATTTTAATTTGAGAAAATGGAAATTACAAACACCATAAAAATTATTTTAATTGAAGATTAATTTATAGCTTTTCATGGTTATTTTCAAATAAAATTACTTCCACAATATTTTATGAATTTTTATTTTTTAAAAAGGTGATATTCGATAAAGGTATATTTTCATCAAGAAGCATTCCATGTGATTTTTCTTTCAAAATTATTTTTTATCTAAGATGAAATCATTTAATATTACATAATATTTACTAGGGATATGATATAATGATATAGCATTTATTCTTTCTCTGGATAGATTATGTTTTTTTTTAATATTTTTTTTGAAACCTGTTTCTTATTCAGGTTTGTACCATGATAAAATGATTATAAAACCCACATATTTTTACATGGGTTATAATTTTATTAAATTATTAAATTCATATGAGACCTATTTATTTTCCATAGGTTATCCTATGATGAATTTTTATATAACCCAATTCTTTTAATGGGTCCGTATATGATGGATGTTTTATGATCCTCTAGCATAAATATTCATGATTTTCATTTAGTGATGGGTGGGATATATATCTTCCTATAATGAATTAGGTAAATATGAATATCTCAGGAGATAAAATAGACACGAATGGGGAGTTAACAAAATTCTGTAAGGGACTCTGTCCACCATCATTGTCTAGGGAGTGATCCTTGGAAACAACAATTATTTAGAGAGTAAACCCATTTCACTATAATAGTCTTCCCAATGGTCATTAAACAAATAAAGAAATTATTTTTTATACTTATATATATTCCAAAATTCCAGGACTTGTGACATTATTTTTCTCTCATAGATCAAGATATTTTATTCTCTTATGATTCACATCTTATGAACTAGAACAGTTTATTCCATGACCAACTATTATGATCTTTGATATGTAGGTTATGGTTTTTATATTTTATGCTCATGGTAGCATAAAATTATGCTCCGTATTTGTTTATATATATATACATCTCTTTTTATCCTTACTATGTATTTTAAGTCACCCTTTCATGAGGTTTTTCAAATTATCTCTATCTCTACATCAGAAGTTTAATATTTCTCCATCCCACCTTAGCATGACACAGGTTTCATGATTTATGAAATTGGGAACTTCAATGGAATTATTTGATAGGTAAATTTTCATTTCATGGGTTTTATAGGATCAAGAAATAATTTTCCTCCTTGAAAAATGTCACATAATTATCCACTTCACATTAGAGGGTGATCAAATACTAGTCAGGTCTAGTGCCCCTTATATCTATAATGGATATCACTTATTCTTATTAAAATGGTCATATTATTTATACATGAATCATGACTCGCCATCTACGGTGATTTGGGATCCTATTTCAAAACTTCCACTACATTTCTAGAATCCCTCAATTATCTGTATGTTAGGGAAATTAGTTGGTTGATTTCTTTTATCTGATAGTATAACAAGGGATGTTTCTCACCATGTTTAACCATAAATATTAATTGTTGTTGATGATTTAATAAGTTTAATCGAGTTCATATGGATTGTTATAGGATAATAATATTTATACAACAATCCTTTTGTTTTTTGAGAAATGGGTTGATTTATGTTCATCTCATAAGATGTGTGGCCAACAGAATGAAGTGAGTCGGAATGAATTACCGATCAAATTCCAGATGATGGAGGTGGAGGTTTAAGTCTAGGTGAATATATTATACTTATTATGTTTGATGAATACTTGAATGAAAATTCGTACCAGGATAAGAATGTTGTATCCACTATGAATGATTCATACCCTGGGGATCCTAATCCGACGGGTGTGGATTTAAATGGTTTAATGAAATTGGATTTGAAAAATCAAGACTCATTAATTAAAGATACATCGGGATAAAAAGATATAGAAGGTTAATTTCTATTAAGGCCACTGGTTACTTGCATTATTACATCTGTGGCTTCCACACACAGGGAGGTTGAGCCAATTGGAAATGAAGCTAATTCTAAGTAGGGTTTTCGATTGAACGAGGAAGAGGAACTAAACCTTAATGAAAAGGGTGCAAGGTCAACTCTCTTTTGATAAGAGTATGTTTATATGACATCAATTCAAAAAGGAACAAGGGGTTTTAAGGGGGTGAGTGCATTGGGTTCCTAAGACCTAACAACTATCATCTAAAATGCCTTACCTTTCTCGAAGGTTGTATGCACTATGGTTGTTTCAAAAAAAAGATATGAGGTGTAATTTTCTATATCCACGTAACCGTAGGCTTTGATTAAAATAAATACAGGTCTCCCATGATTATAATGAGGGATGGGTGAAGTCACCAAGAAATTTGATCCCTAGTAAGAAAACTCTGGTGCATAATCTGGACAAATGTTTTGATGAAATGGATGTCCAAGAACCAGTAAAAGACCAATATGAGGAAGAATTGGGTGATAATAGTGTCATTAAACTCATAGTGTATATTTTTGATTTAATAAAATGGAAGGGAATTCATATCCATGGAGGAATAAATAGACAAAGGGAAATCGGGACTCGTGAAGATGCAATGTTTCTAAGGGGAAAACTATAAAGTGTTCAAATACTAATCATAATTTTCCAAACTAATGGAAACAAGGTCATAAAAAAGGGTCAGGATAATAAGGTGTTTGAACTCAATGATATTCTGAAAGAATGGTTACATATGAATAAAATTAATGCTCATGGTGAAAATATAATAGATTAATATGGTAATCTTAAGGGAAAGGTGAATTCTAGTGACAAGATGGAAGTTACACCTCAGAATGTAGGAAATATTGAAAAGATAATGACAAAAATGGATGATTCAAAAAAATAAAAATACATGGATTTTATTTCTCACTCTAAAGAATAATTAAAAGGAGTTGCATAGATCAAAACTACAAAAGAGTAGGTGAACAAAATTTATGATAGAATAATCTATGTTGATCTAAATGATATGTAAAGGGAGTGTATTAATAGAAAACACTTTATTTTAGAATGAGGTTTCAACCGAAGGAATATTAATTTAGAGAAATAAATCAAGAATTTTCAAAATATGGAGAATCATTTTGAATATCTTATCATAAAAACTCTGGATATAAAGGTAATGACACTTTACTTGGGGGAATATAGTGTGTCTAATTCTAATACTTTATGTATCATATTTAATTATTTTCTTATTATATTTGTGTTTTAGGACCTTATATTTTGATTTCTTATAGTTTCACAATTTTTAATCAAATTCGATTTTGAAATAAATATTTAATTTCCAATCAGTTGGTTACATATCCATGTCTAGATATTACAAGTGCAGATGGTTCTTAAATTGATGTATATATAGGGGTAATAACTCTGATAAAGGTGTGTCTGACTTGACTCAAGAATTACCTAATAAATGAAAATGGGATTTAATATGCATCTATTTTAACACTCATGAGATATATTCTTTCATTAAATCACATTTTCATTTTGAACCATCATGAATGATTTTAACAAATAGTGATCAATTATGACCTTTGTTAAAATATGGTTATCACATCTTTAATATAATTTTTTTTGATTTATATATCCTAATTTTTTGTCAAGACTATATGGTTTTCCATAATGGTTAGTGTTTCCCATACTATGATGTTTTGTTTTATTTGAGGTATATAACTTGAAAAAAAATTGTTAATGATGAATAGGATGGAAAATAAAATTACATTACTTTTGATAAACTAAATGTTATGGAAGGTATAATGAAAAATATCATTGTTATACTCATATATATTTCTCAAGATATGAACCACACTAAACATAAAAATGAGAAAATGAGAGAAAAAATTTTGGTTGAGTCCTTCATGAGAAAATATACACCTTCTTTTATTGGGTTTTTTATATGCTATTTCATGAGTAATGGATTAGACCTAATGAAAATATATTTTCTATACACAAATGTTTGGAGCATGAGAAATTAATTTTGGTTTTATACCATTTTTAAGGTGAAACATATTAATGGTGGACTCTTATCAAGAATATGGGGAAACATGATGAAATTAATTCTACGGATTGGGAGTACTTCAAGAATTTTTTTTCAATATGTAGATTCAAAATATTGTTCATACAAGGAAATAGAAGATGTTCCAAGAGATAATTAAAAAGAATGATGAATCTATTGGTCCCTATGAATACTATTTTACATGAATTTTTATGTATTATTTTAGTATTGTCTTACAACTTGAATGTAAGGTTGATCAAATCTTCGGTGGCTTAAATCCAAGTCTATGATAGGAATTTTTCATAAGAGACAACAATAGCTATGAAGATACTGTTTTTTGTGCTATCAATTTCGAACTGGAGGTTGGAGTTAAGTATCAGTCATGTGGTTTTGATAAGAATAGAAATACATGATTCAACGGAAAATATAAAAACCATGGAGAGAAGATGATGATATTTCCTATATGTGCAATGTTTGGTAAAAAAACATGATGCAAATTGTCTTTAAGGGATATTAAATGTTTTAAGCGTTCTATGAAAGGTCATATGGAAATTGACTACTGAAGTAATTGGAAAAAGTTAGCTAATGATGAAAATATAGAGAAATATTCACAAAATGATCAACCCAAACTCTAGTATTTCAAATTACAAGAGTGTGTGTACTATACTAACTAGTTCACAAATCCAAAGGTTAATTGTGATGACCAACATCAGAAACCTTATAAGTTTAAGTAAAAGTTTAAATATCCTGTGATCAATGTTTCATATAAAGGGCGTGATAATAATATGGTGAAATTTATACTTATTATTTAATATTGAATGGATAATGTTTTATTTAACTTTGGATCTACCCATTATTTCATACCTAAATAACTTTATAACGGTATCAAGATTCATAAAAAATTATTAGATGTAGAATTAACAGTGAAAACCTCTAATGTTATGATGATGGAATCTTAGGTATTTTATTCCGCTCAGATATATGTTTATTGGAATGTGCTTCTTGAAAATCTTTTCATTCTTAATTTGGTTGAATTTTGATGTTTTCTTGTGAATGGATTATATTTATCTATATAAATCTTATATTAATTGTCGAGGAAGGGAAGTCATGTTTGATATCCCAAACCAACTAATGATCATTTATGAGTTCAATGATAAATTTGAACTTTAGATGGAAATCACATCCATTGTATGTGTTTTGATTCCTGCTCTAGAGGGGAGGTTTCTCAGACGGTTAGTTAGAAACATGCCATTGATGATATACCTATTTTTCAACTGTTTATCGATATCTTTCTAGAATATTTCCCTATATTTACCCCAAAATGTGAAGTATATTTATCAATAGAACTCATACCTATTTTCAAGCCAATTTCAATGAATCCATTTAGAATGGTCCTGATTGAGTTATATTAATTGAAGAAAAAAATATAAGGAAATATTTACAAAGGGTTAATTCATCCAGGTATGACAACTAGGGATGCCTAAATTATATATTTTTTAAATATGGATAAATGTGAATTTTAATTGATTATCAAGATTTTAACAAGATAACAATCAATAATATGTATCATCAACCCTGTATTGATGACTTGTTTGATCAACATCATGGATATCAATAATTTTCTAATATTGAACTTCATTATAGATATCATAAATTAAGGTTTAAGATGGATAATATACCTAAAAACCATTCTATAAAATTTATGGACATTATGAATATATAGAGAATTCATTCGATCTTACCAATTCCCCACTATCTTAGTGTATTTTTTGAATAGAATATTTAGAGATTACTTTGATCAGTTTTTGGTAGTATTTATATATGATAATATTATTAATTGAAATATCACTGAATAGTATTAATATCACATGTGTATTGTATTATAGACCCTAAGAAAAGAGTTTTTTTATAAAAAATTTACAAATTCTCTATTTTGGATGCACAATTTTTCATGTTTGGGTTATATAATCTGATGATAGAGTAAATCTGTGGATCCATCAAAGATGGATTCTATTAAATGATATCCTAGAACAACTATAGTTATTGGTATTAGATTTTTTCTTGGTTTGGATAGATATTATCAATGTTTTTGGAAAATTTATCACAACAATATTATCCACTCACCATGTTCACATAGAAGGGAAAAAATTTCCTTTGGACAAATGAGTGTGAGAAAAAATTCAAGGAACTAAACAGAATATTAATCTTTGTATATCTTCTTACATAACCATATTGTGGAAAAGAGTTTTTAATCAATAGTGATTCATCAGATAAGGTATTTGGATATGTTCTAATGCATAATGACATGGTTATAGATTATGTCTCACAAAACTTTAAGGATCATGAGAAAAATTACCCAACTCATGATTTCGAGTTAGCTAATGTAATTTTTTCCTTCAATATATTAAGCTATTATATTTATGAATAAAAGTTTGATATATATACCTATAACAACTTTTTTATGTATATATTCACATAGAATGAGCTAAATATGATCCTGAGAATATGGGAAGAGCTGGTTAAATATTATGATTGTTAAATACATTACCACCTTGTAAAATTGAACAAGGTGGTCACTGAATTGATTTAAATAGATCTAGCTAGCATATCAATGATGATAATCACGAAAGATCAAATGTTTTTGTATTTTGAAAGGATTGATCAAGAAATCATGATCCAAGGGGAGAAATATTATCTTGATAAATTGAATGTTTAACCATCTATCCAAATGAATATTGATGAGTCACATCAGGATGATGTATAGATTAAAAATAAATTTAGAAATTTTATTGTGTTTAGTACTTATCATGATGAAATGATAAGGTTAAATAATTTTGTACTTGTTCTTTCAACACCGTATTTGAAGAAAGAGTTTTTAGAGGAATATTATATTTCTCAATTCTCTATTCATCTTGAAAACAAAAATATGTATAGGGATTTGAAAAGAGTATTTATGGGGGTTGGAAAGTAGATGAATATAACATAGTTTGTATCTCATTTCTTAGTATGTCATCAAATTAAATATAAGAGACAATAGTCTAAGGGGATGTTAAATCCATTACCAATACCAGAATAAAAGTTAGAATACATCACCATGTATTTTTTCATTGGGCTCCCCAAAATTTCCAATGGGAATTTCTGTTATATGGATTGTAGTAATTCACCTTAAAAAGTTAGCACACTTCATCATGATCAGAGAATATTTCTCTTTAGGTCATATCTATAGGGTATAAATTAATAAAGTTATAGAGTTACACTGATTTCCACATTCAATTGTATATGATCAGGATCTGGTGATTACAAAGCAGTTATGTGATGTCTCTAGTAATCTCTTGATACATAGTTGAGTTTCAAAAATGTGTATCATCATTAGATATATGATCAGTCTGAGAAAATAATATAAATCTTTGAGGATATGTTAAGGTCATGTTATATGGATTTAAAATGTGTTTGGGATCAACACCTTACTCTAGTTTAGATTTCATACAACAATAACATTCACACAAGTATTCATATGGATCCTTATGAATCCCTCTATGGAAAGAAGTGTAGATATCCATCAAATTGGAATGAATTTAGAGAAAGAAATATTTTGGGACCTAATATATATAATGAACTAGAAGACAATGTTATATCTATTTAATAATACATAAGGGTGGCACAAATCCAACATAAAATTTATATAAATAATCTACAACATGATAAGGAAGTTGAAGATGGTTATAGGTTGTTTCTAATAATTTCTCCAGGGGTGAAGTTTATGATATTCATGAATAAATGGAAACTAATTCCTAGGTATACCATTCTCATTGAAATTAATGATAATATCGGGATGATAGCCTATTGGTAGTTTGTTCCACCAAACCTCTCTCAAATCTATAATGTGTTACATGTATCTCTCATGAGGAAGTACATACTCGACCCTTCAAATGTACTAAAATAAGTTTTCATACCCATGGATAATGATATTTCATATGAGTAATTTTTTTTAGATTCAGTATAATATATAGAAATTCTTAAAAAACAATACCACTCACCTAGTAACAGTTTTTTGGAAAAACCACTGGTTTTGGGAAGCTACCTGGGTACCTGAGGATATAAGGAATTAGAGATATCCTTAGTTATTTTTACTCAAGTGATAGATTTTTTGGGATGAAGTTAATATTAAGGGAGATAAAATGTGACACCCATAGTGTTTATAAATTTCTTTTTTTTTGAATAAATTAATTTTTATTGTAGCTTGTGTTAAACGGAACATCGAGTTTTAACAAACCATGATAGACTGTTAATATTAATATTCAAACATGTCCATTATTACATTGCTATTAAACATAGACAAATGAATTTAAATTGAAACATTTTAAAATTTATGCATAATTATTTTATATAAATAAATCATATTTTTAAAAAAGTACTTCATTTTTTTGGTAAAGTGTATATATGTTTTGAAAATACTATTTTCCGAAAAAAAAATCTTTATTTATTTTTGTGAAAAATTAAAAATTAATTTTTGAAACTATTGGAAAATTAATTTTAAAAAATAAACTTCATTTTTTAATTTAATATATCAAAATTATCCAACAGTGGTGTTTTTTTATTTTTTTTAAATGATTAATTTTTCCGGAATATTTGAAAACAATTGTTTTTATTTAATCCTGATTTTTTTAATGAATTTAAAAGGATAATTTGTTTGTAAAATAGTTTAAAAGTAAAAAAATTAATTTTATATCTATTAATCCAATTTAATTAATTGGAATCATTTTCAAATTGAATTTTTATATAAACACTTTTTAAACATTGGAACGTTTTCTCTTTGTAAAATCGTTTTTTATCATAATTGTGGATTTAATTTTAAATTAATTTTTTCAACTTAGGTTAATGAAATTTGTGAAAAGTGATTCCATATTTTTAATCATAATAGTTTATATTAGATAATATGTTATTAATATATGTTTAACTTAATTAATAGTAAAAATTATAAAAACAATTACGGTGGTTAAGGTAAAAATGGGTTTGTTCGGGGTTAAACAAAATATAAAAACGGGTTAAAAATAACCCATAACTTGTCAAAAACTAATTTTATGGGAATATTTAGAACTTATATCTTATTTTATTTATAATTTTTCATTTTTATATTTTATTAACAATACAAATTTGGGTACACATTTTTCTATTCAAAAAATTACAAGGGTGTCACTCACCTCACTTATAAAAGGGCACCCACTCTCATCTCACACTTCCAAAAATCATTAGTCTGGAAAAACACTACTAAAAGAAATTACATAATTAACTCATATAATATTAAAAGACATATTTTTATAATAAACCAATCCATGGAATGTTTTTATGTGCAACCCTAAGGAGGTTACCCAAAAAAGAGGCAACATTCTTCAACAAGCTTTTTTATTTTATTTATTTATCCAACTCCTTCTATTATGATTAAACCATTATAATATAATAACAATTATATATAACTTATAAATATATGTTTTTAAGTTAAATCCATAACCTAAATCTATATTCTCTTCCCTCCAATGGGAGATGATAACGTCACTTGTGTGTACGGTAGACTACAACCTCGTGAAACGATGCGACATGGTTTCTATAAAATATTCTCATTGTTTGGTATAAGGATGGATATACTCTATATGTATATTATTATTAAAAAACTATAAATATATAAATATATTATCATATATTCCTTTTTTCTATCCATTCCATACATAATATGATAATGTCATTCAATTGTATGGTGAACTACCGCCTCATGAAGCGATGTGATCTATTTTTCACTTGCGTTATTCATGGAAGGTAATAAGGGATTAATTTAATGAATATATATGATATATTTGACATATATATGATTATTTAATGTTAATATATTTTTTATATTTTATTTTCTCTATCTATTAAAGAAATGGAAATATCGTTCAATCGTACGTGACACAAACATGGAATTGTTAATAAATGCATAATAAAAATTCATAAGTAAATCATATATGGTATGATATATATAATTATGGTTATATATTAGATTTATAACAAATTTATATATATTATGCACTGGTTTTGAATGAGTATGAAGGAATTAAAGAATTAAGGTAATGGTATATTTGTCTCAATTTTCCTTCTTTAAGAAATATATAACATTATGAACATATCTTCTTTTATAAGGTGTATATACAACCCCTTGGAAGTGTTATATCATTAATATACTTATTTGAATGGTATTTAAAGTTTAATTTGGTATTAATATTTAATGTTACATATGATTCAAAATATACCAAAGTGGTAAATATTGTAGGTTACAATTTCCTTGATTATCTGTATTGTTTATGATTTTGATGCTTATGATGAAACAGTATGACCCATTTTTCAATAATAAATGTAATTTTATTATCCTATGTTTATTTCATGATAATCAAAATTTTTAATTCATTTTAACCACTTTAATTACTAAAGAAAACAACATAATGTTTTTACTAAAAATCATCTTCATTTATCTCTTCGATCGAAAAATATTTTCTTCCAAAACCATTTTTTATAAAGATTTTTTTAAAAAAAATCAACACTAAAAAATGATTTAAGAGTGAATTTTTTACCAATGTATTAAATATTTTAATTTCTTTGAAACGAATATACATGTATTTTTTCCAAAAAAGTCCCATTTTCACTTTACAAAAAATGTGAAAGGAGTCTTTGTCTTAAGATGTATGGAATGAATGGAAGTTTCTAAAATCATGAACACAATTTTTGTGGAATATTTACTAATAAAATTTCATGATTATTTTAAAAGAAAAAATATTTCTAAAATATTTTATTAATTTTTAATTTTGAAAAAGTTTATTTCTAATGAAATTATATTTTACTTAAGAAACATTCCAAGTTACTTTTTTTCAAAATAATGTTTCACCTATGATGACATCCTTTGATGTTACTTTGTATATACAGGGGATATGATCCAATTATACCATCATTATTAATTATCTTAATGTTTTATGTCTACGATAAAATGTTTTTTATGAAACCCATTTCTCTTCCACTGTTTTTACCACCATAAAATGCGTAAAAACCCCCACTTATTATTTTATGGTTATAATTTGATAAAATAAATAAATGATTATGAAACCTATTTCTTTTCCACAGGTTATGTTATAATGAATTGTTATGAAACCCAGTTCATTTCATGGGTTCTTATATGATGAATGTTTTATGATATTAAAGAATTCGTATGTATGATTTCTTATTTTGTGATGGTTAGGGTATATATCTTCCTCCAATGCATTGGGTAAAAGATTAATATCTCCTGAAATAAAAAGGACTGGAATGGGAAGTTAACTATATTCAGTATGGGAATCTATCCACTATGATAGTATTGGGAGTTAACCATAACTACTATGCTGGTTTGGTGAGTGAACACATTCCACTGTCACAAGCTTGGAAATGATCCTTGAACTAATAAGGAAATAATTTTCTATGATTTTTTAAATTAAAAAATTCCATATCATATTCCATTATTATGATTTCATGGATCATGCTATTTGATTACCAAATGATTCAGGTCTTATGAAATATATCTCATTATTCCATTACCAAAGATTTTGATATTTTATGAGCATGGTGTGGTTTTTGAAATGTTATTCCCATATTTCATATAATTATGCTTCTGTTATGTTTATGTATCTCCCTAGTTTACCATTAATAATCATTTGAGTTCTCCCTTTCTTATGTTTCTATTCCCTGGGTTATAAATAAATGTATTGTATATGATTTTTATAATAAGGGCATGAGTTATGGAGATCTTAGTGGGATATGATGTAGTTCAAATATAAACCAGTTGTTTATAGTTCCATGTTTTCAAAAGAACTATACCTTTAAAATCCTCAGGAATTAGTTTCTCTAATGTAATGAATGTTCATCAAAAAATGATGTAATGTATATGTGTGTGATGTTTGGGTCATTATACTTTAACTAATACCACTCTATGCGGTAAATTTATTCTTATCTCTTTATGTTCATGATAATATTCCACCATTGATTTTCTTCTCCTTCAAAATGATAAACAACCAAAATAAATTTTCATGTAATGAACACTATGGAATAGAAAATATATATTCAGTAGTGACGATCCATTTCTTAGAAACTAGTGGACTAGATTACCAACAAAAATATGGTGGGTTTTTCTTCATGAAAAACTCAATGGAATTTTATTATCTTCTTTTCTCATTTGTGGGATCAATATGATTCATATCTAGAGAAATTTTGTAGAATTGTAATGAGATTTTTCATTATAACTACCATAAACTTTGTTTTCTACAAAATTAAATCAATTCATTTTCTGTATTATTTTCCATTATCAAAATATCTTTGGGTTCCGCCCATTTATTAAAACCAAAAGTAATAGTGTGGGAATTAATAAAAATATTGGAAAAGAACATAATCATGAAAAATAATTTATATGATATATCTAAATCTAGATAGCCGAGTTTCAAAATATGAAATCATATCATTAAACTAGGTCATTCATGTTCATCATATATTAAAATCCATAATAGTTTGTAAAGAAAATGTAGAATAACCTAAAAATATCACTCAAGAGTGTCAAACTAGGTATGCAGTAAGGGAACACACACCAAACACTAAAATTATGTCAAGGATATACGCAACCGAAATCATTCATTGTTATTACCCCAAGAATAATGTTTTCTTAAACAACATCCACTTATTGTATCTATATAGAGATATGTTTCGAGGAAAACCACATACTTATCATTAAAATAAATTATGACATTATCCTATATAGAATATTTTTCTACCATTTCTTACTAATTGTTCACATACTAGTTTCTAAAGCTTACGAGTACTTTATCTGATAACAACTATTGAGACCCAGACATTTCATACATACACATTACTCCAATGGCCTGAAGGCCTTCATTTTTTATTGATTTTTTGATAATACACCTTTGAAGGGGTGAGGTGGAACCCTTACAAGGCCTGTAGGTGTAAGTATTACATAGACCGTAGGCCTTAGAGAAATTCATTTCCCGTAGGATTCAAACATTATATACAACCCAGTCTAACTACTTGGAACTGATCCTCTCCAATATATTCCTCATGAAATCATCTCTCCACCTTCACATGGCTGTTCGGCTAGGCTTTCTCGTGCATGCACATGCTTGTCCCGATGGAAGGTTTCATACTCTCTCATTCTTGTAATCCGTTTATCTTCTGCTATGGTGAAATCTCCTTTCTCCTCCTCCTTCTGATTCTTGTTCCTTGTAGGTTGTCTGGTTTGCATCTGCACTTAATAACCATCACCCTTCTAAGAAATATCAAACTCAATATTTCTCTTCATAACCTGGGGAAGGAAAACATAAGAATGGGTGAGATTACATTCTATTTAAGGGTAAAAAAATAAAATATCAATAACCACTTAAACATAATATGAGGATAAGGGTATGAGAACATGAGCATAACATTTGAAAATAATACCTAGTATGTTTTAATCATAATCATAAACCATCTAATGAAAGACTAAGTACTATATCATTGTATTATATCCCCAAAAAACATAAGTAAAATCAAAATTTTCCATATTAGATAAAAAAACCCTAAAATATATTAAGAATATTTCAGGAGGAAAATAATCTATTCATTTTGAAAAAATTTCTTTCAAATATAAATTTTTTACAAATATTTGTGAAAAACCTTTCTTCAAAAAAAACAAGGACACATATAATGTAATATTGAAATCATTGTTTGGTAATTATGGTAGGAAATAATTTTTCTATCATGTGCATTAAAACAAATATTCCTTTCATATTTTCAGTAAAAAATCAAAAGGTACAGAATATAGAAAATAAAAATAACATTAATTGTAAAATGTTTTTTGAAATATTCATACTTGGGAAAAGATAACTATAAGAAATTATATTATAATATTAAAAAATTAATGAAAACATTTTACATAAATAAAATTTTATGGAAGAAAAAGGGTTTTCAATCGAAGAGGGAAATAAAGAAGATTTTCCATAAAAAATTCCTTTGGTATCTTGAATTCCTAAATAGAGGTAAATGAAAGGAAAAAATATTTTTTACATAAATAAACATATTATTATAAAAATAATGAGTTAATTTAGTGGTTGGTTTTGAAATTTTATCATTATAAAACTTAATCATAAATAATCCCCATAAACAATGAGATTGTAACATAAAACCCTTACCTTAAGTTCTAATTTCATTGAAAGAACATTAAATATAGTATAATAAATTTAAATTTATTTTAATTATATTATTTAATCCTAAAAATTATTATAATATTTCATATTATCCAATTTTATCTATACAAAATCTATTAATTATTCATTATTAAAATCACATTTTTCTAGTTTCAATTGTTCTATTCTTCATAAGAATTTCAATTTTTAGGTTCATGTACTTGTACTTTGATTTTGGTTTCATAATATCTAGAAGTTTAATCATTATATAATTATTGTATATATTCATTATATTTATATTTATAGTCCAATATAAAATTTATAGACAGAAAATTGAAATATACCATTTTTGGAGACTCTAGGATAAACGTACGAATAAATGTTGTATTCGCCTTTTGGAGGATAGAATGAAAGAAATGTAAATGATAATTAATATTAATAAAATCATTATTATATCATATATATCTTATATATTAAATAAAAATGTCTTTATTACTATATCTATAAAATTTAAATGAAAAAAATCACTTCATTTTGTGGCAGTGGTAGCCCAGACGTACGCACGAGTGACGTTGTCATTTTCCAATGGATTATAATGTAAGATAGTAAATATTATATTATAATTAAATAATAGAAAATATGTCATATAAATCATATTTAACCATTATATCAATCATAATAACTATACATTAATGATCATTTTGTAAAATTAATTATATCTTTATACGGAGATATTAAGACATGCATACTCATGAGCAATTCATTCACTTCTAATTTCATGGGAAAGTGGGAAAATAATGGTTCAATCACAATAATAATAAAATTTTAGTTTATTAATGATACATAAGTTATTATTTTAGGAAAAATACCATATATTTAAAATAGCTAAAAGAAAAGGTTAAAAAAAGAAAGGGATTTATTGGGGTGATTACCTCTTCATTGAAATAACTCATTCAGATCTGAACATATGGATCCAATGGTTGGTAGTTTGGGAACAACATCACCTCTAGAATGTGGATAAGGATGTTTAGAAGATATTTTTTGGGGTTGAAATAGATGGCTTAGTGTTTTTTAAAGATGACAAAGAGAGGTGTCATCTTATAAGAGAGGGAGAGGGAGCACATATAATGTTGTAAAATATAATAATATAGTAAAGTTACACTAGTACAAGAATGACCTTTAGCGGCCGCCAAAAGCTGTCACTAAAGGCCTATAGAGGCTGCCTAGCGCCCGCCAAACGATCTCCGCTTTTTCCCCGTCGCTGTTACTATCAGCGACCACCATTTGGCGGACGCTGTATGGCGGCCGCTATTAAATTTTAATTTTTTTTTAAAAAAAAATCAATTATATATTAATATACCCAAATAAATCTTGGTTGTCATCTTCCAAGCTCCACATCCATCATCACATATAACTGCATAACAAAATTTTGTAACAAACATAGTACCGAATAAAACCTAGAAAACAAATATTTAACTTCAAACTTACTGTAACAGATTAAAATTATTTGATTTTAAAAATAATATTTATAATTTTGATTACCGTTTTAAAAATTTCAAATCATTAATTCTATTGTTCTAATTGGATTGTTGTTCTGTGATTTCAGGTCAATCTGATGTCGTCCGCTGTGAGTTTGACTGTTAGATGCCCGTTTTGGCCGTTTATGACACCAGAACGGCGTTCCCGATCACCGCGGGTACACGGCACGTCCGATTGACTTTCCGTCTTCTTGAACACATCAAAATTCACTCACCCTTTGATGTCGTCCGATTTCAGGTCATTCGAACATCGTTCGGCCCATTTGGACCCCCCACGCGCATTTTTCAAGCGCGCGCAACTCTTAAAGAACGCATAATGAGCCCTACCATGCAGACCGCATGTCCAATTTATGTTCTGTCTACGTGTGAACGTCGCAAATAATAATTTTATTGTTGTCCTATGATTTCAGGTCAATCCGTTGTCGTCTGCTATGAGTTTGACCGTTAGATGCCCGTTTTGGCCGTTTATGACACCAGAACGGCGTTCCCGATCACCGCGGGCACACGGCATGTCCGATTGACGTGTCGTCTACTCGAACACATCAAAATTCCCTCACCCTTTGATGTCATCTAATTTCAGGCCATTCAGACTTCGTTCGGCCCATTTGGACCCCCCACGCACGTTTATCAAGCTCGCGCAACACTTAAAGAACGCATAATGAGCCCTACGGCGCAGACCGCACCTCCAATTGATGTTCCATCTGCGCTTGCACGTTGAGAATAATAATTGGATTGTTGTCCTGTGATTTCTGGTCAATCCGATGTCGTCCACTATGAGTTTGACCGTTAGACGCCCGTTCTGGCCGTTTATGACACCAGAACGGCGTTCCTGGTCACCGCGGGCACACGACACGTCTGATTGATATGTCGTCTGCTCGAACACATCAAAATTCACTCACCCATTGATGTCGTTTGATTTCAGTCCATTCGAACTTCGTTCGGCCCATTTGGACCCCCCCCCCCCCCCCCACACGCGCATTTATCACGCGCGCACAACACTTAAAGAACGCATAATGAGCCCCACGGCGCAGACCGCACGTCCGATTGACGTGCCGTCTCCGTGTGCCCGTTGCGAATAATAATTGGATTGTTTTCCTGTGATTTCAGGTCAATCCGATGTCGTCCGCTATGATTTTGATGGTTAGATGCCCATTTTGGCCATTTATTACACCAGAACGGCGTTCCCGGTCACCGCGAGCAAACAACTCGTCTGATTGATGTGTCGTCTACTCGACTACATCACAATTTACTCACCCTTTGATGTCGTTCGATTTCAGGCCATTACAACATCGTTCGGACCGTTTGGACCCCCCACGCGCATTTAACAAGCGCGCGCAACACATAAAGAAAGCATAATGAGCCCTACCGCGCAGACCGCATGTCTGATTGACGTGTCGTCTGCGCGTGCACATCGCGAATAATAATTGGATTGTTGTCCTATGATTTCATGTCAATCCAATGTCGTCCGCTATGAGTTTCACTATTAGATGCCCGTTTTGGCCGTTTATGACACCAGAACGGCGTTCCCGGTCACCGCGGGGACAGGCACGTCTGATTGAAGTGCCGTCTGCTCAACCACATCACAATTCACTCACCCTTTGATGTCATCCGATTTCAGGCCATTCGGACATCGTTCGGCCCGTTTGAACCCCCCAACGCATGTTTATTAAGCGCACACAACACTTAAAGAATGTATAATGATCCATGCCGTGTAGACCGCATGTCCGATTGACGTGCCATCTGCGCATACACATCGCAAATAATAATTGGATTGTTGTCCGGTGATTTCAGGTCAATCTGATGTCGTCTGCTATGAGTTTGACCGTTAGACGTCCATTTTGGCCGTTTATGACACCAGAACGGCGTTCTCGGTCACCGAGGGCACACGGCACGTCCGATTGACGTGTCGTCTCCTCGACCACATCACAATTCACTCACCCTTTGATGTTGTTAGATTTCTGGCCATTCGGACTTCGTTCCGCCCGTTTGGACCCGCACGCGCGTTTATCAAGCGCGTGCAACACTTAAAGAACGCATAATGAGCCCCACGGCGCAGACCGCATGTCCGATTGATGTGCCCTCTACGCATGCACGTCGCGAATAATAATTGAATTGTTGTCCTATGATTTCAGGTCAATCTGATGTCGTCCGCTATGAGTTTGACTGTTAGACGCCCGGTTTGGCCGTTTATGTCACCAGAACGGCATTCCCAGTCACCGAGGGCACACGGCACATCCGATTGACGTGTCGTCTACTCGAACACATCACAATTCACTCACCCTTTGATGTAGTCTGATTTCAGGCCATTCGGACTTCGTTCGGCCCGTTTGGACCCCCCCACGGGCATTTATCAAGCACGTGCAACACTTAAAGAACGCATAATGAGCCCTACCATGTAGACCGCATGTCCGATTGACGTGCTCTCTATTCCTGCACATCGCGAATAATAATTGGATTGTTTTCCTGTGATTTCAAGTCAATCTGATGTCGTTCGCTATGAGTTTGACCGTTAGACGCCCGTTTTGGCCGTTTATGACACCAGAACAGCGTTCCTGGTCAACGAGGGCACACGGCACGTCCGATTGATGTGCCGTCTGCTCGACCGCATCACAATTCACTCACCCTTTGATTTCGTCCGATTTCAGGCCATTCAGACTTCGTTCGGCCCGTTTGGACCCCCCACGTGCGTTTATCAAGTGCGCGCAACACTTAAAGAACGCATAATGAGCCCTACCTCGCAGACCGCATGTCTGATTGACATGCCGTCTGCGCGTGCACATCGTGAATAATAATTGGATTGTTGTCCTGTGATTTCAGGTCAATCCGATGTTGTCTGCTATGATTTTGACCGTTAGATGCCCGTTTGGCCGTTTGTGACACCAGAACGGCGTTCTCGGTCACCGCGGGCACACGGCACGTCCGATTGACGTTCTGTTTGCTCAAACACATCACAATTCACTCACCCTTTGATTTCGTCCGATTTCAGGCCATTAGGACTTTGTCCGGACCATTTGGACCCCCCCACGCACGTTTATCAAGCGCGCACAACACTTAAAGAATGCATAATGGGCCCTACGGCGCAGACCGCACGTCCGATTGACGTGCCGTCTACGCCTGCACGTCGCGAATAATAAATGGATTGTTGTCCTATGATTTTAGGTCAATCCGATGTCGTCCTCTATGAGTTTAACCGTTAGACGACCGTTTTGGCAGTTTATGACACCAGAACGGCGTTACCGGTCACCGCGGGCACACAGCACGTTTGATTGATGTGTCGTCTGCTCTACCACATCACAATTCACTAACCCTTTGATTTCGTCCGATTTCAGTAAATTCGGACATCGTTCGGCCCATATGGACCCCCCCACGCGCGTTTATCAAGCATGTGCAACACTTAAAGAACGCATAATGAGCCCTACCATGCAGACCGCACGTCCGATTGACGTGCCGTCTGTGGGTGCATGTCGCGAATAATAATTGGATTGTTTTCCTATGATTTCAGGTCAATCCGATGTCGTCCGCTATGAGTTTGACCGTTATATGCCCGTTTTGCCCGTTTATGACACCAGAACGGCGTTCCCGGTCACCGCGGGCACACGGCACATCCAATTGACGTGTCGTCTGATTGACCACATCAAAATTCACTCCCCCTTTGATTTCGTCTGATTTCAGGCCATTCGGTCTTCGTTCGGCCCATTTGGACCCCCCCCCCCCCCACGCTTGTTTATCAAGAACGCGCAACACTTAAAGAACACATAATGAGCCCTATAGCGCAGACCGCACGACCGGTTGATGTTCCGTCTACGCGTGCACGTCGTGAATAATAATTGGATTGTTTTCATGTGATTTCACATTAATTTGATGTCTTCCGCTATGAGTTTGACCGTTAGACGCCCGTTTTGGCCATTTATGACACCAGAACGGCGTTCCCGGTCACCACGGGCACACGGCACGTCCGATTGACGTGCCGTCTACTCGACAACATCACAATTCACTCACTCTTTAATGGTGTCCTATTTCAAGACATTCGGACTTCGTTCAGACCATTTGGACCCCCCCCCCACGCGTGTTTATCAAGCGTGCGCAACACTTAAAGAATTCATAATGAGCCCTACGGCGCAGACCGCACGTCCGATTGACGTGTCATCTGTGCATACACATCACAATTCACTCACCCTAAAAAGATACAAATATTGAAAGAGTTCTTGGGCTTCTCCCAAGAAACAACTGTCTGGAGTTTCTCTCCATCTACTGACTCTCCTTCCACTGAAATTATCTGACCCAATAACTATACCTATATAATCAATACAAAACGGACCTATATATAGCTTGACCTATAGTCAATAAGTGTAATCTGTATGATGTCAAGATGTTGGGTATCATCATAATCACTCTTGGGGTGAACGAAGATGTCATCCACAAATATTAAAACAAACTAATCTAGGTACAAAAGGAAAATTATATTCATCAAGGATATAAAAAATTCTAAAGAATTCATCAAGACAAATGAAAGTACCTCATGCATGGGGTTCATTCTCATCTGGATCACCAATATCACTGTGATTTCCACCAGATGTATTTGGAGCCTACAATATATATCAATATTATGTATCATAAACATATCAATAAAATTCAATCTGAGTATGGTTTGTTTTATTGTTTACCTATGGCACCACTTGTTGCGTCGTCATTTCATCGATACGTGATGACATCTGTGACAACCTCTCCTCATACTCTGCACATAACTGCTAAAACTGTGAATCAAAATTGCGCTACATATCCTGCATGGAAGCATCTATCTCATCCTGTGTGTGCATCCATGACTCTCTGCATGCACCCATCACATCTGCTCTAACAACTGCATGTCGTGGGACACCACCGCCATAAGTCAAAGAATAACCATGACCGTCACGCTCCACGACACGGTGAAATATTTCATCTCTACGCACAATACTACAACATTGCTCCTATGGAAACTCTGCTAACTAAGCATCAAACTAAGCCTATAGCATATAATGAATCAATGAAAAAATATGAATAATTTATATAAAATAAAAAATACATTTATTAATTATTAAATAATTTTCTTACTATAACACCGGCAACATCGGGATCACCCGACCTACGAGTCCTCATCCATATGGACATCCGATCGATTATCTCGCCACATTGGTGTAACTATAATAAAGGGGTACACCATGTTATACTACAATATTTTTAAAATATGAATGAAATAGTGAATTTTGAACTTACATCATGTTTGTGCTGTGACACATGTCGAGTGCCAAGTCTGGAAGGCGTGGCCTACATCGCCCGATTATGTGAATGACGAGTAGACTCGGTCTACATTCAACATATTTACTTAATAGACATTTGAAAAATTAGTCATTTATAGATTAAAAGTTATAAATCTTACCATCGCTGCCTCACTCGACCAAAACGCAACCAAATCCTGCCACTGCATAGGAAGAATGCCCGGAGGGACTCGCTGTAGAATGTCTGGCACACCCGCAAATGGTGTCCAGTGATCTCTTTTCACCCTTAACTTGAAATCCTTCCATAAATTTTGGCATTTGGACATAAAAACAGCCCAAAACTCATCTGGACAGGATGTCAAATTATCCTGTTAAAAATATTGTCAGTAAATGGGACAATAGTAATAACAATATCATGAAAAATTAAACATTGAATTTACCTAAACCTCCCTCCATAATTTTTCCATCATATCCTGAGGGAAAGAACTCCAGTCACGAGTCATAATAGGGAATCTGTGTGAGTCTCGTATCATATGCCCAAACTGACGACTCAATGCAGTAGCACCATCTCCAACTGGATGAAATGTGTCGTCAAATAACACATCCAATCATGCTCTAGAGTTCCAGGATCGAACCCCTCTACCAGGACCCCTGCGTCTGCTAGAAGAAGCAGTAGATCCTGATAAACATAAATTCATAATTCAATTACAATATAAATTAATGATTAGAAACAGTTAGGGAAATATAAATAAAAAATTAAAATCAATTAATTTAGAAAAATGAAAACATACATAACAACAACATCCGGTGAACCACTGTGACCACCCTGTGACATACCTACATTAAAAGAAATTATAGTTAAATCAAGAAATTTTTATACATATATAACTCATAAATATTTTTACAAATAATAACTAGGAATATAATTACAATTTCCTCTAATCATGCAAGTCTATCGTATCTCCTTCAACTGTCTCTCTGGTCCATTGTATATCTTCATCTTGTACAGCTATTGTTGTTTGGTCAAGTGTTTGATCAGGAAATGTGACAACTTCAGGTTCCTCTTGGTCAATCAGAAAAACCACTCTTCTAGACATTTTCACCACAACATTCCAATCAGAATCAATGCTGAGAAAGTAAACTTTCTCTGCCTGCGATGTCAGTATGAAGGGCTCATTGCTAACTCGGTCATCTTTATATAGCATATTGTTAAAGTTTACTAATGTAAATTGGAAGTAATCAACTTTCGTTCCACGAACTGGATCGACCCAATCACACCTTAACAATATGTGTTTTAAGCCACGATCATAAATAACCTCAATAATATCTCTCAAAAATCCATAATAATAACCCGCACCAAAAAAAGAACAACCAACGCCACTATTTTGTGTGGCTCGTTTCATGTCAACATCGCTAATACGAAATCGGAATCTGTTAGCATCCAAAGACTTGTAGCGACGAGCTGTAATAAATGGACCATCAGCTAGTTGGTTGAGTTCTTCGCTCACATGCTGGGTTAAATCACGTAAATTTTGAATCTGCAAATTTCACATATATAGTTTAATGGATAAAGGATTGTGAAAATACAACTTAGTTGCACTATAAAAATATTAAATCAATTATACGTACATGAGTCTTGAACCACTCATGAAATGTGTTGAAATGATGTTTTTGGATTTGATACTCAGTTGCACGGGGCCTTTCACATTTCAACTGAGTGATATGCATCCTAAATCACAACACAATATAAGGTAAGCAATAAAATAAATATTGAAACAAAATACACATCAACTATGAAACTTACTGTATCAATAGCATAACTGATGGAGTGTTGAACAACACATATCGATGAGCTTGAACCCACTCATCGTACCGTATATCAAATGTTATCCTTCTCCAATTGGACCCTCGTCAGTCTGGGACGGTTTATCTATCATTGTTTCAACCTCATCAATATATGAAGCACATAAATTATTACACTCATCCATTAAATATCCCTTGGCAATTGATGCTTCTGGACGAGCTTTGTTGCGCCCATAGCGTTTTAATGTATTTAAGTATCGCTCTATTGGATACATCCACCTGAATTGCACGGGACCGCCAACAATGACTTCACCAGTTAAATGCATGGTCAAGTGAACCATGACATCAAAAAAAGACGGCGGAAAGAGTTTTTCTAGGTGATATAGTGCAAGTACAATCTTATCCTGTAGCTTTTTCAAATCACTCATGCGATGATTCCTAGAACAGAGCTGTCTGAAAAAATTAGAAACTCTAATCAATGGCTCAACAACCTGGGAAGGTAAGCAATCATGAATTGCTATAGGAATTAACTATTGAAGAAGAATATGATTATCCTGACTTTTCAAACCCTGTAATGTCATGCTCGTTATATTCACGTGCTTCGAAATATTAGAGCAATAACGAGATGGCACCTTAACAGTCTTCAAAATTGATATAAATTTTTGTTTCCCTTTTTTACTCATTGTGTACTGTGCAGCAGGCATGTATGCCCGATTACCTTCACCCAGCTGTAAATGCAAAGGTTTTCTCAATCCCATTTCTTGCAAATCACATCGAGAATTAGCACCGTCCTTTAATTTCCCCTTGATGCCTAAAATGGTGCACAAAATATTATCACATACATTTTTTTCAATGTGCATCACACCTAAATTATTCCATAAAATATTATATTTCCAATAAGGCAATTCAAAAAAATACTTTGTTTCTTCCAATTATGACTTCGCTGTCCATTTGCAGCAGAAATAGAAGGCAATGCAGGAACCAATAAATCATGAAAATCATACATTGTACGGATGTTTTCTTCATCAAGTTCTGCACAAATTTCAACCCCAGACAGTATTTGTGGTGATGGGTCAAACTCTCTATTCCCATCAAATATTACACGGTCTTTTATAAACCTGTGCAATGGAGTAAGAAAGAGTATGTGACCAAGATATTCCCACTTTCTACAGTTCTTAATCCATATAGATTTCTTACTCTTATTACAATAAGGGTATGAAAATTCTCCTTTTGTACTCCAACCTGATAAGTTAGCATATGCTAGGAAATCATTAATTGTCCATAACAAAGAGGCCCAAAGTCTAAACATTTCATTTTCTACCGAGTCAAAAGTCAATACACCATTGGCCCAAAATTCTTGCAGCTCATCAATGAATGGTTGCATATAAACATCGATTTTATCACCCGGTACTCTCGGTCCATCAATTAGAATTGACAGTAAAAAAAGGTTGCTTCATACATACCCATGGGGGAATGTTGTATGGAACCAACACCACTAGCCATGTACTATGTGTCACACCAACCATGGACCTAAATGGGTTAAAACGATCTGCTGCCAAACCCAGTCGAATATTACAATCATCTCGGGAAAAGGATGGGTGTCTCCGATCAAACTCTTTCCATGCCAAAGAATATGTCGGGTGAGTTAATTTATCAACCTCTTTATTTCTCTCTGAATCCCAATTCATCAATTTAGAAATTTTAGTGGACAAGAAGAATATCTTCAGTCTCAGTTTCAGTGGGAAATAACGCATCTGTTTAGCGGAAACTTGTTTCCCTTGATTCAAGACTCTCCCAGGAAGAATCTGACTACCTTGATTAATCTCATTGGTCTTCCACCTGGAGGTATAGCAAACAGTACAATTATTTAATTACGCATTCTCTTTTCTGAACAACATACAATTATTGCGACATGCATCAATTGTATCATATGTAAGACCAAGATCATCGATTAACTTACGTGCTTGATAGAATGACTCTGGAATCTTCGCTCCAGCAGGGAGTACCTTCTTCAATAATACCAACCACATGTCGAATGAGGTGTCTGACCACTGGTTCAAGGCCTTCAGGTGTAACAATTCAACAATGAATGATAGTTTACTAAATTTAGTGCATCCAAGATATAATTTAGTACGCGCGTCATCAAAAATTTCAATGAATTTCAATGCTTCTCCATCTACAGAAGAACGAGGATTACTCAATCCAACATCGTCATTTATGACATTACTGTCTTCAGATTATAACTGACGCATCATATCATTCAGCATTATGTTCATCGGATCAACTGTTCTTGAATCAACATTCATATGAATATTTTCTGAGCGATGACATGAAACAGAATCTTCTCCATGACGCGTCCATGTCTTATAGTTTTTCAAAAACCCATTCAAAAAAATGTTATCTAACACTGTCTCATTTGAAGAGATATCTATTTTCACATTTTCATCATGGAAAACTAATCATATTTCTTGGAAATGTATTGGTGAAATCCATAAATCGCTTAATACCCTCATAATATTCAGCTGAAAATCTATCTTGCATATCAATCCAACTCCTATCCATATCTGTATTTAATAGAAATCAAAAGTGAAATATCTTATTTCAATTCTAAAAAAAACACATATCATTAAAATGTAAAAACAAAATTTGGATAAAAACCATTACCTGCGGAGGACTCGACCGTGGGTAATGGGGTCTGACTAGATTGCGGATCCATGACGGTGCAATTACTTGACGACAGAGGTTTGACGACCGGACGCGAAAGGAGCGGAACCGTTGGACAAAGTGTGGAGGGTTCCACACGGCGGGGCACAATGGACCGGAAGGGTCCAACGGAGGCAGGAGGACTTGCCGGAGGGATGCAACGGGGCCGCGAGGGGACGACGACGGCATGGATGTCCAAAGGTGCAGGGCGGGAAGGGGTGGGGGTTGCCGGGTCGCGGGGGTGTCGGGGTCACGGGGGCGCAGCGCGGAGGCAAGGCGGTGGGGGTAGCTGGGGTGCAGCGTGGGCAGGGGGTGTCGGGGTCGCAGGGGCACAGCGCGGAGGCAAGGCAGTGGGGGTTGCCGGGGTTGTCGGTGACACAGGACGGAGGCAAGGGGGTGGGGATCACCGGGGGTCGGGGTCGCCGGGGGTCGGGTCGCCAGGGGTCGGGTCGCCGGGGTCGTCGGGAGGTCGGGGGTTGGGGTTCGGGGTCGACGGGGGTCGGGGTCGCCATGAGGTCGGGGGTCGGGGTCGACGGGGGTCAGGGTCACCTATGAGGTCGGGTCATCGGGGGTCGAGGAGGGGTCGCCGGGGGTCGGGGAGGGTCACCGGGGGTCGGGGTCGGGGTTGCGGGGTCGGGGAAGGGGGGAGGTCTTCGGGTTGGGGAGGGGTCGTCGAGGGTCGGGGAGGGTCGTAGGGGGTCGGTGAGGTGTCGTCGGGGGTTGGGGAGGGTCACCGGGGGTTGGGGAGGGTCGTCGGGGGTCAGGGTCGGGGAGGGTCTTCGGGGGTTGGGGTCTAGGTTGCGGGGTCGGGGAAGGGGGGGTCGCCGGGTCGGGGAGGGGAGGGAGGGGAGGGAGGGGAAATAGGGGTTTTTTTAGGTCAAATTGTAGCGGCCGCCATTCGGCGGCCGCTATAGGTGCCCCTCCTCCAAAACTAGATTTTCTAGTAGTGTTATTCTCAAGATTAATATTTCCAATTGTCCATGCATCATAAGAAAAATGGGAAAGTTTTGAGTTAAAATAATAAAATGAAATTTATATTTTTTTTGGTTTCATTTTTAACCATAACTTTTTTAAAAACCCCTTCATTTTTCATTTTCCCTTAAACAAAGTAACAACTATTTCAATATTTAATCGTTAATAATGTTAAGAAAAGATGAAAAATTACTCATAAATATATAATAGATTTGTTTTCAATAATATTAAATTCAATTGGATAAGGATAAGATGTTAATACCCCCTATATCCACGTATAACCCTCCTAGCTTGGAAATGAAGAAAGGGAGATAGTGAGCCTCGAGTCTCACCTCCAATAAACCCGAGTTGGAAACTAGTACCAATGGTTTATGAATTTCAAAATATGGGAGTCAATACCATTTATAAAGAAACAAGATTAGATGATATGATGGATCATCGAAAAACAACTCCAATGCATATATAAATGAAATCCAAAAACAATCCCACATGCATGCATAAAATAGAACTTGTAAAAATAAAATAAAACTCTAAACTAAAATACCAAAAAGAACGATAAATAAGAAACTCAAAAATTTCCTAAAAGACTGATCTAGTAAATCCGAACATGGTCCATTTAACCCTCCTTGAAACCTGATTTCAGTTTTATATACGTAGGGTGAGCATACTGATATACTCGGTTGGAAAAATTAATTCTCTATTTCACATATAAGGTAAACATACAAATTCTCTCATGGGAAACATGAGAACCAAAAAAACATAACATATATACTAATCATCCCAACCTCACCAAGGAACTCTCACCAAATAACTAAAATCAAGTAATGTAATATGAAGCACATCAATGATAGGGTACCCCATGACAAATTTTCCACTGATTAGCTGCTCTCACACCCTAATGGAAGATGTCCTAGTGCTCCCACCTATTCCAGACAAACCAAATCATGACCCGCCTGAAACACATGATCCACAACCACACCACATCTTTTCTATAGAAAACTAAGCCACAACCACATCACATCCTACCTAAAGACACCTGGGCCACAACCACATCACATCCCACCCACAGATACCTAGGCCACAACCACATCACATCCTTCATGCAGACATCTGTGCCGCAAACCACACCTCATCCCGAAGACACCTGATAAAGCACAAAACATCTCATCCTAAAGACACTTGGAAAATTACAACCACATATCATCCTTAAGACACTTAGGAAATCACAACTCACACAAACAACTGTAGGCCGCACACAATATCACAAACTTCTAGAATAATCTTGGTCTAACACCACCTGAAGGAGGGAGTAGGTAAGAGTGAGTGGAAAGTCATCCATCCTCCTAGTAAGATGTTTTGGAAATACACCCTTCCCCATGACGATGGGGGTGGTCATCACATAATGTTCAACTTGGGTGGGGTTCATATATAAATCACAAGGAAAATACAAGTATATACATATATGATACCAAAAGCATAATCCCAACCTATTGGTTCCCATTCAGAAATCAACTCTCGAGACTACCACCATTACTGCTACATCTAAATACATAACACCACACAAAAATCCACAAAATCTTTTCAATTTCAAACAATTTTCATTTAAACACTCCATTCAATTTTTTGTTTATCATTAACCACATTTAATCACACATCCCATAATTTTTTCATCCGTTAACCATTTCTATTATGTTTTCCAAACCAACCCAAGTCATTCCACACTATATATAAATTTTTTATCTATTCCATCACTACATGGGTAACTACTAAGAATAACACACCATAGGAAACACAAAAAAAATAGTTATTTAAAAAGGTGAAGATCCTATAAATTAAGGTGTCTCCACATTAAAGACACATCATACCACAACCTCCGCGTTTAGAAACCATTCATGAAATATCATATATCAGTATCTAGAAACATTGTTATTGTTTTGTACATGTTATTAATGGTGAATCAACTATACCAGTAGTTGGTTTTTGGCATAGCGGTAAGCACCCCGTAATCCTACAAGAAAAATGGGTGATCAAAACCCATTGGGTGCATGTACTATAGAAATACTGTAGTGACTGTAGTAGTAGCATCACTATAGAAACAGCGAGCACCGTAGCGGCGGCAGGACAGTGTAGTGGTGGCAGGACACTATAGTATTGGTGGGTATAGTGTGGCACTATAGCAGGTTGGTATTGTAGGAATAAATTTCACATAATGGGCCTTGGGACAAAAATTTGGGCCTACAAATCATGTTATGGGATAAATACCCACTGGGACTTCGGGCTGTGTAATGGGTATCCCTCTACCCAGTTCAAATAGGTCTTTATTTTACTTCAATAATAAATGAGGCTTTACTCCCATCCTTTTAAAAAAATCACATATACCAACATTATTTTCATACTTAAAACTCATACTAATCAGATCACATATCAAAAAAACCAACTCCCAACCCTATCTGGTAACACATTTCCTCATGACCAGTTCATAACCCAGCTATATAACACTTCTTATCCACTCCACCATCAATAAATCTCTCTGCCTAAGATTCCATTACAATAACCAAGCCATTACATAGCACAAAACCATTCTCCCAACCATACTAGACCATAAACTAGAACAAACCCACACATTAACTCACTATATTTTACAATAAAAAACAAAATTACATATGTAAAAAGAAATCCCTTATTTAACTCCACTTATTAATTCACGGGTTATCATAGAAACTATATTTTCCATGGTAATTAATTATTTATCCATGTATATGTCATTAACTAGTTCTATAAATAATTCATTATTCAAGAGGTATCATTCATAACTGAGTTTTTTTATTTTAATTCCTCTTCTACCTCCTTCCAATATTATTAAACTATAACAATATAATAAAAGAAGTATCTTATATATGTTTTTATGTTTTTATGTTAAGGAAATAACCTATATCTATACCCTCTTCCATAAAATGGAAAGTGAAACCACTGTTCATGTGTACGATGAACAACCACATCACGAACAAATGTAATTAGTTTTTCATCATCACCTCTAGAGACTATTTATGAGGATGAATTTATTGTATAGAAGTTATATTTATGAAATATTTATTATTATGTCAAAATTAATAAATCAAATACTCTCTTACCTTACCATCTATAAAAAAATGATAACATATTTCTTGTGTACGTGTGGACTACCACCTCCACAAAGCAATGTGATTCATTTTCCATAACCACATCACATAGATGACACATATAAATTTATTTAATTAAATATTTTGGTATTGATGATATATTTATCATTTTTTAAAATATAAAATAATACCTAAGTTCTTTCTATCATGACTATTGAAAAATAGAAATGACACCCTTGCGTACATATGTCTTATCATCTCTGTGATTGAAATATATTTAATTTTTCATAACCATAAGTCTTGTTTGGTTTTATAATTATAAATAATTTATAAAAATAATAATTATTTTATTATTATTATTATAGAGCTAATTTAACAATTTCCTATTTTATCATAGTCAACCAACCAAATTCATTTTGGACATATGATCCAAATATCGTGAAAACCATTTAAGTGAACATAATTGATTAAGTAATTAAATATGGAAGGGTAATAAATAAAATTAAATGAATAGTAAACATGAAAAATTTTATTAATAAAGTAAATAATTGACATAATTATATTATTCACAAAGATAATGAACATTTGTGATGGGTCATACATGAGGTTAGGGATTTCATCTCAAGTTTCGTCCAATGAGGCATTTATTTTATGTACTGAATTTATTTTATATGGTCTATATACTAAAAATTTTATATGTAAAATCATCAATCATTTATAATTAATTGTATTTTATGTTTTATTTTGAATTATTTCATCCATGTTTATTTGACTTTAAAATTACAAAGTGGTAAGGAGTTTCACAACTCAATTACCATTAATTAGGATATATTTCTACTTTATTTACTATGTTATGAACTGATTATATGTGAAATGTCCTATAAATGTATTATTTTTTATTTCTATTTTTGGGTGGATTTAAAATTTTCACCCATAAATACTTCATTGATTAATTCTCACTTCAATGGTATGATCTATATAAGATATTTCATCTCAATTTCCACTCCATTGAGACAGGTTTGGTATTAAACACCTTTTTATTTTTGTGAGTTGTATCTACATCCCCTTTGAGTTTTTATATAATAAATATTTCTATATTAATATGGTTTAATGATTAATTACAATTTATTTCTTTCATAGGGGTTATGATTAAAGAGTTACAATAGTGGTAAGGGATTATTTCATAGTATCATAATTATTAATGATTATTTATGTTTAAGCCTTTGGTGTAGAAATTATTTTATCATTCTATCTTAAACCCAAAAAATTTTAGTCTCCTATTGTTATTTCTAGAAAATAAAATTTTCCCTTTTTCCACTCTTTAAGTACCCAAGATACGAAAATCATGTTTTAAAGGGAAGCATTCTTTTTTCTTCTTGATCATGAATCATTCTCTTCCATATCCATATTTTATTTAATAAGTTTTAAAGAGTATTTTTAATATTTTCTAAACATGTATTAATGAAATTTTTACCCACATTAGAATTATTACAAAATGGTTCAAAAAAAATCTCCCAATCATTTTCCAAACAAGATACTATTTTTAATTTTTACCTAAAATCTAAAAGTAATATTTTTTTAACATACTCTACATGAATTGAATTTCCCACTGAAATGACAAATCATTGATTTTGTTTTGTAGTTCCTTGAAACGTGTGTTCTTGATTTAAGAATCACTGTTTTCAGGCAATTTCCATTGGATTTATTCATGGAACCGAAAAATTCCAATAGTTATTTTTCCAAAGAGGACCTACTTTCCAAAGGCTGGCATTCATTATGTTTTAAAATTTACGATACTTAAGAGTGTGCATTGGTTGATAGGATGGGAGGTCGAACTCATCACACCCTTTTAGGGAGAATTATTTTCTATTATGGGACTCTCTTTGTAAAATTAAAATATTTTCATGTATCCTTATTAATTCAAAAGTATATCATATGTATCCCTTGGAATTTATAATCACTTATTAACATATTCAAAACTTTATAATCATCAGTATGTATTCCAGGTTCTTCATTAATGGAAATATCCATATGTATTTTAGGTTTTCCATCAATGGTATCCTCTAATATACTGATTAGAGATTCTTTTAATCATAGTTGTGATGATACTGGTTTTAAGCCACTCATTAGAGAACTCTGGAATTAATTTTCCTCCAGGGAGACGAAGGTTTATTTTGGTCTTGGGTTCAATCCTATAAAATGGTCTACCTATGTATCCTTATGAAAGGAATCAAAAACCTCATAGTTCGGTTTTTCTTAATAGGACACATCATACCCATTAAGGTCATTTGATAAGTACCTCTAAGTGGAAGGTGCTTAGTGGAAACTTAGTGTGGGACTTATGATGAAGCATCCTAAGAAAATTGGAAGGGATATGGGTTTCCAAGTATGATCAGTCCCTATTGAGAATATGGCCCAAAAAGAATATGGTTGATTTGAAGTGTTGGGTTTGAACCTAAAGGAGGCTTTATAAATATCCCATATGGATGGGAATAAAATACTACATATTTCTATGTGTCTCATAAAATATAATGGTCCTTTGAGAGAGATGAGTTTAGGCATACTTCCTAAAAAAGGATGCCTTGATGATTTGGGGATTGAATTTGGGGCTTATTTTCTTAAGGGGGGTGCCCAAATTTGGGGAATTTAGGGTTGGATTCTTGAGGAGGATATCCAATGAGCTCAGGCTCTGAAAGATCTTTCTACATATTTTGATTTGAACAGGAATCTGATTTCTTATAGTTTCTTCCAATGAGTTTTTCTACACAAGTTGTAACCATCAGGCATCGTTAATCCCATGTGAGTAATTCTCGGTGTGAGAAACAAGAGGATGTTAAAGATTCAACAATGAAATTTAACACTTTAAAAATTTTCCTCCATGATGATGGAAGAGGGTGTGTTAACCGTGGAATAGGGTGAGGTGACGAACATACCCTCTGATCAATTTATATTGGACAAGGGTCCATTGTAAGGAAGAAGGGGTGAAGTTGAGTGCCTTATACCAAGATGATTTTCCTGAAATTGGTTTTGGTTGGGGAGGGACAGTTCTCCTATGCTTGTGCAGAACAGAAATTGTAATGTGTACCTTCTCTACCAATGACTTGAGGTTCTGGGTTGCCTCTTTGAGAAGGGTGAGGCCGGTAGCCAACCCTCCTCAAAACCAGGAACTTCCCAAAACTGTTTCTAGGAGAAAAGTCCATGTGAATGTGGATATACAAACGAACAAATATCTCATGAATCCTAACACCATTTTGAAACAAATGTGGGAAACCTCTGACTATGGAAATACAAACCCAAATAGAAGGCACACTGATATTCCTTTCCCAAAGGTTTGAGAAGTCAGGAGGTTTTGGTGGAGTCTTTAACTTATCCCCTTTCAGATAAGGGAACCAAGGAAGCAGATAACCCACCATGAATGGATTTTAAAAAGGGTACTTGAGTTGGTCGCGTAGGTCCCTCATGCAAGTATGCCGAATAGGTACCCCGTGTAGATGTATTGCGTAGGTATACCATGCAAGTATGTAGCGTAGGTATACCGTGCAGGTATGGCGTGCAAATAAACCACACAAGTATGGCATGTGGGTATAGTGTGCAAATATACCACGCGGTTATGGATGATGATTGAATAATGTTAAGAACTAAAAAACATGCTTATCCCATTTAATTATCTCTTCTCTTATGGTTTAGAGAGATACCTGAGACAATTTGATGGATCTAGGTGAAAGGGCTATGCAATGGGAGCTTCATAGATTTTTTCATTTTTTTAGTCCCAAAATGGGGAGCCAAAGTGCTCTTTTTATATGCACGGATGGGAATGGTCGAAGAAATTTTTCCCGTGCAGGTATTTCACACAGCTTTGCCAGGGAGGTATTCTGTGTAGGTTCACCAAGCATCTTCTGGCATGGAGGTGTGGTTTGGGGCCCCTCCGTGTAGGTATGTCACGCAGCTCCGCCGCATAGGAGCTCCACAGAGGTGCATAAAAAATCTTCTGGCATGGAGATCTACCTCGGAGGTCAGTGGCATAGTTCATCCACGTAGGTCCACTGCGCAGATCTATGAAGTTATTCTGTCATAAATCTCTTTGGGATTATTGTTAATTTTCCTTTTTTACCTTTTTAACCTTGCTTTGGGATCTGAAATATATGGAGTTCTTATTCATAGACTTTTTGATTAATATATCAAGTAGTTTCAACAAAATCCCCCCTCAGGATTGGATCCAAAATATGAAATGAGGGTCAAGACCTGAGGTGAAAGTTTCTTAACAACGTAGGTTTACCATGCAGGTTTACCACACAACAGCTTCTCAGAGGTATGGCGTGAATTGGTTTCACACATTTCAGTCGCGTAGGTCTACAGTTTCATATAAATAGGTCTCACCCTTCAAAAAAAAATTCTTCATCTTTGCTTTCTATGAAATTTTGTATCTCTCGTTGCGTAGCTCATTCGCCCAAATCTTATTGTTTTGTGCTCTCATGTAATTTATTTGAAAAGTTTTCAAGGTAAAATTAATTGTGCAATAAAGTTATGCCAAATGAATTCACTGATGGGGTTGCTCTAGGATCTTTGGTGAAGGACCTACATGATGGACCTCATCGAAGGACCTACGTGACAGGCCTCGTTGAAGGACATACATGTCGGGCCTCGTCGAAGGACTTACGTGATTGGCCTAGTTGAAGGTCCTACACGACGGACCTCATCGAAGGACCTACGCGACATGCCTCGTCTAAGGACCTATGTGAATAGTGTCCTTTGCCAATTTTTTTTGATTTCCTCTATAAAATTCTGGCATGGAAGTTTGGTAATTCATTTCTAGGAAACAATGACTCATTTGATGACTCATACTGAAGAAGCTAAGGCTCACCAAAATGAAATTATGAAGATCATCGGACCAGACTATTATGAAATTGTTGAGAGTACTCTTCCTGGTCTATGGAAGGGTTTGATTCCATAAAAATGTGACTATGCACAAAGTCCTTATTTACCCTTGTACAGGCATGGGATTTTTCAATATTCCCATGTTCCATCTGTTAAGAATTACTTTAGAAAGAACCAGTTTCATCAATACTCCAACTGTAACAGCATGAATATTAGTGCAAGGGGGTTCCAATACATGAAAGAACAGTCCTTATTAGCTTCATCCTTCATCACAATTGTTTCACTCCCGATATGAAAGATCATGTTATAGAGACAAGACCACATCGTTATGATTCCACTTTTTGAGCTTCTCAAATAGATTAATATAATGGTTGGAAAGAAGATTAGGGCCTTCATTCTGGATTGGGTGTAAACCCGTGTGAATGTGGGAATTCTGGGTATGTCGGACTTGTGCAGAATTCAAAAAACAGTTATCAGACGTTGATATCTACGAAGCTATCTGGATGGGGAAAACATATGATTATAAAAATGAATTCATTCCTGAATTACTGAGCAGATGGAGTCCAAAAACAAATTCCTTTCATTTGACACACGATGAAGTTGCTATTAGTCTCTGGGACATTTACCAAATAGCTGGAGTTACCATTCTTGGGGAAATGTATGATGAATTCATTACTCCTACTAAAACATGGGGTAATGCTTCTAGAACACCACTACTAGATCATGAATTAATTAAGATAGTGTAGAATTTACCTAAGAAAAAGAAAGATATTCATGCTATAGTTTGGATGGAAGCCTTCTTAGAACCAACAATAGAGGAAGGACCAACCTGTGGGCATCCTACTGTTTTTCCTTCTGTAGATAATCGAGGCAGTTCGGGCATATATTGGCCTATGTTGGAAAGAGGTGATTATAATAATTGGGGATATAAATTCAAACCTGATATAGATGAAAAGTTCACTTAGATTCCTTCCTTGTTATGTGGATAAGTGTTTATTTACTTCCAGTCAATGAATCTGGAGGTGGTGTAAGATCAGGGACTTTCATCATTACAGCTAAATTGGTAGAGGAGAGGTATATTGGGCTAGAAACCCATGTATTAGCAAGAATTTACCATTTCCTCCTGAATTTATACAATAATAAGGCTCCATTTATGATTTTAGGGCCATTACAAGTGTTGTGGGGCTCCATTATAGCCCATTTTTCTTCATACACAGTGTTGAATTCAGTCAGAGTTCCCAAATGGTCGATTTACCCCATTTTTACCGAAATTTTCTGGTATTAAGCCTCTGAAATTGAGACCAGACGAGGTGTTAAAGGTATTGAATGTCTCAGGAGAATTCATCTTCTTTACTTTTGGTAACCCACCAGTTGGAACATTTGTTGATAATTTTAAAGAAATAAATTGTGAGTTGAGATCTTATATGATGGCATTCAGGGATGGAGTATTATTGACTAGGATTGATGGTGAAATTATCTACGAGGCTTATGTTCCCTATTGGTTTTCTCTTCAGTTAAGATGCCTTCATCAATCAAACAATTTTCCACCAACGTATGTCAGACAAGAGAAACACCCAATTGTAGCATAACAATTTTAGATTCTAATGGATTTAGGGGTATCCAAATTGTTGATTATGCTACCTCCACTAGATGAATCAATTTGATTGGAAGTGGGGAATGCCAAAGCATGGGCCTCTTCGTATCCTCAAGGGGCTTTGATGAAAGGAATATATCTATTGGTGGCTAAAACAACTGTTGCACGTGGAAATCATGGTAAGAAGTCCAAGGCTAGAGATGATACAGATGTTTTGGAGGTTTCAGAGCCCTCAAAATGTCTTCGCATGAGGTATACCAAGAATAATAGGGCTAGAGAATCAAAACCTCAAACACCAAGGTGATATAGTCACCACCATCAAATGGAGATTCCTATTCCATCTGTTGAACTTTCTGAAGAAAGGAGGCCTGATGAAGTTCTCTAATAAGAAGGAATTGAATCTCATCCAAATTCAACCATACCAAGATTGAAATATTAGTGACCTTCAGCCATTCAACATTAGGAGACTGTATCCCATTATCTAAGGGATGCATGGGAATTTCTCCAGAATGGCATTCGAATACCATATATTGGAGATATCAAAGCACCTTCTAATTGAAATCCAGAAAATAATGTGGCTAGAGTACAGAATTATATTGTGGAGATGGAGGTTTTTATATATGACACAGATGAATAAATCCCAGCCTCTAAACGAGTTTCTCAAATCCTGTACTTAGGAGTCCATGAAGGGGTAATTATCGACTCTGAGGAGACGTGGGATATTTATGTCAACACTGAGAATGAATTTCTCTTTTTCATTTATCTCAACTATATTTTTTCATATATCATCATTAACCTTGATGAAAATATATTTATGCATCTTGAATGTCGAGAAGGAAGATCTGGACGAATTCTTGAATCACATCAGTATGGTCTTACCTGCTCTCCTATTGACAAAAAAAAGATCCATCTAGGTCGCCAGAACATTCCCCAGGAGCAAGAATCATGTCTAGGGTAATGGCGACAGATAATCCTCAACTATTACCTCAAGTTTCCCCTACTAAGAATGGTGATTCAATCTCTCCCTAAGATTTTGATGAAAAATACAAGAGAGAAATGATATTGATTCGAAGCGTTCGTCGAAGGAGTAAGTATTTATATGATCCTTAGGGCATACTACTTTCTCAATATATTACGGTAACCAAAATTTATCCTCTTGTAGGATCTATATCTCTCTCCTCTCTCAAGGGATTAAGATATGATTCTTCAAGACCATTAAAAGAAGCCCCAGAGAAATCCCAGGTTCATGCTGACGAATCTGCAATTTTATTAGATAAATCATCAAAAGATTAATCTATACCTGCTCCTGGAACTGTTGAGAGAGGGGAATGTCATGGTATGATTAAATAAAATCATCAGTTTCTTTTGTCAAAGGATCCTAAAATAATAAACACTGATGTTCCTACTAATTTAGAAGAAAGGAATGAAGATCCAGGGAAATCTAAGACCAATGATGATATTGACTCAAACCTGAAAAGACCTGATACTATCATAAAAATTGAATAGTCAGCAGAACAAAATGTCAGCAGAGCCAATTTAGGCATCAACCAATGTTTGTGGGATACCTTAAATAGTGAGGATGTTGTAACATTTCAGGCCGTATACACTGAAATGATAGACACCCTTAATCCAATTATTGATATTCCAAGTTCCATCAAGGAGTTTGGGTATTTTCATGAATAATTGGAAGGATATAAGTCCCTATTATTGTTTTTTTATACATAAATTCTCCTAAACTTTATTCTTTACATCAAATTTAACCTTATGCAGCTTTATCTGTAGAAAATGGTGCAAAGGATATTTAGGAACAAGGTTTTCCACTTTATCCTTCTGTTGGGGATGAATAAATATCTATAAAGGATCCTTCATCAAGAGATGTTCCAAAGCCTTAAAATTTCATAACTGAGAAAATTTAAGGAAATTCCCATTCTCAAGAAACATCTACTCAAAACACTGAGGTTGAAAATATGGGGAATGAATCCAACCAAGTAGCTGACTTATTATTGGGTTAATATAATCGGATGTTTGAATTATATTTTTTACCTCCATTTGAAACTAATAATGACCTTGATTTTATCATTTAGGGTTATTAATTCCTAGATCATAAGGTGAAGCTTCTATTGTCCCAAGAGAAGTAGAGAAAGGTAGCTCTTTAAGTGACCTATTTCCAGAGTACATTTTACCTCATGGAAGTGACTCAGATTCAAACTTAGTGATGCAATATGATCTTGGTATGGCCCATAAGAAGACATGGCGGCATATCTTGATAATAATTGCTGAAAATCCTTTAGATGAATTATTGTCACATTTTTTAAAACTCCCATCATTATTCTGCATATTGGGATTTTGTGGATTTAATTATCGGATAGTATATGATTCCATAAAAGAGATTATTCACCGATGGGAGTAGGATCATAAGCTGTGACAATATTTTGAAGAGGATAAATTACATATCAATATTGAGGGCTTTCAGGCTATAGTAATTGAGGCGGAGGAAAATCGTAACAAGAAATCACTCAAGATTATCCAACAAATCAAAGAAACCACAGAGGAGTTGTTATATCTTCAACAGAAACTTGATGTGGTTTATAAAAATCTTGAACAATTGAATCAGACATTAAGAGAAACCTAATTAGAGGGGATAACTTTCATTTCAACTGCTAAGGAAGCACTTTTTCAGGCAGAGGAGGCTGGAGTTTCTCAACTATCTCTACTTTAATTGGGAACTGATAGATCTTATAAAGTGGTCCAACAAATGAAAATTCATGTTGAGAGTTCATTCTAAAACATGATAGAGATGCCTCATTTTGTAGATGGCCCTCTATATTCATAAGAATGAAATAAATTTTGTTTGCAATCATAATGATATTTAGTTTTTTTTCATGATTTCAATATGAAAAATAAATGATGATAATGATTCATTTATGTTAAACAATCACTATAATAATAATAATAATAATGAAGTGCTAAAAAATATCTTATTAAGCTTAGGGACCTAATGAGCATAATTTTACTGTTTCTATGGTTATATGAATAACCCCACAAATTTCGTATCTTTTGAACTCCTTTTTTTATTGCTCAATATTACCTAAATCATACAAAAACATGTGTTTAGTGAGTTGGGACATGAATTTTGTTTAGAGTTCCCTTTGCAGGTTCTCAATATAATGAGTACTGAGTCTTTTGTTACTAGTAGTTTAGATTCATTCGTGTTGGACTGTAAAGGGATAATATTTTGGGTCGAATTTCTTTGACCATAAATTTTGATTAAGATTCCAAACAAGAATCAGTGGCTATGAATTGCTTTAATATTCGTTAAACATCTCCACGGGGAATCTTGACTCATGATTTTTTCGGTCACCAAATCTTAAAACTGTATCAACATAAGGGGTGTCTTTTCCCAAAACGACATTACCATTATTTAACAAACCCGTTATGGGGGCCACATTATGCAGGGCCAACTGGGGAATATGCTGCATAGCCAAATAGTGGCATCATTTGACTAACATGCCTGTTATGTAGGAGAATATTGTAAGGCTTCCTAAGGGATCATGCTACATAGTCAAGCAAAAGAGTTCTTTAGGAATTCAACATTTTCTACTAATAGATTGGGGGAAATATGATTTGGGTGAATTAAGACCACAGTTGGTGGTTTTTCCAAGGAAATGAATTTTAATAATGAAAACAGATATTTTAGACCAACATATGTCATGAATAAGAAAACCATTTTTATACAAATTTGGTGTATGTGTAATGGGTAAACATTTATCAGAAATGGGGTGATTTCTGATATTGTACTGTTCAATTTGAAGTCATGTATTGAGGACATTGGTACTATGTAGTTTTAAGTCATGCAGTGAGGACATTGTGTGGAATTAATTTAAAGTATTTTTCTCTGACAAAAGGAATGAAAAAACACTCCCGATTTCTTGATAATTTGTTTGGAAACATACTATCATATTCTGGTATGGAAGGGAAAACTATAAACTATGATTTAAGAATTTTTGGAACCGAGGAATGATATGGGAAAAAAGTTAAAATCATTAGAGGAATTCTTTTCTAAGAATGAAGTTACCATTACTTGACAAACCCATTATTGGGGCTGTATGATGCAGGGCCAACTGGGGCATATAATTCATATCCAAATAGTGTAATCTTTTGACTAATAGGCCTGTTATATAGACAACACATGCAAGGCCGCATAAGGGCACGTGCTGCATAGTCAGGAAAGAAAGCTCTCAGAAATTTGACGTTCTATTGCAAAAAGTTGAAAAAAGTTTATGGAGATTTAGATTTTCCAAAGCATATAATTTAATTTACGGGGAAAGGTACCTGAATATGGGAAGTGTATTTCCAATCAAGATATCCAATGAATCAGTGGAACATGACATTTACGAAGGTCTGACCCAAACGTAGAAGATATGGTGTCTATAGTTTTATGTCATACAACTAGGACCAGAAATGGAAACAGTATATGATATGTGGCCAAGTGAATTCAAGGTTATTCCCTAGTGCATCGAACACATGGTGAAGGAAATGTGTAATCCATGGTCTTGCATATTTTCATATTGTGAGAAAGATAATGGGATATGTATACTTGAATGACTGTTTTAAAATACATATTCTTATATATTGTCATCAAAGTTTGAAAAGGTCAAAGATACTATAACCAAGAATGAAATTATTATTATTTGAATAAACCATTATAGGGGTTATATTAGGCAAGGCCAACTAGGGCATATGCTGCATAACCAAATAATGGAATCATTTAGATGAAAGGCCTGTTATGTAGGCCACTTATGAAAGGCCGCCTAAGGGAACGTGCTTTATAGTCAAGAAAAAGAGCTCTTAAATATTAGAAACTCTGTCACTAGAAACCGTAAGGATGATTAGGAGAATCTAGAAATATTCAAGATTAAGAGTGTGAAATGTGGGAGGAGGTCTTTCATAATGCACATGAGAAAATTTTGAATTAATATTTTTTATGAGTATTATGTCCTTTACACAGATCTGACTCAAATTTAAAATGGAGAAGTTATTTGTTTCCTTTGAATGAATATGATGATGTGTGGTTTTAAGTCATGTAGTGAGCACATTATACTATGTAGTTTTGAGTCATGAAGTGAGGAAATTATTAACCACATAAAAAATTAAATCACCTTATATAAATAATCCATTTACCCAATTCCAAATCCCATGTGATCTATGATCGGTGTGAGAAACAAGGAGCGGTAAGGGTTTCTTTTATAATGAAAAGGTGATGCAAATGAAGAATAGGGGTATTAGATTTCCATGTGATTTAACATCATTTGGTAAGGATGACAATGAACCGATATGAAAGGAAATACATATTGTAACTGGATTAAGGGATAAAAACAAAGTTTCATTATATGTCTTGTTGGGGAAAGAATCAAGTCATACATAGTTCTTTAAAACCTTCCCTATGTAAATTTTATTTTTATATAAGAAATAAAGGGGGGGTTTATCGCATGGCTGGGCCCAAGATTGGAGATCAAGGCATCTCTTTGTATCTCCTTGAAAATGAGAATCAAGCCTTAGGTAGTTCTTGAAAAAATCATTCCTCAAGCAAATGGAGTTTGACATGAAGAATTGTGGATTTTTACACGTTCTTAGAGAACGTTAAATCATAAAATATAAAATGGTATAAGGAAAAAATAATATTTCTTAAAGAAATGGTCTGTATAGATCTAATTCATATATAGGATGAGAAAAAAGAAAATAATAAGATTATGTGATTGTGGTTGGGCCCAGAATTGGAGATTCAGGCGTCTATACGTATCTCATTGAAAATGAGAATTAAGCCATATGTAGTTCTTGAAACATGGTCTCTATGAAGATCTGACTCTGACACAGGAAAGACAGGGACTCATGTACTACTAACAAGTAGTGATGACGTCAATGAAGTTTTCTTATAGAAGCTTCTAATGTCAAATATAGAAAACATTAGTAGTATATATAATGTCATTTAGTTTAACATCATGCTAAAAATTATGAAGATGCTATGCACTTTAAGATCATGCATCATGAACGCTTATGGATGTTATGCAGTTTAATGTCTTGCAACTAAGACATGGGTGTTGTGTAGTTGTAAGTCTTGCAGTAAGGACATTGTTCTATGAAATTTAAAGTATTTTAGTAAGGTCT
The DNA here is from genome assembly GCA_963277665.1 of Viscum album. NCBI lineage: Eukaryota > Viridiplantae > Streptophyta > Magnoliopsida > Santalales > Viscaceae > Viscum > Viscum album. Next base: position 343,130,179 of record OY728135.1, read on the forward strand.
AATGTGGTTTTTATGCAGTTTAATTTCTTGTAACTAGGAGATGGGGGCTGTGCAGTTTTAAGTATTGCAGTGAGGACTATGGTGTATAATTACACAAAGTTTTTTCTTCAAAATTTTGGCATCGGTTGGAGATGTAATGAGCTCTCCATCCATTGATATTAAAGCATAATCTCCATTTTAATAGACCTTGTGTATTGAATAAGGTCCTTCCCATTTTGGTTCAATTTTTGGAGGTTTCTTTCCTGGTATCATTGAAGGAATGAATGAAGGCGAGATTTTTTATTAAAAGCACACGCTATTCTATTCTGATAGACTTCTAGATGATGAAAAGTATGTAATATTTTCTCATCTAATTGCTCCAACTCATTGAACCATTTCTAAAATCTTTCATCTATAGACAACTGGTCACAGATTGCAACTCTAAGTGAAGGAAATTGTATTTCAATTGGAAAAACCCCTTCAGTTCCATATACCAATTAATAAGGAGTTTATTGGGTAGAAGTACGAGTAGTTGTCCAATAATCCCATAAATCATTCAAAAGTTTATCAGGCCATGATTTCTTATCTTTATCCACCATCTTCTGGAGTATATTTTATAGAGTCTTCTTGAAGGCCATTATATGTCCATTGGCCGATGTATGATAGCGAGATGAGTGGTTGGACTTGATATTATGTTCTTGATATAACATTTTTACATCAGTAAAACAAAGATTGCTGCCATTGTCCATAAAAATAGTACGAGGGATGCCAAATATGGTGATGATATTAGTTTTGAAATGACTAACAATGATTTTGGCTCCTACTTCCTTGTGAGGTATTGGCTCAGCCCATTTAGAGAAGAAGTTAGTAACAGTGAGAATATACTTTAACTACTTAGTCGTGGCTGGAAGATAAGGCCCTACTACATCCATTCCCCATGTGGAAAATGGACCAGATTATTTAGCTGTATATATAAACTCCCGCGGTTGATGAATTAAGTTGGCATGCACTTGATAGGGATGACATTTCATAGTGAAATCTTTGTAATCCTGCATCATTTAAGTCCAAAAGTATCCAATCCTTCAGATCTAATCAGAGAGTATGTGCCAAGATTGGTGGGAACCACAAGCTTCTGAATGTACTTCTTTCATGACAACTACGGTCTCTTCTCCATCAATACATCTGAAGAGAATTCCATCAAATCCTCACTTGTAATGGATCTTTTGATGGTATGGAATATCATAAAGAGTAAAATTAGCCTCTCATCACTGGATTTTCTCCTTCTCGGTCCTATTTGGTGGAAGTATCCCATTTTGAGGATTTTCTATGACGGATGTCTCCATCCCATGGTATGAGAATATGGTTTAGAAATAGGAAAAATTTCATTAATTTTCCTCCATTCTGGTTTGAACAAAAGGTAAGACCACCAGGTGATGGGTTATGCTGACAACAGTCGCATCCCGATTTTAATCTGCCAAGGCTGTAGCTGCATTAGCCTCTGCATCTTCTTGGGCATTTTGTGATGGTAGGACATAAGAAAATGTCAGATATGAGGAAAATTCATCCATTAAGTCTCTAACGTAATCACACAAAGGGATTAACTCTTCTTTTTTGATAGAATATTCCCCATTTATTTGTTGATTACCAATTATGAATCACTATTTACCTTTAAATGGTCCATTTTCACTTGAAGGGAGAGTTCCAAACCTGTGATGGGTGATTGATACTCTTCTTCATTGTTGGTACCACCTTCTGATAATAAAAATGAATAAGGCAATATTGCTTTTTCTGGGGAAATAAGGACAATTCTTAATCCAACATTATTGAGTTTAGTATTTTCCAATCTCTTCCCTGTTGGACTTCCAGAAGCACCATCAAAATACATTCCACATTTTGAGAATTATCTTGAATAGATAAGACCTCTTCATTAGGAAGTTCAGTATTAAACGATGTGTCTTCCGTAGACGGGTGCTCAGCAAGGAAATCAGCCAAATCTTGGCCTTTTATTGGCTTTTAAGGAACAAACTAGATATAAAACTGTTCAAAAATAACCGCCCACCGTGCTAGACATCTTGTAAGCAGAGGGAGATTGAGGATAAATCTAAGAGGGTTATTACGAGATACTAATTCATCCTCATGATTTTGCAGGTAGTGTCTTAATTTCTAAACTGCAAAGATTAATGTCAGGAATCACTTCTCAATACTAGAATACTGATTTTACGCATCAATAATAGTGCGACTGAGTTAATAAAGGTTGTTTTCATTCCCAAAATAATTCTTTTGGGCAAGGAAGGCACCTACTGGTCACTCTAAATCGTTCATTTAGAGAATAAGGGGTCTTCTTTCAATAGGTGGCATCAATACTGGTGAACTCAAGAGATATTTCTTGAGTATATCAAATGCTTCTTGGCTATCATCATTACATTGGTAGGTAACTCCCTTCTTCATTAATCTGGTGAAGGTTAAACACTAGCCTACCAAATTGGTGATAAAGAACTGAATATAGGCCAAGTGTCCTTGGAGTCCTCTTAATTCTTTCAAATTTCGAGGACGTCACATTCCAAGGATTGATTTTTCTTTCTCAGGATCAACATCAATACCATGATGGTGTAAAACGAAGCCAAGGAATATTCTTGAGGTTACCCTGAAAGCACATTTTAAGGGGTTCATCTTCAAATTATGTTGCTGAAGTTTGTAAAATATGGTTTCTAAATCATCCAAGTGATTGGAACATTGTTTGGATTTGACTTCCAAATAATCCATATAACATTCAAAAAATTTCCCTAAGAAGGGTTTGAAGATATGGTGCATGGCACGTTGGTATGTCGCACCTGCATTCTTTAAGCCAAAGGGCATTATCCTATAGAAAAACACACCTTGAAAATCTCTAAAGTCTATAGATTCTTCATCCTCTAGGGCCATTTGAATTTTATTATACCTAGAGCTACCATCCATAACGGAAAGTGCTTCATATCCAGCTGTTGAATCATTTATAAGTTTTTTTAATCGGGACTGGAAAATTATCTTTAGGAAAATTCCAGTTAAGACCTATGAAATCAATGTTGACTCTAATTTTCCCATTCTCCATTTTCACTGGGAAAATATTGGGCAACCATTTGGGATACTGAACTTCCCTGAACATGTTATCTTTTATAAGCTTATCAATGTCAACATAAATTTTAGGGGCATGAGTTGGGTGTGTTCTCTTTGCAGCTTGCTTGAATCCACGATGTTCTTCTAGAAAACCCAAATGACTGGTGGCTACATTAGGATTAAGTCTTAGATTTTCTATATAATTCCAAGAAAATAAATCTCGATGTTAACTTAGAAAGAAAGTATACACCTCTTTCTCTTTAGAGGTTATGACTGCACTAATTAGAATGGGGCGTGGATCTTCTTCTTGTACCCATATTTATTTCACTTAGTTCATCCACGATGGTAGATACAACTTCTTCAAATTTTGGTGGATCATCACCGAGATCTTCATATTCTTCCTCGTTATGTGTAACCTCTTCTGTTTTCACTTTCATTGTAGATAACAAGGTAATACTCCCAGAGTTAGGGGAGGTGTCAGTATTTGAACATCCCGAAGAAAAAGACACCATATCGGACCCTACTGAGGACGAAGGGTCTTCCTGTGGTAAAGATGGATTGATGGATTGAGAATCTACATATTTTTATTCCTCTAACATTGCAACAATTTATTCTATTCTGATTAATGAAGTAGAGGCTCGTTGTAGTTCATCCGATGAAATGAAAACATCTCCATTCAGGTTTCCATCATTTCTTGTTGTATCAATAATTCCTCCCATGTTGTCAGGTTCAATCGCCAAAATTGACATTATGGGAATTACTGGATGAGTTCATGGATTTGGTTTTACCCTTTTAATTCTATTGATGGGTAACACATAATCTGTAATCAAATGCATGAATGGATTTGCTGAAATCTTTTGCAGTCCATTTCGAGCATTAACTCTGGTTATTTTTTCATCATAGACTTTGTTCCTTTTTTGTGATAAAATTGTGGCTCAATTTATTGAGATTCACATCCTTTGAAAAAATCCTTGTCACCATACAATGTCCCCATTTGACCATTGAAACAATATTTCAGACATTGATGGTATGAAAAAGGTATGGATGCATGTTGATGTAACCAAGGCCTTCCAAGCAAAATATTTAATGTTGTGTCCTGACGAAGAAACATGATATCAGAATTAGACACTAGATCTCCAAACTGATTTCTAAGTGTAATTTCTCCCAAAGGTTCTTGTTCATTCTTTTCATATCCTTGCAACATTAAAGTAGAAGGATATAAGTCACATTCAGTCATGTCCAATCGACGAAGTGTATGAACGGGAATGAGGTTGACCCCAGATCCATTATCAATGAAGGCTCGTTGGATATCTATGTCATGGACCTTTCCAGACAAACACAAAGGTCTGATATTCCCATGTACAACATGGTATTCATATTCATTCATTAAATATATGACTGTATGACATTTTTTAAGATCATTCCCTATACGATAAACCTCACCAGTAGCAACTTCGGTTTCAAATTTTGGAGCACTTGACAAAGACTTAATGAGTGCCTCTCGAAGATCTTTTGATAAATTAAAAAAATCCAGAATTGAAAACATGGCCGATACATGGGCCAATTGTTTCAAGAAATCATAATTTTGGTCTAAAGGTATGATTTTCCTAGCAATGGAGATGTGGTTTTGCAGGTGCTTTAGAAGTTGATGCGTCCGATGTAGTCGTATTCTGTGTTGAAACAAAAGCCGGAAATACTGCTGAATTTGGTAAATTACACTGACTAAGTCTATTCATATACAGAGAAGAATATGGTGTGGCTTCTAATTGGTCTTCCAAAATAATTGTATTAGAACCGAGCCTTTCTTTCATAGAAGAAACTCCTTGTTCTTATTGATCTCATTGAAGGGATCTTCCACGAGTTTCTGCCTCATACATTGTTCGAGCAGGTGTAGAGATAAAATGGTGGTTTTTGGAATTCCCATGTCTTCCCCTATATCCTCGACCTCGACCCCTTCCTCTAGTTCCCCAAATTGTTATGAATAATTATGGTTCAATACAATCAGAATCACCATTGTTATAAAGATCCATTAAATTCCACTATGGTGGCGGTGTGGTGGTGAAGGTGAGTGGCACATCCACACTATTCTTTGGGAGGTTCAGGGTTCGAATCCTGGGAGTCCACTTTCAGGGGAGAGCCTCTCCCCTGAGACCCACCCACATTACTAGGTCTCCCGGTCACATCTAGGTGGAAAAAATGGGGTGCGGCCCAATCGCTGATGGATTTCTTGATGGTCCATCGCTGTCGGGCCATCACCCTCCGGGACGCTCTTCCATCTCGGATGGCAATGGCTCCTTCTCGACTGGGGCTCTCTCTGGAGTGACCCCTTCATGGGGATGGGGGTTCCCTTGTGTGGAGGGTTCAAAAAGGACACACAGGGGAATTCCCTTTTAAATAAAAAAAATAAAGATCCATTAAATGGATAACATTAACAAAACTAAAGATCAATTCTTTGTCTGATGGGGATTCTGCCGAACAAGTTACTTCTGGTTGTACCATTTGGAAGGGTGGTGCTCGTGATTTTGAAATTGATTGCATAAAATCTAACAGGGTTAAGGAAATATTTGGCCTTGATGTGAGATCTTTCTCTTCTGACTGCTCTTTATCCTTATAACCACTTTGTTTCTTTGAAAAATGTCCTTTGGATAAGATGGTTTTGTTGTGGCTAGAGTTGTAGAAGACACAATTGGTTGCATCAACTATTTTCATAAAATATCAGGAGACCGATTGATTGTTTTCCTGATCATCCAATCATCATATTTTTTCACAATCTACTTTTAACATCTTTCCATTCACATTCTTCCTCTAGATTAGTAATAGTAACACATGCTACTTGAGCTAATAAACTTTTCAATTTTACTTGCACAGAGTATACCGTATTTTGAAGAAGGTATTTGACAACAAATCACTTCTAAAGAGGGTTCCCCAATATCTGATGAAAGGGACAATAATTTAGATGATCTTCATCTCCATCTTTATTTGGATTCTTCCGCCTTGGCAACCGAACCAAATTGTTTTCGACAGTTGAGATAAAGTAACCAGGAACTTGTTCGTTCCTGAAATAATAAACATTTTTCTTTAATTCATCAAAGTATTTCTACCTTTGATCTCTTTGATCATCTTGATGACACAATCATTGATACTGATGCTCAGGAGGCGGAGCCCTTTAGTATGATAAAGGTCTTGATGTAAAAGCAGGTGGATGTTCCTATTTGAGTGTGGTTGTAGCAGCTTATTCCTTTCCTATCCTCCTTCCTAGAGCTGATGGAATTACACTAGTTTTAGCCTTAGATTCTATAATATAGTCTTTTATCTTCTGAGCAATTGAATTAAGGTCTCAAAACCCTTCTATGTATTTCACAGGGATCAACGGTGTGCGTAATTCATCATGCAGATTTTCCACACAGATTGGCAGCAACTCTTCTTGAGGGAGTGCTAAACTTGAGGAATATGGTAATCCCTTCCATCTAAGAATGAAATATAAAACACTTTCATTCTACCTTTATTTACAATTAGTAAGATAAAAAAATTTCGTATTCGGTAGTGTTGAGACAATTTGAAGAAGGAATTTCTGATGGAGATCTTCCCATCCATTAATTGATCGAGATTGCAAACTTGTATACCACACAAAAGTTGGTCCTTGTAATGTCTGTACAAAACACATAATCTTAACAGCTTATTATTATTGAGACATTCCCATCATAGGATGACAATGAGAAAAAAAATGTGTTGAGTGTTTTTATGTATCTCCTGAACCATTAAAAATTGGGAATGTGGTATTCACCGAATTTGGTGGGGGAGGAATTGCATCCACCCATTCAGGGTAAGCTCCCTTTTCCTATTGAACTGTTGCACATTAATCATCCATAGCTTCAAACCGAGTCTTTATTGCCTCAATTTTGTTCATAATCATTTGGGGAATATTAGGATGAGCTTTATTTTTTGCAGGTATAGCAACTGGAGTTTGAACTGGTGAAACAACTGGTAAAACCACTAATGGTGGTGTTGATATCTGCCTTGGATAACCCACAGGAATAGATCTATCAGGATGTATATGATCTTGTCTTGATTTTGTACCCAATGGAGGGAATTCATTATCCACATCTATAGTTACTACATATCCCCTTTGCTGAGGATCTTCAACATGATTTTCAAGTTGAGGACTTTCTAAGGGAGTATGTCTAGCAGAAATGTTATTTTGAAGAAACTATGTATTGAGTATTCTCAAATCCTTAATTTCCTATTATTACAATGAAAATATCTCTTCAAGTGAAAGAGATTGACCTTCTCCAGTGGAAAATTGAGATGCAATCTGACTTTTTTCCTCTCCCCTTGTTAGATGATTTTCGGAGAGGGGGGATTTGGTTATTTGAAGGCATACCAAGATTCTGGGTAAGACTTTGATTTTGGGTATGCCCACCTTCTTTATTTTCCTCTGAGTGTACCATATTGTGGACAAGAAATTCATCTTTTGATTCCCCAGAAATGGACATTTTTTTTGGAGGATCTTTTATAATGGTATTGATAACATTCACTGAGCATAATGCATTGATGGCAGTATATCAGTGTTTCTGCTAGATCATCATCCATTTTATCTTTCACGAAACTCTATTTTCCTATATGAATAATTTCATCGAACTGTTTGGCAGACAGTAACAGTAAGGGAAACATTGGATAGTTCAGTTTTATGATTTCTTCATGGCTTCAACCCTAATTAGGAGAAAAAAAACTTCTATTGATGAGGGGATTGTAGATGTGAAAAATCCCCTAGCCTTGCAGGATGGGGTTGATCCTATTCTTCTTATTCAAATCTTTGAACATTGTTTAATGAATTTGAAGGTTGAATTAAATTAGCCCCTTTTCTGACAAGCTACGGTTATTCTTGAATCACTATAGCTGAAATTCGTGAAGCTTCTCTTCTGATTTTGTGGATTTTGGTTCGGATATTAGCTGGGTGCATCATTTGAAAATCATGTAAATCATCTATTTCAGAAGATCATTGGGCTATTTTAGATATATTAATTCTATGATGCCTGACATCCTCTTAACATGATGCTTGCTAAATATTCTTATAGACTTGATGTAAAAGTAGCTCGACAAATTTTTTTCTTAGGGCCTGAATCTGATGAGAACTGGTTGAGGCCTATTCTTGAGCGTACATTTTATTACATACAAAACCTATTGATTGGGGCCAACCGTGGGCAATAACATTGCATGAAAACACTTTTGGTGGACTTTGCTAATTTTGGAGTGCAGTAAAATGCAATGCTCCATATACACCCCATCCTCTAATGTGAACACTAGATGGGGAATCAGATATTAACTAGCGCAGTCTCTTTAGAGCATTGAGACATGCATGCTGAAGGGTTCTCTGCTGTTTTTCACCATTTGGATGTTGGGAAACTAAGATAGATTCCAAGTTAATTTGGAACTATAACCCTTCTATTACCTTTACATGATTTTGATATTCATCATATGATAATACATTGGTTTTCAAATGATGAATCGTTTTCCTTAAGATGAGACTAATTTCATGAATGTAATCTTCTATTATCAATTCGGGAATATCATACTGAGAATTTGGAAAAGGCCAGAACATGAATGGTATTTCCCCTTTAGCTAATGTTTCCTCATGTTTAACACATCTTTGTTATATTTCACTAGAGGTTTCTCCACTTGGTCTGACCAGAGTTGATGCTCTAAATTAGAAGATAAATGACCCCAGGTAGGTTTATAGAATTTTTGTTCCCTTAATATGTCCTCTGACTAAGAAATTGTTTCACCCATAAATGATAAGTCATCAGACATGACAGGACTTGTGTTTTCAGGTGCCTCAAGATAGGAGGCCTTTCTTGTTTCTAAATTGTCAATTATGGAATTGTATTGATAATATGAGATACTCCTACGGAGAGTTCTTTCACAGCGAGTGCCATCATGGGGAGTATCACCCTAGTGGATTATAGAAAGGGTTAAATCTTCTTGCTCCTTGGTCTTCTGTCCACACGGAGGGTTGTCGTGGCCCTCATCTGGAGATAGAAACTATGGATTGACCAAATTTTCATGAAGCATGCCTTTATGATGAAGTGTATGATGAGAAACCTCATAATTACAACTACCACTCCCAAAATTTGGTAATGATAGGGTAGGATCTAGAGCATCAACAGATAAATTTATGAGGGCTTCATGATCTCTAGAATTAAGAGGAGCTAAATCACAGCATGCCCCTTGATTTTCCAATGGTGTTTGGAGAGACTTATTTTTGGATGTTCTCTTATACTTAGTTGTCGCCACCCACTAGGAGAAGTGGTTATAATGGGAAGGTGTATGTGTCTGCCTTAGATTACATACCAGAATAGACCAATTAACTCCAATTGGAATGGTTGTATGTTCCCAATCCGGTTGTTCATATGATATGGGGGAATATGCCTCATGACCCTCCTGTACTGGAACAGAGGTGTGTATCTACTCTGGGATGGCATGACGATGTGTCATCACATGTCTGGGGACAGATTTATATGTTTGTTCCCATGATATTACTGAAGTAGTTGTGAAAATATCCTAGCATGCTTCCAGAATATGGGCAGGGATATGTGTCTGCCCTTTCACCATTGAAAGGATGTGTTTGGTGACTTCAGTGGAAGGAATTGGAATATACATCCATTCCATATATGAAGTAGGTGTATGTTCCTGCTCTTTCCATTCTTTTCCTAACAATGGATATTGACAGTACTCAATCATGGGGCAGAGAGTTGGGTCTTCCCCAAATTTGTCATCAGATCTTTCTGACATACTTCTCCTGGTGCTACCAAATGAGACTATTGGAAGGCTTGATGAACATTGGTAGGTGTATGTACCTGCTTTCTGTTTTCCATCAAGTATGGTTGATGGATTTCCTTCAATACTATCAGAAGAGACTGATGACATAATTGGTGATTGTAAACAGGTGTATATTTCTGTTTATCAGTTTCCGCCATATTAAATTGGCAGGCCTCTTTAAAAGAAGTCAGACAAGCCTACTGACTAGATGATAACTTGTAACCAGGAATATGTGCATGTTCACAATACTCCATTGGGTTTATCTGGCGATATTGATGATTTGCTGTCAGACGAGCCTGCTGAACAACAAAATTAGGATGGATGGGTGTATGTACATGCTCGTTGTTTTCCATCGAGTTAAGTCAATGGACTTATTCGTAGGAGGTGGAGGTGAGAACCTGCTCCCTGTTAACCAGAAGTTGTCCCTGGTGGTTTGTCTTGTGTGCCCGAGTCTCAGATACCTGGGCCGAACATCCAGAGGCAACACCCCCGTCATGTTAGGTGTTCACTACTACATGATTTTGGTCGTGATTACTTGTGGGAGTCCTCAGGAAGGACTCCTACATTTTTGAATTGAGGCCTTGAGTGATGTCTTGATCCACCTCCCTATAGCACGAGAGAGACTGGTTGCTGCATTCCAGGTATAAGGACCCAAAACGGATGGAGACCGTGGTTGGAACCATCTGCATCTTGATCAATGGTCGTCGTCGGCTAGATGATCGAGGATTGTTGTTGACCTAGAGGGCGTATTGAGCAGCCTCCAAAGTCGGTATTTTAACTTGATAGTGATATTCCTTCACCATCATATTATAGACCCAATGTTGAAGACTCTAGGTTGTTGATAACATCCTTCCCATGGATGGAGATCCAGCTTGAGCAGCAGTCAGGAAATTCATAGATGTTGTCTTGGAGAAATCCATTCTTTTGATTGAATAGAATTCTGTGTAAACCTGAGAACAACAACAAGCTCCATTAAAGAAACGTTTTTCCAAATGGATACATGAATGATTATTTCATTTTCCTAGACTTCCATTATCAATTGATAGGGGCCAAAAATGTGGGTAATATTATTAACTTGGTTAAGGATTCGGGTTGTGTTCACCATTTTTTTCGTAGTTCTTTGAAACGTGTGTTCTAGATTTAAGAATTACTGATTCCATGCGGTTTCCATTGAATTTATTCATGGAATAGGAATCTTCCAACAGCACTTTATCCAAAGTGGACCATTTTTTCAAAGGCAGGCATTCGTTAAGTTTTAAAATTTATGATACTTAGGAACATGCATTGGTCGAGAGGATGAGAGGTCGAACCCATCACAACATTTTGGGGGGAATTATTGTCTACTCTGGGACTCTCTTTGTAAAATTAAAATATTTTCATGAATCCTTATTAATTCTCCAAGTATATCATAAATATTCCTTAGAATTTATAATCACTTATTAACATGTGAAAAAAATGAGAATCATCAGTATGTATTCTAGGTTCTTCATTAATGAAAATATCTGTATGTATTCTAGGTTTTCCATCAATGGTATCCTCTAATATACTGATTGTAGATTATTTTAATCATCGTTGTGATGAAACTATTTTTTAAGCCACTTAGTGGGGCACTCTGTAATTTTTTTCCATCTAGGGAGATGAAGGTTTGATTTGATCTTGGGATCATGCCTGTAAAATGGGATACATAAATATCTTTTTGAAAGAAATCAGAACCCTCATAGTTCGATGTCACATAATAGGACACATTATACCATTTAAGGTCATGTGATAAGGAACTCTAAGAGAATGGTGATTAGTTGAAACTTAGTGTGGGACTTATACTGAAGTATCCCAAGGAACTTGGAAGGGATATAGGTTTCCAAGTAAGATCCGACATTGTTGGGAATAAGGAACAAAAATATATGGTTGATTTCAAGTGTTGGGTTTGAACCTCAAGGAGGATTACTATGTATCTCATATGAATGGGAATCAAATCCCACGTATTTTGATGGGTCTCGTAGGAGAGTATGGTCCTTTGAGAGTGATGAGTTTGGGCTTACCTCCTAAAAAAGGATTCATTGATGATTTGAGGGTTTAATTTGGGGCTTATTTTCTAATGAGGATACCCAAATTGGGGGAATTTAGGGATGGATTACTAAGGAGAATATCCAGTGAGCTCAAGACCTGAAAGAGATTCCTATGTATCCTAATTTGAACAAGAATCAGAGTTCTCGTAGTTCCTTCTAAGAAGTGTTTGTTCACATGTTGTAACAATTACGTATCTCTAATCCCATGTGTGTCAAGCTCATTTTTAGAAACAAAAGGATGTGAATGATTCAACAATGACACTTCACACTTTAAAATTTTTCCTCCATGCTGATGGAAGAGGGAACTTCGACTGTGGAAGATGGCAAGGTGATAAAACTACCCTATATTCTATTTACATTGGACAAGGGTATAATGTAAGGAAGAAGGGGTGAAGGTGAGGGGATTATACCTAGATAGCTGCCCAGAAATTGGTTCTGTCAGGGTAGAGAGACTTCTCTTATGCTTGCGCGGAATACCAAGTGGGTCGCCTCTTTGAGAAGGGAGAGGCTGTTAGCCAACTCTCCTCCAAACCGGGATCTTCCCAACACTGTTTTTGGGAGAAAAGACCATGTGACTATGGATATACAAACCCACAAACATCCCATGAATCCTAACCCCATTGTGAAACAAATGTGGGAAACCTCTGACTGTGGAAATACAATCCCAAATAGGAGAAACACTGTTGTGCCTTTACCAAAGGTTTTAGAAGTCAGGAGGCTTTGGTAGAGGCTTCAACATAGCCCCATTCAGATAAGGGAACCAATGAAAGAGATAACCTACCATGAATGGCATTTAAAAAGGGTACTTGAGTTGGTCACATAGGTCCCTCGTGCAAGTATACCATGTAGGTACCCCACATAGATGTACCATGAAGGTATACCGCGCAGGTATGGCGCACAGGTATACCACGTAGTTATGGGACGCATGTATACCTCGCGGGTATGGATCGTAGGTTTTCCAAGCAGGTATGGCATGCCAATATACCACACAGGTATGGATGATGACTGTAGAATGTGAAGAACTTAAGAAAAAGCTTATCCCATTTAATTACCTCTTCTCTCGTGGTTTAGAGAGCTACCTGAGAAGATTTGAGAGATATAGGTGAAAGAGCTATGCAATTGGAGCTTTAGAGAGTTTTTCACTTTTTTTCAGTCCCGAAATGGGTAGCCCAAAGGCTCTATTTATAGGCACATATGGTCTTGGTCAAAGAAATGTTGCCCGCGTAGGTATTTCGCGCAACTTAATCATAGAGGTATTCGGCAAAGGTTCACCAAGCATCTTCTGGTGTCAAGGTCTGACGTGGGGCTCCTCCGCAAAGGTATGTTGTCCAGATCCGCCGCGCAGGTGCTCCATGGTGGTGCATAAAAAATCTTTTGGCGCCGAGATCTACCATGGAGGTCAGCTGCGTAGGTTGGCCGTTCATGTCGACCGCGTAGGTCCGCCTTGTAAATCCATGATGTTATTATGTCCCGATGCACTTTGGGAGTATTATTGATTTTCCTTTTGTACTTTTCAAACCGTTCTTTGGGATCTGAAAAATACGGTGTTCTTCTACATATTCCTTTCGATTAATTTCTCAAGTAGTGTCAATAGATTTTAGTATTCATTTATATCATTCCATGATTCTTTTCAAATAAAATTTTTACATAATATTATGGATCTTTTAGTTTTTAAAAGTGGATTTAACATTTCAAAGGGTATTTTCCTTAAGAATGTATTTAGTGATATTTTTGTGATATTTCTACTCATCGAAGACAATGACCCTTTATTTTACTTATGATTCACTAAGGATAAGTTTTTTTGATATTATCATCATTATGTGTATATATGGACAACGATCAGTTTGAATAGGGAAATATTAACATTTCACATGATATTTTTCCAATATGAATGTTTCTATTGATTGTGTATTGATTTTTTTTCACCCAATTCAATATGATGAATTAATTAGACATAATATATGATGGGGGAGGCTCTATATAGAACATATATGCATCTATAGGTCTCATGATACAATCTATTTTGTTTATTTGGCTGAGGTCTTACCCATTTATATAAGATTTCTTGGAACAAGGTGTTTACATTATATTTATAATATCAAGTATTATACCTTCCATTATCTTGATATTAGTTATTCATATACATGTCATTATTTAAATAGTTACGATATCCATGGATAAGTTTCAATATCATGTGATCATTTATATGGAATTATTTTATCATCATTTAGTCCTTCCACGTTTCTCTTCATTATTGAGTTATTTATTTAATGGCATGTTTTTTCAGTTATTCACTTTCCTATATTGATTATGTATTATTCATTCAATGACATATTCTTCTTTTCATATTCCTATAATTAGGATTTTATATCACTACTAATTTTGCCTCTTTTTCCTAGGATATGAAAAAACGAAATCTTTGAGTGAGTTGAAGGGTGAGGAATATTTACATTTACTATATTGTATTATTATGTTTGCAAATGTAATGTGAGATTCAAGAATGTATCTAGTTTACCAAGACAAATAGATTATTCAGTCCTTTAATATGTGATTCCTTGTATATAGTTTCAATATAATAATGTAACCATCGACCATGGGTTAGTAGGGTCAGGTTCATTACAGTTGGTATTAGATAAAGTATAGTAGAAACCTTTGGAACTAGATTTAGGGAAAAATGGATTATGAAACATAACTCTATGGATGAATTTGAGGATAATTATAAGTATTAAATAACAATATAATGTTTTAATAAGGTAGATATTATATGGTTTTCCTAGTAACACAACCGTGTATGGAAACTACAAGTTGATGTGGTTTTGAAATAGATTCCACTAGGGGTAATAAACTTGAAATGAGTTCATTGAGTATATCAAGACAATAATTCTGATTCATGGTGAGTATTCCCTTACAGTGGACATGGTTTGACCCTATTGTTGGATACACATGAGTTAGTTAAAATTTTATTTTTTAACAATAATGATTGATGAGAGAATATAAACTATGGAAACCTATGATATGACATAGTGAAATAGAATAAACCTAAAGTGTCTTCATTTGATAACTCTAAGTTTGATCAAAATTATAAAGGCATAGATACACCATTGACATTTTATGGTGATAAAGGTTCTCTAATATTTTTAATATGACATTAATAGTTACTTTATATTGTTTAGGGGATTAAGGATAAGTTGATTTTGGAAATTCATTGACCCTATTTAAATTTTTTTGGATTTTTATTTGGTTGGATGTATTTTAAAAGTGTTTTAAGGATAAATACTTATTGAATATATTATTCTAAACTTTTGATTTTATTTTTCTGGGTTTAAAGTTTAATTTATTATATTGGTTAACTTATGGTAGCAATTTTGGTTTTTCTAAATATTCATATAAATATAGAATGAATTTTTATTCATTAATAGATATTATGATTCATTAATAGTTTATTTTGGTGCTTCATTCATTAAAATATAATCCTTAATAGTCATCGTTTGGAGAAAGGATGACATTATGGTTAAAATTTATTAAAGGATGAAATTATACTTATAAAGAAAGTTTATTTCAATTTTAATTCACCTATATTTTAATATAATTCCTCAAATCTAGAAAATAGTTATTTAAATAAAAATGTTATCCTAGTAGGATCAATTAAGATGAATTGATGGTCTTTCTCCCATCAAATATCTATTGTTTTACAGTTGGAAACCATCACCATTTTATGTTCTCAATCACTATATAATAGTCCTTGGGAGTTTTTTCATTTGTGTATATATTTTAAATTCCCACAAATGTTATTAAATTTAGAAACCTAGTTTTTTTATTCTATATGACCTTCATATTTAGCTTTCACAATTTTTTAAAGTATATTTTATTTACACTTTTTACGATGTGGGTTTTATATAAATAAATTTTAAAATTTCTAACCCTTGATTACCATGAATAAAATAAATTGTGAGGTTGAAATTTATTTAATAAGGGTAAAAATTAATAAAATAATATTCTAAAATAACACCATGTTTTATTTCATATATGATACAAAACACCAAACTTAAATGAAAAATGTAATATTTTTATATAAATATGATTGTTATAAAATAGCTATTGAATTTGAGGGTATCAATAATATTAAAAGAATAATTATTTATATATATATATATATATATTACATACTCAATTAATATTCATTAATTAATTATTATGAAATAAGTATTAAATTTTTAAAAATGTTATTTTAGGTTTCAGAAATAAGTTTTCATCAAATTTGATTTTTAGTGCTATTTGTGAGAAAATGTTATAATTAATGTATGAAAAACCTATAAATTGTATTCAATAAAAATAATATGATTTTAAAAATTATAATTTAAAATTTATTATATGGTTACAGTTTGGGATTTTTCTAAAAAGGTTGATATTTTAGTGGATAATGAAAAATACAGATTTTTAATGAAAAGTAAATTTTTGTTTCCAGAATTTACAAGATTAATATTTTATTTAAAATGTTTCAAAAATGAAATTAGTTATATTATATTAATAATAATTAAATTATGTTCTTTTTAATTTATTATAGTATTTAATTTTTTATAATCGCATTTTAAAACATAAAAGAATTTTTCTAGAAAACTGTTTTCATTTGGGTTGTGGGTTTTGATTTTAAATTAATTTCCACTAAATATAGTGTTTGAATGTTTAAAACTAGGTTCCATATTTTCAATAATTATTCCCAATTTTTTTTAATATTCCCCTTTTATTTTTTATCATTATGAATAGTAGTCATAGTACATAATTATCAACACCATAAGGGTAAATTGGGAAATTATGGCTTAAAATAATATGATAAAGAATAGAAAATAACATTAAAAATTTCCTTGATTTTATTTTATGAACCCAATTCAACAATAATAATTAACTATTTGAATATATGTTATTTATATTCCATTTGTATGTGATTTTTTAACCTTATATTATTGTATTAAATGAATTGTCAAAAATTTAATTCTATTTATTTTATTAACATTTAATTTCTTACATAAGGATAACCTGATGATATTATTGGTTATAAATTGTTATTTGGTATGTAAATGATTTATTTAAATCTTGTTAATATATTTATAAGTTTTAGGGATGACATAATTACCTTAAATTATTATGCAACACTGAAATAATATTATTTCAATAAATAAAATAAAATAAATGTTTTTAAAAATATAAAAAGAGATATAATTTGAAGTAATTAATGTGTCTTAAAAAATATAAAGATCTGTTTGTAATTTTAGTTATGTTTTAAATTATTTTAATTTAATTACCCCCTTTGTATTAATGTATTTAAAGACATATTAAATGAATTGTATCAAAATGACATTAATAATACTTTAAAATATATAATATTTTATTAAATGATTAAAAATATGTAAAAACATTTATTCGGTCCAATGAATAGTATACGGTTGAAAAATTAATCCATGGTCCATTTATGGGTGGTTTTTTATTTTTATGAAACATTCTTGACCCTTAAAAGCTATAAAAGTTTAATATTTTCTAAATGTTTTAAGGGTTAACAGGGTGTTAAAACAAAAATATAATGGTCAAGACACAACATAAACTTGTCTAAATATTATTATATGATTTTATTTTGATCCTAAATCATTGTATATTTTAATTACACTAGTTTGGATCCTTTTTTCGATGAAAATATATTTATATAAATTTAAAATTTTAAGAATATTTAAAAGTGTTAATCCCCTCACTTATAAAAGGCCACCTCCTCTTTTATTTTTTCACATATAAAAAGACTTATATTTCAAAAAACACTACCAAAATCCCTTCCTTTTATCACATCACACGTCTAAGAGTTGTTCGTTATATTATAAAACCCTCATAGAATGAATTTTGGTGTAATCCTAAAAAGGTTTGTCGATGAACATTTATCGTTCTTAACGTAGAATTTTTTTTGTTATTTCATCATATACCACCTTTAAATAGTATTAAAACATGAAAATATAATAAACTAAGTATCTAAAATATAATTTTATTTCATCATATTAATGACATTACCAATATCCATGTCCTCTTTAATCAAATGGGAAACAAAGCCATCGTTGATGTGTGAGGGGAACTACCGGCTTATGAACTAATGTAATTAATTTTCCACCATCACCTCTCATGAATGTTTATGGTGATGGAGATAATTTATATTTGTTAAATTAATGAAATATTTTTCATTCTGGAAATGTAATATATCATATAATTTCATACCTTACAATCCACTAAAAAATGATAACGTCATTCGTGCGTACATGTGGACTACCAACTCGATGAAGTGATGTGATTCATTTTCTATCACCACATCACATGGCTGATATATATAAGTTTATTTAAATAAATACTATTTTATTTCTACTATAATTATAATTATACAATGATAAAATAATATTTACATTATTTCTATCATGATCATTGAAAAAAGGAAATGTTGCTCTTACATACATATGACTTCCCATCTCTATGATTGTAACGTACTTCATTTTTCATAACAATATTTAATAGTTCATCTTAAAAGTATAAATGATATTTAAAAATTATAAGTATTATAGGATTATTATTCTATATATTATGGAACAATTACCTTTTTTACTATAGTCAACTAACTAAAGTCATTTTTGGATATATGAACCCAATATAATCAAATCATCTGATGTGAGATTAATTGATTATGTAATTAAATATAAATCGATAATAAATAATAAACTTGAAAATATTTTTAATAATGTAAATAATTAAGATATTTTTATTATTTTAGAAGATAAAAAATGTGTGTGACGACTCGGACCTAAGGTAAGGTATTTCTTCTCAATTTTTTATTATTGAGGCATATTTTAGTATTGTACACCAAATTTATTTTATAGGGTGTATATTCTATCCCTTTTACATGTTATATCAACAATCATTAATAATTTATTTAATTTTATGTTTAAAGTTTATTTTTTTCATCCAATGGTATTTAACATAAAAGATTCCTAATGGTAAGGTGTTTAATAACTCAATTTACATTCACTGGGTTTTACTTCTACATCATTTACTATGTTATTTCATGATTATGTGTGAAATGATATATTATTGTGTTTTTTTATTTCAACTTTTTCTTGGGTGGACTTACATTTTGGAACATAAATACTTCAACGGTATGATCCTTTTAATATATTTTATCTCAATTTCCACTATATTGAGACATATTTTTTATTGTACTCCCATTTATATTTTTTGAGGTGTTTCTACTTCCCTGTTTTTATGTTATATCAATATTCTATTTATATTAATGGTATTTAATGTTTCATTTAAATTTATTTCTTTCATGGGGGCTATGATTCAGAATTTTCCAAAGTGGTAAGGGTTTTTTTCACAATTTCATCATTATTCAGGATTATATATTTTTATGTATTTGGTGTGGGAATTATTTGATCTTTATATAATACACCCAAAATATTTTCTTCTACTCTTTTCTAGAAATTATAAGTTTATTTTCATTTTGAACTTTGTAAACACTCAATATACTGATATCATTTTTTTAAGGTAAACAAGCTTTAATTTTTTACCTTTTCAAGAATCGTTTTCTTCCATAGCTATAAATTTCTTATGATTTTGTAAAGACTATTTCTAATATTTAAAATGTAATATTATAGTCATTTTTACCCATGCTTTATTTTCTAAAAAATGGTTTAAAATGATCTTTACTTTTATTTTCGAACGATGTAAATTTTTACATTTTAATAAAAATACTAAATAAATGTTTCGTTTAAATTACTCATCATGAATGAAATTTACCATCATCATGGGCACACATTTTTTTTGAATTTTCCTTTTGAAGAATAAATTATTTTTTAAAATAAATTATTTTCTTAATTATCTAGGATTTTTTAGCTTTAAAGTATATTTCAAAATGAAAAGGTTATTTTCCTCAAGAATATTTTTAATGATCTTTTATGGAATTTATACTCATAAATGATAATAACTTTTTATTTTATTGATCCTATACTAGGTATATGTTGTTAAAATACCATAATTATTCATTCTATAGATGTATTATGATTATTTTTACTTTTAAAATATTTATATTTCATAAGAGAGATTTCTAATACATATGTTTATATTGATCTTGTATTGAATTTTTATTCACACCTTTCTTATAATGAAGGAATTAGACATAGTAAGTGAGAGGAGGAAGCTAATATATCTCAACTATGCATTTATAGTTCTAATGAGACAAACTATTTTGGTTATTTGGCTAAGGCCTTACCCATTTATGAAAGATTTCCTGGAACAAAACCTTGATGGTATGATTATGGTGTCTTAAATTATGAATTCCATAATTATAATATTAGTTAATGATGTAAATGTGACTATTTTAATAGTTATGATATTCATGGATTAGTTTAAATCCCATGTTATCTTTTATATTTAATTATTTGAAAAACATTAATTCCTTCCATGTTATTCTTTATTCTCAAGTTATTGATTAAATTGAATTTATTTTTAGTTATTCACTTTACTATATAAATTATGTCTTATTCATTATATGATTGATTCCTCTTTTTGCATTCCCTTACGGAGTATTTTAGCTAACCCATTGTTTTTTATCTTTTCAATAGGATATGAATAATGATTCTTTGAAAGAGTTAAGGGATATATATTACTTACATTCGTTGTGTCATATTTTTATGTTTTCAAATGTAATATGAGATTCAAGTTATTATCTAGTTTACAAAGACTATTAATCTATTTCGTATTTCAGGATGTGATTTTTTGTATCTAGTCTCAATATAATAATTTTACAATCAAATATAGGTTTCTATAGTTGAGTTCTTCAAATTATCCTATTTTTATCATTACATAGAAATTATAGATACGTTACGGTGAGGATAATGGCATTTAATATTTATACTATTCTTAAATTAATATAAATTCCATATTCAGTAAAATATGATACCATGTAGCCATATATTCAATAAATGGATTCTAATAGACAATATAAACTTGTAAAATAGGATAAAGAAATATTTTAGATAAATTTTAAATCATTATCCTATATTTGAATCAATATTTTACCCATTTGACCCTTACTAAGGTGACAAAGCATTATTGTGGTTACTACTCATGTTGGAAAAAAATAAAAGGGATTTATTTACCAAATTATAACCAAATAATTCCAAAGATATAATTAAAATTTTAAGATTCAATTTATATCAATAACATTAATTCATTTTAAATTAAGTTCACAAAACATAATGAATAAATCATTTTTTTAGAAAAAAACATTTTCAAACAAAATATTAGATATATATTTTATCTCATACCTAGAAAAATATTATATGAATGTTTTTATTTCATATAAAATATATAAATTTTACTAAAACCATTCAATAATAGTGATTGATTTAATTTGTTATGATAAAAACCTATTTAATGGGTAATATAATTTTTTAAAACATCTCCATTATTTTAAAATGATTTTCATTTTCATTTATTATTAACTGATTAACAAAAAAATTATTTTATACATTTGTAAACCATATATTGTTCCTAATTTAGTAAGTTCTATTCCTACCCTTCAACCCAACAACTATATGATTACTATCTTGTTAAATAATAATAATTTAATTACATATCACGACTCATTTAAACATGGTGTTTCATGTAAATAAATTTATCAATGAAATTATATTTATTTGAAAATAAATATATAATATAATATTAGGGTGTTACATTTTGAGCTTGGACCTTATAAAGGAAGTACTTGTGAATATTGGTTATAATCTATATGAGGTAATTTTTTGAGATTCATTATTTAATATCCCGAGTTGTTTCCTTTTTTAGGATTAAAATATTTAATTATGGGGAATATATAGAGACATTTATTTTTCCATATCACAATATATCCCAATTTTTATGTTTCTAGGTCAAGGTAACCCATTAGGGGTAAATAGTTAATTTACCCATGACGATGAACATAGAAAACTTTTCTGATGGTTTTGTTGACATCGCGGAACAATGATTACCACTGGGTTTAGTCTTGTGGAATTTTTGAGCAAGCTATGATTTACAATATTTTTTAAATTTTTTTAATTAAATGAATATATTTACTATGCTTAGATAGTTATATCATATAAAAAAATGAATTTTCCATTTTTATCCACTAGGATATCACTATACGTTTTTGAGGTTGGGCACTGGGATTTTTTGTAGTTTTGAGCACTACAAAGGCTTAGAAATAATATATTAAAATATATTCTTTTAATATATACAAAGGTGATGAATTTATTATATTATATAAATGTATCATAATATGGGGAATGAAACTCAAAATTATTTTTCTAAATAATAGGTTTCCCCTAAGGATGATGTAATTTGAGTTCTCACCAAGGGAACCCATGATGGGTCCTCGCGGGTGCTGTTTATATAAAAATTCATAATTTATCCTGTTTTTTAGTTGTGAAAACCCCAAAATTTCCCTATAAAACACACATTTTGAGTTATTTATAGGGTTATCCACATGATTTCCCAAAATAAACCCTATATAGATGGATATAAGAGAGGTAGACTGGATTTCAGTAGCATAACCATAGGATAGAAGACACAAGATCTGATCCATGATGAAATCGATGATCAGATAGTGTGGCAAGGATGAATAGGGCAATGGAATCAATGATATCTTAAAAAACCTTTGTTCTATAATATAGGGAATTATTTTTTTATAATTTCTTGGTTCTAGTTTATTTTTATCAAATCGCTTCAATTGAAACATTGATTTTGGGAATTTTAGTCCCCTTCCTGATAATCAAATATTGTTACAAAATATTAATCATTTCATTGAATTTACAGGTTATATTCTATCCTCATTATTTTTTTATCTATGATTTTATAATTCTGTTGATGGATTAGATATTGAGATCTTAGTGTCATAGTTTCCCTCTAATTCATGAATGTTCCATTTCATTTAGAGATATTTAGATCTAGATGGTCGAGGTTCTAGCCCCCAATCTCCTTTTCCCCTCCCTCTTCTAATTGTTTGTAAGAATAAGGAGCCACCGACTGAGGAAATTGTTGATGGTAATTGTGATGAGGATTGAGGTGATGAAATAGTGTTGAGTAAAGGGTATATACAGTGTTATGTTAAATGTTATTGTGGTAAATGGGCCTTGGTAGTCTCATTAATTGCAGTACAAATCATTATATTTGTTTAAGTGGATGTGGAAGGTGGTTTTTGATCAAGGGAAATGTGGGGGACACTAGACCAATATAGTTTGACCCTACCATTACAAATGTACCACTAGTACAGTCTAAGATAGAATATGCCTCTCACTCATTTGGAAAGAATGAATGACCTAATAGATTAGAAATTTTTTTTACTCTGTGTGGACTCAACCTTGAGTTCCTAGGTATCTACCCCTGGTGTGAGATAGGAATAATAAATTCAAAGGAAGAACATCATGCCAGATCTAACCAACCTAACCTAGTAAATAAGATGCATATAAATGGGTGCCACATGATGAAGTGAATGTGGGGTGCACGTGAATGCCAAGGGTGCATTCCCCCACATCTAGTGAACCATGTAGTATGACAATGAATTTAATGTGGACAAAAAATCATACCTATATTTATTTTTTTAATCACATTATCACCCTATATTTGTTTCAATAAATCAACTAGACTTTGAATAGTGTTTCCCATATAGATTATAATGATGATCTCTATTAGGTTATCCAAGACTATTTGAGAGGAACTATAAACTGTTTTATAATATATCATAGTATGTCTGGTAATATATTTTAGGAAACTCAATCAGGGCATTTACCAGTACTAGGTTACCCCCACCCCCTCAACTTCTATGTGATGATCAATATGGTAAAATTCCCCTATATTACTAATGTATTTAAATAATACCTCATATATTATGTTCTACTCTCATTTGTTTTGTAATACCCTTGTATGTTGTGTAATACTCAATGAGGAACCAATACTCAACTCTGATATTTGATAGTTGACATGGGATTCTTCATAGATGAGTAGTTATAATAGATGGAGTTGGTACAACCTTGATTGAACACTTTTCCTCTGGTCAAGGTGAGGGTCCTCTTATGTGTCTCTAGAATAGTGGATTGATAAATTGCATAATAAGGTGCAATACTCCCTCAAATAATGTGCATTATTCGATGAGGAGAAGGTTTCCCATAATGAATTTTTGTAGCAGAGTGGAAGGATAGTTGGGTAGGATGGACACCTGGAGAATTTTGAATACAAATAAACCATTGTGTCTCTTTAAAGATCTCACATATGGATGGGTTCTTGACTTAAAAATATTTTTATTTTTTGGTACTCTAATAATCCTAGTTACTTATAAGGTACAATCTTATTAGATTGGAGTGGATATGATTGAAAAAACTTTGAATCCTTGAGTCTTCTGGTTATAGAGAATATCTGAATCTTTACCTACATTACTCCTAACTACCATCTTATTCTATATTTTTTTGATTAATTGCTTCTTGTATTTCCTTTAAGGTTTCAATGTAACAAAAGAAGTATGTTTATAGTCACCCTAGAATAGGATTTGTGTCCAATCATGTTAGATCTATGTATATGACATAAAATGGCAATATTTTCTTTGTGGACATAGAGCTAGTTTGGATTTTTATTTGAGATAATTCCTGTTGAATCATGGTGGAACATAGTATGGAATGGTGGTTAATAATTGTTCTAAGGAATATTGTCGTTGAATATTGATCCAGGAGAACACACTGTGAGTAGGTTCTTTCTAGAGTATAGTGTCTATTAGAATAGGATGATTATCAGATGAATATTTACATTGGTATTTTTTCATATGGAATTGTTATTTTATTTGGTGTCTCATACATTTTATGTATACTATTTTTAGTATTATATATATTCTACTAATTTTTAATTATTTTATAAAATGGATATATATGTTTGTAACGGGTTGTCATATGCTAAGGCTTTCAATTTTTTATTATAAGCGTAATTATTTCTAGTCACTATCCACTGATCTATTGTAGAAGAGGATAGGGTGACACACTTATAATGGTTCAAGATTTTGATCAGGTTGAAATTTATCAACATTTTTTAAAATTTGAGTTTTTTGGGAGGAAAAAATATTCTCTTGATATTTAAAACCTACTTTCGAAAATTTAATTGACCCACTTTCATATTTTTAGATGTTTTTTAGGAAAAAAAGTGCATTAGGGTTTCCGATGAGTTTTTGGTGCATCTAATCCCAGAGAACCAGTTTTGAGAAATCACAGACAGAGGCACACCAGTAGATTTAACTATGAGGTCTCCCATGGGAAACCATATGACCAACATTGCACTAGACAGGATTTGACAAACCATGCATGTGGGGGAACATGAACATGTGGGTTCTGTGTAATTTTTAATAGAGGGGAATTACACAGTCTATGTATATTTTGGAAAACTATTCACATAATCCATAAAAGAGTTGTACATAGATATTGAGAACTATACGGTTATACATATCGTGTATCCAAACGATGACCTCCATTTTACTAAACTCTCCCACATTCAAATTATCTTTTTTCTTCATTTTTTCTTCCTCATTCCATATGCATAGTAGAGTATGTCTATCCTTTTTCCATATTTTTTAAATTTTATAGATCATGTTCATCCAAAATCTAATTCTTAATCTATTGGTGGAAACATCTTCCTCTTAGTAAGCCCTTTAATCTACTTTTTTCTATTTTTCCATTAACTCGCCAAATAGAATACTAAAACTGTGTGAACTATTCTTCCTTGATATCAGGTAATTTTTCTGAAATCATGATTTCTCTCATTTTAAATCAATTTAGATGTTGATATCATACAAGTGACCACCTACGAGTATAGCATAGGTGGTGACTTTCTTTCTGTAATAACCCGAACTTTTATAAATAAAATTCCCCTTTCCTTTTTTACCAATTGTCTTATTATGTGTTATGGTTATAGAAATACCGTGAAATTATTTTGTTTTATTATATCATATCAAATTAAAAATATCATTAAGCATCATTAACATTGATAATATATCCACTCAACCATGATCACATTATTAGTATAAATATACAGTTTTGAAAAATATAATTGACATAGAAAAAAGAAGTGACGACCACAACCAGTAGGATCATACCCTATGAAGCCCATTTAACTAAAATTACAAGGGAGATAGAATATATGGGCTTCTCCCATATCCAATCCCATACTGAGATCCAACAACTTTAGAATGATCAAAACCATTTATGGGATAAGTTCAAGCTCATCGATATCACAGCCCAGACCATTTACACTGAACCACCACATGAAAGTCTCATTATCTCACACCATACTCTTAGGGTGTTTGATGGTGTATTAAAGGAATATGTATCAAGACCCTATAAATATGAGTATTTACATATTTTTTATATAATAATTAATATATATTTCATCATATTATTTTTACATAGTGAATGATTTTTATTTTGATAACATAAAACAAAAAATATATTCCTGTGTAACATTCAAATTCAATTCAAGAATTTATTTTCAAGAATATATGTATTTATGAAAAAAAATAATTTATTAAAATATTATTATTAAATAAATTTTATTAAATATAAATTATTGTATTTTTTATGAATTTTAATGTAATTTTTATAAGGGTTTGAAAAACAGTTGTCGTAAAAAACCATCATTTCTCAATAAATGTCCACCCTTATTTTAAAAGTAAAAAATAGGATATTTAAAAATTTATTTAGATAAATTTAATATTAATTTTTGAATAAGAACATTAAAATTATTCTATGGTGAATTTTTTATAATTTTCTAAGACAGGGAAATTTTCAGATAAAAATTAAATATAATATAAATATGCAGTGTGTATTATGAAATCATAATCACACTAAATAATGTAATAAATACTATAAATTATTTCAATGACCAAATATATTATTCAATTTTAAAATAGTTTGTTTTTATGTTTATTTTATTTATTTTATAAATCCTCTATGAATCCTCTAAAACTGATAATATTTTTTAAAGTTTTAAAATCATTTCTTTAAGAACTTGACTAACCTCCATGTAAACTAGGGAGATATTTCAATAAGCTTGTACCATGAAATAAATAATTAATTAAAAACAACTCTCTTTTTCAGAAACAATGGGATGTTTTTTTGGTTATTTTATTATATACAGTCCAAAACCTATGTTTGAGAAATTATAAATAATTCCTCACACAAATCCTATATAAAACACACAATATCCCATTTCTCTTAACTAAAACCCCATGGATAATGTCCTTACTCTTTCATACCCTCTCTAGAGTCCTCCCAAGGTTCCCCCAATATCTAAATAACCACTTCACATTTTTTTTATTGAATATCAAGAGGTAAGGGATCTTTCTCTCTTCTTTTTATTCAAGCACCTCATTTATGTCATTCCTCTTAGATTCCTTTTTAATATGGTTGGGTATGTTATTATACAAATATCATAATGTAATTTTTATTTATATGTGATTATGTTCATATTTCAGTCTCTTTAATCCCTCCCATGAACATTTTTATAGACTAATTACCATGATAAAATTTAGTAATGGATATCTCTCTTCTTCTTATTCAAGAAACTCTGTAATGTTATGCCTCTTAGTTTTGATTTTTGGTTTTTTGGGTATGTTTTCCTACAAACTTGTTACATTAATTTTTATTACCATGTAAGGAAATAACCCTTTCACTCTCAATAATCCCCCCCATGAACCTTTATGAATGACCATTACCATGCTGAAATTTGGTAAGGGATCCTCTCTTTCTCCACATTATTTAAGAATCTTTTTCATTTTATTCTATTTTATATTCAATTCCTAATGTCGGGGTGTGTTTTTTTACATGAACCATACTTAACTTTTGATTTATAATTTATTATATAAACTTTTAACTCCCATTAATCCTTCCCATTAACATCTATGTACACCTGTTACCACACCAATGTTTATTAAGGGGTCTTCTCCTTCTCCTCATTGTTTAAGTATCTTATTGATCTTATGTATTTTATCTACATTTCATAATGTTGGTATATGTTATTCCATATCCAACTTACTATTCATTTTATTAATAAATGAAAATATTCCCCTTTAACTCTCATCAAATACCCTCCTTTGACATTTATACTCCCTTGTTATGTTGTCGCAATTTCAATGCAATTTTCCATGGAAAACAATTGTGTAGTGAATACCCATACCCATTTCATATAAAGTTTGCTTAAATTTATTAAATAATAATTATTTTATTGGTTAATTATATATTTTTATTCTATACTCATTGATTGTGGTATAAAATATATTCATTAATGAATACATATTGTTTGATATATATGTGTCACACTTAAGAATGAAAATGAAATGAATGTGACGGGTTAGCCCGAAATTATATAGTTCTCCAAGGCATTGGGTAATGTTATACTCTCATGAAACATCATTAAAGGTATTAGGGAGTGAACCTAATCCATCATGGGACTTTTTCAATCATAATGACATGTTATTTAACATTGACCAACATTTGTAATATAGTTTCTTAAATTTTTTCACATTTACCATGTTGCCTTTATGTTATCATTCTATATCAAGCCTCGTTGTTCATGTTTTTTATTCTAAAACCTTTTATATCCCATTAATATGCCTATTTTCAAACATGTCTTACTTTTTTCTTTTTATTCCATGTTTATTACCTTACTGGTCTTTATTGCTCATCCCTTTCTGAAGCCTCTCCCATAGTTATCTCATGCAATTTTAAGTACAAGTATGTTAAGGATGTTTTCAATAAAGATGATGTATTTATTTTTTTAAGTTGTTATGTAATTTAACTAATTAAAAAAGGAAATATACTTATCAGTCATCTGAGTTATATTAATTGTAATATTATCTAATAAATCATGTATGAATGTGTAATAAATAGCAAGGTTATTATAGTTGGTATAAAAGGAAAAGTTTCGTTATTTTAGGGATTAGTAATATAAAACCCTATAGAATAAATGAGGGATAAAACTAAGTATAAGATGAAATCCTTTAATTTTGGGTAAGTATAGAGTAAGTGTTTTATCAATAAAATTCATCCATTTATTGATATTACAAGAGGAATTGGCTTTGTAACATATGTAAATTATTGTAAAACATGAAAAATCATGTTCAGATAGAATCGAACAAGAACCGATGCATGAGAAAGGGCCTTTCTATACACAGGGTTTGACACTCCCTAGGTATATTATTTTGTAAATTTATAAGCTCATCAAAAACCATTATTAAGGGAATAAAAAATTCTAATAAGAATATATATTGGAAAATCGGTCATGGATAGCATAGATTGAAGCCTAGAAATTCATAAGATATGGAAATACATGTAATTTATAAGTTATACCTTTAATTTCATTGGATTTTCATGTATGTGTTTAATAGTTTAAAAGAAAATTGTTATAAATATGAGGAATAAATTAAAAAATCAACGTGAAGGGAAATTTGATGACTGCCACAAAGAGATGCCCAACCTAATGGGAGTGGAATCATGAAATTCATTATGATACTCTCCCATTGAATCGGGTTATGAATAGAAATAGGTAGAGAACCCAAATATCCTAATAAATAACAATCTAAAATTGAGGTCTTTATGTGATAAAGTCCCTTGAATTTAAATGGGTCATATGATCCTTTAATCATATAACAATGAATAAACTCTATTTAGAAGATCTTATTCATCCTTTAATGTTATAAGAAAGAGAAGGTTCTGTAGGTTGTTTAACATATGGAGGGATAAACTGGTCAGTGGTGGAAACTGATCTAGAATACAAGGCCTAAGAAATAGATCAAAGATATGGGGTGGATTGAATTACACTAAAATATCGACCAATATTTTCCTCTCACTCTCCAACATAAAATTGAAAGTTATTTCCTTGGATTCAAGAAAAATGATAATGAATATATTGGGGTGTACAATGAAAACATCACAATAATTTTATGATACACCTCCAACAGTATCGTTACCCCCAAATAAAAGGTTGAATTCTTCTTGGGGGGGGCTAAAATTTAGTCTATGATAATCCATGGTGATTGGAGACTTTGATGCCTATGAGGAAATTTCCTGATATACCCTCAAAGATGAAATAGAGATTAGAGAATTTCAATGTTATCATGGGGCTATTTAGAAGAATATGGTGCATATTCCTGGTGGCCCAAAAAATAAATCTAATTATGCCAAGAAATTTCAAAATCCTACTTATCAAATGTGTAGTAAGAAACACCACAGAAATCTCCTAAGGGTGATGAGGAAACGATTTAGGTGCGGGAAGTATGGGCTCCTAGCTAGTGATTTCCTAAAGGCAAAACCCACTAATGTGATGGAGGAAAGTAATGATCCAATAAATCCTCAGTGTATTGTCCATTACTTCACCAACTAAAAACCAGGGGACTTCAAAAAAAAAATCACTAAACCAAGGTTTTTCTAAGATAAACAACAACCTCAATAGAATTAAGGGTGAGATTTGTCCAATAAACTATCTTAGATTGATCCCAAGAATGATGTGGTGATCGATACATTTTTTGTTCATTTGTTAATTGTGGACATACTTTTTGATTCTCATTCTACACATTCCTTCATAACATGAATGTTTCATAGAACTATTAAAACACCACCACAAAGAATGGATGTAGAGTTTTAGGTGAAAAAATATAATGGGGAAATTATTTCATCCTAGGTATGCAGGTCCTCCCCTATCAAAAGATCTGGTATGATTTTTCTAGAGAACCTTTTCATACACCATTTGTTGGAATTTGATGCAATTCTTGGTATTTATTTTCTTCCCCTGTATATAGACAACATAAATTACCATGATAATGAAATTACTCACTTAATTTCCAATCAACCCCTGTTTCGATACAAGTATAAAGAGAAGGATAAAATCTCTTTAGAACCAACCTCTTGAGCATAGATATTTTTTCCCTACCAGGAATCATATATCGCTCAAATGATTTAGTATAAGGAAATAATAATCCTTTAATACATGCCCATTGTGTTGGAATATACTAATGTGTTTCCTAAAGAATTTATTAGAATTACTCCAAGCTGAGAATTTTAATTTTTAATTGATATTATACATTAAGAATTTCCATTATCCAAGACTCTCTATAGAATAGCTGTTTTAGAACTTGAGGAGTTGAAGAAAAAACTATAAGAGAATCTTGGTAAGGGGATTATACTCCCAAGTAATTCACCATGGGTTTCACCAGACCTCTTTTTCAATAAGAAGTATGAGTCAATGTGCATTTTCATTTATTATTGTGAGCTCCAATGTATCATTATAAAGAACAAGTATCCTATTCCAAATATTAATGAATTCTTCAATGAACTACATGGAGAACAATACTTATCCAAGGTGGATTTTTGGTCGGGGTATTAACAAGTTAGGGTAAAAAATGAGGATATCCCCAAGATGGATTTTATTTTATATCGTACAAGTACTATGAGTTCGTAGTAATTCTATTTGGACACACTATTTCTCCAAAAAGATTTAATGAATTGATTAATAGTTTTTTTAGATATTTCCTTGAATAATCTATAGTACTCTTTATAAATGATATTCTAATATACTCCTAATTAAATGAGGATCATGATGAGTATCTGAGAATGGCCTTACAAAAGTAGAAGTTGTATTCAAAGTATATAAAAGGTGAGTTCTAGTTCAATTGTGTCTTTTTAATGGGGAATATCATCATAAGAAAGGGGATATTTGTAGACCCTTAAAAACAGAAGCAGTTGAGGGATGTCGAAGGCCAACATTTGTTAAATATATCCATAGTTTCTTGGGATTTTCTGGGTACTATCAATAATTTGTGATAAATTACTTGCAAGTTTCAAACCCTATAACCAAGATAACTCATAAGGAAGTCATTTTTTCTTTGAATTATGAATATGAAGAGTGTTTAAAAGAGTTAAAAAGAGACATGTCACTATACATGTACTCACACTACTCAAAAGTAGAGAACATTTTGTGGTATTCAGTGATGCTTAGAAAAAGGTATTGGTATGTATGGTAATGAAAAATGATAAAGTGATAGACTACACTTCAAGGTAGTTGAAAGTTCACAAATATACCTACCCAACACATGATCTAGAATTGACTATAGTAATCTTCTCTTTGAAAATATGGATGTGTTATCTCTTTGGGAAGAAGTTTGATATATATTTGGATCACAAAAGACTCATGTATATATTCACATATAATTATCCGAATATGGACTAATGAAGATGGTTATAACTGATCAAGTACTATGACTACTCAATTCACTACCATGTGGGGAAAGAAAATATTGTGGAAGAAACTCTATGTAGAAATGATCCAGCAATTCTATCATTAATGATAATTTAGATGGATTAAATCTTATTATATATAGAAATGATGGACATGGGAATCATGAAAGAAGGAACATCATCATTCCGTTCAAAAATGTTGGATCAACCATCCCTTCTGGATAAGATAAAGTATTCTCAAAATGAAGATGTGGGAATTCATAAGAAAGTGGAAACTAAAATAAAATGGAAATCCTTGTAGTTTAATGTTAATGAAGAAGGGGATGTGAAATTTGTGTCGCAACTATGTATACCAGGAACTACATAGTTATGAAGTATTTGTTGGATGATGCACATAGATCAACCTTCTCCATACACCTAGGAAGTATAATGATATATCGAGATCTCTAATAGAACTATTAGTGGGAAAATATGAAGAAGGAGATCATGAAATATACATCCATATGTAGTTTATGTCATAAAGTGATGGTGAAAAGTAAAATATCTAATTGGATGATTCAACCTTTACCCTTACCTACATTGAAATAGGAAAACATCACCATGGACTTTTTACCTGGTCTTCCAAATACATCAATAAAAAATAATGACATATAGGTTTTGGAGGACCATCTATCAAAGACTGCTCAAGTCATTACAATTTTAACGGAATCCTGACTCAATCAACTTGTAATTATATTCATTAGAGATGTGGTGAGGCTGCATGGAACACCACTATCAATTGTATCTAATCAAGATCCAATATTTACCTCAATCTTTAGGAAGATCCTCTAATACACACTAAATATTTGGTTTAACTTCAGCATGGCTTATCACCCCTAAGGAGGTGTTGAAACAAGATTACCCTCATCAATTTTAGTTTGGTAAAACAAATGTATGAGGGAGATATTGCAAAATAAGGGAATACGGTAATGACCCAAACATTTATAAATATGATTCCCCTTTCCTTTTTATCCAAATGACTTATTATGTTTTATGGTTCTAAGAAAACATGAAATTGTTTGGTTTTATTATATATTATCATATTCAAAAAAAATTAGGAATCATTACCATTGAAAATATATTTTTTAATTGTGATCACATGACTATTATAAATATAAGGTTTTAACAAATCTAATTGACATAGATAAAATAAGTGAAAACATCAACTAGTAGGATCATACCCTACAAAGCCCATTTACCAGATGTTTTGAAGGAGATAGAATCTTTAGGATTTTCCCTTGGCCATGCCCAATATTAGATCCAATAATATAATATTGGGAGAAAATATTTACATGAGATGTTCAAGCTCATCTATATCCAAGCCCTAACCATGTACACTAAACCACCCCATTAAAGTCTCATCGTCACACACCTTACTCTTAGGGAGTTTACTAGTTTATTAAAGGGATGTGTACCAATACCCTAGAAATATGAGTATGTACATTATTTTTTATATAATAATTAAAATATTTTCATCATATTATTGTCACCTTATAAGTGATTATGATTATGATATTATAAAACACAAATTTTTTTGGGAAATATTTAAATTCAATCAAGGAATTTTTTTGATGAATTAATGGGTTTTTTAAATAAATAATATTTTGTGAAAATATTATTATTAAATATTTTTTATAAAATATAAATGATGATATAATTTTTATGAATTCAAATGTAATTTTTATAAGGGTTTGAATAACAGTTATTATAAAAAAACCCAACATTTCACAATATAAGTCAACTCTTATTTTACAAGTAAAAAATTACATATTTCAGAAATTATTTAGATAAAATGAATATTATTTTTTGAATCGTAACATTTAAATTATCGAATGGTGAATTTTTCATGAAATTCTGAGACAGTCAAATGTTTAGGTAAAATTGAATACAGTATTAATATACGATGTGTATTATGACATCATAATGACCAAAAATGATGTAATAAATAAAATAAATAATATAAAAGACCAAATATATGTTTCCCCTTTAAATGATGTTATTTTATTCTTATTTAATTAAATTTATAAATCCTTTATGAATCCTCCAAATCCTGTAATATATTTAAATGTTTTAAAATCATTTCTTTAATATCTTGACTCACCTTTACACCATCAAGGGTAATATTTTAATAATTTCATCCCTTATATTAATAATATAATTAAAATCACTCATATATTTTAGAAACCATGGCCAAAAATGATGTAACGTTTTGGGGTTTTGGTTATTTTATTATATAGAGTCTAAACCTATGATTGATAAATTATAAAGAATTCCCTAATCATTTCTAATATAAACCCACCCAATCTCCAATTTATATACACTCAAAAACCATGGATTAAATCCAAAATCATTACTCCTATATCTAGATTCCACCCAAGGTTCACCAATGATCTAAATAATATCCTCCCAATATTTCTTAATCACACTCTCAAGGTAAGGGATATCCCCTGATCCTTTTTATTCAAGCACATATTTTATGTCATTCTAATAAGTTTTCATTTTTGGTTGTATGGAAATGTTTTTCCTAAAAACCACTTAAATTATTTCTATTTATATTTTATGAGAGACCTATTTTACTCCCATTAACCCCTACCATGAACCATTTTGTAAACTCATTACCATGCCAAAATTTATTAATGGATTTCTATCTTCTTCTTATTCAAGAAATTTTTTTTTGTTATGCCTCTAATTTTCTATTTGGGGTATTATGGGTATGTTTTCATGAAACCTTCTTATGTTAACTTTTATTAAAATATTAAGAGAGTCCCATTTAACTCTCATAAATACCTACCATGATCCTTTATGAACACATGTTACCATGCCAAAATTTTGTATGGGATCCTCTTTTTCTCCCCCTTATTCAAGAATCTTCTTCATTTTATGACCTATTATTTTCAATTAATAATTTTTGGGGTACGTTTTTTCACATTATAATTATATACCATATGATTGATATGTTATTAGATACCCATTTAACTCTCATTAATACCTCCCATGAACCTTTTATGTACACCTATTACCATGTCAAAATTTAGTAAGGGGTCCAATCATTCTTCTATTTATTCAATTATATTCTTTATCTTAGTATTTTATCATAATTTAATTATGTTAGGATATGTTCTTCCATATACACCTTAATTTACATTTTATGTCTAAAATATGGGAGACCCATTTAACTTCCATAAAATACCTTCCATGAACATTTATACGCACCCGTTACGCTATCTAAATTTCACTATGATCTTTCATGTCAAACAATTGTGTAGTGAAAACCTATAACCATTTCATATAATGTTTTTTTATATTTATGAACTAATAATTATTTTATTGGGGCCATAAATTTATGTATTCACACTACTTGATCATATAATAAAATCTGAGGATTAATGAATCTCTGTTGTATGATATATGTGACACACTTAAGCATGAGAGTGAAATGAAAGTGATGGGTGTGCCCAAAATTATATAGTGATCCAATGAATTGGGTAATTTTTTAGTCTCATGTGACATATTTAAAGGTATTTGGTAGTGAAAAAATTATATAATGAGGCTTTTTACATCTTGATGTCTTGGCAGTTTGCCTTGACATGTGTCTATGAGGCAATTTTTTAAGTTGTTTCCACATTTACCATGTTTTCTTTATGTTATCATGGTATATCATGTATCATTGTTTGTGTTCATGGATTATAACCCCTTTTATATTCTATTGATAAGCCTATTTTCTAACATTTATTATTTTTTCATGTTATTACATGTTTATTCTTCTACAAGGAATAATAGCTCACCCCTTTCTGATGTATGTACCCAGGTAATCCCATGTAGATTTAAGTATGATCATGTTAAGGAATATTTTAATAAATACAATGTGATTCATATTTTATGATTTTATGTAATGTACTTAATTCCCAAAAACACAAGAACTATCAATATTTAGGGTTTTATTAAGTTCATTCATATGTAATAAATCTTGTATTAATGTTTAATAACGTTTAGGGTTGTTATACTTTCTTATTAATTTTATAGTTGTGTTGGGTGCGAATTAAAAATACTCTCATATGGGTAGTCCAAGAGAGACCCCTAATAATTAAATTGATGCTTTTTAAATACTTTAATAATTCCATGGTATTTCGTTGGGTATTCCTTAATTCAGTGATGCATGATAAGTTGGGTGGGGGATTTTGACCTCTTGGTTAAGATCAAAATGGGTGATTATTTTCAAATTAACTGAATTGAGTATTTTGATTGATTGGTTCCATGGGAACATGCTGGGTATGGGATGAGGATTGAGGTGATTTTTTTCACCTATACTGAGGTGAAATTGTTTTTAAGGTAGGTCGTCGCCCAAGACAAATGAGGTTTTTTTTATCATTAGGCTGAGACAACATGGTTTTCAGATTAAGGTGATTAGGTTGTCAGGGTGAGGGTATGGTACTCAGTACATTAGATTGTGATAACCACCATGATTTAGTGATATGTCCATAGGGGAATAAGGATTGATCTGATGTGTCTTAGATAATTTTTTGGGGATTCCAATCACTATTTTTGGATGACACAACATTGGATTCATGTGCACACATATAGGACCTAACTGAGGTGGTGCAGACCAATAGTTGTGGGTGGATGCCCCCATAGATATTGAATATTAGGGGATGGTGTTTCCATTTGTTATGTCATAAGTTCTCACCAAATAAATCCACATATATAGTGATGGAATATGAAGAGAGGTAGTCGATAATATTTGTCGGGGCTGAGGCTCACCATTATAATTGTGGTCGATTGGTTTGGATTACTGAAGGATGGATACTACCATACCTTTTTACATTGTCTTTTGATTCTATGATGATTTATTTATTTTAGGAGGGATATCATCATTCCATAGGATGTCAGGTTTTTGATCTGATGGATACTTTGTGAGTGGAGGGAACATGGTGTGAGGTGACATTTTTATACTTGCGGTCGATTGGTTTGGATTTTGGATACTTGGTTGGATGGAACATGGTGTGAGGTGACATTTTTATATGTGGAACCTGATGGTACACCTAGTTTTATATTTTTTAGGGGATTCTTGATCACTATGTTATGGGTCCCTTTTAAAAAAAATAGATATATGAAGAACTGAGTTTTATTCGGTATATATATTTGGGGTCACATGTTCTCTGATATATCACTAATGCTTAAAGTCGTTGATTTCATCCTTGTGGCTGCTGAGCATAAGGGAAAGTGGTTTATTTTTTAAATGTCCATCTATTTCATTTTATATATATTTTACATAAACCTACATAATTATGGATGTAAGAAAGGGAAATTTTGGAGGTGTCCTATTGAGTTAACACTCACACCTTACACGTGCCACTCAAGATGCTTGTAGACATTATGTCATTGAGATCAGGAAATGGATTAGGTACAGGAGAAAGATATTAGTGATTTTATATTTAAATTTTATATGGGATGGATGGATATAGACCAGTGGTTCCTCTATATAGAGATGGAGTTTCATTTGACCTTTTTCATGTTTATATATATATACTAATATGATCATCCATGACCCACTATGTTGGTCTACAATTTTATAAGACCTTTTATTATTTGGTATGTTTTACCTACTAATGGTTTATATCTTTATATTGTTTATTATTTATTATTTTTTCATTTAATCGGGTTCTACTGAGTTTACTTCTTGCTTCAGCTAATGTGGTCTTTCTTTCACTCTGTAATATATATGGACCACTATTATAATCAACACCTGAGAGTATAGTCTCCCTACTATAACCTAATAATACACTTGATACTATTATAAAGCCTTTGGATTATGGGGAGGTCTGCCTGAGTCTTATTTTCAAAATGGCCCAGAGTAATGTTTAGGTAGTGAACCGGGTCAGGATCCTACAAATGGTATCAGATTAGTTTTTTTCTATTTTTTGTATTATTGTTTAGAATATGGTATACCGAAGACAATGATGTAGTCAAAATTGGGATGATTTCTCATTTTTGGGTTCCAAAAACCCCATGCACAGGGGAGATACCAAGTTTCTAAGGGTTTAAAATTTATGTTCAATTGTGTGATTTTATGGATGATTGACGTCTAAATCGATTGGTGCACTTGGGGGTGATGTTTATCTTCTATTTTGTTTGACCCTTGGACCGGTATATCAAGGGAGGATTGTTTTTGATTCATGATAGGAACTTAGGATCATATGATGTGTTTTTTTCTTATAACTGTCATTGAAAACCTGGAATTCACTGAGGGGTGGGTATATTAAACTTTTCAACAATGTTTCTAAAAGCATTTTCTTATTTAGAGATTTGTGGGTCATTTTTCTAAACCAAACTAGGTATGTGGTTCTCGATGAGGTTGATAAGTGATCATATGTATATTGTATGTATTTTTATTGACTTTATAAGGGTAGGTAGGGATGGTGAATGGGGGTGATCTATTCAAAATTTTAGTAAAGATGTTAAATAGTGTTTTCTAGTATAGCCATTTTTGTGGAATTTTACTCAGCTTCCCAATATTTATATAAGTGATATGTGTTTCCTGAATCTATTATGGTTAGGTAAGGGCCTGTTAGTCTAGATTATATGTTATTAATGAATCTGAAATGGGTGTCAAAGAGACTATGAGGTTGGATGATACTTGATACCTAACCCTGATATGGGTAGTTAAGGGGACATGAGGTAAGATGTCATATGACATGGTGCAGTACGGGAGTGTAAGGGTTGTGAGATTCCATTCCTATTATAAATTTCCCTATATGCGACATATATTTATAATCTAATATTTGTTTGAACATCATGATTGATATTCAGTGTGATACCACCTAGAAGGCTCTAGTGGAGCATCAAGAGTGTGGTGATATGGTGCCGTATGAACATGCATAGGATGAGGCCAATGAAGGTTATAAAGAGGCCCTAGAGGGTCTGGTTGATCATGATCCACATGTACAGGCTTTGATAGAGGAAGGGTAGCCACATTAGATGGATGATTTTGGTTCATGTCTTGATGAATAGCTTAGAGAAAGATTTATGCAGGTTATATGGATTATTTATGGAGGGGCACAAGGAGTGAGATATCTATGAAATATTTGCCTCGTGAGTTCCAGTCTCATCACCCACCATTATTCTAGGGTGAGGGTGAACTACGTATAGAAGATAAATGGTCAGATTTAGTGTATATTATCTTTGATCTGCTTGATACACCCCTAGTCAAAGGGTGAACCCGGTGACGTACTTGCTCGGATGGCCAGAAAATCATTGGTAGGATGTTCAGGTTTAGGAAGGCATATATGAGGGACTATAATAGATAAATTTTGAGGCCAATTTCTTCAATAACATCTACCATGAGACTCTAAGGTTTGATATAACCCACAAGTTCATGAATCTCCATTATGGGGATACATTTTTCATTGATTATGCATCCAAATTCTCATAATTTTATCATTTTTCACCAACTATAGTTGGTGAATACATTTATTGGGAGTGACGATTTGGGGATTGATTTAGGAACTATATTAGATTCAAGTTAAATATATTTAGGATATCATAGTTTTCATAGGTAGACAATAAAATATTGATAGTTGTGTAAAACGTGACAGGCCGTTTTTATTTGAATAGGGTGACAGTGCCAGGTGATCATCACAATGATGCTAAAGTTTGTAAGAAGTGGGGACTTGAGGAGTCTCGTGGGGAAGGAGGGTCCAAGATTTAGGTAGACCACTGATAATTGGGTCTTCAATGGCGTGATTCCATTTTGGGAATTTAGGGCCTAGTCAGACCCAGTTTGATCGATTTATGATGGAGTGTCGAGCATGTGGTCAAATGGGCTATATAGAGAGGTTCTGTAGGAAAACATCTTAATAACCATGAGTCAGGGACTAGGGAAAACATAGGTATCTGAGGTTTGATAGAGATTAGTACCATATGTTTTACAATGGGATTTAGCTACACCTAGAGGCAGTGGTTGAGATAGAGAGACCTAGATGTGGGGACACTGGTCGGTAGCTATTGTAGTTTCCAAGGGAGGTCATGCTTTGAGTAGTTGGGCTTCAGGCTAGGTGCATGTTTTTGAGCTACCAATTGTAGAGTATTCCAAGTAGATAATCAAAATTAGGGGTATTTCATGGGTTTGACTGATTTTTATTTTGTGTTGGCATGGATGTTTTTGGTTCATGAGGTGAATGGGTGTTGTTTTTGGACTAACAAATTAGTGGTTTGATGGTTGGTATCTGTTATGATATGATATATAAACATATGAGGTGTGTTGGAACCAAATTTAATTTATGGGAATCTATGAAATGAGGGTTATGTATGAGGTGTGTAGGAATAAATAATAAGATGGGAATGAATTTGTATATTTGATGGTGGGTTATTTTTTTGAATCTACTGAGATAAATATATTTGTACATCTAATGATATGTTTGTTTGGATGAGTGGTGTGTATGGAATTGGAATTGTGTGGGAATCAATGTAATAATAGATTTTTTTGAGGTGTGTAGGCATTAAAAATATGATGGTCATGAATATGTATATATAATTTTGGTTTTTTGAGAATATATCTATGTGTATTTTCTTTGGGAATGTGATGAGATAAGATATTTCATGAGTTTCGTGTATGAACAAGTACGAAATGGGAATCTGATGAGATGTTGTACTTGATGGGTGACAGGTAAGAAACGAGAATAAATTGAGGACCTAATGAAGGGAATAAATTATTGTCTATCATGGGAGGACATTGGAGTCTAGGTATGGTTAGTGGACTATTGGAAATGTTTAATTTTTTGGTTGGAAAGTGACTGGATAGGTAACACCTATGGTGGGGAGTGCCTTGAGGGGAGTTCACCTACGTTTTTTTAACTGGGTTATAATGGGTCGATATAAGGATATGGGTATGTTCGGTACAATATCTGAGTAAATCCTAATAGCTTTATGACATCCTATTATAATATGGTGATACTGCGCCATCTCAATGTTTATTGAGGGTATAAATTCATCAACCTTTTTGGATTTTTAATTTTGGTGAGAGGACCCACTATTGTATTGATCTTTGGAACGAAATTTTTGGAGTTTGATTGACCCAATGTCTTATTTTTAGATAGGGTTTAAGGATCAGAATGTTCCTTAGGGTTTCAGATGATTTTTGGGTGTGTTGGGACCTAGAAACCCAATTTTAATAAGGAACAAAAAAATGAGCATTGTTTGATTTAATCGTGTGGCCTCTTAAGAGAAACTGTGCAGCCCCCATTGCATTGGACACAAATTTTCAAACCATACAGGTGGGTGTGCATAGTCATGTGAGTCCTCATGAGATTTAAATATAGAGGGAATCACATGGTTTTTTTCTTGTTTTTAAAAACATTGTGCCTACTTCGTGTGAGGGTGGTACTTGGACAACAATCACTGTATAGTTGGTGCACGGTTAGCCAAACCGTGTGGATAATTTATTTGGGTGAAATGACAATGTTATATCTCCTTCTATTTATATTTTCTAATCCTACTTTATTCCTCATTCTTCACACATAGCAGGGGAGGGATATCCTTTTTCCCTCTTCATAGAATTTGAGTTATCTCTTCCTTTCAATCTCTAATTCTTGATCTCTTAGTGGCTATGAATTATTCTTGATAGGGCCCTTAATCCTCTTGAATATCTTCTTTTATTATCTAGTCATATGGAATTAAAAATATATAAAATCCATTTTCCCCAATTTCCAAGTCATTTGTATAAAATACATATTTCTATTATTTTAGCAGAAGTTAGAGGCTGATATCAGACAAGTGAGAGCCTATGAGTATTAGGCAGGTTCTTCATAGCATTATCCTTCATTTTATGGGTGTTTTAGGGGTACATTCTAAATACTCCCCTGTGTGTATTCCAAGAGAGACCCCTGATTATTAAATTGATTCATTTTAATTAATGTAATGGTATTATGGGATGTATTTGGGTATTCCCTAGTTCATTTATGTATGATAATATGGGTATGGGTTTTTTACCACTTTGGTAGGATAGGATGGGTGTGTGTTTAAAAATTAATTGAATTTTATGTATTGAATGATTGCTTCCCTGGGAACATGATGGAAATTGTTTAAGGATTGAGGTGATGTCGATCCCCAGATCTGAGGTGACATGGTTTTTCAGTTTGGGTCTGTTCAAAGACATATGGGGTGATAATGATCACTAGGTTGAGGTGACAAGATCATTGGATTGAGGTGACAAGGTCATCATGAAGAGCACATGTCTCTCAAGGCAACGGATTGTGTTGACCACCAGGATTTAGCGACATGGTTTTAAGGGAATGGGGGTGTTGGATGATATAGATTAGGTTATTGTTAGTGATGCTTCTCAACATTGCAATAATATTCATGTAGATAGGAGTTAATTAATCTAGCTTTGACAACTCATTAGGGGTAGAGGGCTACATAGATATCGAGGCTCAGGGGATGGTGTTGTCCAGTGGTTATGTTGTATTTTTTCACAGTAGAAATATATGTGGATGGTTATAGAACATTAGGAGATGGTGTTGAGACCATAGGATAGGGGATGAGGCTCTCCAGTATAATTGACAACAATAGGATGGGATTATAGGAGGTTGGATATCATTGTACATTGTGATGTTGGATGTTTATCTGATGGTGATTTATTTACTATAGTACAAATAACATTGTGCCTTGGGATTTTGGATTGTTAATATTTGGGGAACAATCTAAATGGAGGTCTAAGGGACCTGATGCAAATATTTTGGGCATTCCATTTAGAGTTTGATACTTGGTTGGATGACATGAGGTGTCAGCTGATATTTTTATTGGTGGAACATGAGGGTTCACCTGGTATTATATTCATCAAGCGGAACCTGGTTACTAAGCTATGGGCCCTCAACATTGAATGTATATATTTATACACTTGTATTTTATTCCATATATATGTATTTGGGGGCATGTGTTCTGAGATATACCAATGATGACTGAAGAAAGTGATTGATTCCTTCGGTCTGCTGAGCACAAGGGATATAGGTTATTTATTTAATGTGAATGTTCATCCATTTTTATATTTTACATAAACATTCCTAATTATGTATGTAAGGAAGTAATATGTTTTTTGCGGCCTTCTAAGTTTATACTCAAACCCAACATGGGCCGTTTGAGCACATGTTGACTTTTTTAATTGAGATTAGGTAAGGGATCAAGCACGTGATCTATACCTTAGTGATCGTAGATGTACCT
Source organism: Viscum album (assembly GCA_963277665.1). NCBI lineage: Eukaryota > Viridiplantae > Streptophyta > Magnoliopsida > Santalales > Viscaceae > Viscum > Viscum album. Next base: position 343,173,698 of record OY728135.1, read on the forward strand.
TTGTCATGGGATTGATGATAGTGGACTAGGTGGTTCCTCGGTATCAAGATAGAGTTTCTTTTGATATTTTACATTTTTTATATATATTGATATGGTCAGCCATATGTTCCTTTTATTTTCTATAGATTTGTATGTCCTATTATTATTTGTAATGTTTAATCTATTAATAGTTTATGCCATTGTTATTGTTTAGTATTTATTCTACTATTTTTTATCATGATTCCACTTTGTATAGTTATTTCCTCAATTTATTTAGTCCTTCCACTTTACTATATATATATATATATATACGGACCACTATTATTATCATCCACCCATCCAAGTAATATTTTTACTAAATGAGAAAAAAAAGGAAAACTGGGGAATCTGAGAATTCGGGAGGTGTAAAGTAGTGCAGACCAAGGGAATCCCCTATGATCAAGTTGACACCCTCTGGTTTAAGGTAATTAGTTGAGAGGAGGCAAGTATTGTATAAAATTGGGACTTCCAAAGAATCCATGTAGTCTGCAACTTTATTCCCCAACTATCACCTAATTAGATCCTCACTTCTTGTTGGTGGCCTTCAGAATATGGGGAGGCATGCCTAAGGCCTAGTGTCCAATCATCCTGAAGCACTGTTTTGGTGGAAAACTATTTTAGGACACTACACTACTTGTCTTATAGCCAAAATAAGTGGGGAACCATTCAGTTGGGTCATTTCAAACCCAATATGATATTCCCAAGCTATAATATCAACTCATGAGTGTAGATCAAGATGATTCTTATACTCATATAAAATAGTAATATATAACAATCCATATTATGTGATAAATCATTTTAAAGATAAATCCATCCATATGAAATACGAACATCAAATTAACAATCACAAAAAATAATTCATATAGTTGAGCCAAAGATATATATTCATGAAATGTATCACCCAACCTCATATCAAACTATTATTTTCAATTAAAAATAACATGTTATAAGAATGGTGTACAAACCCAAAGATTTACCCTATTCAAAACCTAGGTAAATAGTCTTTTAAAATATTTAATCATAATAATATCAAACCACAAATATTCATTATATCACATACCTCTAGATAAAATTCTATAGTAAACCTCTATATAATATAAAACTAAACTAAAAAACTCCAATAAATGTAGATCTCATACTCATCACTCTATTTTAAAGGGAAAACAAATAATTTCCCCACTACAATAAAATTTTGAATTTAATGTTATCTATTTTTTATAAATTTAGCATGTTAATTTACCCACATTTTTTAAAAACATGGAGAATTGTGGTGTGTGTAAATTATCCACATTTATAACAATAACTAATTACCCTTGTTTCCTAAAAAACTTTTAATTTTATATATTTTGTGAATTATGGATAATTAAATTTGTTTATAACATAACTATTTATCCACAACCCATTTACCAAATTTTTCAATAAATTTGAGTAATATTTTTTGAAACATCATTAATTTTTTTATACAAAAATATCCTTAATTGGTTTTTTTTATTAAATAGAATTATTTTAGAAATATTGGTAATTTTTAATTCAATTAATTAATCAGTTTCGTTATTATTTGGGTTATTATGTGAGTGATAAAGTTGCCTCATAAATATTCACTATAATAGGGTTCAAATTCTAGCTTCCCCTTTTCGGGGTAATTTATGTATGTACTTATAGAAAAAATAGGGGCCAACACTATGTTAATGTAGAGATATAGGCATCAAGTTGCATGGTAGTAGCCAAATAGACTGTGGGGTGAGACAATCAAGAGGTGATTTTTGAAAAATTATAGGAATGTATGGGTGTGTTAATCAAAAGATCTTAGGTGTGTTGGAACCTATAAACTAACCCTCAACACAACTGGATTTATAATATGGGATGGATGTTTTACTAGCCATGTGATGATCATCATAGTAAAACCAGATAGATAACACGACATGACTTGGAAGGTTTTTCAATAGTATTCCACAAATACACCACCGGTTTGGTGGCTCGAAATAGTGATAGGTGCTTTTGGAACATATCAACTGGACCTCACCCACATGGACACCCAATGTGGGATGAAGGGGTTACCTTCTTTATTGGTGGGGGTGGTGCAACTTCTAGACTGAAGATAGGGAGTGATTATTACTAACAGGGGGACACACAATAGATGGTTGGAGTCATGGAGTAATGATAACTACTCTTTTGGGACATTAAGAAATCTCCTCCAAATGGACCTTCAAGCCACATCCAGACGATCCTTTAGGTCATTGTGATATTTATCCATCAAGAATTAAATATTTAATAGAATAAGAACACTAGGAAAATTACATTCCTTGTGGGAATGGATGATCTTAGACACATGGGGGTGCCTAAGTGGGTGTGTTGTTTGAGGTTTCTAATTCCCTCTACCTAATATATAATTAATTTATTATTTTTTGGAGTAAAATAGCTACTCATTCCATCTATTTCCCAACTAAATCCCTCTAAACAACTTTTTTTTCACATGTGTTCACATTAAACTGCCCACCAACACTCCTTCAGTCTCCAATGTGATCTCCTACCCATTTTCACTTATCCCCTAACTCCAAATTCTCTTATCACACATATGAGAATGCACATGCCACAAAAATAATATCTTTGAAAACTGATGCAGGATCAAAATTAAAGGCCCATTCAAATTTTGATGGATATATATATGTCTCTTGAATAATACATCTAAATATATATATATATAGGTTAATGTTTTAAATATTATAAAAAATATTATTATAAATAATGAATAACTAGATAAATAAATTTGTATATGTTTCTATGTATGTGTTTGTGTGTTTGTTTTTTTGGTAGAGGGGATTAAAATTTGAAAACAATGCACATTCAGGAACCCAAGTAGTTCAAGCATCATCCCTCCCCATAAGGAAAGAAAAAAAAACTATGCCTATTATATTAAATATATATATCCTAAAGGCCCAATATAATAATGGATTAAAGGTACAAAAAAAATTTCTTATAAAGGGAAATGAATGTTATTATTTGAAGACCCTAATTAGAAACTAGAATTATGTGGTTTCATTAGTATTATGCCATTCTAACCCCTTAATAGTATTAATCACACTATTATACAATTATAGAAGTTTTGTTGCCCCATACCATGAGTCTTTTCATTGTTCATTCCTCTAACACACTGTAGCAGGGCACCCTTCCACCACACATTGGAAATAAATAAGGGAATAAGGCTAAATGATATATGCCAAAACACATATATCTCTTTCAATCTAAACACCCAGTGATTCCTACGTATAACTCTACCACTTCGCTTGCCTATCACATTACATCATGAGACTAGTTACACTATATAGGTTGTCATTTGTAAAGGCTTTCACTTATCCCGCATCAAAAATCCATGAGGATGGAAGAATTGCTGATATGAGAGAGTGATCTCATAAATCTTTAATGGCCGCCCACTTTACAATGTCTTCTTGTTTCCATACTACACATCTTTCCTCATACACCGATTCATTCTGTCGATCTCATCCTAACACATTCTTCCAACTGATGATGTCCAAGAGGCCCTACAACCCAAAGACCTAAGATGAAGAAAATCCCCGATGTATGTATGTATGTATATTTTTATTTTTAATGTATACATATATATTGTATATGTATTTAAAATAAGTAATTTTTAATATAACATAATATAATTATATATATTCACAGTGTCTGTGTGTATATAAATATATATTTGTATATATAGTTCAAAAGATTGGGGTCAAGCCCCTTTATTAAAAAAGAAAAAGACAAGAAACCCTTTTTAAACTGGGAATGGAAAACCCATTACACACTATTAAATCCAGAGGGAACAACCCACTACAAAACCTAGTCCACAACCAGTACAACGGCCCGAAGGCCCAAAGTAAAAAAACCGAACACACGCCCATAAGTCCAGAGAAAACCATAAAAGCACCGCCATCACAGACCCCCGTCCCAAGCACCAACGCATCGCTAGATTAGGGAGGCCCACCATCAATCCTGACCTACCACCACACCCATAAAAACAATGGTCACCAAGAATTCCCAACAGATCTGGTCTAGGAACCGAATCTAGACCATATCGTCGCGCGCGTCCGTCACCAGTGCCTGCATGCGTCATCACCTTCAGCATTGTCGTTCCCACATCCCACCCTCTCTATCACCTAGACCAACCCACCCAGATCCATCGTGCTTCCACAACCACAGAGACCAATGATGCCAGTAATTTCACCCAAATAAGAAGCCAAGCCGCATGAGAGTCGTCACACGAGCCGCTCAGAATTGGAACAGAAGCCGATGAGAAAAGCCCATCGCTCAAAACTGAAGTAGATATGCTCCCAAGCCGCCGTGGTCGAATCAGGCCGCCACCCGAACGTGATGCCCAAAGCCCTAGAGGGATACGCTGATAAAGCTCATCTCCCTTTCCTCTATGGATGAAGTCAGTCGTTGTCCAACTCCCGAATCCCTGGCAAGGGATACGTCACCACATGGAGAAGAGAGTCGCGGACGAAGCCACGACCCCCTCATTGTATATATATTTGACATATATTATTGTCCATAACATATAATTATATAATATATATTTATATATATTTATATATATTTATAAAGTGTATATATATATATATAATATTATAATGATATATATATATATATATATGTCTATCTATGTGTGGGTATAAGTAAACACACACACACACACACACATTTTTGTGCGTGTTTCATTATATATCTATGTATATATGTCTGTTTGTATTTTTAAATATAAATTATTAATATATATATATATATATTGTGGGTGTGCATATATTACTATATATGTATTTTTGTTTGTGTGTGTGCATATAAATATTTCTTTGTTTGTGTATACATTACATTCATATTATTTTTATTATTAAATAATTAAATAATATATATTAATATACAAATTTGTATATGTGTGTGTGTAAATGCATGCACATGTTCCCACAGACGTATATATAAATATATATGTGTGTGTGTGTGTGTTTGTGTGTTTTATATCCCATTGTGTGTATACATTAATATATATATATATATATATATATTTAAAATATGAATTTTCTAATATAAATATTATAACAGAAACACACATTTATTTATTTTTAATGATTATGTATACGTTTGTTTATAGTTGGATACATACACACACACACACACACGCACATATATATATATATATACATATATCTGTGTGTGCTTGTTTATATGTTTAAATATGAGTTTTTAAATATGAATTTATAATATATATTAAATATTTTTTAATATTATATAATATATATATATTGAAGTGATAGAAATATTTCTATGTAAATACATATTCATATATGTGTGTGAGTGTTTATATTTTTAAATATGAATTTTTAAATATAAATTTATAATATTTCTGTGTGTTCTTGTGTATATATGTATATTTATATGTACAAATTCTTGTATTTTTTATATTTTTATATAAGAATTTTCTAGTATATATACATATATTTAGAAAAATTATTTTTAGTACCATATAACACACACACACACACTCACATTTATAGTAAATATGTATGAAAATACTTCTTATTTTTTGTAGATATTAATTTTAGAAAAATTGTATAATAAAATGTAAATCTAAATTATATATTTATTTATGTATGTTTGTCTATATTAACATTTATTAGTATTAGGAATCCTAATATATTTAAATATTTGATTTAAATTAAACTTATTTTAAAATAATTCAATATTTTATGATTTTATATATTATAAATTATATATATGATTTTGTATTAAAATATATTAATATTCTAAAAAAATATACGTTAAATATATTAACAATGTTTTTCTGAAAATGTAGCTAATTAACAAAAAATTCTAAAAAATACATTTAATTGTCTCTATTTTATAAAAAAAATCTAATTTGCTTCATTTTTATAAAATCACACCTAATTAGCGAGGTTTTCTATAAAACATAGATAATTAGTTCTGTTTTTAAAAAACAATGCTAATTTGCTCTGTTTTTTATAAAATGTATCTAATTAACTCTATATTTATAAAACGTGTTTAAAACCCATTCCTAGTTAGATTTTTTATGGAGCTCCTATATTACAGGGTTCCTTACAATGGACCCCTATATTAATTAAGTATAAAAATTCCTCTTGATAATGAGAGTCGATTCTATAAATTATTTTTATAAGAGTCATGTATATAATAACTTCTCTATAATTTAATCCCCAAATATATAACATATAATTAAATTCTATATATGATATATTCCACGATCGAATCATACAATATGGTAACATAGATAATTTATCAATGGAATATTTCCCTTACACCACATATCTCACCTCACACAAAAATATAAATAAGGGGTCATTAAATTTAATTGAATTATATACTGAACATCCAACAATCCCTATATATGGTGAAAACTAGATCAACACACATCATTCAGAACTCAAGATAAAGGATGTAAAAAACAGTTAGTTTTCCTCCAAATAAAAGAAACATATGGAAGTTAGAGTTGGCTCTCATATATAAATCTCTCTTCCTTAATGTAAAAAACTCTAGTAAATTTCAACTCATTAAATGAAAACATCCCTTTTACTCAATCAACATAATAATTAAACCCATCATGTTCATTCGTCCACTTAATAACCAAAAACATTAATTGTTTAGACCTATTAATTATCTTTAACCACTCTCCATTATTTTTTCCTTACACAAAACTAATAAGAAATAATTCCCCAACCCTCAGAACATTCATCCCAGAAATATCTTCTTAAAAAAAGAATATGTGAAAAACATCCCAAAATAATTAATATACTCAAGGCCTGTGACATTAAAAAATACATTTTCAATAAACTATATAATGTAACCTTCTTGAAATCCTAAATAAGAGTATTGTACCAAAACCTTTCAAAATTTACTACTCACTGTGGAATTTATTTACTCTAAGAAATATAAGATTATCATGATATGTAAATCAATCATCCTAAATGGGAAAAGAAATGAAATTGTAGTCCATTTCAAGAAACCATTCGTCTTACTAGGTAAATTTTATAATAAAACCCATTACATTATTTTAGCTACATAAAAACACAAAAATACCAATATTCAAGGAATGATAATTATCATTAATGGCTATTGATTAATTTTACCTCACACATAACTAATAAGACATAATTCCTCAACAATTTTAACTTTTATCACTAAAATATATTCCGGAAAAAACATATTTAAAAAAATCACTCAAAAAATAATAAATCCTAAAGGATCATTGTATTGGGAAACTCATTTTCAACCAAATATATAATTATTACTTCTTGGAAGCCTAAATAAGAGCATTTTACCAACCCATTATAAAGTTTAATATCATTTTTGGGAGTTATTTAATCCAAAAAACTACCACATGACCATATATATATATATATATAACCAAGGTATACCATCCCAAAAAAACCATTGAATAAATATTGAGATTGTTATCTCTACTTTTTTCGACCATTAACCACTTCTTTACTCATAAGTAATTTTTTACATATTTTAAACCCATGATCACCACCATTTTTAAGTTTGAATTACGTACTATGGCACAAAAAAACAATTAATTAATAATAAAATCATTAAATTACTTCATTTAAAAGACCAACCATCAACTTAAATATAAAATCATATTAAAATAAAATGAAAAAAATTTTTGAGGTGTTTTATTAAAATATAAATATATTCCTCTTGGAAACATTATCAATGTTCTCTCTATATTATTTTTAAATTTCCTAATTCTTTCATGTCCTAACAGTAGACCATGAAATAATTATCCTTCCCTAGAAATATAAAAAAATATCATCTAATAAATGCATATATTAGATACTGTAATTATAAAATTTTACAATAAATTTTATCTAAAATGTAAATAAAAATATTCATAATTTATAACATATTAATTCAAAAAGTTATAAAGAATTTATGAAATGGAAAGGTTTGTAATTACCTTAAACTTTTGGATGGACAGAATGTATAATAAAAATAATAAATGAAATTTTGTCAAAAAATAAAAAAGTCCCTTAAAATACCATTATTCAAAGAATCATATAATAATTTCCCAATAATTGGGGAACAAAATAAATCTCCTCAAATATTTAACCTACAAAATATGTGAAACTTAGTTTAATAAAGAATATCCCTATTAATTTAGAGACACTAATATATATTCACCAATTAATAGATATAAAAAGATAGACTATAATTTGTTCAATAGGGAGAGGGTTTCATATGACTCGCCAAGGAGATGAAACTCTAGTTTCATGGTGGGGAGAGGGTGGGAATAAATCATAATGAATAATGATTGAAATGATGATTATGTGAGGATAAGTAAAAAATAAAAAAGGGATTCTATAATTAATCAAGAGGAAAAAAATAAAAATACAAAATAAAAAAAATTAAATATTTAGTAATTTTATTTTATATTTTCCTCTACCTCTTTATATTCTATATACTTTTATTATATAATTAAATTATTTCATTTACCCTTATTCAATTATCCCAATTTCATAATTTTTCAACAAACTTATTAATCTAAAGAATTATTTACATGAGATAATCCACTATTATTATTTCTAGTGACCTCATCAAAATATGAAATAAACAAATTTAAAAGGAACAAATTATTAATTGAATGGGTTTCATAATCACCTTAATATATAAATATTTTTTCTCTTTAAATAAATAGTTATTGAAACAACTTATACCTTTAATCATAACCCTTATCTAAATTTATACATGTTAAATTATCGATCACATTTAATGGAATCATTGTATTTTTTACTTTTTAGACTCAAAATATATTAAAAGGGAAAGAGTTTAGAGGTTTAAAAGTTTCCATTTTATGATTTATCTCTCTTTTTTACCATAAAATACAGTAGGACATGATGAATTCTTAGAAAGGGGTCCCCTTTAAACATATAATGGTTTATTTCATAAATACAATGATCATATTTTTATATCAAATAACAAAATTACTATTTTTTCACTTTTTCTTATCATAAAATAATCTCGATGATTCATATGAGCTATTTTATTTACATGTGTAAAATAAAATAAAATTATATATTGGATGATTCATGACAGCATCTCTGCAGATTCTTGACAAGGTCTCGAGTTTGAGTCTCCCCAAGTTCTTCCCTGTCGATTTAGCATATGATTTTCACTATATTTATCCCTTACATTGTAACTGTGGTAATATATTGGTTGAGTGATGTCCTAAAATATTTAAGAATAAATATTATTGAACATAGTCCAATTAAAATTATGGTGTTCACTATAATAAATTTTTAAATAAAAAATAGCCATATTATGTTACTAATAAACTCATATTATAACATATCTTAATAAGTTTCCAGTTAGACATTAAATGTAAATAACCTAAATTATTAATCATGTATAATTAATTATATAAACTCTTTACCCAATCCATTTATATGAATCAACATAACTCAATTACATTTAGAAACTAATTGGTATGCTCACCAAACAAATTGAAACCAAATGTTTACTAATAGATAACCATTTTATAACATTCCTTACAAATGATAAGTAATGATCATATAATATATTGTGTTTTATATTTATCTTACTACCTTATATCATTGTTCTTGTGTTTCTATGAGATTATATTTCCCATCACAATTACCATTTCAACTTAATATATAAATATATTTCTCATATTAATGATCATTAAAATAGGTTTACTTCTCTATTTTTCATTATTTCATCATTTATACGGTTATATAAAGAGTATAAGAAGAAATATGAGAAAAATTGATAAAATATACACAATAATTAATAATTTATTATATTTAAATTCTTGTTCTATGATCTATGATAATAATATATTTATGAAAAGTATTGAAAGACATGATGACATATTGGGATACAACATTTATTGAGATAATGATAATCAATTTAGTGATATAGAAGCCCAAAATCATTGAATCATTTGATATACTGAAAATGATTCTTATTAAAAAAATAAAACATGGTAATTTGACTATATTATATTGGATAAGAATCTAATTTCCACTATATTTTATGGGGTGACATTAAAATGTAGAACAATATTTTGTTTTTATTTTTCTTAAATTATTTTATTTTATCCCTTATTTAAATCATTTATTCTATATGGTATTACATAAACTATAAAAAACACTACACCTTTAATCTATAAACACATGTTTACCATATAATTGAATTATTTATCCATGTATATGAACAACATTGAGAGGGAGATGAATCAATGTTGTCAATTTTCACTAAATTTCCAAAAATTGAAACAATATACTCATCTAAGACAATAGATCACCTCTTTCCATCTAATTTCACACACTTTTTATATAGTAAATATAGTTTAAACAACAAGGACATGATATTTTTAAAGGGATCATCCTGAAAATTGTAATTATAAATCCATGTTTTCACTATTAAGTATCAATGAATGTTGATCACCTTATTCTATAACAGATATTATAATTTTTTAAATAGTATAAATTAAATCTTGTAATAATATCAATATCCAATTAGTTTCTAAAATCAACTCCCTTGAATAATAATAATCCCTTCAACCACCTTTAATTTTTGGTGTGTCACTTTTCATTAAAAGGGTTTTTATGAATGTATTCTATATTAACATCAGGAAAAAAGATGGAATTATTTATAGAAAGACTATTTTAGTATTGCTCAAATAGAAGTACAATCAACCTCATCATTCATTAAACCAATTCATGAACAATGATATATAATAATTTTTTAATGAACTCATTTTATTCAAATTTCTAACTCTTATTTAGACATTGTTACATCTCCTTCTTATTCTTTATTATTTTTGATCCCCAAGATTTAGAAAATTATCTATCATTGAATATAAAATCTAAAATCTTTAGAGTGTTTATAAAAAGTTCTTCATAATTATCTAAAAAACTCTGTGTTTCTATTCCTCTTCAATCACACTAAAAAATCCCTCAATTATTCTTATGAATAATATCTCCGGTTTCTGAAATATATTTTCATTTTAATTTCAATAATGTCAAAATATTTTTAAAATTATAATATGGTATCTTATTTCAAAAATTATTATTCAATATCCTACTTGATATTTTTTTCCAAAATTATAACATATATCAATAATTTATGATTTATACTTATCTATGAAATTTCTTATTTTTATTATTATTTTCATTCAGATTATCAAAAAAAATATTCCAAAAATCCTTTAATAATATCAGGGGATGTTTATAAATTGAATTGAAAAAAACAAATACCTAAAAAAATTAATATTTCTAATTAATTTAGAATTTATTAATGCTTTAGTATTTTTATATCATTATTACACATTAGCACATAAAATTTACAAAAGTCTATGAAAACATATTTTCACCTTTCTAAATCTTCATCTCAATCCTTATATATCCCCTTCAAAATTTAGTTTACACTTACACATATTTATTCGAACTCATATAAATTTCCTAAAACCTAGGGATTATTTTTATAGTCTTATTTACATTCATAAAACTCTTTATTATGTATTTTTAATTCTTACAAAATATGTCTATAACACTTACACATGTAGTATAAATTATATTTCACTATTTCATTGTACTTTATTAACCATTTCAAAATTTAAAATATCTATTTTACAGATAGTTCATTATTAACTTCACTATTATATAAACATTTCATTATTCAATTTATTATCAAAAAAGATTCATGTAACTTAATATCACATTGAGAGATTGAATAAATATTAAATAGACATCTTGAATTGAATGAAAAATAAGGAGTTGATTTGATAGCAATTGAGACTTGGTAAAAATGGAATCATTCTTACACTACCTGAATGGCCCGAAGGCCATCATTTTTATTGATTTTTGATAACCTACCTTTCAAGGGATGAGGGGGAACCCATACAAGGCCCGTATGCTTATATATTACATGTCATGTAGGCTTAATATATTACATGACCCGAAGGACTTAGGGAATTCAGCCAAACTATAACTACAAGGAACTGACCCTCCCTAGCATCTGCATCGGGATGGTAGATGTCCACCTTCACATGGCTATTTGGCTAGGCTTACCATGCAAGCACAGGTTGGTCCTGATGGTGTAGCCATACCCTCTCATTCTCCTAAATCCATTTGGTTCTACTCTGGTGAGTTCACTTTATCTGATTCCTCCTCTAGGGAAACTCCTTTTTTGTAGAGTCTGTTTGGGGTAACGTTACTGTTCATGTGGCCCGAAGGCCTTGAGGTGGCCCAAATGCCTTACGGTTCTGAAGGCCTGGGTGGCTTGAAGGCCTTAAGGACTCCAAGCCCAAACCGGTGGTATTCACATCATAAAATGAACTAGTTCTGATAATGTTAGAAGTGAATATATCAAAAATGTGAAGGAAATATCTTATTATATAATAAAGATCACCCCATAACCATTTCAATCTTTTCGTGATGATGATAGAGGATGAATGATTTATTCTTATGTGATAATATTCGTTTTTGGAGATAAGATGACATGATAAATGACATATTCTAACACATGAAGGACCATTTCATAAATGGATTTTTTGTTCCATGATAGTTATTCCAGGAAATTATCAGGTGTCTACTACATTTTGAAAACTGGACAGTGAAAATTAAGTACCATGTTGGTTGGGGAGTCAAATATCCTCACTCCATAAAATTATGGTTCATGCTATAGGGTGTGGTGAATGGAAGAATACCATGACACAATAGGATAAATTGTGCCTTTATATCTTGGGAGACAAAAACTAGAGTATTATAGGTTCTGTAGATTTGATTAAGGTCACCCCATAGTGCCTATTCCATACCACAATGATCTTATCTATAAAATATTAATATATTGTTGTTTCTGTAAAAAAATAATATAACACACCACAATATACTTGTCATGTCATAAATCCAATAAAATATATTATGAGATACTCTTTAATCATTTGGGTTTAGTCTTCTGTACATTTCTAATATAAGGATCAAACCACTACAAAAATCATTACACTATAATTCAGGTTAAATCTATAAATATATTGTGATCCAATATGAGATATGTATATGTTATTAAAGAAGAAGACTCTATGAGAATTGTCCTATATTCAAATAAGGATTTGGTATCCCATTGAGGAGAAGTGGAAGTTTGATCATAAATTCCAAATTTTAGAGGCACCACAGGTACATGAAGTGAAACTCTCCCTAATTTTTTATGCTCATTTTTTATACTGTAATTAGGGGTCAAGACAATACTCTTACTAATTACCTTATTCAATGGGTAATAAATTGAAACATGGGTAGTATTACCACAAAAACTATATTCCAAGGAATAATCATATAATAATTTGGGTGACTGAACCTTATAGAAAATACTTTTATCTGTGAGTGTTTTTATCCTTGAAATCTCTCATCATCGCATCATCAATAGTGAGATGTATTCATACTAATCAGTGTTGAAAATCATACCATTTGAGAGTTGTAATTTTTGGAAACCAGTGACTCACCCCATCTCTTAGTAGTGGTATACTATCTAATATAACTCTTAATTTGTGTCATATGTAGGTTTAAAATAGTTCCATGTATGATTCCCGTGGATTTTATTTTTCTTTTAGTAGCTTATATCTTTTATTAATGATATCAATATAGTGAATAAATATCGTAAAAAATAAGGGATCCCCCATGTTTGGCAGAAAATGATTCCATCTATAGAGATATTGGATGGTTTCATATCCTCTATCACTAAACCTAGGAATTATTCATACCATGTAGAATGGTTTTATCTTTTTCAAGCTCAGATAGGATGCACTTTATTGGATAAGAATAATATCAAATCAAATGGGAGAGAAAAAAATGAATTACATTCATCACTCACAAAGAAATATATTAAATGATTTATGGTAATAAAGATATAAAAATGGAATCTAGAGTATACTCCATGATATCCTTTAAGGATATAATATGGTGAAAGACTCCCAGTTACAAATTTTCCATACATAATTTTTGGATAACCAAATGGTAGATGATAAATCATTGGATGAATGCTTTGTTTGAGTGAAAAAAAATATAAGATTTATTTAATGTAATGGTAAAATTGATTAATATTATTACATCATGAATAAGTTTATAAGAATAATCCTAAATCAATTTGATGCAGATATTTTATCCCTTAAGCCTCAAGACTTGGAATGAGTTGAAAATTGAAAAATTCAACAATATTTTGATGACTTATGAAATAAAATGGGGACTAACCTTAAAGAGTAAAGGTGAAATAAAGAATGATACCAATTTAAATGATTTATAAGGCTCAAATAGTTTTATTTAAATGATATATTATTATAATGAAAAGGAAGTTTAGGATTATACCTCTGAATATAAATAATTTATCTCTTTATCATCAAAAGGCATGTAGCGAGGAAAAGGTAAATATAGAGGCTAGTTACCATTTAAATGAATTAATTTTTTAAATATTGGATATTTTTATGTATGATTAATTGATAATAAATAAGAATATTATATGTATGGTCGAGCCAAAATATCATCTTTGAATATCAACATGGCCAGTAGTAGGACGGGGGGAATATTCTTAAAAACTAGACAAGAAGATAGAACAATAAAGAAGAAAAATATTTTCTCACAACATGATGACACATATTGTGATAAGGAAATTAAAATAGATAATTATAAATCCTTTCATGATGAGAAAAAAATAATTTGGAAAATTTTAAATATCAAAAATATTCCTTCAAAGGAGAAGAAGAAGAAGGTAGTAATGAAGATGAAAGAAGTGATATGGATACACCAAAAGAGTTTCAACATAGAGTTAATATCATAGTGTAAGTGAAATATAAAATAGGAATATAAGGAAAAAAATAAATAACTAAAGATATATAATGATTAATTAAGTAAATAACACGATAAATCAAAATCATAAGACACTTCAAAGATAGAGTTTGATTTTAATTAAAAAATGTGATATATTTGAAATCATATATGAGATGTAATAATTGAAAATTTATTTTGATTCTCTTTAGATGATATTTTTAGAGGAATGATCAAATTGGGTGCACCACCAATAGATTTCCTACCTTTATCACATAGTATCAAATGAAAAATTAAGGTTTTAACTATTTTAAGTGGTGTAATTATCTGAAGTAATCAATGGTAGAGAAGGTGGATTATAAAGATACAAAATGATATAAGCTATAAATACATGATAGGGGTTTTCGTCACATATGTACAAAAATATCACTTGAATGATATAAAATGGTATCATGTAGGAGTTTTTAATTTCAAACATTATGTGTCACTCAATGTTCAAGGAGTTAGATACACAAATATTGCAAAGATAAAATCTAGGGTTATTTTCTATTTTTATAGGTTCATTCACTATCTTCTTAGTTTTTCTTAAAATTTTGATAATGGGAATGAGGTAATAATTATGAATAATGAATATTTCATAAATATTATAAAGGATGGAACAATTATAATGACAATGAATGGAACAAATATCACTTTTTATTTATTCTTGATGATCAAAATTCATATTCCATGAGAATAAATGAGTAAAACTAGCGTTGGTGTGATAGAATTGTCTATTTGATGTAGAAAAAATATGGATACGTTTTTTAAGAATGATGTTGAGATAGATCAACCAAATTAATAACATGAAAGTCTCACCACATGTACAACATAACATAAGGTATATATGGATAATAAGAGAAACAATCCCTTGGAAATAAAATGAGGAAATCTCTTCAGATAGTAAATTCAATCGTGTGTGGTCATATGAAGTTGAATTCAACCAATGGTGATAATTATTTCAAGTCTTCTTTCAAATATTTTATTAATATTAATTATGTCTATTTTATGTTCAATAAATTTGAATTTATTCTTAAACATAAATAGATTAATAGGATTTAGAGAATCAAATAGTGTATGCCATCAAAATATTCTAATCTAATAATGGATCCAAACACAAGAGTGTAGATTTCAATTCATATCATTGGAATGTTGGATCAGATGAAGGGTGATATACATTTTGGGGGTGAATCAATGTGTATATATTTTGAAACTACACTTAACTCTCATGATTACTCAATAACATTCTCACAAGATACTCACTAATGATGAAATTAAAAAGACACAACTTGTTTTATTATGAGTTTTCCCTCCTTTAAGGAAGACTACATCCCCAGTGTGTCATTATTCTTATCCAACATCCATAACTCCATTTTTATTATCTAACGGATCTTGAGAAAGGATATGAAATTAAACTCATTAAAATGGTTGGCTTAAACTACTTCCAATCATTCATCAATATAACATAAGAATTCTCCTTGAAGCATGGTCACTAATGGAGATTTGATCCACCTCATGGACTCTACATTTGGGGATCTTCTTCGGTTTCTCTTTACATTTTTCTTTTGTAGCTATTATAAATAATAGTATTAAATTTTCAACCACATAGATGAAAACAATTCAAGATAATGACTCTCTTTTTAAATTTTTTATTCACATGATATTTTATTGAATATAATTTTTATTTTTAATTATATTAAAATTCATGGTTTTCAGTAGGATATTTTCATTTTAAATCAAAATCAAGATTTTTGTCAATGCCTATATATTGAATATATTTAAGATACTTCCATTTAATTCCCATGTGATATTTTAATATCTTATTCATAGAATATCCAGAAATATCACAACACTTAATTACCATAAAATATCAATTTATGTGTACAAGGGATCATGAAAATCGATGGAAAATCCTTAATACCGTGTAACACTCCTCAAGATAAACATTCTACATGATCCATTGACTAAATGTGAATCATTATATTTTATTGTGGTTTTTGTTTCAATAAATAACTACTTGGGTTGTACAAAAATATGAACCTTATGATGTCTTATATATAACCTTACAGCGTCCTCATACTAATCTTATGAGGTCAGGCACCAATATTACATGATCTTATACCAACCTTATAAATCCATTGTCTCATCCTTATGACTAGATATCAAAACTTCATGTCAACTATCATTAACCATACATGGACATGAGACACCAACCACAACCTTATGCCTCAATGTCAGAACCATACCTTGATGGTTTTCTTATCCTTATTGTGACGGTGCTATACCATATGCGAGTAGTTTTCTTAATGATACTATAATATTTTATCATCTATATGAAGTCTGTTAACAACCTTATGAACTCTAAAACTATTATATTTTGTTTAATATTTATTTATATCTCTTCAAATTTCCATTATATAATCCTTATAAATCATGAAACTCAATTACATATCATCCTTTCTTCGAATCCATTCATCACCAAAATAATCATTGATAGATCATAATTAATCAATCTAGTTTCTTCTTCTAAGAGCATGCATTTCTTTAAGTACTTCACTAGTTATAGTCTATCATCTTCTATTAAATGGTCCAAAAAACACTTCCATATTTATAACTTCTCTATTATTAAGAATATTAACTCACCAAAAATCATTATATATTATAACATGTATTAAAAATAGATACAACATCATTTGTTTGAGGGTTCAACAATCTTTCCCATTGGATTTATTGCTAGTAATACTCATTTATCTCACATTTATTGATAGAAAAACCAAAGAGAACAAATTATATAAATTCAATTAAGTTTCTCAAATAATAGAGTCATGAATTAAATATATCTAAGTATATGTGAGTTACATTGATATAAAAAAATAAGATTAACGAAGTTAGAAATTAAATTTTTCAAAAAAAATATATCTCAAAACAATAAAACCATTACTCACACACACAAAAACAAACTTTATGTCAATTTAGAGACTCTTTCTAGAACACCACAACATAAAAACTATATTACTTCATAATTAGTATAAATTGTTTTTCTCCTGAGAGAAAACTTATCCTAAAGAATTAGATTATTAAAAATAGATGAGGAATGTTTGGGATTTCATACCTCAGTGGTATGGTTTTGGATACACTTCCATTTATATCCTTATCTTTTTAAAATAACTAGATGTGAGTGTATTGGTAAGAATGCATTAAATATGCTATTTTGATAGAATAAATTCCATTTTCAAGATTCCTTCTTCCACCATTTATTTTTAGAAAGGATACTTTATATAAGTGGGAAAAGCCAAAAATAATTTGAATTGTATAAACCTATAAAGGGTAAAGTTGAATATTTATAAATGAATCTACAATAAATTAAATTCACATATATCGAAAAAATAAATTAAAACTAACTAGGTCTAAAAAAATAATATCATGTTGTACCAAAGAGAATCATACATAATCAGTATAATCCAGTTAGAGCTCTCCAGGCCTACCTCGATTACGATTACTTTAAACCTAATAACCCAAGATGAGCCACATGAAACCAAACGAAATAAGATTATGAAGATTAAACCCAAATTTTGTTGAAATAAATTATGTGTCACCATAAAAATCCAAAATGAATAGAATAAAACCAAATAAAAAATCGAATAAAAATTAAAAAAACATTCTCAATATAAATGAACCTTAGTAGAATAATTTTAAATCAGATCAACCAAAATAGATCTATATTGCTCAAAATCAAGAAATTAGATATAAAATATTTTTTTAATGAAACTAAATTGGGAAAATTCAAACTAATCTAGATTGAACTAATATGATATTAAAAACTATGAATAAAATCGGACCAAATATAATGAATTCAATCCTATATGACTGCATTCGACATGAAATAAAATGAACTAAACCAAACTGATATGAACCAAATATTATCAAACTAAATCGATTAGAAACCAAATAAATGAAATTTCTCAAGATAATAAAAAAATATAATGAAAATTTCATGAGCTAACTAGTATAAAAAACAAAACTACATTGTAACTCGAACCAAAATTATTAGAAAACTAAAACATGCACGGGTATTTTAAAGAATATAGTGATAAAGATAATCTTTACCAGCACAAACATGGGAGATGATTAGGGGTAACCTTATTCAAAGGCCCTTGACTAGTTAAAATATTCTCTCAGGGATCATTTAATCTAGATAAATAGTATAGATCTAGATGAAATGTTTCTAAAACATGCACTATAGTATCTTGTATCAAATTCTCGCATCCTTCTATTGAAATTTAATACGAATAGAGGTAGGAAAGATTAAGGTAACAAGTTTATGCCCCTAAAAGAGAACAAAATGAATCCCCAAATTAGGTGAAGATCATCCAAATTATTTTTCTTATAATTGTTGAGGGAAAAATAATTCTAAAACCATCTCAAACCTAAAATCAACTAATGAATCCTCAACCAGATTTATCATGGCATATTTTTCAAGATTTTAACTATTTCCCAAGACCTTATGAGATAATTGGAAGCAAATTCATAAATATTTCTACTAAATTATTTTCATATGTTTGTTAATAGAAAATCCCTTTCTTAAATCAACATATAAGGTTCTAAATTCACTTAGACTATATGGACCATTAATTGGAGACAAGCTAGTATTATTGACCCTTAATTTATCTCATATGATACTGATAAAATTTCTCCTTAGTTACTAGTACTACTCTTACTAAAGTGAATATGAATCACAATACCTTATTTCATTAACTAATAAAACAATAATATGATAATCCGAGGATATTGAGATTTAATGACACTCAGATCGCTATAGCCTAGTTTACTAAAAAAACTCATGAAATTGAACAACTGTGATATTGGAAATGTCATTCAGAGGATCTCATAAAAACTCATGTGATTTAGTTTAGTCCATTAAAACTATGCTATGGAGAAATTTAGTGATTTGGATACTGATATAAAACTAACTGAATATATACTACTTGAAGTTCAAAATAGTGGTTTAGAATATATGCATTCATTGGAGTTTGAGGTTCACATATAGTGTAAATTATAGGATTTTCTTAAATTCTCATGGAATGCAGTTGCCTTGAGTAGATCCAGAATGTAGACATGAACTCAAAATTAATTCACATATTGCAAAAAGATACAAATCTTAAAATTTGAATATAATAAATTTTCATAGAGGGTAATTTTTTATCGAATTATAGAATATTTCATTTTTTTAAGACAGATCATTTTACATTCATGTTTACTAATTTTACTAATTACAAGGGAAACATTCAACTGATGGTTGTTATTCCACAATTGGTATTATATTATCAAAACCATAAGTTCATTTATTCTCCCCCTAAAGATGATGTTAAGGATACACTCCTCAATCAAGACATCAGTCGTGGTCTTTATTGTTTCATTAATATAATTTTCATGAGTTAGTGGGATGTTGAGCATTCTGATGTATATCTTGTTTTGGTGGAATTTTTATCACATAATATATCCCTATAGGTTATAATTATCAAATTATGGTATTTATCCCAAAATTGAAACATTATTAGACATTTCCTATTATTTTTTAATTCTCAAATTCTAAATTTTTTGTTCTTATCCAAATTTTATAATTGGTGTAGTGGGTTCTATGAATCATAACCCCAACTGACCTGAACTAAACAGAACTAAACCAAATTTATTTAAACCAAATTAAATCAAACTAATCAATTAGAACCCAAATGGATGAAATTTTCTATGCTAATATAAACAAAAACAAGAAAAACTAAATCTAATGAAAATTCACCAAACAAACATGTATTAAACAAAACCAAACTATGATAAAACTTGATCAAAATAGATTATATACCATTAATAGGAAGAATAACTGTTAATTAATAGGAATGCACTATTTTATAGTTTCATTTTGAAATATGGATATGTTTCCCCCTTTCTTTTTAAAACCTGATTTGACCCATGGAGAATTTCAGTTCTAATATATTGGGTGATGAAATGTATAGTCACTAGAGACAGGTATGTTGTAGTTTAGTTTTTTTATCTCATTGGCCACCTAAGCCTTTTATTGATTTCTATGGATAGAGGGTTGTTATATTTTGTGAAGGGGTCCAGAAGGGCACTGGAGGTAGCTACACAGTTTTCTTTTTAGGGGAGGGAGGGTAGGGTAGTTGGGAAATTGATTACTGTGTTTCATTTTTTCTACCTTTATACTATGATCCAGTTATTTATTTTCAATTCCTTTGGTGTGTATGTCCAACATATATATGGGTCATGCAAAAAAATTATTTACTCTTCGCTTATGTTTTAATTAATTGTTTATCAATGAAATTGTTCTCAAAATTATTTTTCAATTGGTTCCAACCCTCATAAATATAACTCAAACATCTATTGGAAAAGTGACCCCTACAGAAATTGAAAATTTAACTTTTCCTCAAATTCTGAATGTCTAAATGAACACATAGTTTTAAAATATCCCCAAAATAATTCCTCTCATCACCAATAAGCTATAGTGGACAACCCATCCACATATCATGACCTATTTTTGTCAATAATTTAATGTTGAATGACCTCATTCCACTCCCGAACATAAAAAGCAAATCCAAGAAATAACGATTAATTTAAGGTTCTTTGATTGGAAAACCAAATCTAGTTCCTATTTTCATAATTTAAACAAAAGATGTTTCTTAACTGAGCCATATATCTAAAACACTAATGGTATCATTGTTAAACACCTTTCAGTCTTATGATTCTCCCAATAATAAAATTTATCTTATCTCCACCACATATACATCCCTCTGTAGTGTGATCATTACCATGTCCCAAGAGGTATGATTTTCATAAAAGATTTTATCATTTTGAGAATTCCATATAGTTGAAAAAATGTACCCAACTATTTCAAATAGAATATTCTGTATTTTTTCACTGAAATTGACATTGCATATTTTCTCCAATAGCTCATTACACTGCATATTTCTGCCAATCCTCAGGCCAAATATTGATCTTGTGTATTCCCATAAATCATGTGGAAATCCACATTCCACAAACTGATGATTTATTAACTCTTCTCAAAGATAGATAGTGCATGAATAATCAAGTTGGTATTCAGATTTTTGGATTCGATCTACATTGGGAAGTCGATATTTCCATATCCACTATATTTACTAAGACTGGGTACAACCAGCCTTAGGTGTCACTCAACCAGCCTCCCACGTCACCCATTACCCATCTCCATTTACCATTACACCGTCCACCTTTCACCGAAATTCCTATCGTATCCTATAGGATACCGCGATGCCCGACGCGGTTATCCCCGAAAATTTTTCCGCCACCGAATAGATTACTCACGGCATTGCTTCATTAGGGTTTTTTCCTCCCAGGATCTTCCTCCCGCAGCTCCCCGATTCCGGTTTCCATCACCGACCTTCTTCGTCTCGCAACACACCTTCGATCGTTCTTCCAGCTTATTCCTCCCGCGGATACACGATTACGGTATCCATCTCTGACCTTCTTCATCCCGTGGGTCCCTGATTACAATTTCCACCTCCGACCTTCTTCGTCCCGCAGCGAGCCTACGACGACGGCCTTACCAACTCCCATCTTCAGGCCGCCGGTTTACCTCTTCCAGCGACTACGACGGAGAGACTGCGTCTACTTCCCTTACAACAAACGCTTCAACATCGTCTTCCTCCATCCTTATTGTCATTCTACATCGATTTCTTCCAATACTAACTTGATATTTGCATTCATTGTCTCAGGCTATTATATGTCGACTATGGTTACCAGATTCCGAGTTGTACAACTCCTCGGTATATAAGGGATTCCCGATTACTTCTACTGCATCACCATATTCCACAGCCCACTGCTACACCTTCTACTACCAGAACCAACAACTATATTCCACTGCGTCGGCTAGTGGAGAACCAACGGATGTTTGGAAGAATAGAATTTACAGCAATACTCTATTTAGGTAGCAGTATTCTTACTTTCAACAGAAATATGCTACCTACATCATTCAATTGATTATGAATTTTGCATTACCCAGTAACGGCACAATGTTTTGCTCCTGACCCGACTTGTGCCGTGCGGTTTCCGTGTTCCGGAGACTACTACAGCTTACACTAGAACAAGCGACAACCCTATTTTCACTGAGGTAACAGTCTTCTTAAAGTAGACTAAATCATGCAACATACATCATTCAACTGACTATGAATCCTGTATTACCCAGTAACCTGACAACGATTTCCTCCTGGCAACGATCCGTCTTCTGCTGCTGCTTATTTTCACAATGTGAGTATACCTTACACATTATACGGGCCTCGTACTTCTATCCATTTGGATTTATTTTCCAATAAGTGCAACCGGCACCTTCCACAAAGTCATACAGGCATGTTTTGTTTATAAATTTCTGACAGTTACATATAGTTGCACACATATATCTTTAGAAAATTCTGAGTCTTCAATCACAATTTGAACTACAATTTATTTAATGCTCTCCTTCCATACAATGGTGTTAGTACACTCCTTTACATTAATATATATAGATATAGAACCAAACAATTCGCTCCTCGACAACCTCTACGAATGATGTGTTGCAGAAAAGAGTGCTAACAATGGAACAACGGAACTGTGAGTTTACTGTCGACTTAGTTTTATACATGTTTCTTTCATATCTTTATTCCATCATATGGACAACCTAATTTTGTCACGATTGCAGTGTCAAAAACTTCAAGTCCATCAATGACATCTACAAATCTCTCTCCTGCACTAACAAGTGAACCGCATTCTATAAATTGCGGTGCATATGGAGTCATACGGACGCCCCTAACACCATTATCTGTCAATGGTCTGTTATATTTACATTATATTATCTATATCCATACTTTCTTTATTACTCTTCATAATAACTGAGGACATGCATTCTACAAATGGGAGTGCAGGTGGAGTCCCACTAACGCCACTAACAGCAGCGTCTATACCGGGTCTGTTCTGTTTACATTGCACTGCAGAAATCGCTCACTTACTAAATACTTTGCATATTAATTGAATATATCGCTCTCTAACTACTTTGTCAGCAGTTCAATAACAGTCCGATACAGGGATAACATCTATCGCAAATGCAAAGAAGCGGAAGCAAACATCATATGCCTTCAAACAGTCTCTTATCCCTTTCTGTAAGTATAATGACCATTATCTGCAATTTTCATACTGCACACCGCATGAAAACCACGACATGGTCTAACTATTCCATTCACAATTTCGATAGCTCTCATAACGAACGAAAACCTCCACTGCCCGTCGACCTCTAGAGATGCAAGGTTCCAAAGACGATTGCACATGAGGGAACGACACAATTGTGAGTTCACTAATACCTTCACCCGATACTTCTTTCAATTATGTAATAATACAATAATTATTATAACGAAATGATGACACAGTGCCAATGTCATCATCTACCAGAGGTGCTTCATTGACATCTACACATGGAGGTGAAAATGGAGTCACACGCACGCCATTACAACTACTGTCTATCAATGGTTACTTCTGTTCAAATTTTAGTATGTAAGTACATAAATTTCAAATCCACTATATCTACTAACATAAGCTATTTTTCTTCAATTACTTCATCTACAGTGCAACATCAATCATCAGGTACGACGTCATCCATTGTGGGAGCAAGCAATCGAAGGCAAAGAACAAATTCCCTCATACACACTCCTATTCCATATTGTAAGTCTGGTGACTCATATCTGCTAAAACCATTCTGTACACCACAATACTGGGATATAATTCATCTAACTATTTCCTTCACACTTTCGGTAGCGATCGTGACTGATGATACCAATCTGTCAAATTCATCGTCGGGATCGTTGACAATGTAAGCACGTAATTCAGCATTTAAATATTACTATAATTATTACGGAATCTTCAAAAATTAACAATTTACTTTCCCATTTGTTGCAGGTTGAGTCGACCAAATAACATGGAATATAGTAATATATCATCTACAGGTTCAACGTCGTATTTAACACAAATATACAACATCACACGCACCCACACTTCAATTAGCTTACATTTTTTTCTTATACTGTTTTATAAAAAAAATAACAGACCATCGTACAGTGCTGTTTCGTCCACAAGCAGCAGTTTCTAACAGTTCAGAAACAAATTACGACATCAATGGTGGAATACAGCGTACAGGAAGCACTACAGGTATTTAACGAATAACCCTAGATACTAACAACATTAATATCTTATTTATACTAAGTGATTTCGGTATTAAACGGGTTACTGTTGCAGGCTGCTCTGTACAACAGGTGATTTCAGATAACACAGGTCAGCGTACTAATTTTTTCAACATTAATAGTAACAAAATACTGGAGGCAAATACCGCGCACGTTATCTACTTTGTAAGTATTGACAGCTACTATGTATTTTTATTCAACCAGGATATTTAGACATTGGTCACCCATCTTACGTCTGTCAGTACTATCATGCTTTAATGTGGTTCGATGAAAGAAACAAAAAATGTAGCAACCGACAAAGCCAACGTTTCTCTGCATGTTGTGCTATGGGAAATATTTCTTTGAGCTTTATACCAGCGTCTCCGCCGTATCTAGAAATGTTTCTCTTCAATACAACATCCACAGTAGCAAGAGCATTCCAGGAAAACTTACATATTTACAACTCCATGTTTTCTTTCACTTCTATGGGTGGTAAGATTGATAGGTCTATCAACAAGGGTGGATCTCCATGTATATTCAGATTGAATGGACAAAACTACCATCGTATTGGAAGTTTATGTCCACCAGATGGTCACCGACCGAGATTTTCACAACTATACGTGTATGACACAGCACATGAATGTCAGAATAGGGTTCGCGAGTTTAGGTATCGCTGCATTTATCTGTTGTCGACTTATTTCGCATTGTGGATTATTTCTGTATTAACATACCTATTGCCTGCAGCTCAGAAAATCAGAATGTCCAATCTCGTATTGACAACGACATAGTCGAAAACCTACAACAAATGCTTCATGACAACAATGGTTTAGCTAGACACTTCAGAAGTGCAAGGGATGTTATTCAACATCAGGGTGTGCAGAATTTGAAACTACGTCTGCTGAAGAGAAGAGAAACTAATCCCAGTACATATAACATACCAAATAATTCTGAGATTGCAATGCTTATCGTCGGTGATGTTGAAGATCTCAACCAAGAGTGTGATATAATTATTCATACCAAAACTGGTGATTTTCAACGAATTGATGAGCAGCACCCACTATATCTTCCATTGCAATATCCATTGATATTCACAGATGGCAGTGATGGATATGTCGACAACATTCTACATCGCCCAACTTCTTTCACAACAAGTACAAAATTTAAGAAGGTTACCATGAGAGAGTACTTCTCTTTCCACCATCAATTCCATGAGAATCAATCTTCAACACTACTACATTCAAGAAGACTTTTGCAGCAGTTCGTTGTTGATGCTTATACGATGATAGAGTCTCAGAGACTATCATTCATTCGCTTTAATCAAAATAAATTGAGGGTAGATCTATACAACGGCTTGCAAGATGCATTTCTACGAGGCGACATAGAAGGTTCTTCATGCGGCAAACGGATCATTTTGCCTTCATCCTTCATAGGTGGTCCAAGGTATATGATCCAAAATTACCAAGATGCAATATCTATTTGTAATTGGGCAGGGTATCCAGATTTGTTTCTAACCTTTACATGTAACCCAATGTGGCCTGAGATCACTCGGTATCTAAGATACAAGAACCTTCGACCAGTAGACTAACCTCAAATTCTATCTCGAGTTTTCAATATGAAGCTTGAATATCTAATGAGAGATTTATGAGAAGGATGTTTCTTTGGAAATTCAAGGGCAGGTGACCATCTACTTGCATATATCAAATAATATTTTCCATGCAGTTTGCAATTTTATCATCACTTACTAACTATGGAACTTTTGTTTCCATTTAGTAGTTCGAACTGTAGAATTTCAGAAACGCGGCTTGCCTCACGTTCACATCTTATTATTCCTCTGCCGTGAAAATAAAGTGGACACTCCGTTGGCTATAAACAAATACGTCAGTGCTGAAATCCCGGATAAAGATGCCTGCCCAAACCTACATGAAGTTTTCAAGAGCTTTATGCTCCACGGCCCCTGCGGTGCTGCCAACAGATCATCACCTTGCATGAAACATGATAAATGTGCTAAATTTTTTCCAAAAAAAATTTCTGAAAATACGACAGTAGATGAGGATGGCTGTGTCATTTATCGGAGAAGGGATGACAAAAGAACTATTCTGAAAAATAACATTCCTCTGGATAATCGCTATGTAGTCCCATACAATCCGGTGTTGCTATTAAAGTACCATGCACATCTCAACAT
The DNA here is from genome assembly GCA_963277665.1 of Viscum album. Lineage (NCBI taxonomy): Eukaryota > Viridiplantae > Streptophyta > Magnoliopsida > Santalales > Viscaceae > Viscum > Viscum album. Next base: position 343,201,030 of record OY728135.1, read on the forward strand.
TGAAGTTTGTAATCAGTCGTCTTCAATCAAATACCTGTTTAAGTATATTAGCAAAGGAAATGACCGGGTAACGACAGCACTCTATGACGGAAACAACGAACAGTCCACACATAATACGGTAGATGTGATAAAAATGTATTATGACTGTCGTTACATATCTCCTTGTGAGGCATGTTGGAGGATTTTTTCATATGATATCCATTACAGATATCCACCAGTTGAGAGGTTGCATTTCCATTTGCCACAACAGAATTGTGTCACCTTCTTGGACTCCGATATCATTGAAGATGTATTGAATCATAGAAACAGCTCTCAGTCAATGTTAACCTCTTGGTTCGAAGCAAATATTAACTACCCGGAAGGAAGAGGGTTAACTTTTGCAGAGTATCCAACTAGATTTGTTTTCCACTCTCAAGATAGAAAATGGCATCCCCGAAAACAAGGATTCTATATTGGAAGACTGTACTATGTGCCTCAAACCACAGGTGAACTCTACTACTTGAGAATACTTCTAACAAAAATCAAAGGTGCAACTTCTTTTGAGTATATCAGGACTGTAAACAGCATCACGCAAGGTACATTTCGAGAGGCTTGCTCTGTTATGGGACTACTAATAGATGACAGAGAGTTTGTTGAAGCAATAAAAGAAGTGTCTGCTTGGGGAATGGGACAACATGTACGCAGACTATTCGCCAACATGTTAATCTGCAATAACATATCTCGCCCAGATATGGTCTGGGATGCAACCAAAGACATACTATCAGAAGACATTTTATATATACAGAGAAAGGACCCAAAAAATTCCAGGTGCACATTTAGTCATGTTCCTGCTTCATAGTTTTCTTTTTATGTCTTCCCAATGTCTAATTATTTATGCCCTCTGATCAGCATTCTTATATTTCAATTGACTTTATTTATTCTGCTCTGTAAACACTCAAAAAAAAATTCAGTGCACTAATTCACATAAGTATATTGTCCACAGTTTGTGACAACAAAGATTGCAGCCTTTCTTTTCAAATACAATTACAGTAATTCTAGCATACTTAAAATCTGTACGATGTTGTACAGATATTTGGCACTTTAATGTATAATTTAGTAACATTAAATAGCCTTCTGTACTGAAATTCTTGAATCTGTATAAATAATCTGCATCATCAAACATTAAAAAACCATGTAATACTTCGTAGTAAATTGAATATGCATTCATTGTAAATTAATCACTTCTATAAATTTGTTTATATTCAATATAATCCTGTACTTCAAAGTTTACAGCTCTGCTGTTCAGATATATTTTCAATATATTTTAAACTGTACAAATCCGTACACATAATTCACATATACTTATATCGTTTCTTCACATTACATTGCCTTATGTACTGCAATATTGGATTCCGTACAGTAATTCTTCATTTTTTTAAATTCAATAAACATATATGTTTTATTCAGTATAATCCAGTACATCAGAGTTTACAGCCTTGGTGTTCAAATATAATTTGAATATATATTAAACTGTACAATTCTGTACACATAATCCACATATTCATATATCATTTGTTCAGATGACAGTGCCATTTGTACTACAATATAAGAATCTGTACAAATATTCTGCAATTTAATAAATTCAAAGAACCTATGTGTTTTATTCACATTACATTGCCATCCGTACTGATGTTTTCTATCAACGTTTTTCAGCTTCAACTATTTTTATTATATTCAATTAAATGTAAGATGTTGTAATGACTTCGTTAGCGGTTACTCATACTACTGTTTAACATTATTCCTCAACATTGTAGATTTGACACTCACAGATCACCAGATACAAACGTATGCTTTGAGAGAGATAGACCGCATTTTACAGAGCAATGGAAGAGCACTTCATTTATTTCCTCCTATGCCACTTCCAGATTCAGATTCTGATGCCACTGCAAATCGTTTAATTGCAGAATAATTGAATTACAATAGAGAAACACTTCTAGAAGAGGGAAACCGTTTACAAAGATTGCTTACAGATGAACAGAAAGATGTTATGTCTACCATCCTCTCTTCACTGAATACCAACTCAGGGGGGTTCTTCTTCTTGCATGGTTATGGAGGCACAGGTAAAACGTTCGTCTGGAGAGTATTAACATCATTGCTGTGAGCACAGGGATCAATTGTACTTGCAGTTGCATCGAGTGGAATAGCTTCACTACTGTTCCCTGGTGGACGAACAGTGCATTCCAAGTTCCGTATTCCAATCTCCATTACTGAACAATCAGTTTGTAATATTCAGCAGGGGAGTGACGTAGCAGAACTTCTGCAATTGACTAAACTCATCATTTGGGATGAGGCATCTATGATTCATAAATTCTGTTTTGAGGCTCTAGACTGTACTCTTAGGGACATTATGACTGTAAGGAATGATAATGCTCAGAATTTTCCATTCGGTGGATTAACAGTTGTCCTCAGAGGAGATTTTAGGCAAATACTGCCAGTTATACCGGGAGGAAACAGATGTGACATTGTCTACGCAAGTGTGAAGTCATCGTTTCTTTGGCAACACTATCGGGTGTTGTCTCTTACAAAAAACATGAGATTGCATAGTACTACTAGCACTCCTGATGCGGCTGTGTTACATGATTTTGAAAAATGGACCTTAGATATTGGTGAAGGTCGAATTGGAGAACCAAATGATGGTGAAGCACTCATTCCAATTCTGTCAATGTTTCTTCTTACAGACACTGTTAATGCCATGGCTGCAATCATCAACCATACATACCCGGGATTCCCTGGCAGACATGGAGACAGATCATATCTACAAGACCGTGAAATTTTAGCTCCAACCCGTGATGTCGTACAAGAAGTAAATGAATATATGTTGAGCCTCACTGGTGGTGAAAACAAATATTACTTCAGCTCGGACTCTGTTTGCAATGCAAGTTTTGATACAGACAAACCAGAAAATATTTACACATCTGACATGTTGAATTGTATAAACGTCTCTGGGTTACCAGTGCACAAAATTACACTTCAGCTTGGTGTTCCTATTATGTTACTCCGAAATGTGGACCAATCTGTTGGTCTGTGTAATGGAACTCGAATGATAGTAACACACTTGGGTGAACATGTTGTTGGCGCTGAAGTATTAAATGGGTGCCATTCGGGAAATTCATCATTCATTCCAAGATTAACTATGACTCACTCTGATAGTAAATGGCCATTCAAACTACAAAGAAGACAATATCCTTTGACAGTTTCTTATGCGATGACTATTAATAAAATTCAGGGTCAATCACTGTCTTCAGTTGGGCTTTATCTTCGGAAACCAGTGTTTTCTCATGGTCAATTATATGTTGCAGTGTCTAGAGTCACATCGGCTACTAGGTTGAAAATTGTAGTTGAAGGTACCAGTCCTGAGTCCAACAGTTACACAGAAAATATTGTCTACAAGGAAATCTTTCAGAATTTGTCTTAGGTATCATTTCAAATTATTTCTATGTGCTTTATTCTATGCAGGAAAATTATTTTGTTTACTATCATGGGGTTTTTACATGCTTAATATGTATTATTTGAACACTTACTGATTATGTACAGTCAGAAATATGTCACGCTCAATAACCATGCAGAATGAGATCAGCCCAGACGACGATGAAACACTACGAATACAAGTTCGTGTCCTCAACATGTGGTTCAATTCGTCTTCCAAATACTCCAACGAAGTTGTTGCTGTTGATCTTGTACTCTGCGACATCCAGGTTAGTTTTCCTTACAACAAGACATTACTATTTATTTTCACTGTTTGTCACCTACGATGAGAACATTTATATATATATATATATATATAAATAATGTTATCGTTCCTTGCAATTTGTAATGATTTCTCATTAACCAACAGTGAAACATACTATATGCAGGGAACCAAGATTCAATGTACCATTACGAATCGTCAACTTATCTCTAAGTACAAACAACTGTTGGTTGAGGGATTATGCTATATTGTACAGAACTTCCAAATAGCTTCCAATCTAGGAAGTTACCTCGCAACAAGACACCCGTGTCGAATCATGTTCACATCGACGACGTTTGTTCGTCCGTGTGAAGTACAACTACCTCTTTTTAGTTTTCATTTTACTTCGTTTGATGACATAATTCAGGTCAAAGTCCCTGAGGAACATCTAATAGGTACATGTGGTTAATACGACCTATTTACACTACCTTTGACCAAGTTTTGTTAAATTAACATGAATAATGTATTTCCCTTCATCCAAATGTTTTTCACAAAAACATTGTTTCTCTGTACTGTGATTTAGAAATAATTGGAGTCCTACGTTACTCACATCCAATGCAATCAATGGGCACTTCGAACCACAGAATGCAGATTGTTTTAGAAGATGACCGGTACTTTTTTTTGGACTGATTTCATTTCACAACTGTATCAGAAAAAAACTACTAATTTACTCACTTTGTTTTACTTGCAGACGCTTGAAAATAACCTGCAGCTTATGGGGCAATTTTGCATTTGAAATGTTATAGTACATGGAAAACAGCTCAGACCCCACTACCATATTGATATTACAGCTTGTCTGGGTTAAGAAATTGACGAGTATGGTTTCTGTCTATAGTTCATAATCTCAATCTATCTACTTGGTGTTTTCAAAATTGTGGTTTTAATGTACAAAAATATAATCCTGACTTCATACGGATTTTAGCCTCTGTTCTTGTCACAACAACTGCTAATGCAACCAGGATTCTCTACAACCCAAACCTTCCACCAGTTGAGGACTTCAAAAACAGGTAACTGTGTATCTTACTTTTCTTTCGAAGTACAATATTTTATTTATCTCATCGTCAAAACTGTACTACCGATATTCTTTTAGTGTTTACTTACATTATTCTTGATCGGCTTTTTCCAGGCTTGCTGTGATAATAGCATCACCAGCGCATACCACATCACCAACAACTCCCAACCAAACAATGGAAATACCGTATTGGAATAACAAGACAACCATTTTAGATGTGAAAACCTGTCTACAGGTTAGCAATATTCAATTTTTTCCGTTTTTTGATTATGCAATATTATTATGTGCTAGCTACTGTCCTGTACCAAATACTATATTAACATGTAATTAATCTACTGCAGAGTACTAGGTGCTTAATTGCAGTTACAGTTCAGAAAATTCAAAGCACCCACAACTGGTTCTATGAATCATGCCAGTTGTGCATGAAGAAAGTGCAGATTATAGATGGAAGCATTTGCTGCATGTCCTGCAAGTCCTCACCTACAAGCATTATTCCAAGGTTTTCATGTATTCAATGCTGGAAAAATATCTTTTTATCATTATGCTACTTCATTAAGCAGCACATTCAAAATGATACTGAAACTGTAGTCATAATAACAATTGCAACAGGTTTAGAGTTCAACTAATGGTTACAGACAAGACAGACTCGTTTTCTGTGGTGTTGTTTGAAAAACATGTCATACAATACATACAAAAAACAACTGCGCAACTGAGAGCTAATTTGTTACAGGTAAATCCATATCCTTATGTCTTCTCTTTTAAAATTATTTGAAATCTTAAAAATTACACTGACAATGGGTTTTTTATTAGGACGATGACGAGTTTGGTTTCCCTCATGAATTGAACTTCTTCAAAAGTAGAAATTTTCTGTTGGGAATTGACCCGACAGATTATAATATTAAGAATCGCCGTCGCCCATCTGAGCAAAACTGTTACAAAGTCATTTATATGAATGATAATGAGAAGTACATCAACCTCTTCAATGACGTCTTAGAACATAAACACGTCAGTCTGTATTTAATTCACGTTATCTATAAACCCAACAAGTCACAATACCTTACAATTTTCGTCAATAATATGCAGGCTTATCAAAGCAGTTCTTCTTCTACAGTAAGTAGTGTAGATCATTATATGCAGGTAACTGTTTTTCAATTACATTACTATGTGTTTCTAACAATGGATTTCAGATTATTGATATATTCCTTTTACATTTCCTCGTAGGCTCATCAAACAGTGGGGTCTTCTCCTGGCACTTTAAACACTGATACAGGATTACATACTTCACCCTTCAACCCGTGTTCTACTAGGGTATACATATGTTATCTTCTATTACTCCTAGATTATTTCCATTACTATAACAACACAATGCATTACTGTTGTGCAATCTGATTTTTAAATATTTATAAGTCATAGATGTACGTAGTTATTACATCTATGTGCTGATAAAAAACAGTCTACATATTCAGGTTGAGCAACTCTTAATTTCACTGCTTTTAATTGCTCTACTTTATAGTTTCAAGTTATTCTAACATGAAACCTCTCTGTAGAAAAATCCGTCGCGTTCTTTTGATATTGATAATGGTGTGGAAGATAATGTCCAGACATTTCCAGACATCGTGCCTACAACATGTCCATCTACTGATTTGCAGAGCATGCTGAAGGGATATATAAACAAGAGAACCAAAAAAAACAGACTGAAAACTCATCCTGGAAATAGAAGGTAAACATACATCTACACTGATGAAATACATCCCATTAATGTGATCATAATGCTTGAGGTTTCTGCTACTAGAAGTTAATGTTGTAGGTTTCTAATGTTGCACTGTTTCTTATGTTTTTTACAGATTGCTTTGGTTGGTGATTTAATGCTGGACATTACTTCAATCTGGGCATTTTGTTGTATTCTGCATTTCCCAATATGTTGGACGGTTTTCTTCACTTCTTGATTACTAATTTATCGGATTTTCATGGACTCAATAGATTTTGGTACAACATAAGTTTACTGTCATTTTATGGTGTGCATGATCATTATATTTTATTTGAGTTGTTAGTTACATTTAGTTATACTAAATGTGACTTTACATTAATTATACCATTGGATTGTTTTTTTTAGTAGTGGATCTTACATTTTCTGAGCAGTAGATTGGAGCATGTATTTTTCTTCAGTAGTGGAACATGTTTTCCCTGTAAGTAGTGTAACATTCAGTTTATTGGGTACTGGATCATGATTTTTCCAGTAGATCATTTTTTATAGTAGTGGATCGTGTATTTTAGAGCAGGGGATCATGTAATGTATAAATTGTACATGCTAATCTTGTCAGACGGCCTACAATCCAAACATCGGGGCATAACGACTTCCAGTTTCCCTTTAGGGGTGACCATTGCTGATTTGAAGGTGATGTTTCTGTTGCATCTTCTTCATGTACTTCCCACCTCTAGGGTATTATTCATCAAAATTTCAATTTTTTTGTATAAAATGTTTGATCATATGCTTTTTAATTTTTTTTTCTATGATTACTTATAGGTGGGAAACTATGGGTCATCCTTTTGATGCGCCTAACATTGGAAAACTGCAGCAACTAGGTGAGGGTTTGGAAATCTGCCCACTAACCGCGTCTGCCCTCCCCAGCCCCTCCCCTCCCCTCCCCTCCAGCACAGCCATCCCCTGCCCCTCCCCTCCCCCCCAGCCCAGCAACTGCCTCTCCCCTCCCCTCCCCCCCTGGGAAACCGTTTCCCCCTACCATCACCCTCCCCTCCGCGCCCCTCCAGCTTCTCCAGCCCCAGCCCCTCCCCTCCCCTCCTGCCCAACCTTTCCCCCCAGCAACCCCCTACCCCCTGTCGTCACCCTCTCCTCCCCTCCCCCTGCCTCCAACCTAACCAGCCCCTCTCTCCCTCTCCCCTCCCCTCGAGCCTGCCCCAACTGAGAACATAACTTATTTCATTCTTCATGTTCAGGAATTATTCAAATTTCTAACAATCAGATTGTTTAATGACAGGGTCATTGACACAAAATTGAGGAGAAGACACCATCATGGAAGACTGCAGCAAGAGTATATTTTCAAGAATTAGGTATTTTTTCAATTATTAGTTTATTTTACTTGTATTAAATGTGAGATGTCATTCATTTTTTACACTGCATGTACTCTCATTAAAGTAGTGGATGTTTTTGACCTTAAACCTAGGGCTAAACCTGTTGTTTTATCCATTGAGGCATGTCGTTTTTTTGTTTGTGGGAAGTGGGGCCTGGTGGGGGATGCGGTTGGGTAGGGGGGAAGTGGTGGGAGAAGGGGCTGGGCAGGGGGGGTTGTTGGAAGATGGGGCTGGAGGGGGGGGGGTCTGCTGGAGGGGCGGAGGAGCTGGGGCTGGGGGGTCTGCTAGAGGGGAGGAGGAGCTGGGGCTGGGGGCTGGGGGCTGGAGTGGGGGGGGGGAGCTGGGGGGCCTACTGGAAGGGGGGGATGCGGATGGGGCTGGAGGGGTGGGGGCTGGAGGGGGGGGGGAGCTGGGGGGACTGCTGGAAGGGTGGGGGGATGTGGATGGGGCTGGAAGGGGGGGGTCTGGGGATGGGTCTGGAAAGTGATACTATCCAGTAGCCCTGAGGCTGCACCATTAATGTTAACATTTATATGGGAGGGATCCATCAAACTGGCTTGCTTGGGTTTTCCAGGTACACCACTTACCCATAGAGTTTTTTTTTGATAATATGGTCCTCCATTGAATTGATCATGCTCCCAAACCTCAATTTGTAAGCCGTTTATATATCCCTAATGTTTCCAGCAATAATATATTTGAAGGGAATGTTTTTTTCCATCAAATATCAAGCATTTTATTTTTTTCCATATATGATTAGTGCTGGAAACAAGTGTGAACATAATAGGTTTTTAACTTTATTTCTCATGTCCATGTTGAGCACATTTTTAATTAAGGCATTCATATGTCATGGCATGGTTGTAGGCGAAGAGCAAGTGATGGCCGTCCTCTGAAGTATTAAGAAATAAGCAGCAGACAATGAAAGCGGTAATCTTTCCAGGTATAAATGGTGTGGTGAATGAAATATGTTATGAAAAACATACGTTCTGACAACTTCTAGGAATGGTTCAACAAACATACCTTAAGGGCACTAAACTGGTATGTTTTATGTTATAATTAGTTTTGTATTACAGTGACTTGTCAAACTGTATTTTTTGACTGTTATTTGGGTATCCTAATTATTGTAATGGACTTTTATAAAATGTTGCATTACCTTCTTAGGATCGGGTATGCAACCAAATTACTTAAGGGCACGATAAAATTAACTCATTTCTGTTCAGACAGATTGACTACTCACTGCATGAGGTGATGGCTGATTGATAATTTATGTTCAAATAGATTGAGAATTACTGTTCAGAGTGATTGAAAATTTCTTTGATTTGGGATTTCTGAAAAGAACAGGGACATGTATGTTTCTCTATGGTGGTTACAATTGCTTCCAGAGTTGTCAGTTAAGGTACAGTTTAAACATGTATGGTTCATGTTCTTCCAAATATGACACTAAGGTTTCTAAAACATGTTTATTTTCTGTTATATTTTGACTTATATTACAGATAGTTATCATTCGATTTAATTTTTTATCTTTCATAGTTGCTTACCATAAGTGGTAAGTTATATAAGAAATTTTAAACAAGTGTGGTTAAACAGAACCTACGCATCAATAGACTGCTCTGAAAAGTGAACAAAACCATATCATTTCTCTTCTGTCCCTGAATTTTTCAGAGGCAAAACCAACTTAGTGATCTTTCCATGACGTTCAAATGATTTTCTTAACTGATATTTGTTAATGTTTTTGGGTATGTTTTCAACATAAACAGAGTTAACCTGAGAAGCAGCATAAGAAATTGAATTTCTAGGATTTATCCCATCTCACATCTACAGCAGTCCAGTTTATCGGAGCATTACCAATGAATAATTGATGCTTTGATTGAGATGTTGAACATTAAATCGTTTTACCCGTAAATTGAGTGTCGTTCAACTATTTTATTGCCTTAAAAGCTAACCTATTGGTTCTGAACATTACAAAAGAAAAACCCTTGCTCTTTATTGATTTTGTTCCATCTATTTTTCTAACTTTAGTTACTTCTCCTATAGTTGCAAAAAATCCCCTTAAATCCTCCTCAGTTTTATTAGGAGAAAAACCAGCAATATGTGCCACTTATCAATGAAGAGGGACTGCTAGACGTTCCCCATGATCCATGATCACTTCAAGGTAATTATTTCTCTTTTTTCATTTGAAAATACTCCTACATAAATAATCGAACTGGGCACTTTCTGGAGGTATGCACCCTTGTAAGATTTGAAAAAAATCTCAAATGTCCTGCATAAATTGTTTTCCTCTTGGTATTTATTATAATTATTACACATTATATTTATAATTTTTCATTTGTTATGTACAAATGTTGTTTAATGAGTCACAAGATCTTGAAGATGAAGATTCAGTGAAATGGTACAACGTGATTATACTTTATCTTTTCTATTATTCTCACTATGCATATTTAATCCACTTTTATTACAAAATTCTGTACCACTAATTTATGATTTCAATATATTAAATATAATCAATATTAATGTAAGGTAATGATCCTGCATATAGGGTGACAGGATGGAGTGATGCTATATTTTGAAAAAATACACCATCACAGATGACTGGAGCAAGGTAATATTTTCAAGCAGCGGGTCATTTTATTTTGTTTCAGTTAATAGTTTCCTTAACTTATATGAAGTATGACTTATGATTCCATTTTTAGAGCATTGGGTCATGTACTCTATTGGAGCAAGTGAATATTTTCTATTATTTAGTTTGGTATTGGATATGATTTAGTTTGGTTTGGAGGAAGTTAATATTTTACTTATACGGAGTACGCAATTTTTTTTCTTAATATCATTTTTTCGAATTACATTATTTAGGTATTGTTCATACGTTTATGGAACATGCATAATTTTTTTTCAAATAACTATTACTATTACATTTCCTGTTCTCTACCTATTATTTTTATATTTCCTGTTTTTGTATACTGTACAATCCCATAGTAGTTCATTTTATCACAACACCGTGTTTGAATATAAAGAGCATGTTTGAATATAAACAGCATTTTGAATGGTAACTGTTTGTTATAAAATGCAATGAATAAATAGGTCACAATTTATTTCAATTCTATGTTCAGTATAATATACAATACAAAAAATAGTTTATTTTATTGCAACACCATGTCTAATTGGTAATATATTGTTATATTTTGCATTGATGAAATTTCACAAGTTATTGCATTGTTATGTTTGGTATACTGTGCAATTCTGGAACAATCAATTTAATGAGTACTACAATGTTCTGTTTCATTGGTAGATTGAATTTTCATATTAAAAAATTCATTATTATTTATTAATCTACATAATTTTTATTGTACTTGCAGATTGGATTTGCAGGACAACTCTGAAGTTGAAGAATTATTGAAAAAACACATTGTTCACAGTAGACAATACAACTTCAAACATCAACATCATAAATTTTGTTGCAATTAAATATTGTGTTTTGTCATTATGTATTCAAATTATTCTCTACCCACATCACATTTTTTATTGGAACAACTTCTATCTTTTATTTCTCTTTCACTTCAAACTACACTACATGCATTATGGACACCGTTAGCATTTTCAGAAACTTTTTCTATTGACTGTGTTATCATTTTTGGTTGGCTAAAGCATTTGATGGCGTGAAGCGAAGCGCAGGTGATGATCCATTATGGCCAACACACATAACTTGAATGTAGTTGAAATTGATTCGCAATATTCCTCCAAAATTATAAATTTCTTTTTATACATGTTTTCTTTTTTCAATAATTTTAATGGTGTGTTCATATTTTATCCTCTTCTATCACATTATTATGAACAAATACTTTTTCATTAAAAAATATTAAACATTACTATTTTTAGTAACTTTTACAAATATCATTATCTTATTAAATAAAAAGAATTAATTCAATATGCCGTGCGTATGCACGGGTGAGTACTAGTTCTTCATAAAATGAGGAATTTGGATGGTTGAATAATTTTGGATTTGAAATTCATTAGCCATCGAGGTTATCCAATTCTTGATCAATGCTTTTTTCACTTATCTAACAAAATGGGGTACCCATCCCAAGACTCATTATAGTCCCACCTATGCTACACTGGAACATGTACCAAAAGAATGTCATTAGTGTCATATGTTCTTTTCTTGACTATAAAAAGATATGAATTTCTAGGTGAACCCAAGAATATATCTGGATTGAGAAAAAATATATTTAAACTACCTATAAAAAGAATCAAATTTACTGATCTTCTATATGATATGATAATAATGGTACCACATAATTTTCTTATCTCAAGGGGTTTTTCTATGAATTAGTAAAACATTTAAAAGTTTATGTCATTCAGGAAACTAATAATAAAATGAATAAACTTATAGTTTGATGAAGATTTCTATAGAACATTCAATATCCTCAATTAATATATATTACACCCTCCAATTTTAATACTGCATATAGAAATAGAGCCTCTCATTCTCTACATGGGTTCGCTATAGTGATCTCTTTGTGTCCTCATTTCCCAATATAATAACATAGTAAAACAAAATAGTCCCTAAAAACTCATCCAATCAATGTTTGAAATTTAGATGCACTATTCCTAAAGGATTAGTGCAAGCACATGGAGATGTGGGTGAATAAGTGTGTTCACTTATCATTAATTGAAACCTTTAATTCACATCTCAAACTATTCAATTATTGTGTCTTGCTGCCTCTCCTTGACTCTCCTTTCCTATCCTTGCCTTTGGTTTTCATTCAAATAATATAAGTAGGAAGGTGAAACAATAATGAATTCTATGATTTTATCAAGGAGATAACCTATTCTATGGAAAATTATGACCTAGGTGCACAGTGGAAATTATGCAATAAGAAAATTTCTTCCATTTTATTATCATAAAGTGTCATAAACAAGGGTATATCCTTCAGCCTATTATCATATCACTGAGTAGATTTCATGAAAGAACCTAATTTCTCTCTAATTTAGATATAGAGTCAACAATTCTTGTTCTAAATACTAATACTACTTATTCAAACAGATATACTTTTTCATATCTCACAACTAGAAGAGTATTACATTGTATATCTCCTTAACCTTTACATATCATGTTAAATTTCCAATCAACATATACTTCACTATGACATTAACTATTAAGTATAAATATGGATCAGAAAAATTCCAAATTCACTAAAAAATCGTACATAACTATAATATATATTATTTGTCAATTTAAATTTCATAAAAATTATCTATAATATGTTACATATCAACCAAAATATTTTATGTATCATTGGTGAACACTAGAACTTTTTTAAAATCACTATGATTGAATATTATATAACATCTTTGACATATTATTTATCACAGTGCGGTGTTTTCCTTTACTGCATTAAAGTGAAACATTCTTCATATATCTTAAGTATGTACTAAAATACATTACATAACATAAAAATCCTTATATACCATAAAAAATATTATATTTATTACATTTTGATATTTTAGGTAGCTTTCTAAATATTTAAAAATAATTTATAACCATCCTAATAGTATTTCATATCTTAGTGAGCATGAAAACATTGGAAATTTTATGATCGTAAAAATATATATTACGTATGATTCCCAACTTCACTCCATATTCCTAAACTTTTTCAACTAAACAGAAGACTTCTGAATTAGGGGATGCATATGTTCTATTATGTGTATTGGATACATATAAAGAGGTTGCATATGAAGTGAGTGCGAAGTGGGGGATTCTTCTGTGTGTTGTATATAATGAGGGATGAAGTGGGTTATTAGGTGATTCAATTCTGAAGTTGTAGCTTCAAGGTAGGGTAGAGTGGGATACAATGGAGTTCAATGGAGTGGGGAGTGTGAGATGTGGTTGTGGAATGGGCAGTGGAGGTTGGGGGAGTATACCAATGGTTACATAACCATTGGCATGTATCTACAGTTGGAAAAGTCCTATCTAAATGGTTTTAAACTGTTGGGATTGCCCCATTCCAACCCCTTATGCCAACGATTCTCACAAAACTATTGGGATAGAATTATTATAATAGTTTTAAAACCATTGGGATAGCCTCATTCCATCCCATATTCCATAGTTAAAATAGAACTATTGATAGAGTCTTCTCCAAATGGATTCATCCAACACCCATTGTAATGGTTTACATAGACTGTTGCAATAGGATTCTACCAATGGTTCTTAAACTGTTGGTTTGGATTCATTCCTAGACCTATCCTAACTATTCAAATAGAACCATTGGTATAGGATTCTCCCAATCGTTTAAAACCATTGGGATAGATCGCTCCCAATAGTTTGAACCATTGCTTTACAGCTATTCCAGTTGTACAAACCAAACCATTGGGTAATCTAAATTCTAACCAGCCTATTCGAATGGTTTTCTTCGAACCATTGGTATAGGGTTACTCGAACGACCCACATGAGAATGTTTTCGTAAATCATTTGGATAGGATATCCTAATAGTTTTAGGGCCTATTCCAATGGTTACAAACAATTAAGATTGGTTAGATTTCCAGTAGTTCCATCATTACATCATAATAGCCTATATACCCTCTTCCAATAATGTTTGGAATTCTCTCCTCCATAGTAAAATTGCATGCCAATATCTTAGGATATCTATCATGTATCTGGAGCCAAAATCTATGAGACATATCATCTAAGATCCCCCTCTAAGAGGAAAACAATGAATTTTAGTTCCACATGTCAATTTGAACATTGAATTAGAGGTTCCACAAGATATTAAAATATATATATATATATATATAATGAATGACATATCAAGGATAAATATATCAAAAAAATTAATCCATGGGCTTCCAAAAGACAACATACATAGGTGAGAAATAATAAGGAACACATAATAAAAACAAAAAAAGTCACTACAGGCTACCCAGACATGATAACATAACATATTATGCATGGTTCTCTACACAAAGCACATAAAAAAAGCAAATCATTTGGAATAACTCCATAAAAGGGCCCAAGATGGTACATACTTTCTACCTTTTGCGCATTGATGGAAATTTTTAGGATCTGTTGAGGGAAGATACCCTGATCACACCCACACACCAAAATTCATAAGAATAATACCCAATCCTCCATAATATAGTCCTTATAAATATTATTGATTCAAGGGATCATTCTATAATATTAAACATACAAAAACGTAAAAAAATATATCTTTCACTAATGGAATATCTAGGTTTAATCAAGGAGAGGTCACTTGTTCTCATAATCTAAAATCAATCTATTAATCAAACATGAATCCTCCATTATATCTAGGTGTTGATTCATAGATCTAGACATTATATATTTGATCCATGATAAATAACTAATAATTAATGACAATTGTTGGTCAGAGTAGAGTACGTAAGAGGGGGGTGAATTGAGTATCTATAAAAATTTCTGTTTGAAAATTATTCTTAAAAAGATTCCCAATAAAAATAAAAACAACACAGTTAATCAAAGTAATAAGGTTATGAAATTTTGACTGTTCAAATAACTTCTTAAAATATTGATTAATTCTCAGTAATCTTAATATCAGTTATTAATATTACTTATGAAGCTTTTCTAATAAGGGAAAACAATAATAAATTCATTCCAAGATTAACTATCAAAGTAAATTTAGTGATTTCTGAATTATACAGTAAAATAGAGAAAACTTATTTAAACAACACAGTGGATATAAAACAAGTGGTTCAATATCAAGATGAGACTTAATCCAATACACATGGTGATCACCTACCACCAAGCAGTTTATATAATTAAACCCAATCCACACCCTAGATCGGGGTAAACAACAGTGCACAGAACTATCCAGGTCACATGTCCTTTTCCACGGTTCTTTGTGGGTATGAATTAATAGATCACACAAGGACCTATTCACACCTATATGTGGTATTAAATAAGTGTAAAAAGATATGAGAGGATGAATATCTTGTATCCTTTCTGTTTAGTGCAGGAGACAATGTGTGATTTAATACAGATATACACACACTACTTGAAAGCTAAAACAATACACAATAGAGAATAAATGATGAGATAACGATAGAAGTGCTCTGAGTGTTAGTCTATGCATCTCTGGACTTCTAGGATGAATCATATATCAGAATCGAGTCCTCTTATGAGAAATAGAGTATCGGAAGTCGGATGCTCTAGTTTCCAATTAGATTCAGCTCGTATTCTTCATGGAGTTGGTAATGCGAATATGTTCTTGACTCTAATCAATGGTATCCTAGCTCTTTGTATTTAATAATGATTTGTCTGTTCTTAATATCTATTTAGTTTAATGTGTCAATTATTTTCTCAATATTGTGTGTTCTTCTTCGTTATCATGTGCTACTTGTTCCTGGGCCACACTTTTCTTTTTATTCTTGGAGTGCATGTGTTGGAGCTGATAGGATATAGGTATTCTGCACCTCGTACCACATACTGTCATGTGACATTTAAATAGAGAAATTTTAATTATTTCAGTGAAATTAAAAGACTCAAATATGACCATTATAAATTAAATTAAAAAACAACAAACTATATTAAATAATGGTGTCACGGTCTGTCTGGAAACGATGTCTTCATGAAATGGTGTCTCCATGAAACGGTGTATCGTTCTTTGCCTTTGAGTGGTGAGATAGTTATGATGGAAAAATTTTATAGAGATTAGGAACCAGTAGCACAAATGTTGTGTTAGGATCACAGTGTCTGGTCCTTTGTCAAAGTTCAAACAGTGTCTCAACATGGAACTAGTGTCACAAACATCAATAGATCTGAAGCTGGTCTTGGTGTCTAGTCACGGTGTCTGGATCACGGTGTCTGGGTCACGGTGTCTAGGTCACGGTATCTGGGTGATGGTGTCTCATACATAGCCAAATATATGTATACATACATAAATCGTGATATTCCTATAATGGATCAGACTTAATCATTTATCTAACACAAAATAAAATAAGTTTCAAATAATCAAACATAGTACTTAAGATCATGGATAGTTTTATTTAAATCATAAATAAACCAACCATATGTACACAAGATTTGAGACATATTAAATAGGATTAACATGATTTTCATAATGTATAGGATTTTCTATCATTAAAACATGATTAACACATGAGGATTCCAATAATATCTCTATTTTTGAGGATCAAAAATCATGTTAGTGAGATATCTATTATTAGTGAATGTGTCTCTCCCTTAGTGTGCATGTCTCTCCCCCTTTTGTGATTATCAAAAAGTGTACAAATATAAATAATAGAATAGATAAGAAGAGTTCACAATGATTTAGATAGATAAAAAGTGTCATTACATATAGTAAGAAAAAAATACCGAAGTCATCCCTATCAAAAGATAGTGTTCATTTTTCACTAGCACCAGCTTTCTTCTCTTTCCCCTTGCCAACAGCATCACTAGAATCCATAAGAGTAGAGGTAGAAGTGGAAGAAGGAAGTGAAGCAACTGACAGAGAATATTCAGGTAGTAATTCAAAAATAGAAGGTGCCAAGGTAGGTTTGGTGGATGACCGAGGAAACTTTTGGTCAAGGATAACTGTCCTGATCTGACTTAGATCCTGAGATACAGTCATAGAAGTTGAGTTAAGGGAAGAGGATGAGAAGGTATAAAAACTAGGACTCAAGGGTGTAACTATAGGATCCACAGTAGAAGTGATCTATATATAAAGATAAGGCCTCAAAGTTTTGATTAAGTCAGTAATGATCTCACCACCATACTGAATCGCTTTCTCAAAGTCATCATTGTTCCCCATGAACTTGTACAACAAGGGATTGAAATCCTTATGCTTTTTAACTTGAGTTTTAAAAGCATGATTAATATGAAGTATTTTTAGATTCTCTACAAGGTACTTGTAGCGGTTTGTCATATCATGATTATAGAAGATTCTATTGAAGTAGAAGTCTACGTTCTTAGTAATTTCTTCTTGAGAATCATTGGTAATATTAGAATTAATTATAACAAAATCAATAACTATGTCACTGTTCTTGACAACCACAGATAGAGACTCTTTGTCATGTCCACTCAGCATAGACCGAAGTTCTTCTTTGGAAACTGTTCTGAGTGGATCTCTATCCAAGGAAGGTTGATATGATTTTTCAGAGGCACTATAAGCAGTAATAGCTGATGTAAATGACATTAGTTGATTCAGAACATTGAGGAGACAACCCTTATACTCATCATACAATGCTTAAGACCAATTAAAATCTCACACATCTGTTGAACCATTTTCTTATTTCTTTCATCCACCTTTTCAGCTAAGGAACTTATATTAGGTTGAAGTGGGGAGGATACTTATTGTGGAATCTGACAACTAACATGCTCAATAGGATGAGAAAAAGGTTTAGGTATTCAGTTAATCACTCTCTACATTTCCTCAACCATACCTATGAGAGACTTTACTTCATCACTGGGCTGTTTTTTCTCGATTCTGACTTCTTGAAATTCACAAATCATTTTTGGTTGAATCTTATAAATAATCTTCTCTAACAATAGGGAAGAATCTCATTCACTCAAGTTTAATACATGAGTAGGATGAGTATTCATGATATTTTAACCCTATCCAATAGGATAGCTTCAAATGTTTTCAAATCAACCATGCTCACCATGTTTTAAATTTCTTGTTAAGGTTTGGAAATAGGAGCTGAGACATGATCAGGTTCCTTTGCAGCTATAACATCAAGTGCAGATACTTTTTTCAGTTAAAACATAGTATAAAGATCTATACCTTTAACTGAGACTTCCTAGGAATCATTCACATCAAAATAGCTAGGAAATATATACCATGTATCCACAAATCTTGAATCAACCGGATTCGGTACTTCAACACTTTCCAGATTCAGGTGTTGTTCCCCATAAACATGTGAAAATTTCTCAAGAATAATAGATTTAAATCCTTGATCTAATTCCAAGACTTCATCCCCAATAACACCACTCATTTCCTTTCAAGCTAATTTAATGGCTGGCTCTAATCTCTCTTCAGCAGATGGAATAATTTTAGGAACAACTTGTTCCTCCAAATGTTCCTCATAAGTAGCTTCTTTCTCAAGAGAAAGATCTTCTCCTAAAATTTCTTCTAGAACTGACTTTTCACATTCAACAACAACAACAACAATATATTCTTCTTTAGAGATAGGTTATTTCAGATCAACAATCTCTTTAGGTACATGTACTTTATTCTCAATTAAGACTTGAGGAGTAGGTTCACTATCTTCCTCATCCAGGATAGATTTCCCTACAAGTAAAAATTCCTCTTCTTCTTCTTCCTCATATGAATAGTCAATGATTTCATCTAGTTCCAAAATAGAATCCAGAATGTTCTTAGCTCTTGAAGAGTGCTCAACCAGGTTGAACTTTTCATAGACCCTGTCATTATCTTCCACCCATGCTTTTCACCATGGATTCCATCTAATTTTCATCATTTTCCCTGTAACTCTTGAAATACAAAATTCATAATCCTTAATGAATTTTTCATCTGGTCCAACCAACCCTTTTGCATGAAGAATAGTTGAGATTAACCTTGATTATAATAGGGAGGTTGAATTGGAGGTCGTATTTATCAATTCACGCTTGTGGAGGATAACATACTTGCATAGGTTGATCTAGTGTCCATTCATCATAAGATGTATCAAAAATACACAATGATATTTGAGTGTCGTAAAATAACTTTTTTGGGGGATGATCAGATTCTGAAAAAATTTAATCAAAAGTTTAGTTTCCCCATTTAGCTCAGTAGTTATAGTGCTTCTCTTTGTTTCATTCCCAGTTAAGCTTCCCAAATCTTCGTCTAAATCAAATATTTCACTTAGAGGTGGAGGACCTATCTTGTAACGACCCTAAATTTTCATGTATTTTTTTAACTAAATGGGAATTTTACGAGTCTGTGAAAATTCAAGTCACGTGATTCTGAGGCCTGGAGTGCCTGGAATGAATTTCTGAACTTTTTTCGGGTACGTTCAGTAAACGTGCAAGAGGGTTTTTGTAACTTTTGAACTGGTGATAGAAATTAAAATCTGAGGACACCGTTGAAATCACAGCGTTGATAGTCTCTTAAAGAGACCTCCACCTAGACCGCAGTGGGTCGAGAGTGAAAGATAATTTTTGTGCCATTCATGAAAGAATAAAATTAAATAAAAATGTCTAACATTTTTATTTTAGAAACCCCAAAACAAGGGTTATAGTGATGGGGACCACCTGATCCTAGACCTCCCACTTGAGTGTTTGGAGGTGGGGACCACCTGAACTAACCTCCAAATTTTAAATTAATGGTTGGGACCACTCGAACCCTCTTAATGGGGGAGAAACCACCCAACTCCCCATTAATTCTTTTCCTCCATTAATTTTAGCCAATTAAATTGACACAAATAAATATGCCAACACCACATTTAATTGTTAGAGCCAACCAAAAATTAATGAAATGTGTCAGCATTTTAATTGTGCCAACCATATTAATCTACTTAATTTAAATTAATAAGTTGGTTATTCCTCATCTTGGTGGAATTGGGGATGGAAAAATGGATAAGCTTTGGAGAATCGTGGAGAAACTCATCCACCAATGAAGAACGCTCTCGCTGAGGAGAAACATCTTCAACTACGATGAACAGACGAATGAGCTTGTGATTGGAGGCATGTGGTGGGTGCGACGAACATCGACAAATTCGAATTCTTACTCGCTCCAACATCAATGAACCTTCAAGGTATAGTGGTTGTCTGAATTTCTTCCCCTCACCCATTCTTTATATTTCATCAAAAAAATCAGGAAGAGATTGTAGCTTCTTTCTACCGATCTAACATGGAGAGTGTAGGCCAAACAAACATGGCCCGACCTCTCCGCAAATATTTTTTTTAATTATTGTGTTCTTTGTGATGGAGGAGAATGGAAACCAACCTCAGTGGGGCATGAGAACGGCGGTCAGCATCGTCACCGGTCGCGATGCAGGCCCCGGCGCAATGGTGCTGCCCCACGACCACCGTGCCACCCACGGCCTCCCCCGGCCACAGCCACCGCCGCCCCGTGACCTCTACTGTCTGCGGCCACCGCTGCCCCATAGCCTCCTTTAGCCTGCGACCTTTTCATCCCACGACCTCACCGTCCAGCGGCCTCGCGGCCCCTGAGGCCTTGCTGCCCAGCAGCCCTCCGTGGGCCCCTCGGCCTCGCTGCCCTCCGGCCTTTGCTGCCCCGCGGCCCCGGAAACCTTTCCATCCCACAGCCTCACGGCCCCCATGGCCTCACCACCCCACCGCCCATCGCGGCCCCAACGGCCTCACTGCCCTCGCGGACTCCGCACTGCCCTCATGGCCTCGGGCCGCTCCACGGTCCCCGCGCCGCCCAGTGTGGGCTAGGCTAGGCCAGACCCAGCGCGGGCCGGGATGGACTCAGCTAGTCGGTTCAACCCAAACCGAGTCTGGTCGGCCCAGGATGGGTCAGGACGGGTCGGGCCGGACGCGGACCAGCTACGAGCTTTTTTCTCTATCAGCCGTAACTTTGGCACCAAGCATCCGTTTGAACAAATGTCAACGACACTGTAAACCTTAGAGAGAGACAGTCCCTTTGGTATACCCCACTTGAGATTTGGATAAAGATGGGATACGGTCGGGTTGGATCAAGAATGAATCCAAGCAGGCTCTCGGGACAAAAAGGCTAATAACTTATAGGTCGAGCGTCTGATTGACGCACCGTATGTTGCGTTGAGACCCCAATTTCATGGTGGTCCTTTGAGATACCTCTTAGTGGGGCTTCCTGGAAGTTGTAGTATCGACCAGTGGTTTGAGTATGGGACTCTCTCAGAGACGAGAAAGCTTAGTGTGGGAATCCTATAGCTGGTTGTGACTTGAGAAAGAGAACCTTCATGGGTCTGTGATTGAGGGTCCCACATAGAACCACTCTAGGATTCCATGCGGGATTACTCTAGGAACTTGTGTAGGTCAATACTGGGCTATCCTATGTGGGTCATCTCCTAGAGATCATGTGTAGGTCAACACCGAGAAATCCTCTGTGGGTCAGCACCTAGCGATCCTGTGTGGGTCAGCACCGTGAGATCCTGTGTGGGTCAGCACCGAGCGATCCTGTGTGGGTTAGCACCGAGTGATCTTATGTGGGTCAGCACCGAGTGATCCTTTGTGGGTCAGCACCTAGAGATCATGTGTGGGTCTGATGATGATTTAAGATCCTCTGTGGGTCTTCCTCTTAATAGAGTAATATGATTCAGTAGTTACATCTAATCCTCTCTACTATTGTACCTGAGTTATACCTTTTGTGAGTTGAGTTTTTACCTTTGTGGTACTTTCCTTCGTGGTAATACCTAGGTGGTATTCTTTAGTTTGTCATACCTGTGTGGTACTTACCTTCACGGTATTCCTTTCTTTGTGAAACAGTTGAGCTTTGGTCTAATGAGTTGGGCCTTGTGGTTCCTCATGTTGAGATGGGTTTACATGATAACATAGGTATATGTATGGGCATATACCAAAGTATCATTTTCAGTTGATTTCAAGCTTTGTGGTTTATCCTTTGTGGATTCTTTTAGACCTTCATGGTCTCGGGGTCCCTACTGTGTATCGTTATACTCACCCATGCACAGGTTATGCCCACACTTTGTTGTGTTTGGTGCAGATGACAGACAACGTTGATTGATGATGAGAGTACTCGGACTAGAGGTAGCTCAGTGGTGGACCTTAGACGAGGTGTACCATAGAGACAACTGATCAAGTGTTGTTCCTAACCTTCGGGTAAGATCCTTGAAGGGTGTTCACAGGAGATATTCTAGTTTACTTGTACTTTCAGTTTCTTGTACTTTCCAGTTGGGCTTGTATTCTAACCCCTTTTACTTATTTTACTCACTCTATTTACTCTTCAGTTTACTTGAGTTCATATCTTTCTATGTTCTTGGTTGTGTGTGATTACAGGTTATAAAGTCAACGCCTTCCCAGTTTTAGGGAATATGCCTTCGCTGTTAGTCGCCAACCCCCGAGCCTATGGAAGGCTGGCTTGGGGTAGTCATGACACAGGCCCCGTGGGACGGGTTGTGACATCTCTGGTTGTCATCAAAAATACCCCCATGGGGTATCTTTAGGCATGCATCCCATAACCTCAAATAAAAATTACATCTTTTCCCATTAATCTAGTTTTTGAGAACAAAACAATATTCTGTATCAAAAGAAAATTGAACGAACTGATAAAATTGTGCAACTAGATTCGGGTATATAGGCTTATCCTCTTTTGTGAACCAATCAATCCAACCTTTCTCTTTTATTAATTTCAATAATAAATATTTGCATGATATCAACCACTTGGGGAAAATTTCCTTTTCATGTACCACTTTTCTGTTCACTAGGTTCAGATTCAATGGAACTTCAGGTGATAACTTTGGTGTTATTTTCATCTTCTTCTTTGAACTGTGCTTCTTAGGTATTGGTGAGGATAGGAATTTTATTCTGGGAATTAAACTAAGGTTTTAGAGAGAGAGAGGGAGAAAACCTAAGGGTTGAAAGAGGGCTTACAATTTGGGAGGAGAAGTATTGAGTGAATAAATGAGTGAAACTTTTTTAATTTTTATCATTTAGGTATTGCAAGCATCGAAAAATCAAAATCATGGGAATGTAAAAGAATAAAATAATGAATTACCACAATACAGGTTATAATATGTAACTTAAACAATAAATCTTCTTTAAGATGAGACTATGATAGAATTTTATAGTGATACCGTAACAGAATATTACAGTGATACCGTAGCAGGCTTTCATGGTGAGACTGTAACAGTGTGATATCCAAACTGTGCGACTATATTGTTGGAGACAGAAAGTGTCAAACAGTAACCGTGATATTGTAACTATGAGACCGTAAACATGAAACAACAACTTTTAATATAGTAAAACTATAGAACTATTAGAGTTAGACATAAATATTTAGACAATGACATGTGAAAACATAAATTGTGAAACAATAAGCTATGAAATAGAACACTTACTACTTAAGATTTATCATTCCAAACTATTTTATGATGTAATCTATTCTTTCATAATTTAATGGTTTGGTGAATATATCATCAAGATGATATTTAGTTCCAATGAATTCCAATGTGATATCACCTTTTTGAAAATAATCTCTCAAAAAGTGATGTCTTACATCAATATGTTTTTTCATAGTGTGAAATGTGATTTTTTGAGATGTTAATAGCACTTTTATTGTCACAATTTATAGGGACATTCCTGAATTGATATCCATAATCCAGTAATATTTGTTTCATCCACAAAATTTGTGAACAATAACTACCAGCAGTTATGTATTCAGCTTTTGTAGTAGATAATGCAACTGAATTTTGTTTTTACTACACCATGATATTAGTGACTTTCCTAAAAAGTGACATGTTCCAAATTTTCATTTTCTATCTAACTTACAACCACCAAATTCATCATTAGAATAACTGACCACCTCAAATGATTTTCCTGTGGGATACAACAATCCTAGATTTGGTGTATGCTTGAAGTAGTTCAAAATTCATTGAACAACATTTAAATGATATTTCATAGGATTTTCATGAAAAAGAGCACACATAAATACACTAAACATAATTTCAGGTCGGCTAGCAGTTTAGTTGAGTAAGCATCCAATAATTCCTCTCCTAAGTTGTTTGATCAAAAAAGATTCCATCTTCATCAAGATCCAGCTTACAAATAGTACTCATTGGAGTTTCACTACTTTTAGTGTTATCCAATCCAAAATGTTTTAGAAGATATCTCGTATAATTTATTTGATTTAAAATAATACCATCATTATTTTGAATGATTTGAAATCCAATAAAGAATTTAAATTCACCCATTAAACTCATTTCAAATTCAGTTTGCATCATTTTGAAAAACTCAATATGTAAAAAAAATTTAAGATCCAAAGATAATTTCATCTAAAAACAATTTAACTACTAAAACATCATTGGATATTCATTTTATAAAAAGGGTAAGATCATTTATTCCTTTAGAAAAACTATTAGAAATAAGGAAAGTACTTACTCTATAATTCCAAGATCTTGGAGCTTTATTTTCAACCAGATAAAGATTTTGATAATTTAAAAATATTATTTGCAAAATGAGGATATGTTAAACTGGGGGGTTTCTCAACAAAGACATCCTCGGCTCTATACCCATTTATGTATTCACTTTTAACATCCATTTGATATAGATTGAAATTCAGATGTGATGTATAAGAAAGAATAATTCTGATGGCTTCATGTCAAGATACTAATGCAAAGGTATCTTCATAGTAAATTCCTTCCTCATTACAATAGCCTTGTGTGAAAAATATAGCCTTGTTTCTAACGATGTTACTAGATTCTTATACTTTATTTCTAAACACCCACTTAGTGCCTATGGTAAATATGTCTTTATGTCTGTCAACATGATTCCAAAATTTATTCCTTTCAAACTGATTATGTTCTTCTTACTTAGCCATCACAAAAAATTCATCATTGATAACATCATTAATGTTTTTAGGTTCATTTTGTGAAAAGAATACTTGATGTTCAACATGATTTATAAGATAAGATCTAGTTTGAGTTCCTTTATCTAAATATCCTACAACAGCATCTAAAGTATGGTTTTGAAGATTTCTAAAAGCTCTATAAAAATAAGGAAAATTGATTTCAAGTTCTTCAATAGGACCGAGTTTATTATGACATGAATCAAAAGAATTTATATGACTGGGAGTTTTCACAGATTCCTTTACAATAAGGTTAGAGGATTTTGAATTAATTCCTAGATTTGATATATCATTTTCTAGGTTCTCTAGAGTGGTCTTAGGCTCATGTGGATCTCTTTCATAAAATTTGGCATGGATAGATTCTTCCACACATTTAGATCTTTTTTTAAACACTCTATAGGATTTACTAGAAATTTAATATCCTTGAAATACTCCTTCATCACTGTTAGGTTATGATTGTACACTACTAGAACTTTCTATAGAGACTTCCAATTTCCCTTTCCCTTTGTGTTTAGAAGTGGTGGTCTTAAATGGAACAAATTTTATTTTGGGTTCATTCTCCTCTATTTTGTGGACTTTCATCTCCTCTTCATACACCATTAGTTTCCCAATGAGTCCTTTTATAGGTAACTTTTTGATGTCGCATGATTCTCTAATAGAGACCGTGGTTCCTCTCCATCTGTTTGGTAGGAATCATAGAATCCTTTTAATTTGTTCTTTGGTAGTGAATTATCTTCCAATATATATCATTGTGTTGACAATTTCTTTAATCCTGAGATACATGTTAGAAATAGGTTAATCATGTTTTATTTTAATGTTATCATATTTAATTGTATAAGTATTAAGTCTCATTTCTTTTAAACTATAAGTTCCTTCATGTGAAACAAACAAAGTATCCCAAATTTCATTGGAAATTTTACATGCATAAATTCTATTAAATTACTCATCTCCTAAAAAGAAATTCAAATAATTCATATATTTTGAATTATTATTGTAGGTAATCTTGATTGATTCATCCCAAGTGATTCTATCAGTAGTAGGAATCTTATTCTCATCTATAAGTGGGGACCAAATTTCATAACCCATACTTTCTAAATGCAATTTCATTTTAATTTTCCATTGGGAATAATTTGTTTCATTAGAGAATGGTGGTCTGTTTTTTTGCAAAAACAATTATTCTACTATCCATTATAAACATATACTTTGAAAGAGATATAAATTTATAATTAACAGAAATTTACAGATAGTTAAAGTAAAACAAAAATCATAGTTGAATAGGGTCAAAAATAGAGTCTTAATAGGAATAAAAACTTCATTTGATATCAAATGTTGGTCGAAGTATAGTACATAAGAGGGGGGAGAATTGACTATCTATAAAAATTTCTATTTGAAAATTATTCTTAAAAAGTTCCCCAATACAAATAAATACAGCCTAGTTAATCAAAGTAATATAGTAATGAATGTTTGACTGTTTAAATAACTTCTCAGAATATTGATTAAATCTCAGTAATCTTAATATTAGTTATTAATATTACTTTTGAGGATATTATAAAAATGAAAAGAAATTATAACTTCTCTCTAAGATTAACTATCAAAGTAAATTTAATGATTTCTAAATTATATAGTAAAATAGAGAAAACTAATTTAAACAACAAAGTGGATATAAAAAAAGTGGTTCAGTCTCAAGCTAAGACCTAATCCACTCAACTTGGTGATCATATGCCACCAATAAATTTATATAAATATACTTGATTCACACCCTGGATTGGGTTAAACAACAGTGAACTAGACTATCCTGGTCACATGACCTCTTTCACAGTTCTTTATGGGTATGAATTAACATGTCACATAGGGAACTCACACACACTTGTCTGTGGGAGTAAACAAGTGTAAAAATATATGAGTAGAAGGATATCTTGTATCCTTTCAGTTTAGTGCAGTAGACAATGTGTGTTTTAATACAGATATTCAGACACTGCTTTAAAGCTAAAACAATACACAACAAAACAAAAATGATGAGATAAGTTTATAAGTTATCTGAGTGTTAGTTTATCTAGCTCTAGACTTCTAGGATGAATCAGATGTCATAATCGAGTCCTCTTGCGAGAAATAGAGTATCACAAGTATGATTCTCTGGTTTCCAGTTAGATCTGTCTCGTGTTCTTCGTGGAGTTGGTAACGAGTATATGTTCTTAAATATAATATATGGAATCCCACATCTTTCAATTTGAGAATGCTTTGTGTGTTCTTCAAATGTATTGAGTTTCATGTGTCAGTTATTTTCTCAAGAATGCTCGGGCTTCATCGTTATTGCGTGTTACTTGTTTCTGGGCCACACTTGTCTTTTTATTCTTACAGCACATGTATTGGAGTAGACATGATGCATGTATTTGTCACCTAGTACCTCGTATTTTTAGGTGACATGTCTACAAAGAAATATTAATTATATCAAAGCATTTAAAAGACTCAAATAAAACAGTTAGAAATTAAATTGAAAAATGACAAAACAAACTATGAAATGATGTCAGAGTCTATCTAGAAAAGGTGTCTCCATGAAATAGTTTTTCCATGAAATGATGTCTTCTTCTTTGACTTTGAGTGGGAGATAGTTAAAATGACAAAGTTGTATAGATATTAGGAACTAGTAGCACAGATGCAGTGTTAGGATCATAGTGTCTGGTCCTTTACCAAACTTCAAATGATGTCTCAACATGGAACCAGTGTCACAGACTTCAATAGATCTGAATCTAGTTTCAATATCTAGTCATGGTGTCTAGTCACAGTTTCTGTGTCATGGTCTCTCAAACTTAGCCAAATATTTTTGTACAGACTTAAATAGTGATATTAATAGAATGGATTGGACTTAATCATTAATCAAGGAAATCCATTATAACACAAATTTAATGTAGTTTACAATAATAAAACCTATAACTTAATATCTTGGATATGTTTATTTAAAGAATAAATAAACCAACCATCTATAGACATTATTTGAGACAGATTAAACAAGTTTAACATGGTTTACATAATGTATTGGATTTGTGGTCATTAAAACTTGATTAACACATGATGAGTCCAAGAACAATTATGCTTATAATGGATATAATTATGTTAAATGATTCTTAAAATCAATCTAGACATTAAGAACCTAAGAGTAGAGGGATAGGAATCATAAAGCACCAAAGGTAGGCTCTTTAGGTGTTTTTCTCATTAGGTTTGAATTACTAACAGAGTTAGTATAATATGAATATTATTGTAAAATGATTAAAATGACAATAATGATGGAATTATCTTGATAGTATTGGATTACTAGTGATTATCTTTTAGCTATCTAGTTTGACTAGACCAAATGTAGGCATTCTATCATGGCCACCAGCTAGCTGGTGGGATCTGTGGGAGTATAGAATACACAACCAGCACCACCAGTTGTTCGTTGAACCCCATAAGAGAGCCTACGACCTTACTTCTACCACCATATAACACACTAAGCCTACTTCCTCTTAAACACTATCTTTGAGATCCAATTACCCATAAGACACACCTCTATGGGATAAAATAATATAATATATTCCATAATTTATTAAACAAACAAACCTTGAAATTGAAGGACATTATAATTCTCCACCTATAATGGCTTAACTTCCCTGAGAAGTGTCTCTAGGATTCTTGATTGAATAGATTGGGAAACTTTTACGAAACATTATACTCACACAACCAATTATCCTCTTTAAATCGACCAATCTTCCATAAGACTCTAAAAACTGGCACTATATTCCCTCACAATAGCTTCTTACTTTGGTCAATGATTTGTACTAGGTGGTCTACAAATAATGCCTTAGGCTCTAACTCAACACCCTTGTAGTCTATCACATTTGTAGGATTGGTCATGTATCCTCAAATCAGAGCCACATGGAATACATCATGCATACCATTATATGGAGTATAAAGATCTAAATTGATGTAAATAATCCTTATATGCTTGTTAATCTAAAATGGTCCAACAAATCTTGATGATATATTTCCTTACTTATATAATAATCAATTCCCTAATAGAGGAGTCACTCATAAGAAACTTGGTCACTCCAAAATTAACACCAAAGTTTGCCTTCTCTGTTTGATATATGATTTTTCTGTCATCTGAGTGGCTATTAGCCAGTTCTAGTTTAACTTCAATCACTCAAAGGTCTCTCATACCATACATGGAACCATAACTACTACCTCAATATCCTCATGTTCAGTTACCACCAAGAAAAGATATATCACAATATTATTTGGTTTTTTAGATGAAAAGCATCCCACTAAAGAGGTTATTTCACCAACACTTTAGGAAATAGACCACAGTCATCTACTCCAAGTAATGTTTTATCTAGTTTTTCTCATTAGGACACAGATGATGTGACCAATAAGTGAAAAAATATTCCATCTACATCAACACATCTCCCAACCCAAAACTTGAGGCCTCAAAAAAATTAGGTATACAATCCTAGGCTCTTGAATAATCAAAACTTCAGTTGTTGTTAATATCACTTCATCTCTAGGAAGGTCTCTTCACACTGATCATACCACTAAAAACACGCCTCCATTTTGGTAATATCTTTTATTGGCTCTTCTAAATGGGATAAGTACTAAATAAAATTTCAATGGTACCATGTAAGACCAAGGAAACTTCTGATCTCAGAAAAATTAATAGGACATGACCAATACATCACAACCTCTACCTTTTCTGGGTCCACTAAAATTTATACTTCAAAAATAACATGCTATATGAACTGTACCTGCTGAATATAAAAGTAAAATTTATATAGCATGGATTATAGTCAGTATTCTCGATGTGTAATTAATAAAATCACAATTTTTAAAGAATATATTTTAAAAGTCCTTGAATATATTATGACATAATCACTGAATAAAAAAAGAAGGATTTGATGTGTGGATGAAACGTATTTTCATGATATACATTAACATCATTTGAGAATTTTTCTACACAAAAGGAATGAAAATTTTCACATACAATCCATATATACTTATAAACATTGTATTGGGTATATCCTTACCTCTGACCTGTTGCTGATGGTATCCAGAATAATGATAAATCATGGAAAACCACTAAGATCCCCATAACATCTCATTAATATAATTAATTGTTGGTAGAGTGTACTTGTTATTCACTGCTACCTAATTCATCTTCCATTATTCTACTCATAGTTGTACACAACCATGCACCTTATTTAATGATAATACTGAATAACCCCGAGGATATGCGATCAGTTTCAAAAATCCATTCAATTATAAATACTCTAACTCCACCTTCAATTACCTCAACATAGATAGTTTCATATAATAAAGAGGTATCTGTATATGTTGCAACCCATGTATAACCTCAACCTCAATCTCAATTACACTATCTAGAGAATGATATGAGAAGTAATCTGGGAATACATCATGATAATGATCCACGACTAAAAGGAAGAGATAGGGGTGACATTGGATTATAATATGAGAGACAAGTCTACAAAAAACACTATGATATGTACAATATGTTTGAAATATGGTACCATTATATGAGCTTCAACTTCCCACTCATTATTAAACATGCATTTATCTCCTTTATGAATTATGAAAGATATAGTTCATTGATAGAAGCAAATTTAACCTCAATAACTAGTCAACCAATCCATTCCAAATATCACATCAAGATTAATCATCTATGAGATAAAGAAGTCCCATATATGTTTATAGCCATTGACAACTATGGAAAAATCATTAAATTTCTAAATATTGTCTACTTTATTTCTGAATGGGGTTTCAATAGATAGATACTTAGAAGATAAGTTAACCAGTGAATCTATTCTAATATCAAATTGAGAAAATATACCAGAACAAAACATCTTGTATAAAATAAAGAAGTAGATAGTGTATAGGAATTCAAAATTATACCTTTAACTTTATAAGGTACCTATACACTGGAATTTATAACCATCTCCATTATGAATATCCATCCTACCTCTAGAACCTGACCTTACTGATAGGGTACATAACTCATCTGATTGACAAGGGTTTTCGTTGTCTAGATCTATTGTAGAGGACCCCTACCTACATCATGGCCTGACCTCCTCAAGTTTGGATGATGAAAATTATAAAAAAGGTTGTAGATATTCATCTTACAAGATCAACAACATTCCATTCATGCATTCACGCATGATGTACAAATGTATTCCTTTCATCGATAGATTTTTTCCCTGGTAAAACCTCCTCTCATTTTGGGAGTAGAAAAAAGCCAAATTTTCTCCACTAATATTCTGTGTTCATGAACCTTCTAAAAGAAGAGTAACTTTATATAATATTTAGAAGTCCAGATCTCAATGAACATTGAACTATAGGAAAACCAGCAAGAATCTCATCCTCTATCCCCTTCCCAAATTTATAGATCATGTGAAGAGATTCTATATATGTTTTCAGGTCCAAGCCCCAAACCTGATGTATAAGATTTGGACAAAGTCCAATATCAATATTCCTATACTTCCACTATAACTCTCTGACCCTAGTTACCCATATTCGGTGCATTATTACATAACATTGGAATGATGAAAAAAGATCATGTCTCTAAAGACCGATTAGTTTAGAAGCCTTGGAAGTGATAGATACATTCATAAGGTTTAAATTACACCATGAAATGGAAAACAACAATAACATTTTTTCCATAGACAACACTAACTTCCCGTAGACTATCCCTACAGGTCAGTCATAATATAATTTTTGCATCCTGGAAAAAATAAATCATAGAAAGGGGTGATCTCAGATGCTCAGTAAGGATAACAATATAGCGGAAACTTTCATAAATAAGTATAAACATTTAATGAAATGTATAAGAATAAAACAAAATACTTTTAAACATGAACTTCATCATAATATGGAAAAGATAGAAATAAAATAATTCTATTTACTTATTCACATTGATATTCTACTAGTCTAATAATCACATGCAATATCAATAGCCACTTTCATAATGATGGAATTCATAATGATAGACTTTCTTAACCACATAGTCAAGGCCTTGTGCCAAGACTAAAAATAAGATTTTGTCAAGGCCATGTTCCAATACACTAGTTTGTCTCATGATAACTACCGATGCATCGAGGAGATATAGCAGGCTCCACCCGTCACTTACTAAGTCCAATTCATTCCCCATATGAAAAAGTTTAAACATTACACAAACATTCACATTAAAACTAGCATATGAAATGTCAATAATTTATCCATAAACCATGAATGGTATGAAATAACACATCCATAGTACAAAATATCACAAAAACATCATTACAATATGGAGGTTTTATATCATAATTAATCATCTTCAAACAAACTTAAAATCCATCAAAGGATGTTGACATAGATGAAATCAAAACCTTTTTAGAGAAATATCTCTTTCTATTTTGAAATCATTTAAAATTCACATAATTTTAAAATAAAACATTTATATTTGAAAATATTCTTATAAGATTGTAAGAGAAGATTCTCCTATGCTATAACAGTGAAAAATAGCTACAGCCACCGTTTAAGTTTAAAAAAGACATTCTTACCTTAATTTTGTCGAAAAGGTTAAAAAGTACCTTGTTTGGAAAATGACCAAAAGATTCATTTCAAAAAAAATCTAGAAATTCAAACAAGGGTATAAATGAATTTAATCCATAGTCTAGTAAATAGTAAAAAAAATTTGGAATACATTTTTAAGAAACATGGATGTGGGTGATAAAGATGTCCCAGTAGATGCTTACATAAAAACAACCTCGGATAAAAAAGAGATTGTGAAATTAACCCTTACCTTGTAATTTTCCTTGGTCGATGGTAGATTAACCTATTGAATAATTGTGAAATAATTGTTATTAAATTATTCAAGAATAATATATATTAATATGATATCATATATGATCTTTTATCATTTCTTTGATAACAATATCTTAGTATTATCGTCTTTTCGGGTGTTAACTGATTCATTTTCCTTTATTTTCTTTGTTAAGTAATCTGTGTTTGTTATGGATAGGTTGTATATTATTCATATCCAGAATGATATTATGTCTTTAAACCATATTTTTAATCATCTAATGAAAATTCGTCTTGAATGAATATGATGGGAAATGAATCTCATCGCGTTCATGGAGACGGTAATCCGTACATACGCACGAGTGAAAATATCATTATTTTGATATTAAAATAATATATAATTGGATGATATATCATATATAAATAATCATTATCATGTTATATTTATTATTTACATCAATTAAACATCATCATTTTACCCATCCAAATAATAATGTATTGAATAACAATTACACCACGACGTGGAGACGGTAAGTCGTGCGTACACGCGTATGGTGACATGTCTTTCAAAGGATGGATAAAATAATGAATATTATTATACCATATTTATAATAACATCAAATTATATATAAGATACTAGATTTATTATTTTAGAATTAAAATAACAAAGAAATAGGAAGTGGAAGAATAAAGGAACTTGAAAGAGGTGATGAAATATTTACCTCTTCTTCGGGTTCTTCCTTTTGATTTGATTAAAAGGGATACATAGGTTGGATTTATGACTAACAAATAGCCTCTAGGATGAATGTAGTATAGTTTATAGGGTATTTGGGTAGGGTTTTTCTGAGCCAAATGGGTTTGATGGTGTGAATTAGATAGAAGGGGGAGTTCACTTTTATAAGAGGGGTGAGGGGCACCTTAGGAAAAGCTAGATATATTATTTTATATTAAAATATTTTTCAGATTATAATGGCTCCAAATTAGATTATTTAATTTCTAAGGTTGTTATGGGTCCAAAACCACTAAACCAATAGGTTTTAGATAAGTTTGGGTCACTATATTAACCTTATCTTTTATATTTAACTCTTTGTTAAATAGTTTGACATTTACCATGTCTCTTTGAATTTTTATATTATATGGTTAATAAACATACAATATACTTCTAAGTGAACCCGAAGTGGTTTATTAATGATCAAAATATCATTATATAAGTCTTTTGGCTGAACCTTTGATTTTTAGGAATATAATATCAATTAATAATATAATATTTGTTTTAAAAACTCTTTAATGTCAATTTTGACACTATTTGGTATTTTCATTTTTCTAAATTCATAACAGCAATATTACTTCAAAAAAAATTCATCTAAATAACCATAATATGTCATATTAACCTAGAAAATTCTTGTAATTCATAAAAAGTCCCAAATTACATTTATTTGGATATTTATAATATCAATTATTTTAATATTTCATTAATTGGGTAATTACGGCATCATCATTGTGTCATAAATAAATTAAATTATTTAATAT
Source organism: Viscum album (assembly GCA_963277665.1). Taxonomy (NCBI): domain Eukaryota; kingdom Viridiplantae; phylum Streptophyta; class Magnoliopsida; order Santalales; family Viscaceae; genus Viscum; species Viscum album. The sequence continues at coordinate 343,235,738 of OY728135.1, forward strand.
CTAAAAAATATAAATAAAATACCATTAGGTATAAAATTATTATAGATTTCTAATGAATATTTATAGTCTAATTAATCTTATGGGTATCCCAATATTAAAAATGGTGTAGTTATTAAACATTGAATTTAACACTTTTAACTCTTCTTTGAATTAAATAATAATAAATGTCCTAATCTAATCCAAGTGGACCAAAGAGGTTCATATTTTATTCCAAAGGTTGTTTTTGGTCGAATTATATTTATCCAAAAGAATTAGGACATGTGTTAGGGTAATAATAATATCATTTTTACCCTTAACCTATTTATTTTAACAGTGGTAAATAAAAGTAAAAAGTTACTAAAATTATTATAAACTGACTCTAATGAATTATATTGAAATTATATATGTATTATTTATATATTTTGACCTAAAATAATTTTAAATAAAATAAATAATTATTTAAAAAAAAGTTGGTTTTAAACAATGACTCAGTATTTTTCACTATTCATCAATAATTGAAAGTTTTCAGAAAAATACCAAATATTCTCCATAATCTAATTTCAATATTCCGAATCCAAAAAAGATGTCCATTTTGAAAGATAAAATTTATAAAATTTCAAAAATTGGGTATTACTTTTCATAATGGCTAGTTTGATAGTTTGTGGTGTGTTAGAACTCAAAGTTGCGTACAACACACGCTATTGTATTATTCAAAGAGAAGCATATCGTGGAAGCTTGGGGTTTTAAATTCTCCCATCATTCAAATAATTTCGTCCTCAAAATTTCAACAGTATTACTGCGTAAAATGACTCAGTAGGTTCTTCATCATAAGTTCCTCGGGTTCCCACGTTTCCTCTTCCATCTTATGGTTTCTCCATAAAACTTTTACCATACGAGTCATCCATTTTCTCAGCACTTGTTCTCTTATATCAAGAATCTTGACAGGCTCTTTGTAATAAGATAGATCAGGTTCCAGTTATAATTCCTCATAGGTGAGTACATGCGTCGGGTCAGGCATGTATTTTCTCAACAATGATATGTGGAACACATCGTGAACTTTGGAGAGACTTGGTGGCATTGACAAACGGTAAGTTACAACCCCAATTCCTTCTAGAATTTCGAAAGGTCTGATGTACCCAGGACTTAATTTACCCTTCTTACTGAAACTTATAACACCCTTCAATGGAGATACCTTCAACAAAACATGATCTCATACTTGAAATTCTAAATCCTTCCATCGGTTATCAGCATAGATCTTATGTCTACTTTGAGTTTCCTTGATGTGGTTTTGGATTACCTTCACCTTTTCCATCGTTTCCTCCACAAGTTCTGGCCCTATGAGTTTTCTTTCACCAACATCATCCCAACAGGTTGGTGTGCGGAATCTCTTTCCGTATAACGCTTCATATGGTGCCATATGAATACTTTAATGGAATCTATTGTTATAGGAAAACTCTACTAGAGGTAAATATTGATCCCATATACCTTGAAAGTCATGTGAGAAAGATCTCAACATGTATTCTATGGTTTAAATAATCTGTTCTGATTGTCCATCAGTTTGAGGGTGGTAGGCAGTGTTCAAACGAAGTTCAGTGTCCATGGATTTCTGAAGACTTTTCCATAATCTTGATGTCAAATGGGTATCATGATCCAAAATAATTGATAGTGGTACTCCATAAAGTCTTATAAATTCATTAATATATAGTCTTTATAAATGTTCAAGTGGTAAATCTTCCCTTATACCAAGAAAATGTGCTGACTTGGTAAGACGATCAACAATGACCCATATTGCGCCATTCCTTCTATGAGTCTTTGGCAGTCCCATGAAAAAGTCCATCGTAATATTATCCCATTTCCATTCAGGTATGGGAAGAGGTTTCATGACTCCTCTAGGTTGTTTCCTTCTAGATTTCACTTACTGACAAACCATACATCTTGACACAAAATCAGCAATCTCCCTTTTCATGTTGTCCCACCAAAAATGTTCCTTCAAATCTCTATACATTTTGGTGCTACCAGGGTGTATAGGGAAATTGGAACTATGAGCATCATCCAACAATTTTTTTTTAGATCAGGTATATCAGGAACACAAAGTCTCTTCCAAAATTTCAAAATTCCATCTTCATACACAAAGTCACTCAATCTCCCATCACTCACAACTATAATATTATTTTAAAACTCTTCATCTTTGGTCTGAGAACTCTTTTTCCTTTCTAGTAAAGATGGTTTGGAAACCATTTGAAAATGTATTGATGTTTCACCTTTCATAGTGATTCCCATATCTATCATTACTAGATCCATGTATATAGGATCCTTTTCAACTCTCATCTTGTTCAAAACTCCATGATCCATTCTACTCAAAGCATCTGCCATATTATTTTCCTTCCCTAGCAGTTAGTGTATCATGCAATCATAATCCTTGAGTAGTTCAAGTCATATCCTTTACCTCATGTTGAGTTCTTTCTGTGATAAAATATACTTCAAACTCTTGTGATCAGTATAAATCTCACATTTTTCACCATAGAGATAATGTATCTATTGCCCTCACATGTTTTGATAAACTCACTTATGTTTTAATATGTTGATAATCCCAAATAATGTTCATTTATATATTAATTACTATTCATTATACTTTGAAATAACTCTAACTCAATCAGGATGTGTTTTGCATAGAACAGATAAGTGTTAAGACACTAATATGCTCAAAGATACTGATACAAAACTACTGGTACATAGTCTACCGATAGACATAGTCACCAATAAGCAAAGGTCACCGATATACAGAGCTATCGATATGTATTAGTCCACCGGTATGAACATTTCACTGATAGATCCAATCCATCGATACAGACAGCTACCAATAGAACAAGTCAACTAGTGTGCATAAGTCCATCGGTATGCACTTAATCACCAATACACCAAAGCTACCGTCAGAGTAACTCTACCTGTATAAGCAAGTCTACTTCTATGAAGTTTTCCAATACAAATATCTACTGATATAAAGATCTACCGATACAAAGAGCTACCGAGAGAAAGAGCTACCTATAGAAATAGCTACTGATAAAAAGAGCTACTGATACAAAGAGCTATCGATACAAAGAGCTACTGATACAAAGAGATACCGATATAAAGAGCTATAGATACAAAGAGCTACTGATACAAGTAGAGCTACCGATAGAGGGAGTAACAGTTACAAGCTGACCGTTACAAGCACTCTATTGCTTAAACATTTATGGATTATTTAAATTATACTAACGGTCATATTTTATCAATTTAATGCAACTACCATTAATTAATGTGGGTTATTGGCATGTCAGGGAACTGTACCTCGTACCTATGAAAAGGTAATCATTCCCATTGCTGGATCTGAAAGCTATTAAAGGAAGTACAAATGTTGTGTAAAAAGGAGTGAGAAATAAGGGATGAATAGTGCTGAAAAGTGGTGAATACACACAGAAAAGAAAGGCTACATCCATACTGTAAGAACACTGGACATACACGAAGCAATTCATTCTAGAAGAGAACACAAGCTGCACTTTAGCCAATTATTGAAGAACTACAATGAACTTGAAGAAAGAAACCCTTTATTTTTTAGAGCAAAACCAGAGAAGAACTCCAAAACTTCCCTGATCAATCAAAGGAGTCCTGAGCTGCACTTCACATCACTAGAGCATTATAAACTCATATATACTCTCTTAGTGATTATTTTATTTAAATTTTGAGTAGTGTTTCATACACACACTGTCTCTTGCGCTAAATTGGAGGATTTTTAAATCCTCACACAAAACTTCTATAACTCTTTTTTATCCCACTGTGAATAGTGGTGGAGGTCAAGCAGGACCTTTATAGCCTGTGTGATGTTGTTTTGTTTTCCCATGAAGAACTGTAGTAGAGGAATTTGTACCTTGATAGTCTCTGTACTATTTTTTACCCCAATCCAGTGTGTGGATCAAATTTATATAAATTTTTTAGAGGACTAAGTCTCGTCTTGAGACTGAACTTCTTGTTTAAAACTGTTGTGCTTACTTATTTTAGTTTTAGCATATACTGAATATTCTACTGCTAATTAATTTGAAATATAAAATTGTTTTAAATTTACATTGATAGTTAATATAGAATGTGTTTGTAACTATTTTAAATCATTAGATTAGTTTTAAAAGATAATTTAATCTTCTGATTAAATTAACTGAGACTTAATCAATCTTTTGAGAACCTAATCGAACCCTTATAGTTTTACAATTTTACTACAGTTTAACTTGTTATTAAATTAAGGAATTTAATAGAAATATTTTAAAAAAAATTAATTTGAACTCAATTCACCCCCCTCTTGAGTATCCACTCTTTCCAACATTTGGTATGAGAGGTTTGATTATTATTAAATGATTTCCAAAGACTCTGTTTTTCAATTGTGATTTTAGTTGTATCTCAAAGATCTTAAATTTCTGTTAGTTCTAAATTTTATCTCTTTGAATATATTTTCTAAAATCTGATTATGGACAGTATATTATAAGGTGATGCTACCCACCGGCCACCTTTCTTTAATGGTACAAATTATTCCCAGTGGAAGATGAAAATGAAAACTCATTTAGAGAGTATGGGATTTGACATCTAGACTGCTATAGAAACTCAATATAAGATTCCATATACTATTAGAACTAATTGGGATTAACCTACTAAGATATCTTATAATAATAATTATGAAGCAATGAATTCCACGTGTTGTTCTTTAGGAGATGAAGAATTTAATCGAATATCTGCTTGTAAAACTACTTATGAAATCGGGGACACTTTGGCTATTTCCTATGAGGGAACAACCAATGTCAAAGAAATGAGAATGAACACCTATAATATTAAATATGATAATTTTAAAATGAAGTCTGATGAACCTATTTCTGATATGTATCTTAGGTTCAATGAGATCATCAACACTATGAGCTCACATGGAAAAGTTGTTCCTGCAAAGGAGCAGATTATAAGAATACTATGATGTCTGCCAGAAAGATGGAGAGGCGCATCTGTTTCAATAAGAGAATCGTGTGATATAAGTTCACTACCTGTTGAGGAATTAATTGGTAAGCTTATGATGTATGAGGAAGAACTCAAAGTTAATAAGGAAGAAGATGATGAACCAAAAAGGAAGTTAGTGGATTTTAAGTCTACTGCATTGAGGAGCAAAGATAAGGAGAAAGTACACATACCAACTGAAAGCTCAGCAAGTTAAAGTTTGGGTTCTGATAGTGATGCTGAAATGGTTCAGATAGCCCGGAGATTCAAGAAGTTATAAATGAAGAAGGAATTATTCAGAAAAACAAATTAAAAAGAAAAGTATGAAAACAAAGGTCATTAGAAGAAGGATTGGAAGAAGTCTGATAAAAGTGATGAAATTGTCTGCTATGAATGCAAAAGGAAAGGACATGTAAAAGAAGACTTTCCAAAATTGAAGTTCAAAAAGATACATGACTGCAAGGACAACAAGTATATGAAGGCTATGAAAGAAACTTGGAGTGCTTCAGAGGATAGTTCAACTGATTATGATTCTACTCAAAATGAAAAATCTCAAAAAGCTAACATGTGTTTCATGACAAAAACGTCTGAGGTAACATTGGATACTCCTGCTTTAAATTCATATTATTTTGGATTTGATTCTGATTCTGAATATGAAAATATGTCTAGTGAAGAATTATTTGAATATTGTAACATGATAGAAGAAACTTGTAATGAATTGAAGTAAAATTATAACACCTTGAAGAAACAACATGATTTGACCAGTTCTGTTAAATACAACCTTTATATAGAAAAGTAAAAGAATGCTCAATTGCTGAAGGAAAATACTAAACTAAAATGGTCTAATTAGAAATTAAGTAAGGACTTAGAAAAATTCACAAATGGAAAAGATACACTTACTAAAATTATAGGAAAATAAGTTGCACCAAAATATACCACTAGAATTGGTTATCAGCCTGGAAAGAGATAGTTTACTAAAACTGGATTTATTCCTAAATCTGGACAGAATGAAGCTAGTTCTAGTTCTGGAAAAACATATGCTTTAACTGGTTATTCTATTGGCTACAGATCAAATAAAGTTTATCTTTTAAAATCTATTGATTCTGTAAATTATTTGTGACCCATAAGAAAAATATGGGAACCTTAAGCTTTGCTTGCTAACCGATCTGGACCCAAGAGAATATGGGTACCAAAATCATTTTCCATCTAAACCTATTTTGTAGGAAACATCCTTGAAAAGATCCCATAAGAAGGTATGGTACTTGGACGGTGGATGTCCAAGGCATATGACTTGGTATTACTCATGTTTCAAAAGCTTAATCAAAGTTTATGGAGGCCATGTCACCTTTGGTAATAATCTAAATGAAAAATCATCAGCCTAGGCCAGATTAGTAACACCGATTCAGTTTTAATTTCCAATTTTTTTATTGATGGACTTAAATATAATTTTTTAAGAATCTCCCAGTTTTTTGATGATGGTTTCAATGATTAATTTGAAAATTATCCTTGTAATGTTTTTAATTCTAAAAATGTTCTAGTATTTTTTGCTTTGAGAAATGAAAATGTTTATGCTATTGATTTGAATTCTTAATCCAAACTGAACATTACTTGCGTAAATGATCTTCATAAAGAGTCTTGGCTATGGCACAGAAGATTAGGACACTTCAATGTTTATCCACTTAGAAACCTGACTATGAAAAACATAGTTATAGACCTACCTAAACTTGAATTCCTAACTGACAAAGTTTGTAATCCCTGTCAAAAGGGAAATCAACACAAATTTTCTTTTAAATCAAAGATATAAGTTTCAACTTCTCAACCTATTGAGTTGGTTCACATAGACTTGTTTGGACGCTCTAGAGTTTCTAGTTTAAATGGGACACATTATTTCTATGTTTTAGTAGATTACTTTTCTTGATATACCTAGATATACTTCTTAGCTCACAAAATTGAAGCTTGTTCTTACTTTATTAAGTATTCCAAGTCTGTAGAAAACCTTAGTGGACTTAAGATTAAGACCCTGAGAAGTGATCATGGTTGTGATTTTGAAAATCATGAGTTTTAATATTATTTCTCACACAATGGATATAATCACAAATTTTCTGCCCCTAGAACACCTCAGCGGAATGGTGTTGTAGAAAGAAGAAATAGAACCCTTCAAGAAATTGCAAGAACTGCGCTTAATGAGTATGTCATACCTATTTATTTTTGGGCTGAAGCTGCCAACACAGGTTGCTAAATTATTAATATATTCTTGATTAGACTTGTTTTAAAGAAGACCCCTTATGAGTTGTGGAACCCTAGGAAACCCAGACAACCTCTATGTGGCACAATACCATCTTTCTTTTTCCATCTTGTATAAAACAATGTTGTGTGAGGAACACAACCCTTGATATTCGATGCCTTTTTCTAGAAAAAAAGAAATAAATAAATCAAAATTGGAAGTTAAAAAAATTACACTAAACAAAGCTAAATATTTTAAATGTTAAATTACCTACGTCTGCTCATGATCTGGTAATGAAGTGTGTCTGTGAGTATAAATGTGTTTCATTTCACTCTTTTTTGTTTTAGTTCTGTTTCATTTCTTCTATAAACAAATAATTATATAAATTCATTAACATAAATAAAATATGTAATTTAAAATCGTTTTCAAATAAATAAATGAATATATATATATAAATTTAACAAACACCTTAAATGTTGGACTGTTCCAATAGCTGATCAAATCATTATATTGTGATATTGGGAAATCATGAATTACCGGTACTTTTTCATGCTCTAAACCAACTATATTTTTTCAACCAAGATATAAATCATACTTGTAGGCTCGCCACATTTCACCTAAATCCATTATCCTTGATGCCTTTTCAGTTTTTCCATCAGGAAAATTATATCGAAATTGCAATGGACAAAATATTTTTTAAGAAAATATTATAAATTTATATAAATATAAAAGGTGATTAACATTACTTACCCAAATCTATGCCCAGGCTTTGTCCTTTATTGGTTGTAGAACTTCCTTCCAACTTATCGGTTGAACCAGAATGATATTGATGTGTCTAGAAAGTGTTCCCATAAAACTTTTACATTCCGTTCCATTTTTATTAATTACAGCATTGTCCTCATTTTAATCAGCTATGATTTTCATGTGTTGATTCCTAAAATCGCGCATTTTTATGTGGCCTCGTCGTCTGGTAGAGGCTGGAGCTAATCATGAAACCAAAAATAAAAGAAAATAATATATATGAATTTATCATTAATTAGTAACAGTAATGTTTAATCAAATACTAGTAGATGGGGGATATGCTGACCCCTGAAGTGATGCATTTGGAGGGGGGTAGCCTCCATGGTAGGTGAGATATCTACAGGATTACTATGTATAGTAGATGCAAAGTGCACTGATGGAGGCAGAAAACCCGATGGATAACCCTGTACAGATGAGGGTGGATATGGATATGGATATAGCGGTGGGATATATGGGGGAACAGTACCCTGTACAGTGGATGGTGGGAATGGAAAATGAGGGATGGGAGTCTGATAACTACCATCCGATGTGGGTGCGGGAAAAAAGAGATACGGAAAAGGTGGGTATGGATAATATGGAGGTGGCATAAGGGGAGGATGGCCCCCTGGTGTCTCAAGCGGCGTAGTAGTAGGCTGACCTGTAGAATCAGTACCCCCCGCCACAATATCATCCTCAGTGGCATAATCCAAGAATCTCCTCGATGATGCAGCCTAAAATAACATAGTTGATAAAATAAAATTAATGATAACAAGATAAATAATATGAAAGACCATAATATTCAAACATAATTTGTACTTACATTGTTTCAAGGAGGAGACCTACGATGTTCGTTTCTCGGTATTCTTATACTCCTTCTAGTATCATCATAATCAGACATTTTGACCTCGAAATTCAAAATAATATTCTCAAATAAAAAGAAAAAATGAAAAATGTTAAATAATACAATTGTATCATAAAATAATGAGATACATTTTCATGTGTGATATTTATATTGATAAAATATCAAGACTTTTCTATGTTCAAGATTTACTAAAGAAATTTTTAAACATAAATTGGTCAGGCTATTAATAGTTTTATATTCCATAATGGTATAAAATATACTATTTATTTTGATATCATGTATGGAAGTTAAAAAAACATACAATATTGCGATAATATCAGGTAAATACTTACAAATGTGTCAACACTATGTGGGGTCTGTGACAATTTCTGGTTCACAATCTATTTTAACAATTGCATCATCTGTATCATCAAATGCAATAATAGAATAAATACCGACAGGTTCATCCACAACATCATTGTCATCCATCCCTTCGTCAAAAATATGTCTAGGAATAACATCAACAATAACACCAAATTGTGGTTGTAACGGGTCACTTACATAAAACACATGTTTAGCTTGTGACACAAGAATATAAGGTTCATTGGTACAAAGCATGCAGTTCATCTCAATCACTCTAAATCCACAGTTATCAATATGAATTCCTTGTCGTGTCATTAAATCAAACCACTTGCATTTCATCATTGCGACACGACCATGTGCATAGTAATCTAATAAAATGATTCTTTCAACAACACCGTAATATGATATATTTTCTGATCGATGCGGCCTATCTGATGCACTCGCATAACAATCTATTGTGGAACTTATCATGACACCGTCATGCTGTGTTGCCATTTTTTTTGCACAACTATTTATAACAAATTTATATCCATTGACAACCATTGACTTACAATCACGTACCACATCGTTTGGACCAAAGGAAAATGATTTTATTTCATCTGATACTTCAATCATTGGTAGAGTTAAAACCTAAAAGATACCAACATAGAATATTAAATAGATACATGTGATTATGTTATGAGAAGAAGAAAAATAAATCTATTACCTTTGACTTTAACCAGGCAGCAAATTCATTGTTGTGCAACAGTTCCTTCCTCTTAATAGATAGAGAGTGATGTCTCTTTTTTATAATTTCTAAATGTTCTCTACAGATATGAAATAATTAAAATGTCATAAGATATAAATAAATCACACAATGAAAAAATTACATATTTATTAGTTTACATACTTGATATAATCATTAAGCACACCATAGTTGAATAATACTATGTGATGTGCCATTTCCCACTCTTCCCTGCTTAAAGTACACAATGAGTACGATCCAGATATCCCCTCTATTTGGGGAAGTGAAGGAAATGCAGGCTGAATGGGATCGTATTGCTCATATTCAGTTTTCATTAGTCGATTAGACCTCGTAGTGATGTTATCCAAGTACGATGAATAGAAATTCATGCATTCTTGTGCTAAAGAGCATTTCACAATAGAGCCTTCAGGAAGATATTTATTTCTCACATAATATTTCAATGTAAACATCATTCTTTCGGTAGGATACATCCGCCAACTCAAAATAGGACCACCAAAGAGAACTATTGTGGGAAGATGCAGAAACAAATGTAACATACATGTGAAAAAATATGATGGGAAAATTTTCTCCAAGTCACAAAGAATAATCGGTGCATCTCTCTGCAATTTCTGAACAACACTTCTTCTCAATCTTTTGGCATAAAGATCTCGATAATATTGACATAACTTAATCACCACAATACTAAAATTATGTGAAAGTAAATGGCGAATGTCAATGGGAATCAACTCATTTAACAAGACATGGTAATCATGGGTTTTAAGAGATCTGAGTTTCACATCTTGTGTATTCACCCTTTTCGAAAAATTACTTGAATAACCATCTGGAACCTTCAAACTTTACAAGTCCGGAAGAAATTGTTTTTTCTCCACATTTTTCATCGAATAACAGGCAACATGGACTTTCCACTTATTTTGACCAATTAACTCAGGATGATGTCTTGCTCTTATACCCCAATCCATCAAATCATGAAGACACTGCAAATCGTCTTTTTTTTTGCCTTTGACATTTAAAATAGTATCAAGTAACATCTCACAAATGTTTTTCTCGATATGCATTACATCCAAACAATGACATAATAAATTCGATGACCAATACGGAACTCAAAGAATATGCTTTTATTTCTCCAATTGATATTGGAATTCGAATTAGCATGCTTTCACTTTCTGATATTTGATTGACTTTTTCCAAGAACATAATTCAAATCGTCAAGTTCTTAAACAATATCAGTCCCTGACATTCGTCGAGGTGTCTCATATTTCTCGATGGCATTATCGAACTATCTCCGATTTTTCCTGTATGGATGATCCATTGGATGAAAATATCAATGCCCTATGAAGCTGAAAGTTCGTAGAAACTTTAATCTTCGGAAACATGTATTTTTTATACAAATAGGAAAGGGTAATTTCCCTTTAGTACTCCAACCAGACATCATTCCATAGGTAGGGAAATCATTTATCATCCATAATAAAGCTGCATGAAATATAAAGTACCCCTTTCTAAATGTATCATATGTTTTTGCTCCAACAATCCAAAGCTCATTTAACTACTCTATTAATGGCTTCAAGTATATATCAATATCATTTCCAAGATCACTATGTCCAGATATCAATATACTCAGGATAGTGAATGGATTCTTCATACAAATCCATAAAGGAAAGTTATAAATGTGAATGAAAATAGGCCAAGTACTATGTGCAGTATGCATTTGGCAAAATGGGTTGAAACCATCACAGGATAATCCCAATCTAACATTTCGTGGGTCGACTGCAAAATCAGGATGTAACCTATCAAATTTCTTCCAAGCCAACCCATCTGTAGGATGCACTATTTCATCATTATCCTTATTTCTTTCATCTGCATGCCATCTCATACTTTTTTCCATTTGTTCTGACATAAATTTTTTTGAAGCCTTGGAATTAAAGGGAAGTTACACATCACTTTCTGTGGTATGCAAGATTGAGATCCGTCTTTATTAGTCTTCCACCTTTATGTGCCACACTGTTTGCACTGACTGAAGTTTGTATTCTCATTCCCAAACAAACAACATTCTTTGAGACAAGAAGTAATCTTACTAGATGAAAATCCAAATTTGTCAACCAACATTGATTCCATGTAACCATTTTATGAAATAAATGCATCATCAGGTATTAAATCCTTAATAAATGTAAGGATATAGTCGAACGCTGTATTACTAAATCTATACATTGTTTTACCATGATATAACTGCATTAAAAACTCAAGTTTGCACATTTTTTCACATGCTTGATATACTGGGGTATTTTCATCTTCCATCATCTTTCTAACACTCTCAACGTCATCATCCTGATTAATAGATGAGAACTGTGCTCCAGTATTCATTTCCTCTTACACTGGTCTACTTGAGGAGCTAGCTTCAAAAACAAAAGGAAACCGATCAGAAATCAGATTTTTCATACCAATATTTTCTTGCTGAATCGATGTCATTCAACACTTGAGATTTTTCTCCATTGTGATACCACGCATGATAATTTTTTTGGAAACCACTTTTAGTGATATGGTAACTCACTTCCTCACGAGTTAATCAAGGTCTTCCAACACAATCAAAACATAGGCATCGAATCAATCCACCATCGGAGTCATTAGTGAATGCAAAGTCCAAAAAATATTTTAACTCCTAAAATTCATCAGTGATCCGATGAATGTTGTACATCCAGTATCTATCCATTCTGAGGAAGATAAACATACATTTATAAATAATCTAGAAAATGACTTAATATTATATGTATTGTTTCATAAGATATTAAGTAATCATCAATAACATGTTAATAAAAAATCATAACAAATATATTAAAATTATGGTTTAGGGAATTCATAAATGTTTTAAATTATAAAAATTCATGAATAGTCATAAATAAGTTCCAAGAATGAGGATTTATTATAGTAAAAAGAGTTTATATGAAATCTAAGAGATAATAATAATCAATTCCCAAAAGTGTATGGGTTAATTCATAATGAGTTGTGATGTTTTATATTAAATCTACAAAGATTTATTGAAATTTAGAGACATTTTTAAAATATAAACCATATCATATACCTAGCATTAATATTGAAGAATTGGCTGAGAATTAAAATGGTAAGAAGATGAGAATAATAACTAGAAGAAAGAATATATTTCAACATTATTGTTAGAATATTAAGATTATATAATTGGAAAGAAGATTAATTATATGAATATGAGATACTACAATGGACTATCTTAATTTGTGTCTGTTCCCCTTGTTCATCCCCATGAGGTTAAATTTTAGTATTACATCCTAATAATAGGACTGTGATCTCCTCTGTGGGATTAGTTTCAGATAGTGTTTGGGAATCCCTCTGTGTGACCCGGGGTGTGATCCTCTATAATTTTTTCTATTTCCCTAGGTGGGTTTTGTGGAATCATTATTACCAACATATCTGTGTGTACAATCCCATAAATAGTGGGATATTCTAGGTATGGTATGTTATACCCCAGATTCCCTTGGAGAGATCCCCTATCTATGTATCGAGATCTTCAGAGTTACATTGAGTACATCTTTGGTGAGGTGTGATGAGCATGACCTCTTGGGAATGCACCATGAGTGAAAGCATAGATCATGTTGTGAGTGAAACCAGATGAGTGTTAAATTGTATCCTTGAGTAGAATCTTATGGAAAAAATAATGGTTAATATGCCATTGAGGCATGTTTTATGTTATGAGTATATCTAGTTTATTATTCATATTGCTATATCTCCTATTTGTTATGATGTGTCTATGTGATGATGAGTTAACTACTCTACAAATGCCCATTGTTTATTGATTTTGTAGTGTCCTATTGAGAATTGTTATACTAAACACTACATGGGATCTACCCATATTTTTCATGTCTTTTGTAGACAATATTCTTTTTGAAGGAATCCTAGGAGGACTAAGATATGATATAAGATAGTGATCTAGATAGATCATAGTTCATGCTAGGTTGTGGCATATGTCAGTAGTCTCTTCCCTCATATCAAGTTAATCTTTTTTATCTGTTTTTGTAGGATTTTATTTTCCCCTTTATTCTTTTCATGTGTACATGTATCATAGGCTGAAGACAACCTTGTGTGTGTTATGCCTACTCAGGGATGATCACTAACCCCTAACCAATTTGAGGTGGGCTTGTGGTGTCACACTCAGCTTACCACTAGCCAGGTGGGACCCAGTGAGTTAGTTCATAAACAAATTCCACCCTAATGCTAATGAATTCAAAAAAAAATAGTTTACATGAATGAAGAAAAATTCAAAATCATGGAATAGTTATTTTACAAGTTTTTAAAATTTGGTCTCACCTTATTTGGTCATTCCATATTTTTCCTAACTAATGAAAAAATAGTACAACTTCCTTTAAACTAGCTAACTCAAAAAATGAATGTTACTATTTGTGAGCTCTCCATGCTATTTTCTCTAATAAAATAATTTGTTAACTCATTAACATTTTAGTCACTGTCCAACGGGTTAATGAATTTAAGATGAATAAAATTTATCAAATTAAAACCAATCAATAGATTGTTAAAATTATTATTATATAAATACCTATAATGATTCCATATATCGATGGTGAAAAAAACATCTAAGTCCCATAAAAAAATTAAGAAATAATACAAGATCTATTAAAATAGTGAGTTATATTTCTCAATAAAACTTCATGGACATTTTGGAAAAGTTGGAGGTTGAAACAAGGAATAATTTGTGGGCTATAAAAAAATTAAAATAATTGAAAGAATAAATTTTAAAATGGGTTAAATTATGATAGTTTCTTTGATATAAAAATTCAAAACTCTAGATATTCATTGTAATTATGAAGAATAAAGTGGAAAATACTAAAAACTATAGAAGGATTCTAATTTAAGATACATAGGATGAAATCATGTAATTTAATTGACACATCAATTTAACACCTAAAATTCCATAAAAGCATCATATGTTATGGTCCCTGATCATGATATTGTAGATCTGTCTCTAAAAGTAATGGTGGGGTGGGAATAAACCTTTTTTCTTGAAGGAAATAATTATGTGGGGATGATGATCTAGAACACTCATAGTCCATGGACAGAAAATAGAAAGCACCATAGGATTTATCAACTACATTAAGAATGTCCTTCATACTTTTAAAAACATTATGATGGTCTATTATCAATTTCCATGACTTATTATTGGTGTTTCCACTATATAACTACAATTATATTCTCTCAAGAATCTAACGGGTTAATTACAAGGTATAAAATTCAAAAATTGTGTTGATTCATGTGGTGAATAATTAAGGATAAAAAATATAGTAAATTTGAAGATGTTAATAGTGGTAATATTGCATGTATATTCATATTTCCAAATATATGTGTTCAAAGTGAAAATTAGCAGACACTGAGTAAAAGAAAACAAGAATCCAAAATAAAACAATTAAGATAATGATCAAATTGAAAACTAATATCAAATGTATAATTTAAAAGAGCTAAAACCAATAGAAAGGAGAAAAGAGAGACTTCTTGAATTTTCTTCTCACTCTCTTCTTCCCATGTTCTCTGTCTTCCTCCTCCTGCAATTCCGATTCTTCACAGCTGCTATATAAAAATATACAAAGTCACATTTATCCAGTTTATAACTTAAGCATGACAATTCATATTGGTTTTGTGTTCTTTTTTATAGAACCTCACACACAGTCCATTGAAGTTGGAGACTCTAAGGAGAAGATCATTTTCAAAAACTCTACACTGGTCACATTATAGGAGGTTGATGTGGTCAAGTCCCTAATTAGAGGTTACTATGTGGTAAATTGAGGGGTTATAGTAGTTCATATCAGTGTGGAAATGGGAGTAAGTGCAGAATAATATTAAATATACTTAATGTTTAAAAAATTCATAAATAATGGTGGATGGGGATGAAGGAAGAGACATGGGATTACCGCTGGTGTTGAGGGTTGTGGGGGAGAACAATCGAGAAAGGAGAAGGAGGGGAGGCAGCTCGGAGCAGCTTTGCTGGAGGAGGGTCGGGGTGAGGGGGGTCACGTCGAGGAGGGGTGAAGGGTTTTCATGGTTACTAGTGAAAAGGTGTCAGGGAGGGTGATGGGGGTATCGACCTCGGTTTCTGAAGAGAGGCGTCGGGGAGGAGGGTCGCGGTGAGGAGGAGGGTCGCGGTGAGGAGGCGTCGGAAGAGCGGCGTCGAGGAGGAGGGTCGCGGCGAGGAGGAGTCGGGGAGGAGGGTCGCGGTGATGAGGAGGGCGCGATGAGGAGGCATCGGGAAAGAGGTTCATGGTGATGAGGAGGGCACAGCGACTAGACGTCGGGGAGGAGGAGGGTGTGGTGAGGAGGAGGGCACAGTGAGGAGGAGATCGCGGGGGAGGATGAATCACTAGGACAGGAGGGGTTCGTCGGAGAATGGGAGGGTTTGAGGAAAGGATTCCAACAAATAGCCATGGTCATCCTATTGAATTGTGGCTATAAACAAGCTATAGCCACGGACCGATAGAACCATGGATATAGGTTCGTGTCTATAGCCTGAATTTCTAGTAGTGTAGCAAACCCTATAGAGTCTTTAACTAAAGAACCAAATGTGTGTAAGAATCTGTTCACATCAAGTTTGATGAAACTAATCCACATGATCTCAAATCTTCCATTGAAAGTCTTAAAGAGGACATGTCTGTTCTGGACCTTAATGATAAAATCAATGAACCTGTAGTAAAGAAATCCAGTTCTGGAAACATTCCAGAACCTACTTCTATTGAACTAGAACCTATAGATAAACCTGAAATTTCTAGTCCCACCTTCACATGATCAACTACAATTCTAAAGAAACATCCTCTAGATGATGTTGTTGGTAATCTTGATAGAGGGACACAGACTAGAGATTCTCTAAGAAACCAGGATGAACATCAATCCTTTCATTCACAGCTAGAACCTAAAAATGTCAATTATGAAATCAATGATGAATTTAGGGTAATGGCTATGCAATAAGAATTAAATCAATTTGAAAGAAACAAATTCTGGGAATTAGTTGACAGACCTAAGAACACTTTGACCACAGACACTAAATGGGTTTTTAGAGAAAAAGTTGATGAGTCTGGAAATATAGTTAGAAACAAAGCAAGGCTAGTTGCACAAGGGTATAGTCAAGAGGAAGGAATAGACTATGAGGAAACCTTTACCCCTCTAGTAATATTATAAGCTCTAAGGATCCTACTTGCATATGCTGCTCATCTGAATTTCAAGTTATATCCAATAGATGTTAAAAGTTATTTTCTAAATGGTTTTATAATTGAAGATGTTTTTGTTGAAAAACCACCTAGATTTACTAATCCTCATTTTCCAAATCTAGTTTTCAAACATTCAAAAGCATAATATGGTCTGAAACAAGCTCCAAGATCTTGGTATGATAGACTTTGTAATTTTATTATTTCAAATGGTTTTACTAAAGTGATTGCTGACCCAACCCTTTTTATTAATGGAATTTATAAAGATGTTTTGATAGTAAAAACTTATGTTGATGATATTATTTTTGGATCTTCTAAACATTCTTTATGTACTGACTTTTCAAAGAGTATGAAAAATGAATTTGAAATGAGTTTAATGGGAGAACTCAAATATTTTCTTGGATTTCAAGTTTTTCAAAATTTAAATGGTATTATTTTGAATCAAAGTAAATATACAAAGGATATTTTAAGACATTTTTGTCTGGATAGTATTAAGGAAAGTGATGCACCTATGAGTACTGTTTGTAAGTTGGATGGTGATGAAACTGGAAAACTAGTGGGTCAAACCAACTACAGAGGTATGATTGGAGGCTTAATTTACATTACTTCTAGTCGACCATATGTTATGTTTAGTGTGTGCATGTGTGAATGATTTCAATCTAATCCAAAAGAATATTAGTTTCTTTCTATTAAAATAATTTTCAAATATTTTAAACATAATTAAAATTTAGGATTGTTTTATCCAAAAGGAAAATCATTTGATTTAATGAGTTATTCAGATGTTGACTTTGTTGGTTCCAAGTTAGATAGATAAAGCACTTCTAGAACATGTCATTTTCTAGGTAAGTAATTAGTGTCATGGTGTAGTAAGAAACAGAATTCTGTTGCATTTTCCACTGCTGAAGTAGAGTATATAGCTACTGGTAGTGGTTGTACACAAATTCTATGGATGAAACGCACTCTTTTGGACTATGTATGTGACATTAGACATGTTTCAATAAACTGTGATAACACTAGTGCAATTAATATCTATAAGAATCTTGTGTCTCAATCTAGGACCAAACACATTGATGTTAGGCACCATTTCATGAGATATCATTACCAAAAATGTGATATTACTTTTGAATTTATAGTTACTAAACATCAATTAGCTGAAATTTTCACCAAACCTTTAAGTTCAAATAGGTTAGGTTACATTAAACATGAGTTAGGGATGTTTAACTCTCACCGTTATAAACCTCACCATTAGAAACCTCGCCATTAGAAACCTCACTGTTAGAAACCTCACCGTTAGAAACTCTCACCGTTAGAAACCTCACTGTTAAAAACCTCACCATTAGAAATCTCACCGTTAGAAACCTCTCCGTTAGAAACCTCTCCGTTAGAAACCTCACTGTTAGAAACCTCATTGTTAGAAACCTCATCGATAGATACCTCATCGGTATGGACCTCTCTATTATACCTCACTGGTATGGAACTCACTATTATTGGACCCCAATGTTAAGAATTTTCACCGGTATTCCCCACCGTTAGTATGTGCTATTTTAAACTTCTGTTTTATCTACGAGAATTTTTATCATTTATATTTTACTTATTATGTTTTATTTATTTATTTTGTGATTCTTAAATGATAAGACACAAGTTTTTAACCTCTTTCGATCCACCTCAAGACCTTTACCTTCAAGCCGTAGCTCTCAAACCTTCTCTCGTACCCTAAGTCTCATGATTCGATCAATGGAAAAAGTTAAGAGACCTTCGGTCAGTGCAAAGGAAGATGATCCAAATGCAAAAAGACTCAAAGTCAAGTCTAGAAGTGTAAGTGAAGTAAGGAAACCTACAAACCCACATCTCGCTCAAAGAGAGATAGTAGTTGATAAGGTATTGTTTGAAGAATGGATAATGTCCAATGATTCGTTAGTTCTGGTTTTTTTGGAAGATCAGAAATGGATAGAATGCTTCTAGAACAACAATGGCCCCTACTATCCAAAGCTGGATAAATAGTTCTATGAGTTTGTAAGTTTTGAGAAATTATAATCTCAGAGCCGAATGATTTCTTTTGTAAATAAAAAGGAAATAGATTTTTAATTTGTTGAGTGGGCTGAATGCCTAAAGGTCCCACATGAAAGAGAATTTGGTTATTTCTCTAAATCAGTACCACCTATAAGAAACATCTTTAAGTATGAAATAGCCATGGAAGAGTTAACAGGAGATTGCACACCTAGAAAGGTAGTGGATGCGGAAATTAATGGAGAAAAAAGATTGCTCTTCTAGTTTATTGAGCATGTTCTAAGTCCATGGAGAGGGGATTTTTCAAATCTGAAATACCAGGATATTTACTTGCTTCATTTTCTAAGGCATGTTGTGAAGTTGAATTTATACAGTATGTTTATGACTCAAATAGAGGATATTATTAGACCAAAATCAAAAACAAATTCCTTATTCTTTTCTAAGTTGATCTCGGTTATGATCAAAGTGAATGGAGTAGCTGAGTCTCCGGATGAGACAGTGGAGATAAAGAATAACTTTTGTATCACAAGCATAGTTTGCAAATACATGAAGATCAATTAGAATCCATGGAAGAGAGAATGGGTTAGTGATGATGAGAAGCTTTATGATAATTATAATCCTGTGGATCATCCTTCTAGGCCTAAGGATGTGAGGGATCCAGGTCTAGGACCTGATGAAGAAGAACCCAAGTACAGTGATGATACTGATGAAGATGAGACTTCTATAGCTGATGGAAGGGATCCATACTTGCTGTAAAGACCCGCAAAATTTAAGGTAATTTTTTTCTTAATTTTATTTGGGATTTTACAAGAACGCAGTTTCTGACGGCACCTGATTCCGAGTCCCGGTGTGCGCGGAATCATTTTTTGAAGTTTAGCTCAGGTACGTTCAGTGAACGAACGAGCGGGTTTTTCTAACTTTTGAACCGGCGCTCAGAATCAAAATATGAGGACACCGATGGAATCTCAGCACCGGTAATTTCTTAGGAACACGTTTTCCAGAGTTGCGTTTACTCGGGTGTGGTTTTAAAATTTTGGGTTAAGTAAAAGAATAAAATAAAATGGTGCAGCAAATTTTATTTTATTTTAAGTTGTTTAACATAAGCTAAGTGGTTGAAGTGGGACCCACTATATCCTACTCCACTAGGTAGGATATTTGTGGGGTGGGGCCCACACGAGCACCACTTTTCAACTTCTAAAAAAACCCCACATTTAATTAGATAATGCACCTTCACCCCCCTTTTTAAATGTAAGTCAACTCTTGCGTTTAAACTGATTAATAAAGGACTTATTAATTGGGTGGTTTAAAATCCTCAATTAATTCAATTAATTGATTGATTCGTTTTTGAATTTTAAAACGTTTGTCGTGATAAATAAAATAAGACAAACACTTATTTTATTAGAGTGTTTTGGTTGTGAGAGGCTTGGGGGAAAAAGCTCTAAGGCTTGAAGTTCTTCTTCTTCGTCAAAGAACGCGAAGAACGCACTGCCGCCGAAGAAGAATGCCGACCTTCGACAATAGGCGACGGTGAGAGACACCTTCCCCAGAGATCGATGACGCGACGCCGTGTACCGCGAAACCAACGAAACTCTCCTTCCACGATGCCTTCTTCCGCGATGATCAATTCTGCGACGAGCCCTCATTCTACTATGCTCGAGGTAGGGGTTTATTTTTTTATTGTTTTTTGTGATCTCTTTTGTCGCCATTATTCGTTTCAAATTTGGGCCGCCTGTTATCGCAATAATGGGAGGAGGTCGGACTGAACGAACACGGCTGACCCTCATCCCCCTTGTTTGATTGAATTTGTTGCGACACATGTAAGGCGGCGCGGTGTCATTGCACCGCGCGGAAACTATGAGAAAGGGTGAAGAAGCGCGGCACTGTCACGCCACGCCATTGAAATCGAACAAGCTGCGGCGCCGTCGCACCCCGCCGGTCGGACC
This sequence comes from Viscum album, assembly GCA_963277665.1. Classification (NCBI taxonomy): domain Eukaryota; kingdom Viridiplantae; phylum Streptophyta; class Magnoliopsida; order Santalales; family Viscaceae; genus Viscum; species Viscum album. The sequence continues at coordinate 343,256,847 of OY728135.1, forward strand.
AAGGTCGCGGCAGAGCATGAAGTGGCGGCCGGCTTCCAGCCACTGGCGCCGGAGTAGGAGAGCGGGACGCCGGTGGTCCCACGGCGGCAGCAACCGGCCGGCCGGACCGAGCCGGCCGGCTTCTGAGAAGGGTCGGGTGTCGTAACCCCCAGCTGGCCAGCAGAAGCGGCCCCCCTCATGGGGGCCACGGTTTCACACATGGGGCAGCGCGCCCCCCCTCACCCCTTCCGCTCGGCCGTTACGGCCGAGCTGCCTGGCCACGCTGGCCAGGCCGAGCGAGCCAGGCCGGGCCGCGCCTAGGTCGTGCCCCCCCAGACTGGGCCACGCCCTAATGGGCCGGAGCCGTACCTGGGTCGGGTCGACCCGGTTCGGGCCGCCCAGGGGGTATCGGGATGGGTCTGACCGGGCCCGAACCCCCTATTCGCGGACCTCTTTTTGTATTTTGCCCATAACATGGGCTACGGACCTCTGATCGATGCACCGTCAACTGCGATGCGATCCTTGGATCGAGGCGGTCATTTTGGTATATTACACTCAAGGTTTCTAAGTACCTTGGGTTCGGCCGGGTTGGTTCGAACACGAAACCAACCGGGCCCTCGGAGCGGAAATGCTTATAACTTGAGCTCCGGACGTCCGATTGACGTGACGCCGACTTTGTTGGATTCTTCTTAGTGAGACGAAACTTTTGACATACTCCTCTTGAGGTTTGGATGCAGTTGGAGTATGGTTGGGTTGGTTTTGACTTAAAAACCAACCGGGCCCCTAGGATGAAAAAGCCTATAACTCTCAGACCGGATGTCTGATTGACTCTCCGTCTGTGGCGTTGAGTTCCCGTTGACTATACGGAACTTTTGGATACATCAACTCTGGACTTCGTGTAAGTTGATGTATCAGCCCCTCGGCTCGTGGAGCGGACCCTCCTGAAACGATCTTGCAATGTGCGGGAACCCTAGAGCTGGCTGTGACTGCGACAACGACGACGACGACTGTACAGGAATCCTCTGTGGATTCGACGACGACAACTACAGCACTCAGCGATCCTACGTGGGTCAGTGCTACCGATCCTGTGTGGGTCAGCGCTCAGCGGTCCTGTGGGGGCCAACGCATATCAATCCTGTGTGGGTCAGATCCTGTGTGGGTTATTGCGGGGGGTACTACCTATCAGTCCTTTGTGGGTCATTGCGGGGGTTAGTACCTATCGATCCTTTGTGGGTCATTGCGGGGGTTAGTACATATCCATCATGTGTGGGTCCAACGACTTAGATGAATCAGTGGCTACAACTGATCATCTCTATCGTTTTACGAAGAAGTATACATGTGTCTGTTGAGTCTTGACTTTCAATCTTTATCTTCGATATGATTGACTTGATATCATGTGTGGATTATGTTATGATTTCCTGTGTGGATTGGGTTATGATTTCCTGTGTGGACTGGGTTGTACTTGGGCTCGGATTCTAGAGCCAAACCAGAATTGATGACTTGGGTATATGTATTGGCATATACCTAAGTAGTGTCGGATGTTACTTCGTGATTGTATCTTTCCTTTGTGGATTATCCTTTGTGGATTCGGGGAGAACTTCGAGGGTCTCGGGGTCCCTACTGAGTAGCTATACTCACCCCTACACGGGCTATGCCTGCACTACGTTGTGTTGGATGCAGACGACGGACAACGCTGGACATGGTAGAGTCTAGTGGAGCAGTCGGTACCTGGAGGTGGACCACTGGGTGGGACGTACAAAGAGCGGATGGCTGGACCCAAGGAGCTGTGGAGGCTATCTGTACCCACCCCTCTGGTGGGAATTCCAGTGGACGACCCGATGTTGCGGATTTACTTTTCAATTGTTGTACTTCTTTTTCAGTTTTTGTACTTTCCCTTCAGTTGTACTTTACTTTCAGTTTGGGTTTTTATTCTGGCCCACTTACTTTTTCCACACTTACTATTGTACCCAGTTTTACATAGTGTTTACTTCTGCTTGCTTACTCTGTGTGTGTTTGTTTACCTTACATAGGCAATGCCTTCCCTGTTTATTGGGAATTACGCCTTGGTGCTAGTCGAAAGCCCCTGGCCTATGGAAGGCGGGCTTGGGGTAGTCACGGCACGAGCCCCGAGGATGGGTCGTGACAAATTCTTATCAAAGGAGTTCGGTTCTACTGCAGAACTCAGGACTCTGATCTTTTTCTATGTGAAGCAATAGTGTTATGCGTATTGAGTGTGGTTATCAGTCCAGGGAGTCCAGTGTTGGTGCGGCGGCCGACGTATCTGTACACCAGGACCCTGACTTCTGATTTCCGACTTAGTGCACGAAAACATTGAATGCTTGTGTGTTTCAAGTTTTCATTGTGATTACTTGTGTCATCTCACCAGGTATACTATTTGACCGTGGCACACCTGTCTCTTTTTAGGATGGCCCCACGATGGCAGCCAGCTAGGGTTTTGAGTTTTGTACGTGACGACAGCCCACCGAGCGAAGAGGCATCGATGCAGGGCCCTTTGACAGCAGAGGCACCGGTGGTACCTCTACCCGCCGATCCACTGATGCTACCAGCTCCAACTGCTGAGATTGCACATCTCCTTAGTGCACTCCACGAGTTTCAGCGTCAGCGACTACCCAGGTTCCGCGGGGAGACGGACCCTCAGGCAGCTGAGGATTGGCTGGAGGCAGTTGTACGAGTTTTCCATTTGGTAGGGACACCAACAGACCTCATGGTGATCCTTGCAGTGAGTCTCCTGCATGCGGTAGCAGGCAGATGGTGGAGCTTGATGCTCTAGGTGCACGACGATGCATCTCTCCTCTGGAAGGACTTTGAGAGCCTCTTCTGCTCGGAGTTCGTCCATGCCACCGTCCATGCGGTGCGCATCCAGAAGCTACTAAAGCTACAGCAGGGCAGCTTGACGGTCGCCCAGTACTCAGCGAGATTTACAGACCTCTTGTGCTATTCGACAGACATGGTACGAGACCCATTCTTCTAGGCCCGGACCTTCGAGCAGAGATTGTGGCATGAGATCAGGGAATCGCTGATCTCCTTCAGCATTCTGACACATGCAGGGGTACTGGAGAGAGCCCTTCTCATCGAGAGATTCCTTTCTGAGCCTACACCAGTAGCGAGACCTACCGCAGGGTTGCACGTAGTGGAGTCTTCTGCATCCGGTAGTAGACAGATGTCGCAGAGGTCCAAGAGGACCAGGACATCAAGCGGACGACCAAAAGATACTGGCTCGGAGGTGCAGGGCACACGCAGCAGAACCAGTCTTACGAGTGGAAGACAGTGCTATGCATGCGGCGGGCAGGGCCACTTGGATCGTGAATGCCCGACCCGCCATACAGAGGGGAAGCAGACGGTTGAGGAACCACCCAGGTAGAGGCAGAGGTTCGACCGTGGCGGTCCGTAGGGAGCAGGTGGACAAGGCCGAGGATCTGGTTGAGCGGTAGGTGGTGGACGACATTTTGAGGCTCTACCACCACCACCACTAGGAGGTCCAACCCAACCACAGGGGAGAGAACAACTTCAGGCAGCTGAAGCTTATGATCATGGAGCTACGGAAGCGGGTGGACAAGTGCAGGACTAGCTCCAGGAATGGAGGCCTTTTCCCATAATGCCTCTAGCTTAGTTGTTTGTGTTGGTTGTGTCCTTCTTCAATGAGTTGCAGTAATAAAAGACTCTTTCAATACTGATGCTTTCTTTCTTGTCTTTTGTATGTTAATACTAAGAGGTTCCGGTTAAAAACTATTGACTTGACCCTCACATAAGAGATACCTACTGGAGGAGACCTAGTGACCACAGAATGATGCTGATAGTGTGACTCAACCTTTGGAGGTGAGAGTAACGGTTGGATCTCTTGGTAGCAGCGTCGAGGCCTTACGACGTCATCGATGGCATGAATTAACTGATCATGACGGGATTGACTGTATTAGGCAAGGAACGTGGTTCATCCAGGGGATGAGACCGGATTTCTCTTTTCGGTAAAGGAGAAATCTTTGCAGCTTTGCAGAACGTTAACAAAGAAGGGGAAACCCTTCGTGTGGTCAGACAGATGTCAGCCGAGCTTCCAGGAGTTGAGATAGAGATTGACCAGTGCACCTATTTTGAGGCTACCAGAGGAGGGAGTAGGGTACGTAGTTTACTGTGATGCATCAGGGACCGGACTCGGATGTGTCCTGATGCTGGAGTGGGCAGTGGTGGCCTATGGATCACGTAAATTGAGGCATCATGAGAAGAACTATGCTACCCATGACCTGGAGTTAGCAGTAGTGGTCTTCGTTCTAAAAATGTGGCGACACTATCTGATGGGCTAGCGCTTTACAGTCTATTCTGACCACCAGAGTCTCAGGTAAATCATCTCGCAGAAGGACCTGAACCTGAGACAGTGGTGATGGCTCGAGTTCCTCCAGGACTATGACTTTGAGATAGTCTATACTCCTGGAAAGGGGAACGTAGTAGCTGATGCTCTCAGTAGGAGGACGAGCATTCAGCTACATGGGGAGGCATTCGGGATGTAGCTATGTCTCAGCACCACCTTTCACCCTCAGACAGATGGTCAGACAGAGAGGACCATTCAGACTCTTGAGGGCATGCTCCGTGCATGTTTCCTCGACTTTGGTCGTAGCTGGGAGGATCACCTACCCTTGGTGGAGTTTGTGTACAACAACAGCTACCACTCCACCATCGGGATGGCACCATATGAGGCATTGTACGGCCGACCTTGCAGATCACCATTGTGCTGGACGCACCCTGGGGAGTCAGCACTTGTGGGGCCATAGATGGTCCAGGCCACGATGGAGAAGGTCCAGGTCATCCAGGAGCGGATTAGGATAGCTCAGAGATGGAAGAAGTCTTATGCTGACTGGAGGCGGAGGCCACTAGAGTTCGAGGATGGTGATCATGTCTTCTTGCGGGTCTCACCTCAATGTGGATTACAGAGATTTGGCCGAGGCGGAAAGTTGTATCCACGCTTCATCGGACAATTCCAAGTCATCAGTAGGATTGGCGAGGTGGCTTATCGCATGGCACTACGACCTCAGTTGCACCGGGTGCACGACGTCTTCCACGTATCTCTGCTGAGGAGATACGTGCATGACCCAATGCATATCATTGACCATGGGGAGCTGGACATTGATGATGGGGCGATGTTTGTGGAGGTCCCAGTGGAGATCGAGGATCGACAGGAGTGGGTCCTACGTGGACGATCGATTCCTCTAGTGCGCATCATATGGTAGCATGGGAACCTTCAGGAGAGCACTTGGGAGCGGGAGGCTCAGATGCATGCACAGTACCCACATTTGTACCCCTAGTTTATGATGTATCTTTACAGGGGCGTAAAGACCTGAGGTGGAAGTAGTGTAAAGACCTGTAAAATTCAAGGGAATTTTTTTATTAATTTTCTATGGTATTTTACAAGAACGCAGTTTCTGACAGCACCTGATTCTGAGGCCCGGTGTGCCCGGAATCATTTTCCTAAGTTTAGCTCGGGTATGTTCAGTGAACGAACGAGCAGGTTTTCTTAACTTTTGAACCGGTTCTCGGAATCAAAATCTGAGGACACCGATGGAATCACAGCGCTAGTAATTGCTTAGGAACACCTTTTCTAGAGTTTTTTTTGCTCGGGTGTTGTTTTTAAATTTTGGGTTAAGTAAAAGAATAAAATAAAATGGTGGAGTAAATTTTATTTTATTTTAAGTTGTTTAACCTAAGCTAAGTGGTTGAAGTGGGACCCACTATATCCTACTCTATTAGGTAGGATATTTTTGGGGTGGGGCCCACACGAGCCCCACCTTTTCAACTTCCACTAAACCCCCACCTTTAATTAGGTAACGCACTCGCACCCCCCTTTTTTAAATGTAAGACAACTCTTGCGTTTAAACTGATTAATAAACGACTTATTAATTGGGCGATTTAAACTCCTCAATTAATTCAATTAATTGATTGATTAATTTTTTAATTTCAAAAAGTTTGGCGTGAGAAATAAAATAAGACAAATGCTTATTTTATTAGAGTGGTTGGGTTGTGAGAGGATTGGGGGAAAAAGCTCTAAGGCTTGAAATTCTTCTTCTTCGTCGAAGAACGTGAAGAACGCACTACTGCCGACGAAGAACGCTGACCTTCGACGACAGGCGACGACGAGAGACACCTTCCCCAGATATTGACAACGCGACGCCGTGTACCGCGACGCCAATGACCCTCTCCATCCGTGACGCCTTCTTCTGCAATGATCAATTTGGCGACGAGCTTTTGTTCTACTATGATCGAGGTAGGGGTTTATTTTTTTTATTGTTGTTCATGATATCTTATGTCGCCATTCTTCATTTCAAATTTGCGCAGCCTGTTATCGCAATAACGGGAGGAGGTCGGACCGCACGAACACGACCGACCCTCATCCCACCTTGTTTGATTGAATTTGTTGTGGCACGTGTAAGGTGGCGTGGTGCCATTGCACCGCGCGGAAACTATGAGAAAGGGTGCAGAAGCGCGGCGCTATCGCGCCGCTCCAGAGAACGTCGAAGAGGCCGCGGCCGGAGCGAGGACGCGGCGGAGGGGCGCGGTGCCATCGTGTCGTGCCTGTCGTACCAAGGCCAAGGAGGAGCAGGAAGTGGCGGCCGGCTTCCGGCCGCCGGCGCCGGAGCAGGATAGCGGGACCCTGGCGATCCCACGGCGGTAGTAACCGGCCGGCCGGACAGGGCCGACCAGCTTCTGAGAAGGGTCGGGGGTCGTAACCCCCATATGTCTAGCAGGAGCGACCCCCCTCATGGGGTCCGCAATTTCACACAAAGGGAAGTGCCCACCCTCCCTCGCACCCCTTTCGCTCGGCCGTTACGGCCGAGCCGCCTGGCCACGCTGGACAGGCCGAGCGAACCAGGTCGGGCCGGGCCGCACCCTTGCTGGGCCGGGCCTCGCCCAGGCTGGGTCGGGCCTCGCCCAGGCTGGGTCGGGCCTCGCCCAGGCCGGGCCGGGCCGCACCTCGGCCGAACCCGGACCCGGGTCAGGTTGACCCGGTTCGGGCCGACCCAGGGGGTATCGAGCCGAGTCGGACCGGTCCCGAACCCCCTATTCACGGACCTCTTTCGGTCTTTTCCCCATAACTTGGGCTATGGACCTCCGATCTATGCACCGTCAGCTGAGTTGCGATCCTTGGATCGAGACGGTCGTTTCAGTATATTAAAATCAAAGTTTTGGAGTACCTTGGGTTCGGCCGGGTTGGTTCGAACATGAAACCAACTGGGCCCTCAGAGCAGAAACACTTATAACATGAGATCCGGACGTCCAATTGACGTTCTGTCGACTTTGTTGGATTCCTCTTAGTGACACGGACCTTTTGACTTACTCTGCTTGAGGTTTGGACACTGTTGGAGTATGGTCGTGTTGGTTTTGACTTAAAAACCAACCGGGCCACTGGGGCGAAGAAGCCAATAACTCTCAGACCGGACGTCCGATTTACGTTCCGTCTATGAAGTTGAGTTCCTGTTGACGATACAGAACATTTGGATACATCAACTCTGGACATCGTGTCAGTTGATGTATCAGCCCCTCGGCTCGTGGAGCGGAACCTCCCGAAACGAGCTTGCTGTGTGCGGGAACCCTAGAGGTGGATGCGACTGCTACGACGATGACGACTGTACATGAATCCTCCATGGATTCGATGGAGATGACTACAGCACTCAGGGATCCTACGTGGGTCAGTGCTACCGATCATGTGTGGGTCAGATCTTGTGTGGGTCAGTGCTCAGCGGTCCTGTGTGGGCCAGCACATACCGATCCTGTGTGGGTCAGATCCTGTGTGGGTCATTCCAAGGTTTAGTACCTATTGATCCTTTGTGCGTCATTGCGGGGGTTAGTACCTATTGATCCTTTGTGGGTCATTGCGGGGGTTAGTACCTATCGATCATGTGTGGGACCGACGGCTTAGATGAATCAGTGGCTACAACTGATCATCTCTATCATCTTACGAAGAAGTATACCTGTGTGAGTCGAGTCTTGAATTTCAATCTTCATCTTTGATAAGATTGACTTGATATCCTGTGTGGATTACATTATGCTTTCCGGTGTGGATTGGGTTATGATATCCTGTGTGGACTGGGTTGTACTTGGGCTCGGATGCTGGAGCCAAATCGGAATTGATGACTTGGGTATATGTATGGGAATATACATAAGTAGTGTCGGATGTTACTTCGTGATTCTATCTTTCCTTTGTGGATTATCCTTTGTGGATTCTGGGAGACCTTCAGGGGTCTTAGGGTCCCTACTGAGTAAGTATACTCACCCCTGCACGGCCTATGCCCGCACTACGTTGTGTTGGATGCAGACGAGGAACAACGCTGATCATGGTAGAGGCTAGTGGAGCAGTCGGTACCTGGAGGTGGACCACTAGGCGGGACGTACACGGAGCGGACGGCTGGACCCGAGGAGCTGTGGAGGCTATCTGTACCCACCCTTCAGGTGGGACTTCCAGTGGATGACCCGACATTGTGGCTTTACTTTTTAGTTATTGTACTTCTTTTTCTGTTGGTGTACTTTCCCTTCAGTTGTACTTTACTTTCAGTTTGGGTTTGTATTCTGGCCCACTTACTTTTTCCACACTTACTATTGTACCCAGTTTTACTTAGTGTTTACTTCTTCTTTCTTACTCTGTGTGTGTGTTTGTTTACATTACATAGGCAATGCCTACCCTTTTTATCGGGAATTACGCCTTGGTGCTAGTCGCCAGCCCCTGACCTATGGAAGGCAGGCTTGGGGTAGTCACGACACGAGCCCCGAGGATGGGTCGTGACACTTTCCCCCAAGTCCTATTGCTAAAATTATATCATCAGGAAAGGAAACTTTATTAGTAGTAGAAACACATGTTGATGAGGAAGACCAGCTAGCCCCTGAGAATGAAGAAGAAAGAGAGAATGAATCTGAATCCTCTGCTTCTGTTTGCTCAAGACTGAGTCCATTGATTGGAAGCTCAGTTGTTCCTGTTAAGGATGTAGTGGGTGAGATGGAAGGACTTGTGCCTAATCCAGTGGATCCTTTTGTTGTTGCATAGATGGAGTTGATTGTAGATGATTAGTTTGGGGAAGAAAGACCTACTGAGAATGCTATTTTTATAAAAAAGCATGCACCAGTCGAGGGGGAGCATCAAACAAGGCTTAGCACTATCTCAGTAGCTAATGAAATTGAGGATTGGGCAGAAGACCCAGGTTTTGGGGTTTGTGGATTAGATTATCCCGATTATGTTAATGAGGCATCCCTCAATATACCAAAAGTCTGTTATGATATTCAGTCTGAGTTGTTATCTGAAGATGTGGTCAGAAGAGGTGATTTGAATAAGTTGAAGTCAGATCTTGAAGAATTTTTTTTTAAGAAGTCAGAAGAATGGAAAGTTCACTGGTATCATCAATTAAATTAATTATGACTGACTTAGTGGCCATTATTGTGTTTGATAGAGCTCCTGCAGTTTTGTCTGAAAATATGATCGACAGGGCTGATGTTGAATCCTTAAAGGATGAGCTGAAAGAGTTTTTGAGTGCTTCTGTTTCCGAGTTAAAGAGTCTCTTTGTTGTTGAGATAAGCGATATGGGAAAGTCTTCTAAAGTCTCTCTAGGTTGCAATATGTCAAACTCTGTGGCACAGATGATGGCTAAAATCAAGGCTTGTCAGATTCATGTGTCTCAACTAACAGAGAACGTTAAAATTCTATAGAAATATGATATCTCTTTATAATATTATTTGTGTTCTAAATCCCAAGCATACAATGACTTAACTAATGTTGAAAGTGTTGTGAGACAGATGGTATTAGTCTTCGAGGGATTTAAAACCTCCATGAAAAATCATGTCAGCACCCAGGATTCTCAAGTGAAAAATCTTAACAGTGGGTTGACCAAAAACTTCAAGGAAATAGTAACCTTTTCTATTGGTTCTCTTGCCTCTAGACCTTCAATAGAATTGGATCATATTTGAGCTGTGATGAAGGAGGATATTGGTTCAGCTTTAACCAGTAGCTCTGTGGGCACATTTTCCATGACCCAAGTGGTATCTATAACTAGAGGTATAATGAAGATAGTCCAAGACTATATGAGAGAGGCTTCTGCCTCTCCGAAGGAAGTGAATGAAAAGGTAGAATTTATTTCCAAAGAGACTACACCAAGAATCAGCTCAACAATCACTTTAAACTGTTGTTATAGAATTGGAAACTGCCAACAGTAACTAAAGCCTTCAGAGAGAAAGTATACAAGCTAAGGTAATTGACTCCATCTTTGGAAAAATTTATGGAAAACAAGGATGAATTCATTTCTTCTATGGAGAGTGGAGGAGGAATGGTTATGTATTTTGGAAATATTCTATTTCCCTTCTTTCATGTCGATGATAGGCCCGTTATTGTACCTCCTGCTTTACCTACCTCTGCCTCTACTGCTTCTCCGACCCAGATGACTCTAGCACAAGCCATCTGAAGCCTTACTCCTATAATCACTCAGGGAGCTACTCAGTAAATACCAAGAACAGTCTCAGTAGATCATCCTCCTCTGATCATTTCTGGTGTTCCTAAGCCTCCACCTACATCTCCACAGTCTGAGTCTAACTCGGATCCCAACGGAAAATCTCATGTAGATATCTAGGAGGTGGATTGACTGATGGATAAGCCATTTTATAGGAATCCTTGTATAATTTTTTTTCATTTTTATCTTCCTATTTATCTTTTTGTCCCCATGGAATGAAAATTCTCTTATTCTCTTTTTCCGTTCTATTACTTTTCTCTGTGTCGGTTTCCTTATTTTTTCTAATCTCAAAGGGGGAGACCAGAACTGAACAGAATTGATATGCATTATATGATAGGACAAAGGGGGAGAAAAATGATCCAAATGATACATCTTGACAAATATGAGCTTATGAGAAATATAATATTACCTCTGATACTTTTAGATTTTCAAATATTCATTTGAAAATATCATTATTCTCACTGATTATTTGTTTTATAATTCCATTTCATTTTATACCGTTTCATTTTATACTAAAAACTCTGATATGTTACCAATTATTCTGATATTATGATTCAATAAGCTCTGATTATCAAAATGGGGGAGATTGTTGACCTCACATGTTTTGATAATCTCACTTATGTTTTAATATGTTGATAATCCCAAATAATGTTCATTTATATATTAATTACTACTCATTCTACTTTGAAATAACTCTATCTCAATCAGGATGTGTTTTGCATAGAATAGATAAGTGTTAAGTCAATGATATGCTCAAAGGTACTAATACAGACCTACTGGTACTTAGTCTACCGATAGACATAGTCACCGATAAGCAAAGTTCACCGATATACAGAGCTAATGGTATGTATAATTCCACAGGTAAGCACATGTCACTGATAGATCCAGTCCACCAATGAAGACATCTACCGATAGAACAACTCAACCAGTGTGCATATGTCCACTAGTATGCACTTAATCACCGGTACACTAGAGCTACTGTTAGACTAAGTCTACCGGTATAAGAAAGTCTATCGCTATGAAGTTTACTGATACAAAGAGCTACCGATACAAACAGCTACTGATACAAAGAGCTACTGATACAAAGAGCTACTGATACAAAGAGCTTCTCATACAAGCAGAGATACCGATAGAGGGAGTAACTATTACAATTCGACTGTTACAAGAACTCTACTGCTTAAACTTTTATGCCTTATTTAAATTATTCTAAGGATAATATTTTCTCAATTTAATGCAACTTCCGTTAATTAATGTGGGTTTTTGGCATGTCAGGGAACCATACCTCGTACCTATGAAAAGGTAATCATTCCCATTGCCGGAGCTTGAAGCTATTAAAGGAAGGGAAAATTCCATGAAAAAAGGAGTGAGAAATAAGGGCTGAAGAGTGCTGAAAAGTGGTGAATACACACAGAAAAGAAAGGCTACATCCATACTGGAATAACACTGGAAATACACGAAGTAATTCATTCTAGAAGAGAAAACAAGATGCACTTTATCCAAGGAGTGAAGAACTACAACGAACTTGAAGAAAATGACCCACTGTTTTTCAGACAAAAACCAGAGAAGGACTCAGAAACATCCCTGATCAATCAAAGGTGTCATCAGCTGAACTTCACATCACTAGATAATTCTAAAATCATATCTACTCTCTTAGTGATTCTTTTATTTACCTTTTTAGTAGTGTGTTAACTCTGTATATTTCATACACACATTGTCTTCTGTGCTAAACTGGAGGATTTTTAAATCCTCAAACAAAACTTCTATAACTCTTTTGTATCCCACTGTGAATAGTGGTATAGGTCAAGCAGGACCTGGAAAGCCTGTGTGCTGTTGTTTTGTTTTCCCACAAAGAAATTTTGTAGAGGTCTTTGTACATTGATAGTCTATGTACTATTGTTTACCCTGATCTTGGGTGTGGGTCAAATTTATATAAATTGTTTCAGAGGACTAAGTCCCGGCTTGAGACTGAACCTCTTGTTTAAAAATGTTGTGCTTACTTATTTTAGTTTTAACTTATACTGAATATTCCATTGCTAATTACATTGAAATATAGAATTGTTTTAAAGTTACTTTGATAGTTAATATTGCAAGTGTTTGTAACAATTGTAAATCACTATATTAGTTTCAAAAGATAATTTAATCTTATGATTAAATTAACTGAGACTTAATCAATATTTTGAGAACCTAATTGAACCCTTACAGTTTTATAAATTCACTATAGTTTATCTTTCTTTTAAATTGGGGTATTTTAATAGAAATATATTTTAATAGAAATTTTAATTGTAACTCAACTCACTCCACTCTTGAGTATCTACTCTGACCAATAGTATCCATATCTTCAAAGAAAATATTACAGCTGCTAACTCAAGATCATGATTAGGATAGTTTTTCTAATGAATTTTTTGCTGTCGTGATGCATAGTCAATAAATATATCATTCTACATGAGGACACAACCAAGTCCTTTATTCAACATATCACTATAAATAAAAAACCCATCATTCCCCGATGGTAGAGTCAAGATAGGATCATTGAATAATCTTCTCCTCAATTATTCAAAACATTCTTTACACTCTTTTGTCCAATCAAATTTAACCCCTTTTCGTGTGAGATTTGTTAATGGGTTAGACAAACGGGCAAAATTATGGACGAAACGCTGATAATAACTTGTTAAACCAATAAAACTGCGTACCTCAGTTATACTTGTCAGTGCTGGACATTCTTTGATTACTCTTGTCTTAGAAGGATCAATATAGATTCCATCCTTAAAGACAATATGGACAAGAAAATAAATCTCCTGAAGCCATAATTTACACAAGCTATACATCCCATATAATTCGTGTCTTCTAAGAGTCTTCAGAATAATGTGCACATGATTTTCATGATCTTCATAGCTTTTGGAGTATACTTAGATTTTTTCAATAAATACCACTATAAAGTCACCAAAATATTACTTGAAAACTCTATTCATTAGATCCATGAAGATAGAGGGTGCATTAATCAATCCAAAAGGCATTACTGTAAACTCGTAATGCTCGTACCTAGTTCGAAATGCTTTTTTCGGAATGTCTTCCTTTTTACCACACAATTTGTGATATCCAAATCGAAGTTCAAACTTTGAAAAGTATTGAGCTCCATGATGTTGGTCGAATAAACCATCAATGCGTGGTAGGGGATACTTTTTCTTTATTGTTATAGCATTGATCTCCCTATAGTCAATGCACAAACTCATAGATCCATATTCTTTTTTCAAAAAAAGGATAGGGGATCCCCATGGAGAAACACTAGGGTGAATAATTCCTTTATTACTCAATTCCTATTGTTGTTTCTTTAGTTCCACTAATTTCACAGTGGCCATTCTATAAGGGGTTTTCAATATGAGCCTTGATCCTGGAATTAAATCAATGGAAAACTAAATTTCTCGTTCTGGAGGATGTTCAGGTAAATCTTTTGGAAACACATCAACATATTCTTTCACAATAGGTACATCCTCTATTTGAAAATTATTTTCCACACCCATAGTTATTTCGTTCTCTTCCTCCCCAATAATTGCATTTAGTTGAGCTATTGGGGGTGGATCTAGATAAGAATTATAAGGTGACAATTATGCTCTAAATTTAAGGTGTTCTTTATCATCATCGTCATAAATAGTAGCCTCCTTCTTCTTACAATAAATTTTTGCATCATGGTCCAAAATCCAATCCATACTGAAGATTATATCAAATTCAGTCATGTGTATGATGATGATATCTGTAGATAAGGAACATTTATATGCCCTAATGGGGACTGATTCACAAAACATTGTTTCAATGATACTTCCCTTAAGAGTTTTGACTGACAACTCCCTCGTTAAATCAAATTGTAAATATTCAATTTTCTTAGAAAACTGGGAAGATATAAAACAATGCGATGACACAGAATCAAATAAATCATTTGCTAAACTTGTGGAAACTATTCAATTACCTGCCACTACGTCTTTTGGAGTTTCAACCACAGCAGTAGTGATAGCATAAGATAGGCCTTGATCCGTTGGCCTATTCAGAAGTAAGTTCCCCTGACGCTTAGGACATTCATTTTCATAATGACCCCTTTCTCTATAATTGTAGCATTCAACATTGACAACCTCTTTCTTCCCCTTGCAATCACGAGCTTGGTGGCCTTTTTCACCACACTTGTAACAGACTCCCATTCCCTTTAAGCAAGTACCATGGTGTTTCTTCTCACATTTACTATAGGATGGATATTCAACTTTTCCCTTCTTCACCTTATTTCTATTTTTAGAGTGTTCAACAGATCACTTATTCTCTTGGTTTGCTTTAAAGTTATAATACATAGAGAATTATTTTTCTGTCTTTATAGCACATGAGACAATATCTTCATACGAAAATAATGATTATGAGACTAATACTCAAAGGGGAAATGGTTTTAACCCATCAATGAAATGATAAATCTTAATTCTTGGGTTACATATATAATCTGTAGAATGCCTCGCTAACCTTGTAAAGTTAGCCTCATACTTTGTGACATTTTCATCCTCCTTTTG
Organism: Viscum album; assembly: GCA_963277665.1. Taxonomy (NCBI): domain Eukaryota; kingdom Viridiplantae; phylum Streptophyta; class Magnoliopsida; order Santalales; family Viscaceae; genus Viscum; species Viscum album. The sequence continues at coordinate 343,271,857 of OY728135.1, forward strand.
CCTCAGACTCAGAAATTGCATTCCCATATCTTCTCGATGGTCATGAGGAAAGTATTTTTCTAAGAAAAATTCTTTAAACTCCCTCCATTATATATTTGATACTTCATCATCTTCCTTTTTGTTTTGAATCAATGACCACCATTGATCAGCATATGACAACTTTTATCCTTTCTTTACTCCCCTAGGAATGGAATATTTTCTCTAAGGAATTTTATCCATTGCTCAGATACTAGTGGATTTGTACCCCTATTGAATGTTGGTGGCTGTTGTCTCATGAAGCGATCTAACATTGATCCTCCACACTACGGATCAGGGTGCTCCATACAGGTAAGGTTAGTATTCATAACCTGAGTGAGTTGTCCCGGTATGGTGATTAGCTGATCAGTAATATCACCAGATCCACTATAATTATCTTCATCAGGAGGGAAATCCCTACCTAGAGTGCGTGCATTGATAAAATTTCCAATCCTTCCTCTAGGATCCATTTCTAAACAATTTCATACACTAGATTAGTTTATACATCGAAATATATAATTCTAAACTTGTAAAACACTTAACATAAATTGGACATTTTATGTATACAATCCCTAATCATAAAAAATGTTATCTTTGATGTTGTATATACTAATAAAACCCTTCATAATGATTTTTATAGAAAATGAGAATTATCCTAAGCATATCCCCCGGGAGTGTCGTAACCAAGAATGTAGCATGGCCCGTTGTCATGCACCAGTTCCCATTTGATTCTAGCTCAAAGTTGTGTTTTTGGGTATTACCCCTAGGTACATCTGTACCAGAGCCACCTCTACCTGCTCGTATCTAGACATGTATGTATTTCTTGGAAAACTCACAAAATCTCTACAATACCAAAATTATAGGAAGTTATTCTATATTAATCCTCAAAGTCTCTCTTAGGGTAATGTGCTCTAATCAGAGTTTATCTAAATATGGATTCCAATATTTGTACTAAACATCCTCTGATACCAACTATAACGCCCCAACCATAGTTACCCAAAGTCGGTCCATTATTACATAACATTGGCATGATCACAAAAGATTAAGTCTTGAATGACTGATTAGTTTAGTAGCCTTGGAAGTGCTAGATACATTCATAAGTTTTACATTACAACATGAAATAGAAAACTACAAAAACATTGTTTCTATAGACAACACTGAGATCCCATAGACCATACCTACAGGTCAGTCATAATATAATTCATCTCATCCTAGGAAAAATAAAACATAAAAAGGTGTGAGCTCAGATGCACAGTAAGGACAACAATATAGCAGAAACTTTCATAAATAAGCATAAACATTTAAGGCAATGTATTAGACTAAAAAAATCCTTTTAAACTTGAACTTCAGCATAATATGGCAATGATAAAAATAAAATATTTCCATTTACTTATTCACATGGATATTCTACAAGTAGTATAATCACAAGCAATATCAATAGCCACTTTCATAATGATGGAATGCATAATGGCAGACATTCATAACCACATAGTCAAGGCTTTGTGCCAAGACTAAAAATAAGATTTTGTCGAGGCCTTGTTCCAAGACACTAGATTGTCTCATGATACCTACCGATGCCTATAGGGGGAATAGCGGGCTCCACCCATCACTTACTAAGTCCAATGCATTCCCTATACGAAAATGTTTAAACAAAACAAAAACATTTGTATTAAAACTCGAATATGAAATGTCAATACGTTATCCATAAACCATAAAGTGTATGAAATAACACCTCCAAAATCAAAAATATCACAAAACCTTCAATACAATATGGATGTTTTGTATCATAATAAATCATCTTTAAACAAACATAAAATCCATCAAAGGATGTTGACATAGATGAAATCAAAACCTTTTTTAGAGAAATATATCTTTCTATTTTGAAATCATTTTAAAGTCACGTAATTATAAAAAAACATTTATATTTGAAAATATTCTTATAATATTGTAAGGTAAGCTTCTACGATGTTATAATAGTGGAAAATAGCTGCACCCACAGTATAAGTTAAAAAAATACATTCTTCCCTTAATTTTGTCAAAAAGGTTAAAAAGTACCTTGTTTGGAAAATGACCAAAAGATTCATTTCAAACCATTTTATAGAAACTAAAACAAGGGTATAAATTTCTTTAAACCATAGTATAGTAAATAGTAAAAAAAACTGGAATACATTTTTAAGAAACATGGATGTGGATGATAAAGAGGTCCCAGTAGATACATATATAAAAACAACCTCAGATAATAAAGAGATTGTGAAATTATCCCTTACCATGTACTTTTCCTTGGTAGAGGGTAGGTTAACCTCCTATATAATGGTGAAATAATTGTTATTAAATTATAAAATAATCATATACATTAATATGATATCATATATGATCTTTTAACATTTCTTTGTTAATAATATCTTAGTATTATTGTCGTTTTCGGTGTTAACTAATTCATTTTACATTGTATGCTTTTTTACGTAAGTAATGTTTGTTATGGATAGGATTTATCATATTCATATTCAGAATGAAATTAAGTCTTTAAAAATTATTTTTAACCATATAATTAAAATTATTCTTGAATGGATACGATGGGGAATGAATCCCATTGCGTTCATTCAGACAAGAATCCGTACGTACGCACGAGTGATAATATCATTATTTTGATATTAAAATAATATATAATTAGATGGTATATCATATATACAGAATCATTATCATGTTATATTTATTATTTGCATCAATTACAAATCATTATTATACCCATCCAAATAATAATGTATTGAATAACAATTACAGCACGACGTGGAGACGGTAAGCCGTACGCATGCATGTATGATGACATGTCTTTCATAGGATGGATAGAATAATGAATATGGTTGTACCATATTTATAATAACATCATAGTATATAGAATATACTAGGGTTATTATTTATAATGAAAATAACAAATAAAGAGGGAGTGGAAGAGGAATGGAACTTGAAAGAGGTGATGAAATATTTACCTCTTCTTCGGGTTTTTCCTTTTGATTTAATCAAAAGGGATCATTAGGATGGATTTCTGATTAAATGAAGGCCTCTAAGTTGAAGGGAGGACAATTTAGAGGGTATTTGGACAGGGATTGGTGGATTAAAATGTCTTTGAAGGTGTGAATTAGAGAGAAGTGGGAGTTTCCTTTTATAAGAGGGATAAGGGGCACCTTAGGAAAAGCTAGAAATATTATTTTATAATAAAATCATTTTCAGGTTTAAAATGGATCAAAAGTGAATTATTTAAAGGGTAATGTGGGTATGGGTCTAAAACCACTCAACCAATAGGTTTTATACAGGTTTTGTCACTATATTAACCTTATTATGTAGATTTAACTCTTAGTCAAATAGTTTGACATTACCATGTCTCTTTGTATTTTTATATTATATGGTTAATAAACTTACTATATACTTCCAAGAGAACTCCAAGTGGTTAATTAATGATACACATATCATTATATAAGTTTTTTTCCGATCCTTAAATTTTTAGGAATAGAATATCAATTAATAATATAATATTTGTTTTAAATACTCTTTTATGTCAATTTTGACACTATTTGGTATTTTGTTTTTTCTAAAAATTAATAGCAATATTACATCGAAACAATTCATCTAACCAGCCCTAATATGTCATATTAACTTAGAAAATTAGTTTAATTCATAAAAAGTCTCAAATTATATTTATTTTGATATTTATAATATCAATTATTTTAATATTTCATTAATTAGGTAATTACTACATCATCATTGTGTCATAAATAAATTAAATTATTTAATGTCTAAAAAATATAAATAAAACACCATTATGTAGTAAATAGTTTTATCTTTCTAATTAATATTTGTAGTTGAATTTATCTTATGTGTAACTATATATTAAAAATGGTTTAGTTATTAAACATTGAATTTAACACTTTTAACTCTTCTTTGAATTAAATAATAATAAATTTCCTAATCTAATCCATGTGGACCAAAGAGGTTCATATTTTTTCAGAAGGTTGTTTTTGGTCGAATTATACTTATCCAATAAAATTAGGACACGTGTTAGGGTAATAATAATATCATTTTTACCCTTAATTTCCCTATTTACTTTTAACCGTGGTAAATAAAAGTAAAACATTACTATTCACCAAAAATTATTTTCATCTCATTGAACCACATTTTACTTAATGAAATCAACCTCATCTCTCTCATTTTTGAAATTAAACTCACAAAAGTTGTAAAATTATGTTTTATGTTAATTTGCAAATACTCCTAGAAGGTGGGTAAAAGACGGTAAAAACTTCAATAAAATTTATATAAATATAAAATTATTATAAACTAACTCCAATGAATTATATTTAACTTATAAAGGTATTATTTATATATTTTGACATAAAATAAATTTAAATAAAATAAATAATTATTTAAATAAAAATTTGGTTTTAAACAATGTCTCAATGTTTTTCAGTATTCATCAAAAATTGAAATTTTTCATAAAAATACCAAAAATCCACCCTAAGCTAATTTTGATATTCAGAATCCAAAAATGAAGTCCTTTTTGAAATATAAAATTTATAAAATTTTAAAAAGTGGGTATTACTATTCATAACGGCTAGTTTGATTAGTTGTGGTGTGTTAGAACTCGAAGTTGCGTACAACACACCCTACTGTATTATTAAAAGAGAAGCATACTGTGGAATCTTGGGGTGTTACATCCATACCTCATTCCAATACAAAATAGGAAAATATCATAGAAACTCAATAAAGTGAGATCAGTAAGAAGAAATCAACATCATTACTTACTGAATCTTAATAAACTCATGTGTTCGATCAACCATTAGAATGTTAGGATATAAATACTCAAAGAAAAACACCATAAAATAATCACAAGTAAGACCATTGTGATTTAATATTTTTCTAATAACACCCCACCATCTATTGGTGGGTCCTTGGAGCATAAACGTAGCTAGATTCACCCTTATTTCTTCAATATTTTCTAGCAAATCAAAGATTCCCCTGATAATTTTAATTCATTCATTTGTATCCTGAGGACCACCAGTGCTCAGAAAGGATGGTACATGCAAGAGATAGAAATTTAAATCATTTTAAACCATCCTTTTAACATGCTATATCTTTAGGAATTAATTTTTTAAATAAATCTAATTTCTTCGATATCTTTCATTACACCTAACACCGAGTTTTAACAAACCACAATATTTTGTTAATATTATTATTTAAAAATTGTCATTATAACCTAAATGTTATACTTTGTGGTATAAATAGGAGTAATAATTTTTTTTAAATTAGGTATAATGGTTTTTTTAAAATAAAAGTTATTTATAAATAAATAATTATTTTTTGGTAATGTCTTTATATACATCGAAAATACATCTATTCTCAAGAAATGATTTTCATTGCTTCCTATGAAAATAAAAAAATTATTTATTTACAATTTTAGAAAAATTATTTTAAAAAATGAAATTAATTTTTAAAATTAAAATGTTAAAATTATCCTAGAGTGAATTTTTGATAATTTTCAGAGAAGATTAATTTTTTGATTAATAGTGAAAAATACAAATTTTTATTAAAATCATCATTTTCATTTAAAATATATAAAAAGTTATATATTATTTTAGAATTATTGGAAAGTAAAATTTTTTCAATTATATTATTATTAATCCAAATTATATCATTAGAGTCAATTCCAGGTTGGATTTTTATACAAAAAACGTATTATAGTTTTAAAAGTTTTCTCTTTGGAAGACTGTTTACTATTGCGTTTGTGGGTTTAATTTTAATTTTAATTTTGTCATTAATATGAATTGAATTTGTAAAAAATAAATACATATTTAAAATAATCGTAATTATTATTTTATATTAAGACCAACATAATGTTTGGTCATAATTAATAGTAATCATAATAAGAATTAATTCATGTGGTTAAGATTAAAACGAGATTACATGGGGTTAAACTAAAAATATATGTATTAAAATTACATAAAAACCATTAAAATTAATATTTTTTATAATATTTAAAAACTATATCTCTTAAGGTTTTATAATTACCAATTTTGGAACCATTTTTCATGTGAAAAAACATGGGTATGACTTTTTCTATTCAAATATTTCAAGTGTGTCCTCTCCCCCACTAGTAAAAGGGCACCATTTCTCATCTCCTCTACACACTAAAAAAAGACATTTTTTGTAAAATACCAGACTAAATACATTTAATACGTCTATATATATGTTATATAGGCCTTATTATTATTATTAATCCCTTCTATGAAGGATTTAGGAACAAACTTTAAGAGGTTCTTTAAAGAAGAGGTATTGTTCTTAACTGAGTGTTTCTATTTTATTTTTTCTTCAAACTCCATAAAATATTATTCAATTTTTATTATATAATGACATAATAATCTCTAATATAAATTTATTTTATTAATTTAATGGCAAAACATATATTAAGGTCTTCTATCATCTAATGGGAAAAGAAATCATTGATTATATGTATGACAAAGAACCACCTCTCAAAACAATTTATTTTGTTTTCCATCACGAAATCTAAAGGAATATTATATAATTTATTCAATCCATATATTTTATATTTATGACTTAAAAATATTTCTTTAATTATAATATTAAATCTAAATTATTACCTTTTAACCCATTGGAAAACAATAATGACATTCGTTTTTAAGGTGGACTACCACCTCAAGAAATAATGTGAGATGTTTTTCATTAATATTTTACTTGGATGGTAATAAGGATATATTTTTAGATATTCTACAATAAACATAATATAATAATTATTCTATATGAATTATTTTTCATTTACCTTTATTTCATTCCATCCGTCAAGAAAATGGATATCACATTCATGCGTTCATACGACCAACTGTCTCTATGAACAATGTAATTAATTTTATATGTATAATGCTTATAGAATATTATAAATAAATAAAAAATAAATATATATATTTTTTATATAATTATTAATATACTGAATATTATTTAACTATGATCAATGTATAAGGGCCTAAATAATTAATCCACAACAAAATGATAAATGATGTAGTTATCACCTAAAACAATGATTCTAATAAATAATTGTTAATGAATAGGTGATAATAGGTTATAGGTAAATCGTATATTTTATGATATATATGATTATAGTTATTTAATTTATTTATAAAAAATATATATTATTTATAGTGGTTTTGAACTTGTTAAAATAAATTCGATACTTTAGTTAAGGTATTTTTAGTCTCTCTTTTATTTCTGAGAGACAAATGCCATATTCACCACTCATTTCTTTTATATGGTGAATATACTATCCCACTGATATGTTATGTCCTTAATATACTTATTTTCATGATATTTAATTTTTTATTTGCTTTCAATATTTAAGGTGTTGTATAACTCCAATGTTTCAAAAGTGGTAATGGATTTTCCCCTAACTTTTATTTTTGTGAGGCGTATATTATGTTCTACACTTTTTTATTTTATGTAGTTTATGATGATTATTATTAATGATATTGGGATTTAAATTCTCATCCAAGGATATTTATTTAGTGTTGATTTTGATTCAAAATTTACCAAAGCTTTAATATTTTTATCGACAATCTCATTATTGATCTGGATTATTTATGATTATGCTTTTAATGATGAAATATTATAATATAACTGTCAAGAAACACATGAATTTTCATCTCCTATAGTTATTTTTAGAAATTAATTTTTTACTCTCATATTCTTTTTTTTATTAAATCAAGATTATAAATGTTTTTTAAGGAAATTCGTCATTATTAGTCTCTTAGATGTAAAACCCTTTTCATCCATTTCCATGTTTTCAACAAAAAAAATGTACTGTTACATGATTATTTCCAAAAGGAAATTTTACCCATTTTTTAATTTTTATAATTGTTTTTAAAATTAATCATATTTTAATTTTCTAAATGATGTGATTATGAATTTTTTCCAAAACTGAGAAAGAAATTTTTATTTTAACGTGTATGGCATGAAAGAACTTTTCAACCATCATGGTAACTCAATTATTTTAATATTTATCTCTAATATTTCAGGGTTATATTAAAAGAAAAATTTACCATAATATTTTTGGATTTTTTATATTTTAAAAAATTATTTTAGATTGGAAAATATATTTTCCTCAAGAATGTTTTAATGATCTAGTTATCAAATTTTTATTCATCAATGATAAAATTATTTAGTGATGCTTATGTTTTATAGGGGATGTGTTCTAATGGTACAATAATTTTTACTTCTCTTGATTTTTTAGGTTTATAATTATTATTTAAATATATTAATGAATTGAATTACATTTCCATTGGTTGTTATTTGATAAATTGATGAAATTTTTATGAAGCCAATTTCTTTCTAATGGGTCATTCCATGATGAAATATTTATTTTCTTGGGTTCTGATGTGATGAATTTTTTATGATCTTGTGAAACACATATATATGTTTTTCATTATGTGATGGGTTGAAACTATATTCACTTCCAAAAAATTGGGTAAATATTTATATCTCATGAGATAAACAGAACTATAATGGAGAGTGAACCTGATTCAATAAGGGACTCTATCCACTATGATAGTCATGGGAGTGAACCATGACTACTACAATGGTGTAAATAGTGATCCAAATCTACTATGATAGTCATTGGAGTGAACCTTGACTTATATCATGGTTTGTAGATTGAACCCAATCCACTATGATATTCTTTGTAGTAAAATATTGACTTCTAAGGGAATGATTTACTATTCTTATGTATTTTCTAAAAATATATTTCATATGAAAATGTTCTGCTCTGAATATTTTATTTCTATTCATTTAATTTTTATGTCTTATTAACTACCAATATTTCTTCCATGACTGAAGAGTATGATATTTGATATAAAGGGTATCATTTTCCGTTATTAAGATTGTGTTATCATGCCAAAATTCTTATATTATTCTTATGTGGTCATTAATATCATCCTTATTTACAATTACTGAACATATGACCTCACTTTTATCTAGATTTTATTTCCCAATGTTATGAAGAAAGGATTTATGTATGATATTTATAAGAAGGATTCAATTTTGGAAGAACTTGGGGGGGATGTTTTAGTTCACTTATAAACCAATTTTTTATGTGTCCATTTTTATAAAGACACTAAACCTTTTTTCCCCTCATGCGTGTTTTTGTATGATGAAATGAATATTCATCTATTAAGATGTAATATCAATGTATGAGAATTTACGGTCTTTATATTTGGTATCATAGGATATATTTAGTTAGCCTTTGGAGACTAGAATGAGAAACCATTAGTGAGAACCATAGGGTTAAGTCAAAGTATAAGAAAATATCAAGGAATTTTAGTTAAGGATAGAGTGAGTTGTTTTTAAGACATTACATCCCTATATAAATAAAAAAAGTTAATTCCTATCTAGAATATGTATATCTAGGGGTAATTACTCTAAAAAAGTATTGTGAATTGAATTGATCATCCCCTAGTGCATGAAAACAGGCATACCACACACCTTTTTTAACACACCAGGGGTATATGTTTTGGAAATTCACAAACTCTTTACAAACCATAAAAAAGGATTTGAATAGATGATGACCATGAATGACCTAGGTTAATCCTAATGATTCATATATTAAAAATAAGGTTTCATAATTAGAACATCATAGAAATTACTTATCACTATAATCAAATATGCTGGATGGTCACACTAGCCATTTTAGTTTTACTGATGGATTGAGGATTGAATAATGAAGTTGGGGTGCTGATAAGTATGATAAAATAGTGAACTATATTATTTGATCTTAGTTGTATAAATTACATTATATCATGAAAAATATCTATAAATATTAATTCTTATACAATATGATTTGATGTTGAATTAAAATTGAAAACCTCAAATGGAATGATGACCACATTTCACTTATATGATTCTTCTCTAGTTGAAATTTATGGAAATGTGCTTCCAAAAAATCTCATTATTCTTCCATGAGTTGAATATGATGTTATATTAGGAATGTATTTGAATTATGTCCAAAAATCCCACATCAATTTTTAGGAAAGGGGAGTCAATTTCTGAACCAACATATGATCATCTTTTCGTGTGATGATACATATGAACTTCCAATAGAGATCACATTCATTGTATGGATCTTGTTTCCTTTTCAAAATGGGTGTTTACCTGATATGGTTTGGTGGAAAATCAACATTGATGATATTCCTATTATATGGGAGTTTTTTTGAAATATTTCGATAATAGTTTCCTAGTCATCCACTGAATTGTGAAGTTGAGTTCTCAATAAAAATCATAAAGGGTTCTATGCTAATTTCATGGACTCGATATAGAAGGGCCTGGATTGATTTGAAATAATTAAAGAAGCAACTTTAGGGGAATAATAAAAATGGATTTATTCATCCAAGTGTATCACCTTGGGTTCACCATAACTTTTTTTAAAAAAAATATGGATCAATTTGACATTGCATTGATTATCGGGAACAAAACAATATCACAATCAATAAAAAATATCATCTACCCCATATTGATGATTTTTTGACGAGCTGTGTGAAGAAAAATATTTTTCCAAGATTTACCTTCATTTTGGATATCATCAATTGATGGTTAATGAGGATTATATACCCAATATATAATCCCATACATGTTATATGAACTATTTTTATATAGTAATTTCATTTACTATTACTAATTCCTCTAATATATTCATGGATTTAATGAATTACACCTTAATATATTACCTTGGTTAGTTTGTATTAGTATTTAAAGATCATATTCTTATCTATTTAAAGAGAAATAAATAAAATTAAGATAACATGGGAATTGTGCTAAAGAACCTAAGAAAGAGAAAATATATGAAAATATTACAATGATTTAATTTTGGCTACCAAAAGTTTCTTTTTTTGAACATATAATCTCAAGTGAGGGTATATGAGTGAATCCATCAAAGGCATGGGCTATTTAATGTTATCCCATACTAAAAATGTTGACATAGATTTTATGTTTTATTGGGTTGGCTAGATATTATCAACAATTGATTGATAATTTCTCCCAGATTCCCAATCCATTCATCAAGTTAACTCGAGAGGGAGCCAGGTTCCTTTCAATGAATTGATGTAAGAAAAAATTCAAATGATTGGAGAGAAGATTTGTCAGTGCAACTGTGCTTACATTACCCAGTAGTGAATAGTTGTTTTTAATCTATAGTGATGCCTCAAAGAAGGGTTTTCTATGAATCCTCGTGTATAAGGATATGATGATATGTTATTTATCATGACAATTGAAGGTTCATGTGGAAAATTACCCAATGTATTATTTGAAATTAGTTGTAGTTATTTTCCAATTAACGATATGAAAGAACTATACTTATGTATAAATTTATGATATTTATATTGATGATAAACTTTTAAAGTATATATTCATACCAAAGGAGTTGAATGTGTTCCAGATAAGATGTATATAAATGATTAAAGATTATTATACCTCAATAAATTACCATATTGAGAAATTGAACAAGGTGTTTGATAATTTACGTCGAATGGATCAATCTAGCTTATCTACAATGAGGATAATAAAAGATATAATAGTTATGTATTTTAAAAGGATTGATCTATAAATATTGAAGGAATGGGAGAAATATTTTCTTTCTGAAATGAATGTTCCACCATCTATACTTGTGATAATTAAAGAGGTATATAAAGAAGATGTTAGCTACAAAAGAATGTGTGATATGTTCCTGATATTAACATTGATTATAATGGAATGATAAGGTAAATGAACAATGTATGTGTCCCTTCCATTCCAAATTTGAAAGAGCTATTTGAGGAAGCTCATAGTTCTTCATTCTCTATTCATTCACTATGGGAAAAATAGCTTTTTGCAATGGTCTATTTGGGATGGGATTAATTTTTGTCACAATAGTTCATCCCAGAGGTTATTTGTAACGGGATTTGGGGTCTCGTTGCAAAAAGTAAGGTGCGGGTTGGTGTGGTTTGGCGCGGTCTGCGTGCCAAACCGCGGGAAGGTAATTTGTGACGGGGGGATTCCCCCGTCCCAAATAGTGTGTCGGTTGGAGGGTATTTGCGACGGGTCCCGTCGTAAATACCGGTGGCGGTAAATATGTTTTTGCGACGGGATGTTGTCCGAAAAAGTGTGTCGGCAAGAAACTATTTGCGATGTGGGGATTCCCCCATCACAAATAGTGCGTCGGTCGGAGGGTATTTGCAATGGGTCACATCAAAAATACTGACGGCTGTAAATAGGTTTTTTTCAACGGGATGTTGTCCCGTCACAAAAAGTGTGTCGATAGGAAACTATTTGCGACGGGATCTATCACAAATACCCTTTTAACCGTTGATTGTAATTAATATGGGAAAATGTATTTGTGACGGGTCACGTTACAAATAGTACTATTTGTGACGGGATACCCGTCACAAATAGACTCGTCGCATCTAATCTAACCTATATATACCCACTTCCATTTTTCCTTCTCTTCCTCTCAATTCTCACTTCCTCTCTCTCTAAATTCTATTTTTAGAGTGAAAATTTCTATGAGTTAGTATTTTTACGAAGAAGCTGTGAAGTCGTCTACATCAATAGGAGATCAAGTTTATTGGTATTTATATTTTATTTAATTTATTATTTATTTCATTTTTTATGTTAATTTTAATTATTGTTGACTAGTTGTAATTACATTAGATTTAAATTGTTTTCTTATCAGTATTCATTTGTAATAATAAATTGCAATTATTAGTAATAATTCTTAATAATTAGTAATAATTAATTATTATTAACGAAAATTAGTATTGTATATAAATAATTAGCGGTAATTAGTAATTAGTAGTGGTAAATTGTAGTTATGAATAGTAATTAACGCTAATTAGTAATAATTACGGGTAATTTGTAATAATTAGGGGTAATTAGTAATAATTAGGGATAATTAGTAATAATTAGGGGTAATTAAAAATAATTAGTGGTAATTAGTAATAATTAGGGGTAATTAGTAATAATAACGTTTAATTAGTAATAATTAGGGCCAATTAGTAATAATTAGGGGTAATTAGTAATAATTAGGGGTAATTAGTAATAATTATGGGTAATTAGTAATAATTAGGGGTAATTAGTAATCATTAGGGGTAATTTGTACTCATTAGGGGTAATTTGTAATAATTAGGGGTAATTAGAATTAATTAGGTGTAATTAGTAATAATTATGGGTAATTAGAAATAATTAGCGGTAAATAGGTATAAATAGGGGTAAATAGGAATAAATAGTAATAAATTAGTGATAATTAGTAATAATCAGTAATAATTAGTAATAATTAGTAATAATTAGTAATAAATACTAATAATTCATATTAAATACCAATAATTAGTAATAATTAATAATAATTAGTAATAATTAGTAATAATTAGTAACAATTAGTAATAAATAGTAATAAATACTAATAAATACTAATAATTATTAATAAATACTAATAATTAGTAATAAATACTAATAATTAGTAATAAATACTAATAATTAGTAATAATTTGTTATAATTAGTTATAATTATTAATAATTAGTAATAATTAGTAATAATTAGTAATAATTAGTACTAATTAGTAATAATTAGTAATAAAAGGTAATAATTAGTAATAAATCATAATAAACAGTAATAAATAGTATTATACAGTAATAAAAAAAATAAATATTAATAAATAGTAATAATTAGTAATAATTAGTAATAAATAGTAATAATTAGTAGTAATTAGTAATAATTAGTAGTAATTAGTAATAATTTGTAATAATTAGTAGTAAATAGTAATAAATGGTAATAGATAGTAATAAAGAGTAATAATTTGTAATAATTTGTAATAATTAGTAATAACTAGTAATAATTAGTAATAATTAGTAATAATTAGTAATAATCAGAATAATCAGTAATAATTAGTAATAATTGCAATAATTAGTAATAAATAACAATCACAATAAATAGGAATAAATAGAAATCTCAATAAATAGGAATAAATAGTAATCACAATAAATTGGAATAAATAGAAATCAAAATAAATAGGAATAAATATGAATAAATATGAATAAATAGGATAAATATGTATAAATAGGAATAAATAAGAATAAATAAGAATAAATATGAATAAAATAAATTGCAATAAATAGGAAAAATAGGAATAAAATCAATTGCAATAAAAAGGAATAAATATGAAAAAATCAATTGGAATAAATAGAAATAAATAGAAATGACTTGTAATAACTTGGCACAATTTCCAATGGATTGCTGGCATTCTTTTTTCACGATAACTCTTCTCCTTTCAACTTTCACTAACTCGAAACATTATGCAAAGCATGCTTCTATGTAGGCATATCCAATCTCGTATGCACGAGTTTGAATTTGCATTCATAGGACCACATTTTTTATAATGTTTTCAGGTAGTGACAGTTGTAATAAGATGATTCATTGTAGAAAAGGGGGCTCTTTTGTCCGACGACTCATTTACTTACAACTTTATCGCACTGAAATCCCAATAAAGAATCTACTCAGAGTAATGATTATACATTCTTGTATGCATGAGAATGAATATGCATATGTTTGAGAAGATTCTTCATTGGGATTTCAGTGTGAGAATGTTTCAAGTAAATGAGCCTTTGGATTAAAGAGTAGCTATCAATCCACTAGAAATTGTGTTGCCCATAAATAATAATAATTATTAAGTAGTAGTTGTAATTATTTATCTTCTTTTTTCAGATAGTGTTTCTTATAATTCCAAATTATTCAAAAATAGTAATGATTTTATATTTTATAGAAAAATATGGAATATGGAAGTCGACAACAGTCATTATTAGATGATCGCACTTGGATAAATCAATGCATAAATGAAAACGATTCTAGTTTAAATCCTATATATATTGAGGGTGTTGAAACATTCTTATCATTTGCATCATCTTAACTAGAAAATGTTTCTAAAGGAAAAATAAAGTGTCCTTGTAAAAAATCTGTTATGAGAACGTTTGACACATTTGAAAAGGTTGGGGGACATCTCTTGCAGTTTGGTTTTCAACCAGATTATGTTTTTTAGTATCAATATGATGAACGCAATTCAAGAGAAGATACTAATAACATGATTCCAGATCCATCACGGCTTCAACATTTAGTGCATGATGTTGTAGGTCCATCTGTTCAACAAACTGAAACTCCAGATGATATTGATTTAACTCTTGAGTTGGCACCATCTGAATTTATGAGTTGTTGAGGTCTACTAAGGATGCATTATATCCTAGTTGCAAGATAATAAAATTAGAAGCGTTTGCAAAATTTATGGCTATTAAATTAGATAATTCAATGCCAAAAAAATATTTTTATATGATATTTTCTTTGGTTAAAACATTATCCCATGAAGGAAATGTGTTTCCTGCGAATTACTATGAGGGAAAGAGGCTGATTCATAATCTGAGCCTTAGTTATCAGAATATTCATGCATGTACAAATGATTTCATCTTATATTCTCATGAAAATGAGTTGTTGGATAGTTGTCCCACGTGTGGAAAATCGAGGAATAATAAAGCTCAACCAGGGATCTCTAGATCGATTCCTATAAAAAAGTTGAGATATTCCCCCCTTAAACCTAGGTTGCAGCATTTATTTATGTCTCATAACACAACGTAAATGATTTCATGGCACAAAAACATGATTTCAACAGATTAGAGCTTGAATCATCCATCTCATGGTGATTCATGGAATCATTTTGACCATTTGTATACATCTTTTTTTTAGAATCCCAAAACACGTGATTGGGTATTTCTACTAACAGTTTCTCTCTATTTGGTTCTTATGGTAGTCAGTATTTATGTTGGCCTAACTTTATAACTCCGTAAACTTTACCTCCATGTATATTGATGAAGGAGACCTATATCTTTTTGACCTTATTAATCTCAGGATATTCGAAAATGAATATTGATGTTTATATGAAACCCTTGATTGATGAGTTAAATGCATTGTGGAGTAATGGTGTTAGTACATTTGATGTTGTTGAAAAACAAAATTTCATATTAAAAGCAGCATTGATGTGGACGATTAGTGAATTTTAGACATATGGCATGTTATCTAGCTTGAGTACACATGGTCCAAAATCATGTCCTTACTATATGAAAGACCACAAATCCTTTATGTTTATCAATAGAAAAAAAACCTTTCTATTTTTACTGTCATCGCAGATTTCTTCCAACCGATCATCCTTTTTGGAGGAACAAATATCATTTTAGAAATGGTAAAATTCAAAGGGATCAACCTTTAAAAATGATCTCAGGTACAAAGTTGAAATTAGTTGTATTTAGATTACCTCACATCACATTTGGGCCAACAAAAAATTCCTGGCTTTGGGAAAGAACATAATTGGATAAAACGAAGAATTTTTTAGGATCTTCCATATTGTTCTGATTTGATGGTCCACCACATGTTGGATGTCATGCATATTGAGAAGAATTGTTTTGATAAATATTTCATACAGTTATGGATACAAAAGGTATGACTAAAGATACTGTAAAGGCATGATTAGATCTTTACCTAATTTCTAGGTGACTAGAACTTGAACTATTTGAAAAAGTCAGATCATAGAGGTTAATGAATCCAAAAATAGCTTATACACTATCCAAAGATAGTTATATATTATTTTGTCAGTGGATTTTAGATTTGAGACTTCCGGATGGCTATGCTTCCAATTCGGGCAGATGTGTTAAGAATAGTTATATTACTAGATTAAAAATTCATGAATTTCATGTTATAATGGAAAGACTTATGCCAATTGAATTTAGAGTTATGTTGAATTCAATGATTTTGGATTCAATAACAGATATATCATATTTATTTCGAGACATTTGTGCAGTGACAACAGACTATGATGTGCTAAGAAAACGTGAATAAAATGTTGCTGTAATTATATGTAAACTGGAAAAAATCGTTTCGTCGTATTTCTTTGACACAATGGATCATATGATATTTCATTTTTCACATGAAGAAAGATGTTGAGGTCTAGTAAAGTTTCAATTAATATACCCATTCAAGAGATACTTGCAAAATTTGACGAAAAAATTACGTAACAAAGCATAAGTTTAAGGCTCAATTGCTGAAGCTTATTTGTAAGAGGAAATTTATTTTTTATACTCTTATTATTTTGAACCTGAATATCCATCAAAACAAAACCACATGGGACAGAATGAGGGGAATGTTAATAAAGAAATAGAAATTCAATTATCAGTTTTTAATTAGCCATATCTTGGCTTCGGTGGAGTTCATGAACGATGGATTTTAGATGATGAACATCATAGAGCTCATACGTATGTTCTGTTCAATTGTGTAGAAATGAAATCATTTGTAATTGGAGTGCTTCTATCACTTATTCTATAATTTATGTTAAATTATATAAATTTATTATATTTTTAGGTTATATGATAATCATATCAAGAAACAACTCCCACAAATTACAGTAGCTGCTCTTGAAGAACGCAAAAAAAATAAATTTCTCAATGGTTTCAAAAACTGGTAACATAAATTATTGATGGTATAATGTCAATTAAATTTATTATTTATTGTATTGATAATTGTTTTACAAATTTTCAGGTGTCTCAACATGATTATAAAATTTATAAGAGACTGGGTATATTGAGTAACCCACTATCCAAAATGGTTAAATCTTATAATACATATGTGGTGAATGATTTTTGATTTCGTACACGTTCATATGGAGAATAAAACAAAAAAAATGAACAGTGGGGTTTTCTTGAGAGTATCAAATCATAGGGAAACTGATGTTTAATTTAATGGAATTCTGGATGAAATTATTGAGATGTGTTATCTAAGACATAATTACATAACAAAGTCTAAATTTCGGTGGATGGATACTGAGAGAGGCTTTTGTGTTCATCTCACTCATGGAATCGTCGATTTTAAATATAAAAGTCGTCTTACAGTAAATGAACCATTTTTACTAGCTCAACAGGCACATCAAATTTAATACACAATGTACTGTGCTACTTCATGTGACTTGAGTGATTGGTGGAGCATAATAAAAATGAAATCTCAGGAAAATCAGTTTACTCAAACTGAATGTGGTTCTGCTGAAGTAGAGGGAGTTGAAATTTTTCATAAGACTACTCAAAATCCATCTTTTTCACAAAGAGAGGTGAATATCGATGATGAAACACCACAATTAAGGATCAATGGTGATGAAGAAGTTAATGATGTTACAAATTAATTTGAAATGAAAAGAGATGATAAATCTGAAACTCATATGGATATTGATGACGCCGAGGAGGAATATAAAGACATTGACATCGTTAGATATGAAGATGGTGATTATGGTGAACATTGACACAGTTAAATATTGGTTATAACCTTAGCTAATATATATCTATATATAATAGTTATTTTCAAATATATGCTAACAACAATCATTTTGTGTTTCAGATGGACCCTAATCTATTTCGTGAGTTGCAGGAGGCTGATCTACCTTTGGATGAGAGGGATTTTGGATCATCTGACCGTCATCCTATTGGCGGTTCAGGGGGTATGCGGAGGGGGCATGGTCTTGCGTGACTGATGATTCCTGACCCTATCCCTGAGAGATGTCCATGTCTGGGCTTCGATCCACACACAGAGGGGTATGGGAACCTGTATATTTTAGTTAGATTTCATTAATTTATTTATATATATATGCTATTTATTTGATTATTTATTCTTTTTTCATAGTTTTACGTATGTAGCTATTGGATAGGAGAGCACAATCTTGTGAAATTATTTTTCACAGCCATGGATCACATGGGAATAGATTCCTGTTGATGTATCGCTCAGCATGTTCAATCATGGGTTGGTATGTAAATAAATTACATTTATTTTGAATTTTATTTTATTAATAATTTGATATTATAAATTATTTGTAGGTTTTATGGTATCTCATTGATGATATCATGGGTGACACTATCCACGCCGCATGGTAGGTGTCTATGAGTGACCATTTCTGTCATTTTTTGCACAATTTGAGATGGATGGTCATTAAGAAAGCAGGAGTGACGGAATTTGATGAGTAATGTAGAGCCCACCGACTAGATTAAATTTCATCTCACTTTTGGGATGGATTATGATTCCACTAGTAGGGTAGTAGATTTCAGAGGAGATCTTCAGTTGGTCGGCAAAACTGGGGGAGACAGGAGGTGACACATCGAGCTGGTAGTCGTACATTCAGTACTCATATAGAGCATCTGGTAAGTTTTTTTAAATATTTTATATAACTTCACATATAAACAGTTTATTTTATATTTCTATAGGCATTCAAGCATCCCGATATTATCGAGTATGACGTTTATCAGAGGATGTATAGTGATCCTACCACTAGAGAGATTAGAGGTGATCGCCAGCGTCAGATTGTGGTTATTATTATTTTTTTCAGTTTGAAAATTAACTGCGTATAATATTTTCACAATTTTAATTTAAAATTGGAATTAAAGGAGTCATATGAGGCTTAAATCTCTCAGACACAGGCTGAGATTCAATATGAGACGACTGATCAGACCAGTGCCCACCATTTCGATGAGGCGACATGGATTTAGGCGACTCAGTATGGCTTTGAGAAGGGCCGAATAGTTGGTATCAGCTCTCATTTGGCTCCTGGAACTTATTATTGTACTACTGTGATGTCAGTATCCAGCTCAAGAGAGCTCGTGGAGAGGCATCATCTTCTGCCTCACAGTACCAGGAGCAGTTACAAACTCAGACTAAGCTTATAGAGAGTTTGTTTAAGCAACATGAAGAGATGCATCAACAGCAGCAGCAGTACGAGGAGGATATGCGTCGATGGCAGCAGCAGTAGTAGAAGCATCATGAGAAGATAGAGTACATGTATTATCTGGCTCGTATTGTAGGGATGGAGTTTCCTCCACCATCTCCTACAGCTCATCCACCTCCTCCAAAAGATGACCCTAGTGATTTTTTATGTGAAAAACATTTGAATTCAAGATTTTTTTAATATAAACTGTTTACAATTTCTGTCTTCTGTATTGGTGCAAATATTGCATAATTTAATATTTTATTATTTTTAATATTTTATTATTTCTTATTAGTATTCTATTTTTTACTATTCATTTATTTTACAAATAATAATAACAATAATATTTGAATATTTTTTATATTTTTTCTGAATATTTAGAATTTTAATATTTTAAATTTTTTTATTATTTTGATAATATTAATATTATTTTATCATTTATAATAATTTTATTAAATATAATTTTTTAGTATTAT
Source organism: Viscum album (assembly GCA_963277665.1). Lineage (NCBI taxonomy): Eukaryota > Viridiplantae > Streptophyta > Magnoliopsida > Santalales > Viscaceae > Viscum > Viscum album. The sequence continues at coordinate 343,292,192 of OY728135.1, forward strand.
ATTTTTTAATGTTTATTTATTTTACTAATTATAATAATAATATTTGATGATTTTTTATATTTTTTTGAGAATATTGAGAATTTTAATAATTTTTAATAATTTTTATTATTTTAATAATATTAATATTATTTTTTCATTAATCATAATTTTATTAAATATATATTTTTACGTTGTTTTTTATTTGTGACGGGACTTGTTGCGATGGGAGCCCGTCACAAATAGTATTTGTGACAGGCCCATCAATTTTTTTTAATATATAATATATATAATCGGAGAATTATTTGCGACGGGGAAGTTCCTCATCACAAAAGGTTTATTTATATATATAATGTATATAATTGAAGACTTATTTGCGATGTCTTTTTCAGAAATGGGCTATTTGTGACGGGGCCCCATTGTTAAAGCTTATTTGCAACGGGATCCCGTTGCAAATAGCCTGTCGCAAATAGCCCGTCGTAAATACCTCTAATTCCAGTAGTGATTATGGAACAACAATGATGAATTGAGCTTTTAAAGAGTATATATGATTGTATGAGATAAAGAGAGATATGGTAGAGTTTGTATCTTGGTTCATGGTATTTTAGAAAGTTAAGGATGACATATGAAATTATAAGGGGATGTTACAACCCTTACACATACTAGAATTGAAATGGTAAAACATCACCATTGATTTTTTCATCAAAATCTCCAAAACATCTAAAGTGAAAAATATGTTTGGGTTATAGTCGATCACCTTATAAATTCATCACACATTATTGATGTAATAGAAGTTTAATAACTCGATTATATTTTCAGGATATGCATTAAGGAATTGGTAAGGTTTCAAGGAATACGACATTGTATTGTGTATGATCAGTATCTAAGGTTTACCTCAAAGTTATAGGGAAGCCTTGAGCAACCTATTGATACATAATTGAGTTTCATCACTTAAAATCATCCTTATAAAGATGTTTAGTCTTAGAGAAAATTCAAATCCTAGTGAAAGTATTTATATTTTTTATATTGATTTCAATGTGGTTGGTATCAATTCCTTTTTATAGTTGAGTTTTATTTAAAAAAAGCTTCCACTCAAGCATTAAAATTTCTCATTATGAATCCATCTATAAAATATGTGTTGAACACCCACATGTTGGGATTTATTTGGATAAATAAGACTACTATTATTATAGTTGGGAGAATAAATGGTAGAGAATTTTATATCCATTCAACAACACATAAGGTAAGCATGAAGTCAATATAAAAGGTAAAATCATAATCATCGACGTGCTCTAAATTTTGAAGTTAGTGAGAAGGTTTTTCTATGAATATATATATGGAATAAGGTTATGATATTTGGAAAGAGAGTAAATTTAACCCCTAGTTATATAGGCCCCTTTGAGATTCATGGTCGAGTAGGGATAGTGGAATATCTCTTAATGCTTCCACTGAACCATTATTTAGTCCACAATATGTTCCATGTATCTCTCCTAAAGAAGTACATACATAATCCTTCACATTTACAAAACTCATAAGTCATAACATTGGATCATGATATTTCTTATAATGAAAAATTTATGGAGATTCGGATCATAGATATAATGTTTTCCAAAACAAGACCACTCACATAGTCAAGGCATTATGGTAAAACCACCAACTTGAGGAATCCACATAGGAACTTGTGGTTAAGATGAGGCAGAAGAATCCTCAGTTGTTTGTTTCAAGGTTATGTAATTTTTTGGTCGAAATTCATTTTAATGGGGGTAAAATTTAAATTCTCTATAATTTAAGTAATATTTTTTTTCAAATAAATTTAATTTAATTGATATCTTATGTAACATAGAACATTATATTTTAATGAACCGAAATAAACAATTAACATTATTATTTAATCATATGTGTTATATATTTTTCATTAAACATGGATGTAATAATAGGAATGTATAAATTTTAAAAATTATTTATATTTTTTTAGATACAAAAAATATATTGATAGAAAAGTACTTATTTTTTTGAAAATTCATTATATACTTTGAAAAGACATTTCTTCACAAAAAATGATTTTTTTTATTATTGTGAACAAAAAATAAAAATACAATTTTCTAACATTAGAAAATTTATCTGAAAATAGTAAATTCATTTTTAAAATCAAAATGTAAAAATTATCTTATGGTAACTTTTTTATAATTTTCTAAAATGACTCATTTATTGATTAATAGTGAAAAATACTGATTTTTATTGAAAACTTATTTTTCATTTAAAGTTTCTAAGGAGTTGAATATTGTTTTATTATATATTAAAAGAAATTTTTATACTTTTGAATATTTTTTCTTTGAAAACACTTTTTCCATCGTGTATGTGAGTTTAATTTTAAATTTAATCCTGTAACTAATATGCATTGATTTTTTTTAAATGGATTCAATATTCTGAATTAGAAAAATTATTATTATATAAAATGTTAAACTTAATTTGTTTTATAATTAATAGTAAAAAAACTAAATGTTCATTATCGTGGTTATGGTTAAAACATGTTTTATAGGGGTTAAACTATCAATATAAGGGTTAAATTATCTAGAAACATATCCAATTACCATTTAATGACCATATTTTTACCTTATAACATATAAGGTTATAAAATTTGAAATTTTGGGGCCTTTTGAATTGTGAAAATGTGTGGATATAACTTTTCCTTTTCCAAAATTCACACTGTGTCATATCCCTCACTTATATAAGGGAACTAATTATCCTATATTGTTCACTCTCCAAAATCATTTTGATTCTAAAAATAACTAACCAAAAACATTATTCAATTACATCACTATATCCAATAATCGTTTTTTGGTAGAAACCCCTCCAAATAATTTTTTAGGTACAAAACTTAAGAGGTTCTCTGAATAAAAGGCATCATTCTTAACTGAACATTTTTTTAAATTTCTTATTCTCCATAATTCAATTATTCATAAATTATGTTGATATTATAACATTAGTATATAACATATACATATATTTTATTATGTTAATTAAATTACCTATATCTATCTTTTCTTCCATAAAATGGGGAATGAAACCATCAATCATGTCTTCTACAGACTACCAACTCGCAAACTGATATAGTTCTTTTTCCATCACCAATTATCAAGGATTTTTATAATTATAGATTCAAATTATATGTCTGATATTTATGACCTAAAAATTATTCTTTAATTATAATATTACAAATAAATTATTACCTTTCAAACATCTTGAAAATAATAATGTTGCTCAAGTGTATGGCAAACTACCGCCTCCTGAACCGATGTGAGGTGTTTTTCATTTCGGTTTTACTTGGAGAGTAATAATGATAATTTTATAGAATATATATCATATATATGATATAATAATTAATAATTATTTTTTATTTATTATTTACCTTTATTTTTTCCATCTCTTGAGAAAATGGAATCAAAATTCACACATACGTACGACATACCATCTACATGAATACAATAATTCATTTTCTATATCTAAATTTTATTGATTATTATATATATTTATATAATGAATATATATAGAATATATATAATTATTAATATAGTGTAATTTATGGAACTATGATCAATGTAAAAGTACCAAAACTATAGAACAAAAACATACATGAAACATGAAGCAATTATCACCCGAAATAGTTATTCTAATAAAGGTTTGTTAATGAAAAGGTGATAAAATGTTATAAGTATATCATATATGATATGATATATATGAATATGTTTTATAAATATATTTATAAAATACCTATATTTATTATATTGTAGGCTCTAATGTGTATGAATAAATTTAAGACTTTAGGTAAGGGAATTGTTGCATTGGGGAATTTCTCATTTCCATTAAGGAAGATGGTTAAACACAGAAATGATTACTCATATTTAACAAGATAATTTTTACTAGGATTGTGTGTCAAGAGATAAGAATAAAGATTTATGGTTTAAATATCAATGTAGCTAATCATCCTAGAAATTAGGGACTCCTCACTCCAAGTGTGGGTTTGTTGTAGGTTCGCAAAAATAGTAATAACTAGACTAGGGACAAGGGAAATGACATAGAAGAACAAACTATTGGGTATTTAATCTTCAATGATCAATTCTATAAAAACATTAAGTAAATATATGATAGGTTTACATGTTCCTATATATATGAACATAAAAGAGAACATAACACTGCTATAGTGCTATCTATAGAGAATGATCTTAAATTGAAGGGAGAGAGTTGTCCTTATGGTCTCAATGATGAACTCAATATGTGGTTTGACTTGAAACTAGATATTTTGGTCTTACAATTGGAGGATAAAATCATACCTTTTTTATTACATTATTTTTTTGAAATTCATAAACTTTATGATTGATGAAAACCATCAAATATTCCCCAACCTAAATTTGGAGTATCTTTCTTAGAAATTATAAAATATCCCCTATGGATCATAACATGTATGTGTCTATGGTGGTTTGAATATGGATTTATTTCTCTCATTGTTTTTGTATTTTTTTTTGTTCTGGTGAGGTTTCCCACTTGACCCACAAATGATCTTTGGAAAATACAATAAATAGAGTTGGTTGGTAAGGGATTTCTAGTCTCTCTTTAATTTATATGATACATATTCCATATTGACCACTCGTTTCTTTTTTTGGTGTATATACTACCCCATTGACATGTTATGGAATGGATATCATTATTTGAATCATATTTAATGATTAATTTTATGTTATTATTTAATGAGTCTTATGATTAAAATGTTTCCAATGAAAGAAGCTATTTTACTTTCACTTTTATTTCTATGTGACAAAAGATATATTCAACAATTCACTCTCTTATGTGGTGTATATACTTACTATAAATGTATTTTATGATTACCCTTATAAAATATATGGGGATTTAAATTTCCATTAATTTTTTTTCCTTTATGGGGATTGTGATTCAAAAGATTCCAAAGTGGAAAGGTTTTTATGTTACTATTTCGTTGTTTATTGAGATTGATTGTGATTATACTTCCAATGATGAGATATTATCATCTACCTCAAAATAAACACATGTATTTTCTTCTAATATGGTAATATTATAAAATTATCTCCTTTTCCTCCCCTTTTACACTCTTTATATACATACAATTACAATAGATGGAAAACAAATTTCATTTATCTTCTTAGTCAAATAGCATTTTTCGTCCATGTAAATGTCTATAAATAATGTTTAAAAGGTAGTTTTTAATATTCACCAATAATTTTCTAATGGAATTTTTACCCAAGTTTGAATTTTCTAATAATGGTTTGAAATAAATATTTTTTTACATTTTATGAATGTGTCATTTTTGAATTTTTATTAAAAAAGTGAAACAAATCATTATTTTAACATGTACATCATGAATAAAATTTTACACTATCGGGACCACTCAACTATTTGAGGATACCTTTTAAAGTTTTCAAGGTTCCTTTCAAATAATGTTCTATATTTAACATTTGGGGGATTTTAGATTTTAAAAAGTGATTTCAAAATTGAAAGCATATTTTCTTCACTGATGTTGTAATGGTCTTTTTGTGTAATTTCTATTCATCAATGACAACAGCCTTTGGTGTTGCTTGTATTTTATTGGGGAAATGGTCTAATGGTACCATACTTATTAACTTTCTAAATGGTTTAAGTATATTATTATGATGACAAGATGTTTATATATTACATTCATTTTCATTCAGTTATGATATGATGAATTGGTGAAATGTTTATGAAACCTATTTCTTTTCAGTGGGTTATGCCATAATTAAATTTTTATGAAAACCATTTCTTTTTATGGGTTTTGATGTGATGAATTTTTTATGATCTTATATAACAAATATATATGTTTTTTATTATTTTATGGGTGTGACCTATATCATCTATCAATTCATTGGGTAAATATTAATATCTCATTAGATAAATCAGACTGGAAAAGGTAGTGAACCAAGTTCAATAAGGGACTATATCCAATGTAATCATCATGGGAGTGAGTGACTACTATGATGGTTTTGGGATTCAAACCAATCAAAATTTATAGTCTTGTGATTTAAACATGACTACTACAATGTGCTAGGGAGTGAACCAAATCCAATATGATTTCTTAAGTAATAAAGCCTTGTCTTCCAAGGAAATGATTTTATATACTTATGTATATTCCCAAAATATATGTCTTATTCCAATGTTATGTTATCATAGATCGTTTGATTAAATTCCTTTAAAATTAATGTCATAAAAACTAACAATCATTATTCAATGACTCAAGATTATGAACTTTATATGTAGGGTGTGGTTTTCAAATGTTAATCTCATGTTCTCAGACCATTATTCTCATGTTATGATTATATGATCATTAGTATTTCCCTTGTTTACCCTTAGTAAGAATTAGAGATCACCCTTGTTTATGTTTTCTTTCCCCAAGTTATAAGGAAAGGTTTTATGTATTATATATCTAAGAAGGATTCTAGTCATGAAGAAATTAGTGGGAGATTATGTAGTTAACTTATGAACTAGTTGTTTATGTATCCATGTTTCCAAAAACACTAAACCGTTATATTCCTCAATAATGTTTTTAGAAAAATAAATTAATACTCATCTATTATGATGTAAAATCCATGTATTATAAGTTAGTGTCTTTATAATTATTTTATTTGTCCTTCCGCCCTAAGTAAGTATGGTATGGAAGATTCTAGGATTGGGTGGGTTTTTCTCCTGAACGACTAGAGTATGTTTGATAGTATGATCAAGTGGATCTTTCAGCATAACCTATGGTGGTAAATTTATAATCTATCTATACATATCATTGTATATTTCTTCTCTAGGAGGACTCATAATGTTTCTTAGAGGTGGTATTCTTCTAAAATTTAAAATAATCATTTTCAATGCTTTTAAAAAACATTATTATGAGTAAAACTAAAGCAGTTTTAGGTCACACATAATGGGTTAATATAGGATGAATTATCATAGTAAGTACCCACAAATAATGTATAAACATCCTAGTTATACCAATGGATTAATCATGGACCTTCATACCTACCCATTATTCATAATCATGTATGTAAATCATAACATCATGCACAAGTATGACTATGTAATTCTAGCATAGATATATCATGGAAACTGACAGTACAAATATATCACTGACATATAATACATATCATGGAATTTAATTAAAAAACTACTATGAAAAAAAGAGGTATATAGATGAAATGAGGTTCTAAATACCAATTCATGATGCATGAATGCAACCAAATCAGATAAACGATAACAAAAATCCCATAACGGTAACTTTATGTTCCATTACACATAATATAGTTAGGCACATGGAAACTCATCTACATGAGTTCCACCTAGCCTATCTTAATTCTACAATTCCAAAAATAGAAAAAAGAAAACTATATATGTTACCATTTTTTAACATGCCATCCTAAATCATTAGGTTCTATTTGATGTTCCATATGACCTCAAGAAAGACTTTATATATAGAAGAGGTTGGTGACTAGTGGTGATGGTCTAGAGATTTTGTGTTGAGGCTATACTGTAACATCATGACCCAGACCACTGTGTCTGATCTGTATGCTATGTGACCCCATGCATGACTCCTCATATACAAGATCCTGCCTACTAGTATCGAGGGTCTAAAGCTGATAGTGGGGAGACTATACCCTCTATATCATCTCATCGAGCAGGACAATAGTGAAAAATAACAAAATGATGAATAAATAATTAGGGTAAAATGCAGAAACTGAATAATTACAAATATATAAAATTATCTCCCAATTTAGTAATCTTTTCTAGAGTGTAAACTATGGGTAAGTAAAAGGAAATTAATCAAATAAACATTTATGGGGCACTTTAGTGTTTGTCTCGGTCTCCTCCATCTCCATGATCCACCACTCAATAATCCACCATAGGGCCTTTTACTTTCACCGGATATCTAGTCGTGAAATATAAAATCATGCTAAAGATAGACCTAATGGAACATGTATCATTCATGTAACAACCACCATATGGGTGTAGGGATCTATGTGACCTTGATGAAGGTATGCGCATTCTTGACTTTCTCATTAGAAATGACCCGAAGTAGGTCGCGTTGGGGTTCTTGATAGATTGGTTAGAACATGATGACATAACATATATACAATGTTTTATATATATTGTGAACATATGGTAAGGATGCATTGGTGGTGTTTTATTGAGTCTTATACTGACACCCTACTTGGGCATTTCGGTGCACTAGTATATTTCACGAACAAAGATCTGATGAAAGGAAAATTCCCTATGGTGGATGGTTGAGGGGTGTAGCTTACAGATATAGAATACTTGGAAAGACACAATAGTAACCCAAATATGTCTATTTATTTATATGTATTTTATTTACCCATTTCTTACACTTTGGACTAGCTTACCACTTTGGGAACTACTCTTATATGTATGTCATTATTCAGTTTCATCATTTTACTCTGATTATTTAATCATTATTTTGTTATTTTTCACTATTATCCTACTCAATGAAATGATATGGAGGTTATTGTACCCCCACTATCATATTTAGAAAATCTCTACTATTTGGAAGCCTCTTGTGTATGGGGGGGTGTACATGAGGTCACACAACATCTGTCTCAGACATAATGGTTCTAGTCGGAATGTTACGAAATGGTATCAGAGCTCTCAAGTTACTAATTAATCTATTTTTATCTTTCTTTGGGTTGAGACAAGTAAGAAAGGATATATTCTAATTGGACTCACATAAGGGAACTATATAAGCGCCTAGCTAACACTACCTAGTGGACCAATAAGTTCCCATATAGGGGAATTTATGTTCTTTGTTATAACTATTGACTAAATTTACATGGGGGATGCATATAATGTTATATGTGATTTATGAGACTTATTGTATGTTAATTAATCATGACTAGGTACATGTCACACCCCTACTTTTTAAATTATTTTTTATTTTATTATTTAATGGATTCAGGTTCTTACACCGAGGTTCGGGTTGGGTCTCAGTTTAAATTTTTTGACCTTTATTGATTTTGGTAGGTTCCAGACCATTGCATGGGCACCACATGGTTAGCAATCACCATGTGATCACACTCAGTGCTTGCGCTGGTTCCCAAGTGGTATAGGATGAGGCACACAACTTCTGCAAGGTTTATTAATTCGTGCGACGAGCACGCGGTTACCCAGTTTTCAGAATGAGATTAAAATATAAAAAGAATTTTTAGATAATAATAATAATAATATGTTGTTACTTTTATTATTACTATGATTATAATTATGAATATTAAAATTATTAATTATATTATTATTGTTATTGTTGTTGTTTTTAAGAAAAATATTTAAAAATAATTTTTAGAATTTTTATTATTATATTAATGGTGTTATTATTATTAATATTTTTATAATTATTATTTCTATTATTATTAAATTTTTATTATTATTATATTATTATTATTATTATTATTATTATTATTATTATTTCTTCGGTTTTACAATTATTATTATTATTATTATTATTATAAAATAAAAAAACAAAACCCTAGTTCTACTCGGTGGTGCCCTCTATTTCCTTTCCCCTCCTTCTCCCACATGGTGCGAGGTGCCCTCTATTTCTTCATTATAGTGGTATGGTAGAAGTCTTCCACCCTGTTCCATGTGTGCTGCGCCCAGGCCTTCCCTCGTCCTTCCTCCCTCACCTCGCCCCTACAGGTCTCTAGCAGGCCGCGCTCCAGGAGGCCTCTACGCCCGCCCTCACCCCTGGCTCCCCTCCACCTCTCCCTTTACCCAAACCAACCTTCACCCTCTCCTTCACTCTAGCAGCATCCAGGTCACACTTTCCCTTCACCCTCGACCTCTAGCACAGCGGTGCCCTCCCTCTTCCCTGTGCGTGCACAACCTGCCAACCTGACCGCACCCCCAGCCCTCCACCTCTCACCCATACAGTGACCCTCCACCCTCAGTACACAAATTCTAGTCAACCTTCATCCAATCCACCTCCGTCCTTGCTTCTCTACCTTGAGTTTTCAAGTGGGCTACCTTGCTCCGGCAAACCCAACCCCGACTAATGCTACCCTACCCCGTCTGACAACCCTACCTTTGGTATTTTTATTTCCATTTTCAGTGTTTTTATTTATGTGTCCAAACCCTAACACCTTAGGTGATGTTTGTCATGTTTTTATAGTTTTTTTTGGTGTTCTATTTGTGTGCAGGAGGTTTTTTTTTCATCCACTCAAGCGACATCGCAGTCGCATGACTTTGAGGTAGGCATTTTCATCTCATTCCATTATGAAGAAATTAATTGATGCTTGTGTTAATTAAATTATCATTTTTACCTAATTCTCAGATTCATAATATATCTAATAAGTCCATGATTGTGTATATAATTTTTTAGAAATTTTTAATAATATATTTTTTGGTGGTTTGACATGCATATGGGTTGAAAATGAGTTTTTCAAATGAAAATTGTTAATAGTTGAATGTGTCTCATTTTGGTGTTTTTAATGTGTATTTATAGTTATAAAAGGGTGGGAATTGTGTTTTCAATGAAACTTGATTTGAAAATGTGATAAAGAATGGGTTTTCATTGGGAAATGAATTGTTTTGATGTATTGGTTTTTATTGTGTGCCTTTAAATGTGTCGTGTGAAGTGTGTAAATGATGAAAAGAATGTTTTGAAATGAGAACATAATTTTGTGTAAATTTGGAAGGGGGTTGTCCCATGAGAAATTGTTGAACGTATTATGTGTTTTTCTGATAAACTGACAACTGTTTTTCATGAGTTACATAAGTGGTGTGAAATTTTTTTTCAAGTCGTTTTGGATTGTGTAAAAACTGAGATGGGTTATTTTTTGGAAAATGGTGGTTTTCATAAAATGGATGGGTATGGGTAATTTGTGAAATTTGTTTGAGATGTTTATAGAACTGTTTATAAACTATTTGATTGCCTTATAAAATATCTAGTAAACTGGTTGGGTTGTTTATGTAATTCGTTATAAATTGCTAGGTCTGTTTTTACAATTTTTGATAAATTGTTTAGTATGTTTTACTAATTTCTTGTTTTTTCGAAATGGGGAAATTTGGAATATTATTGGAAAGTGAATTTTGATTTGTTCTTTTGTGTGGATTTTATGAAAGGTTTGAAATGTACTCTAAAAGGGAGTGATTGTTTGGCTCTTCCATCTCATGGGTGAAGTTGTATTAACTTTTAGAATGGTTTGTGTTTGGAAATTGTGTGTGTCTGGTCAGATTTTTAACTGTTTTTAAAAAACTGGTTTCATCATGGATGTGACGTAATAGCCCATTTGTCACATTTAGCTTTAGTGTAATTTTTTTGTTGATTCTTTGAAAGGATGAAGTTTTGATTACTATATTCTTATTTAGAAACATTATTGTTTTGTAAAAAGTATCAAATGGTTTTAATTATTTCATGGTACGATGGAACAGTTGGAACCATTGATGGTATGAAATATATATATATATATATATATATATATATTGGGGAACCTCTATAGAGGGGATATCTCTTATGGGTTGTTGTATGAAGTGTTCGTGTTTGGAGTAGGCGAGTGCGGTGAGATGAGTCACGCGTGTGAGGTCCCCCTACTTACACAGTACTCTTATAACAGCCATGGGTTCTTTGGAATCTTTTAGATGATAGTTTGATAGATGGGGATCAACCCTGATTAGATGGATGGGTAGCCCCATGATTTTTTTGTTAGGTCAGGCGGGCTTTGCCACTAGATTGGTTTGATTAGGGCATCTATTTGGTTAAACACATAATAGATTCACCATACGCCAGTAAATGGTTCCAAAACTGAGTATGTCTAGGGGTCTTATAGGGATGTTTAGTATCACCCATGGTTCCTTGATCATTTACATTACATTTTTTACCTTCTATTGCACTAGTTTATTTTCAGTTTTCACTGTTTACTTGTTTTATCTTAGCACATATTTGGTATCACTTGTCTTGGTTTTTGTTTTCAAATGGAAGTTGGTTTTTAAAAAATGATTTATTCTTATGTGGACATTAAAATGGGAAAAATAATTTTTTTTATTAAAATGTAGAAAATCTTATTTCTATATATGTAATTCAAACTAGCATTAATGGACTGTTTCGTGCAATGAAAGGTATGGATTATGTTGTATTTTCCTACTGAGAATTTCAGTGCTCGAACCTATGTTATATTTTCAGTTTCATGTTTCATTAGTACTAGATTGTTATTGGAGCTAACTTGGTTCTAAGTTGGGTGGTGACTGAGAAGGTCACATGGAGGTACGTTGAGCTGTTCTATTTTTTTTCATTTTCTAGAGTTTAGTCTTATATTTATGTTTATTCTTTGTTATTAATTTATATATTATTGTAAAAATCATTCCAAGTAGCTTTATTTTGATGCCCGACACTGGTTTCTAGCCTTTGGGGATTAGGAACGCCACTCGGGCCATGCCGCAGACCAGCTCGGGTGACCAGTTTAGGGTCGACCCAGCCTGGTTCATGACAAAATGGTATCATAAGAGGCCCTTGTTATTTAAGTTTTCTAGTAGATGGCTATTAGAATTTTCGGGATTTGGGAGGTGGATACGAGTAGGATGTCATGATCCATCACCCATTCTGAACCTCAAGTCGCCAGGGGTAGTATGGGAATTGAGTCCTCGTCTCGTTCTGATTTGTTTTTGATTTAGGGATGACAAATGTGAAAAGACGATGTTACACCATGATTTCACATGGAGTAGTCACACATATGGAGTCTGAGTACATGATTTGAGTTCCTCCTAGTTGTTGACGCTTACTTGGGCCATGGCCCACTACCATGTTGCCAGGTTAAGTATGACTACTAGTCCGTTACTCCGTTAGTTTGATGAATTTTGAGTTTCCTCTTAGTTTTGGTTGGTGTAAGTGAGATTTAAAAAAATTGAAATGAGAATGATTTATTTTTAATGGATTTAAATTCATGAAATGGGGTTTTAAACTGAAATCTCTTGGTCAACAAGAATCTAGTGTTTGCCTAGAATTGGTATAGAAATGGTTTGGGTGAAACCTCATGTACTCTTTATGAACGTTTTCACATATGAGGGTATGCATGGAAAGTGTGCGTTGATGTGTAAGGATGAAAGAGGATGAATACATGGGCAATAGTTTATGGGATTACTGAGATGTGTACTTATAATTAAAGGCTTGACCTTGTTTTTCTAAAGTGATTTGTAAAAGGGGAAATGATTTTGGAAATTGAATTGGTTTCGAAAAGTGGGTTTGGTATTTGGATAGAGGATTTTAAAGGAGGTTACGAAATCTAAAAATGAAAATGGTATTTTGGAAAGGTAATTTTGGGTTTTGTTTGTACTTGTTTGGTTTTTGATCTTTTTGTTTTTGGATGAAGGATCTTTCATTGTTGTTTCTTTGGCTTGATATTTATTTTGAATTTGTGTTTTATATGTTGTCCAAAAAATGCCGCCTAGAAAAGACCCCGAGGTTTCTAATAATTCATGCCAGTTTTTGGTCCTTCTCAGACATATCCTATCTTTCTCTATGATTGGGGTCCGTTAGAGGAAACATAGTGGCTTGAATAGGTCGAACACATCTTCAAGATATTACTAACTCCTGAACTTGTTAGAGTACAGGTCGTGTTGGATCTATTCGAAGGTCCAGCTCTAGATGAATGATATTTGTTTGCCCCGCTATCAATGAAATTTGGGATGATGTGGGATAATTTTATATCCATCATCATCCGATGGTTTATACCATAATAGTTGAAGAAGGGGAAAAGGGAAGAGACCATGTGTATTGAACAAGGCTAAAAGACGGTGAAGACATATGTTGACCATTTCAAGGAGCTTGTGTCATTTGATCTAGAGGTAGCGTCACAAGATTTGATGAAGACTTATCTCTTCATCGGGGGTCGTCATCCATAGATCAAGGAGCAGGTCCTCCCTTATAAGGACCGTTGTTTCGAGAAGCTGGTGGATGAGGCTTTCTTAGATGAGTTGGTCTTCAGAATGCAGATGGTCAAAAATCTAGCGTCTCCAGCACTCATGAAGGTCCCCCATCTGACGAGAAAGGTGTGCTAGAGGTACATGTTTCCAAACAGTCCTCTATAGTGGTTCTAGATTCCATTTTGTCTGACCTTTCAGTGGTATGCCACTAGTGTGGCTGGTTCGGGCACGTGAAACCCACATGTCGCATCCATCTGAAGACGTGTCATCATTGTAGGTGTCTGGGTCATCTAGAGAAGCTTTGTAGGAAGAATCACTTAAAAAAGAAGTAGTGACAAGAGGATTCAAGTGCTTGACTGTGAGGCGTGAGATGCTTCAACCCTCAGAGCCTCAGCCACAAGTCTTGGTGTAAAGCTCACGCGCAGTCAGGAGTTTCAAAGGGTGTGAAGCCTTGGTCTGCGTTTTGTGTTCCATGTTGTCAGTAGAGCATTTAATGTCTTTTAATTCTTGTTTTCCCACTGTTTAAGTGGGCTTTGTTGTATGTTCATTGTTTTTCCATAAATTTATGATGGACTCATCCAATTATAATCCAAGGAGTCTTGATTGTGTGGATGTGGTTTTCTAAATTTTGTGTTTTTCTTAAAAGTGTGTTTGGACCTGGTATATGTTGATATTGGTTTAGATGTGTTCACTTAGATATGTAAGTGAATTTAAAAGAATCGATGTTTGTGGTTATACTTGGGTTCACTGCTTGGGTTAAGTTCTGCTTCGGGGTTTTTCCACAGTGTTGGGGGTTTTTGGTCTGAGTCGAGAGTTCCATCTTTCAGCGAAGTTATTGTTTCGCTCATGATATTTAATTTATTTTTGATCGGTTGAGAGTTCCCATGTCGGCCCCCCTTCCCGGGGTGGTATGTCTGGGTGTTAATATTTTGTGCTAGTTGAGTTATTGTGGTGGAAATAACCCTCTCGTGTTCTCCCATTCTCTTGTGTTGTGGTTTATTTCGGTTTCAACTGGGCACAGATTTAGGTTTTCTCTATCATTTGACTACGTCAATTTCTCAGGGCATAAATTGCCTATGGTGGGGATAATTTTAACACCCCGAATTTTGAAATTAATTTTAATTTTATTAATTCATGGCTTCAGGTTCTCGCATCGAGGTTGGGGTTGGTTCCCTATTTAATGTTTTTGATGTTTAATGATTTCTGTGGGTTTTAGACTAGTGAACGGGTATCACATGGTTAGCGGTAATAGTGAGGTCGCCCCTGGTGCTTGCACGAGTGCTCAATTGGTCTAGGATGAGGCGTCTATCTTGCATGCGGGTTATTAAGCCATGAAACGAGCACACAGTAACCCGATTTTCTGAATAACATAAATAAATGGATTAAAATTTAAAAATAATGTTCAATAATAATAATAATAATATGTTGTTACATTTATTATTATTATGATTATTATTAGGAATGTTAATATTAGTAATGATATTATTATTATTATTGTTATTGTTATTAAGAAAAATAATTAAAAACATTTATTAAATTTTTTATTATTATATTAATGGTATTATTTTTTTATTTTTATTATTTTTATTTTTATTTTTATTTTTATTAAATTTTTATTATTATTATCTTTATTATTGTTATTTTTATTCTTATTATTTCTTTGGTATTTTATTACTAATATTATAATAATAATAATAATAATAATAAAATAAAAAAACCCTAGTTCTACCCGGTGGTGCCCCCTATTTCCTTTCCCCTCCATCTCCCCCACGGCACGAGGCACCCTTCGTTTCTTCCATCCAACGGCATGGTAGAAGTTCTCCCCCTGCTCCCTGTGCGCCACGCCCATGCCTTTCCTCATATGTCCTCCATCTCCTAGCCCCCTGCATGTCTCAAGCTGGTCGTGCTCTAGGCCACCTACGTGCCCTCCATCGCCCCTGTCTCCCCTCCACCTCACCCTTTCCCCAAGCCGGACTTCGCCCTTTCCTCCGCTCCGGAAGCATCCAGGCCGCGCTCACCCTTCGCCCTCGACCAACAGTGTAGCGTCACCCACCCTATTCTCTATTCATGCGCAGCCTGCTGACTAGACCTCACCCTGGCCCTCTGCCTCTTTCCCCTGCAGCGACTCTCCACCCACAGTACCCAACCTCCAGCCAACCTCCGGCCAGGCCACCTCCGCCTTTGCTGCTTCGCCTTATTCTGTCCATCTGTCTCCCTTGCTCTGGTGAACCCAACCCCAAGGACCCCCCCCCGTTGGCAGTTTTCTTTCCATTTTCAGTTTTTTATTTAAGTGGCCTAACCCTAATACGTTGGTTGTTGTTTAGTGAGTTTTTCTAGTTTTTTTATGTGTTCGATTGGTGCACATGAGGTTGTTATTCCTTCTGCTAAAGTAGCATCACTGTCTCACAACATTGGGGTACGTGTTTTCATCATGTTTCATTCCGAAGAAATTAATTCGTTCTTGTGTTACTTCAACTATCATTTTACTTGATTCGTAGCTTTATAATATATCTAATTAGTCCATAATGATGTTTATAATTTTTTAGAATTTGTTAAAAATGGATTTTGTGGTGGTTTGACATACATATGGGGTGAAAATGAGTTTTTCAAATGAAAATGGTTAATAGTTGAATGTGTCTTGTTGTGGTGTTTTTTTGAAGGAGTTTTTATAGTTATGAAAATGGTTGGAATTGTGTTCTCAATGACACTTGATGTGAGAATGTGATAAATAATGGGTTTTCAATGGGAAATGTATTTTTTTGAGATAATGGTTTTTATTGTGCACCTCTAAATATTTTGTGTGACTTGTGTAAATGATGACAAGAATGTTTTGAAAATGGAACATACTTGTGTTTTGATTTGGAATGGGGTTGGACCATGATAAAATTTTGAACTTATTATGTGTTTTTCTGATAATGTTCCAATTGAGTTTCATGAGTTATATAAGTGGTGAAAAAAGTGTTTTCAAGTGGTTTTGGTTTGTGTAGAAAGTGTGATGTGTTTTTTTTGTTTGAAATGGTGGTTTTCAAGAAATGGTTGGGTATGGTTAATTTGTGTAATCAATTTTATCTATTTATCTAATTCTTAATAATATGTTTGATTTCCTTAAAAATTTTATAGTTAACTGCTTGTGTTTTTATGTAATTTGTTATAAATGGCTAGGATTGTTTGTACAATTGTTGAAAAATTGTTTAGTAAGTTTTACTAGTTGATTTTTTTTTCAAAAATGAGGAAATTTGGAATATTCATGGATAGTGTATTTTTGATTGGTCCTTTATGTGGATTTTATAAAAGGTTTGAAATGTACTCTCAAAGGGTGTGCCCGTTTGGCTATCCCAACTCATCAGTGAAGTTGTGTTAACTTTTAGATTCGTTTTTGTTTGGAAATTGTGTGTGTCTGGTCGGAGTTTTAAATGTTTTTAGAAAAATGGATTCAATATTGATGTAACGTGATGTCCCGTCAGTCACTTTAAGCTTTAGTGTAATGTTTGTATTGATTCTTGGAAAAGATGGAGTTTTTATTACTATATGCTGATTTTGAAACTTTAATATTTTCTAAAAAGTATCAAATGGTTCTAATGATTTCATGCAATGACACCTCGGTTGGAATCTTTGATGGTATGATATATATATATATATATATATATATATATATATATATATTGGGGCACCTCTATTGGGGGAGATATCCCTTATGGGTTATCATATGGAGTGTCTGTGTTTGTGGTAGGCAAGTGCGGTGAGATGAGTCACCCATGTGAGAGTCTTTCACTTACAAAGTATTATTATAACTACCATGGGTTTCTAGGTGAATTTTAGATAATCGAGTGAAGGTTTTTGATCAACTCTGATTGGACAAGTTGGTACCCCTTGGAGTTTTTGTTAGGCCAAGCAGGATTTTCCACGGGATTGGTCACTTTAGGGCGGCCAGTGGGTTTTAGACTTTGGAGTTTCACCATACGCCGGTAGGTGGTTCCGAAACTGAGTACGTCCAGGGGTCTTCTAGGGATGTTTAGGATCACCCATAGTTACATGATCATTTACATTGCTTGTTTACCTTCTGTTACCCAAGTTTATTTTAAGTTTTCACTGTTTAGTTGTTTTATCTTAGCACGACTTTGTTATCACATGTCTTAGTTTTTATCTTCAAATGAAAGTTGGTTTTGGAAAAATGAATTATCCTTATGGGTACTTTAAAATGTTGAAATGACTTTTGTTTTATTTAAAATTTTAAAACACTATTTTCATATTGGAATTTCAAACTAGCATTAATGGAATGTTCCGTGGAAGGAATGATATAGATTCTATGGTGTTTCCCTTCTAAACATTTCGGTGCTGACCCCTAAGTTATCTTTTTTGTTTTAGGATTCATTTGTGCTAGATCACTCTTGAAGCGAACTTGGTTCTTAGTTGGGTGGTGACCTAGAAGGTCACATGGAGGTACATTGAGTTGTTCAGTTTATTTCTTTTTTTCCATTGCTAGAGTTTATTCTTATTGTTCTATTTATTCTTGTTAACATTTATCTTTTAGAGGAACAAATCATTCCCAATGACTTTATTTTTATGCCCAATACTGGTTTTCAGCCAGTGAAGATCAGGAACGCCCCTCAGGCTATACTGCGGACCGGCTTGGGTGACCAGTTTAGGGTCGACTTGCGTTGGTTCGTGACAACACATAGGTTCACATGATATATATATATATACCTCTTATTATGCTATATAATAGTTTATTAATGAAATTCCTTGATTTGTGTTACATGTTTGGGATTGTTTATTCTATGTGATATATCTGTGCTGTCATGCTATATGATATATCATTATAGGAATTAATTAGTTGAACTAAGCTTGTTTATATGTTACTATATATATATATATATAAATATATGAAAACTATGAATAACATGAAGGGATAGAGAAAAGATTTAGGGCTAGAAGAATTATACCTTGGGTTGCAGGTAGACTCCTAGGGAGGCCTTTGTGTGATCCCAAATAATGGTTCGACTTGTTATGTGCCTAATGTTTCCTTTGTTATAGAGATGTGAAAGCAGGATTTTGATGTTTGAGCTCAGTGGTCTAAGTTGTTTGAGGAAAACCACTAGGTATATTTCATAGGTATTAGAAGTTAACAGAGGGTGATAATTGTAACATCTTGATTTTTTTAAATAACTCTCTTATCGATAATTTTTAAATGATTTTATGCAAAACAATAAGTTTTCAATAAAGAATACATAATAAAAGTTTTAAAGATATTTTTTAAGCGTAATAACAAAGTTAAAACCTTGAAATATTCTATATATTATTTTTGGAGTCATATGTTGAGTTAGTGAGAGATTCAGAGGCCCGCAAAGCCTCAGCGTAGAAAAATAAAAATATTAAATATATTATAATACACACATGATTTGTTCAAAATAATTGAATAACTCCAAAATAGTGCATCATATGAGAAAATAATACCACCTTTAGGTCTGGGACATGGTGTTTACCCTAGGAAATATATTACATTTGTAATCTTCAGATGCTTGGATGAATCATTCATGAGAATAAATTATTTAATAATTTTGATTATATTTTTACTGAAAATAATTCAATATCTCTCAAACGATGCATCAAATGAGAAAATTGAGTCCAATTTTGGGTCTGGAATATAGGATTTACCCTAGGCGAGGAATAAATTTTATGCACATCAAGTATTTGAAAACAACACATGATAAAATCCCATTTAATATTTAATTAATTATATATTCCACTTTTTAATTAATAAATATTTAATATATCTCAAATGGTGGGTTTAATAAGAAATTTGAGACCACCGTCAGGTTCGGAACATGGGTTTTACCCTAGGAGGGGCGTAATTTTTTTGAGCTTCAGACGTTTTAGTTATTTGGAAATTGAATTTTTTTTTGGACAATTAAAATAATTATAATAATCATAATGATTTTCAAAAATATTAATTTTTTTTGTTCAGGAAATTAAAATTTAAATTACATCAGTAATTAGATTCACTTAATTAATGAATGAAATTTCAACATGAGTGGATATTTATTTTGGGGTTATATAATAATAGGGATATTATTAATTCTCTCACATAATTGAAATTATATAGTTAATATGAATTTATTAACCACCCCTTATTTAAGGAAGAATTTTATTTAAAATATTAATGGTGGAACTATTTTAAGATATTTAATAATAATAATAATAATAATTGTTATTATTGTTATTATTAATTATGGAAAATAATATTATTGCTGGAAATGAGGAAAATTATTTAATAATATTTTTTTTATAATAGTAATTATTACTGTGAGATATTTAATAAAAAAATTTAAAAAAAATTATTATTATTATTAAGTTGTGAATTTTTTCTTTACTTCCAAAACACTCTTTCGGTTATTACTCATTCGTATGGTGTCAGATTGACATGTCATCAGAAGTAGAATGACACTAGAATTGAGGCTGTCATTTCAAGATCAATGTTGAATATTTAATTTAGGCTGGTGGTGAAGTTCCATGAAGAGTCGAATATGATGATGGGGTTGGAGCAATAATAAATGATGAATATTTAATTTTTTCATGTTATCATCTTCCAGTTAGGTGATATTTTGGTTCGAGTAATGAAAACCTTTGTAATCCATGACGTTGACTTTTAAAATTGTGAGGTAGGAGGTTACTTACCATTCTTGGGCCCTTTATATCTATATTTCTATCGTGGTGTGATGTTATGTTGGACAAACCCATGACTATTTGGAGATTCATGTGGGTGTGTGAGTAGCTGTGAGAGTAATTGTTTATGTGAGATTATCCTAACATTGATCTTAGTGTGTCTTATCATTAATTTCTATGACATGTTTTGTTTGTGTGTTGCATATCCTCTGGAATTGTGTTACAGGTACCATGATACTCGGGTGGAGCTTTAAGGTTGGTTGTATGAGGTTACCAAACCTGAAGCGGTCCTAACATCCTTAAAGGTGGGTGTTGTACCCCTGTAGATGGGAAAGCATAG
The DNA here is from genome assembly GCA_963277665.1 of Viscum album. Lineage (NCBI taxonomy): Eukaryota > Viridiplantae > Streptophyta > Magnoliopsida > Santalales > Viscaceae > Viscum > Viscum album. Next base: position 343,313,118 of record OY728135.1, read on the forward strand.
TGACTAGCTAGTAAGTATTGAGATGCTCAGGTGGAGCCTTCATGTTGGGTGTACTAGTTTACCCAACCTAAAATGGTCATAATTCTCTTAAAGAAGGTAATGGATATCCTTGTTGATGGGAAATAATAGTTGCTAGCTGGTAGATACAAAGATACACATGTTGATCCTTGGGGATGCAAGTTATGTGGTTGAGTGGCTAGTTACCCATCCCGACGCAGTACTAGCATCCTTAATGGTGGACATTTCTACACTTCTAGAGGAGAAAGATTATTGGATTCTTGGAAGATACTAGTTATGGATTTCAATATACTTGAGTTGTGGGTAATTAAAAGGATAAGAAGACCAAATATAGACATGAAAGAATGTTTAGAATTCCTGTAACATCCACCATACAGGTGTGGTGAGCTCTATTACTTGGATGGAGGTATGTGTGTTCTTGAAATTCTTACTGACAATGAGCTTAATTGGGTGGGGTTGGGGTTTATGGCTACTTGGTTAGCACACAATGACTCGACATATTTATGTTTACTAAGAATTTACTTATTTCATAGGAGAATGTTATTGAGCTATCTTCTTCACCTAGTCTATGTTATAGAAAAGAGGGTGTGTCAATATGGTCAATATCGAAGGAGATATTAATATGATAGGTTTTGAAGAACAAAAAAATTTAAGAGAGGGAGTAAGAGAGAGGTGAGAGGCATCATAAATAATGAGCTTCCTACTTAGGACATGTGCACCACCCTAAAATCTATTTTGTCCATTATTAAAACCACACTATGGGTAAGTGTGAACCATATAGAAATTACACATTATCACCAGCACAAGACCCATAATCTCTTTCAAACAACACACCAAAATCAAACCAGCACATGCACCAACCAAACAACTTTCCACATCGCCACCACAATAGAATCAATTCAAAATTTGAAATCAAAATACAGAAAACCACTTACCACTATTGGACCAAACCACTTTGAACCGCCCTCTAATACCATCGACACATCACCAACCTAATCACCTCGAACCATTCTCCATCATCATTAACATCTCGTCACTAACGTCACTGCCATCAACGCACGATCCACCAACCTCACCGGTGAGACCCATCATAAATCATCGACTTCGAACCATCATAGTCACCACTGAGTGACTCCCATCATCAAAGAGTCGCGGCCACCGTTCCACTGACACTCCAAACATCAACGCAAAACACTATCACCTTTCCGCTGATGAATGCTCATCTTCACTGTCACCTCTCAAAACCACCCACTCAAACTCACTTCCCAAATAACCTTGAACACCACCACGCATCTCCACCTTAGAGAGAATGGTGGAAACCTGGATCTAGAGTAGAGAAAAAAAGGGATTTTTCTGGATAAGATAGCAGAAAGACCGTCCCCAATAGGGAGACCTCAAACCAAGGCCTTTGTCTCTATCCTCCACACCGCAACACAAAAACCACCCTATGTCGACACCACATCCAATGAAGAACCAGCAATAGGAAAACAAAAATCCCCAATAGAAGACAACCCTAAATCACCGAGAGTGAGGAATAAATAATGGGATAGGAATACATGGAGGAAACATGGAAAACTAGACCAGGGGATGAAACCCTAGAAGGATTTCGGGCGATAAAACCCTGAATGAAGAAGGAAAAAGGCAATAAGAGGATCCTCAATCGCCAAACCGTATCCCAAAACTTTGTTGTGCCCTCCACTCCAGATCCGGCCTGGATAGGAGTGGTGGAACTCAGGGCCAAAGCACAAAAAGGCACCTGAAAAAGGCCATCGTGAATCTGGGAGAGGAGAAATATGGGGAGGATACCAAGAACCATCGAAAGAAAAAAGGGAGGGGACCTGGAGATAGAAAACCCCAATAAAAAGAGCACCAAAAGCATTGGGAAAAAGCAGTAGTGCTGGATAAAACCCTAGGAGGGAGGGGAAGAAGGTGGACTTTCGAGATATCTGGGAGAACTGGGGGAATGCAGAGACATACCCATTTGCACCACCCCAAATCTTATTCATAATACCATTTTATCTATTAATAAAATTTATTATTTTCATCACTTTTATTACTCTCATATTAATTTCATGTCCCAAACCCATAATCATATAGGATGATTCATGGACCTACATCATGAGCCAGAATTAAATATTCAACATTGGTATTTTAATGACTACCTCAATTCTAGTGTCACATTGCCACTGACGGTGTGTCAATTTGACACCATATGAATGAGTTATGACCGAAACATTGTTTTGATTACAAATAAAATATTTCTTCCCAACTTAATAATAATAAAAACAATTATTATCATCATCAAATATCTCACATTAATAATAATTATTATAAAAAACAATATATTGTTAAATAACTTTCATCATTTCTATCATTAATATTATTTTACATATTTAATAATAACAGTAATAACAAAAAAATTATTATTATAATTAAATATCCCACTTTAGTTCCACCATTATGATTTTAAATAAAAACCATCATTAAATATTATGTGGTTAAAAAATATATATTAACCACACAATTGCATTTAATTGAGACAATTAATAATAACCCTATCATTATATAACCCAAAAATAAATATTCACTTGTGGAGAAATGTCATTAATTAATTAATTGAATTTAATTACACATGTAATTTCCATTTTATTTTCTTGAGAAATAATAATAATAATAATAATATATTAAAATCATATTATTATGATTATAATTATTTTAATTATCCAATAGAAAATTCAAATTCCAAACAACGTAAACATTGGATGCTCACAAAATTTATACCCTTCCTAGAGTAAAACCCATATTTTAGACCTAGTAATGATCTCAAATATCTCATATGATGCATCGTTTGAAAAATATTAAATATTTATTAATTTAAAATCATAATAAATAATTAATTAAATATAAAATTGGGTTTACCATGTATGATGTTTCCAAATAATTGTGCATAAAATTTATACCTCACTTAAGGTAAATTTTACATTCCGAACCCAACTGTGGTCTCAGATTTCTCATATGATTCAATATTTGAGAAATATAAAATTATTTAAAAACTAATATAATAAAAAAATTATTAAATAATTTATTCTCATCAACGATTCACCCAAATGTCTGATGATTAAAAATGTTATAAATCACTTAGGTTAAAAACTGTGCCCCAGACCAAAATATGTTCTCAATTTTCTCATATGACACACTCTTTTAGATTTATTAAATTATTTTGAAAAATCATGTGGGCATAGTATAATATATTTAGTATTTTCATTTTGTATGTGTCGTGGGTTTCTGGGTCTATAAATCTATCACTAACTCAGCATCTGACACCAAAAATATTCTACAGACTTTTTCATGGTGTTAAATGATCTTTTAACCTTACGCAAGATCATTAAAACATTTATGAAGTGTTTTTTTAACTTCATTTCCAAATAAAAACACATACAAATTATCCAAAAGGGATTTTTTTTAAAAAATCGGGATATTTCAATACACTTAGAAATATTATCCATACATCATAATATTAATATATATATATATATATAATGTAAGAATGATAGAATAAATTTACCTACAATACTATAAATATTCTCTTTTACAACACACAAAAAGGCTTTTAATGGGGTTAAAAAACCATTAATCAAAGTATTGATCGGTGTGTCCCCTTTATCAACACTAAAAAAGAACTGATAAAAGGGGTCCTTTATCCATGCTAAAAAAATAGATGATAAAGGCCCCCTTTATCAATGAAATTTTAGTGATAATAAAGGCCTAACTTACAATAGTGTGTTGTTAATATAACAACACACCCATCATAACATGTAACCTGTCAAGGAAAAATATATAATTTAATTGAAATAAATTTGGAATCATTAATAAAAAACACTGCTATGTACATTTCATACAATTATTTATATAATTACATTTACAATTATCCAATAAACATTGGAAAATGTTAATGCTTCATCTTTTGACACCTACGATCTCGTATCAAAAATGTCTGCCCAAGGTATGAGTTTCTGAATAAATAATCTCAACCAAGAGAAAACGAATCTTCCTATATAAGAAAACCAATATTATTATAATAATTCTGTAAATAAATAAATAAAACATTAATATGAAAGAATATATATATATAAATGTCATTTTTAATAAAAATGACACATTTTGAGTTATACCGGTCAAATTGGGCATTGTATTTAGGTGGGGTTCATTCTTACATATCACAAATGTGTTTTGGATCATTGTACTAAAATATAAAAGATTTATGAATGTGTGTTCATTGTTTTGAGTATATCACCAGTTCTTTTACTATAATTAATTTCAATTTTGAATAATGAGAAATTTATAGTTATATCGATCACATCATCCGTCAGATTGAAATGAGGCTGATTCCTACCTATCAAAATTTTTTAATAGATAATTTTTCTAAATTATCAAGGAAATATTAATACATATGATCGGTTTTCAGTATACTGATTTTTTTTTTACTAAAATGTCATTAAAAACTGGAAACACACATTTTGATTCATGCAAGTCATGTTGTGCATCAGTTTAATGTGAGACTGCTTCATAAACATCACAAATGACTTATGAATAACTTTCCTAAATTATCAAGACAATCAGAGTGAATTTTCTTGGTTTTAAGTGTGTGACATGTTTTGAAGTAAAATATCAATTTTAATCTAATAATAGACACTTTTATTCATACTGGTCAGATCATGAGTCAAATTGAGGTGTGGTTGATTCCTAAAACCCAAAAATGACTAATAGATCATTTTACAAAAGTATCAAAATAATCCAAAAGATTTTTCTTAGTAATCCATATGTCAATTGTTATTTTTTACTTAAATTATTGTCAAGTTTAAATAGAAAGTCACACATGGACTCATAGCTTCCACAACGTGCATCAAATTAATGGGAAGTTGTCTTCTACACATCACAAATGAATCATGGACCATTTTCCTAAATTATCAAAACAATCTGAATTTGTTTTCTTAGTTTTCATTATATAACTCTATTTTACTAAATTTAATGTCAATTTTAAATAAAAAGATATAATTTGAGTTATATCATCCACACCATGAATCATATTGCGTTGGGGTTCTTTTTTACACATAAAAAATGACATATATATCATTTTACTAAAGTATCAAGACAATCTGATTGCATCTTCTCAGTTTTAACAATGTTAATTTGGTATTTTTACTAAAATGTCATTTCAAACAAGAAAAACTCATTTTGAGTCATACCAGTTAGATTTTACATCAATTTGATATGAGACTAATTCATACACACCAAAAAAGACTTATGAATTTTTTTTCCTAAATTTTCAAGACAATTGGAGTGTTTTTCATGGATTTTAGTAAGCTAGACGCTTTGAACTGAAATTTCAATTTTAAACTGAAAATGGATAATTTTAGTCACACTGATCATACCATGAGTCAGATTGAGGTGAGGTTTATTATTATATGTCACAAATGACTCATTGATCATTTTATTAAAGTATCAAAACAATATTAATTCATTTTCTCTATTTTTAGTAAGTCACTTTTTATTTTTTATTAAATTATTGTAATTTTTAGATAAAAAGATGAACTTGGAGTCGCATTGGTCAAACTGTGTGATGAATTTAGGGGAGATTTACTCTTACACATAAAAAAGTATTCATGGATTGTTTTATTAAATTATAAATACAATACGAACAAATTTTCTCAGTCTTTAGTATGCCACTTGTTCCTTTCACAAAAATAAATGTCAATATTAAATATAAAGAGACACTTTGAGTGATATCGGTCACACCATGCATCATATGGAGGTGAAGTTGATTCCAAAAAATAAAAAATTATTTATAGATCATTTTCTTAAACATAAAAAAATATGAATGTGTTTTCTTGGTTTTCATGATGCTATTTGTTTTTTTACAAAAATTAATATTAATTTTATATAAACAGACACACATAGAGTTATAATTGTAACACCATGCATAGGATTGAGTTGAGGTTGATTTCGACAAGTCACAAATTACTTATGGATCGATTTTATAATGTACCAAAACAATATGGTTGTGTTTTATCAGTTTTTAGTATGTAACTTTTTATTTTTACTAAAATTAATGTCATTTTTAAATAAATAGACACATTTGGTATTATACTAGTCACACTGTGCATCATATTTAGGTGAGGTTACTTATTTTATTTCAAAAATGAATTATGGATTATTTTATTAAAGTATCAAAACAACCCAAATGTTTTTTCTCAATTGTCAATATGTAATTTATTCTTTTTACTAAAACTAATATCAATTTTAAATAAATAGACAAACTCAGAGTTATAACGGTCACACCATGAATCTGATTGAGGTGAGGTTGATTCCTACATGTCAAAAATTACATATGGGTTATTTTTCCAAAGTATCAGATCAATCATAATGTTTTTCTGAGTTTTGAGTACATCACCTGTTCTTTTTACTAATATTAATGTCAATTTTAAATAAATATGAGAATGTTTAGTCATACCAGTCACAACCTTCATCATATTGAGGTTTAGTTGACTCATAGACATCACATATGACATATGGATTGTTTCCCTAATGTATCAAAACAAATTGAATTTATTTTCTCTAATTTTCAGTATGAAACTAGTTTTTATTAATAAAATTAAAATTAATTTTAAATAAAAAAATAAACTTTGGGGCAGACCAGAAATATTTTGTATTAGAATGAGTTTTAGGTGATACCTACCTCTCACAAATGTCTTATGCACCATTGTATTAATGTATCAAAATAGTATGAATAAGTTCTATTAGTTTTGAGTTTTTCAACTGTCATTTTTAATAAAATTTAGGACAATATTAAATAGAAAGAAGAACATGGAGTCATACTGGTCACAATTTTTATCAGATTAAGGTGAGATTGATTCCTACACATCACAAAGTCTAAAAAACCATAAATTAAAATTTTATCATGATTTTCATTTCATATTGTTGACAATGCCTCAACACTATTTATTAACTCTATGTTCGTAGCTTAAAAATATTTCCCTTTGTTGAAATATAAGAGAGTGAAGGAATATCAGGTTCCCATTATATCATGAGAAGTCACCATAATGAGCACATGATATTCCTCCACTCTTTTGGTTTTCAATGATAAATGTTTTTCTACTAAATAACATTGATTGTATGTAGTGTTGGTAGCTCGATAAAGAGAAGCAATAGAAATCCAAAAGATATGTGAAAAAAATACATAAGTTTTTGATAAAAATGATAAGGAAATTAACTTAAAAACTGTATATAAAATTATGATAAATTTAATTAAATAATTATAATGATTTCACCATTTTATTATGGTTGTATAAATTCTTGACCCATTTCTTTTTTGTCATTATCTTAGTTGAAATATCGAAGCCCAATCTCTCATGAGAATGAGCTGCATTGAACAAACCACCCCAACTCGAACAAAAGAATCCATCTATATAAGAAAATAATTATTATGTGATTAATACTGAAAAAAATATATTAAAAACAAATGTGAAACAATCTATTACTTCTATGGAAGTCACATCTTCATTCTCTTTTTGTATATTCTTTAATCAGGTATGCTTCCCATTCATTTCTATAAAAATCTATATCATATTACGAATACATGTCTTTTAGATAGTTATAATAATACTATAAAAATATAAATACATAGAGGATTAATAAATATTTTAATTTAAATAGTAATTATCTTTAAAAATACCTCATTGGGGATGCTTTTTTCATGGAATATGATCTCTCTCATTAATTTACAAACATAATAACCACAATATTTTTCATTTTTTATTTTGGAAACTATAGAAACCTTGAAAAAAATAAGTAATTTGTTTTGATATGTGTTGGGATAGTGAAATTTTATTATATATACACTAGTACTTATTGAGTTTTAGAACATGTCAGTATCCTTTTTCTTACCCATTTGCCTCATTCCTTATTTTATACGATATTGATGCACCTCCCTATCATTATAGAATCCAAATTCAAAAATAATATAAATTATATTCATGATTTTTATTTCTAAAACATTTGATGTAATTTATAAAGTATTGAAAAATTATATCATTTGTAGTCAATTTTTTGGGTATTTATTCAGTGAATCCTGTATATAAATATTTAGAGTATCTAAATTGACCGTAGTGAGTATCCAATGTTTCCAAAAATAATAATAATAATAATTAATAAATGAAATGAATATATATATGATATAATTAAATTCTGTAGTTTTACCCCTTTATTGTTGGTATTTATAAGAGACGTTCATTTGAAAGTTTTATTTCAAACGTTTTAACCAGGTTTTTCACTATTTATACATTTTTAGGATTCTATTTTTTGTTATTCTGTAGTGGTGGTGTGAATAATAATGAGTCCAAAAAAATCATGGGGAAATACATTAAAATTGTATTGATATATATACTTTCAAAAAATATGAAATGTACTTAGTCATAATTGACATAGTACATCATCTTTTGGAAAATCAAATCCTGAAAAGGTTCCTTACGTATAAATTTAAAACTTATTCACCTAGCCAATCATAGCTAGTGATTTCATTTACATTATGAAAACTGATGTATCATCCACCTTCCTCATTGTATATATTTTCTTCAAAATCAACTATGTGACTAATACCATTTTGTAACTTTCTATCCACATGAACCTTCAATATTAGTAAATAAAGATATGGAATGGGTAGGGTGACAATGCTTTCAGAAGATCGTTGTGATCATTTGGTTAATCCTTATGATTTTTTGAGTCTGTGTTTCATTTCACTCCTTCCCTTTGTCTGTTTATAATAATATTCATCAGTTGAGTCATTTTTTAATTAATTTTTAAAGGTTTTTCTTGAAAAATAATTTGTAAATGAATACCTCTTTATCGATATAATTTTTTACAATATCATAAATCCATGTAATGGATGTTACAATAGCTCAATCGACCATATGAATATCATCATCATCAAGTGGAACAGGTATCTTGACACTCATCTCATGAGTTATACTAATCACCACTATCACATGACCCATTTGAAGTTGTATATTGTCTAGATGGTTGTCTTGGATTTTAAACACCATATCCCTCACTACAAGGAAATGGGTGGGTTTTGATATATATAAATCATAGTCATTTTTACCATATATAATATCAGTACAGAAAAGGTATCAGTGTATTTCTGATTCACATTTCACAAAAACTATTATTAGAATATTGATTACTTTGACTAAGATAGTTTTTCTAGAGGATTGGATTGCCTCAAAGCTGGTGGGGGTGGGGGGATCTTCATAAAATATTTTTTATTGATTTTTTATTCTCTTTCCTTCCCCTCATAACAAATTATAGAAACTACCTCTACCATTGGAATTTTTCTTCAATGGTAGCTATTCTTTCTTTCATCTGTTTCATTTCATAATACTTATCCTACTATGGTTTTTTCTCTAAATATATTTGGGGTGTCACCAAAACACTCACACCACTGATACAACCATATTTTTCTATCCGATTCAAGGCCATCAATAGTAGGTATTTATTCGACATAGGTGTTGAGGATTCCTGTGACTATGTTGGGTAGAAAATATAGAAAAATAAGTTATCATTGTTATGTAATAGCTATTTAATGAAAAAAAAAATTATTATTTCATACTTACACATGTTTCCAACACATTTTGTGTGTTTTTATCTATTAGTATTACATCTCCATTTACTCATAGTATTGTGAAATGGGCGGGCTAGTGCAGGGAGGGAAAAACCTACACGGGTTTGAGCTCGCGCGGGTTTGTCCGCAAAAGCCCGCAAATAATGCGAAGAAAAAATTTCAAGCCTGACCTACCCCACATAAACCTGTGGGTTGCCTATGGGGTTACACACATTTACAAAAAATAATAATTTTTTTAATAATTTAAATGCTGTATTTTTATCATTCTTAAAGGTATTTGTGGGTAGAAATATAAATTAACAATAAGTAGAGTTTTAAGGGATGTGATGAAACATTTTCTTGTGGGTTAATGGTGGAATGTGGTGACATCGATGTGGTAGAGAACTGTTGCAATAGAAATTAGGTGAGTGAACGGTGAGGGGAAATGAATGATACTGTTGGTTGTGTGGTGATATGAATAACTAAACCTGTGAATGAATGAAGTCTCTCCAGGTAATGATCAGTTTCAGAGGAATCTATTAGTGTTTCCATGAGGTGCTATCCGATTCTCTTAATAACCAAATAAAATTAAATAATAAAAAATTTAAATTGACCTAAACAATATTATAATTATATTAACTCTTTTAGAATTAAAACCATGCATAGGGGTGATGAGTTCCATTTTTTGAGAGATGGGTTGGCACACCATGTGAATATGGTTAATAATTATGATATAAATAATATAATATCATATTAAAACAATAAATATAGGCCTACTTAAAATTCACATGTGAATAAATGGTGAATTAGTATGACCATTACAGTGAGAAATAATATGTCACTACTTAACCATGATTTTTTATTAAAAAAACTATACATTTAAAGAAACATATATTGTAAATATAATATATATTTTTTAAATCAGGCCCGCAGGCAAGACCTCACCCATGCGGGCTCAACCTGCATTGGCCTGTACTCTAAACGGTCAAACCTTTTAGGCCCGCCTCGCCCCACAGCTTCCCCATACCCGCAAAGACCACGGTCCACGAGCCCCCTTTGCATCGTTGTTTACACATGACACATTTCATTGCACTTAGCATGGGATGAATGTAGAATTTTATTTGTATTCCTCAATCTACATATATATAGAGGAACATAATTATGATGTTTTTTCATGTCGTATAAAATTATTTTGATAGATTAAAAATAGGTACAATTTTTTCAAGTGAGGCATACCCCCCATCGTTGATTTATGGTTGGAATATGTTTGTTTTACTGTCTGCTACTTATTTTAAACACTCAGTTGTTATTTTGTAAATAATAAATTATAAATCATTGTGGTTATTATACATACTATCAATAAAAGTATTAATAGACACAGTTTAGCTAAAAATAAACATCTTCACAACATGTAGTAAATGATTCCCATGCTTCTTGGGTTATCAGGTGTGTATAGATAGGCGGTGGGTGTGATTTTATTTTCCCTTTAGTATATTTAAGATGAAATCTTGTTAAAATTGTGTGAAATCATACATGAATCCTTCAAGTGAGAATTAATACACATTTCTTATGGGATTCATCTACAATTAATTAACTCTTCAAATAATGATAAAGAGTAAGTCAATGTTTCATTATTTTATTTTTTAGTAAAATAAATAAATTATATTGTAATGTTTCCATATTCTCTACCACATCAATGTCTTAAAAGTGGGCACAACATGGAGCCATGGATCTAAATCAATCAGCTTTCATATTTGAGTGATAATTCCAATGTAACTAATAAACTTGGCTTTTTGGGTTAATGTGCTGGCCCCACACATTCCATCCAACCCATATTTTATGGCTTTGATTTTCACCTTAATGATTTTTTTAACACCATAAATCTATGGAAATCATTTTTTTCTACATCTCTAGCCCTTTGTCACCTACCATTTAACATCATCAATGTGTTATTCTTTTAGAGTGGTGGAATAAGAATTTTCTGATTGAAATTTTACATCTTCATTAGGATTAGAAAAAAGTTTAGAAACATGTTGTTCCTTAGGATTAAGAGAACCATCATGTGCATAGGGTCATTGTTCCTATACACTATGAGTAGTAGAAGGTTGATAGACCTATTATTCCTCCATATTGGGAGCACCAACACAAGTAGAATTCATTATCTATAGAAGTGGTTTAACATTTAATTTATATTACATAAATGTAGAATAAAACATATAATAACATGGGGTAGCATAATGTTTATTACAAAATAATATAAAATGATTATTGAACTCTATATTTTTAAAAGGCTGAAGGGATTTTAACCCTCTATAAACTTTACAAATCCCATTATTTTGGTATCCATTGATATAAAAAACCCAATACACATTGGAATTTCTGTTAAATGAATGTGATTTCCCAATGAAAGGGTCATCCACAATTGAATTTTCATCTGAACCTTCAGTATTTTTGGTCAATAATAGAAAAATTGACAACTTTCAGTATGCAGTATAAGAAACATAAAATACTTGTAGTTCCTATGATTATATTATAAATGGTTATCCTATGTACCCTTCCTTACTGAATTAAACTTTTGCGATTCCTAAATAATCTATTTTAACAGAAATAATGTTATCAACCTAATAGCATTGAAAAATTGGAACTTGGAGTGTTGTATAATCCAACTCTCATATTTGTTTGAAGATGATAAAGTATGACATATTCGTGTAAATTTTATATCATCCATTAGTACTAGAAACAAGAATCACTTCAACCACAAGTGTAACTCCACTACTTTTCATGGTACTATCTTCATCATGTTGATTTTTATTGAATGTATAACCATTAATTACATAACTATTGTAAGATAATACAAACACACTTGGTCCTCTGGATATCCATCAAAGTAGTTATTAAATTGAATCTAGGTTTTCATTTGACTTCATAAAAATATAATCCTAAAAACATCATATAAACTACTATTTATGTGTATTTGAAATACACATTTCCTCCCTTGATGGTTTCAAAAGCCTATGAATTTATTTGTTGGTTTAAACATATGTTGAAACCAAGAAAATCACATGAAAACATAAAGGTGGGAATTCTCCTCATATGTATTATTGATTTGGACAATATCTCTTTCAAAAATTTCTTCACTCGAAAGTTACCCAATGTGATAAGATTTCGGTAGACCAGTGCTTTCCACATTGAACGGGTATTCGGTACAAAATTAAATAGCTTCCATAAAAATATATTTCTCAAAAATAAAATCCTCTGGCCAAATATGTGTTTTTTATATACCCTTTCAAAATCATCATATACTATTAAATGTGGTACATCCATCTATGGTGTATAGGAACACATATTTGAAACTATCTCACCAAGTGAACCACTAGATAAAGCATCATTTCAAAGAATGTTGGCTGGAAGAAAATTTCTAATTCACATAATATGACATAAATTTTTCTATATATAGTCATTAATTTCATCAGTTCTATAACTTTTCTAGATATATATTTTAAGAAGAAACAAATCTTGCTTATTTTATGACATAAATTATTGGAAAAAATGAAATGTAAATCTATAGGAAGTAGATCTTACATAAAAACATTGAATTCATACAATTTCATACCCATTAACTTTAAATCAATTTCTTGTTATTCGATGAATACCCCTCTAGAACCATTACATTAATCAAGAAGTTGAAAAACTGATATCTATCACACCTGGAAACAGTATACGAAGCTAGAGGAAGAAAAGAGATTGTTTGACTCACCTATTTTGATAATCCCAAAAAATGACTCATTTATGTAAAGTATTTTGTTTCTCTTACATGATAATCATTTATGATAAAATAATTTTTATATCAATGTAATAACTATGCACTTTTAATCCCATTTCTCTCTTGTTTAAGCTTACAGCACAAAATTTCTCTAAGTGAAAAGGTCACTGATGCATTATCACCGATGCAAATGTCACTGATGCAAGGTCACCATTTCAAGGTCACTGAGGAAAAGGTCACTGATGCAAGGTCACCGATGAAAGGTCACCATTGCATGGCCATTGATGCAATGGTCACCATTTCAAGGTCACTGATTCATGGTCACTGATGCAACGTCACCGTTGCAAGGTCACTATTCCAAGGTCACTGTTGCAAGGTCACCGATGCAAGGATAATGTTGGGAAGGTTATCGTTGAAGGCTACCAATAGAAGGTTACCAATGGAAAGTTATTGATGGAAGGTTACCATAGAAAGGTTACCGATGAATTCTTATGATGTGCACTTACTATTGAAGCCTACCATTGTAAAGGATACCGTTACAAGTCTACCGATGATTTCCCATTCATTCTTTCTCAAATTCTTATGATTATTCTAACAGTCAAATTTGATAAACTAAATGCTTCTGACATTAATTAATGTTGATTGTAGACATATCAAGAGACCATATCTGGGGACAGTATGAGGTACCAGAAATATCGCATGTGATGTACATATTCCTATTTTCGGACCTCAAATATATAAAAGAGAAGACCAAGGAAGAAAAGAGGGATTCATGGGTGCCCAAGTCCAAAATCTAAGAAAGTGAAGTGCAGTAACAAAGAAGTATCATATGAAGGATCTTACATGCTAGATCAAAGAATAACCATCCTGCAATTACATTTTGAACCCACAAGAACTTCATGAAGATCATTTGAGACAAAATCACTTTTTCCTTTGGTGCAGCATCAACTCTTGATCAACACAAGAAGCAGAACACTCAATTCCTAAAAATCTAGAACCTAGATTTGCGTCACTCTATTTTGGAGACAACTTCCAGAGAAATACCGGAATAACAAATTGTTTATTCAAAGGAGTCAAGAGATGAACTACCAACACATAGAGAATTCTAAACTCAGGATTATAATCGTATCTCTATTGGGTTTATTATTTTTACATTTCTGAGAAGTGGGTATATCTGTTTCACACACTCTCTCATGTGCTTGAACTGGAGGATACTGAATATCCTCACTTCAAACTTCACTTACATCTTGTTTCCCATCTATAACCATGGAAGAGATCGTGTGTGTTCTGTACTATTTGTTTTTCCCACAAAGAACTATGGTAGAGGGTGTGAACCCCGGAAAATTTGTGAAAACTATTTTAATACCCGATACAGGCTGTGTATCAAGTTTATTGTTAATACAAACTTCTTGGTGGCATGTGATCACCAAGTGAAGAGGATTATGTCTTGGCTTGAGACCGAACCTCTTGTTTAACTTTACTATTCATTTTTTACTCTATTTTATCTATTTTCCACTACTTATAATTTTTAAAACATAAAAATATTTTTCATTCACATTGATAGTTAGTTTTGGTTATTGTGTTTATGTGTTTAATTCAGTAAACTTGTTTCAAAAGTTGGATAAGTGTTTACACTAATAAAACTAAGGACTAATCACCCTTTAAGAAACATGTTGACCAATTAGACATCTATATCTACACTTCATTAATTAAATGGTCCGTTACATAATTTGGGGGATCTTTATAGGAAATGTTTTAAATAGAAATTTTAAGTAGGAACACAATTCACCCCTCTTGAGATTCAACTTGGACCAACATTTGATATCAAAGAATTTTTTATTTTTTATTTTTGTTTCCACTATCTAATCTGTTCTACAAGTTTTAAAAATCATTTCAACTGTGATTTTAGTTGTATCTTAAAAATCTAATTTTTTTTGTCATATCTAAATTTTCAATTCTTTAAAATTCTAGTTAAATATGGATTATAGAGTTGAGGGTGTTGCTACTAACATGACACCTTTATTTAATGGTAATAATTATGATTAGTGGAAATTAAAAATGAAAATGTATCTAGAGGGAATGAGACTTGAAATCTGGAAGACAATTGAAGAACAACATGTATTGCATACCACTGCTAGGGACACATGGTCTCAATTTACAAAATCCACCTATAACAATAATTGTAATGCAATGAATGCTTTGTACTATTCTGTAGGTGATGAATAGTTCAATAGAATATCTTCTTGTAAAAATGCTTATGAAATTTGGGATACTTTAGCCGTTTCTCATGAAGGAACAACTAATATTAAAGAAATGAGAATAAATACCTACACTATTAAATATGACAATTTTAAAATGAAGTCTGATGAACCTATTTCTGAAAAATATCTCATGTTCAATGAAATAATGAATACCATGAGTCTTATGGGGATACCAGTGGACAGAAAGGATCAAATTATGAGATTGATTTGATGCCTACCTGATAGATGGAGAGGAACTTCGGTTTCTACCCAAGAATCTTGTGACATAGGCAAGATACCAGTGATGGAACTAATTGGAAATATTATGATGTATGAAGAAATGGTTAACGTAAATAAAGATGCAGATGAAGAACCAAGAAAGAAATCTATAGCATTCAATACTATTACCTAAAAGAACAAAGGTAAAGATAACTTTCCAGATCCTATAGACACTTCCACCAGTGAAGACAGAGATGTTGATAGTGATGATGAGATGGATCATCATGCAAGGAGATTCAAGATGTTCTATCGTAAGAAAAATTTCTTTAGAAAGTTTAACTATAAAAGAAGGTATGATAATAAAGGATAGTGGATAAATGAAAAAAAATTTGAATGATAACACAAATGAAACAGTCTATTATGAGTGTAAACAAAGAGGCCATGTGAAGGCTGATTGCCCCAAGCTAAAATTTAAGAAGAATTATGAATACAAGGGAAAAATATATAAAAAGGTTATGAAATCCACCTAGAGTGCCTAAAAAGATAGCTCAAGTGGATCTCACACTTCTGATATTGATAATAAAAAATATGCAAACCTGTGTTTCATGACAGAAACATATGAGGTAACACCAAATTCCCCTATACCTAAGGCTTTTTATTCTGGGAATATTAGTGAATCAGCCAATGATTAAAATATGAACAAGGATGAACTATATGAATATTGTGGAATTTTAGAGGACACCTTTGATGAACTCAGGGATAAATATATATTATTGAAAACACAACATTCTTTAAATACCAATTATAAGTCTGATCTGGATATTGAAAAAGAAAAATGTGCTCAGTTGTTAATAGAAAAAACTGAAATTAAATTATCGAATGAGAAATTAAAAAGATATCTTTAGAAGTTTACTACAGGTAAAAATACCTTTACTCGATTTATAGGAAAACATATTGCTCTAAAATACACAACTGGTATAGGATATCAACTAGGACAGAGAAGGGTTATTGAAACTAAAATTGTTCCAAAATATGGATAGTTCAATGCTAGTTCAAGTCCAGGACCATCTTTTGAAAAACAATTATCTAAAGGACATAACAAATGTTTCATGCCTCAAAACATATCTTTTGATTATAGGAAACCTATGAGACAATTATGGGTTCCCAATGGTTTTCTTGCTAACCTCTCCGGGCCCAAGAAAATATGGGTACCAAAGTTACACTACACTTAATTGGTTTTGCAAGAAAATTGTCTAAAGAGATCTTGTAAAACACTATGGTACTTGGATAGTGGATGTTCAAGACACATGATAGGATAATTCTCATTCATCAAGAGAATAATTAATGTTGACGGTGGACATGTTGAATTTGGTGATAATGCTAAAGGGAACACCATCGGATTGGGCCAAATTGTTAACCCTAATTCTGTATTAATTTCAAAAGTAATTTTCGTTGTTGGGTTAAAGTACAATTTACTGAGTATCACTCTGTTGTGTATTGATGGATTAAATGTTAAATTTGTAAATAATGCATGTAATGTTTTTAATTATAAAAATGATTTAATATTTACTACTCTTACAAATGAAAATGCATATTCTGTTGATTTATGCTCCTTAGCTTAGAAAAATGTTACATGATTAAATGTGTTTCATAAGGAATCCTTGTTATGGAACATAAGATTAGGACACTGCAATGTGAACTCACTTAGAAAACTAACAAGGAAAGGATTAGTTAGAGACTTACCTAAATTGGAATTTCCACTTAACAAAGTGTGTAATTCTTGTCAAAATGGAAAGTAACGCAAATTTTCTTTCAAACCAAAGAAATAAGTTTTTAATTCTCTACCGCTTGAGTTGGTTCTCATGGATTTGTTTGGACCATCTAGAGTTTCAAGTTTAAATGGGAAGCACTATGTCTATGTTTTGGAAGATGATTTATCTATATATACTTGGGTATAATTTCTAGCTCACAAAAGTGAAGCATGCTATTACTTCATTTAATATTCCAAGTCGGTAGAAAATCTTAGTGGACTTAGAATTAAGACCTTGAGAAATGATCATGGATGTGAGTTTGAAAATAAAGAATTTGAATCTTTTTGCTCAAAAAATGGCTATACTCACAATTTCTATGCTCCTATAACACCTCAAAAAAATGGAGTTGTAGAGAGAAGGAATAAGACACTTTAATAGATTTCCAGGAATATGCTTACTGAGTATAATATACCTATCTATTTTTGGGTTGAGGCAGCTAATATGACTTGTTACATTGTCGATAGAGTCTTAATTAGGCCACTTCTAAAGAAGACCCCTTGTGAGATCTGGAATAATAGAAAGCCTAAAGTTAATTAATTTATAGTTTTTCGTTGAAAAGTCTTTATCCTTAACACAAAGTACAATCTTGACATGTTTGCTTCCAAAAGTGATGAAATAATTTTCTTAGGTTACCCAATCTCAATTAAAGCTTATAGAGTATTCAATAAGAGAACCAGATGTGTGGAAGAATCTATTCATGTCAAATTTGATGATACTGATCCACATGAACCCAAAACCTCTGTTGAACATCTTGAGGATGATATGTCAATTATGGACCTTAATGATAAAGACTGTGAGCCCGTAGTGAAAATAACTAGTTTTGGAAATCTTTCAGTATCCGTGCATGGTGAATCTAAACCTATACACAATCATGAGGAGTCTAGTTCAACTCTTTCTACAGGTATTAAAAATCTCAAGAATCATCATTTAGATGTTGTAGTAGGTAATTTAAATAGAGGGAAACAAACTAGAGCTTCTCTGAGAATCCAAGTTGAACATCAAGACTTTATTTCCCATCTGGGACCTAAAAATATCAATAATGAAATCAATGATGACTTCTAGGTGATAGCTATGCAAGAAGAATTAAATCAGTTTGAATGAAACAATGTTTGGGAATTAGTAGAAAACCTAAAGACATATTGGCTATAAGCACTAAATGTGTGTTTAGAAATAAAGTTGATGATTCTAGAAATATATTTAGATATATGGCTAGACTATTTGCACAAGGATATAGTAAATAAAAAGGAATAGGCTATGAGGAAACCTTTTCTCCTGTAGCTAGACTAGAATCCATTTGGATATTACTTTCCTATGCAGCTCATCTGAATTTAAAACTCTATCAAATGGATGTCAAAAGTACATTTTTAAATGGGTATATAGATAAGGATGTATTTCTCGAACAATACCCTAGTTTTACAAACCCACATTTTTTAAATCATGTCTTCAAGCTTTCAAAATCCCTATATGGTCTGAAACAAGCTCCAAGATCTTGGTATGATAGACTTATTTTTTTCTTATTTTTAAAGTTTTTACAAAAGGAATAGAGGATACTATTCATTTTATTAATAGGATTTATAATGATGTTTTAATAGTATATATTTATATAGATGAAATTATTTTTGGATCCCCTAAGAATTCATTATGTACTGATTTTTCAAAAATGATGCAAGATTAATTTAAAATGAGTTTAATGTGGTATATTAAATTTTTCCTTGGATTTCAAATTTATCAAAATAAAAATGGTGTTGTTTTAAATTAGAGTAAATATACCAAGGTTCTTTGGAAACGTTTTGGTTTGGACTGGAAAAAGGTAGTGATACACCTATGAGTACCACCTGTAATTTGGATACTGATGAAATAGGTAAACTAGTGGATCAAACCAATTTCAGAGGTATGATTGGAAGTCTTATCTATCTTACTGCTAGTAGAACAGATATTATGTTCAGTGTATGCATGTGTGCTTGTTTTCAATCCAATCCTAAAGAGTCTCATTTAACTATTGTTAAAAGGATTTTTAAATATCACAAGTATACTACAAACATAGGACAATTTTATCCAAGAGGAAAATAATTTAATTTTATAAGTTATTCAGATGATGGCTTTGCTGGTTGCAAGTTAGATAGAATGATCAACTTTGGAACTTTTTATATTTTAGGAAAGTGACTAGTATCATGGTGTAGTAAGAAACAAAATTCTATTGCATTATCTACTTCCAAAGATGAATATATAGCTTCTAGGAGTTTTTGTGCTCAAATTTTGTGGATGAAACACACTTTACTAGACTATGGATATCAATTCAAACATGTCTCTTCAAAGTGTGATAATACAAGTGTGATCAACATCTCTAAAAATCTAGTATCTCATGCTAGGACAAAGCACATTGATGTGAGACATCACTTCTTGAGAGATCATTATCAAAGAGGTGATATAACTCTTGAATTCATTGGTATTGAACACCAATTGGATGATATATTCACAAATCCTTTGAATTCTGAGAGGTTAAATTACATAAAACATGAGTTAGGTATGATAAACTATTAATGTTTAGAAACCTCATTGTTAGAAACCTCACTGATAGAAACCTCACCGTTAGAAACCTATCCATTAGAAACCACGCCATTAGAAACCTCACCATTAGAAACCTCACCTTTAGAAACCTCAACATTAGATACCTCTCCTTGAGAAACCTCACCGTTAGAAACCTCATTGTTAGAAACCTCACTGTTAGAACCCTCACCGATAAACCTCACTGTTAGAAACCTCACCATTAGAAACCACACTGATAAACCTCACCGTTAGGAACCTCACCGTTGGACCTCACCTATAGACCTCACTGTTGTTACCTTACCGATAGTTGATGTTTTCGGGACTTACTGTTTTCTCTACCAAAATATGAAACGTTTTCTATATTACTTATTTCCTTTATCTTATTTTTTTTGATCCCTAAGTGATAAAATTAATCTACATACCACATTTTGATCCCCCTTAAACTCTCTCGCTAATCTCTTTCTCCCTAACCTCAAAACCTAACCCTCTTCCAAAACCCTCAAACTGCTCCAGACCGCATGGCAAGAGTGAAGAGACCATTGGTCAGTGATGAAGGGGATGCACCAAATCCAAAGAGACCTCGAGCTGAGTCGAGCAGTGAAAGCCAGGCTATGGAAAAACAGATCCACCCTTATCTGTCAAAGAGGGAAATCATAGTTGAAAATAGCTCAATTTTTAATAGTTGCTGATGAGAAGATCTTTAGTGCTAAATGTACTTGAAGCTCATGGTTGGGTCGAATGCTTTATACACAACAATGGACCCTATTACCCGAAGATAGTGAAAGAGTTTTATGAGTTTTTGAAATTCTAACAGACTAAGGATGAGAACATAATTTCATCAAGGGTGAATAGAATAAGTATAATTTTTCCCTCTATTGAATGGGATGAGTGTGTGAGAGTAACACATAAAGGGATTTATGATTAACAATCACGAGTGGTTCCTCCCACTATGGAGTTCTTCTGTTATGAAGAAGCCTTAACCGAACTGACTGGGAGTGGGATACCTAGGAAACTCATTGCTGCTGAGATGGAAGGAGAACACAAGCTAATGTTTATGTTTTTCTAGCATGTCTTGATTCCCCAGAGAGGGGACTTTGCTACATTAAAATTTCAGGATGTATTTCTCTTGTATCTGTTGAAGCATGGATAGAAGATTAATTTGTGTAGGTTGCTGATGATTTGATTATAAGATATGAAAAATCCCAATTCCAAATCCAATGCCTTATTTCATGCTAGAGAGATATCCTTGATGTTGAAGGTGAAATAAGTTTCTAGAGATAAGGAGGAAAATTTTGTTTTAAGGAAAAATTTCTACATTACAAAGTTAATTTGCAAGTTGATGAAAATAAATTGGAACCCTTGGAAAAAAAGATGGGTTTATAATGAGGCTATGCTTTATGAGGAATTCAATCCAGTCACTCATCCTACCAGGCCTAAGGATAAGAGAGATCCTGGTCTAAAGCCTGATGAAGTAGAGACAATATATTCATAAGAAGAAGGATAAGCTGCTGTTGTGATGGAAAGAAAGGATTCTCCTATAGATGACAGGAGTTATCCAGACCTTCCTTTCAATACTCATACTAACACAATATCCTTTGGTGAGCCTAGCCCACCAAAGAGATCACCTAGAAGGGATAAATTATTAAGGGACAGTGATGATGAAATAACTAGTGAAGAAGAAGGGGAAGAAAATGTCTTAAGAGACATTAGAGAAACCTCAGATGAAGATGAGAACATTGAGTCTAGTCATGCTGACATTGAGACAACTGCTGATAGAAATAAAGGGGAATGTATTAGTCTCATTCTTTTAATAAGGAATACATAAATGGTTGAAAGTTTAGATGAAGAGGTTGCGGATTACATTGAAGCTGGAATTGTTTTAGATGTTGTTGAAGATTCCGTGGAGGAAGTGGTAGTGGACCCTTCTGTTGATGCATTTGCTCAAGGAGCTATGGCATAACTGAATGTGGTTGATCAGGAGAAGATCCAAGTGAAGGGGAGGAACCTGTTTCTATAGGTTCAATCGCTATTACTCATGGAATAGTAGATTGGATAGAAGACCCTAGATTCGTGGTGTTGGGTTTAGATTATGGAGACTTTGATGATGACTAGCCTATCAGAAGTCCTCCAATACCTTCAGATATAAAGACTAGTATTGTGCTGCCAATGGTTATTTTGCCTCCGGACTATGTGAAGAAGGATGATTTGGAATCAATGAAATCAGGTCTAAATATCCACTGTGATGAGAGATTTATTGTGTTAGAAATGGAAATGACTCAAAATCAAGAAGTTGTAACATGTAAAATGGAAAGACTAGTTTTTACCTATCACTCCATCCTTCTAGAAGAATTAAAGGACTATCTGAATCAGATTAGAAACTTGGAACATTCTATAGAATCTGTTAAACATTATATAGCCAGATTAGACTCTTATATGGAATCAAGGGCTCAGGTGGACAGAGATATTAGATATTTTAAAGTTTTTGTTCAGCAAATGGTCATTGTGTTTGAGGACAATAGGAAGTATATGGAGACACATGTAAGTGACCAAGATGATGATTTGAAAAGGCTGATCAGTGGGATGACAAAATCTTTTAAGAAGATAGTGGCTTTCACTATGGAACTTCTGTGGTCATCTTCTTCATCTTCAGCTGCTCCTCCAGTTGATCTAGAAACCTTCAGATCAATTGTTAGAGAAGAAGTGGATATGTTCATTGGCGCAAGTCCCTCATACCCTCAGTCTATAACTCAGGTTATTTCCACTACCAGAGAGATTCATAATCTTGTGGGAAATTATTTAAGGGAATATGCTCAAGATCAGAAGGCCATCAAAGAGCAAGTTGATTTATACTACAAATAGGTTTATACTAAAAATTATATGGATGGTCACATCAATTTGTTGTTGGATAACATGAGGATTCCACCTGTAACTCAGGCATTTAAGGATCAGGTTAGCAAGCTCAGAGAGTTGACACCTGCCATAGAGAAATTCATAGAGAATAAGGTTGATTTTATTCCAGCCATGAAGATAGAAGGAAGTATTATTTTGGATTTTAGAAATCATCTTTTACCCTTCCTCCATGTGGACTGCACTCCCATCATTGTTCCTCCAGCCTTGCCTTCTACCTCGACTGCTTCAGGATCTACCAATGTTGCACCTATGATGACTCATGAACAGGACATCAGAAGCATGACCCCTATGATTCACTAGAGATATACTCACAATAGTTATACTGATGCTTCTGTTGCAACTCCTCCTACCCTGCTGACAGGTCCGTCCATCTTCAGACCCTGCTTCCTCTATTTCCAAATACAAAGATCCCTTGGACATATATGATGTGGATTGAATGTGGGTTGTCTTAGTTGATAGGTATCTTTGTAACCTTTTTGTATATTGTGATATTGCTTCATGAATAGAAACTCCTCTTTTCATTATTTTTATCCCGCTGTCTTTTTGATAATCACAAGGGGGGATATTTAAGTATGAATCTCAATGTTACACAAAGGGGGAGAAACAAGTCAGGTAACAAGTTAGATTCAAGTTTTAAGATGCCTAAACTCAAAAGTGGATATGTTTTTAATTTCCATTTTCATATATATATTTTTTCTTCATAATAATCATGGTTCAAATATTCTTATACACACCTATGAAGATATTACCAAATTTTCTTACCCAGATTCAAACATACTGACATAATTTATGATTATCAAAAAGGGGAGATTGTTGGGTTCATGTATTTTGATAATCCCAAATCCTATTTCATTAATTTAAAGAATCTTGTTTCTTTTATAGGATAGTAATTTATGAGAGAATATTTTTTATATCAAAGTAAAAACTATGCACTTTTAATATCACTGCTCTCTTGTTTAAGCTCAGAGCACAAAATTTCTCTAAGTGAAAAGGTCATCGATGCATGGTCACCGATGGAAAGGTCATCGATACAAGGTCACCTTTGCATGCTCACCGATGAAATGGTCACATATTAAAGTTCACTGATTCAAGTTCATTGATGCAAGGTCACTATTGCATAGTCACCTATGCAAAGGTCACCGATGCAAGGTCACCGATGCATGGTCACCGATGCAAGGTCACCGTTGCAAGGTCTCAATTGTAAGTTCACCATTTGAAGGTCACCAATGCAAGTCAACTGTTGGGAAGTTTACAGTTGATGGCTACCAATGGAACGTTACCATTGGAAAGTTACCGATGGAAGGTTACCATTGGAATCATTACTGGTGACTGATGCCAATGTGCACTTACTGTTGAAGCCTACCGTTGTAAAGGAAACCATTACCAGTGTACCAAATCTTACCATTTCATACATTTTCAAATTCTTAAGATTATTATAATAGTCATATTTGATAAATTAAATTCGTTTGACACTAATTAATGTTGATTGTAGCCATATCAAGAGACCGTATCTGTGGATAGTACGAGGTACGAGGAAGATCGCACATGATGTACTTATTCCAATTGTCGGAGCTCCAATAAATAAATGAGATGACCGAGGAAGAAAAGAAGGATGCATGAGTGCCCGAGTCTAGATGCTAAGAAAGTGAATAGTAGTAACAAAGAAGTAGTGTATGATGGATCTTACTAACTAGATCAAAGAAGAACCCTCTTGCACTTACACTGGGAACCCATAAGAACTTCATGAAGATCATTTGAGACAAACTCACTTTTGCCTTTTGTGCCTCATGAACTCTTGATAAATACAAGAAGTAGAACACTCAATTCCAGAAGTCTATAACCTGGAGTTTCGACACTCTTTTTTGGAGACAACATCTTGAGAAATACTCGGACAAAAAATTCTTCACTCCAAGGAGTCAAAAGCTAAACTGCAAACACATAGAGCCTTCAAAACTCAATATTATAATCTTATTTCTTTTGTGTTTTTTCCTTTTACATTTTTGAGAAGTGTGTATGTCTGTTTCACACACTCTATTCTATTATTGAACTGGAGGATACTAAATATCCTCACATAAAAATTCACTTACATCTTGTTTACCATGTATAATTGTGGAAAAGACAGTTTGTGGTCTGTACTGATTGTTTTTTCCACGAAGAACTGTGGTAGAGGGTGTGAACCATGGAATGTTTGTGAAAACTATTGTAAAGACCAATACATGATATGTATCAAGTTTATTATTAATATAATCAACTTGGTAGAGGGTGATCACCAAGTGTAGAGGATTAATTCTCAGCTTGAGACTGAACCTCTTTTTTAACCTTACTGTGCACTTTATTTTGTTTTACTCAATTTTATCTATTTTCACTGCTTATAATTTCTAAAACATTAACCTGTTTGGAATTCACTTTGATAGTTATTGTTGGTCAGTGTGTGTATGTGTTTAATTCAGTAAACTTGTTTCAAAATTTGGAGAAGTGTTTTACAATAATTCAACTGAAGACTTATCACACATTGAGAAACCTATTGACCAAGTAGACATCTATATCTCTAATGCTTTAATTAACTAGGCCATTTCAAAATTTTGGTGATCTTTATAAGAAAAGTTTTTAACAGAAATTTTAAGTAAGAACTCAATTCACCCCCTCTTTAGATTCCACTCTGACAAACAAAAGGTTTGTTTTTCACCCTTCATTGGCACCGACTCCTCTTGTATTCCCATGTAGACAATATAAAACCTAGCCTTAATTTCATCCTTTGTTTTTTTAGGTGAATTTTGAAATGTACTGAGGACAGTATCTCATATTTTTTTCAACATGCATAACATAAAGAAAATTTCTGACATTCATATAATTCTAGTATGGTAATTCAAATATAACTAATCACTTTTTCCAATTGGTTTTCATAATATTTTTCAAAAATAGTCTTCTAAAGGCAGTGTCCACATATTTTACATTCTCAAACATTTGATCACTGTTTTTTGGAGATGGTGTTTTATGTTCTTTTATAATTCTATCTAATAATGTTTTCCAAGATCGATACTTATGTTGTTGGGGGAGAAATCTATAATTTCCAAAAATAACTGTTTTCAATCAACGTTTCACCCTAATTTATTGTGTACCCTTTTCAAAAACGAGACTCCCTTAAGTTTATTTAATGTTATGTCCTGAAAAATTTCAATAATCAATATAGTCTTTAATTATTCTGTAGAACATGACTCTCAATGTGAAATCTTTATTTTTTTAATCATCATACAATGTAACACCTGAATACCATAATAATTTTAAATCCACTATCAACGGAGATAAATAAATATCAATACCATTACCCATTTTTTTGGGTCCTGGTATAAGAATAGATAACATGATGTATTTTAATTTCATGCATGACCATAGTGGAAAGCTATAATTTACAAACATAACCAGCCATTTATTGTGAGTGCTTCTTTGAAAACCAAAAGTATTCACTCAATCTATCTATAATTCCAGATGAAGGATTCTCGGCTCATTTCTAAATTTACGATACTCATGAAAAATTTTGTTCCACTACAAAGATTATGTCAGGTGACATAGTTTCCCTTATATATTTTTATATCTGTATGCCACATCAATTTTCCTATACACTCCCCACTTCCATATAGTCACATAAACCTTGGAATGACTGGAAGGCACCATAAAACTTTCATAGGATCAGATTCATCTTTCTTGTATCGAGAAGCGCCACACTTTGGGAATTATATAATTGATTTTTGGTCTATGAAAAATAGTATACAGTCATTTGGGCATGCATGTATTCCTTCAGAGATCATACCCATCAAGCATAGAATTATTTTCGCATAGTATATTTAGATCAAGTTCTCTTTATCTTCTAGGAACATTTCATTCAAGAGAGAAAGCAGTCCCCAAAAAATAGAATCACTCCATTAATTCCCTACATTCAAATTATATATCTTCTTTATGGTTGAAAATGATGAATATTTTTTGAAACCAGCATACAATGTCATTTTTGAAAAACTATTAAACTTCTAAAACAATTTTGGAAAATCATTAAGTTCATCTTCAACTTTCCATGACATTTACTCAATACCATCTTCGTCATCAGTCACATATATAATCAAATAATTGATATGGTCTTCTTTATTGTCCACACCTGTAATCATATCAGATGATCCATAAAACACAGTGTAACCCCATCCACAATCTACATTCTCTCTTTACATGTGTTTATTCTATCATTTATAACATTTATCTAATCCGTTAAGGATCGAGTGTTATTCCAACTTCTTTGTTGTGATTATTGTTGAATGAAAAAAAGATAAACATAAAGGATCTGATAGGGTTATATTAATTATCTTTTTCAAACATGATCAACTCATTCACTCCATCTTCATACACTTTTTTCATAGAGTTAGAATCCAACCATTCGTTATTCATATCCATCTTAATTTATTCGTTAAAATTAATATTTTAAAAAATAAATACCCAAAATATGTTCAACTAGGGTCCCATAAAACTATACATCCCGCTTAAAAGATCAAAAGGAACCACAATAAGACAAAACAAACCCAAACCTATAAAAATAGGTGTGTTGTAAAATTCCAATAGGTCACCACAACCTACCAAATATATGATATCACTTTTGTATTATGTTCTAAAAAATCTAGTGTGGAATACATTAGAAAAAAAAATTTTCTATAATGTTTTACCAAATCAGTAGTAAAACATAAAAGTGTGTTAAAACCCTTTTTATTGGATTTTTATTAAATGAAAATAATAACTTGGAATAAATTCCCTCAATCAAAACCCCTCAGAAAAATCAGCATATTAAAATACAACTTTAAAATATTTCATAATCACCCATTTTTGAAATACATATTTTAAAACTCAAAATGGCTTCCAACCATCCTACAGTTTTCTAAAACATGTTTGAAGACCAACCATTTCCATAAAACTAGGCATGGTGGACTAAAACCACACTTTTAAAACTCACACATTCTTGGAGTTTCAAATAAAAACCATTCTATCTTATTTCATTTGAGAAATGTTTTAAAAATAATTATTAAAATAGTTTGAAAAAAAACATCAAAATCACACTTTCCTTTTTCCCTTCATTAAAAACCACTCACAATCCATTTTCAATAAATTTTAAAAGAAAAATATACAAATATGGAATAAGTAACATGGTCAAGTACAATTATGTAATTTCACACAACATAGAGAAACCAATAAGAAAATATGATCCAAATTATAGTAGAAATAGTGGGGGATATAACAGAAGCATAGAGATAAAACCCCCTAAATGATAATAAAAATGAATCTAGTATCATAGACATCATCACTCTGATGTATTAAAAAAGGACATGAACTATAGATAAGGAAAATAGGTCTCCACTAATAATCCAATATACACACCCCGATGTCTTATCAAACATGGCCATCAATAATAAATATCCTTACATGAGATCACAATCTACAATGATCATACAAGAATCAAAGGTTATTTATAGGGTGTCACACCTTTTATGAAAACTTGTTTTTTTATAAAATTAAAAACGGGTCTTCTCTTTTAAAAACTTGATTTGAATGCCAAAGAGTTCTATCATTTACAAAATCTATCCCAATATACACTTTGGACCAATTTTATAAAAACACCTTTTGATACTCAAATGGGAATTTACACTACCCTTTAAATAGACATTGAAAAACATTCGAAGAAACTATAAGTTTTAAAATTCAATCCACATGGTAAAACACATCATTTTAAAATAATCAATCTCATTTGTAAATATTAAAAGATTTAAACACTCTAAAACATTGATATAAAAATTGAAAAAGGCTAAAAAAGTGGTTTCAAATAAATATCATAAGGGTCAACTCACCACTTTAAAAATAAAACAACATTTTTCAACATTTTTAACACTTTAAAATCATGAAAAATCTAAGTATGAAATCAAATTAACTCAATAATAGTTTTAAAAACATCAATTCAGTGATTACCACAAATTTTAAAACGAAAAGAATTATTTTATAGAACTATTTTAGGCATTTTACCAAACACTTTTCATCAAATATCATTCCATAATAAGGGAAAAACCACATGTAAAACACTATTAATCCCTCAAGGGAACTCATATAGTTATAAGTAGTAATAATAATTGGACGAAATTTCATATCCCTAAGAAATTTGTTCATTAATTGTAATCTAGGATATTTTATCTTCTATGTTTTTGAGGAACCTGACCAATTTGTCTTGATGAAAGAGGTGAATCAGGTAGATAAACAATTAGATTGTCATGTCTTCATCACCACTAATGAATATTATAGAGAATTAAAAATAAATTTGGATAATGATAATGTTATGATGTACACGATCAATGTATAATCCAAAAGGGACACTATGGAAAGTCATGAGCATATGGGATTAGAATAATGATTCACTACAAGAGAACTAATTTCATGGGATTCCTTTACTAAATTGTTTCTCTAAATATATGGTTTCACCCAAGTTAGAGGTGTGAAAATTCTTAAAAAACATGAGGTACTCATAATTAGAAATAATATAAAAGAGAATATCGATATTCGAGTTGAATTTAGTTTCATTGGGGGGGATAATAAAGTGTGGGTATAACTCATGGGGAGTATAAACCAGTACAACTATAAGTTTTTATGTTGGGTTTTATATGAGGTATAAACCATAAAGATTGGAGTTTTAGTGTTAGAGGGAATATATCCCAGTGGGGGTGATACGGTTTTTATACTCAAAAGGAATATAACCATATCATTATCTCTTGTGATTATTTTGAGGTGTGTATGGGGTATTTATAGGAAAACTTAGATAACTGTTTCTTAAAAAAGATGACCATGAGGAAAAGATGAGGCCATGTAGGACATGAATAATCGTAATGGTGTCTGATATCAACATTGGGATAATATAGATGTGTAGGGTGTCAACATTGGATACTCATACCCCAAATGTGCTTTGTGGAGGGTGAAAACATTCTATGATCATCTGCTTTGGGAATGGGGGTTCTGCTTCACGGACATGACACCACTTCATGAGTAAGATTCTTCTTTTCAAACTTGGTGATTCTTCACAAAGGACTATTTTTTTACTTTCTAGACATTTATTTCTCTATCTATATCCTATCAACTTCTAACCACATGCTCCATCCTTTTATTTTACAACAATTTATATACTTTCAATATTTTTAAATCTGTATGGATTTGTGGGTATCAACGTATGATCCACCACTAAATTTGGTTTAATTTTAATGAATATAATTTTATTTTGTGGAGTATTGGTGGCCCAAACATCTCTAAGTAGTCCATGAAGAGAAGGTACTCCTATATAAATGTGTAAATGGATCCATCATTTGTTGCAAAAGTCAGATGAAATTAGTGCATGTGGATTCTCTCATTTTTTCAAAATGGAGCATCTCTTCATGGTAGATATTTTTACAAACCACCCTACCGATAATATACTATTAGGGTTCACATTATGATATCCCATTTTCATAACACGTTATAGATTTCATAAATTTTATGTGATCTTGTTAAGTGATATGTGAAAAATAAAGGATTTTCTATATTTTTTATTTCCCTTATTCCAAAAAGTAAATTTTTTTATTCCTTATTAGAAAACATGACACAAAAAATTCACATTGTCTACTAGAATAAGACGCTGTTAGATTGTTGAAAGATTAGATATTAGAAAATTTCAAATCATTCTACCAAAACACTATTATCTATTGGATCTAACGTGGTTAATATTTCAAGATTAATTAGTGTAAAATAGGACTTCTATATATTGATTCTGATTTCCAATGGACTCACGCATTCAAACACCATACCATGGGTTCCAACTCTAGATGGGTAATGAAAAGTGTTAATTCTTTCTACCCACTGCTACAAATCCATTATTTGTAAATCCACAGTTATCCATAATCTAGTGTGGGAATTGAGTTGGGATCCTTTCCCCTAATGATGATAGTGAGTAATGAGATCTGAAAGGGGCTTACCTTTCAAAGAGTGATGGAGGCAAGGAGTGACGGTGGTAGGGAGCGATGCCAGCATGGATGGAAGGAAATGGTGGAGGGAGTGATAGCAGTGGGAGAGATAGTGACATGGAAGGGAGCAACAATGATGGTGACAACGATGGTGAAGGTGATTGCGACGATGAGGATGATAGGGGGAGAAGGTGGTGGGGTAGGGAGAGACAATAGTGGGGTAGGGAGAGACGGTAGCGGGGTAGCATTACAAGTACCGCAAAAGATTTGAAGGCAGGATGGAAGGAGACTATTAAGGTTATTTTTATAACATCGGGGAATACATTTATCAACAATTTTTAAAAATCATTCACAAAGGTATGTATTATCAATGCTAAAATAGAAAGCACTTATAAAACATATATTTATCAGCACTTTTTTAGCACTGATAAAGACACTATTTATTAATGCTAAAAAACACTAATAATGATTAAATGTTAAAAATTTATTTATATTATTATATATATTTATAAAATTTTATTTATAATAAAATTATATTTATTATTTATATTTATAACTATAAATAAATCAATATTTAATTATATTTATATAAATAATAAATATATTTATATATTTATATATCTTTATAAAATTATAAAAAATATTAATGAATAATTATATATTTATATCTATAAAATTATAATAAATATATTTATTATTTTTATAATTATATATAATAAATATATACAATTTATGTATTTATTATAAATAATTAGAAATGTATATTTTTTATAACTATAAATTTATATATATTTTTTAAATATTTATAACATTATAATAACCGTATTTATTATATTTATAATTATATATATATATATATTTAATATATTAATTATATATATTTATAAGATTATAAATATAATAAATATATTTTCTATAATTTTCTAATTATATATATATATATATATATATATTTAAAATTATAACTTTAAAAATATGTAGTAATAATTTAAAAATTATAATCAACATTTACTTATTTATAGTTATTATTATATATATATATATTTAAATAATTATAAAATTAAAATAACAATATTTATTATACATACAATTTTATAAATATAATATATATATATTATAATTTTATAATTCTTTAAATATATCTATATTTATTTACAATTACAATTATAATTATTCGTATTTATTTATACTTATTTTTATACTTTTATAAATATATTTATTTAATTATATATATTTATTAAATCATAAGTATAATAAGTATATTTATTATATTTATTATAATTTTATTTATTTTAATATATATATATATATAAGTATAAATAAATATATGTTTCTTTTCTTTCTTGGGGGAAGTACTCACTCATCGTCACTTCGGCGCTCCACGATGCCCTAGCCATTGATTTCATTTTCCACGGTCCCTCCCCCATCCGGGGGGGGGGGGGGTATTCCCTTCTCCCCCCTCCATCCCTCACCCCCCTCCCTTTATCACCTTCTCTGACCCAAATCATCTCCTACCCTTCCCTGCGATTGAAAATTTCCCGAAAGTGGCTGATCTCTTCAATGGATACCCTTAGGTTCCTATTTCGATGGTGGAGTTCACAGAGGCCCTGAACTTGTTAAATATGTCCTTGGTTTTGTGTTTTACTCTTTGTCACCCTCCGATGGATGTTTTTGATTGCTTCATCTCTAGCGATTGAGGTTTGTGTAACGTGGCGATTTTCAGCCTCCTTGACAGGCATCATATTTTGATCTGCTTCACCATTGAAGCATATTTGATTATGATAGGGTCTTAAGATCCTCACATATTCAAGGTATCTTATTTCTTTCTATTCATTTGGTCATGTTATCTTCATATGAAGCATGACTTTCTGCATATGGGGATATGGGTAAGCCTCCACGAACTCCCCCTGCATTTTTAGAATTTCTCTATTATACGTAGGTCAGGAACTTGATAAGCCATTTTTTATGCACAGACAAGAGAACCAATGTGGTGATTCACCCTATTTCACTTTCTATATTAGTGGTGAACAATGTTTCCATACCTACAGTTGATTGGGTATAGTTCTCAGTTGATGAAGAGTTTCGGTATAACCAGAGGGTTGTATTTATATCGTGGTGCAATTTCTACTTGTTGTTCTATCTCATGGGTCATTTAGCCACTTTTTGTCACCGGGGGTGTAGGGGTGGGAAATAAGATGAGTTTGTGGATCGTCCCCTTGTTAAGAAGAATGTTAAGTCGGGTTCTATGTGTCTGAGAGTTAAGGATGTTTTTGAAAGATTGATGCATGATCTGGGTGCTCCCAAGTTGGCAGAGCCGAACTTGGGAAGTCATTTACCTATGAATTCTCCCCCTTTTTCTGAAATAGTTATGAATAGAATAAGTGTAGGTGGTTAGGTGAATGATTAACTCTCAAATAATGGTGGTGTTATTTCTTAGGCTGATGTTAGGGTACTCAAAGAGACTCAGACCTCTATGGGGAATGATACAGTCTCCATGAGCCTAAGGGTTCCTATTTCACGCATGGCTGCAAAGCCTATTTTGATGCATAACCACTTCTTGAATCTGAATGAGGAGGGAATGGAAAATGTGGATCTAGAGGGATGGAAAACTGCCATTCCAAAATGGAAGTGCAAGCAGGTCAGAAGGCTTTCATATGAGGAGGAGGCAGGTGATCTTAATGGGCTCTCGCAGTTATGTTTGGTCTATGAGCAGGAGGCTTTAGTCTGACCTAGCTCAAGTAATGGTAAACAAGGGATTCTCTTGACTAGAAATCTTTGGGTTCCCAAGGATGGAAAAAAACCACGTCCTCTGAATGATTAATTGAATACTCAAAATATAATAGTAAACAGATCGTCAGGTAGGACATGGTGTAATGGATTAGAGGTTAAATTTGGGTAAGCTTCTGTGTATCTTGGTGTGGAATCAGTATCTAGTATGAAGAGAAAGAAGAATACTTTTGAGGATTAAAAATCTCCTACAGCTAGCACTACAGTGAAGGAGATATCTCAGTTGGACTCGACATATTAAAGGGAGGGAGGGAATTTGGGAGCGTGGAACGAGGCACTCTTACAATAGGTTCTTTACACCAAGGAGGGACAATACAGGCTATTAGGTCAGGAGGCTAGAATTTTTTAAACTACTTTGGCAATCTTGATTAACCCACAACAAGCTATTGATGATGCGACCATGGATAAATCATGGTACCTTCTCATGTACTCAGAGTAAGAGATATTGGAAGAGGTATTGATCTTTCATACTTCAAATGAGGAAGTGGAAAGGATGAACAATAGGCCAATACAAGTGGTCAAAAACAAGGAGTAGGGATATTGGGTCGACAAACAATATTTAATTATGACCAGAGGCTTCAACAATAAGAAGATATCGGTGGAGGAGTTCTTGCAAGAGTGGGGTAGTCTAGCATCTCAATTCGAAGAGACTATCAAAGACGAGCCAGATAAAAACATACCAGATTTGTCTTGGATATTATTTAGGGAGGTCGCGTCAAGTAGTTTTAAGAAAGTTTTTAATAATGTTAGTGTCTTCTATATTATTTGATTTTTTTCAAACACACTGTTTATCAATTTTTTCAATAAAAGGGTTTTCTAATAAAAAAATTAATTTGTGGTGAGGTGATATATATATATTTAAATAATTATAAACTTATTGGAAACATATTTATGTTTTTTTTATAATTTTATTAATATATATAATTAATATTAATATTATAATATAATAATTACTTAAATATATATATTTATTTAAAATTATAATTATAATTTTTTTTATTTCTTTATAAATATTTGTATTTATTTATAAATATAATAATTTAATTGTACATATAAATAACATTATAATTAAAATAAATATATTTTTTATAATTTTATAATTATTTAAACAAA
Organism: Viscum album; assembly: GCA_963277665.1. Taxonomy (NCBI): domain Eukaryota; kingdom Viridiplantae; phylum Streptophyta; class Magnoliopsida; order Santalales; family Viscaceae; genus Viscum; species Viscum album. Next base: position 343,348,184 of record OY728135.1, read on the forward strand.
TATTAATTTATTTTAAATTAAAACTATAAAAAAAATATATTTAATTATGAATGCGAATGGTGTGGGATCGGGAGATATGCTTCAATGGGAGATCTAATAGAAACTAGGGTTATCCAAGATGTTGATTCTGTAATTTTTTTAGTTCTGTGTAGGTGAAGGGTGGTGATATTGATGCTCGGGGAGGCGTACATGGATATTGAGAATCATGGATAGGTCTGGGTGATCAGAATGCTAATGCGATGCACATGGGTGGGACACTACTTGTTGTATGTGATTCGAGGGCTACTGGTTTGGGCTCTCAAGGCACGATCTTGAATTGTGGCATGCCTTGTTTGGTGGCTACTATGAGGGATGCATTTTTCAATTCATCATTGGTTGTAGATATAAATATGACGGTTAATTTAAATGACTTGGAAGCATATAAGAACTCTTCTATAGGTAGAATATTGAAGAAGGGATCTTTTTCTCTTGTGGTGGCGAATCCAGTGGCTTTTTTTTATTGATTAAGAATGGGAAAGAAATCCCTAATCGTGCGGCTTGTTCTTGATAAAGGAGAATCTCCATGGAAGCTTGATGATATGTTTCATTAAATTTTCTCTATTTCGGGATTCTTGGACTGAAGGTGCATTTCACTAGGCCAAGAATTTTTCCATTGAGTCTTCGTTTTGGATGAATGCAATGCTTTCAATTGGACTTCTCGATCTATCTTTTTGAATAATGGATATTTCCACCTTCATGAATGGTCTCTCAAATTCAATGTCTTGTGGGTGAGAAACTTTTTTGCTTGGGTATGGAATCGTTTTCATGGTCTCAATTGGGTGTTGTGGCATCCCAAGATTTTTCATGACATTTCCCTGGCAGTTAGAACTCTGATTCATCTTGAAAAAGAAACTGAGAATGTTCATTTTAGTTACTATGCTAGACTGTTGGTTGAAATTGATCTCAACTCTACTCTAATTGACAATGTAACACTTTTTACCCCTTCTGATGATATTCATACTGTGGTCGAATATGAGAATATTTAATATTTTTGTGTGGACTTCATGGCTATTGGGCACTCTTTGGTGACTTGTAAGATAAATATTCTATGTGGAGAATGTGGCGTTAAGGGATATCCTTCCAAGGATTTCCAGAAGAATGCATTGGTAAAGGATTTGAATATGTAAAATAACTTGACTAAGGGAATATTTGGAAAGGCCATGTTGGATGATTATGGGAATTCTAAAACTTGAGTTGATAGTTTTGTGGATGTTGAGACTTATATCAATCTGGTTCGTAGTCATGCATAGCATAATGAGTCCCTACCTAAGGATCACAACTCATTCTGATAAGTGCTTCCATGTGACTTGAATAAGAAGGAATCTAGAAGATAGGTTTTGGTACTACCCCCAAACTCAATTGTGGTTGGTGATACTATTCAATGAAGTTTTAATGATCACTCTGTTTTACATGATCAATCTTTCTAGAATCCTGATGTGATTGCCTCAGTAGGTGATGTGTGTAAATCTATGGGGAAAAATAGGCAGCTGATGGTGGATCTTTGGAGAAAGAAATGGATCCCTAATTACTTGATGATGATGAAGTTCACCAACTTGATGATCAACATGTTGATTATGAAAAGTTGAATAAATACCTTGTTAAATCAAAATAGAAGGTGAAATATTAGGACATTTCTGATGTGAGTAATGAGATGAGTATTGTTTCCTATCATCTTAGATAGTCCCCTTCACAGAGCAAGGGTATGGTACATGTTACCTCTTATGTGATCACTCTGCTCCAGTAGAAATGTGACAAATGGGATTCTCATAAGGATTAGGCCCTCATGAAGATCAACATTTCTAATTTTGAGAGGGAAGAGATGAGAGGGGATTGGTAATAAGTTTTGACCTAGAAGCGGGGTCAACACCCAAACAATTGTTGCCGAGTATGTGGCTGTGATGATTTTTTAGGTGGATGAGGATGTGGAAGAAATGTTTCTACGACGTATTCTTCCAATGGGATCTTTCTAGAGTAGAAAAAGATCGAGGAGAATTATTATGTGCTCTTTAATCAAAAGAACTCATAGTTAGAGTCAGAATTAGCTGATGACAATGAGGAATCTAATCATGATTATGGACATGTTCATGATTTTTGGATGAGGGCATGCCCTTTTATTTAAGCTCTTCCATTCTCTTTCCTATTTCTTCTTTATTTCTCTAATAAAATCATCCCCGCCTATCTCATGAACATTTTGGGTAAATGTATATTTATTTTTAATTAAGAAATTATAATAAATACATATTTATTTATAGTTATAAATATATATACATATATATTTAAATAATTATAAAATTATAACAATTTTATTTATTATATTTATAATTTTATAAATATATATAATTAATATATTTATTATAATTTTATAATTATTTAAATATATCTATATTTATATAGAATTAAAATTATAAATATTTGTATTTATTTATAAATACTTTACATATTTATAAATATATTTATTTAATTACATATATTTATAACTTTATAAGTATAATTAATATATTTATTATAATTTTATAATTATTTACATTTATATATACATATATTTATAATTATAAGTATAAATAAATATTTTTCTAAATATTTTTTTTTATAATTATAAATATATGTATATATATATATTTATTTATTTATAAACTTAGTATAGATTAATAGTATTTAATTTTATATTTATTTAAATATAGATATATATAGTTATAATTAAAATTGTAAATAAGAATATTTAAATGTATTTTTATATATTTAAAATTTTATAATAATAAATAGAATAAATATATTTATTAATTAAATTTATTTATTGTAATTTTATAAGTATTTTTGACAACATAATAGATTCATGAGTATAACCTGAATGAATGATATACCTAGTAATTTATAGATCATAAAAAAAGTCCTCACATATATAGACATCAGGGATAATAATAAGGGTGTATTGAATAAACAAACATTCATAATGAATACATAACCTATGCATGTCAATTATACTCATGCATTAGTATATTTACCGACCAAATTCACGGAAAACATATATTTATTTAAATAAATATTTTTCTATTTATTCCAAAAGGGCTCATGAGCTAGGAGAACCTACTCCTACAAAAATTTATTTATAAATAAAAGAAAAACCTGAATGATAATGGAAATATTCAAACAAAGGGAAAGTCGTCATCCAAAAAAGAAAACTAAAAATTATTATTATCAAGACCATGTCCAAAATCCGAGATTTCATCAGCTGATTTCCATTCTGACTATGAATTCGTATCATTAAAGAGAACAAATTACTTTCCCCTAAGTTTAACCTACTCCAGAGTGAGATCCCTGGAAGAAGACTGGGCAGACCGACCATGTCAATCTCCGCCATTCCCTTAGCAACAATTTTTTGGTTGCTGACCCTATTTCCATGTCTTAGTTTGTTTTCAAGCTTGTTATAGTTCTTTTCTCTCCGAATGAGGTATATTCTTGATGAGAGTCTTCCCATTAGATTTTTTCAGTTGAGGAGATTTCCCATGTGAAATATCCTTCATATCTAGGGAGACATATTTCTCCATCATGTTCTTTCCTTTTCCAGATAAGGAATACCTCTGCCCCAGTTCCTCATCCACTTCATTCTAAACATCACTTTCAAAATTAGTTTTCCCAATGTCTACAATATTAGGAAATTTTTCATCCACATTTAGAATGGTTCCTTATTTGGATCCATTGAGGAAATATTTGAAAGAAACACTATCACCTTCAATTTCTCGACTGCATTCAACCCATTTTTGCATCAGTATAACGATATCTAATCTCCATTATTGAAGGGGATTCGTCGTTTTTCTGGTCTGACATAGGTGCTGCATTCTTCTTCAAGTCGGCATCTAAATTTTTTCCCACTCAACAATGGTGCGATTATTCACAGTTTATTTCTTCAAAAATTTCTTACCAGTAGGCTGGGAGGTTCCTACATTTTTTACTTGAATATTTTAGAGATTCTTTCAATTGGATACCTCATTCCCTACAACAATTCATAACTTATAGAATTATGGGATGAATTCATATTCCAAATTAACATTAATTTTTTCACCATTTTCAACTATATTCATAGAATTATGCAAAAGATTTAGCATGTCAACATCTATAAGGACTCTAGAAAAGTACCCAAATTTCCCTTCAAAAACGTTCTCATCCATCTTAATGCATGAACCAATACAGAAGAAAATATCATTAAGAATTACATTATTCCAAAGAACCCAGTTGAGACCATGAATTATTGTCCCGATCTAAACAATTGTATGTTTTTTTGAATGTGGTTAAAAATTCATATCCCAAGAAGAAACATAAAGGATCCTAGGATTAAGCACATAAAAACTGGAACTCCAAGAACAATCCCTATCATCCTCATTAAATAATTTTAAATGAAAATAACATCTTTCAATATAAAAAATCCACCACTGGGAAATGCCCCAAATCCGGGAGAGTTGTGATTTTAACCTCATCAGTATTCAACTTTTTATCACCTTTAGTAAGAATAAAACACCCAATAAATGAAAATAATACATGCATCTAACCTATCTTTAAGAGCATGAGAATTTTCAATGACTATGAAGACCCCATTTCTAGATCTAGAAATATGAGGCTTCATAGATACATGAGTACCTTCATTATCTTCTATTTTTGTTTGGATAAGGACCACATGAAAAAAAACCCTTGAACATGCGCTTCAACAAGCGATGCCCAAGATCAAGAAGAAAATCAAATCATCCCAAGAGCTCAACCCTTGAAGCCACTCCATTAATCAAAATACCACCAAGAGCTCCATCTGGAGTTGAAATGACCCCTCCCAAACTTGATGGTAAATCAATCCCCATCATCGCTCCATAAACAACCAGATTTTTAGAAAAGTTTACTTCCTACAAGATTGTAGAGGGAGGCCTCAAATCCAAAACCCTAGTAACCCCATGATCTCCAGGCACTCCTTTAATATCCTCTCATCCATCTCTTTATCTACTTATAATTATATATATATATATATATATATATTTCAAAACTATTTATATATAATTATTAATATTTAATTATAAATATATAATTACAAATATATATTTATAAATATATAAATATAAACATATAATTATAAATATTTAATTATAAATATATAAAAAAATATTTATTAATGAATAAAATTTATAATTATCTTATAATTATTTAAATATATGTTTATTTAATTATAATCTTCTATTTTTTTATGGAGAAATTATATATATATATATTTAAAGTTGAATTATTAAATAATTATTAATTATAAACATTTGTTTTTTATTTAATGTATATAAATAAAAAATTGTTTCTTAATATAAATATCATATTTTAATATAATATGATAATATTTTTTAACAAATACTTTTTTCAGTACTAATAATAGTGATGATAAATATACCCTTTATCGATGATTTTTTTAGTGCAGATAAGTTGTGGATTTATCAGAGATTTTAGCTAGAACTGATAATGCCCCCCCCTTTTATCAGCACCTTTTCCATAGCACTGATAAAATTTAGTGATTCCCTTGTACTGATATGTGGTAGTAATAAACAATATATTACAATAGATGTCTAGTTAGGTAATAAAACATTAATCCAGATGTACCGCCAATGTGGAATTTCAATAAGTATAAGTAGCACTCATTCAAACTAAATAAATAAATAAAAGGTGATGTGGTAGTTATCTAGAGTCTATATCGGAACTTATTTTGTATTATAAGTCCAACGTCATCAACAACCATTCGTCAGGATGTTTCCTTTCTCTATGCCCATGATTATGAAGTCTACTCACACACCGAGATTCTAGTGTAGGTTGTGAGTATAAAACTACTATGACACCCCAGTATATCCTTAACATAAGTAAACATATATATAGAGGTATATGTCATTATGGAAATGTAAAGGTGTATACAAGCATACAACTAATCAGATATAATGAGTGATTTTGCACAAAATAACCTACCATGAAGCCCGGTCATACCTATGTTGGAACCATGACAGTAGAATTTCATAAGTAGGCATCATATGAAATAAGGACAACAAACATTATGACTTTATGGAAAAAATTCATTCCCAACATTAATGGAAATTTACACCCATGAATTATGATTTGTTTCTCTACTTAGATGGAAAGAATTTTTGGAATGCCTAAAACAATGGAACTCTACACATATGTACGGATGTATTTCCATTAGTATTTCATATTGGCATCTGGAACCTATTCTAATGGATTATGTTACTCTCTATTCCATGGGATGATTACATTCCAATATACGTTACTATCCATATAGTATCTGGAGCCACAATATATGATTCAGGTAATCCAATCTCCCCCTTTAAGAGGCCAATTAAGTTCGTTAGAGCCACCAGTCAACATGTAAACTAAAACAGAGGTTCCACCAACTATGGAAAATTCTGCATGTAAGTAATGACAAAGAAAGGATAAATATATCATAATAAGTATTTCACAAGCTAGGAAATAACCACATATAAAGTGAGATATAGAAATGAACACACATCCCATACCAAAAAATAGTCTCATGGGAATCCCATGTATACCACCATACCATATCATGAAAAGTTATCGATACTATGAAAATTCACACATGTGAAGCAAGTCGAACAACTCCATCCAAGGTCCCAATATGGTAATGAAAAACTACCTTTATCATGTTGATTCTAATTTACAAGATGTACTGATGGAAGATAACCATATCACACCCACATACCAATGTTCATTTGAACAATTCCCAATATATCATAATAGTGCCTCTATAATATGAATTCAAGGAAGGGATAATGTCAAGAGTTAAGATTCACATAAATATACTAAAAAAGATCTTTCACCAAAGGAATTTATTGGATCAATCAATAGTAAGTAAAAAACTATCATAATTCAACACTGATATATCAATCAAGCATGAATCCTCTATTACATTTGATTGGAGATTCATTGATCTCTCTAATATGGCTTAAATAAAAGATCAATTTGACAGAAAGAATGATAATTTGTCTTTGAATTTATAGATATTACCATGAAGGATCCCAACAGATTAATATAAACATCAATTTCCAAGAGGAGAGGAAAATAATTCCTAAAGAAATAGGGGAGAGATCTTAATAATAATCTGGTCCCAATATGGTTTGATTAGGGTGAGATTTGTTCTAATAATAACATTAGAGTAAAATGATGAAAATTACATTAATAATGAAAATATTTGGGCACCACTGGAAAGCCGGTGACTTTCCCTTAGTAGGCTGGTGTGTAATACCCTAAGATATTGTGAAATTTTATTCAAATTAATTTAATCTTTTTGATATTTTTCATTTCACACAAAACTAAATATAGATTTTGTTACAGGAAAGCACTAGGTTGGTATTTCATTATAAAAAACAAAAATATAAGAGTTAGATACATGAAATAATTATATTATCCTGTGTTGTAAACAACACTATGTTTTTCTAGTATTGAACACAATATAAACTCCCTTTGGTAACTTTTGTTACCCATAAGGCTAAGTATTTATTTAAATAAAATAAAATATTAATGTTATTTTAAAAATACAATTATAGCTACCACCTAGATGTTGGTATAGAAGTTACAAATAAGATTAAATTATTTGTGAAAATATGATTTAAACATGTATATAAAATTAATCCTTTGGTTATCAATTAGTAGAAGTTAATATATGAACTATTTTAAAATAAAGAAGTTTTTTTTCTAAGAAAAAAATTCTTCTATGTTCAAACAAAATTTTATATCAATAAATTAAAAAATCTCTTTTGATTAATGTTTTAAATAAAATTTATGTATTATATATTCATTCAATATTTTCAATACCCATATAATATATTTTATAGGTATAATATGAAAATAAATCTAATTTTATGAATAAAAAGATGTATTTTTCTAAAAGGTAATGTTATAGCCTTTTAACGATGAGCCCATTTTAAATATTATTTCAGAAATTTATATAATTTTATTTAACAAAAAAATAGTATTTTTGGAATGAGAATATTAGAATTTACTTTTGGTGAATATTTGATATTTTTATGAGAAGTTTTACTTTTTTATAAACAGTAAACAAATACTGAATTTCAATTCAAAACATATTTTTAGTCTAATTTATTTATATAGTTAAATTATATATTAGGTTTTTTTTCTAAATTATTATTACAAAAACTAAACATTAATTAATAAAGATTTGTTCATTAGAACCAATTTCACATTGAAACTAGATATAAAAATATTTCAATATTTTAAACTTTTACACTTAAAAAACGTGTTGTCACAACATGTCTGTGCGATTAATTTTAAAGTAATTAATGTCACTTATGCGATTAGAATTTGGGAAAATTAAATTACAATACATAATCATCATAATTTAAAATGTCTATTGAGGTCAACTTAGTTGTTAACCAAAATTATTAGTAAAATTTATTAAAATTAATTATTATGATTAAGAAAATAATTAGCCTAACAGAGGACTAAACCATGAACATATAGCCCAAAATGACATAAATTGTTTTCCAAAAACCATTTTATGGACATATTTTGACCATGTATTTTGTTTTATAGAAATTTTAAAATTATTTATTTCACATGATGTAAGGGATACCTCACAATAATGTTTATATTTTTATATTTACAAGAATGTCACTCCTCCACTATAAAAGGGAACTCCCCCCCCCCCCCCGCATCCTTATACTCACAAAAAATATTGTATCCTCCAAAATTTTCTAAAATATCCTCCGAAAATCCCTCCTGTATACCCAAAAACATCCCTTTTGGTATAAATCTGACTGAGGAAGCCCTTTGGTGAAAACCAAAAAGCGTAACTCGGTGAAGAGGTAACATCCTCCCACAAGATCTTTCATTTTATTTTCATTATCCACCCCTAAATTACACTTCTAGAAATCATGGTTTTCCCAACAGTTGTATACCAATGGTTTGCATTAACCTTTGGTATTGATCTATAAAAACTAAATTTTCCCAATGGTTTGATGAAACCGTTGGGAAAGATTGGTAGAAAATTAGTTTTCCCAACGGTTTCATCAAACTGTTGGGAAATATGGGGGAAAAACAGTTTTCCCAATGGTTTAATGAAACCGTTGGAAAAACTCTATCTTTACCAATGGTTTTTAAGAACCATTGGGAATGATTTCCCCCAAATACAGACCAGTCGAACCCCCACCCAGCCCGATTGCAGACAGAACCTAATCGAGCTCCTGAATTCCTCTCGGTCGTGACACTCTTTCCACCCAAGATCCATATTCAATCAAACAAAATCTTATTTCACACTTCAAATTAGTATGTGTTACCTTATTTTTTGGGTGTTTTATGTTTTCATTTAGGCTAAATTAGGGTTGTTGTCTACGGAACCCTTGGATTTGTTTTATGTTTTTTGTTCTACACATCAAACATGGTAAAGGGTTTTTTAGTGGGGTGATATGGTACTTTTGGTGGAATTTATTTGGGTTGAAAATTGGATTTTGATTTGGATGAATTTATGTTTCGATTTGAGGTTGGGGAGGGTGTGCAGATGGGATGGGGGAGGATGTCGAGGGCTATCCATGTGGGGTGGGGGAGGGTATGTCTAGGTAGGGTGGGGAGGGGGATGGGTTGCCCAAATGGGGTGGGGGTAGGGTTGTTTGGGGTGGGGTGGGGTTTTCTAGGTAGGGTGGGGGAGGGGCTATCTAGGTAGGGTGGGGGAGGGGGCTGGGTTGTCCAAATGGGGTGGAGGTAGGGCTGTTTGGGTTGGGGGAGGGGCTGTCTAGGTAGGGTGGGGGAGGGGGATATCTAGGTAGGGTGGGGGAGGGGGCTGGGTTGTCCAAATGGGGTGGGGGTAGGGCAGTTTGGGGTGGGGGAGGGGCTGTCTAGGTAGGGTGGGGGAGGGGTATGTCTAGGTAGGGTGGGGGAGGGGGCTGGGTTGTCCAATTGGGGTGGGGGTTGGGCTGTTTGGGGTGGGGTAGGGTGTGCAGGTTGGGTGGGGGAGGGTGTCCAGGCAGGGTTGTCCAAGTGGGGTGGGGAGGGTGTGTAGGTGGGGTGGTGGAGGGGTTGTCTAGGTAGGGTGGGGGGGGGGGGGGGATGAGTTGTCTATGTGGGGTGACGGTAGGGCTGTCTAGGTGGGGTGGGGGGGGGGGTGGATGGGTTTTCCTAGTGGGTTGTGGGGGTTAGGGGTGTCCAGGTATGGTGGGGGGGGGCTGTTCCAAGTGGGGTGGGGGTAGGGCTATCCACGTGGGGTGGGGGGGGGGGGGTACCGGGTTGTCCAAGTGGGGTGGGGTAGGGCTGTCCAAGTGGGGTGGGGGTAGGGCTGTCCAAGTGGGGTGGAAACCCTAAATTCAATGTCTTAATTGGATATTTTGTTTGTTTTATTAGGGATTAAGTTTATGAGGCATTCCCATTCCTATTATGAGTGGTTTTAATTAAAAGTTATGATGTTGGAACCATTTATGATGTGGTTGTCTCTATTTAATCTCATTTCCACTAACTTAACATTAATTTCTATATCACATTTGGTTTCTGTTTTTTTAATTTCTAGTTATGTTATTTGTGGTCGATGATTGTCTCATGATAATTGTTTTCAATGGTTTGGAGTAGAAATTGGGCATTTAATGTGACTTTTCCAAATGGGGGTGCCTTGAGAATACTCCAAATATTTGTTAAAAATGATAAAAGGGATTTTATTATTTAAAATGTATTTCGAAAGATATTTTCTATTAAGGTTCAATCCTATTGAATTGTTTATGACAAAATGACTTATAAAAACTATTTTTGCAGAATGGATAGAATTTAGATGTATGAAACCGATCAGATCTCAAGCGATTTTCAAAACAATTTGGAGATATTTATAGATTTTTCATTTCAAAATGCTTCAGATAGTTGTCGCATACACTGCCCATGTTCCAATTGTGTTGGTAGACCTTGGTTGAGCCATGAAGAAGTCATCTACCACATAACCAAAAATGGTTTTCTAGAAAACTACTTTGTGTAGTATCAGAATGTGGAGAAAATGAAATCTCAAATAGGTGATGATCGAAATGAAAGGACTAGAATGGAGAATTTGTTAGATGATTGGTTTCTGTTTATTTTTCATCATGAAAAAAAATGATTTTGAATCAAGAAGACTTTGATATGAGGACAACTGATTCATCTAGTGAAAATGATGATATTGATAGGGTGAAAAAATTGAATGATGCTGCCATGACTCCAGAATATCGACAATGTGATAAAATGAAAAAGCTGGAATTTTTAATCCGATTGTTTCATGGGAAAACAATGTATGGGATTTCTAATACAACAATTGATTACATTCTTACCCTCTTGAAGGATTTACTTCTAGATGATGCAGATATTCCCTCAAACAACTATATGTCATAGAAGTTAGTTGAGGAACTTGAATTTTCAAGAAAAAAAATTCATGCTTGCCCGAAAGATTTCTGTTTATTCTGGGAGGAAACCGCTGAACGAAATGATTTTATAAAATGTGGGACATCCCGCTGGAAGTCAAAATCTGCTGGGACACCATCCCGTGTTCCACAGAAAGTAATATGGCACTTTCTATTGATCCCCAGACTCCATAATCTTTTTATGTCTGATGACATATCAATAAAAATGAGATGGCATGATACCGAGAGAAATAAGACTAATGATGAGTTGGTTCATCCTGCAGATGGATTTGCATGGAAGATATTTGATTCTTGACATCCTGCTTTTGCAGCTGACGTGTGTAATGTGAGACTGGGTATTTTATGTGACGGTTTTAATCTGTTTGGGCATATTCTTACTTCACACAACACATGACCAGTTTTTATATACATTTATAATATTCCCCCATGGTTGTGTATGAAAAAACCTTTCACTTTCATGAGTATACTCATATATGGTCCTTCTAATCCTGACATTGATATTGATGTATACATGCAACCTTTAATAAAATAGTTGAAACTTCTTTGGGATGTGGGTGTGCGCACATACAATGCATGTTCAAAAGGCATATTTTAGATGTGTGATGTGCTTATGTGGACGATCATTGATTTTCCGGCTTATGCAATGATGTCTGGATGGAGCACGAAGGGAAAATTTTCATGTCCAATTTGTATGAAGAATACACGATCAAGAAGACTGAAACATCGTTGTAGTTTCAGTTTTATGAGACATCGATGATTCTTGCCAAAGAATCATCCATATATAATGAATCGTCAAAGATTTGATAATACCATAGAGACCGATGATCCACCACAGTGTATGTCTGGAACTGACGTGCTTAATGAATTGAAAGATTTCAGTTTTTCGTTCGGTAAGGGTCAAATGAAATCTAGAAAAAGAAAGATTGTTTCCACGAAAACCTGTTACAATTGGAGGAAGAGGAGTATATTTTTTTGATTTGCCTTATTGGTCAACCAATTTGTTACATCATTTCTTAGACATAATGCATATTGAAAAGAATATCTGTGAAATGTTGCTTTCGGTTCTTCTAAATGTCAAGGGGAAGACAAAAGATGATTTACGATCTCAGCGTGACATGGTGGATTGGGGCATCGAACCAGAATTACATCCAGTGCGTATCAGTGAAAATAAATGGAAACTTTCATGTGCTTCTTATGCGATGACACCTATGAAAAAAAACAATTTTTGGAAGTATTAGACACTATTAGAGTTCCTGATGACTATTCAAGAATCATATCTAAACGGGTCAAGAGAAGAGATTTGAAGCTAAAATATCTGAAGACTCATGATTATCATGTTCTACTACATGAGTTGCTTCCAATAGCAATCCATCATATTTTTTCCAATAATGTAAGGGTGGATGTTATTCGGTTGTGACATTTGTTTAAAGATCTTTGTGATAAGAAGTTTTCCAAGTCTTTCTTGAAAAAAATGTTGACAGATGCCCCATAAATTTTGTGTGAGTTAGAGAAAATATTTCCTCCATCATTTTCACATGCATGCTGCATCTGACTGTCTATATTCCCACTGAAATACTTCTCAGAGGACCTGTTTCTTTTCATTGGATGTATCCAACTGAAATAAATATGTTCACATTAATGTATTATGTCCGAAACAGAAATCATCCCGAAGGTTCTAACTTGAACGGTTACTTGGCTCAAGAATGTATGGATTTCTGCTTGATGTATTTGTCTGATCTTACTACAAGATTGAACAGACCAATGAGAAATGAAGAAGAATAGTATGAGAAAATTGAACCCATTTTCCATCACTTCCTCAAACAGGAGTAATTCCTGGATCATATACATTGAAGACATTAAGCCATGAAGAGCGTGAGATGGCACATCGCACAGTTTTGTTCAACTGTGATTTGTTCGATGACTATATTAGGTAACTAAATTGATTATGTATATCTTATATATATATCTGTTAAACTATTCATCTTTTTTATCTACAAAGAACATAAAACAATGATAAATAGGAAGCATCATTCTTTATCTTTGAAAAGAATAGATACTTTGCATATAAAATAGTTTTATGCTTGGTTAAAATTGAAGGTAAAAAAAATTAATGTTTAAAATAATTATATCAATATTTAATTAAGTTTAATAGTCATTTATATTGCTGGTATTGAGTTTTTCTGCTGACTCTTTCTCTGAGGAAATAAGAGCTTTGGATTTTGGTCATAATACTGTGGTTCATGACTATAAATCAATTGTTATCAATGGGTACAAATTTATTATCACTTAACGAGAAAAGAACATGAGAACACAACCTGATGGGGTTATGGTTACTGCCACAACAGATTATTATGCCAGTGCATCAGATAGTAGACCGCGATTTTAAAATGTGGGTTATTATGGAGTTGTTGAGAAAATAATAATATTGGATTATTACTCTCATGGAGGAGTCACAATGATGAAATGCCATCTATGACTCCCACTCTTGCTACCGAAGAACCATATGTGTTGGCATTAATGGATAAACAAGTTTTTTATGTCAAAGACCAACTTCAACCTGAAATTGGTGTCATAGTTGAAGTAATTCCAAGACATATTTTTGATGATGGTGATGATGGAATTGACACTATCCCTAGTTCCATTGTAACAAATCCATTTATTTATTTTGATGACTCCAATAGCTCAATTGTCACAGATGATTGTGAACCTGATGTTGTGGTTGAAAATATATAGAATCATTCATCCGTGTTCTGAATTATTTTGTTTTACCTCGAGTTGGGTTGTTAAGGTTGGTAATATTCAAATTGATTTAGTATTGATCACAAATATGTTTTAGCTGACTTGACCGTTATGTGAATTTTCAATGTTTATTGGTTGCAGTTTTATTTGAATTGCATTTTCTAATTTGGAATTGAAATGTACTCAAACATAGTCAAACAATACTTCTAACTTGGTGAACATTAAAACTTGTATGATTTATTAAATCCATTCAAGCTCTTATAAAACAATTTATAGCTGACTTGACCGTTATGTTAATTTTCAATGTTTATTGGTTGCAGTTTTATTTGAATTGCATTTTTAATTTGGAATTGAACTGTATTCAAAAATAGTCAAACAATATTTCTAACTGGGTGAAAATTACAACTTGTATGATTTATTAAATCCATTCAAGCTCTTCTAAAACAATTGATATCTGACTTGATCGTTATCTGAATTTTCAATGTTTATTGGTTGCAATTTTATTTTAATTGCATTTTCTAATTTGGAATTGAACTGTATTCAATCATAGTCAAACAATATTTCTAACTTGGTGAACATTACAACTTGTATGATTTATTAAATCCATTCAAGATATTCTAAAACAATTGATAGCTAAATTACCAACGAATCCCCATATTCCATAATATATTTAGTTTTTTGGGTTACACATTCATTTCCTTTTTCTAATTAATTACATATTTGTTTCCAAAAGCAGGAAATGAAGCCAATTGAAGAGAGAAGAAGGAAAAAATGATGGAGAATAATCGTCAAATGACGGAGTTGGGAATTCCATCATTAGTGCTTGTAGTGAGTACTTTCATTCAAATTGATATATTTAATGAATATATAATGTCATGTGATTAATTTTTTTGTAAAATTTTTTGTAGGATCCACATATACGTCGAAAGTTATTCGAAGAGGAGCCTAGTAATAGTCCTAGTACTCAGACCAGTGGTACAAGGAGGGTTCGTACCAGAGGTGGACGAGCAGCTGCGCGTACCCGACTAGAACCTGCCCCTCCCACTGACATGTCATCCTTCCCACATTATGATCCCGGTGTATCATAAGGGACACATAGGATATTTGGGCCTCCCATATTTTCGCTACCTTCTGCATCTTCTGGCCCATCATTCTCACATCCCATGATGATTCCCACTCCCCAGTCAGCATCCGGTCAGACAATTGCCCCTCTTCTTTTCCTTCTACTTATGTCTCTCCGAGCTTATATATTTAATCGTCTTCTACTCCTATTCCTCCACAGGGTGTTGCATCAGTTTCTGTGGATCCAGCGGCACTCAACGACCAGACCGACACAGGTATATTTATAGAACCCTAACAAATTTTTATAGCAATATTTATTTTCATTATAACATGTTTTGATAAAATATTTGTTTTTCTTTCATGACAGATAAATCTACTGATAGGAGGCATGGGTGGGGGCATACACGCATGCGTTCAGTGTGGAATCGTCACACACAGGTTATGGTGGATTATAATGAAGACAACCAAATGGTTGAGAAAACAGGGTGGCAGTGTCAGAGGTTTTTGGCGACTCTTGCCAAATACTCTGACATCATTCCCGTCAGCCCACAATCATGGAGACATTTTCCACATGAGGTCAAGGATAATGCTTGGGTAGAGATATGGGTAAAAAAACTTGTTCTATATAATGCCATGAATTATTTTTGTATTTATATGAATTAATATTTTTATGTCAGATTCGATTTAATTTTCCTGATGGTGAGGGTGCACGACCAGAATGTCTAAAGGATTTTGGCGAGTTTTGGAGAGCCTACAAGCATGAGTTGTATATTGGTTGGGTTTCTAGAGTTGGCACTGATTTAGAGGCGATACTAGTGGTGGATGATTGTCCTATAGAGCAGTATCATCAGATGATTACTCATTGGACGAGTACCCAGTTTAAGGTATTAATAACATTTGAGGTATTTAAATAATAACTTTCATGTTTTGAATTAATACGATCTGTTGCATTTTCTAATTTTATTTTGGAATCATCTGGAAAAAATAAAAAGAACATTGATGCAAAAAATACCCCCACACACTGGGATGCACTAAGATGCCTGATCATGAGAGGAAGTAGGTATGACAATTGTTTATAAGATTTCTTTACAACTTACACTTTCTTTTGTTTCCTCAATTATTTAATAGTTTTCTAATGTTTTCATATAACTTTAGTTTTCAATGTCATTGTAGAGGAAAATACAAAATATTGAAGGATGTGTGCCTCGAGAAAAACTATTTTGCTCGAGTAGATGGAAAAAGGATGGAGGTGCCGTCAAGGAAATGACTCAGCAGCAGATTGGAAGTTTTAATCTGCTGAATTTATATTTTAATATCTATTTTTTAACATAATGATATATTTATATTTGTAACAGGCTGATTTAGAGGCCCTCGATGCCCAAGAAACAGACAATTTTGGGCCAATAGATCACTTACATCAGGTGTTGGGAGAGGAGCATTCTGGTAGAGTACGCTGCCGACCTAGGATAGCCACGACGAGGTATTGGCCCTCCTCAGGTATGAGCTGTAGTGCCACCGAGCTGCAGTAAGTTAGGGCACATGCAGAACAGGCTGAGAAAAGGGCCACAGAGATGGAATAACAGTCTACTAGGGAAAACGGTGCGTTTATGAAATTTATTGAAGTTCTACGTCCAACAATTCCAACAGAGGCCAGCCCAGCTTTTGATTAATATATGTCATCGATACATTCTATATATGGTGCAACAGGTGGCAGTTCTAGTGGTGGTCAGGACAATGTCCATCTTGATGATGATGACGGCGAGGAGTCTGATGCAGAAGAGGAGGGCGAGGCGGGTGGCGAGGGCGACGAGGAGGGCGAGGGCAAGGAGGAGGGCGCTGAGGAGGGCGAGAATGATGATGGGGACGAGGACAAGGGTGATGATGATGGTGATGATGGTGATGGTGATGTGGGAAAAATTTATCCATTACATTTTTTACTAATATTAATGAGATTTGATATTTAATATATTCTAGTTGTTGGTTTTGTCTAGACTCGTAGTATAGTATTGGAGTTGAGTTTTTTTTATATATTATCTGTTTTTATGGATGTTGTTTTCTTTTAGTGGTCGTGTGTTTGGGAACCCCCCAACTTCATGGACCCTGGACAACCCCCCACCATCCTCCTTGGACCCCGAACACCCCCCCAGACAGCCCCCGGATAGCCCCCCGAACAACCCCCCAGACAGCGCCCCCACCCTCCTCCCTGGACCTCGGACAGCCCCCAGACAGCCCCCCGGACAGCCCCCCTGTCTTCCTTGGACCCCGAACAACCCCCCTAACACCCCCCGAACATCCCCTTGGACAGCCCCCACCCACTTCCTTGGACCCCGGACAGCCCCCCTAACACCCCCCCTGACAGCCCCCCGGACAGCCCCCGGACAGCCCTACCCCCTCCTCCCTGGACCCCGGACTGCCCCCCGGACAGCCCCCCAGTCAGCCCCCTGGACAGCCCCCCAGACAGCCCCCTAGACAGCCACCCCACCCTCTCCCTTGGACCCCAGACAACCCCGCAAACACCCCCCAGACAGCCCACCGAATAGCCCCCCGGACAGCCCACCGAATAGCCCCCCGGGCAGCCCACCGAACAGCCCCCCAAACAGCCCCCTCACCCTCTTCCGTGGACCCCTGACAACCCCCCGAATACCCCCCAGACAGCCCCCGAACATCCCCCCGAATAGCCCCCCGGACAGCCCCCGGATATCCCCCCCACCCTCCTCCCTGGACCGTGGACATCCCCCCCCCCCCCACCCTCCTCCTTGGACCCCAGACAACCCCCCGAACAACCCCCGGACAGCCCCTCGCACAGCCCCCCACCCTCCTCCTTGGTCCCCGGACAGCCCCCCGGACACCCACCTGACAGCCTCCCGGACAGCCCCACCAGACAGCCCCCCCACCCTCCATGATTTCATTTAATACTAGAAAATCTATAATGTATATTATATTTATTTTCATCATGATAATCAATGTAAATAACATTTACACATCTAATCTATATCATAGATTCTTGGTATGTTATAAAAGAGATGTATTCATTGGGCATAACATTGTTAACTCTGAAATGTTTCATAGCATGATAAAATGAAATCTAATCCATACTAAGAATGATATAAAAATATTTTATATGAATGTCCACAAGATTTTAAGTAAATACCATTCCACTAATAGACACATGAAGATACTCATAAAATGGACAACATTTTAAGCACATATGAAAAACCGAACAAACCGCATTTGGTTTCCATTGAAACATTAGGAGAATGATACCTGGGTCATATGTGATGTGTACGAATCAACCCCGCCTCAATCTGAGATGCGGTGTGGCCGGAACCACTCAAACTGTATGTAATCTGTTTCGAAATGACGTCATTTTAATTGAAAAACATCAAATTGCATACGGAAAACCGACCAAACACATTCGGTTTCTGTTGAAACTTTAGGAGAACGATTCATGGGTCATATGTGACGTGTACGAGTCAACACCGCCTCAGTCTGAGACGCAGTGTGGCTGGAACCACTCATAGTGTCTGTCTTTTGTTTCAAAAGGATGTCATTTTAAGTGAAAAACATTAACTGGCATACAGAAAACCGACCAAACGCCATTCGTATTGTGTCGATACTTTAGTAAAACGATCCATGGGTAATATGTGACGTTTTATAAGTCAATCCCACATTAATCTGAGGCACAGTGTGTCCGGAATCACTCTAAGTGGCTCTCTTTTGTTTAAAATGGACAACATTTTAAGTACATTCGAAAACTGACCAAACACATTTGGATTGTGTCGATAACTTTAGAAAAATGATCCATAGGTCATATGTGATGTGCATGAATAAACCCCGCCTCAATCCGAGGTGCAGTGTGGTCGACACCACTCAATGTATCTATCTTTTGTTTCAAAAGGACGTCATTTTAATTGAAAAAAAATCAACTAGCATACAGAAAACTGACCAAACGCATTCGTATTGTGTAGATACTTTATAAAACAATCCATGGGTCATATGTGACATCTACGAGTCAACCCCACCTCAATCCAAGACGCGATGTGGCCGCCACCACTCAAAGTGTCTGTCTTTTGTTTCAAAAGGACGCCATTTTAAGTGAAAAACATCAACTGGAATACGGAAAACTGACCAAACGGATTCGGATTATGTTGATACTTTAGTACAATGATCCATGGGTCATATGTGACATGTACGAGTCAACCCCACCTTAATCTGACGCACGGTGTGGCTAGAATCACTCTAAGTGGCTCTCTTTTGTTTAAAATGGGACAACATTTTAAGTACATACGAAAAAAATGGCCAAACGCATTCAGTTTCCATTGAAACATTAGGAGAAAGAATTCATGGGTCATATGTGATGTGTAGGAATAAACCCCTCCTCAATACGAGATGCAGTGTGGCTGGCACTACTCAAAGTGTCTATCTTTTGTTTCAAAAGGACGTCCTTTTAATTGAAAAACATCAAATGGCATACGGAAAACCGACCAAACGCATTCGTATTGTGTTGATTCTTAGAAAAATGATCCATGGGTGATATGTGACGTGTACATGTCAACCCCTCCTCAATCCGAGGCACCAATGTGGTCGCCACCACTCAAAGTGTCTGTCTTTTGTTCCAAAAGACGTCATTTTA
The DNA here is from genome assembly GCA_963277665.1 of Viscum album. Lineage (NCBI taxonomy): Eukaryota > Viridiplantae > Streptophyta > Magnoliopsida > Santalales > Viscaceae > Viscum > Viscum album. The sequence goes on from OY728135.1 coordinate 343,368,080, forward strand.
TGTGACAAACATCAACTGGCATACGGAAAACTGACTAAACACATTCGGATTGTGTCTATACTTTAGAAAAATGATCCATGGTTCATATGTGACGTGTAAGTGTCAACCCCGCCTTAATCTGAGGAACGATGTGGCCGAAATCACTCTAATTGGATCTCTTTTTATTAAAATGGACAACATTTTAAGTGCATACGGAAAACCGACCAAACGCATTCAGTTTCCATTGAAACATTAGGATAATGATTCATGGGTCATATGTGATGTTTACGAATCAACCCCACTTCAATCTAAGACGTGGTGTGTCCGACACCACTCAAAATGTCTGTGTTTTGTTTCAAAAGGACATCATTTTAATTTAAAAACATCAACTGGTATACGGAAAACTGACCAAACGCATTAGGATTGTGTCGATACATTAGAACAATGATCCATGGGTCATATGTGATGTGTACAAGTCAACCCCTCCTCATTCAGAGTCACGGTGTGGCCTCCACCACTCAAAGTGTCTATCTTTTGTTTCAAAAGGACATCATTTTAAGTGAAAAACATCAACTGGCATACGGAAAACTGACCAAACGCATTCAGATTGCGTCGATACATTAGCACAACGATCCATGGGTCATATGTGACATGTTCGAGTCAGCCCTGTCTTATTCTGAGGCATGGTGTAGCCAGAATAACTCTAAGTGTCTCTCTTTTGTTTAAAATGGACAACATTTTAAGTAAATACGGAAAACCGACCAAACACATTCTGTTTCCATTGTAACTTTAGGAGAATGATTTGTGGGTCATATGTGACCTGTACGAGCCAACCTAGGCTCAATCTGAGTCACGGTGTGGCCGAGATCAGACTAAGTGTTTCTCTTTTGTTTAAAATGGACACCATTTTAAGTACATATGGAAAACCAAACAAATGCATTCGGTTTCCGTTGAAACTTTAGGAGAACGATCTATGGGTAATATGTGACGTGTACAAATCAACCCCACCTCAATATGAGACTTTGTGTGCTCAACACCACTCGAAGTGTCTGTATTTTGTTTTAAAAGGATGTCATTTTAATTGAAAAACATCAAATGTCATACAAAAAACCGAGAAAATGCTTTCAGAATATATTGATACTTTAGGACAACGATCGATGGGTCATTTTTGACGTGTACGAGTTAACATTGCCTCAATCTGAGGCATAGTGTGGCGGGATCACTCCTTGTGTATGTATTTTGTTTAAAATGGATAGGATTATAAGTGAAAAGAACAACTGACATACGGAAAGCTGACCAAATGCATTTGAAATGTGTTGATTCTTATGGAAAACGATCCATGGGTCATATGTGATGTGTACGAGTCAACCACACCTTAATTTGAGGCACGGTGTGGCCGGAATCACTCTAAGTTTCTCTCTTTTGTTTAAAATGGACAACATTTTAAGTACATATGGAAAACCGACCAAGCAGATTCTGATTGTGTTGAAACTTTAGAACAACTATCCATGGGTCATATGTGACGTGTAAGAGTCATCCCCGCCTCAATCCGAGGTGCAGTGTGGCCGACATCATTCATAATGTCTCTCTTTTGTTTAAAATGGACAGGATTATAAGTGAAAAGATCAACTGGCATATGAAAAACCGACCAAACGCATTCTAAATGTGTTGATGCTTTAGGAAAACGATCCATGGGTCATATGTAACGTGTACGAGTCAACCCCGCCACAATCTGAGGTGCGGTGTGGCCGACACCATTCACAATGTTTCTCTTTTGTTTAAAATGGATAGGATTATAAGTGAAAAGAACAACCGACAAACGAAAAATCGACCAAACGAATTCGGATTGTGTTGATGCTTTAGGTCAACGATCCATGGGTCATATGTGATGTGTAATAGTCAACCTGGGCTCAATTCGAGGAATGGTGAGGCTGTGATCACTCTAAGTGGCTCCCTTTTGTTTAAAATGGACAACATTTTAAGTACATACGGAAAACTGACCAAACGCATTCAGTTTTTGTTGAAACATTAGGAGAACTATACATGGGTCATATGTGACGTGTACGAGTCAACCCCGCCTCAATCTGAGGTGTGGTGTGGCCTCCACCACTCAATGTTTCTATCTTTTGTTTCAAAAGGACGTCTTTTTAAGTGAAAAACATCAACTGGCACACGGAAAACTGACCAAACTCCTTCAGATTGTGTCGATACTTTAGCACAATGATAAATGGGTCATATTTGACGTGTACGAGTCAACCCCGCCTCAATCTGAAGCGCGGTGAGGTCGACACCACTCTAACTATGTCTCTTTTGTTTAAAATGGACATGATTATAAGTGAAAAGAACAACTGGCATACGGAAAAATGAACAAACTCATTCAGAATCTGTTAATAATTTATCACAATGATTAATGGGTCATATGTGACCTTTATGAGCCAACCCAGGCTCAATCTGAGTCGCGGTGTGTTCAGGATCAGTCTAAGTGTCTCTCTTTTGTTTAAAATGGACAACATTTTAAGTACATACCGAAAACAGACCAAATGCATTCGGTTTCCATTGAAACATTAGGAGAACGATACAAGGGTCATATGTGATGTTTATGAATCAACCCTCGCCTCAATCTGAGATGCGGTGTGCCTGACACTACTAAATGTGTCTGTCTTTTGTTTCAAAAGGACATCATTTTAAGTGAAAAACATCAATTGACATACGGAAAACCGATCAAATGATTTTGGAATATGTTGATACTTTAGGACAACGATCGATGGGTCATTTGTGACGTGTACGAGTTAACCTCGCCTCAATACAAGGCATGGTGTGGCCGGTATCACTCCAGGTGTATGTATTTTGTTTATAATGGACATCATTTCAGGTAAAAATATATGGTATACAAAAAACCGATCAAATAATGAATTGAATTCCGGATTCCACATATAATTTTCATCTAAATTTTAAATTGAATTCTAAATGAATTTTGTATGTTTATAATTACATTATGAATTCTAATTTAATTATGGATGTGTATAGTTCCAGGATGCCTTATATGTTAAATGTGTATGAATTTGTTTTCTATATTTTTGTGTTAGTTGGTTATTGCAGGTACAATATTTGTATATGTATGTGTTAGTTTATTGCAGGTACAATAATTGGATTGAAAATGGGAGGGAATGCATAAAATGAGGCCTGCTGTCTAAATTGCAGAGCTACTGTGCAAATTGCAGGCTGTTGTGCAATTTTCACATCATATGATATGCCAACGGTTCAATGAACAGTTGGTAAAAAACCTTTCTCAATGGTTTAGAAACCATTGGGAAAGAGGAGAATCCTTGGGATTTCCCAACGGTTCAAGACAAACCATTGGGAAAAACTATCCCAACGGTTTGGCACAACCGTTCGTATAGGGTGGGATTTCCCTACCCTATACCAACATTTCACAGTAAACCATTGGGAAATACTTTCCCAATAGCTTACTTCCCTATGGTTTGCAGAACCGTTTGTATAACATATACCAACGATTCTGCAGCCTTTCCCATCGGTTCAGAACCATTGGGAAAGACTGTATTTCCAGTAGTGTTATTATTATTCAATTATTATATAAACACATAAGTAACATAAATATACTTATATTTTTTACCAATAATTACACACACATCCATATAATGGGTAACATACTTACCGTTCTTATGTATGACGGACCATCACCTCACAAAATGATGTTGCTCATTTTTCCATTACCACCTATCATGGTTGGGGATTATGATAGAAAATCAATATTTATATTATATTTATGATTTATTTATTCTTTATGAATTTTTATATTATTCATACCTTCATGATTTCTATATTATATAAATACTATAACTTCATTTGTGGAAGTGTGGACTGCCACCACCTCAAAGCGATGTGATACGTTCACACATTACATAGAATGTATTAAGGTTAGGGTTTAATGAAATTATTTGACATGTATAACATAATAAGTATACATTAATGATGTAATATATATATATATATATATATATATTCCATTTACATACTTTCTTCTAATATCAATATAAAATGGAAACAACGCTCATGCGTATGAACGACATATTGTCTCCATGAATGGTGTATTTCATTTAAAGATTCCATGGTTTATATATTTTAATAAATAATTATATAATAAATATATATGATATATATATGATGATTTAAATAATTTAAATAATTAAATCATTATCTATGTATAAGTTTCATGATTAACATGTCAAAACATATTTGAAAGACAACATGGATATTACCTGAAACGTAACATTTACATGGAATTGTTAATAAATGGGTAATATAAAGTCATAATAAAATCATAATTGGTATTAGATATAATAATTTTTTTGGTATATTAATATAAATCTTATATTTATTATACATGAGGTTTTGACATGTACAAATAATGTAATTACTTAATGTAAGGGTTTTCCCATCTCACTATTTATTATCCATGAGATACATGTCGTGTTTACCACTCATTTATTTTTTGTGGTGTATATACAATCTTGAAATTTATTCTATGATACATATACTTAAATTTATTGGTATTTAAATATCCATTTTTATGATATCTCTTTCATGGATCTTATGTTTCAAAATTTACTAATTCGGTAAAGTAGTTTTGTCCCAATTTGAATTCTTTGAGACACATGCCATGTTATGCAGCTATATTGTTTTACAAGGTGTATATAATACCCATTGACCTATTATATCATGAATATACCTTTTCCATGATGTTATAATAGTAATTTAAATTTTTTATCTCATTTATATTATGCGTCAATGTTACTAAAGTGGTAATAGTGTATTGCTACAATCTCATCATTTATCAGGATTGTTTACGATTATGATTCCATTGATTAAATCATATAATCCATCTCTAAAAAAATCATTAATTGAATTATTATATTGTTATCCATGATATATTTATGTAATATTACCATTTTACACTCTTTTTTACTCAATAAAATTAATAAAATATTTTTTTATGAAAATCTAATTTTTTTCACCATTCAGTGGGAAATATGTGTTACTTTAAAAGCATGTTCTATAAAAAGGTTTTCAAAAAAAATTTATGTTTAAAATGTGTTTAAATTTTTTTTCAATCTTCTTCTATATTTTTTCAATGAAAATGTATTTAAATTTTTTTAATCTTATTTTATATGTTTTCAAGGAAAAAGGATTTCAAAATGATTTCAGGATTATTTTATAAGTTTCAATGTTATTTTAAATTAAAATTGTTTTCAAAAGGTTTAATGTCTTGAAAATAAATTTTACAAGAAGAAAGTCTATTATCCTCAAGATATGTTTTAAATGAATTTTTTATTACTTTATTTGTTTTCAATGTGGATTCAAAGAAGAAGATTTAAATTTTTTTTTATAAAATGATTTTTCAAAGGAATGTTATGTTCCAAGTGATAATTCAAAATTCATCCCCATATAAGAATAAATCCTTGTTTATAATTTATTATTTAATAGGGATATGATCCAAGTATACCATTTATATTATTTTTCTGAATGTTTTATGTTTTCATGGTTTGATGTTTATGAATATTTTTTCTCTTCAAAGGTTATACCATGATAAATTCTTATGAAACCTTCTTCCTCTTATAGTTTATTCTAGGATTAAATGATTCTGAATCCTATATTTCTTCCACAGGTTATGATATGATCAAATTTTTGTATTCCCCATTTAATTTCATGATTTATGATATTATGTTTATGAATCCCATCTTTTATTAAGGGTCAAAATAGGATGAAGGTTTTACTATCCTGTGGGACATGTTGGTATAATTTTACAATGTGAGGTGGGAGACCTATATGTCCCCCCAATGCATTGGGTAATGATTTGTATTTCATGAGTATGATAGGATTGTAATAGGAAGTAAACATGGTTTAGTAATACATGATCATAACAAAAAGTGAAAGTGGTTCTGTAATACAGGGTTCGAATGAGGAGTGGACTCAGTTCAGTAATACCGGGATGGAACAAGAAGTGAACCTATTTCAGTAATGTAAGGCTGGAATAGGAAGTGAACCTAGTTTAGTAATACAGGTATGGAACGGGAAGTGAACTCGGTTTAGTAATACGGAGCTAGAACAGGGAGTGATCCTAGTTCAAAAGAATGATTTTTCCACTAATATGGTATAGAGAGTGAACATTGACTACTATTATAGTTTTTAGAGTGAACCCATTCCATTAATATGTTATTGAAATTAATTGTTGAATACTTTGTAAATAAGTTTATATTCTTATGTGTCTTCCCAGATCACATGTCATGTGATTGTGCTATAATCTCATGAATTATTCTCTTGAGATCCTTAGGATTTAGGTTTTATAAATTAACAATAATTATTTCATGACTATTGATTATGATTTTTGACATACATGTTAAGATCTTATAATGTTAATATCATGTTCCCATACCCTTATTCTCATGTTATGCTTTGATATATCCATTTTTACCCTTACTGAGCATCTGAGATCACCTCTTTCTAATGTTTCCTTTTCCTAGGTTATGAAGAAAGGGTTTAAGCAGGGTTACTAAATGAGAATATCTTAAAGGGTGATTTAGATGATCTTTCATCTAGTTATAAGATTATGTTTCCAAGTTTCCAAATGTACTAAACCATTATGGCCCTTAGAAATGTATTATTTTAATATGCTTAATATTCATCTAAAATGATGTAATATCTATATATGTTATTCCTATGTAACTATAGTTGGTATCAAATTAAAGGTTTAGTCAAAATTAGAAGACTAGGAAGAGAAAAAATTCGTAAAATACCTAGGTATATTTCATATAATATGTCTAGATATGTCTCAATGGATAAGACTAAGGTGTTATAGATTACAGTATTAGGTGGTATGATTTAGGAATCATATAAGTGATCTTTTAATTATTATGTGGTTTTATTATATGATAAGTGATGCTCACACTATGCTTGCAAGTTTTACTCAATGGTAGGATCTAGAAGGAAATGAGTTGACATAAAATGCTTCAAATGTGGAAAGTATGAGCTTTATGAAAATTTATTTACTGAGTGGAAATATTATGAAGAGAATCAGGAAGATGGTATGAGTGTTGGTTATAATAAAAAAGATAAATAGGTCTCAAACAACATGTAAAACATATTGGATGTTCTAATAGTATTTTTTACAATAAACATAACACTAATGATAATATTGAGGTTATAGAACCATAAGACATGATTCATATTTGATATTTTAGAACTGTGGTATAGAGGCATAATTTGACGAAGCATAATAAATTATTCTAGAAGGAAGTCGTATTAATGATGTTTTTATGATTTTTAATTCAAGTATTATGTTATATGAATCCTAAAATACATAAATATTTTATTTATAAGTTTTTCCATAAGGATTGAAAAGGATTTGTTTAGTGGTTATTAAGACTAAGAAAAGTTATTTAATGGCAATTTTATATTCATGGGAAACACAAGATTAAGGTAAATGTGATCCTTAAGATATTCATAAGGATGAGAAAATAATATTAGGATAAATATGTATTTGATATGAATAATTCAATTGGAAGGCATTTATTACCTATGAATTGGTAATGTATTTTTTGTAAAATTAGTTTTTTCTATCATGTATGAGGTTTACAACTTTTTTGTATTTATGGAATATATCCAATAAACATTGGAATAAGGAATTATAAAAGTTTTCTATAAGGATTTATGGAAATTCTAGTTATTATCATGTATCAATAAAATACATGATGAAGGTATTCACATGATTGGTATGTGACAACATTTGGAAGGGTTACATGGTTGACCATTTATGGAATGGTTTATATTAATCTTTGGATGAGGTTTTAGAGATTGAAGTATTATCTCACAAAATGTGGATTTATGTATATTGGATAATATGTGATAATATTTATTGTGATAATTAAATACATATAGAATCTCCTATAATTATATTTATGGATCTCATGATCTTCTATTTCTTGAGTAATGTCCAATTCACCTTTGTTTCTAGTAATAAGAGATGATGTGGAAAGTGTTCAAGGAACAACAAATGGTAAGGTTATCCTAAAATTAAATTATAATATATTTTACTTAAAATTATTTAAATAAATTAAAAAGGGTCTTGAAATGAAATATTGTCTTGTTGTCATCATTTTTGATGATATCAATGATCTTTTTCAAGACTCTTTGGGATATGGATTTGTGATAGTTAACATTCTCTTAACTATTTACTATATCACCCTCCATTAGAATGTGATATCTATATTTATGTTCTATGTCCTTGTTTTCACTTTCCACCTATGTTCTCATATTTATAAATCTAGTTATGAGTTACATTGGGTAACCGTTATAGTTCCAATTTATTTAAAGGAATCTTTAGTATTAATTTTTACGATGTAGTTTTCTATTGAAGGAAATTACATGTATTGAAACTTTACTAACCCATATGAATTTCAAAGGTGAAACTCATTTTATGGGGGGTATAATGTAACTACCTGATATTTTGTAATTTTTTTCAAATTAATATAATATTTTTGATATTTTTCATTTCACGCAACATTGAATATAGATTTTTTTATATGAAAGAACTCTATCTGGATTGCATTATATTCAATACTAAGGTAATATTTGACTACATGGAAGACATATATTATCTTTTGATACATTAAAAACTATATTTGTATTGTATTACACACAATATCATGTCTCTTCGATATCTTGTGTTACATGCAAGAGAGAGTTTTTACCGAACTACAATATACTATTAATATTATTATTAACATACTATTGTAGCTACCACATAAATATAGGAATGAAAGTTAAGAATAAGATTAATTAAAATGTGAAAATATGTTTTACACCTTCATATAAAATTAATCCTTTCGTTATGAATTAATATAAGTGAATGTATGAACTATTTTGAAATATATAAATTTTTTCTAAGAAAACTATTTTTGTATATACAAACACAAATTTATCTTAACAAACAAACAAAAATAACTTTTTATTAAGTTTATAAATAAAATGTATATATTATATATTAAAATTAATATTTTATATACCCATAAAATTTATTTTATATGTAGAATATGATAATAAATCTAATTGTAAGAATAAAAAGATGTATTTTTATAAAAAGTAATTTTACCGCCTTTTAACGAAAAACCCATTTTAAAAAAGATTTTTGACAATTTTATAATTTTTATTTAATAAAATAAATTTCATTTTCTAAATGTTAAAATAATAATTTACTTTCGGTAATTTTTTTGTATTTTTTGAGAAGTTTAATATTTTTGATAAATGTTGAAAAATGCTAAATTTTAATTCCAAACTCATTTTTCATAAATTTTTTTATTGATAAATTATATATTAATTTATCTTTAAAGTATGATTATAAAAATTAATCAAAAATTAATTAAATTTAGGTCATTGGAACCAATTTGAAATTGAAATTGGATATAAAAACAATTCAATCTTTTGGACTTGTATGCTTAAAAAACTCACTATCTCAACACGTATGTGGGATTAATCTAAAATTAATTTCTATAAATTATGTAATTATAATTGTAAAAAATGGATGAAATATTTTTAATCATAAGAATTCATAATTTATAAAAAAATAATATTTTTTTTTGACCAAAAATATTAGTGAAAGTGATTAAAATTATTTACAACGATTAAGAGAAAAATTAGCTTAATAATGTACTAAACCTTAAGCATAAGGCCCACAATGATCTAGAAAATTGTCCAAGAGAATTTTTATGTAAATATTTAGACCATGTACAATATTATATATAATTGGGAGAATTATTTAAGGCACATGATATAGGGGAGACCTCTAAATAGTGTTTACCTTTTTATATTTACAAGAATGCCACACCTCCTCCACCATAAAAGGGAAGTAACCCCCTCACTTCCTTACACATTTTATGGAACATTTTATATTCGAATAACTTCCCTAATATTCTATAAAAATATCTATATTCTATCTACAATAATCTATTTATTTATGAATCCAACCAAGGTATCAATTTGGGGAAAACCAAAAGGAGTTACTCAAATAAGAGGTAACATCCTTCCACATGTTCTTTTCATTTTATTTTATTTCTTCACCACCTAAACTCTTTATATTACATAATTTTATAAAAACCACATTGTCCAAAATATACTGAGTTTTTTTATTCTAAGGGTTCTACCTACACTTCAATACACTTACATCTAATGGTTAAGGATCTTACCGTTCTTGTTTTGACGAACTATCACCTCACAAAACAATGTTGTTACTTTTTCCTTTACCACCTATCATGGTTGGGGATTATGAAGTAAAATTAGTATTTTCAAGGATATATATGATATTTATGATTTTTTATGCTTATTTAATCATTATATAACACATACCATCATTCATTCCATTTTGGGTAAATATGATAATTTCGTTTGTGGAAGTGAGGACCATTGCCTCCTAAAAGCATTGTGATTCATTCAAACTTTACATCGAATGTATTAACAACGAGTTTAGTAAAATTATAGGATATATATATATATATAACGTATTAATTGTAATATAATTATTTTAAATATAAATATACATTTATTTCATTTACCTTATTTCTTTTTTTTTAAATATTAAAATAAAACAAAAACAATGTTCATGCATACGTACGACCTATCTTCTCCATGAACGGTGTATTCCATTTCATGATTATATATTTTATAAATTCTTATAAATATTTATATAATTATGTTATATGAAATATATATAATTTTTTTACATTCATTAATTAATAAAATCATGATCTATGTAATGGTATCAAGAATAAAAAGACAAAATAAATATGAAAAACAATACAGATATTACATAAAACATAGCATTTACATAGAAATGTTAATAAACGGTTAATATAGTGTCATCATAAAATAATATATTTTATTATACATAAGAATATATTTATCTTCTAGATTTATAATAAAAATATATTTATTATATAGTAGGATTAAATGTGTATAAATAATTTCAAGACTTAAAGTAAGGGTTTTCTCATCTCACTTTTTATTATCTCTGAGATACAAGTAATGATCACCACTCATATATTTTGTGTTGTGTATGTACTACCCATAGATATATTATATGATAATATTCTCAAATTTATGAGTATTTACATATCCATTTTATGATATCTCTTTCATGTAGTTTATATTTCAAAAGTTACTAAATCGTTTAAGTAGTTTTGTCTCAATTTTCATTCTTTGAGACACATGAAATTATATGCAACTGCATTCATCTAAAAAATGTATATAATACAATTTTACATGTTATATAATGAATATGTTTCCTTAATGGTATTTTAAGTTTCATCTAATTTTATTATCTCATGTACAGTGTCGTTCATTATTACCAAAGTGGTAATAGTTTATTGTTATAATATCATCATTTTCAGGATTGTTTAAAATTATTCTTCCATTGATGAAATTTTGTGATCTATCTCTAAAAAAAACTCATGAATTTTTTTTACTCGTTTTATGAATGATATATTCATGTATTAGTACCATTTTCCCACTCTTTGGTACTTAAAATAATGAATAAAATGTTTTTTATGAAAATTTGACTTTATTTATCCTTCTGTTCATACATATATATTCACTCACCACTATTTTTTATGAAAAGGTTTTCAAAAAATGTTTTATATTAAAAAATTGTTTTAAATGGTTTAAATATTTTTGTATAAGTTGTCAAAGAATTTTTTTTAGTTTTTTAAATATTATTTTATAAGTTTTTATAGAAAATTGGTTTTAAACTATTTTTAAGATTCTTTTCTATGTTTATAAGGAACATGATTTTCAAAATGGATTCACTTTTATTTAATAAGTTATCAAGGTTATTTTTAAGGATTATGGTTTTAAAAATAATTAATGTCTCAAAAATAACTTTTCAATGAATAAATTATATTTCCCTCAAGATATGTCTCAAATTAGTTTGTTCAATATTCCTTTACATGTTTTCAAATTCGTTTCGAAGAAGACGATTTTGAAAATCTTATAGGTTTTAAAATTTGACTTTTTAAAGAAAAATTATGATCCAATTGATTTTTCAAAATACTAATCCATCTAAGATGACATCCTTGGATATAGTTTGTGATTTTATAGGGATATTATCCAAGGATACCATTCATATTATTTCTCTCAATGATTTATATTTTGATGGATTGATGTCTATGAAACCCTTTTATCTTCAATGGGTTATACCATGATTGATGCCAATGAAACATACTTCCTTTCACAGTTTATTCTAGGATTAAATGATTATTAAATCTATCTATTTTCCATTGTTTATTATACGATTAAATGTTTATAGTACCCATTTCATTTCATGAGTTATGATATGATGTTTATGAAACCAATCTATTTTTTTGGGTCATGATAGGATGGATTTTTTACTATCTTGTGAAATATATGTGTATGATTTAATTATGTGACGGGTGTTACCTATATCTCCCTATAATTCCTTAGGTAATTATTTTTATTTTATGTTTGTGATATGGTTGGAATGTGATGTAAACCCAGTACAGTAATACAGGGCTGGAACAAGGAGTGAACATGGTTTAGTAATACAAGGCTAGAATGAGGAGTGAAATCAGTTAAATAATAAAATGATTGAACAATATGTGAACTTAGTTTAGTAATATAGGTCTAGAATGGGAGGGTAACCTTGTTTAGTAAGACAGGACTGGAACAGGAAGTGAACGTAGTTCAGTAATATAGGGCTGGAATGGGTAGTGAACCCGTTTCAGTAGAGGAATTTGTCCTCTAATATTTTATTGGGGGTAAAATTTGACTAACAATGTGTTTTGGGGAGTTCTCCCATTCCATTAATATGACATTGGAATTAATCCATTACTATTAAAGAAATAATTTTATGTTTTTATGTTTCATTGACAATTACAAGTCTTATGCCTATTTTATGATCTCATGGATTATGCTCTTTACGTCCTTATGATTTATGTATTATGGATTACCAATATTTATAAAATGACTCTTGATTACGATATTAAAAATATAGAGTATGATATGATAATGTTATGATCATATTATCACACCCTTATTCTCAAGTTATACTTACATATCTCTATTGTTTACCCTTATTGGGCATCTGAGTTCACCCCTTTCTTATGTTTCCTTTTCCCATGTTATGAAAAAAGTTATTAAGTACTAATAATAAAGGGTAATATCATTAAGTGATGTATTTAATATCTTTTACCATGTAATAAGATTATGTCTCCATGTTTCCAAATAAACTAAACAATTACAGTCCTCAGGCCTATATTTTTAAAATATAATGAATATTGTTTTAAAATGATGTAATATCCATATATGTTAATCTTGATTCTCTATAAAGTGTGCCCAAGAAGAATTCATACATTCTTTATAGTCTACCAGCTGGTTGGTCCAATCATCTTAAGTACAGGTTCCACTGCTAGCAGCACTGACAAGATGATGGACCCCACTAGCTAGCAGGTGGCCTTGTTTCAATCATTAATTTTCCCTATAAACCTATAACCTCTAAAACACTAAATCTAATTCCCTTTTACCCATAATAAACACCTCTTAGGGAGAAACAATTTAGGATATGTCATAATTTAAAAAAACATACCTTGAGAGTCGAGGATATTATACCATTCAACTCTTGATCCTTATCTTCATCATTATAATAGGATGAATCTATATCTTTGGTCTTAATATGTGTGAATTCTATAGGTTTGGGACTATAAACATCATCATATCCTCTTCCATGATATTTATTTTGATTTCTTATCTATTTTCAATCACTATTACATCACCACATTCAAATTTTCTTTTAGGATTCCCATTATAACATCTATAAAATTTTATATTTAGTTTGTAAACCAGAAATATTCCATATTTATATTTTTTATCAATATTTCCTCCACTTATTTATTTCTTATTCATAAATACAGGTATCCCAATCACACTACTGGGTATAAGAGTTAGATTTATTTTGATCCACTTCTGATAAGGATTTATGTATTAATTTGGTCTTAAGATATACCGACATTGAATTATTCTTATAGTTTTGATTTCATATAAGAATTAAAATATTCAGCTAACATGTTCTTATAGAATAGTCCTCACCATATCATCCATAATCATGTGTTACTTTCAGTCATTTAATTATTTTGAGTAGTATAAGGATCATTTAACTCATTCCAGATTCTATTTTTATCTACATATTATATAAACTATCTATTGAAATTCCCACTCTAATTATTTCATCTCAATCTCTTCACAAATAGAACTAATTGTTTTTCCAAAAGTCTCCTAAATATTTAGAATCTATCTAAGGCCTATGATTTGAGTAATAATAAAATGATTCATTTTATTCTTATAAATTCAAAAATTAATTTCATAATGTTTCTTTCTCCAGTTATTTACCACTTCAACAGAGATCCACACAAATTAAAGTGGATCAAAAGAATTGGTTTTATAGTTTCAATCTATTATCCCTTGGGTGTTTTTTCACAATTTTCTCATTTTTAAAATCTTTACAAATAGTGAAACTATATTATTTCATGGTAGGATTATTACTTATAGACTTTTATCTAACAATGTTTTTTCTGATCCTTCAAAAAAAGTATTAATGTATTATATTCCTTGAACTATTATAATCTTTTTAACTAAAATAAAAATGTATACATACTTCCCCAATCATAAAAACAATTATTGGTGTTATATAAGATCATTTAACAATATTTGAATCTTTCATTATCTTTTCAAAAAATAATTATCTCATAAATATAAACACATTTCTAGAATCACAATGTATCGAAAAAATTATTAAATTGTGATTTATACTATCAATAAACTTTACAATCTGTGGGATTATTTGATTTTTTTCCAATAATTTTTTTCTAACTATGATCATCCAAGATTTTTCATTTCCAAATGTAACATGTCCTCCTTCAAACATTGATTTTTAGGTTTATTAATTCACTACTAATGTTATATAAACAATAACTCTCTATGTTCTAGGTTTTCCATATTTTCATTATTTTAAGGATACTTTAAATTTATGTAGATATTACCAAATATGAATTTTATCTTTTTTCCAAACCTCTTACATACATTAAAAGAATTTGGAATAAATAAAACTCATGAATCTATGGTGTGTCCTTATTAATCACCATTCCACATACACCTTACAGGCATCAAAAATTGTTTCTTGCCTCAATACACTTCTCATGTTATTGATTCTTCTGTTGAGTTCTCATCTATGCTTGTGGTATACCCTTTTATTTTTAATATCTTATAAATTTAGGTGGAGAAAAATTGTACCAATAGTTTTAGGTTATGTGACTAAACAAACCACAACATTAACAGTACCCCTAAAGTATTCTATTTTTATACCGATTATTCTATTAAATGTGTTATATATATGTAATGTTTTTATCCCATAAATAAGTAGTCCAATAAAATTTCTTTTTAGGTATTCTTTATTGGACATTTTGGATGGGTAGATATCCAATTCCTGAATTTTTATCTTTCTATATTTTAGAATATTTAATCTTTTAGACATAATTTTTAACTAATCATGATTAGAATTTTACATTTTTAGTGGATATAGATTTATTTTTAGATTAATATTCAACAGACTTACAATTTTTTATTCCTTAAAAATTTTTAGAATATCAACTTGATGTGTGTAACTTGGAACAATATTCCTTTTATTTAACAAATTTATTACAGTCACTTATATATTTTCCTTTCTATTATTTAATTTCAACTATATGTTTTCTCTGTTTGTTAACATTCTTGTCCCCAAGGAAGATTTTTTATGTAATATCATCAATGATCTTTCCCTTTTTGGTAATCTAAATATTTATCTATTTAATTTATTTGATAGGCCTATCTTTTTAAGATTTTAGTTTACTTTATTTGTATAAAATTCCTTTTATTTGAGGGTTATATTTTCTCAATATTACTATTTGTTTCAAGCACATTTCATTTTACATTCTCATATTATATAAATTATATGTCTATTCTTCCTCTCAAATATATTTAGTGTTGATTTATGAATCATTCACTGTTAAGTGCACTTATTATTTTTATTCCATTATTAGGATTGGAGATACTTCTCTAGGAGTTTCTCTATCATCAACACTTTCATCATTTTTATAAACGCCTTTCTTAGTTGATAGAATGTATCTTCAAAATGATCCAGGTGAAACATTATTTATTACATTTTGTTGATTTCATAAAGAATAACTAATAATTGTGTTCGTCATGGTAGATTATCCTTCCTTGTTTCCAAAATAAATTTTAATCCAATAATTCATAGATAAATACCCTACCCTCCACAAGTTGAAACATTTAAAATTAATTTTTCCTCTAAACTTACCTCTCCCTAATTTAAAGATTCTAGACACAAGAGAGAGTGTTTCATATAACACTTTCATTCCTTCAACATCATTTGATTGGTCCTTATCATTTTCAAATTTTATGTCTTTGAATGACTTAAAGGAAATTTCATTTTCTATTTTTCCATTTTTAGAGATTATCCCATTATCATCTCATAATTATTGATATTTCTATGAATTTCATCAATAGTTTAATCATCAAGGTATCTATCTTCATACATAAAGATATTGGAATAAAATTTATCTGATAAAATTCTCATCATCTTCTTCACTATTGTGGAATAAAAAAAATGTTATCCAAACTCTCCAATTGTTCTAATAATCATATTTACCCTGGTAAATAAATCATAAAATTTTTCCTCTTATTACATCATATAATATTTAAACTATTTTCTCTAATATTTATTTTAGATTATTTCAACATTTTATTTCATTAATTATTACTGCAAAGATTTATATATATAATATAAAAAGTTTTTCCACCAATAAGTTTTGATAGATATTTCTTATATAGAGAATATAATAATTCATTCATATATAGTATATAAATTTCTATTTTTTTCGTGTAAACTAAATACCATTATTAGGTCTCATTTGTTATTGTGAAATCAAATTGCATAGATTCATGCACATAAAGCCCAATAGGGAGAAGGTATGTATTTATTCTCTCCTTAAAAGTATGAAATTACCTACCATCGGAGGTTGGAATACGTTTTATATTAATAGAGTTATGTTTATCTACATCAATAACATGATAAAAATAGTATAGAGATCAAAATATGATACCAATTATTAGATCATACATAGGGAGATATACACTAAGATAGGGGTAATAGAATCGGTGTGTTTAGATTTTTAGACACCATTAAACTCTTATAATTTTTCAAACTCTTTCTCTTAAGATACTCGCTAATAATGAAAGATAAAAGACAAAATATGTTTTCAAATGTGGTTAATGTTTTATATGTATGACTACATTTATGGTAGGTCATTTTTATCATTCCATAGAACGAAATACATTCATATTATTAAAATGAATTCAAGAAAAGGTATGAACTTTAGAACTTTACAATTTCTATCTTCGACCAGTTACAATCTCACATCAACAAAACAAAATATTTCACATTGAATAATGATATCAAATAAAGATTAAATCCTCTACATATAATTGAAATATGATGGTATCCTTCCTCCTCTATTAGTACAATCCTTCCCCGATTATTCTAAATAACAACAAAAATATTCAACCACAAAAATAAAAGAATTCCTAACCTATAACTCTTTTAATTTTCTATTTGTATATTAATATTATATTTCCATGAATACCATTTTCTTTTTGAATTATATAAAAATTCGTGATTTTTTATAGACTCTTTTAATTTTAAATATCATCTAATATTCGAGTCAAAGTTTCTATTTTAAATCTTCTTAAGACATTACCTTCTAATTCACACATGATATTTGAATATTGTTGTCTCAGAGTCCTTATAAATCATAAATATATTAATTTTTTCGATATATAGATCTATGTGTTCATAAAATTGTGCACAATGTTATGGAAACTCTTTCTATAATATCACACTCTCCTTTGGTTCAACATTCATCTTGATCCATTTAATCACCATGGGTCACAATCATTCATTGTGATCATCATTTTAGTAATGAACCATTTGGACTGAAATAAAATATAAACCTTTTTAATTATATTACTTAACATTATAATTACCTCATACTAATATTGTGATGTTGTGTATAAACCATACATGAGTTTGTATCAACTATAAAAATCCACCCTCTCAACCTTATAATAGGTTTTCTTGTCCAGACACTGAATCACATTAATCATACATGGAAAAGTGACCATTATTTAAACCATACAATGACTTGTCCAAGAATTACATTGATGGATGTATCAACATTATTGTGACTTGTATATAATATATTATTTTTTATATTAACCATTAAAATGTAGTGTTTTATCTTTATGAATACGTGTACCAATATGAAGATCATCAAACATCTTCCATGTTTTGGTCAAAGTTCATTATAACTCTCCAACTTTCATTAACAAATTTCTTATCAAGAATGAAATCAACATCCATATCATACATTCATTAAATCAAAGAATCACTCAAATCACCAGGGATGGATCTTCATTACAAGAGGTAGTAACTTATTCTAAGAACATTTGACTGTATAAGATTATGACTATATAGAAACCTTCAAATTATATTAAATGGTGTAAAAAACACTTATATATTTAGTGATTTTCTATTAATATGAGGATCAAATTAAAATCATCACATGTTATTACAAGTATTGAAAATAAATACAACATAATCTTTAATAGGTTCCAATAGTGAAGAATTAGATAAAACATGAATATACTGCTTTATCACACCCAAATAAAATGTTTTTATTGATAAAAGGATTTAGATCATGGTTGAAATGATAAGAAGAATGTTATCCGAGCAGGACACTTCAAAATAGTTTTTATGAAAATCCATAATCCAGACTTTCTATATTAAAAATTAGTGCCTACTATGAACCAATTTAGTAATACACCATATGAGTTATGGTTTGGAAATAATTCATGATTGAAAAATTTTATGGTGTTTGATAACCCATGATATATAAACATTAACAGAAAATAGATGGGAATGTTAAATATGAGATCTAAATAAGGTACATTTATTTGATATACAATATAGAATAAGAAGCTATGAAATATTTTCATTATATTTCATGTTATTGTTTTGAAAAATAATACTCTTTCGTAAGAATCATTTTCCATTGATGATAACACTAATAGAGTATAGGTTGGATAATATGAGAGTATCTGGATTAATGATATGATTTTATAACTCTCAAGAATATTCTAAAAAATATAGTAATGAGGAAGGATTGAAAAAATAAAGTTCTAGTACAAAATAAATTGAAAACTTGTTGATCCTAAAAGAATTGTTCGAGATTTCAACAAGGGAATACAAACTCAAAGAAGCTTGTGAACTTAAAATCAAAGTATGTTACTTTCATAGGATAAACCATTGATTTTTTATGAATCCTTATAATAAAATTAGTGAATTTTATTGGGGGTTGATGATATTGTAAATACCCAGAATTTCCATGTTTTTTTAATTATATGAAATTATTAAAAGTCTTATAAATTTTATGGATCATGATTCTGAGGCTCGGTGCACCCGGAAAGAATTTCTGAACATTTTTATGGTACATTTAGTAAATGCGTGAGAGGAATTTTGTAAAATTTTAACCGGTGTTTGAATCAAAAATATGAGGTCACCATTGAATTCGTAGTGCCAGTATTTGCATAAGGGAGACTTTAATTTGACCATAGTAGGTCAGGAGAAAAAGATAGTTTTTGGACATTTAAAAGAATAATAAAATAACAATGTTATTCTTTTTCTTTTCCTCCAATGGAAGAAGGGAAGTGGAAGGGCCAACGACATGTCAATCCATTAAATGGATTAACTCCCCTTTATTTTTTGTAACTACACCGTTTGAATTTGGAAGGTTCATTAATTAAATTAACTTCATTAATTATAAGTGTGTTGCTCACCCTTCTACTGTCTTATTTATATGGATCTCGGGATGGAGTTTTGACATGACTTCACCAAGAGATGAGACCCTGTAAAAGTACAATGATGCCAACTACTTAGAGGATGAGATCAGTTTTAGCGAGCGGTGATGAACGCCACAGAATCATGAACAGACAAAAACAAAGAAGGAGTTTCTTTTATCGTCGTCAATGAACGTCTCTTCCAGGTAGGGGGATTGTTTAAAAGTTATCATTAATGTTTTACCTTGTTCCCGCTAGCTATCAAATTAACACCGAGGGAATGGGCCAAACGAACAAGGAAAGACCCTCCACTACTTCTCTCATGCCCTGTTCATCGGGGAAGATTTCCACACATTAACGGCAACGAGAAATAGCAGTTCAATCTATGAAAGTGGCAGATCGGGAGAGCCGTAGGCATAGACGGAACCATGAACGGACCACCGAAGCACGTCTGGTAGCCCACGGAAGAAACCGCTGGTGCGCCATGTCAGCGGCGGCTCGCGGTGGCCGAAGGAGACCCACAGAAACCGGCCACAGGTGGTTGAAGGCGGCGCACGACGATGCACCAAGGTTTCCAAAGGTGGCCGGCCGAAGTCGGCTGTAGGGGACAAGGGCAGTGATCGTAGGCACTGCTGGTGGGGCAAAGCCACCGCGATAGAATGGGGCGGTGTGGAGGAACCGCTACTAGTATGCTACGATAGGAAGGATTTGTGCAGCCCCACGCTGAACTGCGTTGGTTGAACCTGGTCAGCCAAACATTCAACCGTTCGTGGGGTGGGGAAGCACCCCACCAGCTGGAAAAATGGCCCTGCAATCACGGGGTCAGCGGGACACAATGGGTCTGCCTTTGGGTGGACCGAGCCAGATGTGGGCAGACCAAGAAGCGAGGACCCACCCAGCAGACCGGACCTGCGGCCCGACAGACCAGTGTGGGTGGGCCAAGCCCCACCTGTCAGGCCGGGCCAACTGCGGTCCCGACATGCGAATCAAATCATACCGAACCCGATGGGAAACACTAAGTGAATCGGGCCAACCCATAATGTACTAGGCCCGGGTGGGGTCAGGTAGACCTTGGGACCCATTGAGTTAGGCCGGTCTGACCGAGTCGGACCAGGCCCAGACCCAACCAGTCCCTGAATAAATAAACACCCTTAACTGGCCAACCATGGGTCTGTTTGACACGATGTCAGAAGAATTGTGGCCCTTTATAAGAAGCATCCCCTTTGGTATATTCTGGTGGACCCGACCGAGCCAGGACGGATCGAGATAAGATCACCCATGTTTCACAGAAAGGGATGTAGCACACTGACTGGGCGTCCAAACGATGCGCCGTCTATGGAAAAAGGACCCTTGTGACAAGGCATGGTTCTTTAGATACTCTAAGTGAGTTTTGATAGATTTTGACATGCAACTTGGTTTTGATCATAGTTTAATCCAACCAGGCCATTTTTAAAAAAATTCCCATATCTCATAGACCGAGAATCTGATCTACACGACGTCAATCACGTTGGGACCCCATTAATAGGGAGATCACTTGGGTATGAGTTTTGAGGGACTTTGTACCAGTTGAAATATGACCTATGTCTTGAGGATCGGTTCTCCCAGAATCAAGCATGCTATGAGTGGGAATCTTGTGGCTAATTGTCAATTAAAGTAGCGATTTTGTGTGTATCATCATTATAGAGACCATCTGTGGATCAACATCGTAACTACCCGATGAGAACCAATTTTAGAGAAGTCCATTGAGGATCAACAACCAGCGACCTTATGTGGATCAACATTTATTGACCTTTTATAGATGAGCATTTCAGTGACCCTTTGTGGAAAGCATACCAGCATCCATGTGTGGATCAACATTCCATTGACCCTGTGTGGATCAGTATTCTAGTGACCCTGTGTGGATTGGCAGTAGCGTGACCAAACGAGGACCTGCCTTATAGTGGAATTTCATGGAATAGTGACTTGCGTCCAAGAGTGGACTGATAGTAGAACAACTTCTTATGGTTTGTTAGAGGAACTTCAAAATGGAATTAGATGGTATAGCTTAAGACTAATCATTTATATTTATGAACTCTGAGTTATATACCTTGTGTGAGCTGACTATTGCTTCGTGATTTGTGATTGAGGTCTTTCTTTGTGGTTTTTTCTTTTATGGAACTTTGAGAGACCATCGGGGGTCTCGGGGTCCCTACTGAGTATTTTTATACTCACCACTACACGGGATTCACCCACACCTTGTTGTGTCTTGTGTAGACGATGAGAAACTGGGCTAAGACTTGAGGGACCTAGGACCAAGTGGTACATGGAGAAGACGAGATGACATGGAGAGATATGGAGATTATCTACAACTACCTTTCAGGTAGGATCCTTGGTGGTTGATACATGAGTTTTTTCTCTTTTCAGTTGTACTTGTACTTTTCAGTTGGGCTTGTATTCCAGACCCTTTACTTTCAGTACACATTTTAATATAGTAGTTACTTCTTGTTGTGTTCTTGGATTGTGTGTTTGTACAGGTTTAAAGGAAATTCCTTCACGTTATAGGGATATGACTTTTTTTTGGTGATAGTCTCCAACCGTTGGCCTATGAAAGGAAGTCTTGGGGTAGTCATGACATGGTCCCTGGGGGACGGGTTGTGACAGAGTGGTATCAGAGGAGTCAGTTCTACCAAAGAACTAGGACTCTAATATTTTAATAGTGATATACTGTTAAGTGTTTTTAGTGTGGTTTTCAGTTCGGGGAGTCCAGTGTGGGTGCAGTGGCTGACATATCCATACACCAGGACCTTGATTTCTGATTTCTGACTCAGGGCACAAAAAACAAATTGTGTGTTTTGAAGGTTTTTCATTTTTGACCTCTTGAGCTACCTCACCAAGTATAACTTATTGACTGTGGTGCACCTATTTTCTTTCATGATGACACAACGTATACAGCTAGCCAAGATTCCCGAGATAGTATATGATTATGGCCCACCGAGATATGAGGCTTTAATGCAGGAACCTCTTATGACAATAGTACCATCGGGTGGTGTACCAGCAGCACCACTACCCCTTGGGAAGTTATTTCCACTAGCCCCAATAGCGGATGATGAAATCTGACTAAGCATGTTGCACGAGTTCCGGTGGTAGAGGCCTCTGATGTACCAAGGTGATATATATCCGCAGGCAGATGAGGAATGGCTGGAAGCTGTGGCCATATTTTTTCATATGGTTAGGACACCAGCTGACCAAATAGTGATCCTAACTGCCATTCTTTTACAGGGAGTAGAAGGGAGATGGTTGAGCCTGAAGCTCTAGATAAATTATGAGGAAACCCTCACCAGTGAATATTTTTCGGGCCTCTTCAGGGAAGATTTTGTTCCAGAAACTCTACAATTTGTGCGTATATAGGTGCTGCTACACTTGCAGCAGGGCAGCCTGACCGTGTCCCAGTACTCAGTGTGGTTCATCGACCTCTCGCACTACTCCACCTACATAGTGTGAAACCCTTTTTTCAGGGCCCAGAACTTCAAGCAGGGACTCTGACTGGATACTATAGATTCGATGGTATCTCACATCCTCCAAACGCTTGATGGAGTGCTAGAGAGAGCACTATTGGTGGGTAAATTCCTTTCCATACCGGCACCGACAATGAGACCCATCACCGGGTGACACGTAGTAGAGTTATAAGCAGCTCATAGTAGGAAGATGACACAAAGGTCCATGTGAGCCATAACTTCTGGTGGAAAAACTTGGAATATAGTGTCGGAGGTGCAAGGCTCACGAGGTAGAGAAATATAGCAAAGGAAAAAGATAATGCTTCACATGCGGCGGGTAGGGTCACACGGCTCACGACTGCCCGACAAGCTGCACTGATGACCAACAAATGGTCGAGGGACCATAGATGTAGAGGCAAAGATTTGAGAAAGGATATCCATAAGGAAGCGGATGTGGCAGTGGAGCTGTCTGAGAAGTAGGCGGTGGGAAGTTATTTGAGGTTCTACTGCCACCACCTCTAGGTGGTCCACCCCGACTATAGGGAGTAGGTGGACAGGGACAATCATAGCACTAGGCAGCTGAGGCCTATGACAACGAAGATCCAGAGATTATTCGAGGTATGATATGTGTCTGCTCTACCTTAGTTGTAGTACTTATAGACATAGGTTCCAGTCACTCTTTCATTTCCACATCTCTCGTTCGGAGCACAGATATTTCGGTGGAGTTTTTGGCTCAATACTTGCTATTAGAGAATCCTACGGGAGAAGATTTGATGATTACACACTGGTGTCGGTAGTGTGAGCTCACTCTAAGATGAGATACCTTCAGTTGTGATCTTATAGTGGTAGTGTCGAGGCCTTATGATGTTATTTAGGATATGGATCAGTTATCCCCAATCCATGGTGAGATTGAGTGCATTTGGCGCAATGTGTGGTGTGCCTGCGAGTATGGGACTAGGTTTTCCTTTATCGGTGAGAAGGGAAACATTGCATAACAAGATGGACATACCCAGTGGTGGGTGCATCCGATCACACATCATTTGGCTAGCCTTACCCTTGGAGCAGTTTATGTTGAGAGTATGAGCTATCCTGTAGTGGTGGACCATTATGTTGATGTCTTCCCTGATGATGATCAGGGACTACCTCCTCATAGAGAGGTAGACTTCTACATCGACATGTACCCCGGGATGAGACTAATATCTACACCAGCATATTTGATGGTGCCTATGGAGCTTCGTGAGTTACAGTTACAACTGGAGGACTTATAGAGGAAGGGGTTCATAAGGCCCAGTTTTTCTCCATGGGTAGTCCTGATTTTGTTCTCCAAGATGGTAGATGGGAGTTTCAGGCTCTGTGTGTATTATCGATGCCTGAACTAGGTGTCCATGAAAAAAAAGTATCCACTTATGATGATTAATGATCTCTTTGATTAGATGAAGGGAGGTAATTGTTTTTGGAAGATAGACATCAGATTAGGCTATCATCATCTCAGGGTACGAGATGAGGATGTTCATAAGATGACTTTCAGATGTTGGTATAGCCACTATGAGTTCTTGGTTATTCAATTTAGTGTGACCAATTACCCTAAGGTGTTCATGGGACTCATGAAATAGGATTTTTAAGACATAAATCTATCACATTGTGGTGGTCTTCATAAATGACATCTTGATATACTCGGTGTTGGAGGAGGAGCATGCTTATCATCTGTAGATAGTTTTGGATACACTCAGAGAGCACCATCTTTATGGTAAGCTCTCAAATTTATAGTTATGGATACAGGAGGTCCAATTTCTTAGACACGTTATTTGGGAGGCTGGAGTTGCAGTGGATCTAGCAAAGATAGAGGTTGTTCTAGCTTGGGAGCCACCCAGGAATGTGGCCGAGGTTTGGAGCTTCCTAGGGTTGTATGGGTACTAACGGAGATTCGTACATGACTTTTCCTCAGTTGCGACACCCTTATCAGTGTTGACGAAGAAGGTAAATCCCTTCATGTGGAGGGAGAGATGCCAACAAAATTTTCAAGAGCTAAGGCAGAGACGGATGAGTGCCCCCATGTTGAGGGTACTAGATGAGGGTGTTGGGTATGTAGTCTACAGTGATGTGTAAGCAACTAGACTTGGATGTGTCCTGAGGCAGGAGTGAGTAGAGATCGCTTATGGTTCATGACAACTAAGACAACATTAGAAGAACTACTCTACCAAATACATGGAGTTATCAGCGGTGGTCTTCGCCTTAAAGATGTGGTGAAACTACTTGATGGGTGAAATGTTTACTATATACTCTGGTCACAAGAGTCTTAGGTATAACTTCTCACAGAAGGAACAGAAATTGAGATAGTGATTTTGGCTAGAGTTCCTCCAGGACTATGACTTTGAGAAAGTATACACTCTTGGAAAGGGGCACAAAGTAGAAGATTCACTCAGTAAGAGGTCTGGTCTATAGTTGCTGGGTGAGGTGAAAGAGAATCTATCTGCATTGCAGATATCCTTTGTGGATAGAGATGGATCATCATACCTCCTGTCTATGACAGTCACTCCTCCCCTCCTTCTATGAGTCAGGAAGGTTCAACTTGGGGACATTGAATCTGAGGCTGGACGTGCTCATATATCCTCAGTATAGGCACCTGATGGATTTTTTAAAGGTGGGGGTGCACTTCATCCACTTGAGAGGATGCACCATGGTACTCGTGGTGCTACGGGAGGAGGTTTTGAGGGAGGTCCATATATCCCCTCTATAATTACATCATAATGTTGTGAAGATGCACCAGGACCTCCGGTGTCAGCACTGGTGGCCTGGGATGAAGAAAGAAGTAGCTGAGTTTGTTTCGTGATGCCTCACTTGTTAGCAAGTGAAGGCCGAGCATCAGGTTCTAGTAGTCTTAGCGCAACCATTAAAGGTTCCAGAGTGGAAGTGGGATGGAATTTCCATGGATTTCATGATAGGTCTACCACATACGTCTAGGGGATATGATTCCATTTGGTTGATCTTTGATCGACTCACCAAGTCGGACTACTTCCTACCCATCTGAGATTAGGGATTAGTAGAGGGCATGTGACTCATATACATCTAGAAGATTGTACGACTCCATGGGGTTCCATAGATGATAGTCTATTCCTGTTATGCACGTTTTACATCCCGATAGGGGAATGGATTATATGAAGAGTTTGGGACTCAACTAAGTATGAGAACTGCCTTTCTTCCACAGACGGATGGTTAGACAGAGCAGACCATTCAGACACTAAAGGTCATGGTTCATTCTTTCGTCTTAGATTCTGGCCAGAGTTGGGAAGATCACTTTCCCATGGTGGAGTTTGCGTATAAAAAAGATACCACTCAACCATTGGTATGGAACCATTTGAGGCCATGTACAGTCGACCATGCAGATCACCTCTATGCTAGACAGACCTGGGGGAGTCAGCACTTATGGTTCCAGAGTTAGTATAAGCTACCACAAAGAAGGTGCAAATCATCTAGAAGAGGATGAAGACTATACAGATAAGGAAAAAGTATTATGATGAGAGGAGATGGAGACCTTTGTATTTTGAGGAGAAAGTCCATGTCTTCCTACGAGTCTCACCTCGATGAGGTTTATAGAGATCTGTCCTGGATGACAAGCTATCTACGAGGATCATCAGACCCTTTCAGGTTCTTAGCAGAGTTGGTGATGTGGTGTATCGCAAATATCTTCCCCCATAGATGCATCAGGTTCATGAAGTTTTCCATGTGTTGTAGATGAGGAAGTATTTACATGATCCATCGCATGTTATCGACTGGGGTGAGCTAGACATTGATGATGGGGAAATGTTTACGGAGGTTCCAATAGAGATTGAGGATCGATAGGACTATGTCCTTCATGAACGATTGATTCCTCTGGTGTGAATTCGCTGATAGCATAGGAACCTCTAGGAGAGAACATAGGAGAAGGAGTCTTAGATTCGTGCTCTGTATGCCCATTTATTTCCTTAGTCTATGTTGTGGCTTTCGAGGACAAAAAGACTTAAGGTGGGGAGAATGTAAAGAATAAGATTTTCCTTGTAATTTTTTAAATTATATGGAATTATTACATGTCTTCAAAATTTGATATTTTTTGGACATTTAAAAGAACAATAATATAACAATGTTATTTTATTTTTTATTTTTCATCTAATGGACGAGAAACAATGGTGGGACCAATGAAATGTCAAGAAATTAAATGGCTTGACCCCCCATTATTTGTTTGTAATAGCACCATTGGAATTTGTAAGGTTCATTAATTAAATGAACCTCATTAATTCCACGTACATTTCCCACCATTCCCCACTCTGATTTATATGGAGCTTGGGATGAAGTGTTGGCATGAGTTCACCAAGCAACGAAGCTCTGAAAATCTACCACAACGCCAACCACTTAGGGGACAAGGCCGATTTCAGCGATCCGTGACGAGTGCCACTGAATCACTAACCGAAGACAATGATGAAGGAGTTCCATTGATCATCGTCAGTGAATGTATCTTCAAGGTAGGAGGATTGTTTAAAATATATCTTCGATGTTTTACCTTGATCACTCTTTCTATCACATTAACGCGGAGGGCACGGGCCAAAAAAACGAGGTCGGACCCTCCGCCTCTTCACTCATGCTCCGTTCTTCAGGGACAGTTTCCTCAGATTGACAAAAATACGAAATAGTGGGTCACACTATGACGACGACGGCATGGGAGAGCTGTTGGTGTAGACGTCCACTAGAACGGACCACCAGAGCACGTCCAGTGGCCAGTAGAAGAAACTGCGGGCACTACATGTCGGCGACTGCCGATGGTGGCTGGAGGAGACCCACGACAACTGGCCATGGGCAGTAGAAGGTAGGGCACGACGACACACCAGGGTGGCCAAAGGCGGCAGGCCCGAGCCAGACTTGCGGGACAAGGGCTGTGCGAAGAATCCATGGATAACAGGCCACGTCAGAAGGGGGAGGCACAGAGTAACCATGAAAGGAAGGGGCGGCACGACCCCACGCCACGCCGCATTGGCAGAACCTGATGGACCAAATAGACAACCGTTCGTGCGGTGGGGAAACGCCCAACTGGCAGGTGAAACGGTCCCCCAACCGTGGGGCCAACAAGAAAAATTAGTCCACCTTCGGGTAGACCATGCCGGACACGGGCCGAACCTGCCCAGCGGACAAGACCCGCGACCCGGCGGGCCCCCGCGAGTAGGCCAACCCCCACCTGGTGGGCTGGGCCTACTGGGTTTCAGTCCTGGAATCCAAACCAGGATAACCCTGATGGGCCAGACTCAGTGAACCGAGCTGACCCTTAATGGGCCGGACCCAGGCGGGGTCATGTAGACCCTGGGACCTGTTGTGTCGGACCGGTCTGACCGAGTTGGACCGGGCCCAGACCCAACCGGTTACTGAACACATAAATGCATGTAAATGACCAACCTAGTGTCTATTTGACACACTATCAGTGTCTGTGGGACCCCTTTTAGGAAGAGTTCCCTTTGGCATATTCCGGCAGGCCCGTCTGAGTTGGGCCCGACCGAGATGCGATCACCCCCGTTTCACAGAAAGGGATGTATCTAACAGACTGGACATCCGAACGATGTATAGTATATGGTATAAGAACCCTTGTTAAAAGGTGGTCCTTTTGAGATACTCTATGTGAGTTTTTACAAAGTTTGACATGTGACTTTTTTGGATCATACATTGTAACAGCCCAAGATTTTATAAAGAAATATTCTTTTTAATTTTATTAAAGTCTTGTGTTGTACGCTACACCAAAAGGAGCTTGCACAACATGCATCCTTGACTTGCCTTGCATTACACGCAATCAAGACCTTCCTCGATAGCGTGTGTAATACGCAATACCGAGTTTCACTAAACAACGATATGCTATTAAAATATTATTAAAACTAGCCGTTATGAATAGTAATAACCACTTTTTAAAACTCTGTAAATCTTATTTTTCAAAATGGATTTCATTTTTGGATTTGGAGTATCGAATTTAGCCTAAGGTGAAATTTTGGTACATTTCGGATAACTTTCATATTCTGATGAATAGTGAAAATTACTAAATTTTAATTAAAAACAACTTTTTTAATCGAAATAATTAATAGTGATAAATTATTAATTTGAGTGGTTTTAAAGTATATTTAGAATACATTTTTACAATTTAATACAATGTTGGTCATTGGTTGTAATTTCACATTTAAACAAGACATAATCAAGTGTCAATCTTTTGATATATATTGTTTCCTAAAAACACGCTATTTATTTTAACAGCGGGATTTAATTATAAAATTAATTAATGCAACTTCTATGTTATGAATTTGGTAAAATAGATTTCATTTTTGAATTCGGAATATGAAATATAGCTTAGGATGAAATTTTGGCATTGTTCTGAAAAACATCAATTTTTGATGAATAGTGAAACTACTAAGTGGTAGTTAAAAAAACTGAATTTTTCATAAAACTTAATTTTGCCGCTTCTGTGAATGGAATTTCGAAAATCCGAGAGACACGGTAAATATCAAGGACTAAAATGTGGTTCAATGAGATGAAAATAATTTTTTGGTGAATAGTAACTTTTTACTTTTTTACCGCGGTTAATAGTAAATAGGGTAACTAAGGGTAAATATGATATTACTATTACCCTAACACATGTCCTAATTCTATTGGACAAGTGTAATTCGACCAAAAACAAACTTAGGAATAAAATATGACCATTTAGGCCCACTTGGATTAGATTAGGACAGTTATTATTAATTTATTTAAAGAAAGGTTAAAATAGTTAAAATCAAAGTTTAATAAGTAAATCATTTTTAATATGGGGTTATACATAAGATAAATTCGATTGTAAATATTCATTAGAAATCTAAAAAGATTTCCTACATTATGGTATTTTATTTGTAATTTTTAGACATAAAATAATTTAATTTATTTATGACACAACGATGATGCAGTAATTATCTTATTAATGAAATATTGACATAATTGATGTTATAAACACCAAAATAAATGTAATTTGAGATTTTTTATGAATTCCACTAATTTTATAGGTTACTATGATATATTAATGTTGATTTAATCAACTTGGTCGAACATTTAATTCTGTTATGACTTTCACAAAAATCATATATCAAATAGTGTCAAAATTGACACAAAATAGTTTTTAAATCAAATATTATATTATTAATTGTTATTGTATTCCTAAAAATCTAAGTTTCGGCCAAATGACTTAGATAAGGATATATATATTAATAATAAACAATTTGGGGTTCTTTTGGCATGTTATAGTAAGTTTATTAACCATATAGTGAAAGAAAACAAAAAGACATGGTAAAAGTTAAATTATTTAACTTAGAGTTAAATTTAATTGATAAGGTTAAAATAATATCCTAAACTTGTCTAAATTCTATTGGTTGATAGGATTTCGACCCCTCCCCACCTTATCTTCGAAATAAGACCCTTTGGAACCATTATAAACCGATTTTGACTTTAATATAAAATAATATTTTGAGATATTCCTAAGGTGCCCCTCTCCTCCCTTATAAAATGACACCTCCTCCCCCTCCTCCTCACACCAATTTGAGCACTCAAGCTCGTCCAACCCCTGCAAAAATCCCTTCTCCACTTCCCTAGAAACATCCTAGAGGTTCTGGTCTTCCTCAAAGACCAATTATAGTGCCCTAAGAGGAGGTCTCAAAGAGGCACTTCAAAGAAGAGGTAATTACCGTTACCAATTCTTTCATCTTTATTTCTTCTTCCACTTCTTCTTCTTAGGTTGTTTCATTATGAAGTAATAACATAAGTATCACTAATATACTGATATGTTATTATAAGTATTAAACAACCCTATTTCACCATCTATCCATCCTACGGAAAAAGAAATCACCGCGCGTGCGTACGTACGGAATACCGTCTCCACGACGCGATGAGATTCATTCTCCATGTTAACCATTTAAGAATGATTATAATGTATATATAAGAAATAATAATGAAATATATGACATTATAAAGCTACTGGATTTATTTATATATATACATATGTATGTCATCTACTTACTTCCATTTCAAGACAATAAGGAAAGAAAAACAGCGTTCATGCGTACGTACGGACTACCGTCTCCATGAACGGTGTTTTTCATTTTATTTATCTATCTATTATATATATATATATATATACTGAATATATATGATATATAAATCATATTTTATATTCTGGAAGTAAGTAAATCATGATATAAGTAATAATGATGTCAAGAACAACAAGTCAAAACACCTACGATAAATGAAACGATTTTACCCAAAACGCTTCTTTAACATGGAATTTACAAAAGAACGGGTAATATAATGTCATAAGTGAACCATATATGATATCATAACAATGAATATGATTCTGTAATAAGTCAATGACATTATTTAAATCATTATACAGGAGGTTCGAACACATACGAAGCAAATTGGACCTAAGGTAAGGGAAATATCACAATCTCATTTTTATCCGAGATTGTTTATTCGTAAGTATTTACTGGGGTGTATTTTATCATCCACATCCATGTTTCATCAATATGTAATATTATTTCCATCCACATACAATTTTTTAAATCCATTTTTACCCTTCGGTGAGTTTTTAGTAAAATAAGTGAAAGGAATCTTTTGTTGTTTTCCGTACGAGGTACTTTTTTGACTTTTCCGACAAAAGTACGAAAAATGTTTTTTTTAACTTATACGACCTGAATGGATTTTTAAAACATTATTTCTAAGAAACTTCCTTTACAAGTTTTCAAGTTTATTTTTAATCAACTTCTTTTATTTTAAATTCGTATGACATGTTATGAAAGGAAAAAAATGTTTTTGAAGAAGAAAGGATATTTTCCTCAAGAATAGAGTTGAAGTATTTTATCAAAATTATTTTCCATCTAAGATAATAAAAGGGTTCTGTTTTTATCCCTATTATTACATTGGTTTGATTATGTTGTGATGGAAATATTTTTATGAATTCCTTTATCTTATATGAATTGTTTTATGATGTCATGTTGTTTAAGAATCCCATTTTATTTCATGGGTTATGCAATGATGTATGATTTATGATTTTGTGGCACACATAAGAATGGTATCATTATGAGATGGGTGGGACCTATATCTCCCTCCAATGCATTGGGTGAAGATTTTATATCTCATGAGATAGACATGGCTGAAATGGTAGGTTATATCGGTTCAGTGAAACAGGACTGAAATGAGGGTTACTCGATTCAGAAAGGGACTTTGTCCACTAAGATAGTCTTGGCAATGAGTCTTGACTAACAAGAAATGATTTTCTATGATTATGTGTGTATGCCACAAAGTTTCATGTTTTATGTTATGATTATTGGGATTACATTTTCACTTCTATGATTTATCCCATGTTATGATAATATGAGCTCTTTTGCAGGTTAAGATTTCCAAAAGCTATGTTCTTATGTATATGATGTGTTTGATATTTCTTTTGTTTACCCTTACTGAGCATTTGAGCTCACCCTTTTATGTTTTCTTTTCCCCAGGATATAAAGAAAGGTTTTTAGGTAAAAAAAAGAAGATCTTTATGGGAGATATTGAAGATCTATCACCACGATTAGAAGATTACGTTCCGAGTTTCCAAAGACACTAAACTATTACGATCCTTGTGTGTGTGTTTTTGTTATGTACTAAGTATTCCGCAAAAGTAATGTAAAGTCCAT
This sequence comes from Viscum album, assembly GCA_963277665.1. Lineage (NCBI taxonomy): Eukaryota > Viridiplantae > Streptophyta > Magnoliopsida > Santalales > Viscaceae > Viscum > Viscum album. Next base: position 343,401,255 of record OY728135.1, read on the forward strand.
GTACGTCAAGCTTCGGGTCTCTACAGTTGGTATCAGAGGCAAAGGAGGTAGGAATTTATCCGATCCTTGGGAACTCTCACATGTGAGCGTTGGACGAAGCATGGCTCTCCGCCCAAGGGCTTCATGAGGAAATGGCTGCCACTGGGGATGGTGGTGTGTCCCGCCCAGGGGGTGTAGCCGCCCATGGAGTGCCCTGATAGGTATCAATTTTAGTCCATTGGAATAATTCTAGACCGCTACAGTTGGTATCAGAGGAAAGGTTTAGTCAACCTTTGGAAACTAGGATGCGAAAACGTTAGTGAGTTCTCTAGAGATATTTATAAGGTATGTCTAGGGATGCCCCTAAGGATAAGTATACGTATAGGATATAGTCCTAGAACTATGGTAACGATATTAGATTAAACCAAAGATGTTAGATATTTAAGTTACTCCCCCTTTATTATGATTTTTTCCTCTCACACTATTCTTTTTGGGTTTTAGAAAATGGATGGAAACAAGGTGATTCACGATAATGGAGGAAATGATGGACAATGGAATGATATTATTCATGAGCAACCAAATGAAATGGGATTTGGAAGTCAAAACATCATTATTATGCTGAATCAGTAATCTCATAATATGATCAATAAAGTAAAATTTGGTAAGTTTCCTGACTCGGCTAATAAGAGAAAGATGGAGTTTCATGATAATCATAGAGGAAAGAAAGTTCAATTTCCCCTATGTAAATCATGTGGGAAGAGGCATCAAGGAGAATGTTTCAAAGGAACTGGAAGATGCTTTGGGTGTGGAAAAGAAGGACACAAAGCCAGTAAGTGCAAAGGAAAAGGTTCAGTTAACACCAGGGATGAGGATAATGGTATTGCTACGACTTCAACAATGGTTAAATGTTTTAAATGTGGAATGTACGGGCATTATGCAAACCAATGCCCTAAGGGAAAGTCTCATGAAGATAATCAGTATGGTCGTATGGGAAGTATTTATGTGGATGATGATGAAGAGACTACCAATGATATGTGAGATGAAAGAATTGTTGAAGCTCGATCAATGGTTTAAGAATGCAGTGGAATGATTACATGTTTATCATGTGTAATGTTGTATAAGTAATCTCATGGTACTATGGAATAAAGAGAAATGTAAGGATTGTTAAATTGTTGTCTGATTAATGTTACCAGTATCCATGAAAGGTTATTCAGATATTTTTGGAATGTAGATGATATGCGCATAATGAAGGGATAAGGAGAAAATGAAATGTTTGACAGTATTCATGAGCTCATGATTGATATAAGGACTAAGTGATATCATGGTTTGAGTATATAGAATTTTGAGGATTTTGGTATGTGGAAAGTGTTAACTTTTAACTGAATTCATGTTTTCACTAAGGTATTCAAGAGAATACATGATTAAGGACTTTGAATGTTTAGAATGTGACCAACAAAACATATCTTATGATATATGGGGATCAACGATGGTATTAAATCTCTGTTAATCGTTTTCACTATGTTATGAGAGTGGACTGTAGTATTATGGATAAGCCTAAAGATTGAAATAAGTGATTATTGTTTAAGGATAGAAGTTTTTTTTTCGATATTATTGATGGGATGTTATATTAATGTAGTTTTAGAAAAAAGGACAACCTGCAGGACGGGCGACAGCCCATCGCTTCGGACAAGGCTGTAGGAATCGAACCCACAACCGAAGTGCGACTGGCCTTTATTGCCTACCACTGACCTACAAGAAGTCCCTGTTTTGTAGAAACTAGTTTTATTATATTAAGCAGTATGATATATGAAGTATAAGTCCATTTTAGGAACCATATATGATTAATCTCACTATAGATCGATTTATGCATATAATTTTTGCTAACCTTTTGTTTGAGACAGATGGAATGACCCGTCATTCTATCACATGATCTGCTAACACTTCACGAAGAACAAATTCAACTTCATTTATTTAAGAGATGAAGTGGAAATTGTTCAAGGCACGAACAACAGTGAGATTGTACCAAAATAAAGTAAGTATTTATTCTAATTCAAATTTTCAACTTTAGGGGAAATGATCTTGAAAACCAAAAATGTTGTCCTAGTGATCTTATACCTGATGAATCAGATGGTACCTTATATCATCACAAATATATGGATTTGTGATTACTGGCTTTTCCATAGCCATGTTCTCTACCACTCTCCATCAGAACATGATGGTTAGATTTCTCTTCCATATCCATATTTCCACCTATGTGGAAACCCAATGATTAGTTTATTTGGGTAACCGTTACGTTTCATACTTTTGTTTTTAAAGATTGGTTTTGATATTCCTTTTTACGATGTGGGTTTCTATTAAAGAAACTTTCTAATAGTAAACCATTTATAACCCCGACGAATTTCGAGGGCGAAATTCATTTTAAGGGGGGTAGAATGTAACAGCCCAAGATTTTATAAAGAAATATTATTTTTAATTTTATTAAAGTCTTGTGTTGTACGCTACACCAAAAGGAGCTTGCACAACACGCATCCTTGACTTGCCTTGCATTACACGCAATCACGACCTTCCTCGATAGCGTGTGTAATACGCAATACCGAGTTTCACTAAACAACGATATGCTATTAAAATATTATTAAAACTAGCCGTTATGAATAGTAATAACCACTTTTTAAAACTCTGTAAATCTTATTTTTCAAAATGGATTTCATTTTTGGATTCGGAGTATCGAATTTAGCCTAAGGTGAAATTTTGGTACATTTCGGATAACTTTCATATTATGATGAATAGTGAAAATTACTAAATTTTAATTAAAAAAAACTTTTTTAATCGAAATAATTAATAGTGATAAATTATTAATTTGAGTGGTTTTAAAGTATATTTAGAATATATTTTTACAATTTAATACAATGTTGGTCATTGGTTGTAATTTCACATTTAAACAAGACATAATCAAGTGTCAATCTTTTGATATATATTGTTTCCTAAAAACACGCTATTTATTTTAATAGCGGGATTTAATTATAAAATTAATTAATGCAACTTCTATGTTATGAATTTGGTAAAATAGATTTCATTTTTGAATTCGGAATATGAAATATAGCTTAGGATGAAATTTTGGAATTGTTCTGAAAAACATCAATTTTTGATGAATAGTGAAACTACTAAGTGGTAGTTAAAAAAACTGAATTTTTCATAAAACATAATTTTGCCTCTTCTGTGAATGGAATTTCGAAAATCCGAGAGACACGTTTAATATCAAGGACTAAAATGTGGTTCAATGAGATGAAAATAATTTTTTGGTGAATAGTAACTTTTTACTTTTTTACCGCGGTTAATAGTAAATAGGGTAACTAAGGGTAAATATGATATTACTATTACCCTAACACATGTCCTAATTCTATTGGACAAGTGTAATGCGACCAAAAACAAACTTAGGAATACAATATGACCATTTAGGCCCACTTGGATTAGATTAGGACATTTATTATTAATTTATTTAAAGAAAGGTTAAAATAGTTAAAATCAAAGTTTAATAAGTAAATCATTTTTAATATGGGGTTATACATAAGATAAATTCGATTGTAAATATTCATTAGAGAGCTAAAACGATTTCCTACTTGACGGTATTTTATTTGTAATTTTTAGACATAAAATAGTTTAATTTATTTATGACACAACGATGATGCAGTAATTATCTTATTAATGAAATATTGACATAATTGATGTTATAAACACCAAAATAAATGTAATTTGAGATTTTTTATGAATTACACTAATTTTCTAGGTTACTATGATATATTAATGTTGATTTAATCAACTTGGTTCGAACATTTAATTCTGTTATGACTTTCACAAAAATCGTATATCAAATAGTGTCAAAATTGACACAAAATAGTTTTTAAATAAAATATTATATTATTAATTGTTATTGTATTCCTAAAAATCTAAGGTTCGGCCAAATGACTTAGATAAGGATATATATATTAATAATAAACAATTTGGGGTTCGTTTGGCATGTTATAGTAAGTTTATTAACCATATAGTGAAAGAAAACAAAAAGACATGGTAAAAGTTAAATTATTTAACTTAGAGTTAAATTTAATTGATAAGGTTAAAATAATATCCTAAACTTGTCTAACTTCTATTGGTTGATAGTATTTCTACCCCTCCCCACCTTATCTTCGAAATAAGACTCTTTGGAACCATTATAAACCGATTTTGACTTTAATATAAAATAATATTTTGAGATATTCCTAAGGTGCCCCTCTCCTCCCTTATAAAAGTACACCTCCTCCCCCTCCTCCTCACACCAATTTGAGCACTCAAGCTCGTCCAACCCCTGCCAAAATACCTTCTCAACTTCCCTAGCAACATCCTAGAGGTTCTGTTCTTCCTCAAAGACCAATTCTAGTGCCCTAAGAGGAGGTCTCAAAGAGGCACTTCAAAGAAGAGGTAATTACCGTTACCAATTCTTTCATCTTTATTTCTTCTTCCACTTCTTCTTCTTAGGTTGTTTCATTATGAAGTAATAACATCAGTATCACTCATATTCTGATATGTTATTATAAGTATGAAACAACCCTATTTCACCATCTATCCATCCTACGGAAAAAGAAATCACCGCGCGTGCGTACGTACGGAATACCGTCTCCACGACGCGATGAGATTCGTTCTCCATGTTAACCATTTAAGAATGATTATAATGTATATATAAGAAATAATAATGAAATATATGACATTATAAAGCTACTGGATTTATGTATATATATACATATGTATGTCATCCACTTACTTCCATTTCAAGACAATAAGGAAAGAAAAACAGCGTTCATGCGTACGTACGGACTACCGTCTCCATGAACGGTGTTTTTCATTTTATTTATCTATCTATTATATATATATATACTGAATATATATGATATATAAATCATATTTTATATTCTGGAAGTAAGTAAATCATGATATAAGTAATAATGATGTCAAGAACAACAAGTCAAAACACCTACGATAAATGAAACGATTTTACCCAAAACGCTTCTTTAACATGGAATTTACAAACTAACGGGTAATATAATGTCATAAGTGAACCATATATGATATCATAACAATGAATATGATTCTGTAATAAGTCAATGACATTATTTAAATCATTATACAGGAGGTTCGGACACATACGAAGCAAATTGGACCTAAGGTAAGGGAAATATCACAATCTCATTTTTATCCGAGATTGTTTATTCGTAAGTATTTACTGGGGTGTATTTTATCATCCACATCCATGTTTCATCAATATGTAATATTATTTCCATCCACCTAAAATTGTTTAAATCCATTTTTACCCTTCGGTGAGTTTTTAGTAAAAGAAGTGAAAGGAATCTTTTGTCGTTTTCCGTACGAGGTACTTTTTGACTTTTCCGACAAAAGTATGAAGAATGTTTTTTTAACTTATACGACCTGAATGGATTTTTAAAACATTATTTCTAAGAAACTTCCTTTACAAGTTTTCAAGTTTATTTTTAATCAAATTCTTTTATTTTAAATTCGTATGACATGTTATGAAAGGAAAAAAATGTTTTTGAAGAAGAAAGGATATTTTCCTCAAGAATAGAGTTGAAGTATTTTATCAAAATTATTTTCCATCTAAGATAATAAAAGGGTTCTGTTTTTATCCCTATTATTACATTGGTTTGATTATGTTGTGATGGAAATATTTTTATTAATTCCTTTATCTTATATGAATTGTTTTATGATGTCATGTTGTTTAAGAATCCCATTTTATTTCATGGGTTATGCAATGATGTATGATTTATGATTTTGTGGCACACATAAGAATGGTATCATTATGAGATGGGTGGGACCTATATCTCCCTCCAATGCATTGGGTGAAGATTTTATATCTCATGAGATAGACATGGCTGAAATGGTAGGTTATACCGGTTCAGTGAAACAGGACTGAAACGAGGGTTACTCGATTCAGAAAGGGACTTTGTACACTAAGATAGTCTTGGCAATGAGTCTTGACTAACAAGAAATGATTTTCTATGATTATGTGTGTATGCCACAAAGTTTCATGTTTTATGTTATGATTATTGGGATTACATTTTCACTTCTATGATTTATCCCATGTTATGATAATATGAGCTCTTTTGCAGGTTAAGATTTCCAAAAGCTATGTTCTTATGTATATGATGTGTTTGATATTTATTTTGTTTACCCTTACTGAGCATTTGAGCTCACCCTTTTATGTTTTCTTTTCCCTAGGATATAAAGAAAGGTTTTTAGGTAAAAAAAAAAGAAGATCTTTATGGGAGATATTGAAGACCTATCACCACGATTAGAAGATTACGTTCCGAGTTTCCAAAGACACTAAACTATTACGATCCTTGTGTGTGTGTTTTTGTTATGTACTAAGTATTCCGCAAAAGTAATGTAAAGTCCATGTACGTCAAGCTTCGGGTCTCTACAGTTGGTATCAGAGGCAAAGGAGGTAGGAATTTATCCGATCCTTGGGAACTCTCACATGTGAGCGTTGGACGAAGCATGGCTCTCCGCCCAAGGGCTTCATGAGGAAATGGCTGCCACTGGGGATGGTGGTGTGTCCCGCCCAGGGGGTGTAGCCGCCCATGGAGTGCCCTGATAGGTATCAATTTTAGTCCACTGGAAGTAATTCTAGACCGCTACAGTTGGTATCAGAGAAAAGGTTTAGTCAACCTTTGGAAACTAGGATGCGAAAACGTTAGTGAGTTCTCTAGATATATTTATAAGGAATGTCTAGGGATGCCCCTAAGGATAAGTATACGTATAGGATATAGTCCTAGAACTATGGTAACGATATTAGATTAAACCAAAGATGTTAGATATTTAAGTTACTCCCCCTTTATTATGATTTTTTCCTCTCACACTATTCTTTTTGGGTTTTAGAAAATGGATGGAAACAAGGTGATTCACGATAATGGAGGAAATGATGGACAATGGAATGATATTATTCATGAGCAACCAAATGAAATGGGATTTGGAAGTCCAAACATCATTATTATGCTGAATCAGCAATCTCATAATATGATCAATAAAGTAAAATTTGGTAAGTTTCCTGACTCGGCTAATAAGAGAAAGATGGAGTTTCATGATAATCATAGAGGAAAGAAAGTTCAATTTCCCCTATGTAAATCATGTGGGAAGAGGCATCAAGGAGAATGTTTCAAAGGAACTGGAAGATGCTTTGGGTGTGGAAAAGAAGGACACAAAGCCAGTAAGTGCAAAGGAAAAGGTTCAGTTAACACCAGGGATGAGGATAATGGTATTGCTACGACTTCAACAATGGTTAAATGTTTTAAATGTGGAATGTACGGGCATTATGCAAACTAATGCCCTAAGGGAAATTCTCATGAAGATAATCAGTATGGTCGTATGGGAAGTATTTATGTGGATGATGATGAAGAGACTACCAATGATATGTGAGATGAAAGAATTGTTGAAGCTCGGTCAATTGTTTAAGAATGCAGTGGAATGATTACATGTTTATCATGTGTAATGTTGTATAAGTAATCTCATGGTACTATGGAATAAAGAGACATGTAAGGATTGTTAAATTGTTGTCTGATTAATGTTACCAGTATCCATGAAAGGTTATTCAGATATTTTTGGAATGTAGATGATATGCGCATAATGAAGGGATAAGGAGAAAATGAAATGTTTGACAGTATTCATGAGCTCATGATTGATATAAGGACTAAGTGATATCACGGTTTGAGTATATAGAATTTTGAGGATTTTGGTATGTGGAAAGTGTTAACTTTTAACTGAATTCATGTTTTCACTAAGGTATTCAAGAGAATACATGATTAAGGACTTTGAATGTTTAGAATGTGACTAACAAAACATATCTTATGATATATGGGGATCAACGATGGTATTAAATCTCTGGTAATCGTTTTCACTATATTATGAGAGTGGACTGCAGTATTATGGATAAGCCTAAAGATTGAAATAAGTGATTATTGTTTAAGGATAGAAGTTTTTTTTCGATATTATTGATGGGATGTTATAGTAATGTAGTTTTAGAAAAAAGGACAACCTGCAGGATGGGCGACAGCCCATCGCTTCGGACAAGGCTGTAGGAATCGAACCCACAACCGAAGTGCGACTGGCCTTTATCGCCTACCACTGACCTACAAGAAGTCCCTGTTTAGTAGAAACTAGTTTTATTATATTAAGCAGTATGATATATGAAGTATAAGTCCATTTTAGGAACCATATATGATTAATCTCACTATAGATCGATTTATGCATATAATTTTTGCTAACCTTTTGTTTGAGACAGATGGAATGACCCGTCATTCTATCACATGATCTGCTAACACTTCACGAAGAACAAATTCAACTTCATTTATTTAAGAGATGAAGTGGAAATTGTTCAAGGCACGAACAACAGTGAGATTGTACCAAAATAAAGTAAGTATTTATTCTAATTCAAATTTTCAACTTTAGGGGAAATGATCTTGAAAACCAAAAATGTTGTCCTAGTGATCTTATACCTGATGAATCAGATGGTACATTATATCATCACAAATATATGGATTTGTGATTACTGGCTTTTCCATAGCCATGTTCTCTACCACTCTCCATCAGAACATGATGGTTAGATTTCTCTTCCATATCCATATTTCCACCTATGTTTAAACCCAATGATTAGTTTATTTGGGTAACCGTTACGTTTCATACTTTTGTTTTTAAAGATTGGTTTTGATATTCCTTTTTACGATGTGGGTTTTTATTAAAGAAACTTTCGAATAGTAAACCATTTATAACCCCGACGAATTTCGAGGGCGAAATTCATTTTAAGGGGGGTAGAATGTAACAGCCCAAGATTTTATAAAGAAATATTATTTTTAATTTTATTAAAGTCTTGTGTTGTACGCTACACCAAAAGGAGCTTGCACAACACGCATCCTTGACTTGCCTTGCATTACACGCAATCACGACCTTCCTCGATAGCGTGTGTAATACGCAATACCGAGTTTCACTAAACAACGATATGCTATTAAAATATTATTAAAACTAGCCATTATGAATAGTAATAACCACTTTTTAAAACTCTGTAAATCTTATTTTTCAAAATGGATTTCATTTTTGGATTCGGAGTATCGAATTTAGCCTAAGGTGAAATTTTGGTACATTTCGGATAACTTTCATATTCTGATGAATAGTGAAAATTACTAAATTTCAATTAAAAACAACTTTTTTTAATCGAAATAATTAATAGTGATAAATTATTAATTTGAGTGGTTTTAAAGTATATTTAGAATATATTTTTACAATTTAATACAATGTTGGTCATTGGTTGTAATTTCACATTTAAACAAGACATAATCAAGTGTCAATCTTTTGATATATATTGTTTCCTAAAAACACGCTATTTATTTTAACAGCGGGATTTAATTATAAAATTAATTAATGAAAGTTCTATGTTATGAATTTGGTAAAATAGATTTCATTTTTGAATTCGGAATATGAAATATAGCTTAGGATGAAATTTTGGCATTGTTCTGAAAAACATCAATTTTTGATGAATAGTGAAACTACTAAGTGGTAGTTAAAAAAACTGAATTTTTCATAAAACATAATTTTGCCGCTTCTGTGAATGGAATTTCGAAAATCCGAGAGACACGTTTAATATCAAGAACTAAAATGTGGTTCAATGAGATGAAAATAATTTTTTGGTGAATAGTAACTTTTTACTTTTTTACCGCGGTTAATAGTAAATAGGGTAACTAAGGGTAAATATGATATTACTATTACCCTAACACATGTCCTAATTCTATTGGACAAGTGTAATTCGACCAAAAACAAACTTAGGAATAAAATATGACCATTTAGGCCCACTTGGATTAGATTAGGACATTTATTATTAATTTATTTAAAGAAAGGTTAAAATAGTTAAAATCAAAGTTTAATAAGTAAATCATTTTTAATATGGGGTTATACATAAGATAAATTCGATTGTAAATATTCATTAGAAAGATAAAAAGATTTCCTACATTATGGTATTTTATTTGTAATTTTTAGACATAAAATAATTTAATTTATTTATGACACAACGATGATGCAGTAATTATCTTATTAATGAAATATTGACATAATTGATGTTATAAACACCAAAATAAATGTAATTTGAGATTTTTTATGAATTACACTAATTTTCTAGGTCACTACGATATATTAATGTTGATTTAATCAACATGGTTAGAACATTTAATTCTGTTATGACTTTCACAAAAATCATATATCAAATAGTGTCAAAATTGACACAAAATAGTTTTTAAATAAAATATTATATTATTAATTGTTATTGTATTCCTAAAAATCTAAGGTTCGGCCAAATGACTTAGATAAGGATATATATATATTAATAATAAACAATTTGGGGTTAGTTTGGCATGTTATAGTAAGTTTATTAACCATATAGTGAAAGAAAACAAAAAGACATGGTAAAAGTTAAATTATTTATCTTAGAGTTAAATTTAATTGATAAGGTTAAAATAATATCCTAAACTTGTCTAAATTCTATTGGTTGATAGGATTTCGACCCCTCCCCACCTTAGCTTCGAAATAAGACCCTTTGGAACCATTATAAACTGATTTTGACTTTAATATAAAATAATATTTTGAGATATTCCTAAGGTGCCCCTCTCCTCCCTTATAAAAGGACACCTCCTCCCCCTCCTCCTCACACCAATTTGAGCACTCAAGCTCGTCCAACCCCTTCCAAAATCCCTTCTCCACTTCCCTAGCAACATCTTAGAGGTTCTGGTCTTCCTCAAAGACCAATTCTAGTGCCCTAAGAGGAGGTCTCAAAGAGGCACTTCAAAGAAGAGGTAATTACCGTTACCAATTCTTTCATCTTTATTTCTTCTTCCACTTCTTCTTCTTAGGTTGTTTCATTATGAAGTAATAACATCAGTATCACTCATATAATGATATGTTATTATAAGTATTAAACAACCCTATTTCACCATCTATCCATCCTACGGAAAAAGAAATCACCGCGCGTGCGTACGTACGGAATACCGTCTCCACGACGCGATGAGATTCATTCTCCATGTTAACCATTTAAGAATGATTATAATGTATATATAAGAAATAATAATGAAATATATGACATTATAAAGCTACTGGATTTATTTATATATATACATATGTATGTCATCTACTTACTTCCATTTCAAGACAATAAGGAAAGAAAAACAGCGTTCATGCGTACGTACGGACTACCGTCTCCATGAACGGTGTTTTTCATTTTATTTATCTATCTATTATATATATATATATACTGAATATATATGATATATAAATCATATTTTATATTCTGGAAGTAATTAAATCATGATACAAGTAATAATGATGTCAAGAACAACAAGTCAAAACACCTACGATAAATGAAACGATTTTACCCAAAACGCTTCTTTAACATGGAATTTACAAAATAACGGGTAATATAATGTCATAAGTGAACCATATATGATATCATAACAATGAATATGATTCTGTAATAAGTCAATGACATTATTTAAATCATTATACAGGAGGTTCGGACACATACGAATCAAATTGGACCTAAGGTAAGGGAAATATCACAATCTCATTTTTATCCGAGATTGTTTATTCGTAAGTATTTACTGGGGTGTATTTTATCATCCACATCCATGTTTCATCAATATGTAATATTATTTCCATCCACCTACAATTGTTTAAATCCATTTTTACCCTTCGGTGAGTTTTTAGTAAAAGAAGTGAAATGAATCTTTTGTCGTTTTCCGTACGAGGTACTTTTTGAATTTTCCGACAAAAGTACGAAGAATGTTTTTTTTAACTTATACGACCTGAATGGATTTTTAAAACATTATTTCTAAGAAACTTCCTTTACAAGTTTTCAAGTTTATTTTTAATCAACTTCTTTTATTTTAAATTCGTATGACATGTTATTAAAGGAAAAAAATGTTTTTGAAGAAGAAAGGATATTTTCCTCAAGAATAGAGTTGAAGTATTTTATCAAAATTATTTTCCATCTAAGATAATAAAAGGGTTCTGTTTTTATCCCTATTATTACATTGGTTTGATTATGTTGTGATGGAAATATTTTTATTAATTCCTTTATCTTATATGAATTGTTTTATGATGTCGTGTTGTTTAAGAATCCCATTTTATTTCATGGGTTATGCAATGATGTATGATTTATGATTTTGTGGCACACATAAGAATGGTATCATTATGAGATGGGTGGGACCTATATCTCCCTCCAATGCATTGGGTGAAGATTTTATATCTCATGAGATAGACATGGCTGAAATGGTAGGTTATACCGGTTCAGTGAAACCGGACAGAAACGAGGGTTACTCGATTCAGAAAGGGACTTTGTCCACTAAGATAGTCTTGGCAATGAGTCTTGACTAACAAGAAATGATTTTCTATGATTATGTGTGTATGCCACAAAGTTTCATGTTTTATGTTATGATTATTGGGATTACATTTTCACTTCTATGATTTATCCCATGTTATGATAATATGAGCTCTTTTGCAGGTTAAGATTTCCAAAAGCTATGTTCTTATGTATATGATGTGTTTGATATTTCTTTTGTTTACCCTTACTGAGCATTTGAGCTCACCCTTTTATGTTTTCTTTTCCCCAGGATATAAAGAAAGGTTTTTAGGTAAAAAAAAAGAAGATCTTTATGGGAGATATTGAAGATCTATCACCACGATTAGAAGATTACGTTCCGAGTTTCCAAAGACACTAAACTATTACGATCCTTGTGTGTGTGTTTTTGTTATGTACTAAGTATTCCGCAAAAGTAATGTAAAGTCCATGTACGTCAAGCTTCGGGTCTCTACAGTTGGTATCAGAGGCAAAGGAGGTAGGAATTTATCCGATCCTTGGGAACTCTCACATGTGAGCGTTGGACGAAGCATGGCTCTCCGCCCAAGGGCTTCATGAGGAAATGGCTGCCACTGGGGATGGTGGTGTGTCCCGCCCAGGGGGTGTAGCCTCCCATGGAGTGCCCTGATAGGTATCAATTTTAGTCCACTGGAAGTAATACTAGACCGCTACAGTTGTTATCAGAGGAAAGGTTTAGTCAACCTTTGGAAACTAGGATGCGAAAACGTTAGTGAGTTCTCTAGAGATATTTATAAGGTATGTCTAGGGATGCCCCTAAGGATAAGTATACGTATAGGATATAGTCCTAGAACTATGGTAACGATATTAGATTAAACCAAAGATGTTAGATATTTAAGTTACTCCCCCTTTATTATGATTTTTTCCTCTCACACTATTCTTTTTGGGTTTTAGAAAATGGATGGAAACAAGGTGATTCACGATAATGGAGGAAATGATGGACAATGGAATGATATTATTCATGAGCAACCAAATGAAATGGGATTTGGAAGTCCAAACATCATTATTATGCTGAATCAGCAATCTCATAATATGATCAATAAAGTAAAATTTGGTAAGTTTCCTGACTCGGCTAATAAGAGAAAGATGGAGTTTCATGATAATCATAGAGGAAAGAAAGTTAAATTTCCCCTATGTAAATCATGTGGGAAGAGGCATCAAGGAGAATGTTTCAAAGGAACTGGAAGATGATTTGGGTGTGGAAAAGAAGGACACAAATCCAGTAAGTGCAAAGGAAAAGGTTCAGTTAACACCAGGGATGATGATAATGGTATTGCTACGACTTCAACAATGGTTAAATGTTTTAAATGTGGAATGTACGAGCATTATGCAAACCAATGCCCTAAGGGAAAGTCTCATGAAGATAATCAGTATGGTCGTATGGGAAGTATTTATGTGGATGATGATGAAGAGACTACCAATGATATGTGAGATGAAAGAATTGTTGAAGCTCGGTCAATGGTTTAAGAATGCAGTGGAATGATTACATGTTTATCATGTGTAATGTTGTATAAGTAATCTCATGGTACTATGGAATAAAGAGACATGTAAGGATTGTTAAATTGTTGTCTGATTAATGTTACCAGTATCCATGAAAGGTTATTCAGATATTTTTGGAATGTAGATGATATGCGCATAATGAAGGGATAAGGAGAAAATGAAATGTTTGACAGTATTCATGAGCTCATCATTGATATAAGGACTAAGTGATATCATGGTTTGAGTATATAGAATTTTGAGGATTTTGGTATGTGGAAAGTGTTAACTTTTAACTGCATTCATGTTTTCACTAAGGTATTCAAGAGAATACATGATTAAGGACTTTGAATGTTTAGAATGTGACCAACAAAACATATCTTATGATATATGGGGATCAACGATGGTATTAAATATCTGGTAATCGTTTTCACTATGTTATGAGAGTGGACTGCAGTATTATGGATAAGCCTAAAGATTGAAATAAGTGATTATTGTTTAAGGATAAAAGTTTTTTTTTCGATATTATTGATGGGATGTTATAGTAATGCAGTTTTTGAAAAAAGGACAACCTGCAGGACGGGCGACAGCCCATCGCTTCGGACAAGGCTGTAGGAATCGAACCCACAACCGAAGTGCGACTGACCTTTATCGCCTACCACTGACCTACAAGAAGTCCCTGTTTAGTAGAAACTAGTTTTATTATATTAAGCAGTATGATATATGAAGTATAAGTCCATTTTAGGAACCATATATGATTAATCTCACTATAGATCGATTTATGCATATAATTTTTGCTAACCTTTTGTTTGAGACAGATGGAATGACCCGTCATTCTATCACATGATCTGATAACACTTCACGAAGAACAAATTCAACTTCATTTATTTAAGAGATGAAGTGGAAATTGTTCAAGGCACGAACAACAGTGAGATTGTACCAAAATAAAGTAAGTATTTATTCTAATTCAAATTTTCAACTTTAGGGGAAATGATCTTGAAAACCAAAAATGTTGTCCTAGTGATCTTATACCTGATGAATCAGATGGTACCTTATATCATCACAAATATATGGATTTGTGATTACTGGCTTTTCCATAGCCATGTTCTCTACCACTCTCCATCAGAACATGATGGTTAGATTTCTCTTCCATATCCATATTTCCACCTATGTGGAAACCCAATGATTAGTTTATTTGGGTAACCGTTACGTTTCATACTTTTGTTTTTAAAGATTGGTTTTGATATTCCTTTTTACAATGTGGGTTTCTATTAAAGAAACTTTCGAATAGTAAACCATTTATAACCCCGATGAATTTCGAGGGCGAAATTCATTTTAAGGGGGGTACAATGTAACAGCCCAAGATTTTATAAAGAAATATTATTTTTAATTTTATTAAAGTCTTGTGTTGTACGCTACACCAAAAGGAGCTTGCACAACACGCATCCTTGACTTGCCTTGCATTACACGCAATCACGACCTTCCTCGATAGCGTGTGTAATACGCAATACCGAGTTTCACTAAACAACGATATGCTATTAAAATATTATTAAAACTAGTCGTTATGAATAGTAATAACCACTTTTTAAAACTCTGTAAATCTTATTTTTCAAAATAGATTTCATTTTTGGATTCGGAGTATCGAATTTAGCCTAAGGTGAAATTTTGGTACATTTCGGATAACTTTCATATTCTGATGAATAGTGAAAATTACTAAATTTTAATTAAAAACAACTTTTTTAATCGAAATAATTAATAGTGATAAATTATTAATTTGAGTGGTTTTAAAGTATATTTAGAATATATTTTTACAATTTAATACAATGTTGGTCATTGGTTGTAATTTCACATTTAAACAAGACATAATCAAGTGTCAATCTTTTGATATATATTGTTTCCTAAAAACACGCTATTTATTTTAACAGCGGGATTTAATTATAAAATTAATTAATGCAACTTCTATGTTATGAATTTGGTAAAATAGATTTCATTTTTGAATTCGGAATATGAAATATAGCTTAGGATGAAATTTTGGAATTGTTCTGAAAAACATCAATTTTTGATGAATAGTGAAACTACTAAGTGGTAGTTAAAAAAACTGAATTTTTCATAAAACATAATTTTGCCTCTTCTGTGAATGGAATTTCGAAAATCCGAGAGACACGTTTAATATCAAGGACTAAAATGTGGTTCAATGAGATGAAAATAATTTTTTGGTGAATAGTAACTTTTTACTTTTTTACCGCGGTTAATAGTAAATAGGGTAACTAAGGGTAAATATGATATTACTATTACCCTAACACATGTCCTAATTCTATTGGACAAGTGTAATGCGACCAAAAACAAACTTAGGAATAAAATATGACCATTTAGGCCCACTTGGATTAGATTAGGACATTTATTATTAATTTATTTAAAGAAAGGTTAAAATAGTTAAAATCAAAGTTTAATAAGTAAATAATTTTTAATATGGGGTTATACATAAGATAAATTCGATTGTAAATATTCATTAGAGAGCTAAAACGATTTCCTACTTGACGGTATTTTATTTGTAATTTTTAGACATAAAATAGTTTAATTTATTTATGACACAACGATGATGCAGTAATTATCTTATTAATGAAATATTGACATAATTGATGTTATAAACACCAAAATAAATGTAATTTGAGATTTTTTATGAATTACACTAATTTTCTAGGTTACTATGATATATTAATGTTGATTTAATCAACTTGGTTCGAACATTTAATTCTGTTATGACTTTCACAAAAATCGTATATCAAATAGTGTCAAAATTGACACAAAATAGTTTTTAAATAAAATATTATATTATTAATTGTTATTGTATTCCTAAAAATCTAAGGTTCGTCCAAATGACTTAGATAAGGATATATATATTAATAATAAACAATTTGGGGTTCGTTTGGCATGTTATAGTAAGTTTATTAACCATATAGTGAAAGAAAACAAAAAGACATGGTAAAAGTTAAATTATTTAACTTAGAGTTAAATTTAATTGATAAGGTTAAAATAATATCCTAAACTTGTCTAACTTCTATTGGTTGATAGGATTTAGACCCCTCCCCACCTTAGCTTCGAAATAAGACTCTTTGGAACCATTATAAACCGATTTTGACTTTAATATAAAATAATATTTTGAGATATTCCTAAGGTGCCCCTCTCCTCCCTTATAAAAGTACACCTCCTCCCCCTCCTCCTCACACCAATTTGAGCACTCAAGCTCGTCCAACCCCTGCCAAAATACCTTCTCCACTTCCCTAGCAACATCCTAGAGGTTCTGTTCTTCCTCAAAGACCAATTCTAGTGCCCTAAGAGGAGGTCTCAAAGAGGCACTTCAAAGAAGAGGTAATTACCGTTACCAATTCTTTCATCTTTATTTCTTCTTCCACTTCTTCTTCTTAGGTTGTTTCATTATGAAGTAATAACATCAGTATCACTCATATTATGATATGTTATTATAAGTATGAAACAACCCTATTTCACCATCTATCCATCCTACGGAAAAAGAAATCACCGCGCGTGCGTACGTACGGAATACCGTCTCCACGACGCGATGAGATTCGTTCTCCATGTTAACCATTTAAGAATGATTATAATGTATATATAAGAAATAATAATGAAATATATGACATTATAAAGCTACTGGATTTATGTATATATATACATATGTATGTCATCTACTTACTTCCATTTCAAGACAATAAGGAAAGAAAAACAGCGTTCATGCGTACGTACGGACTACCGTCTCCATGAACGGTGTTTTTCATTTTATTTATCTATCTATTATATATATATATATACTGAATATATATGATATATAAATCATATTTTATATTCTTGATGTAAGTAAATCATGATATAAGTAATAATGATGTCAAGAACAACAAGTCAAAACACCTACGATAAATGAAACGATTTTACCCAAAACGCTTCTTTAACATGGAATTTACAAAAGAACGGGTAATATAATGTCATAAGTGAACCATATATGATATCATAACAATGAATATGATTCTGTAATAAGTCAATGATATTATTTAAATCATTATACAGGAGGTTCGGACACATACGAAGCAAATTGGTCCTAAGGTAAGAGAAATATCACAATCTCATTTTTATCCGAGATTGTCTATTCGTAAGTATTTACTGGGGTGTATTTTATCATCCACATCCATGTTTCATCAATATGTAATATTATTTCCATCCACCTACAATTGTTTAAATCCATTTTTACCCTTCGGTGAGTTTTTAGTAAAAGAAGTGAAAGGAATCTTTTGTCGTTTTCCGTACGAGGTACTTTTTGACTTTTCCGACAAAAGTACGAAGAATGTTTTTTTTAACTTATACGACCTGAATGGATTTTTAATACATTATTTCTAAGAAACTTCCTTTACAAGTTTTCAAGTTTATTTTTAATCAACTTCTTTTATTTTAAATTCGTATGACATGTTATGAAAGGAAAAAAATGTTTTTGAAGAAGAAAGGATATTTTCCTCAAGAATAGAGTTGAAGTATTTTATCAAAATTATTTTCCATCTAAGATAATAAAAGGGTTATGTTTTTATCCCTATTATTACATTGGTTTGATTATGTTGTGATGGAAATATTTTTATGAATTCCTTTATCTTATATGAATTGTTTTATGATGTCATGTTGTTTAAGAATCCCATTTTATTTCATGGGTTATGCAATGATGTATGATTTATGATTTTGTGGCACACATAAGAATGGTATCATTATGAGATGGGTGGGACCTATATCTCCCTCCAATGCATTGGGTAAAGATTTTATATCTCATGAGATAGACATGGCTGAAATGGTAGGTTATACCGGTTCAGTGAAACAGGACTGAAACGAGGGTTACTCGATTCAGAAAGGGACTTTGTCCACTAAGATAGTCTTGGCAATGAGTCTTGACTAACAAGAAATGATTTTCTATGATTATGTGTGTATTCCACAAAGTTTCATGTTTTATGTTATGATTATTGGGATTACATTTTCACTTCTATGATTTATCCCATGTTATGATAATATGAGCTCTTTTGCAGGTTAAGATTTCAAAAAGCTATGTTCTTATGTATATGATGTGTTTGATATTTATTTTGTTTACCCTTACTGAGCATTTGAGCTCACCCTTTTATGTTTTCTTTTCCCCAGGATATAAAGAAAGGTTTTTAGGTAAAAAAAAAGAAGATCTTTATGGGAGATATTGAAGATCTATCACCACGATTAGAAGATTACGTTCGGAGTTTCCAAAGACACTAAACTATTACGATCCTTATGTGTGTGTTTTTGTTATGTACTAAGTATTCCGCAAAAGTAATGTAAAGTCCATGTACGTCAAGCTTCGGGTCTCTACATACATGAATCCAAATAGTCCCTTTTTACAAAGGGGCCCATATCTCACAGACTAGGCATCCGATCAATGCATTGTCAGTCACGTTGGGACCTATATGATAGGGAGTTCCTTGGGTATGATTTTTGTGGGACTTCATACCGGTTGAAATATGAATGATTACTTGAGGATCGGTTCTCCCAGAATCTAGTCTACTATGAGCAAGACTCCTATAGTTGGATATTAATTGAAGAAGCGAACCTATGTAAATCAGCATCATAGCGACCCTGTGTAGATCAACATCATAGCTACCTGAAAAGGACTAGTTTTAGATCAGACCATAGAGAAGCTTCAGCTAGAGACCCTGTCTAGATCAACATTGAGTGACCCTATGTGGATCATCATTTCAGCGATACTGTGTGGATCAACATACCAATGTACCTATATGGATCATCATTTAGTGACCCTATGTGGATCAGCATTCTAGAGACTCTATGTGGATCAGCAGTTGTGTGATCCAACGAGGACCCACCATACAATGGCCCTT